>CM062819.1:2008758561-2010122949 GCA_031772625.1 Pinus tabuliformis | reverse complement strand
GTGCTCATCAGTATTTTAATATAACATTTGCTCCCAAAGATTTTGAAGTGCTTTACCGAAGGAGTCCTCACACCATACCCAGTAAGATCGAGGGGTTTGAGTGCTGTTCACTCGGACATTTGTTTTGTTGAGAATAATAACCGCAGCATGTGCTGCCTTCACCCAGAAAGTTGCGGGGTGTTCAGATTCATCAAGCATAGCACGAGCCATTTGTTGGACAGTTCTGTTCATTCTTTCCACACTCCATTTTGCTGAGGAGTTCTAGCTGTAGAGAATTCTCTTCTTATCCCATGTTCTTCACAGAAATCGAAAAATTCATTTGAGGTAAACTCCCCACCTCTGTCGGATCTAAGACACTTAATTTTGTATCCTGATTCATTTTCAACCAAGGCTTTAAAGGATTTGAATTTTTCGAATGCTTCATCTTTGTGCTTCATAAGTCCTAACCAGACAAACCTGGAGAAATCGTCAATGAATAATATCAAGTATTCTTCTCCTCGAGGTGTCCTTTTCCTGAATGGACCACATGTATCTGTATGTACTAGCTCAAGAGGCATGCTAGCTGATCCTTCCTTTTCCGGAAAGGTAGTTCTGGTTTGCTTTCCAAACTGACATGATTTGCATATGGTGTTGTCTGGAACTTTGATATCTGGAAGACCACGAACTGCCTGATATTTGCATGCTTTCCTTATTTGTGAAAAGCTTAGATGCCCCAACCTCCGGTGCCATAACCAGTGCTCATCATCCTTGCTCAGATAGCATTGTTGTTGTCCTTCTTCAAATATGTATAGATTATTTGGAGTTCTTTTACCTTTGATCACTGTTTTACCTGTGTCAAGATCACGAACAAGACATCCATTTGATCTGAATATCACCTCGGTTCTTTGATCACACATCTGGCTGACACTTAGAAGATTATGTTTCAATCCATCAACATACAAAACATTTCCAGCTTTGACCTTTTCTTTTAACTGAGCAGTGCCTTTTCCTTTTATAGTTGCAGGAGTATCATTTCCAAAAAGAAACTTTCTTTCCTTTTTCTAGAGCAGAATATGATTCAAGTTTTTCTTTATCACCTGTCATATGCTTCGAACATCCACTGTCAATGTACCATAGATTTTCCTGTCCCTCTGCATAAAATGCTATCCCACATCTTTCTGTTTGTGGTTCCTTTATTCTCCATGTTTTGGTGCTTGAGGCTTGTTCCTTTGTCTGCTGAAACCTGCTCCTGCATTCAAAATCTTCATGACCAAAGTTATTGCAAATAGAACATTCAACTTCATTTTCAAGAACCGAAAAGTTGTTATAGGTCCTTTTTGTAATCCCGGTCATACTTCTTTGTTTTTGAGCTTCTCTAGTCATGATCGTTTTATATGCAACACATTGAGCTGCTTTGTGACCAAAGTTATGGCAAGAAAAGCATTGTCCATTGAAGAAATTTCTGCGGTTATCAAATCTCCGGCCACAAATGATTGTAATTTCTATTGTCATTCATTCTTGAAGCAAATTGAGAGGATTTTACCTGTGGCTGGTTGTAGCTTTTTTTCATCCTTAAGACAGATTGCCCTGATTTGCCTGATAGTCTTTGTTTGTAATTGGTCCCTGCTTTACTTGGAGCCTGATAGTCTTTGTTTGTAATTTGCCTGATAGTCTTTGTTTGTAATTGGTCCCTGAGAAATGATCTACTCCACCCTCACAACAAAGGACATGGTAGCATTCAAATTGAAAGATTCATGGACAATGTAACAACCCAATACAAACTGGAAAAGGCCTCCTCCAACGCCAAAGACACCAGGATAAAGTCCTTGGAGGACCTGGTTATTGAAATGGGCCATGACCCAAAGGACATCAAGGCTGCTGAACAGTTAATCAAGAAGAAGAATGAGGATATTGCAGCCCTCAAGAAACAACTCAAGCTGCCTCAGTTACAACACCCACAAACAAAGGAAGTCCTGGAAAGCCAGAAAAATCATGAAGAGATGATGGACTTGGTGTTGCAACTCAATGACTAGTTGAAGGAGATGGAAAAGGAACTAGAAATCTTGATTCAGCTCAAACAAGCTAGCATTGATAGTGCTCCTCCAACTATCATTCCAATAGTGACCACAACTGTACCTTCCACTCTGGCAGCAACATTAGCTCCCACTAGTCCAATGGCCACTGCATTGCCAGCATCAACTTCGACTACATCAGCAAAAGCATCAACAACAACAGGTACCACAGGTGAAGAAGTGAATAGGTTGGTGAAAGCAATGGAAGAAATGTCCATTCAGACCAATGAAATGAACAAACTCAAGGAGAAAGTCAACAACCTTGAGACAGACTACAAACTTTCCCAGATTATGCATAAGGAAGAACAACAAAAGGCTGCAAGGATGAATGAGAGGATAAAAGGCCCAGAGAAAGAACTAACCTTGACTGAGCCAATATGAAAGTCTAAAGAGCAACTGTGGGTCAATATCATTGACTATGTCAATGATATTTGGCCATCCATCCAGGTCATTTTTGAGTAGATTGATTTAATCAAGTAGGAAACATAAGCCATTGACAGGGTTAAAACAGAACTTAGAGATATGCCAGAGGAAACAACAACAATCATTCACTTCATCAACTCCGAAAAAAAGTATGAACTGCAAGAGCTTGAGATACCTGATAGGACAGGTACAATTTTGGAAGTCAGGAGAGTCCTCACCAAGAGGAACTTAATGTTGAATTTAGAAAATAAGTGTCAGAACATGCAGTTAGATGTTGACAGGTTCATGGCTAAGTTTGAGCAGCTGAAAGAAAAGGGATTACCTAATCCCTTAGTTATAAATGAAAAGCTAATGACACAAGTAGATTACAACAAGAAGATCAGGGAAGTAGCCAAAGAATAGGTGATGACTACATCTATGAAGGGCATGCCAACAGGCAAAGTCTTGTACCAAACTTTTGAAAACTTGTTTTACCTCCAGCATGAGGTAAAACACCTGTTTATTAATAAGCCCACTTTTTCCAAATACACAGAGGTAGATGAGATATATAGAAAAATGATCAATATCCAATTACCAGATGAAGAAAGATGGGAAAAATTGAATGATTTACTGTAGTAAAAACACAGTAAATTATAAATGTACAGTAAAAAGTGAAACAACAGGGTAAAAGGATATTGACAGGTCAGTAGGGTAAAAGGATATTGACAAGTCAACAGGGTAAAAGGATATTGACAAGTCAACAGGGTTAAAGTGTATCAGATGAAAGAGTATCAGGTGAAAGGTTAGAGTAAAACAGAGCATCCAACGTGAAAGCCAAACAACCTAGCAACATAAAGGGCTAAAAATCAAAGTCTACAGCCAACAAAACCAAAATAAAAGGGACAACATGAAACAATTCAATAGCTGTCTCTATCTTCTTGCAAGAAGATATTTCTTTTTTCCTAGATTAGTTTTGAATACAATTTCAGATATTTTGTAATTCCTTTTGTATAAATACTTCAAAATTCGAAGTATTAGGGTGGATTATTTTACATTTGTAGAGTTATTGTGATCTTGAACCTAAGGGTGATTGTACCATGTTAAGTTATGGTATGTTCTATGCCTATAACAATTTACTTCTTTTCTTATTATATTCCACCAATTAGCAATCACATGTACATAAAGTAAAGTGCAGATAGAACATTAAACGACCGACAGAAAACAAGCCAAGACAAGAGACACAAGATGTGGCGGCTAGCCAGGGAAAAACCCCACAATGTGTGGGGAAACCCTTTGATCAAATCTTCTTTTATCTTCAATAATTCAGCAGAGAGAAATAGTACAATAAATCTGATTCATATCAGCAGTAGCAAACCCTAGATCAGTAGCATCAGCATTAGCGGCTTCATTATCAAACTAGGGCAGACCATATCTCACAAACCGACAGTCAGATTGACTTCATTCCACCACCAAAAGTTTCGGCTTCCAGAGGAGGTTCAGATGAACCTACAACGCAGTTCAGATGAGGAGATCTTCTAGGCCACGCAAGTCAATCTTTACTTCTGCAGTTGCAGCTTCAGTTTCAGCAGTTTCGGCTTCAAACTAGGGCAGTCGATATCTTGCAAACCGTTCGTCGGATTGACTTCATTCCACCACCAAAAGTTGCGGCTTTCAAAGGAGGTTCAGATGAACCTACAGCGCAGTTCCAAAGAGGATATCTTCTAGGCCACACAAGTCAATCTTTACTTCTGCAGTTGCAGCTTCAGTTTCAGCAGTTTCCGGCTTCACGTGTGTGAGAGAGAGAGACCCATTTTAGCGCAGTAGAGAAGAGACTCATATCTGCGCAGTAGAGAGAGAGAGATGTGATGAGATGAGTGAGTCCAAATGAGGAAAATTCCTCTTATATTTATACACAACGTTGGTGGGTGAATAGATGCGATTGTTGGGCTTCTAAGCCTACATGAGTTGTAGGTCGGCTTGATAATAATTCCATAATCAAAATAAATTCATATCTCCATGAATACTTACCGGAATTGGATGATCTTTATATCAATCCTACACCTCTCGATGAGAGGAATCTAATAAAAATATTATTAGCCATGAATAAGATGACCCACATGAAGTTTTGCCCTGGTTGCCAATTTTAACACTCCCTCTCAACCATGGAGAACTTCATCTGCAATCTGTCTATCGGTCGTTACTATTCATCCATCAAATGCACTGCCTTGTACAGCCTGACCCTTGCCTTGCTCTGCTCTATTTTGCCTGTTCTGCTTTGTCTTGTTCTGCCCTGCACTGATCTGTACTGTTTTGTTCTGTTCTGCTCTGCTCTTGCATTGTTATGTTCTACTCTGCTTTTGTCCGAATTATGAAGAAGAAGAAATGATCGAGGATGTATCATACTGACTCAAAGTCAGTCTCAGAGTATGTACCAATGGTCCCAGACCAGTCTCAACCAACCCAAAGTCAGCGTCATAGTGAGTACAAACTCCAATGGTCCCAGACCAATATCATCCTCCACTGACTCAAAGTCAGTCTCAGAGTATGTACCACTGATCCCAGACCAGTCTCAACCGACCCGAAGTCAGCGTCATAGTATGGTACAACTCCTACCACTGGTCCCAGACCAGTATCATTGATCCCAGATCAATAGAGGTCATCCTAGCGTAGGGAGTACGGTAGTTACAACGATGCGTCCATCGGTACTACTATGGTCCCTAACTTCATTTCCCTGTCATTGATCAGATGAGAGGTACTTCCCATGAGTCCTAGACTGCATGGGTAGGATGCCTCGACAGGAGAACTAATCAATCCTGTCCTCACAGGAGAACACATCAATCCTGCTACAATTGCCATGGAGAACACATCAATCCAGGCCTCACAGGAGAACACATCAATCCTGCTACAATTGCCATGGAGAACACATCAATCCAGGCCTCACAGGAGAACACATCAATCCTGCTACACAAGAGAGCGAATCATCCTGTTCCACAAGAGAGCGAATCATCTTGTCCCACAAGAGAGCGAATCATCTTGTTCCAGTGTGCACCACCAGGGGAGGGTGAGTCACCCTGTGGTCATATGTTGCTCAGTAGGAACTGCAAGCCCTCAGAGCTCCCAGAGCTCAATGTATGCAACATGCAGGACCCTTGTACAAAGGTTTCTTGCCGACTCCAAGTCGTTTGGGAAAATCACAGATTAGATCTCTTTGACAAGGTGTATCAACCTGTACATCATCTTAATGTGATGGAGCTTCCTTTCTCATCGACTTACCATATCCTAGATGATGTCTATCTGTTGGAGCAATTGACGAATATGGGATTCCTCAATAATCGAATCCCACCTCTGGTTGTTACAGAGAATCACAGTGGTATCCAATGTAAATCCAAACAGCTCACTGAAGAGCTTTTGCAACCAGACTGCCTCACACGAGGTTATGCTAGCAACAATATATCCTGCTTCGGCGGTGGTGCTCAAAGCCATCGACTTTTGCTTCCTGCTCATCCAGGATATCGAAGCAGATCCCAAGGTGAAACAGTACCTGGAAGTGCTCTTACGGTCCACCACACTGCCTGCCCAATCAACATCAGTATATCCAAGTAGTCTCACATCTCCGGCAGTGTATCTTAATCCATGAGAGATTGTGTCCTGAAGACATCTCAGAAGATTCCTGACATCAATCTAATGAGGCTCAACCAAATATGAGCTCACAATGCTAACTGCAAAACATATGTTCGGACGGAGGTTCACCAAGAACATCAATGCGAATGAGTTTTTGAAACTCAGAGGCATTTCCCAAGTCTGGTCCGACATCACTACCATATAACTTCTAAAAGTTAAGATCCTCGAGGTAGTCACAGGCTTGCAGTCCGTCATACCAAATCTTTCCAATATCTTTACCAGATATTTTCCTTGAGATAGGAAAATTTCCCTTGGCTTCTGCCACACTTCAAGTCCTTGGTCCTTCATTTCAAATTCAGAAGCCATCTCCCTCTTACATTTGTGAATGAGAGGGTTTGCACCTGTTAGAAAGAGGTCATCCACATACAACACCAGTATGAGAGGCTTGTCATCTTCAACCTTAAAGTAAAGGTTAGGATCAGCTTCACTCCTAGTGAATCCCAGCTTCATCAAGTAGCTATCGATCCTCTCATACCATGCTCGGGTGCTTGCTTCAGCCATAGAGAGCCTTCTTCAACCTGCATACATGAGATTTTCAATCATAAATCTCAAATCCTTCAGGTTGCTCCACATAGACCTCTTCTTTGATAGAACCATGCAAGAACGCGGTCTTAACATCCATCTGATGTAGGTTCCATCCTTGTGAAGCCACAAGGGCTATGATCAAGCGGATGGTCGTATATCTGGAAACAGGTGCAAATATCATAGTCTATACCTTCCTTCTGGGATAAACCACGAGCAACAAAATGACCCTTATACTTTTCCATACTTCCATTTGCTGCATGCTTTATCTTGTAAAGCCATTTTGAAGTAACAATTGTCTTGTCCAGGGTCTAGGAACTACTTCCAAGACATCATTCTCCATAATAGAATCATATTCTATGGTCATAGCATCCTTCCATAGTTAATGCTTGATGACATCTGAGAATTATGAAGGTTCATTTTGTATGATTGTGCTCATGATGGTCAGGTATCCCTGATACCTGTTAAGTTTCTTACTTTGATGGAAGGTTCCTCAGGGTGCAGCATGTCCTTCAGCATCATCAAGTATCCCCCTAAGCCACGAAGGCCTCTTCCTAGAAGAGGAAGGCTCATGTGGATGAGAATCAATCAGATCCATGGGTTCTTCTACATCAGACATTGATTCGTCATCCTTTTCTTTCGGTTCCTTGGTGTCGGCTTCTTGAGAGATCCTTCGAAGTCGGAAGATTGTTCACCTTGTGGTGAACTTTTCTTCAGGAGTCTTGGAACCCAATGCTTGATGAGGGCATCGATTTTGTACATATATGGAGGTGATTGTAGTTTCAGCCCATAGAAACTTCGGAAGTCTTTGATCATGTAGCATGGCCCGGAAAGCTTCCATCATCGTGCGGTTCTTCCTTCCCACCACACCATTCTGCTCAGGAGTATGTGGTGTAGTAGTCTCCCTCTTAATGCCAACCTTAGGTATGCCTGAATGAACCAACTGTAATATATCGGAGGTCTTGCTTTGGCTAGAGGGGAATGGTCCCCTTTTGAGCTTTCCTTTGGCACATCCTGGACATACACCTTCTTTCTCTACTCAGAATTCGGGCAAACCTCTAATGCCAAAGTTCGAACTGAAGAGATGTGTCATAAGACATGACACCTAGTAGACTTTCATCGACCTGATATAATGAATCAACACTAAACCCAAGAGTAAAGGCATCTTTAACATTATTTTTCCATATACGTACTTGCCATTGCTGAAGGTTACCTTGTAGCCTTTGTCTTCCCTTGCCGAGATGGACACTATGTTCTTTTTGAGGTCAGGTGCATTTAATACATCCTAGACGTTCTAGCCTTCTTGAATGCTTGTCCTCTTCCTTGATTCCCAGCTCTCCTCTTTCCTTTGCTATTGAATTTGTCATTCCTTTGATTGCCATCAGAGGGATTTCGAGTTGCACCACTGCATACTATACCATGCTTCTCTAATCATGATTATCATCATGCTGCCCATGTCCATGATTTTATCCATCATAATGCTGCTCAAACTAGTGTGCATCATCATCATGCTATCATAATATGTCCATGATCTCATGTTGCCCTTTATGTCTATGATCTGATTCATCATGATGCTCATGATCTTATACATAGTGACTTGCTTTATCGCAAATGTAACATCGTCATTTTCTTCTAGCCTTAGGTCTAGCCTTTCCTTTTGATTTAGTCCCGGAATTATTTCTTTTCTTTGCGTGAGAAGAAAAAGCAGCAGGAGGACCTTTAGGCGTGGGCATTTCTTACACTTCTTCCCTTGTTTCTTCTTGAATGCAACTAGCCATTAATTCCTCGAAACTAGGAATTACATTATAGTTCAGAAGAGTGGTCCTGAACATATACCATTCAGATGGTAATCCTCCAAGAGTTGTGAGTGCCATTTCTCTGTCAGTAATAGTTTCCCCAATAGATAGGAGATCGTTCTTGATCTCGGTGATTCTTAAGAAGTATGCTTGCATACTTTCATCTTTACCCTTCTTGATTTCCCTCAGCTTATTTCTAAGAAACAAAACTTGATTTGCATCATTAACTTTAAATAAACTCACCAGTCTATTGTAGATTTCCTTGGAGGTGTCCAATTCAGAGATGTAGGCCACCAAGTGCTTGTCGATAGAGTCTCGGATGATCTTCTTTGTTTTGAATTCTCCATTTTTCCATTTGTTCCAGGCAGCAACAGATGCATTTGATGAAGGCTCAACAATATTGCCTCTTACATGGTCCAGCACTCCTTGATCTTCAAGGGTTAGATCGATAGACATCTTCCATCCGTGATAGTCAGCTTTCTCACGGAGCTTGTCTTCGGCAGGAAAGAGTGTTGAGGACCCCATAGTTCTTTTAGGATAGCCTTGCCAATCTTCTCTTCAATGATTGCTCTTGCTCTTGCTCGGGCTTTGTCTTCACCTCAGCTCTGATACCATGTTAAGTTATGGTATGTTCTATGCTTATAACAGTTTACTTCTTTTTCTTATTATATTCCACCGATTAGCAATCACATGTACATAAAGTAAAGTGCAGATAGAACATTAAACGACCGACAGAAAACAAGCCAAGACAAGAGACACAAGATGTGGCGGCTAGCCAGGGAAAAACCCCACAATGTGTGGGGAAACCCTTTGATCAAATCTTCTTTTATCTTCAATAATTAAGCAGAGAGAAATAGTACAATAAATATGATTCATATCAGCAGTAGCAAACCCTAGATTAGTAGCATCAGCATTAGCGGCTTCATTATCAAACTAGGGCAGACCATATCTCACAAACCGACAGTCGGATTGACTTCATTCCACTACCAAAAGTTTCGGCTTCCAGAGGAGGTTCAGATGAACCTACAGCGCAGTTCAGATGAGGAGATCTTCTAGGCCACGCAAGTCAATCTTTACTTCTGCAGTTGCAGCTTCAATTTCAGCAGTTTCCGGCTTCAAACTAGGGCAGTCGATATCTTGCAAACCATTCGTCGGATTGACTTCATTCCACCACCAAAAGTTGCGGCTTTCAAAGAAGGTTCAGATGAACCTACAACGTAGTTCCAAAGAGGAGATCTTCTAGGCCACGCAAGTCAATCTTTACTTCTGCAGTTGCAGCTTCAGTTTCAGCAGTTTCCGGCTTCACATGTGTGAGAGAGAGAGACCCATTTCAACGCAGTAGAGAAGAGACTCATATCTGCGCAGTAGAGAGAGAGATGTGATGAGATGAGTGAGTCCAAATGAGGAAAAGTCCTCTTATATTTATACACAACGTTGGTGGGTGAATAGATGCGACTGTTGGGCTTCTGAGCCTACATGAGTTGTAGGTCGGCTTGATAATAATTCCATAATCAAAATAAATTCATATCTCCATGAATACTTATCGGAATTGGATGATGTTTATATCAATCCTACACCTCTCGACAAGAGGAATCTAATAAAAATATTATTAGCCATGAATAAGATGACCCACATGAAGTTTTGCCCTGGTTGCCAATTTTAACATACCATTTTCAAGTCAACAGACTGGAGCAAGTAATAGAAGCATTTCGCTACAAGATTCATGAGATGAGCCGTTTGCAGTGAAGTACTTTCTTTATGTGATTGTGTTACCTTTCTTATGCGTTTTCATAATCTTAAATGTGTTCTTAAATCTAAATGAATTAACTAGAAATATCACTCAGAATTTGTTTAATTACACTTTGTTTTTCACAGTTATTTATTTACATGTTTTCTTCTGATACCCGGATTTGAGAACCCTTAATTGCTCTCCCATCCCGGTTGAATTCTTTCATTCCTTCCAAAGTCCAGCCTAGGGAACCCTTAATTGCTCCCTAGATCCGATTTGAAGCCATTCACCATTTAGCCTCTGAGATTTGCAGTAACTCATCTATCTTGCCCTGTAGACACTGTTTTTAGAACTGAATCCAATCTTGTTTGTTAGACATCTGACTCCATAGCCCAATGGTATAAGCCAAACCTCTATCCATCTAAGTAAAGTGATCCCACCACCAAATTGTCAAAACAAAACCAATTGCAAGCAACAACTAGCCTAAAATCATCTTAACTAGAAAAAAGTTAAATCTTAAAGAGAGAGCCCTTCTTCTTACCTTTGGTTTGTGGCAATGTTGTTAAAAGCGCGATCGGGATTTAATCGGCGCCGGGAAAAAAGCGGAAAAAATCGTTAAAATCGGGAAAAAATCGGAAAAAAGCGGGAAAAAATCGTTTGGCACAAAAATATTCATTTTTTTTCATCTTAAAAAAAAAAATCGATTTTTTGCATATAAAAGCCCGCTGCCCACGCCTGTCACGATTTTTTGAAAAACTCGCGATTTTTTCGAAAAAATCGGGTATAAAAAAATTTGCCGATTTTTATGGATAAAAATCGCGATAAAATCGGCTGGGCGAAAAAATCGCGATTTTCCGATAAAATCGCGATTTTATCGCGATTTTAACAACACTGGTTTGTGGTTACCTTTGGTTTTTCTTTCTTCATACTTCAAAATAAATATCAGAGTGATAACAGTGGCCACCCACCTGTTCCATTGCCTTAAAGAACAATTCTCCATCTTAGCAACTTTTTACAAATTTTCGGGTCTTGAACTTTTGGGGCTCTTTTGAGGCTCTAAATGGCATTTTTTTTTGATGTGGCAAGGGCCTAGGTGATAGCCTTAGGCTTTTCCCTGGGCACGACTGAAATGTGTACTTCTTGGCTAGACCTTTCCAATGGGCTACCGAGCGTGCCCAATAGAGGTTGTATGCTAAGCTTACAACCTCAGGAAGTTGACATACCGACTAACCCTATCGGGGTCACTAACCTTTGGCCGTTTCATCTCCTAGGATTAGGTTTTTGGATGTTTAGGGATTCCTCATTGTTGCTTTATGTTAAAAAGGGCACTTTGGCCTCATTGTAAATGCACGTAGCTGTCACATATCTTATTATAGATAAGCTACCACCATTCGAACGAGTTTGTTTCATTCCACATTTTTTACAATTTCAACACGTTCCATTTATCCATAGAAGTCAAGTTTTATTGTATCTTTGTTTTTTTGTTATATATATATGCATTTCATTCCATTCCCTTCATAAATATGAATCAACCTTTTTTGTTAGAAGTCAACAAATTTTCTATCTAGTTGATAAATATCGAGATATCAAAGGATTTGGAAATGTAGATATAACCAAAAGTACTAATATAGCACGATCTAGGTGGATGGATGTCAATTAAAATTGATTTTCTTGTGAAACATTGTTACTAGGTTGTGGAGGGATTAAACTCAAATGTTGGCCTTCTATATCGGAATATGAGGTGACACCCAAAAAACTTTAACACTAAAAAGGCTTGCAAAACATGGAATTCTGAGTGCAAAAGATGACAAATTTGTCTGTAAGTATTCATCAAATTTTATGTTAGTTGACAAAGCTCAGACATTGAGATATCAAGATATTGAGGATTCATCATTCGCTACACCATAAATCTTTCGATTTGCCAATATGTCAAGGGCTCTAAGCCCTAGGTGCTTTAACATAACACTTCAATGACTAGGGTAGTGATTAGGGGCCAATACACTATAGTATCGGTGATTCCATGAGCCTTTACCTTCTCTTTAAAATGTTGATATGGTGATATGATGAGGCTGCTTAGCCCTTAGATGCTAAACCTTAAGCTCCCTTGTGACCATGGCTATGACTGGGAGCTACCGAGGCGTATAATATTAGAAAATCCACAAGTCTTCACTTTTCATTAGAATGTCAACATGGAGATATGCTGAGGGATTTTATCCCTAGATTGTTATAATTAAGCACTCACATGACTAGAGCTCTAATTGAGAGCCTGTATACTGAGATATTGGTGAATTTTCACGAGTTCTGCCTTTTTGATTAAACAAACAAATGTCAATATGTCGAGGGAGATTAGCCCTCTGGTGCTAAACATTAAGCACATTGAACTAGGGGCTAGGATCAGGGGTTACCTATATCGGGATATCAATAAATCTGCAGGACATTTCCTTTGTAAAATCTCTGATATGCTTAGGGCTCAATAGATAGATTGTCTTTTGATGGGAATTATTTTGTTTGTTAAATGGTGGAGGTATCTTGAATAAATTTTTTTGCAAGACATTTCATGTTATAATAGAATTTGAGGATTTTCGAGATTTTTAACTAACTACATATTTTGCACCTCAAAAATGGTGGAGGTATCTTGAATAATTTTTTTGCAAGACATTTCATGTTATAATAGAATTTGAGGATTTTCGAGATTTTTAACTAACTACATATTTTACACCTCAAACCACATACTCAACACTTGTTCCTTCCTTAGGATCTTCTTCTCCTCAATCTCACTCCTCCTCTCCTCTTCTATGTGTCATGTGCTCATTAAATATCACATTGTAATGATTTAATTATACTCAAATTTGTTTTGCAAACGTGTTATTTATACATGCTAATTCATGCTCCCTTAATGTTGTTGGGCTAACTTATAGCTATGGCTGATCCGACATATACAACAGTCTTCAAACAACATTATCCATATTAGGGGTCTCCCCCAAACTTTAATATGTATCCAAAAGGGTCTCGTGTACCCATCTTGGGTCTCCCCCTTGTTAGAAAATTGGAAAGGCAAAAAGATTTTCTCTTGTTGATAATTACTTGTGATTTCGTTGAGTTGTTATTGTTTTTATTATGTTCTTCTTTTATCTTAGTTCATCAAGCAATTACCAAAACTAAAACGCGAAGATCAAGGATGCTAGATATAAGCGCACAACTAGGGAAAAAACCCTATATAGGGGAAAACTGTTAGAAAATTATATATTACAGAGCAATGGAACACATAAAATATTACAGAAATATAAACACAGAAAACACATAAAACAAGAGAGACACATATATACGTGGTTCACCCAGTTTGGGCTACATCCATGGAGAAACAGCCAGTCCTTCCTTTTATATTATCCAGCAAACTGAAGAGATACAACCTACAACAGATCCGCTGTAATTCCCTCTTCGATCTCACACAATCTCCTCTCTCTTTCTCACTCAGAATACAAATCTACATAGATGCAATACAATTCCCTCATATATAGCGAGGGGTTGCTTTTTAGGGCAAAAAACCTTAAATTAAACATAACTTCTACCGTCAGATCTCCGCCTAATGAACGATCCAGATTGACTACGAAATTACAACATTTTACAAGGAAATTTTACATCTATTTTTAGCTTTGGGGGCGCTGCCACCCCCCTGGACCCTCCCTGCAACGAATAGTTTACGGGCGGCATTGCCACCCCATTACGAACTGGGGTCCAATGCAGTGATACCTTTGAATACAAAAGATAATCAGGCTCCACACCCAACAATCTCCCACTTGGAGACTGATTATAGCAACTCCACCGTTGCTTCATTTTCTGGACAATGACTCCACTTTGGACCTCGCTATTTCTCATCTTCTTCATCATACTTGAAGACCAATTGAAACTGAGAAAATTCTCAGTTTCTCCCTGGTTACAACTTTTGTTAACATATCTGCAGGATTCTAGCTAGTGTGTATCTTTTCCAGCTTCAACTGTCCATCTTCCAACACTGACCGTATGAAATGGTACTTGACCTGTATACATTTAGTCTTTGAATGAAATGCAGAGTTCTTTGAAATATGTATGGCACTCTGGCTGTCACTGTATAACCTGCCCAACTCCTGCTTCTTACCCAATTCATCCAGAAACCTTTGTAACCAAATCATTTCTTTACTAGCCTCTATAGCAGCAACATACTCTGCTTCTGTTGTTGAGAGTGCAACAACACTTTGCAGTTTTGAGACCCAACTGACAACTGTTCCACCTACAGTAAACACATACCTTGTTGTGCTCCTCCTATTATCTCTATCACCTGCCATATCTGCATCAACTTATCCCTGTAGAGCAATGTTTGAACCACCAAAGCATAATGCTTAATTTGTGGTACCTC
This sequence comes from Pinus tabuliformis, assembly GCA_031772625.1. Lineage (NCBI taxonomy): Eukaryota > Viridiplantae > Streptophyta > Pinopsida > Pinales > Pinaceae > Pinus > Pinus tabuliformis. The sequence continues at coordinate 2,010,108,375 of CM062819.1, read as the reverse complement.
TCTGTTGGACACCTAATCCTAAAGGGTTAGCGTGGAAGTTGAATGGACAAAGCAGTCCAAGAGACCTTGGGATCTGAATCCCAAGAGTCACCTATTGTACTATAAATGTGTATCTTATCTTAATAAAAATATGAACTCACTGATTTATCTTTCCTAATGTTTTCCTGTCCATATGAATTTAACATGGTATCAGAGCTGGTACGTTCATAATCTTCTCAATATTGTGTGAGCCACTTGTTTTTGTGGCCTGTGTAAACCAACGCTTGGAAGTAGTTGAACTGCGCCCTGCGCTTCTGTTGTGCTGTCATCCTGGCATTGAAACCTCTGAGCGTTGTCATAACCTGAGCGCTGCCCTGACATATTCATTTGAATGCGCTCTGACTCCAAAACCGTTTCATATCCTTTGCACTCCCTGGACTGTGCATATTCCTTTCCTGCGTGTTGTCTGCACTGTCCATGAGAGTTTCATGATAATTAACCTGCTCCACGCTGCTCAATTTTCATTGCCAGACGCTGCTCAATTTTCCATATAAAACGCTGCGCTGTTGATGGTGTCAGCTCCCTGAAGCCGACTCCAAAACCGTTATGGTTGAGTGAAATTGTTTTGTGGGCTAGTGCGTTTCATTTTCTGTCCGTTCTATCTTTAATTCAGCTGAGGAATAGCAGTCCGGTGCAGTGGGTGAAGAAGTTGGTATTGTGGAAATTTAAGTTTCATCCTTGTTTCTGCAGTTTTAAGATTTTCTGTCCGCTTTATATTTAACTCAGCTGGTTTGTGCGTTTGGATGGCATTTACGAAGGTTAGAACCGGCATTAAATTTGAAGGTTTCTTCAAGCCCAGTGACGCAGAGAATGTGAGAATGTGCCCAGTGCTCTCGACGCAGTAAAATAGAAGAACATAGCTCTCTGCCATTACTTTTTCAGTAACTGCAGCACATTTATGAATATCATGAGATCCATCGGTCAAAATTTCAGGTTCTACGATTGGAACCAGACCATTCTCTTGGCAAATTATTGCATAACGAGCCAGGCCTTGAGCATTCTGTTCAATTGAAAGCTCCGAGGGCTCACTTGGGCCAATCTTTAATACTGCCCTCCATTTAGCAAACCTTGCACCAGCCTTGTAATACTGCTGGCACCTTTGAGCAAGCCCATCTAATCCCTGTGTGGTTGTTTCCCCATTTGTACCAGCCAAATCTACTGTTCCCTTGTCCACTTTGATACCGGGCACCACTCCAGCTTCCTGAAGGACCTGGACAAAAAGTTTTCCACTAGCTGTGCTCTGGTAAAGAGTTTCTTCAAAGAAAATAACTCCACTCAAATACTGCAGAGCACCAGGAGTTGTAAAGAGCAATTCTCGAAGCGCCCTACGATTGGCCTCTACAAACCGGAGGAGTATCTCTTCGGTTGAAGAGTTCTGAAGTCCCAGCACATTGATTGGAGGCTTAGAGTCGGGGATTCTTGACGAGTTCTTCCACTGTCCACTCGTCTTCCCTGCCAAGAGCTATCAGTTCCCGGAGGCAGACAACATCTGTGCATGGACTCCATCAGATTTACCATATATTCATGAGCATCTTCCTGTCTTGAAATGCGGAAATTACGAAATATGCAACGCAAGTTCTTCACCAGATGAGAAGGTGCCAAAATCTTGCCACTTGAAGCCAAAGCATTCATGACATGGTTTTGTATTGCACACATTGCACAGAATCCAGATGCACGGCAAATTTTCTTATGCCGACCGCTCTGTAAATGAGCAGCCAAAGGCTCTGTGTAAGTGAGACATTGTAGAACCGAATTTAGAAAACAGGTATTGCCGAGGTTTTCCAATCCAGCACCAATTTTCCTAAACTCAATTCGCCCTGTGACCTCTAGATCCATCGACTGTTCTGTGGGTTCGTTTCTGGTGCATTTATCATTATAGAATAAAATTTTTAAAGGGTCGTGGGTCGAACCCATGAAAACCATTGGTCCGGCTACATTCTGTGCATTTAAATAATGAAGCCTCTGTAATCTGCATATCGGTCTAAGGCTCCACATATATCCTTGCTGGCTTTGTGTGTTTGTGGCGTCGTGTTTGCAGTGCTCATTTGGAGACCGTATCAGTGGAGATAACACGCATTATCGTTGGGTTCGACCACCTGGAGATTGCACTGCTAGAAGTTGGTATCATCTTGGTCTCTCAATACACCAGCCCAATGTCGTTCTCTCAAATATGAAGTGATAAATATCAAAGCGTCCACATTTTTGTCATTACTTGTCATTACTTGTCAATCAAGGCAGGCAGCGGCCTACCACAAGACCGCCATTCTTCACACTAATTTTTCTGCACCAGCATCAACTTCGCGACCAAATCTAATTCCAGTGTTCCCTGTTGTTATGTGGCATAGCTTCGTAGTGTTTCTCTATGGCATATGTATGTGGCAAGCCTGTGCGGTGAACTGGCTTCTTAATTTCTCTCTGTCGTAAGTTTTACTTGGCAAAAAAAATAGAGTATTATTAACTGGTAGTTATCATGTATTTCCACCGCACTTAAACTTGCAAGAAATGAAGCAAGTGCTGGTTTAAATTCTCTTGGCGCCTCATCCAAGGTTGAATCACCAGTGGTAAGGAGGCCATCTAGAGTGGTTAGAACCTCCCAAATATCAGTAGATGTAAGCCTATGAATCACGTATGAAATCACTTCCAATGCATGGCTTAGGAGATTGCTGTAATAATGTCTTTGTGAACTCTCTGCAGCCGATCTGTATGCTTTCATAATAGCAACAGTGAGCTTTGGCACTTTATGAATGCATTCATCTTCAATTTGACATTGAGATAAAATCAGTGACAACAAATATATAGGATCTTTTGGTAGAGCTGCAGACACATTTGGAGGAGCTTCTTTTAGCAGACTCAAAGCTTCACACTGGTCTTCCTATTTGAAGGGGTTTTTTTGAAATTCAAGTCTGAGGGCTGAAATACATAGATATTCAAGTTATAAGACAAGTGTTATGACTTCTGCAAATGTTTGGGTTGTCATATATTGATTTAGATTTTTGAAGAGATCTCATTGTGTAACCAGTGATATTATTGTGAAATGGATAGAATGAGTGTTGTATTAGAATTACTGAATACTCTAATACATTCTACCACGGACAATACAATTGTGATTGATAAAGCCATTGTCGCAAACATTCAAATCTGTTTGAAAAATGTACAAGAAAATATTGAGTTTTTGCAGCTGGAAACAAAGCTACAGCAGGAAGAATTACACCAGTGGAGTCATCATTCTGAACCTGTTTCTGTTCAGAACAATGAAGCAGACTCCCATAAACAGCAAGTCAATATTGTTCAAGTTCATTCAGATTCAGTATTCAATAAAATAGCAGTTGTAAATGCAGATGCAGAAACTCAGTCTGCACTTCCCAAGCCCATCATCAGACCTTGGGAACAGCTTGTCCACAACAAGCACAGAACTGGTCTTGGATATGACAAGGACTTGTCCTTTCATATTCCAGACTATGCCAAGCCCATTCAGTTTCAGAGTGCCGGATTCATTTATGACAGTTCAGCTGCTCCTCATGACGGTTCAGCTCCAGCTGTTCCAGATTCTGCGCCTCTTCCACAGCAACAACAACAACAACAACAACAGATCGTGAAATGCCAACACTGTGACCGAGTTGGCCATCTGAAAGATCACTGTTTTGATCTTCATCCATGTAAGCACTGTCATAAAACCAGCCATTCTTCACACAGATGCTTCAGAAATAAACGTCCTGCAAGAACAAAGATTCATCTTGGATGGATCGCTTCTTGGCAATGGGCATCAACAGCCAAGAAGATATTCCAAACACATGTCAGAACTTGTTCCAGAGTATTGAACAGTCTTGCAGTTGAGTTTTCTCCATCTTCTCACCTTGTACCTGACAGGGGGGGAAATGATGGTCATCTACAAGCTTCAAAGCCACATCAAGCGAGCCTGAGCCACAACCTGCCACACCAGTTTCAGAGTTGTAGCCAGAGACAAGATGCCTGAACATGCCTACAGAGTTGTTGGTCATCCTTAAACCATCACAGATTGAGAACACTTCCTCTAGCAGAAGACACCAGCTTCTTGCCAGATTTGGAAGAGTTCCAGGAATTGCATTAAGCATTCCAGAGTTGTTGGTCATCCTTAAACCATCACAGATTAAGAACACTTCCTCTAGCAGAAGACTCCAGCTTCTTGCCAGTTTTGGAAGAGTTCCGGGAACTGCACTAAGCGTTCCAGTGTTGGTGGTCAACCTTAAACCACCGCCCTTTTTACCAACATTTCATAGAGCACATTCAGCCTAGTGCTGCCATGCATTTTTGCACATTTTGTATTACAGCTCTCTTCTTGGACTCATACATAACCCTTCGGATTAAGGGGGGGAATGTTGGACACCTAATCCTAAAGGGTTAGCGTGGAAGTTGAATGGACAAAGCAGTCCAAGAGACCTTGGGATCTGAATCCCAAGAGTCACCTATTGTACTATAAATGTGTATCTTATCTTAATAAAAATATGAACTCACTGATTTATCTTTCCTAATGTTTTCCTGAGAATCCACTTCACTGCCATCCAATGTTCTTTTCTTGGATTGTTCATGTACCTTCTTACAACTCCCATTGCATATGCAATATCAATCCTTGTGCAGACCATTGCATACATTAAGCTTCCAACTGCTGATGCATATGGAACTTTAGAAATATGAGCCATTTCTTCCCGAGTCTTGGGACACTCCTCCTTACTTAATTTGAAATGGCTAGCCAAAGGTATACTAACAGGTTTTGCATTATGCATATTAAACCTTTTCAACACCTTTTCTATGTACTCACTTTGAGACAACGTTAATTTGCGATTCTTCTTGTCTCTAGTTATTCTCATACCAAGTATTTGTTTTGCGACACCCAAATCATTCATTGCAAATGTGTTCGCTAATTTTCTTTCGAGCACATTTATTTCCTCCATGTTAGAACCTGCAACAAGCATGTTATCTACATACAATAACAATATAATATCGCTGCCATCATTTTTCCTTTTGAGATAAACACAATGATCAAAGTGACATCTAGTATAACCTTGTCAGAAATAAACCTGTCAAATTTTAGATATCACTGCCTTGGAGCCTGTTTTAAGCCATACAAGCTCTTCTTCAACCTGCACACTAGTTTCTCCTTCCCTTTTATCTCATATCCTTGTGGTTGCTACATATATATCTCTTCCTCCAAATCCCCATGGAGAAAGACTGTCTTTACATATAACTTCTCAAGATAAAAATCTTCAGCTGCTACTAGACTTAAAATAGTTCTGATTGAAGTCATTTTCACAACAGGAGAAAATATCTCATCAAAGTCTATATCCTTTTTCTGTGCAAACCCTTTCACCACAAGTCTAGCTTTACACATTTTTCTACCTCCATCTTCTTCCTTCAACTTGTAAACCCATTTATTCTGCAATGTTGTTTCACCCGCAGGCAACTTGACTAAGTCACAAGTCTGGTTATGTGTTAAGGAGTCCATCTCTTCTTTCATGGCTTGATCCCACTTCTACTTGGTTTCTACCTATACTGCTTCTTCATAACATTCTGGTTCACCAGAATCAGTCAACAATGCATAATATAATGAAGGAGAGTATCGTTCAGGGGGTTCTACTTATCCTAGTAGATCTTCTAACACCACTTTCAGGTGTTTGAGTTGCTTGTTGCTATTGTGGTTGTTGTTCTGGATGTTGATCTTTATGATTTTCAGGCACCATCACTTTTTCTGTGATCTCATCAAGCACTGTGTATTCTCTGTTTTCTTTTTCCTGTTTCTTTTCCTGTAGCTGATCCTTATACAATACATTTTCATTGAATATGACATCTCTGCTCCTAATGATTTTGTGTTTTTCATAATCATAAAAGTAATAACCAAAATCATTAACACCATATCCAATAAAGGTACATTTCTTTGATTTTGCCTCAAGTTTTGTTCTATTTTCTTTATTAATGTGGACAAAGGATTCACAACCAAAAGTCTTTAAAAAGGAGTAGTTTACCTTTTTACGTGTCCATGCCTCCTCTGGAATACCACCATCCAAGGAATTTGAAGGCCTTCTGTTTATTAGATAAACAACAATATCTACAACATTTGCCCAAAATTGTAAAGGCAATCTTGCATGCAATCTCATGCACCTTGCACGCTCCATGATTGTCCTGTTCATCTTTTCTGACACACCATTTTCTTGTGGTGTTCCTAGAACTGTCTTCTCTCTGCAAATTCCATCCTCTGAACAATACCTATCAAACTCTTTGCTGCAATATTCACCTCCCTTGTCTGATCTGAGACACTTCAACCTTTTTCCTGTCTCATTTTCAACCAAAGCTTTCCATTTCTTGAAAGTATCAAATATATCAGCTTTATTTCTAATACAATAAATCCAGGTTTTTTTGGTTGCATCATCAATATAAGTAACATAATGACGAGAGCCACCAAGAGATGATACCTGAGAAGGTCCCCATACATCTGTATGCACAAGCTCTAATTTTTCACTCTTCTTTTCTTTCCCAACTCTAAGGAATATGACTCTCTTTTGTTTTCCATAAACACAATTCTCACAGAATTTTAAATCAACATGCTTCAATCCTGGCAACAAATTTCTTGAGTGAAGAATCTGCATCCCCTTCTCACTCATGTGCTCGAGCCTATGATGCCATAATGACGTATCTTCTCCTATAGAGGTTAACACATTAATAGAATTAGAAATACCATTGCATAAATACAATGTACCAACCTTCTCTCCTTTTGCTATTACCAAGGATTCTTTAGTGACCTTCCAGGTTTTATTTGTAAAAGTAGTCACATAGCCTTCACCTCCCAATTGCCCTGTTGAAATAATATTTTTCTTCAGATTTGGAACATGCCTTACATCCTTCAATAGGCATTGATTTCCATTTTGCTGTTTTATGAAAATTGTATCCATTCCAATGATTTTACAGGGTTTATCATCACCCAATCGAACTTGTCCAAAATCTCCTTGAACATAATCATGAAAATGTTTCCTATCAGTTGTGGCATGGAATGAGGCCCTTGAATCTACTACCCATACATCAATAATATTTTCTAAAGAAAGAATCAAAGCATCTTGCAACACATCACCTGTTACATTTGCTTCATGATTATTTTCTTGTTGCGCGTCTCCTTCTTTTCCCTTCCGAGACTTGCAGTCTTTCTTCAGGTGTCCTTTCTTCTCGCATTTCCAACACACTATCCCTGATCTGGACTTGGATCTGCCTTTCTTGACTTACTACGATATCCAGGGCTCTTTCCTCTTTCCATTTTTCTTCCCCTAGTCTCTGCAGTCAAAGCATTACCTGATGTCTCATCGGACCTTTTCCGTCAAATTTCCTCGCTAAGGATTGCACTGACAACATCATCAAACATTAGAGTACTAGATCTAGAGATAGAGTTACTAATGACCATAACTAAACCGTTCCAACTTTCTGGCAATGAGCACAGAAATAACAGAGCCCTAACTTCATCATCAAAAGTTACCCCTACAGAACTTAACTGACTAGTAACTGTATTAAATTCATTTAAATGATCAACAACAGATCCACCTTCTAACATTTTCATATTAAATAAACGCTTCATAAGAAATACCTTATTTGAGGCCGAGGGTTTTTCATATAGTTTGGCCAATGTCGACATTAAACCCTCTATTGTCATTTCCTTTGAAATATTAAACGCTATCGACACCGCTAGGCATAACCGTATTGTTCCAAGTGCCTTTCTATTGAGAATATCCCATTCTATGTCTGTCATACTCATCGGATTCTTTGCCTTTCCTCTCAATGGTTGGTATAGATCTCTTTGATACAGATAATCTTCCATCTACATATTCCACAGCTGGTAGTTTTGGTCGTTAAATGTTTCGACCCTAAACCTACCATCTTCCGCCATTGCTCCCACTCGAACTAGGAAACCTTCTCTCCTGCGAGTTTATCAGCCAAATAGACCTTCGGCTCTGATACCAGTTGTTAGAAAATTATATACTACAGAGCAATGGAACACTTAAAATATTGCAGAAATATAAACATAGAAAATGCATAAAACAAGAGAGACACAGATATATGTGGTTCACCCAGTTTGGGCTATGTCCACGGAGAAACAACCAATCCTTCCTTTTATATTATCCATCAAACTGAACAGATACAACCTACAACAGATCCACTGTAATTCCCTCTTCGATCTCACACAATCTCCTCTCTCTTTCTTACTCAGAAAATAGATCTACATAGACGCAATACAATTCCATCATATATAGCGAGGGGTTTCCTTCTAGAGCAAAAAACCATAAATTAAACATAACTTCTACCGATAGATCTCCGCGTAATGAATGGCCCAAATTGACTACGAAATTACAACATGTTACAAGGAAATTTTTCATCTATTTTTAGCTTTGGGGGTGCTGCCGCACCCCCCTGGATCCCCTGCAGCGAATAGTTTATGGGCGGCGTTGCCACCCCATTACGAACTGGGGTCCAATGCAATGATACCTTTGAATACATAAGATAATCAGGCTCCACACCCAACAAAAGCCCAGTCAAGAACTATTCCTTTAGTAATTCAAATGAGATAGACCAAGACCCTAGACCAAAAGACCTTCCTCCTCCACCAATTCATCCTTCCAAGATGATTTAGTAGTCTCTTCTTATCCAACAGATTCAACCTAACAACAATCTAGAAATTTCGGCTTCTCAGCAATAGAACTTCGACCCAGCTTCAAGATTGCAGTTTCGAACTAGCAATTTCAATAGCTTCAGCCTAACAACTTCACAACTTCGACCTTGATGCAACAACTTCACAACTACGATCTTAATGCAAAAAATTCACAGCTTCAACCTTCATGCAACGTTAGAATTTCATTGCACATGAGAGAGAGAGAGACCCAAAAACTTTGATTCCAACTTCCTTCTTTAACTTCACACTTTTTGTACTTCCAAACTACTACAATTTGAACTTGTGTGAGATGTCCTCCAAATGAGTGGAGTTGTTGATTATATATAGTCATCTTAGGTGATTGAATTCTTCTAATGAGGCTGACTTGTCCTTCCTTGAGGCCGACTTGGTGGAGGAGGCCTAATTGACCTAATTTACATTAAAATAATATTCTTTCTTGACAAATAATTCCCAAGAAGGGTTCTTTACATTGTGACATGGACAAAGACACTTAAAATAAACCATATAAGTCTTTGATGGAGACTTTGACCTAAAAACATTTGACCCAAGCATGAAACCCATGCTTTAATAAGCCAATTTATTTAATAATAAAATATCTTTTTCTTTCTTTTGACAAATACATTTCAAATATAATTATGAAGACCGACACTAGTTACATTCTTCAACACTCCCTCTTAACTAGGGAGGTATTCATATTTACCTATATCTATAGAGGTACATGGAAGATATCCAAAATGAACTACGAAGAGTTCAACACACTCAACGCTACAGACTAGATTCTTGACCAAGGTAATATATCTGGTTGGGACTAAGATGGACTAAAGCTTTCAACCAGTCTAGGTACCATTAGGCTTACTAACTAACCATCAACCTAGGGATCTAGGTGCGTATCCAAGGTCAGAGCTCCAAGACCTACGCCAACCTCCCTCCCTCTTCCGGATCTAGACATCAAACACATGTACACCGACAAAATGTCCTCCCAAGCATCCACTATTAGATGCTTCATCTCTCCCAAATAAACTAGATATATCCATTTGTCCAAGCATGCTTCCTAAGTGTTCATCCTTCTTCATGGAGAGATTTACCTGTACAAACACAAACCCCAATCAATAATAAACTTTCAAATATACAAACAAGTAAACACAAACCTTTAGGGTCCTCATTCATCTGGATGTTTTGTATATTATCATTAAGTTAACCATATGCAAAGGCCATCCTTAAGTCAATTGCAGATTCCCAGAATATTCCAGGATCTGATGGACATGGGCACAATAAAAAAATTGACCGCGTCCATGTCCGTCAGATCCCGAAATATTCCAGGAATCTGCAATCAACTTAAGCTCACCGATATGCAAATTGTCAGAAGCTTTCTTTTACTTTCAATTATGTTGTATATCTATTCATTCTTCGATTCCTTTCACAAGGTATCCATCATAATATGCCCTCCCTCTCAATTGGGGAGATGTACTCTTTTCTTTGAACCATGCTCCCTCTTAACTTAGGGAGATTAACTACTTTCTTTTTCTATAACATTAGAGAAACTTCTATGGCTTTCATTATTTCTTATGGTATCAAGGTCATCTTCCTTCATCATGCTTATATGAACATATTTATCATCTGGAAGATTATGTACCTGCAAATCCTTCAATAACAAGTACAACCAAATAAAAATATACACAAGTATGAAGTTAACTAAAAATCAAGTCATTATAATGGAAGCATTAAAACATTCAAACTTTAGACATCTGATACCTAAACCTAGTTAGGTTCATAATTAGCAAGAGAAACATACTTCAATCTTCTGCTAGGATTATTGTCATAAACCATAGATCATATTATTAAGATTTAAAGTAACTTAATCAAGATAACAAACTTTTACTCTCATAAACCCTAGATTCCACCTTTGTGACACAAAGCCTTTAGATATTTCCAATTAATAACAATCCTATCATGCGTTTAAGGTTTCAACAGTGTTAGACACTACTAGGGTTTGTTTGCAAACCCTAGATTTTATCATCAAAACTAAATCATATCAGAAAACAATATTATCATATCCTAGAATATCAATTACTAGGGATTTGTTACAAACCCTAGAATTCACAATTAGGTCAACATACTTGCAAATACATATCTAGGATTTCATGCACTAGAAATACACACCAATATCAATACATCAGAGTTAGACATATAACAATTTTGAGCAGGCTAGGATTTCGATCAGATAGATGAACAAATACCTAGGGATTCATTCATAGGACCTTGCTATAGATATTATACATGTTTAGATCATAAACCCTAAATTATTGAACCCTAAAGATCTAGATTCAATACATGACTTAGATATTAACAACAAACCCTAAAGGACTAGGGTTTCTATAATAGTTCTAAAACATCAAAATAATAGGAATTCTATATTTCATCAACAACCCTAAGTAGACTAGGGTTTCAATATTAGCATTGACATACCCTTAGGTTAGGGTTTTACAGTGAACCTTTTTAGGGTTCCACAAGAATGATAATATAATGAGGATAGATTCACTCTAATGATTAATCACCCTAACAAGAATCTTTGTGATTCAAAACCCTAGACATAATGATGTGAGTAACATAAAGAAACTTAAAATAGAATGAACATACATTTTATGAATAGAACTTTATAACGAAGTTTATAGTCAAAGGCATACCTCTGAGTTGTTCCTTAACAAACCTTGTAGAACATCAAATCTTGATAGTCTTCAATAGAAATTCTTTCATGCTTCAATTCTATCCTTTGAAGTTTCCTCCATAACTCTTGAACGATCAACAAGCTTTCCTATACAAGGAAAATATAAAGAGAAAGGTTATTAGTATACAATATAAATAAATATTGATGTAAAGAGGAAACCAAACATGAAAAGATGAAACCAAGAATAAAATGCTTATCTTTTGGTAAAATGGTGGAGGCTCCCTCTTAAGCCAATAATTTTGAGGGATACCTACAACCTTATAAAAATGAAAAATCTTCTAACAAGAAGTGTTAGACCCACAAACTCTAGAAACCAAAACATAAAGGAAAACAATTCAAAATAGAAATAAAAGATTGAGAGGGCTATGTGAGAGAGAGAGGACTTAGTAGTATAAGTCCCTGACTTCTGATTCTTCAATCTTTTTCTTCTTAGGTGGATCTTCATCAACAACATTTGCATGTTCCCTCTCTCTATTCTTATTTCTTGGATTCTTTGGACAATGGATTTTGGAGTGACCCATGTTGTGACAGTTGTAATATTCAATATTGGATAGGTCCACTTTTTTTCTTTGGTCCTTTGAACTTCTTGAAGGTTCCCTTCTTTTTTGATGAGCAGAATAGGCATTCATGGTTTTTTCTTCTTCCTCCTCTTTGTTGTTTACTAACGATATTCTAGCTTCTTCTTGATTACATGCATTCTACATTTGTTCAAATGTTGGAGTATCCTTCCAGCTGTTAAGTCTTGATGTAAAGGCACTCAAATATTTTGGTAGTCTTAGAAGAGTAATAATTATGAGCTCTTTTTATGGGATAACTTCATCTATTGCTTGGAGTTCATCTCTAATTCCGGATATCCTTATAAAATATGATGAAACAATATCATCATTTGTCATCTTAATAGTTCTTAGTTCATTCTTAAGGCTTGCTATTTGACCAATGTTCTTAGTTGTGGATAACTTGGAGAGAGCCTCACACATTTCTTGAGCGGAATTTATGTTGGATATGTATGAAATTAGGTCATCCTTAACTCCATCCACTATTAGGTTCATAGCCACAATTTCGATTTCTCTAAAATTTCCTTTCTCAACATCACTTGCCTCTTCGAGGGGGCATCCTCCAATAGAGCTAGGCTCAATTACAAAATAAGACACAATGCTCCTGAAGGGGAGTCTCTATCCTTTATGTAGGATTCACACATACAATACCATGGGTCAGTACCATGGTTCTTATTAATACCATCTATCTAATACCATGGCCCATTTGCAACTAACTCTAGTCCCTTCTTTAAATTCGGTTCAACCACTTACAATTATTAATATGGGCTTTATTGACTCTTTAACTAACTAGAACTATGACTCGACCCTATTACATAAATAAGGGGGTTAGGGTTGGACCCTAACATGACCTACCCCATAAAAATAGCCTTGTCCTCAAGGCTGAAGCTGCGGAAACTGCTGAAGAATAATGGCTGGTTCCTAGGTTGCATCTTTTGGAGAGGTGTCTTTCCACTTGACGAGGACTTCCTTGATCGTGCGATTGTGCAGGTGCTATTCTCGTGTGTCAAGAACTTGTTCAGGTTGGAGCCAGATTGAAACTTCTTCATCCAATTCCGGTAGACTAGTTTGAATTCTGCAATGGTTCCCAACCACTTTCTTGAGACATGAGACATGGAAGACGGGATGGATTTTTGCAGTGGTTGGCAAGGCTAGCTTGTAGGCTACTTCTCCTATATGCTGAAGTATTTGATACGGTCCGCAGAATTTTGGAGATAATTTCTGACAACCCTTGTCTTTGAGTGATGTTTGCTTATATGGTTGTAGCCTCAAGAATACCTGATCCCCTTCTTGAAATTTGCGCTTTGAATGATGTTGGTCTGCCTGTTGCTTCATGCGATTTTGAGCTTGATGGAGATTCTCTTTGAGGTGGGCCAGCATGGTTGCATGGTTCTGTAGGAGTTGATCCACTGCTTGTACCTTTGAGCATCCCTGGATATAAGAAGTAGGTGAAGAAGGGAGTTGACCATAAACTGCTTCATATGGAGTCATTTTTGTGGTGGCATGATAGTTAGTATTATACCACCATTCGGCTAGAGGTAACCAATATACCCATAGATGTTTCTTTTCTGAAGTGAAACACCTGAGGTAGGTCTCCAGACATTTGTTGACTGCTTCAGTTTGACCATCAGTTTGGGTATGATAGGAAGTACTGAGTTGTAGTTGGGTACCTTGTAGCCTAAAGAGTTCCTACCAAAAGTTACTTGTGAAGATTAGGTCATGATCAGACACAATGGAGGTGGGCATGCCATGCAATTTGAAGATCTGGTCCATGAAAGATTGAGCCACCAAAGCTGGTGTAAACGGGTGGGGTAGGGTGAAAAAATGAGCATACTTAGAAAGTCTGTCCACAACCACCATGATGACTGACTTGTTGTTGGATAGGTAAATCCCCTCTGCGGACAGAGGCGATCCCACTAGCCTAAAACAGAACTAGCCACAATCAAACCACGCTGCCACGCAAGTTCCTAGTTATGCACCAAAGGTAAATTAAGCAGACCAACCTGGAATCCAACACTATGGTTGAAGCAGAGTTGATATTCCCGCTCCCTCGCTCCAGCAGATCATAAACGGACACTTGCACATGCAAAGGAAGAGACAGATACCAACATAAAATCTACCAAGGCACAACTATATTTCAGTCAGAAAGGAAATAAATCAACATATCACCATAATAGACGATGAGATTGGAACTATAATAGCAGTCGCTCATTAATTAATCATAAACAGGAAAAGTTACAACCAAGGTTCTGACGTTGAACCTCTCCTGGCTGGGCGAGCAACTATATGTGTCTTGCAATGTATCTCCTCTCCGGCAGCATAACCTCTCTATGCTTCATTATCCCTCATGATAACCACAACTAGCATTCCTCCATGAACTCAAGAACTCAACATCTAGCACTCCATCACTAGCTTGTCAAATGCATAAGGAAAAACTTATATAGATGAAGAAGGGAGGAGGATACGATGAACCGGGACACCTATTGTGGATTAACATTATCCCCAAAAGCCATTAAAGATGGAGATAGGATAGAACTCGACATAAGACTGATTTTTTATCCTCAAAAAGCTCCATGTAATGAAGGAAACAACAGTTGGGCGTGCGTTAAGGCAAAAAGCATGACCGAACTTGGTTGGCGCGACTGTTGCTCTAAGACAGAGCGCCAATGGTCACGCCCTCTTTTGAGGATCTCCATGATTGGCGCGGGTAAGATACTGTGGACCTGCGCCAATGGAAAAAGAGCACTTTTCAGGGATAATCTGTAGAAGGTGTCTTCAGGGAACATGAAGTACATACTCAGGGGAACATAATGCAAGTGTTTTTAGACTTTGTCACTTCTTATAACTCCCGGGATGAGTCCTCCAAAGTACGACAAGAGGAGTAACAGGGATGGTGACAAATTACTGTGTAACAGATGCCCCCTAAAGCATGAGGTCCGAGAGGTGGAGAGGGGTGAAATGCTTTACAAGAACACATATAGAGAGCTGCCGCCGAGGATCTGTGTTAAGAGACATGACTGATAGTTCAATTACATGATGTACGTGGTATGGTCGCAGCCATCCTGTGAATGAGTCAAGTATCAAGAATCACGCCTGGATTACAACAGACACAATCCACGGTCTTGCGCTCCATCTCGACCCGAACAAGAGTACAAGTTCAAGCATGTGAATATATGAGCTGAAGTCGAACATGCATGAACATCGTCTGATTACCAGTCAATAGTGGAAACTGTTAACAGACGCGAGAAGTACCACCAATAATGACGATGGCCTTCAAGGTACTATAGGTACAATCTACGGCGTGTGAATTAATGATCTGAAGTCGAACACCCGTAGAATCGTTCGATCGGAGGCCAATGATGAAAACCTCACGTCGAACACGAAGAACCTGCCATTGAGGCATGCAGGCTCCAAGGCACCGGAAAGGAGTCTCTAGATCAACTTCCTGGATAATGAGCTGAAGTCGACAGGAAGTGACCTTGATCGAAGGTGGGCCATAATGTTTCCCACATCATCGACACGAGACAGAGAGATAATGTTGTGAATCAAGATTGTGCAAACTATCAGAGGGAGGTTGTTTCTTTGCAGAGGTCAACTTCTCTTGAACATATTGGCGGCACATTAATGGAATCGGCAGTATTTGACATCAATGCATCAAAGGTCATAATGACGAGGCAATGAGTGGATGAGAGGTCAAATAAGGTACCCAAGTCCATGGAAGCAAGTGAAAGATATGAGAGGAGATATCCCTACCCTGGACACGAAAGCAGAAAAGTGCCATGTTCAAGAGCGACATACTGCCGTCACGGTAAAATTATGGTTCAAAAATTCCCCCCCCCGCCATTTCTGGCGAGTACCCCAGTTATTTTTAACAAGCTTGATGGGGATAGCATATGCTTGTGTTGTGACAAAATCCGATGTCATTAAGTTTTAACGAGTCTGACAAAGGAAGAACTCGGCGTCTTTTCATGTTTAGAGAGTTTGAAAAGACAGCAGAAAAGGAAACTCCAGGGATGTCCTTTTTCGTAAAGTTGTGTCTCTCGAGCCCGAAAAAGTATAAAATAATACCCGAAAGAACCGCCCGATCATTACGATCGAGGAGTACTTTTCATAATTAGTGATTTCGACCTGAAAAAGTAAAAAAATGGTCAAAACCACGTCGTTTCGTAACCATTAACGAGTTTGAAACGACAAAAACCCGGTAATCTTTTTATGTTTTAACGGTCGACAAAAAGAACTTAAAACGACCGCCCCTTTATTAACATTTAACGAGTCAAGAGGAGCGACTCGGCAATCTTTTCGTTTTTAAACGGTCAGAAAAGAGCTGAAAGCAGACCTCCATTTTTATTCTCTTTAACGAGTCAAAAAGGAAAAATACTCGGCAATCTTTTCATATTTTACGAGTCAGAAAAGAGCGTAAAGGTGACTCGTCCTGAAGGAACGAGTGGTATAAAGGGTAGCGACTGGTTCCGGTAACGGTGGAACTTGCTCGAAACATGTAAAGGTTAAGAGGCTGGCTAATAAAACCACTCATCGCTGCAGTTCCTCAGGAAAGGATAAACAACCAGGTGAAAGCATATGATCGGCCAAAGAGATGGTGGCAATGGAATGAAACAACCAAGGCTCATCTAGCAGAATTTAGCAGATAAAAGGCAATCACGGGATGTAAATCAGGTATGGGTTCATTTTTTCCACAAGCTTGAACCATGGAGAACTCTGCTTGGATTCGGTTTCATGTTTACACAAGCTTGAAACGAAAAACTATGCTTGCTATAAATTTGCATGCCCCCAGCATGATAATGCAAATCGAGGTACATGCCCCCCAAGCTTCATGGCATGCACGGAGTGGATGGAATGAAGGTTTACTTGGAAAGACTCGATTTTGAAGGAGGATGCATGCCCCCCCCCGGGGCCTCAGTCACGCGCCCGGGTCAGCTGCCGTTATCAGAATGACGGAGTGGATGTTGGGGCATTTCCTGTGGAAATAAGACCATTTAGGAATGGTAGATGACTATATGTGAAGTGTGAACCGGGGAATGAAAGTTGGTCTACGACCTTGATCGTCCTTCCTTCATGCGGAAAACACATCACTCTAAAGAGTGAGGACACAATTGCACGTATGCGATAAATATAGTCCCGTCCAAGGAGTAAATTGTAATCTAACGGACCTTGGACTACCATGACGCCCATTTGAATAGTCTTCCCAAGAGGGTTTCCTTCATAATCAATCAGCTCGTAGGCCCCTTTCTGCAGGACTTTCTTGACAATATAAGGGCCTAGCCACATAGACTCGAGCTTTCCTGCGCCTAGCTTATCTTTTGCTTGATCATAGAGTAGGACTAAGTCTCCCTCAACGAAAGAACGTGGATGGACGGTCTGATCGAAGTGAGCCTTGAATCGCTTCTTTTGCGTTTCGATGGCCAAAGAGGCCAGGCGACGAGTCTCATCTAACCGTTCTAAGTAAAGAAGGCGTTCTTCTAACGGAGTGGTGTTGGGAAGTAGCTCGACAGCTAATTTCAATGAAGGGATCTCACATTCAATTGGAAGGGTAGCCTCTAGTCCATAAACTAGTTGAAATGGAGTGAAACCAGTGGCATCCTTCACGGAGGTTCGGTAAGCCCACAAGGCTGGGAATAACATCAAATGCCAGTTAGACTTATGCACACCAACGATACGTTGAAGCATTGTAACCAAGATTTTATTGACAGCTTCAACTTGACCATTGGACTGAGGGTAGTATGGGGTTGAACTATCGTGTTGCAAGCCTAGCTGGGTTGTTAATTCCGACATCATATGATTACGGAAATGCTTTCTGTGATCAGTGACAATGGCTTGAGGGACGCCGAATCGCGAAATAACATGATTGAATAAAAATTGCGCCGCAGTGTGACCGTCTTCAGTTAATGTAGGCATCGCCTCGGCCCATTTAGTAAAGTAATCGACGGCAACGATGACAAACCCATGCCCCCCGGCCGAGCGAGGGTTACAGGTCATATAATCAATGCCCCATTTTGCAAAAGGGCCGACGGAAACCACAGGGTGCAACAGAGCAGAAGGCGCTCGCATTTTCCGCTGGTATATCTGGCACTCATGACAAGAGCGGACGGCAAGGATGCAATCCTTGAAAATAGAGGGCCAAAAATAGCCAGCACGAAGGATTTTTTGGGCTGTAGCATATCCGGACATATGTCCGCCACAAGCACCAGAGTGGCAGTCATTTAGAACCCGTTCAGCTTCCTCTAGAATAAGACAACGACGGAGAACAGAGTCTGTACCAAGACGATATAATGTATCTCCAATGATACGGTATGGTTGAGATTGATGACGAATCCTTCGCCGAGCGTCTTTAGACACACCCGGGCGGAAGGAGGACGTTTGCAGATATGTGATTATATCTCCGTACCATGGGTCGAGGGTGCTAATGAGGAACAGGGTTTCATCTGGAATTTGATCTTCTACAGGCAAGGTCGAGGGAGAAGATGGCAAAGAGCAAATTAACTCCGCGAATACAAGGGATTTCTTAGACTTGGCGGTGGTAAATTCCAAGTCAAACTCTTGGAGGATAACAATCCACTTTGAGTATTTGCCCCCCAGCAACTGGCGTGACAATATATACGTCATGGGGTTGCAATCAGAAATCACAGTAGTAGTACGCAAAAGAATATAATGACGGAAGCGTTGTACAACACAAACTACGGCTAGTGCCAACTTTTCGATATAAGCATATCGAGTTTCTGTGTCTAATAGGTTGCGGCTGAGATAATAAATAACATGTTCAGTGTTATCATCATCAGTTTGGACAAGAACCATGCCGATAGTGGTATCGGCAGCGGCCAAATACAAGGTGTAGTCGCGATAATAATTCGGAGGACGGAGCAATGGAGCAGAAACAAGGAGACTCTTGAGACGCTCAAAAGATTCCTGAGCTGTGGCATCCCAATGAAAAGGGACATCACGCTTCAGTAATCGTGTAAAACCTTTAGCCACCTCGGCATAGTTGGGAACAAAACGACGTAAAAAATTGGCTTTCCCCTGCAAACTCTGCAACTGATGCAAAGAAGCTGGGGGAGGGAGATTGACGATAGCCTCGACTTTAAGGGGATCCAAACGGATGCCCTCTCGAGAAACGATAAACCCGAGAAGTCTGCCAGATTCAACGCAGAAGACACATTTGTGAGGATTTAGCCTGATTCGGTAGTATCGGCAGCGAAGAAAGATTTCGCGAAGGTGTTTAGGGTGGTCCTGACGTTTAGCTGAATGAGCAGGGAGATCATCCAGATAAGGTTGCACAATATGGCGAATGTCATGAAATGCATAAGACATTGCACGCTGGAAGGTAGCACCAGCATTTTTAAGACCGAAAGGGAGCTTCTTATAGGCAAAAGTCCCCCATGGGCAAATAAAAGCAGTTTTGTGTTGATCAGCGGGAGCAATATTGATCTGGTTGTAACCAGAGAAACCGTCCATAAAGGAATACATTTCACTGCCGGCGCACTCGTCAATGATCTGATCAATGAATGGTGTGGGAAAGTTATCTTTAGGACAGGCTTTGTTTATATCACGGTAATCGACACAAACTCGGATCGTACCCTGTTTTTTAGTTACAGGCACAATGTTGGAAACCCAATCTGTAAGAGGAATAGGGTAAATAAAACCAGCGTTAAGAAGCTTTTCTACCTCGGCCTTAATCGCTGCAGCCTTTCGGGGTGTACAGGGCGTAAACGTTGACGAACAGGTTTAGCATCTGGGTACGTGATTATTTCATGCATCACTATACTAGAATCAATGCCGGGCATTTCCTCATAGGACCATGCGAAAACATCACGAAATTCGCGAAAAAGTTTGGAATAAAGTTGAATCTCCTCTGGAGTACAAGTGACTCCAATGTGAACATGCTCGACTATCCCGGGTTTGACAGAGATGTCGAGGGGTTGGGTTCGCGTAATGTTCGCCATATTTCCTTCAGAAAAAACCTGATCAATTTGAATAGGTGTTTGAAGGATTTGTGATGGGAGACAAGGAGCAAACCGCTCGAGGCATGTCAGAAAATGCTGCGGGGCAGGTAGAAATGAGGAACGATGGTGAGAATTATGCCAGGGAGGTTCCTCTAGAGACATAGTCTCAAGAATGGCTTCGTCGGAGAGGAATGTTTCTCTTAGGGAATCCGAAGAAGCCTCGTCTAGAAGCCCTGAGGATGGAGTAAGCGCAGAAGAGGGAGCCGAGGCAGCAATGATTTCAACATAATTAAGCTCGGCAGGACTCAACGGCATCCGGTCGCCCCAGGAATCTACTTGGTCTGTGGGAGGTACGAACCACGGATCAGAGCCAGTAGTGATCATATTGACAGAGGCGATATTTAGAGGAGGGAGTGGAAAAACACCCATAAGATCAGGATCTTTGAAAAGTCCAGCTCCCAGACTTTTAGGTAATGTGGAGGTATGCTCCACAAACGGGATGGTGCCTTCGGAAGAAGAAGCAAAAAAGGAGAGCTGGTCAACGGTAACGATCTTCCCTTGATGAGGGAAACGGATAATTCGGAAGAAAGATGAAGCAACAGCTTGCATCGCGTATATCCAGCTACGTCCGAGAAGGAGGTTGTAGGTTAGAGTAGCATCAACGACTTCAACTTCCATCTCGACCGTCTTCCCTTCCAAAGAGATTGGTAAACGTTGGAGTATACCGTAAGGACGGGACGCTCTTCCATCGAAAGCTTCCAAGGTAGTGGGAGACTGGCTCAACGTTGGAGATCCAATAGCTTTCCAACAGGCAACAGACATGATGCAAGTTGAGGCACCTTCATCAATAACTGTACGATGAATCGTCTTGGAATCAATAATTACCTGTATGAGGAAGGCGATTTGGGGAGGCAGTCTTTGAGTGTGGCGTTCTAAGTCAAAAGTTATTAAATCCGAATCGGCCGGGTCTATGCCACCAATGGCAGATAGCATGGACTTCCTCTGAGAAGGGCAGCTCTGGAGAACCTCTAAAGCGGACATAGCCGACGGAGTCTGTGCTAAGTCCTCAACGATGTTGTAGTGCTGTGCAGCACGAGCATTCGGATTGTACGAGGATTTCCGGAGTACTCCTTTTGGAGGGGGTCGAAGAGGCGTTTCAGTGGTAGGTCTCTCGATGTGGAGTGGACCTGAACTGAACGGAGGAGCGCTCGAGGGAACCTCAGGCTCCTTCCCGGTGGATGACGGATAATCTTTTGTTCGAGTACTGATATTAATGGGTACTATACCAGCCATAAACACTTGAGAACCAAAGGAAGAGGGAGGCTGAGTAGGGTCAGCCACCATTTGAGTTTTTTGAGTGTGTTGGGTGGGAAAGGGCTCTTTGAGCACCGCAGGAGTCCCAGGGGTGCCTTTTAACAAACGACTAATTTCGGACCGCCTCGGGCAATCCTTGGTATAGTGATCTTCATCACAGATAAAACAAGGATACTTGGGTTTGCGTTTAGTGCTGTCCTCGGGTTGAGGTTTTGGGGCGTCCTGTTTGGGTTGTTCTGGTTTATTTTTCGCTTTCCCTTTTTTCTTCTCTTTCGAGGCCTTGTTTGCCGTATTAGATTGGACGACATTAACCTCAGAAGTAACATTCGAACCAGGCGATGCCTGGGAAGGTTGTCCATTCGAAGCAGATGGTTTTTGCTTTGCAGGGTTTGCGGGATTTTTCTTTGAGGATGAATTAACTGAACCTATGATACCGTCAACAGTGGGTGTTGGCGGGGCTTTAGACGTTCCTGGTCTTGGGACATCAGGCAAATAATCATATAATGTACCTGATTGAGAGTAAACCAAGTCAAGGTACTGAGCTCGAGCAATAGCTTGCTCTTCAGTGACACACGCCCCCATGGCGATATCCCGAGCTATTGGAGGCACGAACGAAGTCGTAAACCAATCGGTAAGAAGCTGGTCGGGAATCCAAAATTTGATCATACGTCTACGCCGCCTCCATTCATGGATATGATCAGAGATATGCGTAGCCGTCGTTTGTCTTAACGAAGTGAGGAGGTGTGTACCTGTTTCGTATCGAATGGGTAACTGGAAATGAGTGAGAAATGCCATAGCCAAAGAATTGAAATCTTGAAAGGACCCGCGATGAAGTTCAATATACCACTTAGCGGCAGAGCCAGTGAGAGTCCTTTGAAAAAGGCGAAGCCGAATTGAATCGTCAAGCCATGAATTAGATGAACACCACAAATGATAAGTCATAACGTGGGCTTGTGGGTCTTCATTGGCTTTACCATCGAATTTTGGACAGTCACCAGGTATTTTGGTTGGAACTGGAGGCCAATAAGGATTATGAAGAATAGGATCATTGGTTAATTTGGATACATCCGGTAATTCTAAAGTTGCTAAGAATGGTAATTGAGGATTGAAAGACATCTGGGGCTACTGGTAGGGTGGAGTACCAGGTTTCCAACCAGGTAGTGGTTGCCCCCATGGATTTTGTCCGGACGGATTTGGCCCCATAGTGTATTGGCCATAGGGATTTGTATATTGCCCCCCAGCATAAGGATTACCAAACGCTGCTGTAGACGCGCCGTATGGTTGTTGATAGGTTTGCGAAGGATTCGCTTGCTGTTGTTGGTAGTTCTGGTACGGGGCAAACGAAAATTGCCCTTGAGATTGTTGGTAGCCATATGGTGGTGGGGCTCCAAATTGAGTTTGAGGACCAGGCTGGGTTGGATAAAAAGTTTGTGATTGAGACCCAGCCTGCATTTGAAGACCAGATGGGTATTGGGGTCCCATTTGGGGCCACGGACCGGATTGAGCAGCGCCAGTAGGCTGTCCGATAGGTTGGGTTATCTGGCCAGAAGGAAAACCTTGTTGATAGTGAGGTTGGCCGATCTGTCCAGAAGGTTGTACCTGCTGATACTGAGGTTGGCCTACCTGTTGGGATTGAAACTGTTGTGGCGCAGCTGAAGGTTGTCCTAGCAGACTAGATGGCTGAGAAGGCTGGGCAGTTGGTTGGCCCAACTGTGTTTGAGGCTGACCAGCCTGCCCAGAGGGTTGTGAATACTGGACAGTAGGCTGACCAAGTGGTTGAGTAACTTGTCCAGACATTGGACTATACTGGACATTGGATTGGTTTGGGTTAATAGTTTGTTGACCAATTTGTCCAGCGGAATAACCTTGTTGGATACCAGGTTGGACTTGTTGAAAAGATGACTGACCTGAGTTACCAGAAGGTTGTATATAAGAAGAGGAAAAAGGAGCACCAGTAGCGAAAGGGTTTCCACGAAAGGATTGCTCTGGTTGGTCTTGAGGGGGTTGTCGTGGAGATTGCGCAGATGAAACTTGACCACCATGGAAAGAGGTGGAGGTCCAATCAATTGACAATGGAACTGATACCTCAACAACCGGTTGAGAAGACAAATATGGATCATATGGCCCCTGTATTGGAACATTTGTTATGGGATCAAAGACTCCAAACAAAGAAGCCGAGGGACGACTAGAAATAGGAGTCGAAGAGGCTGCACAAACCGTTGGAGCGGTTGTGACTGAGGTAACAGATAGACTGCGACTTTGCGGAGTAAAAGGCTCCGTAGTAGGAAAAGTATGTGATGACCAAATGGGACCCGTGAACGGAGTTCCAGACGGCATAGTATCTCTTAAAGCTTTATAGCCTGGTGGTAAATTTGTAGTAGTAGGTGTACTACTAACATGTATAGGGTCCGTTGAGGTGGGAATTTCACCGCTCGTCGCAACGGACTCATCGGTCGTTGTAGGGGACAAATCATCCATGTCAGATGAAACAGGTGGGACTGACACACGAGGAGAAGTATGGTCCCAAAAAGGGGCACCGTCCTCAAAAGGTTCCCACGTAGGGTTCCAATGAAACTGGTAAGTCTCGTCACCTGGGGCACGAGAACTAAGTGGTTGTATACTTAGAACCACAGGAAGACTTACAACCAATGTTTCGGTAGAAGACGAAACTGGTAATTCCGCCAGGATGAAACTTACGAAATCTACCGAGACAACCCCTACTTCGGACTGGCACAAACAAAGGCTAATTGGGTAGATGTTATCGTGGCCAATAAATTTCAAGACACTGAACTTAACCTTTTCATTTTTTAAGAGTCGAGAAAAGGATAAAAGATGACTCTAGTCTCCTTCGAATATTTAATGAGCACGAAGTGACAAGACGCTCACAGGCACCTTTTCTTTTAGGGAGTCCGAAAAGGATCAAAAGTGACTGCTCTGGAATTCTAGGTAGAGGGTGTGCCAAACTTTTCGCAAAACCACAGAATACTTTTTAGGGTACGGGTGGTCGATCTTCGTGAATGCTGTGTTCACTGCATTGCGAATCGTAGGGCGGCAGACTCGGCTTCCTATGGATAAAGGATAATAGCCTAGTGGGGTCTCCCGTATATACGCGACGGTACGTGGGAGCTCAGTCCGTATTGGCACCTATCGTTTCACCGTGGAGGAATCACCCAACCACTCGACGATAAACTACCAGGTTTAAAGACGCCTGAACACGTCTCTAACCTAGACCTCTAGAGTATTTGCGTTATGTTCCAATGCGTTGTTATGTTCATTGAGTTTATTTTAAAGTTTATCTTCGATTATGTTTCAGTTTTTTGGTCCTACCGTATGTGATATCTCAAAAACTTCTTAAATGCAAACTATATGCCAAAATTATATCATTTGATTCGATGAATTCTATCTACAGGAGGGTTGAGATCTTTACACAAACGAAATGATCACTCAACAAACAACAAAGATCCTAATGCAGCTAATAACAAGAAATGAAATTTTTTCTTTTTCTTTTTAATAGCAACAAATAACAACAAATGTTAACTAATAGAATGCAAAAGATATTTTGTTTTTCTTTCCTTTAAGATGGCATGATGCATTTAAACAAATCTTAAGAGATATGCACAATCCAAGTTCACTCAATGAAATAGAACCAATTCTGAAACACCAAAATGAACTATGCAAGCAAGGAAAAACACCAAGACTTTCAATGAACCATGTAATCTAAGTTCGAATGAAGTCAAGTAAAATCCAAAGAGGCTAGAAGTGAATCACTCAGAGTATAGAAGATCAAGCTTTAACAAATCACTGGATAGGTGCAGAACACAACCAACAAGTTGACTGGATAATCAAGAGATCGAAACTTCCCACAGAAGGCTAGACATGCAAAGTCACTAGATGTTCTAGGGCTGAGACGAAAATCAATAGAAATAAGCAAACAACTGAAGGATAAAGGCTAAAACCAGTCAAACAGAGGTTCAACACACTTCCAGAGGCTGTAAGAGATATAAAAAGAGGCTGAAAAAGCTTTCCACTCACACACAGGCAAAATTTACAGGGCTGGCGCGACTGTCAGCCTGCAACTTGCGCTACCACAGGATTGGCGCGAGTTGCTTTTGAGCAACATGCGCCAACTGGCGTGACTGTCAGAATAATAACCGCGCCAATTAAGCTTGCCGGCTAGAAAAATAAATAATACGACCTCAGGTCGGGTTGACAGTGCTCAGATGGGTCAAACAGTAAAGAATAAACTCAGAACTGACCCAGGAAGCTCATTCACTCAAGCAAGCCGAAGAAAATTAACATGCAAGACAAATTCCAAATAGCTCCTCCCCAGCGGAGTCGCCAAATTGTTGGATAGGTAAATCCCCTCTGCGGACAGAGGTGATCCCACTAGCCTAAAACAGAACTAGCCACAATCAAACCACGCTGCCACGCAAGTTCCTAGTTATGCACCAAAGGTAAATTAAGAAGACCAACCTGGAATCCAACGCTATGGTTGAAGCAGAGTTGATATTCCCGCTCCCTCGCTCCAGCAGATCATAAACGGACACTTGCACATGCAAAGGAAGAGACAGATACCAACATAAAATCTACCAAGGCACAACTATATTTCAGTCAGAAAGGAAATAAATCAACATATCACCATAATAGACGATGAGATTGGAACTATAATAGCAGTCGCTCATTAATTAATCATAAACAGGAAAAGTTACAACCAAGGTTCTGACGTTGAACCTCTCCTGGCTGGGCGAGCAACTATATGTGTCTTGCAATGTATCTCCTCTCCGGCAGCATAACCTCTCTATGCTTCATTATCCCTCATGATAACCACAACTAGCATTCCTCCATGAACTCAAGAACTCAACATCTAGCACTCCATCACTAGCTTGTCAAATGCATAAGGACAAGCTTATATAGATGAAGAAGGGAGGAGGATACGATGAACCGAGACACCTATTGTGGATTAACATTATCCCCAAAAGCCATTAAAGATGGAGATAGGATAGAACTCGACATAAGACTGATTTTTTATCCTCAAAAAGCTCCATGTAATGAAGGAAACAACAGTCGGGCGTGCGTTAAGGCAAAAAGCATGACCGAACTTGGTTGGCGCGACTGTTGCTCTAAGACAGAGCGCCAATGGTCGCACCCTCTTTTGAGGATCTCCATGATTGGCGCGGGTAAGATACTGTGGACCTGCGCCAATGGAAAAAGAGCACTTTTCAGGGATAATCTGTAGAAGATGTCTTCAGGGAACATGAAGTACATACTCAGGGGAACATAATGCAAGTGTTTTTAGACTTTGTCACTTCTTATAACTCCCGGGATGAGTCCTCCAAAGTACGACAAGAGGAGTAACAGGGATGGTGACAAATTACTGTGTAACACTTGTTGCCTGACTTCGGAAGACCGTAATGAAATCCATAGAAACCTCCATCCAGATTGAGGCAGGGATGGGCAATGGCTGTAATGTGCCTGGGGATTTGACTGTTTCTCCTTTGTGGCGCTGACACACATCACACTCAGCTACAAAAGTAAGAATTTCCTTTTTCATGCCTGTCCAAAAGAATGAACGTCGAGTGCGAGCATAAGTCTTCTGAAAGCCTGAATGGCCTGCAGTGGGAGATGAGTGCAACTCTACCAAAATGTGACTTTTAAGGGTGGATGTTGGTGATATCACTACTTTGTCCTTGTAGCGAAGAATATCATTCTGCTAAGAGTAGCTCGCTATGGAATTTGGATCCGCCTGCAATTTATTAATGAGTTGGGAGAGCAAAGGATGTGAAAACCATTCCTTGCGAGCCTCTTCAATCCACTCTGGAATGGGAATAGAGATTGCTAGCAGGTTGCTTTCCTCCTCAAATTGGCGTGATAAAGCATCCGCTATGAAATTTTCTCACCCTTTCTTGTAAATTATCTCATAATCATATCCCAACATTTTGGCTAGCCATTTATTTTGTTGTGGCGAGGATAGGCATTGCTCCAAAAAATATTTAAGTCTTTGATGGTTTGTGCGGATTTGGAAACGCTGCCCCAATAAGTATGGTCGCCAAGTATCCACTGCATGTAAGATGGCCATCATCTCCTTCTCATAGGTAGATTGTCCCAGATTTGTCCCACTTAGTTGTTGGCTAGTGAAGGCCAAGGGTCGACCTTCCTGCATTAAGACAACCCCAATACCTGTACCTGAAGCATCACATTCAATCACAAAAGATTTGGTGAAGTTGGGTAGTGCCAATACGGGAGTGGAACACATGGCATGTTTGAGAGCTATAAATGCCTGTTACGCTTCATCATTCCAGAGGAATGAATTTTTCTTGAGAAGGTGAGTGAGGGGTCTAGCAATGCGACCATAATTGCGGACAAATTTGCGATAGTAGCTGGTGAGACCCAAAAATCTTCTCAAGCTCTTCAAGGTCTTTGGTTGAGGCCAATCCTGCATTGCCTGGATATTTTTGGGATCCACCCTGACACCTTCACACCCCACAATGTGGCCCAAATACTCAACTTCTTCCATGCCAAAAGAGCACTTGGAAAATTTAACAAATAATTTATGCTTTCAGAGTAGTTGCAAGAGAAGATCTACATGCTGAAGATGTTTTTCCCAGGTGAGGCTGTAGATGAGGATGTCATCAAAGAAAACAAGGATAAATTTTTTGAGATATGGTTTGAGCAGGTGATTCATGAGGCTCTGAAAAGTGGATGGGGCATTATAGAGACCAAATGGCATTACCAGGAATTCATAATGGCCTTCATGAGTTCGGAAAGCAGTCTTTGGAATGTCTACTTCTTTCATTCGAATTTGGCGATAGCCCGAACAAAGGTCTAGCTTAGTAAAGAATTTAGCCCCATTTAGTTCATCTAGCAAATCATCAACAACTGGGATGGGAAATTTATCTTTGACCGTTAGCTTGTTGAGGGCCCTAAAGTCTGGACACATACGCCATTCCCTATCTTTCTTGAGCACCATGACCACATGCGATGAATAAGGACTAATGCTAGGACGAATGACAATGGCTTCCTGGAGTTCCTTGATGATTTTTTCAATTTCATTCTTTTGGGCAAAAGGATATCTATATGGGTGCACATTTGGTGGTTGTGCCCCTGGGACCAAAGTAATGCTATGATCATGTTCCCCTCTCGAGGGTGGAAGCTCATGAGACTTGTCAAAGACCTGTAGATGGTTGTTTAAGACCTGTTGCATCTCAGGATGAATTGTAAGAATTTATAGGGTAAGTTCCTCAGACAGAACACCAAAGGACACCGCTCACAAACAGATCACAGATCAATACACTAGTATTGTTGATGTGGTTAAAACCCTCAAAGAGGGAAACAGTCCACGGTTTGAGCCAACGCGATCACTTCAGGCAATTTATTAATAAAATAATGAAAATTTACATAAGCTTCTCTCATGAACGGTTACCCTACAAATGACCCTCCATGCTCTTTAAATAGAGATCATGGACGAATCGGGTGTTATTCCATGGATCAAGTGTCGGTAATACTGAGGAGAGAATGAACCGTCAGATCACTACATATAGTGACGGTTGGATTGTAAGTTACAAAAGTACATAGTAAAGAAACACACTTTACCTAACTCTACACTAGACCAAGTTATACTTAACTACTTCCTATGTGTCAGAATATCCTAACATCCCCCCTCAAGAACAACTTGGGATAGGATTGAAGGATGTACAAATATGACACAATAGGAGAAGGAAGGAGGCATAAGAGCCTATCCCCCCTTAGTGACAACTTCCTCAAATCCAACCATAAATCAAAGTTTAGTAAACTTCGCCTCTGTGAGAGCCTTTGTAAAGATGTCTGCAACTTGATCATCTGTTGAACAATATTGCACTTCAAGAACATGGTCATGAATGAGCTTTCTGATGAAGTGCATGTGCAGTTCAATGTGTTTTCTGCGCTGATGTTGGACTGGATCTTTGCATAGTTGAATGGCACTTTTATTATCACACTAAAGTGTAGTCGGATGCTGCTGCTGAAAGCCAAACTCTGACAGGATCTAACGAAGCCATAGGGCTTCCTTACTAGCTTCTACGACACCACGATACTTTGCTTCTGCTGAAGAAAGAGAAGTTGTACTTTTTTTCTTGCAAGCCCATGTAATAGGTCCTGAACCAAGAGTGAACACATAACCTGCAGTAGAATTTTGATCATCAGGGTCACTAGCCTAATCAGAATCAATGAAACCAACCAATAGAGGAGATGCTTCTGCATTGTAATGAATCCCAAACTGAACTGTGCCTCAAACATAACAAAGTATTCTTTTAGCTGCTTTCCAATGACTTTCATGTGGGTTTTGCATAAACCAAGCAATAAGGCCAACAACAAAGGAAAGGTCAGGATGAGTATGGGTCAGATAAAAAAGTTTTCCTACAAGTTGATGGTATAAGGTAGCATCAACTTCAGGGGAAGTACAAGTGACTGAAAGTTTGGCTCCAGACTGAAAGGGAGAAGGGGTTGGCTTATAGTCTTCCATGTGAAAATGGCGTAGAAGATCACATGCATACTTGGACTGGGAAAGGGAAATACCTTCCTTGGATTGCAAGACTTGAAGACCAAGAAAATAATGAAAATGTCCTAAGTTTGTCATTTCAAACTTCTTTTTAAGGTTGGACTTCACATGGTTTATAAGATTGGGATCACTAACAGTAAGGATAAGATCATCAACATAAAGAACAAGAATGATAAGAGACTTTCCCACTTTCTTGGTGTAGACAGTATTGTCAGAATGACACCTAGAAAAGCCAGTTTCTAAAAGAAAGTTATCCATTTTGGCATACCAAGCCCGAGGAGCTTGCTTGAGACCATAAAGGTATTTCTTAAGCTGACATACAAGGCTGGATTTTGTTTGTATAAAGCCAGTAGGTTGTTCCATAAAGATTTCTTCATGCAAGTCCCCATGCAAGAAGGTAGATTTAACATCCATCTGATGGACTTCCCATTTGAAAGAGGCAGCAAGGGAAAGAACAAGGTGGATAGAGTTCATTTTGGGAACAGGGGAGAAAGTTTCAGTATATTTAATGCCTTCAACTTGTGAAAAACCCTTAGCAACAAGACGAGCTTTATGTTTATCAACTTTTCCATCTGGTCCATACTTGGTTCTGTAAACCCATTTGCATCTAACAAGTTTTCTTCCCTTTGGTAGAGGAACAAGATCCCATGTATCATTTGCCAATAATGAACGATATTCTTCATTCATAGCTGCGTCCCAATCTGGATGGCCTGAAGCTTCTGCAAAGGTGCCAGGATCATAATTCGCTGAAGCTTGATCCAGTAAAGAAGAGGCTCTATCGAACTGAGAACGTGTACGTCGATGATCTGTAGGATCACCGGCAAGATCACCTGCTACATCCCGAGTAACACTGACCCATTGTGGAAGCTGAGGAGCTGAAGGAGGATCCTGAGAAGGTGGGGGAGGATTGTCATCCTTGCTTTCATCATTTGAAGAAGAAATATTTTCAAAAGTAGAAGAGATAGAGAGAGGTGGCACATCTGCCGAACTAGGCTCGTAGGCCGATATATTTTCAGCAAACTTTACAGCTCTTCTAATGATAACATTTTTGGACTTAAGTGGAATAAGTCTATATCCTTTGACATCTTCAGAATATCCAACAAAAATACATTTTTCACTCTTAGGTTCTAAAGCTTTATGTTTCTCATCTGGAATATGGGCCCATGCTTCACTTCCAAAAACACGAAAGTGACTTACATCTGGTTTAATTGAGCTCCATGCTTCTTCTGGAGTGATATTCTATAAAACCTTAGTAGGAGTGCGATTTATTATGTAATTTGCATAGTTAATTTCTTCTGCCCAAAAATTAAGACAAAGTCCTTCAGATTGAAGCATACAATTAGCCATTTCCTTTAAGGTGCGATTCTTCCTTTCAACTACACCATTTTGTTGTGGAGTATATGGAACAATATGTTGCATTTGAAGTCCATTCTCAGTGCAAAAGTTGATGAATTTGTTGTTAACATATTCTCCACCATTATCAGATCTTAGCTTAAGAATTTGATGTCCAGATTGTTTTTCAACAAAGGCCTTAAAGGCCAAGAATATGTTAAATACTTCACTCTTGAGTTTTAAGAAGTATACCCAAGTGCATTTGGAGAAATCATCAATGAAAGTTAAGAAATACTTGTAGCCAGAGAATGAAACAACTGGAAGTGGACCACATAAATCACTATGCACAAGCTGTAAAGGGGCTGAGGTGTGCCAAGAGGCACGTTTTTCAAAACTATCTCGATGATGTTTTCCGAGTACACATCCGGAACAAACACCATCTCTGCAAGATACCATTGGAAGACCTATCACCATATTTTCCTTACATAGATTCTGAAGGGAGTGATAGTTTAAGTGACCAAATCAATCATGTCGAAGTTTGCTCACTTCATCGTTATGAGCAATAAATACCAAGGGAAGAGTTGATGACCCAAAGTTGTTAAACTTATACAACCTTGCAAAATCATCAGCAATGCCAGTAGCTAAAATTTGTCTAGGATCTCTTAGGTCCTTAATTACAACATCATGAGGTGAAAATTCAACGATTTGACCTTCACCTGAATGAGTTATCTGATATACAGATAGAAGGTTGCAGGATAAGGTTGGAACACATAATACATCATTAAATTGACCATTGTCTATGTGAATAGTTCCAGTCCGTACAACACTAAGAGATCTATCATCACCAACATATATATTTTCGGTGTTACAATCATTTAAAGAAGAAAACATGGCTTTATTTTTTGCCATGTGATAAGAAGCTCCAGAATCAATGAGTCACTCACGAGAATGAGAAGAGGAAGATACATTTAGTGCATAGCCAGACCGAGATGCTTGACAACCACATGCGGAAAGTGCTAATCCTAAAGATGAAGTTGAAGTTGAAGAGTGCTCCAAATGGATGTTATGCTTCTTCATCGCTGCTTCCAAGGCTTCCATCTTCTTAAAGCATTTGGATTCTAAGTGGCCATCTCAATTACAAAAGTGGCAATGTCTATCAATCTTCTTCCCTTTTTTTTTATGTGCCTTATCATTTTGTTGAAATGATTTTTCATTTTGAGACTGGAATTGCTTAGGACACTTGTTTGGTTTAGGACCATTCTTTTTAGGATACGACTTCTTAGGATTCTTTGAATTTGGTTGTTGCCGAGCCACTAAGGCTTTCTTAGAAGAGTTTCCAAGATTAAGAAGACCAAGATGTAAGAGTTTTTCTTGTTCTCTTATTAAAGAATCACAAAAGGAATCAAAGGAAGGGGACTTGT
This sequence comes from Pinus tabuliformis, assembly GCA_031772625.1. NCBI lineage: Eukaryota > Viridiplantae > Streptophyta > Pinopsida > Pinales > Pinaceae > Pinus > Pinus tabuliformis. The sequence continues at coordinate 2,010,075,822 of CM062819.1, read as the reverse complement.
AGTCTTGTCCTTGAGAAATGAATGCTTCTCTTGTAGAATGGAAGGTGGAAACAAACACAGAGTAGGCTGGTCCCAACTTAGTAAGAATGGAATAGATAAGTTTACTATCTTCTTTCTTAATCTAACACCTTCCAAGAGAAGTCTAAGGGTCTTGAACTTGGACAAAAAATCTTCAATGCAAGAAAAATTATTGGGGTCCAATGTAAGCAACTCATTTTCGAGTTGATGGGCTCTTAGTTCATTTTTAATTCCAAAAACTTTAGTGATCTATTTCATTTCTTCTTTAGGAGTATCAAGTTCTGCGATATGGAATCTAAGGTCTGGAGAAATAGACATCTCTATCAACCCACGTGCTTGATCTTGCCTATTTTCCCATTGGCTACCTTATCTTCATCTTTCGGTTTGGTTTCTTGGCCTGAAGCTATTCTATAAATACCTTTACTTTTAAATAAATCCACAATGTAGGACCGCCATTGGAAGTAGTTGGTGCTGTCAAGAATAACTTGGCATGGACTTTCCATTTTAACAGAAACTGAAGCTATAGATGCTGAAACTAAGTGTTCCAATGGAAATATCTTGAAAAATTAGGGTGATTAACAAAAATGGCTGTAAAAATAGCTTCCGGATGAAGAAGTTATGGCTTTTTGAAGAAAAGTTATTGAAGATGCCGACGAAGTATGAGAATGTGCGGAAATGAATGATAATGTTATATTTAAAAAAATTTCCAAAGGACACCACTCACAAAAAGATCTAGATCAATACACCAATATTGTTGACGTGGTTAAAACCCTCAAAGAGGGAAACAGTCCACGGCCTGAGCCAACGTAGCCACTTCAGGTAATTTATTAATAAAAGAATGAAAATTTACATAAGCTTCTCTCATGAACGGTTACCCTACAAATGACCCTCCATGCTATTTAAATAGAGATCATGGACCAATCGGGTGTTAAGGCACGGATCAAGTGTTGGTAATACCAAGGAGAGAATGAACCGTCAGATCACTACATATCGTGACCGTCAGATTGTAAGTTACAAAAGTACATAGTAAAGAAACACACTTTACCTAACTCTACATTAGACCAAGTTATACTTAACTACTTCCTATGTGTCGGAATATCCTAACATGAATATGAAGAGAAGTGGGTTCGAAGGCCTGGATGGCATTAAATTGGGCTATAACTCCATAGTGGCCCTTTTTTAACAATTTTTCCATCCTATGCAAGCTAATGATAGAAGGAGCACTTGCCTGGAGTCCGCGGAGGGTATGTGTTTGGTTATTCTGGTTGAAGCTCATATATAACTCCTGGAAATCCATTGTGATTGGGCCGAGTGTGCGAAGCCATTCAACACCCAAGACAATGTCACACCCACCCATGTTGATGGCAAACATGTGGGTCTTTAGGTGATAATTCCCCATTTGAAGTTTGACATTTTCACAGCGGCCTTCACATTTCATTGTCCCCCCATCAGCAATCTAGACCTGGAAATTAAAGACTGCTCTGACAAAATAATGCACTACTTCAACGACTCTTTGATGGATAAAGTTATGCGTACTGCGACTATCAATCAAGACTACTACAGTGCGATGCTTAATAAAATCTCTGATTTTAAGAGTTTGGGGAGAAGAAATTCCTGCCAAAGCATGAAGCGAGATAACTGGTTCTTCAGGTGTAGTTGGGAGCTCATTGTCTGGCTGGTTGTCCTCATCTTCCTCCTCTGGTCCCTCCAATGGTGGGGCTTCCTCAGATGAACTATGATCAGTAACATAAATTTGAAAGAATTTGGGTTCCTTGAATTTATGCCCTGGGGAGTATTTCTCATCACCGTAGTAACACAATCCTTGCTTTCTTCTTTCTGCCATTTCCGCTGGTGACACATTTTGCACCTTAAGTGTTTGGGTAGTGCTCAGAGCCTTGGTGGGGCGCCCCTTGGCTATGAAATTTGGATTGATCTGAATTGGATCCATAAAGAGTAATCAAAAGAGCCATCGTTGTACCAAAGCATGAAGCGAGATAACTGGTTCTTCAGGTGTAGCTGGGAGCTCATTGTTCGACTGGTTGTCCTCATCTTCCTCCTCTGGTCCCTCCAATGGTGGGGCTTCCTCAAATGAACTGTGATCAATAACATAAATTTGAAAGAATTTGGGTTCCTTGCATTTATGCCCTGGGGAGTACTTCTCATCACCATAGTAACACAATCCTTGCTTTCTTCTTTCTGCCATTTCCGCTGGTGACACATTTTGCACCTTAAGTGTTTGGGTAGTGCTCAGAGCCTTAGTGGGGCGCCCCTTTGCTATGAAATTTGGACTGATCTGAATTGGATCCATAAAGCGGGATAGACTTCAAAGAATTCAGAACAACAATCAAAAACACCTCTAAACTAGTGGCAATTGGTAGCCAGCATGGAACGACGAGGACCTCGGTCAAAGTGCGCTGACCAAGGCCCATGGAGACTGCGCGGGAGGTGAAATTAGCCCCTGGGAGGCCCGGATCGGGAAACAGAGGGAGTTTTTGATAATCGCGCATCGCTGGTGTTATCACTTAGGTTGTTCCCTGCCTCCTGAAGGGAATACGGCCGAGGTAACCACTAACCAATCTTTTAGCTGCAGGTCCTAGCCTACCTGCAACCAGAGAGGGCTCTCTCTTTGTGATTTAGCTTTGTTTTGAAGTATTTTAGGCTAGTTATGATGTGCAAGGTTTTGTTTCAAGTTTGTTGGAAAGTGATTTCAAGCAGAGCTGGGATGCAAATCCAAAACAGTCTATACTATTGGGCAATGGAGTCAATGATGGTGTACAACTAAAAGTGTTTCTTGGGGAATGGTAGAACTACAGAGCAAGATAGGCAGTTTTGGAACAATTTTTCAAATCTGGAATTTGGTGGAATGAAGTCAGGGAATGAAAGGCAGTTAAGAATCTTTCATTATGCTGGCAGAGGGAGAGTGCATGAATATTATTCAGGAGCAACAAAGAATTCCTAAACAGTATTAAAAAATGAAGGAATTAGTGCAAACATGAGCAATTAAGAATTCATATTTATGACTAATTCTGAAGAAAACATATTTGATAGCAGAAATTGAACACAGGGTGCTGTTAAACAAATCCTGGGCTATTCTTTCTTCTCTGTTACCAAGGTTATGAACATATGTGGAATTTGCAAACACAGAAAGCATAAAACGAAGTTTAGAATAACTTATTGTTCCATAGAATGACACAGGAATTCTGTAGCAGGTCCTAGACCATCATTTACACATTCAGACATCGCAGAGACCATGAACTTCAATAGCCATTTGTATTAGAGAGTCTCAGAAATTACAGCGTAGCTTAGAGAAAAAATCACCAACCCCAAATATATATTATGGGGAGGTATTTATACAAAAGGGAGATACAAAATATCATGAAGATAAGTCTTTGAACTCATAACTTCCTTTACCAACTATTAAGAAGTAGTAAGTGAGGGAATAAATGCTGTAGTAAATATGAATGTGCTAGCTGTCCAATTTGTCAGAGGTATTTTGACTTTCTGGGCTGAATGAGTCGGCTGGTCACTGCGCATTGATTCTGCGTTTGCTGCCTTGATGCTGCTATGCTGCTTGTCGCTGTCTTGGCCTTTATCATCAGTGCTCGGTTTCCTTTGCATTTAACGAGCTCTAGTGACCATTCCATTTCTGCCTTGCGCTGCTTTTTCTTCCCTTTGCCAGGTGGACCGTGCTATCTGTATGTGCTGACCTGTAGCTGATCAAAAAAGAATTAATAAACAAAATCACCTGAGCAATGTCTCCATCATTCCTTTCCACCAATCCTTTGTAGGTAGTTGATGTCTTTGTATCTTTAGCAGTGTTTCATCAGCTTCAGTGTATCTATAAAAGTTTGGCTGGACTTCAAAGAGATGGTTTATCTCATGTTTAATATAGAATAAATTTTCCAGCTTGTCATAAGGACCCTGTTTCTTTTGAGGTGCTTGAGGACGCTGTGATTTGATTGGAGGCATAGTTGTTTACTCTGTTGGCATAATGCTCATGTGACAACAATCTTCCAGTGCTGGTTACTAAACTGGGTAGCCCTCTGCTCTGTAATGCTGCAAACTTTATTCTGAATTCATTCACCTCTGCTTGCATTTCTTGGCATTTTCTTTCCAGAGTTTGCACAAAATTCCTTAGGGTCAACACCCTTTTTACTAGTAAAATGGTATCAGTCCTGTTCCTGATTCCTATTGCTGCCAACTGCTCTTTGGTATGAGTGTTCAGGAATTGAATCATTCTGTTGGCTTGCTCAGGCATATTTCCTAAAGATGCTCTAGCCTTTTGATTTTCAAACTGAGCCAAGCCTATCAATTCCATCTGCTCATGTATAGTTTCAATGGATTGCCATTGGTCTGTAATGGATTGGCCAATCTTGGCCCACAAAATTCTCTTGACTTCAGCCAGAGTTCTATCAAGAGTAAGCTCCTTTTCCAGCTCCTTTATCCTTTTTTCCAGGGTTTTCACTTCCCTTGTCTTCTCAGCTACATCCATTTTTGACTTGTCATATCTTTCCTCAATTTTGGCCAGCTTTTCTTTGGCCTCTTTCAATTCTGCCATTTGCACTTCCAGGGCTTTTATTTCTTTCATCATCCCCTCCATACTTAGGCTGGCCTCTTGCTCTGCTGCTGCTGTTGTTGTTGCTGAAACTGGTGCTGAGCTTGAGGTACCTGCTTCTGATGTTGGACCAGTGGGAGGGACTGTTGTGGTGGCCATAGGAGGAGCAGCTGTAAGAATCTGAGTTGTTTGAATTGGCTGAGAGGCCAACTCTCCCTGTCTGCCTTGCAATGATGCCTCCAAGGCACTCTCTGTTTCTATCAATCTTTTGTGCAAGCTCATAAGCAAAGTTACCACATCCTGCTCCTCTTTTTGTTGTGCTACCTCTGTGGTTTGAGGATGTAGTGTAGCTGGCAGCCTGAGTTGTCTTTTGAGGGCTGCTATGTCTTCCTCTTTCTTTTTGATCAAGGCCTGAATGCCCTTCGGATCCTGGGGATCATGTCCCAACTCTATAATAATCTCCTCCAAGGACTTGATTCTATTGTCCTTGGCCTGTGATGAAGCTTTCTCCAATTCTAGTTGGGCAGCAGTATTATGCAATGAATTTTGTAATCTATGGGCCAACAATGTTTTGTCGGCCAAGGTAGAATATACCATTTCGCCGGTCTGCTTGTGCAATTCAATCTGGTCCATCAGATGGATATCCCTGGAGAGAACTTCCAGATTGGTTCTAATATAGTCAGCAGCTGATTGTGGTTGCTGCGTTGTAGGTCTGAAATGACTGAGGGTCATTTTCCCTTCTTGAATGTCATAGGCTGCCATTAGCCTTTGCTGATTAGTGGGAGCCATTCTTAGCAGTTGGTTGTAAAGCTGGAACCTGACTGGCTCATTTCTAGCTTTAATATCAGTGAATGCTTTTTTGATATCAGAGCCCTGTCTGCTCTGTTGCCTGGTAGATGTAACCTCCACCCGTTGTTGTCTTTGTTGCTCTGGCTGGAAGGAGCTGGATGATGTCTCCATGCTTGGGGGAACTTGTTGTTCAGTTGGCCCCTCTAGCATTTCTTCTTCTGAATAAGGATTCAATCTTTGTCTCTTTTCTCCTTGCTGATCTGTAGATGTCCCGGTGGTAGTCTCTTCTTTTCTATCCCTTTTCTTGGCCCTTTCCTCATTAAGAGGAGTCTATAACGTAGGAATTTCAATCACCTTTACTTGAGTTAAAGGGTCTTGCCCTTGACTTTGTTCATATGTTGAAACCGGCCGGTCTGCCATTGTCTCTTGCTGCTCAGAATGGTGCACTTGCTATTCTGAATGCTGCACCTCTTTTCCTTTAGATGTTCCTGCTAGTGGAGCACTTTCTTGGGCAGGTTGTTGGGAAGCTGTGGCGGATGAGGTGCCTTCTCCAAGGTGCTGAGGAGATGTGAAAAACACCTGTCCAAAAGATTCCAAGTCAACTGATTTTTCAAGGTTTTTGATTGCTTTTTCTGTTATCTCTTCTTCAGTAAGCTCTTCCACAAGTGTGCCCTCTACCCATTCTTGTTGATTGGCATATTGTTCAATTTCAGGGATTCTGTGGTGGGGATACCCTGTGAGCTTGTTTTTAACTCTTCTAAAGCTTATGAAGTGTTCAGGGTCATATGGTGACCAATAGAAACTCAGTTTGAGCTTAAGTTTCTCTCTCAGAATCTCATCGGCATCCTTCCATGCTTCTTCCCTTTTATTAAAGATAAAGGGGCCCAATTGATGCCTTATTTTAAGCTGTGCCTTTTTCCTAGCACCATAGAAGTGCTTTAAGTCTGCATTGTTGAACTGCCAGTAGTACTCCAAGGTAAAGAGTCTCATGGGGACATATTTTGGTAGTTTGCATGGGGCTAATTCACAGCCATAGATCCTTATTACAGTGTGGTTTTGGTAGTAGTACCAGTCACCAATGCTGTATCCTTTTGAGAGATGCAGAATTCTCTGCATTTCAGCAGTGAGCCTAGGAGGAGGATCTGCTGATAATAGGCAAGTGGCTGGATAGACAAAGAGGTCAATGAACTCACAGTATGTGTATGGGGAGAGATTAACATGATGGAACACGGATGACCAAAATATCACAGACCTTTGCTCCCCCCTAGCATCCAATTTTTTAAGGAAGACTGGAAAACTTTCAGACTGATAGTATAGCAGCAAATGATAGATATATGAGGTGTATTTGAATACCCTTTCCCTCTCTAAGTTCATGAACTGCTCATGAATCTTGTTGGCTATGAAGGTGGCATAGTCATACTTGACAGCAGGGGGCTGTCCTGGAGTAAATATAGACATCAAGGCAAAGACAGTCTCATCTACAATTTCACTTGTTCTGAATCCCAGGATGTAGGAGATCATATCTATGAGCAGTTTTCCCTCCTCAGTAAACCAAGCATGGTGATAGGGGATTGTGAATCTAGAGTAACAGTCTGGTGGCATAAACAGCTTGGCAACTCGGTCAACTTCTGCAGAGGACAACTTTGAGGCTTGATCCAGTAATTGTTTCATGGAAAGGGAGACCAGAGGCTGAGTTGGCTTGAATTGCAGCATCTCATTTATGGACTGAGGGGTAATATAAAAGAGGACATTTCCAGCAGGGTCCATCACTGCCCTTTGAGAAGGCTCATAGTTAGCACAACACTGATGGATGAGGTTAGGGAAGACATTCACTGAGGGCAGGTAGTACATAGGCATGTTGGATTCCCATATTCCCAATAGGTCAGCTTTGTTTATGAATTTGTTCCTTATTTCACAGAAAGCCTGAAGGTGAGGCTTGTCTCCTTCCATATCAGCAATTTGATAGTCTCTGTCTGCCAGAGGTATCCACTCTAACTCTCTATGGGGTGCATTTAATGGTGCAATGTTGAGGGCAACTGGAGCCTCCATGATTTACTGGGATTATAATTGAATTTGGTGTATACTTCAACAGGAAACAGAGTCCTGATAATGGATTTCTTGGCAGGAAATTTACAGTGTTGAGTTCTGTGCAAAGATGCCCCTGCTGAGTAGAGCTCAAGGGGAATAAAGAGTATGCAGGGCTCTGCAACAAGGAAGCTTAAAAGGAATGGAAATAGCAGGGATTTTGCAGGTTTTCTTTAGTGGTTTTGCGGGCGAACTGGAGCCGGATTTCGAGCTTCAATGGCAATTTTGCAGAGGGCTATAGGGTAAACAGGTTTTCTTTGGAAGCAGTGGTGAGTGGTGAGTTGAAACAGGGAGGTTTAGAGGTTCCAATATATTTCAAACACATTTAATTCTTTCGGAGGTGTTTTAACAGAGAAACTTGATAAAACAGGGTTTCTGGGTGACAATCGAATAAATACCTGTTTATTCGTGACTTTGTGGTGGAAAGGAGCTGCAGGTAGAGCTGAGGAGGTCAGGTTGATAGGTTGAACATACGTGGGCGGTTGAATGGGATGTAAATGGTGGACTGAACGTAAAAACTCATGCATGAACTTTTACAATTGGTCGCGCAAAAACAAATAAAAACATCACTTTCATTGGTTTTTAACGAAAACTTGTGTTTTTTCGGGCCTTTGGTGCTTTTTTGTGCTGACGTCAGCATGACGTCACATGGTACTATAGCAGGGTACGGCGGGTAACGTGGCGCCTGACGTGGATTGGTGATGGGGCAGCCACGGCGGACTATACAGTAGCGGGGGTGCTGACGCAAAGGCTAACGTGGGCGGCGGGGAGGACAGGTGGTAAGTGGTTTGCTATCAGACCGCCTTTGGTACGGGGGCGGTATGTGTCAGCGCGGGCCCGATGCAATCAAAACGGGCCACGCGTCCCCGCGTATGGGAAAAGCCGCCTTCTATCGGGAGCTAACCCTCGTACAGTGGGGTCGCTCCGATATCGGCGAGGGCCGTCCGATCTGCCAGGCGCAAATCAACGGCTGACGGGATGGATAGATGCTGGTGCGATACGATGAAGGGACCCGCCCGTATTTAATATTATAACCTGTCGCGAGGGGGTTAAAAACTTTGGATTAATGGGTTCATATGGTTATGCGGGTTGACGTGGTTATTAATTCAACCAAAGATTAAATTAATCCCGAGCAAAGGTTTGTATGCACAACGCGGTTAGAACGATGGTAACGTGGGGTAAAGTGGGAGGGTTAAAGCGGTTATGTATTTAACCTGAGGTTAAAAAAATCCCAAGGGTTTATATGTGGAGGGGTTAATATGAAGTCCCTGGTGGACTTAATATTTCCCAAAACTATATTATATGGCTATAGTGCCAAAGGGTAGGGATATTTAGTATTTTTTGGGGTCGTTATATAGTTTTTGTAAAAATAGGGGTGGGAAAATGACTTAGGGAGCTATATAATAAAGTTAGGTGTTAACATGGTTTTATGGAGTGAGACTGCATGATTAAATGCCAAGTTTATAAAGTGAAAACTTAAGCATAAGAAAATGAAACGAGTGTGGAATAATGATTTTTACACAAGAAATGTGGCTTCTTTCCACTAAGTAAACTCAGAGTTTACCTTAGAATTTCTCATAGAATGAAGTGAAATAGGACTATTGGGCAGATCCCAAGGTCCTTGAGGGGATGTTAGTTAAAGATTTATGGGGGAATGAAGGGGAATTAGACATGCTTCCATTGTTATGCAACCAAACAACTGCCAAGGTACCAATGTCATTGATGAGATGAGTCTTTTTTGACAAGACAAAAGTGAGCACCCACCTGCTTCTACAACCTCAAAGTGCCTACCCATCCTAATACACCTAACATTTTTTCTTCCTTTGGATTGGGTGCATTTGAACTTGCAAACCCTGAAGTTCCTCTTTTCTTTTGACTGCCCTCCTATCTAAGTCTACCCTTATCTCTTCCAAGGGCCCAGATTAAGCAGTTGGGCTCCTTAATTTCTCTGCCTATCTACTCATCTGCCAAGCTTGAACTGTTTGGACAGGTAATCATTCTCTATTCTATAACAAGCAATTTAAACATGGCATGGTCCAGATTGAACTGTTGGGCCATCCATCAAGTGTGATAAACAACAGTATTTGCACATTGTGAATTTGCAAATAAGATGATAGTGGCATTTTGGCTGGCCACTTTCCTGGTCTTTTGGTTTGGGGTTCATTTTCTTTACTTTTGTTGACCAATTTACTCTTTTTGCCCTTTGATTTTTCTTTTAGGGCATACCCTCTTTACATTTTTTAATTTTCCCTATCTGTATACAAAATATGGAACCTTTGCAGCATAAAAAGATGAACATATTTGGCACTTCCATAGTCAATCATGAAAAATGAAACCTATTAGTATAGGAACCTAACAGTGGCTCCACTTGGGGATGGCTTTTCCTGGTGAAAAGCCAAGAACAATAGGTCAGATTGCCTTATTCTCTGTTGGCTGTGGTAATTTAACTTCTTTCTACTGGAGACCAATAATCTGAACCTTTGTAGCATGTGTGCAGTCTTTACGAGCTGATTGGTGCAAAATTACAACTCTGTCTTTGTTGGTTTTTCTGAGTGTTTATCATCATCTTTATAAATCCCAAGATTTCTTCTTGATCCTTTGTTGTAATTTCAAAATATACACCAAAAGTGGTGTAATTCCTTGACTTTTGCCTCAAAATCTGCTACATTTTGTTCCTTATCTAATTGCTGTAAATAAAAACTGATGGAAATTCAAATATTTATGTACAATATACAATTGTGTCATGCTGATCACAGGGAATTAAAAATAGTGCTTGAGCATCCACCCATTGACTAGGCCTTCTTCATTATCTGTGCCATCCAAACTCTTTAAAAAATAGGTGTTGTTACCTTGTACTGCCTGAATAACATAAGGTCCCTTCCAAAGAAAATCAAATTTTCCATGTTTCCCTTTATCTTCCCTCTTAGAGTCCCATCTCAACACTTTGTTTCTTATGAAGAAATCTTCAGCTTTTGTACTTTTGTCGAAGATCTTTTTGAGTTTATCTTGTAGAACTTGGGTTCTGTGATATACTTTCTCTCTTGTCTGCTGCAAGTGAATAGTTTGATTGATCCTTCTCTGAATATCATTAGGCTCTGCTTGTATTTCTTGCAGCAACTTGATTACAGGGATTCCCAAAGATGAAGGGAATCTTGCCTCCATTCCATAAACCAATTCATATAGACTTGTTCCAATGGATCTTTTGGTGGTCAATCTGTCTGCCCATAGTGCATTCACAAGTTTTTTATGCCAATTCTTTTTGTTCTCCTCCAAGACCTTTTTGATGATGTTGATGAGGCTTTTGTTGGAGGACTCAACTAGGCCATTACCTTGAGGATAATAGGCTGTGGAGTGGCTTAAGGTAATGTGGTACTTGTGGCAAAAGTTGATCATTCATTTGGATTTGAATGCAACAACATTGTCTGTAATAATTTTCTCTGGACAGCCAAATCTAGACAAGATGTTGGTTTCTAAAAATTGCATGATGACTGAGTCATTGGCTTGCCTACAAGGGATGGCTTCTATCCATTTGGTAAAATAGTCTGTGGCAGTCAAAATCCACCTGTGTTGGCCAGAGCATGAAGGATGAATCTCACCAATGAAGTCTAAACCCCACTGTTGAAATGGTCTTTCAATTGAAATAGGTTTAAGGGGTAAAGGTAATAGCTTCCTTTTGCCTTCAAAGATCTGGCATTTATGGCAAGACATTACAAACTTTTTCACATCAGCAAACAAGGAAGGCCAATAAAATCCAGTTCTTAGGATCTTATCAGCTGTTGATTTCCAGTATAAGTGTCCTCCATAGTCTCCTGCATGAAATTCCTTGAGTACATTGTCAGTTTCATCCAATGTTAGGCAATTAAGCAGAATACCTTCATGATTTTTCCAAAATAAAACATTATCTATAATACAAAATTTTGATGCTTTCATTTTCAAGAATCTCTTTTTAGTCCTGGACAACCCTGGAGGAGCTTGTAGGTTTAACAATACAAAACATATGTCAGCATACCAAGGTGATTGTAAAAAGGCTTGATTGATTTGTGGAGTTGCCATCTCCTGTTCGTTATCCAGTTCATTGATGTCAAGGGCTTGAAAATTGGTTTCAGTCATTAGTTTAGCTAATCCTTGTCCTTTTATGAGTTTTGTAGGCTTGATTTCAATGTCATATTCTAAGATGTTGGCTATCCATTTGCCCCTCTTACCTTCAATTCTTTCTTGAGTTAAAATGTCCTTTACCACAGCATTTGGAACATAGGCTATCACATGTGAGTACAAGATGTAAACTCTGAAATCCTTGAAGGCTTTTACAAGGGCATAAGCTTGTTTTTCCATGATTTGATATTTTAAGGGGGCATCTCTAAGGGCTTTGCTGAAGAAAGCAATGGGATTCTCACATCCTTGGTCATCTTTTTGCAATAAGACAACAGCAATAGTATGCTCAGATGCAAAGGAAAAAATGATGAAATCTCTATCAAACTTGGGGCTTGTGAGGACTGGTGTTTTGGTTAAAGTTGTTTTGATGTCCTCAAAGGCTTGTTTGGCTTCCATCGTCCATTTGACTTTCAAATATTTCTTTAGCATATTATTCAACAGTCTAATTAGCTCAGCTAAATTGGGAATGAACCTTCTCAGGAAATTGATCTTTCCTAAAAAATCTTGCAGTTCTTTGATGTTTCTTGGATGAGGCACTTGAAGGATAGCTTGAATTTTGTCCGGGTCAGTCCTAATGCCATCTTTTGAAATTATGTGGCCTAGGAGTTTGCCTTCTTCTAGGCCAAACAATGATTTCTTTGGGTTCAGTGATATGCCATATTTTCTGCAAATTAGGAACACTTGCCTTAAATGTTCTAAATGTTCTTGGTTTGATTTTGAAAAAGCAGTGAGATCATCAAGGTATATGACTAAGAAATTATGGATCTCTTTGGCAAAGGCTATGTCCATTGCTCTTTGAAAAGTGGCCATTGCATTCTTGAGTCCAAAAGGCATTTTGACATATTTGAAGGTTCCCCAAGGTGTTGTAAAGGCAGTTTTATCTTGATCATTCGGGTGGACTAAAATCTGATTGAATCCTGAGAATCCATCTAGCAATGAGATCCTAGAGGCTCCCACTACCCTTTGTAGGATATGATCCATTTTTGGTAAGGGGTAATGGTCTTTGAGAGAAAATTTATTTAAATTTCTCAAGTCAACACACAGTCTTATCTCTCCCGTTTTCTTCCTAGTAGGCACTAGATTCGAAATCCACTCTGAGAACCTGATACGTGCAATGATTCCAGCTTTGTGCATTCGTTTAACTTCCTTTTCAATCAGGGGAAAAAGGACAGGATTCACCCTTCTAAGCTTTTGTTTAAAAGGTTTTTGATTCTCTTTCAAAGGTATAGTGTGTTGGATGATCGAAGTATCATAGGATTTGAGGTCCTCATAACTCCAGGCAAAGACATCCTGGAATTCCTTAAACAAGTCAATGTACTTCAGTTTCTGATCAGCAGGCAATGTTTTTGACAGTTTTACCATTTTGGGGTTTTCTGTGGTTCCAATGTTACAGTCCTCAATTTCTGCATTGAGTGGTTGCATTTTTGGTTTCCTTGAAATATCATTTGAATCGAATAAATCCTCCAAAGGAGTTAAGCCTGTGGGCAGAAAATTGTCTTTTAGTTCGATTACTTCAGCTTCTGCCTCAGTTATTTCATCAAGGTCTATTTGCTTTAGCTCCTGTAAATTCTTGTCATCAAAAGTTGTTGGGTGTAAAATTAGATTTGTTATTTCAGCTGATATACTTTGTTCAATTTTGTCTATCTGTTGTTGGTCATCCATGGTGCTTGTATCAATGTTTATGCCAGAGAATTCCTCTTTCAAAGTCAAGAAGTTATTTATCTGCGTACCATTTTCAAAGACCTTCCAGTTTTTGACATTATCTGGGACAATAGGCCTATGTTTAATTTCAGCAGTGAAGTGGTGGTTGGGTTCAAAAGGCAGCTTGCAAGTGCTGGCAAAAGTTGCTAAGCTATGCGCATGTAAATTGTGCTTTCTAGGAATTTTCGTGAGTTGAGATTCTGAGAAAGTGTTAAGTATTTCAATGGCTACTCCTCTGTAAGCCCTCAACCTGAGATCATTTGTGACAAAATTTCCCTTCATCTGCTGTATAATTAGATCTGAATCCCCTAGAATTGAAACCTTGGTTGCCCCTAGACTCCTAATCAGTTTGAGTCCTAACAAAAGGGCTTCATACTCGGCCATATTTTTTGCGCATCTGAAATTTAATCTATATGCATGACCTTCAACATGGTCATTTTGCATATTGTGTATCCAAACTCCTGCCCCTGCTCCTAATTTGTTTACCGAGCCATCAAACTCTAAGTACCATAAGATTTCTTGGTTAAGATTAGCCTTAAGAGTTTTAGAAGCTTGTTCAGTGGGCAGATTTGGCTCATGTAATTTATGTGGTATATCGTTTCCCTTTGCTGCATCAACCATATCAACAGTTTTTTGATCTTGGGTACTAGATTGTTCTTCCTTGCTTTGTGTTTGTGCTGCTTCTAGGAGTTTGGCATCAGTTTTGGTACACATCCCAGCATTGTATAAGATGAATGAATCCATGTCAGAATGCATAGAATATATGGGGAAGTTTTGGGGTTTTTCTTGACTGCTAACTACATATTTCATTAGTGTTTCCCGGTACAATCTCTTTGGCTGTCCAAAGACTGAAATAGTGGCATAGGACATGTCTAGTTGCAAGGATCCTTGGAGTTTTGCACCCCAAGATCTGGACAAAAGCATACCATACTTAGGTGGAATATCAGCTACCACCACATCCATCAAGATTGTTTTGGCTGGATATTGGACTAAAGATACACAAAGGTCTTTGATTAGGCCTAGACACCTGACCTGACTGGAATCAAATGAGAACAAATCTTTGTAGGGTCTTGTGATGTCTAGGTCCAGTCTTTCCATCACAGATTTAGGCATTAGATTGTGGGAAGCTCCCGAATCAAACATAGCATTATGGAGCACCTTGTCATGAATGTTCAAGCTTACATAGAATGGAGGAACTCCTCCATCTACTGTTTTACCATTGACTTCCGGACTGAAAATCAACTCTGGTTGATCATCTAGAACATTGACTGCATCCTTATTCTCTAGTATTTGGAGTGACCTATTGATTTGTTGTCTATAAACTTCATGTTTGGCCAATTTAGAGAGAGGAATAGCTATTTTCAACTTACCTATTTCCATTTCTAAGTTAAAAGGTTTTTCTATCTGCATTTTCGCATTATGGACAACAGACTTTTCCTTTTCAGCTGGATTTTTAGTGATCTTCTCTTGATTATGAGTGTTGTTTTGAGGTACATCTGATTTGGTATTATTTTCAAGAGAATAGTTTGGACTTTCCTTCGAAGAATAGGATGTGTATGGCTGTTTTTTTAAAGACTGTGAATCTGATACATCTTCCACAATGACTTCCTTTGAGTCTGGGTCTGTTTTAGTGGAGGGTTCTGTCAGGACAGCTTTATCCATTGTCTTTTTTGGCTGTTTGGTATCCTTCAGCTTGGTAGGTTCAGGCACATCTATGGTTCTGCTTCTCAATTTGTACTGTTTGTGTACCTCATAGACTACTGCATCATAGCCTTCCCTAAAATCAAATGACTCTCCGGATTTGGTTTGGAATTGATTGAAATTGTGAGCCTCTTGGTCCTCTTGTGTCAATAATATTTGTTGTTCACTGTTTAATCCCATTAGATTGATTTGGGTGTCCTTTGTTGGTTCACTAGATGTTGAGGCTTTGGCATAGTTCTCTTGGAATGGGGGTCAGACGTTTTGGTCAGGGCCAATCCTCCCAACATTTGGATTTTGATTTTTTCTAAAGTTTGGGTTTCTTGCAGTGTTACTTGGTTTACCTTCCCATGATGATTTTCTTTCGATGGTTTCCACTCTATCCCCAAGCCTGTCCATACCTTTGATGATTGCATCAAGTTTTTGTTCAAATGCTGAAGGTTCCTCTTTGAATGTTGTCCTTCTTTCAACTCTTGCCCAATTTCGCTTAGCAATAAGGTTTGCCTCCACACTAACAGCTATATTTTGCATGTCTGCCAAGCTTGGAGGGGCTCTTTCCCTCAGTTGGTATGCCATGTCAGAATCAAATCCATCCGGGAATTTGATCAAAGTTAAATCAGGTGCAGGTCTAAGGTTTTGAGGAATAGCATTATAAACATTATTGAACCTAGCACAATAGTCTTGGACAGTTTCTTGTGGGCCTCTTTTCAAGTTATCATATTCTGTTAAAATGTGTAGAGGGTCCTTCTTCTTTTCCCATCTGTTTAAGAAGGATTGATAAAGAGCTTCTGAATCAGCTATAGAATTTGCAGCAAGTGCTCTAAACCAAATCCTTACATCACCAGTTAAACTTTGGACAAAAATCTTCATTCTCACATCATCATCATCTATTTCATAATTCTCAAAGTAATCTTGCATTTGCTTGGTGTGTTGCTAGGTTGTATAGGGGACAGTACCATCAAAATATGCGATTTTACTCTAATAATCCTGAGGCATAGCCCCTGGATTTCCAGGCAACTGAAGAGGAGCATAGCGGTTTGCCACATTTACAGGGATAAATGGGGTAACTGGAAGAAATGGGACAGCTGGAACAACAGGGACTGGAGTAGAAGTATGTGCAGTGGATGGAGGTGTGGAGAAGATGCTTTGAGAGGTGGATGAAGAACTAGGAGAAGCAGCAGTTGTGTGAAGACGGACTGAGGCTTTAGCAGGAGTTGGGATATAGCTCTGCTGAACTGTTTCAGGGTCTAAACCAACAGAATTTTCTTGTTCTTCTTGTTTCCTAAGGGTCTTAGAAATTAAATTGGGATTTTCAAAAATAGCTGGAGGATCTGGGTCAGGGTTTGACCTGGTGTACCGAGTTTTCTTCTTTGGAGCCAGCTTCTAAATTTGTTTTTGGTATTTTCTAGGAACGTTTTACGATCACGATTTTTCACAATATTCTACAAGGGTTACTTTCAAATATAGGAGGCTTGGTTTTTCCTTTAAATATGTTGAAACAGGGAAACTGATCAAATTTTTGGAACAACTGTTTAAAACCTAAAACTATACTGGAGATTGAGTGAAGTAGCTTTTATTTACTCCTGTAGATGCAGAGCAAAGACAGTTTCAAAGGCTACCTGGCTAACTTCAGGCTCCATCCGTAGTTTTAAGAAAATAGACAATAGTTATAAACAAACATTCATTCCCTAGTGGAGTCGCCAATGATGTTATCACTCAGGTTGTTCCCTGCCTCCTGAAGGGAATACGGCCGAGGTAACCACTAACCAATCTTTTAGCTGCAGGTCCTAGCCTACCTGCAACCAGAGAGGGCTCTCTCTTTGTGATTTAGCTTTGTTTTGAAGTATTTTAGGCTAGTTATGATGTGCAAGGTTTTGTTTCAAGTTTGTTGGATGGTGATTTCAAGCAGAGCTGGGATACAAATCCAAAACAGTCCATACTATTGGGCAATGGAGTCAATGATGGTGTACAACTGAAAGTGTTTCTTGGGGAATGGTAGAACTACAGAGCAAGATAGGCAGTTTTGGAACAATTTTCAAATCTGGAATTTGGTGGAATGAAGTCAGGGAATGAAAGGCAGTTAAGAATCTTTCATTATGCTGGCAGAGGGAAAGTGCATGAATATTATTCAGGAGCAACAAAGAATTCCTAAACAGTATTAAAAAATGAAGGAATTAGTGCAAACATGAGCAATTAAGAATTCATATTTATGACTAATTCTGAAGAAAACATATTTGATAGCAGAAATTGAACACAGGGTGCTGTTAAACAAATCCTGGGCTATTCTTTCTTCTCTGTTACCAAGGTTATGAACATATGTGGAATTTGCAAACACAGAAAGCATAAAACGAAGTTTAGAATAACTTATTGTTCCATAGAATGACACAGGAATTCTGTAGCAGGTCCTAGACCATCATTTCCACATTCAGACAACGCAGAGACCATGAACTTCAACAACCATTTGTATTAGAGAGTCTCAGAAATTATAGCGTAGCTTAGAGAAAAAATCACCAACCCCAAATATATATTATGGGGAGGTATTTATACCAAAGGGAGATACAAAATATCATGAAGATAAGTTTTTGAACTCATAACTTCCTTTACCAACTATTAAGAAGTAGTAAGTGAGGGAATAAATGCTGTAGTAAATATGAATGTGCTAGCTGTCCAATTTGTCAGAGGTATTTTGACTTTCTGGGTTGAATGAGTCGGCTGGTCACTACACATTGATTCTGCGTTTGCTGCCTTGATGCTGCTATGCTGCTTGTCGTTGTCTTGGCCTTTATCATCAGTGCTCGGTTTCCTTTGCATTTAACGAGCTCTAGTGACCATTCCATTTCTGCCTTGCGCTGCTTTTTCTTCCCTTTTCCAGGTGGACCGTGCTATTTGTATGTGCTAACCTGTAGCTGATCAAAAAAGAATTAATAAACAAAATCACCTGAGCAATGTCTCCATCATTCCTTTCCACCAATCCTCTGTAGGCAGCTGATGTCTTTGTATCTTTATCAGTGTTTCATTAGCTTCAGTGTATCTATAAAAGTTTGGCTGGACTTCAAAGATATGGTTTATCTCATGTTTAATATAGAATAAATTTTCCAGCTTGTCATAAAGACTCTATCCGGATGGAGGCCCTGTTTCTTCTGAGGTGCTTGAGGACGCTGTGATTTGATTGGAGGCATAGTTGTTTACTCTGTTGGCATAATGCTCATGTGACAGCAATCTTCCAGCACTGGTTACTAAACTGGGTAGCCCTCTGCTCTGTAATGCTGCAAACTTTATTCTGAATTCATTCACCTCTGCTTGCATTTCTTGGCATTTTCTTTCCACAGTTTGCACAAGATTCCTTAGGGTCAACACCCTTTTTACTAGTAAAATGGTATCAGTCTTGTTCCTGATTCCTATTGCTGCCAACTGCTCTTTGGTATGAGTGTTCAGGAATTGAATCATTCTGTTGGCTTGCTCAGGCATATTTCCTAAAGATGCTCTAGCCTTTTGATTTTCAAACTGAGCCAAGCCTATCAATTCCATCTGCTCATGTATAGTTTCAGTGGATTGACATTGGTCTGTAATGGATTGGCTAATCTTGGCCCACAAAATTCTCTTGACTTCAGCTAGAGTTCTATCAAGAGTAAGCTCCTTTTCTAGCTCCTTTATCCTCTTTTCCAGGGTTTTCACTTCCCTTGTCTTCTTAGCTACATCCATTTTTGACTTGCCATATCTTTCCTCAATTTTGGCCAGCTTTTCTTTGGCCTCTTTCAATTCTGCCATTTGCACTTCCAGGGCTTTTATTTCTTTCATCATCCCCTCCATACTTAGGCTGGCCTCTTGCTCTGCTGCTGCCGTTGTTGTTGCTGAAATTGGTGTTGAGCTTGAGGTACCTGCTTCTGATGTTGGACCAGTGTGAGGGACTGTTGTGGTGGCCGTAGGAGGAGCAGCTGTAAGAATCTGAGTTGTTTGAATTGGCTTAGAGGCCAACTCTCCCTGTCTGCCTTGTAATGATGCCTCCAAGGCACTCTCTGTTTCTATCAATATTTTGTGCAAGCTCATAAGCAAAGTTACCACATCCTGCTCCTCTTTTTGTTGTGCTACCTCTGTGGTTTGAGGATGTAGTGTAGCTGGCAGCCTGAGTTGTCTTTTGAGGGCTGCTATGTCTTCCTCTTTCTTTTTGATCAAGGCCTGAATGCCCTTCGGATCCTGGGGATCATGTCCCAACTCTATAATAACCTCCTCCAAGGACTTGGTTCTATTGTCCTTGTCCTGTGATGAAGCTTTCTCCAATTCTAGTTGGACAGCAGTATTATGTAATGAATTTTGTAATCTATGGGCCAACAATGTTTTGTCGGCCAAGGTAGAATATACCATTTCGCCGGTCTGCTTGTGCAATTCAATCTGGTCCATCAGATGGATATCCCTGGAGAGAACTTCCAGATTGGTTCTAATATAGTCAGCAGTTGATTGTGGTTGCTGAGTTGTAGGTCTGAAATGATCGAGGGTCATTTTCCCTTCTTGAATGTCATAGGCTGCCATTAGCCTTTGCTGATTAGTGGGAGCCATTCTTAGCAGTTGGTTGTAAAGCTAGAGCCTGACTGGCTCATTTCTATCTTTAATATCAATGAATGCTTTTTTGATATCAGAGCCCTGTCTGCTCTGTTGCCTGGTAGATGTAACCTCCACCCCTTGTTGTCTTTCTTGCTCTGGCTGGAAGGAGTTGGCTGATGTCTCCATGCTTGGGGGAACTTGTTGTTCAGTTGGCCCCTCTGGCATTTCTTCTTCTGAATAAGGATTCAATCTTTGTCTCTTTTCTCCTTGCTGATCTGTAGATGTCCCGGTGGGAGTCTCTTCTTGTCTATCCCTTTTCTTGGCCCTTTCCTCATTAAGAGGAGTCTGTAACACAGGAATTTCAATCACCTTTGCTTGAGTTAAAGGGTCTTGCCCTTGACTTTGTTCATCTGTTGAAACCGGCCGGTCTGCCATTGTCTCTTGCTGCTCAGAATGGTGCACTTGCTATTCTGAATGCTGCACCTCTTTTCCTTTAGATGTTCCTGCTAGTGGAGCACTTTCTTAGGCAGGTTGTTGGGAAGCTGTGGCGGATGAGGTGCCTTCTCCAAGGTGCCGAGGAGATGTGAAAAACACCTGTCCAAAAGATTCCAATTCAATTGATTTTTCAAGGTTTTTGATTGCTTTTTCTGTTATCCCTTCTTCAGTAAGCTCTTCCACAAGTGTGCCCTCTACCCATTCTTGTTGATTGGCATATTGTTCAATTTCAGGGATTCTGTGGTGGGGATACCCTGTGAGCTTGTTTTTAACTCTTCTAAAGCTTATGAAGTTTTCAGGGTCATATGGTGACCAATAGAAACTCAGTTTGAGCTTAAGTTTCTCTCTCAGAATCTCATCGCCATCCTTCCATGCTTCTTCCCTTTTATTAAAGATAAAGGGGCCCAATTGATGCCTTATTTTAAGCTGTGCTTTTTTCCTAGCACCATAGAAGTGTTTTAAGTCTGCACTGTTGAACTGCCGGTGGTACTCCAAGGCAAAGAGTTTCATGGGGAAATATTTTGGTAGTTTACATGGGGCTAATTCACAGCCATAGATCCTTATTACAGTGTGGTTTTGGTAGTAGTACCAGTCACCAATGCTGTATCCTTTTGAGAGATGCAGAATTCTCTGCATTTCAGCAGTGAGCCTAGGAGGAGGATCTGCTGATAATAGGCAAGTGGCTGGATAGAAAAAGAGGTCAATGAACTCACAGTATGTGTATGGGGAGATATTAACATGATGGAACACGGATGACCAAAATATCATAGACCTTCGCTCCCCCCTAGCGTCCAATTTTTTAAGGAAGACTGTAAAACTTTCGGACTGATAGTATAGCAACAAATGATAGATATATGAGGTGTATTTGAATACCCTTTCCCTCTCTAAGTTCATGAACTGCTCATGAATCTTGTTGGCTATGAAGGTGGCATAGTCATACTTAACAGCAGGGGGCTATCCTCGAGTAAATATAGACATCAATGCGAAGACAGTCTCATCTACAATTTCACTTGTTCTGAATCCCAGGATGTAGGAGATCATATCTATGAGTAGTTTCCCCTTCTCAGTAAACCAATCATGGTGATAGGGGATTGTGAATCTGGAGTAACATTCTGGTGGCATAAACAGCTTGGCAACTCGGTCAACCTCTGTAGAGGACAACTTTGAGGCTTGATCCAATAATTGTTTCATGGAAAGGGAGACCAGAGGCGGGGTTGGCTTGAATTGCAGCATCTCATTTATGGACTGAGGGGTAATATAAAAGAGAACATTTCCAGTAGGGTCCATCACTGCCCTTTGAGAAGGCTCATAGTTAGCACAACACTGATGGATGAGGTCAGGGAAGACATTCACTGAGGGCATGTAGTACATAGGCATGTTGGATTCCCATATTCCCAATAGGTCATCTTTGTTTCTGAATTTGTTCCTTATTTCACAGAAAGCCTGAAGGTGAGGCTTGTCTCCTTCCATATCAGCAATTTGATAATCTCTGTCTGCTAGAGGTATCCACTCTAACTCTCTATGGGGTGCATTTAATGGTGCAATGTTGAGGGCAACTGGAGCCTCCATTATTTACTGGGTTATAATTGAATTTGGTGTATACTTCAACAGGAAACAGTGTCCTGATAATGGATTTCTTGGCAAGAAATTTACTGTGCTGAGTTCTGTGCAAATATGCCCCTGCTGAGTAGAGCTCAAGGGGAATAAAGAGTATGCAGGGCTCTACAACAAGGAAACTTAAAAAGGAATGGACATAGCAAGGATTTTGCAGGTTTTGTTTAGTGGTTTCGCGGGCGAACTGGAGCCAGATTTCGAGCTTCAATGGCAATTTTGCAGAGGGCTATAGGGTAAACATGTTTTCTTTGGAAGTAGTGGTGAGTTGAAACAGGGAGGTTTAGAGGTTCCAATATATTTCAAACACATTTAATTCCTTCAGAGGTGTTTTAAGAGAGAAACTTGACAAAACAGGGTTTCCGGGTGACAATCGAATAAATACCTGTTTATTCGTGACTTTGTGGTGGAAAGGAGCTGTAGGTAGAGCCGAGGAGGTCAGGTTGGCAGGTTGAACACGCGTGGGCGGTCGAATGGGACGTAAATGGTGGACTGAACGTAAAAACTCATGCATGAACTTTTACAATTGGTCACGCAAAAACAAATAAAAACATCACTTTCATTGGTTTTTAACGAAAACTTGTGTTTTTTCGGGCCTTTGGCGCTTTTTTGTGCTGACGTCAGCATGACGTCACATGGTACTATAGCAGGGTATGACGGGTAGAGTGGCGCCTGATGTGGATTGGTGACGGGTCAGCCACGACGAAATATACAGTAGTGGGGGTGCTGACGCAAAGGCTAACGTGGGCAGCGGGGAGGACAGGCGATAAGCGGTTTGCTATCGGACCGCCTTTGGTACGGGGGTGGTATGTGTCAGCGCGGGCCCGATGCAATCAAAATGGGCCACACGTCCCCGCGTACGGCGGCAAAACCGCCTTCTATCGGGAGCTAACCCTCGTACAATGGGGTCGCTCCGATATCAGCGAGGGCCGTCCGATCTGCCAGGCGCAAATCAACGGCTGACGGGATGGATAGATGCTGGCGCGATACGATGAGGGGACCCGCCTGTATTTAATATTATAACCTGTCGCGGGGGGGGGGGGGTTAAAAACTTTGGATTAATGGGTTCATATGGTTATGCGGGTTGACGTGGTTATTAATTCAACCAAAGATTAAATTAATCCCGAGCAAAGGTTTGTATGCACAGCGTGGTTAGAACGTTGGTAACGTGGGGTAAAGTGGGAGGGTTAAAGCGGTTATGTATTTAACCTGAGGTTAAACAAATCCCGAGGGTTTATACGCGGAGGGGTTAATATGAAGTCCCTGGTGGACTTAATATTTCCCAAAACTATATTATATGGCTATAGTGCCAAAGGGTAGGGATATTTAGTATTTTTTGGGGTTGTTATATAGTTTTTGTAAAAATAGGGGTGGGAAAATGACTTAGGGAGCTACATAATAAAGTTAGGTGTTAACATGGTTTTATGGAGTGAGACTGCATGATTAAATGCCAAGTTTATAAAGTGAAAACTTAGGCATAAGAAAATGAAAGGAGTGTGGAATAATGATTTTTACACAAGAAATGTGGCTTCTTTCCACTAAGTAAACTCAGAGGTTACCTTAGAATTTCTCATAGAATGAAGTGAAATAAGACTATTGGGCAGATCCCAAGGTCCTTGAGGAAATGTTAGATAAAGATTTATGGGGGAATGAAGGGGAATGAGACATGCTTCCATTGTTATGCAACCAAACGAATGCCAAGGTACCAGTGTCATTAATGAGATGAGTCTTTTTTGACAAGACAAAAGTGAGCACCCACCTGCTTCTACAACCTCAAACTGCCTACCCATCCTAATACACCTAACATTTTTTCTTCCTTTGGATTGGGTGCATTTGAACTTGCAAACCCTGAAGTTCCTCTTTTCTTTTGACTGCCCTCCTATCTAATTCTACCCTTATCTCTTCCAAGGGCTCAGATTAAGCAGTTGGGCTCCTTAATTTCTCTGCCTATCTACTCATCTGCCAAGCTTGAACTATTTGGACAGGTAATCATTCTCTATTCTATAACAAGAAATTTAAACATGGCATGGTCCAGATTGAACTGTTGGGCCATCCATCAAGTGTGATAAACAACAGTATTTGCACATTGTGAATTTGCATATAAGATGATAGAGGCATTTTGGCTGGCCACTTTCCTGGTCTTTTGGTTTGGGGTTCATTTTCTTTACTTTTGTTGACCAATTTACTCTTTTTGCCCTTTGATTTTTCTTTTAGGGCATACCTTCTTTACATTTTTTAATTTTCCCTGTCTGTATACAAAATATGGAACCTTTGCAACATAAAAAGATGAACATATTTAGCACTTTCATAGTCAATAATGAAAAATGAAACCTATTGGTATAGGAACCTAATAGTTGGGAGAAAACCCTCAAAATGGAGAAGCCTCGACCACTCAGTTGCGTGGGAGTCGGGAAAACTGTGGGACAAAGGGCTAAGAGCTAAAGGCGGGACCCGCTCTAAAACCGACAGTATTGATTGGGGGCATCCTTGGGCGGTAAGTAGTTTTGGTGAAAACAGAGCGATTCCACTCTGTGCCCGACGCATGGCAAGCAGAGGAGAGAGAAAACCGCTGCTCATCGCGCGCTAACGGTCGAGCAAGTCAACGACGCGAAATGAGCAGATGGCGTTGGATCTGGGGGATCCAGATCTGATGGTTGATATCACGCCCAACGGTAAGACCAGATTTAACTAGGGGATAAGCCGCGATTTAGAAGAATTTGGGGTCCGTTTAACCGCCAAGGTGGTAGAAGACTCATTCCACAACGTAACCGAAGAATTGAGCTGACGAAGAAGGCTGGCGCAGTTCGCAGGAGGACAAGTGGCCCATCCCTGAGAGCCTGATGATGATGCCAAAATAGGGAACTCTAAGCACAGCTGCAAGTAGGCAATCCGACGGAGGCGAAACAGGAAGTCAACCGCCATGAGCTCGAATGAATTTAAAAAGCTGTAAACAGAGAACAGAAAGAACAACGGGAGAGAAACACCAAAGACAGAAGACAGAGAAGAAGAACCAGTGAAGCAAAAAGCAGAAAGAAGACAGAGGGCCGAGCTGACCAAAGGCAACGTCGAGCACCAGAAAGCTTGAGAGATTCAAGCCATCCCTGAGAGGATCTGTCAGACCAGAGAGGTCAAAGAGCTGGCAAGGAAAAGAGTCTGTGTATTCTAGTGGTTTGGGGAATCGAAGAACCACCCTGCCAAGCCAATTTGTTTCAGGAGACTCATATTGAGCTCCTTCATTGTAATTCTCTGCTTCAATACACAATAAAATAAGGCCACCATTGAGAGCTAGGCTGGAGATGTGGCCCTGGAGGATAGGGTGAACTCCTTATTAATTTCTTGTGTTGTATTTGCTTCATTGTATTTCTCTGCTGTTTTTCATTTCAAGTGTCTGTGTATTTGCAATCTGATCGATCCGTTGCTTAAATAACATAGGCGCACACCGGCACATGAGTCTGTAATACCTTCATTTAATAAATCTTTAACTAAGGTCACTTATAGGGTGATTATCAGATCATGTGGTATCAGAGCTTTAGGCTGTAAGGTTAGACAAGCTTGTGTTGGTTTAGCTGTTGAATGCTCACTAGATCAAAGCTCAAATTAGGAGAAGGAGAGTTGGTCGAAACTAACCTTGAGATTGGGAGAGTCTATCCGTGGAAGACCATGTCAGAGGAAGGTTCTGTGGGGCCAGACCCTCAATACATAGAAAGTTTCCGAGCTATAAAGTCTATGGTAGAAGAAATGTATAGGGACTTTAGAAAGCACAAGGATGAAGATTCATCAAGTTCTAAACAAGATAAAGAAGAAGATCAATATCATACCCATGACCACTCAAAAGGAAAAGGGAAAGAGGAAAACTTTCTCACACCTCCTAATAGCCTTGTGCATAATAAGAAAGCATCTTTGATTAAGCTAGATGTTAAATTCGACTTAACTATATATGATGGAGAGCTAAATGCTGAAAAGTTGGACAATTGGATTAGACAAATTGACGTGTATTTCAGAGTGCAGAACATTGACTCAGACAAGAGCAAAATTCAGCTGGCAAGCCTACGCCTAGGAGGCATTGCCTTGGTTTGGTGGGAAGGCAGAACCCAAGCTGACATGAAGAGGCATGGTAAGACCATCTCTGTCTGTAGTGAATTTGTTTCTGCCATCAAGAAGCAGTTCTATCCATTGGCCTACATGCAGCAAGCCATGATGAGTTGGTAAACTCTTCGGCAGTTGAAAGGGAAAAGTGTGCACAGGTACACTCAAGAATTTAGAAAGGGAGCATTGATTCTAGGGATCTTGTTAGACTCACCAGAGACTCTTTTGAAGTACATTGGTGGTCTACACAGCTACATGAGGCATACCATCCTCATGTTTAATCCCACTAGTATAGATGAGGTATTTGTACAAGCTACTCATCTAGAGGCTAGAGGACAGAATGGATATCTAGAAGTTGGGGGACCATCCCAACCCACTGCAAGCAAGAGCAAGGAGAAAAGAAAGCAGAAGTGGAAAGCAAGGAAGGCTAACACTGCACAAAAAAGAAAAGCTTCATGCACTCACTGTAAAAAGGATGGGCATGATGATGAGCAATGTTGGATTTTGCATCCAGAGCTGAGACCTAAGAAGTCCAAGGGCAAGAAGAGGAAGACTGCTGCAGCTATTCAGAAATATTTGGGGTTAGACTCGGGAGATGAAACAATAATTGCAGCCACAGGTATAACAGGTAAGAATTCTGAAGCATCTACTAGTAATTCTGCTCAATCTGTTATTGATGAAGAACATGAGAGAAAAAGACATGAGCTTTTCCATATTCGAGTTGTTTCCAAACATCAAAAGATTGATACTTTGTTTGATAGTGGCTCACAAGTAAATTTGATTTCTGAAGCAATTGTAAAGAAATTGGGATTAGCAACTACACCTCACAAGTAACCATACCCATTAGGATGGTTGAATGATAAAGCACAACTACAAGTGACTAGACAGTGCAAACTCCCGTTTTCTTTTGGGTCAGCATTTGTAGATGAGGTTGAGTTAGACATAATTCCTTTGGATATATGTGGAATTGTTTTAGGGAGGCCTTACTTGTATGATTGAAAAACTATTTTCTATAAAGCTGAGAACAAGTATCTACTTATTAAAGATGGAATCGAATACTTTGTAAGAGCTCATAAGCTCAATAATAATTATACTCTCATAAACTCAGGGTAGATGAACAAAATGATAAATTCATGCAAACAATTTTTACTAAAGGTTGTAAAGGAAAAGAAACCTGATAAAACCAATGTATTTAAGGGCTGTAATGCTAAGCAGCAAGCTGATATAGAAAAGATTGTTTCAGAGTATGATGTTCTGTTTCAAGAACCTTAAGGCCTGCCACCCAAAAAGGAAATAGTACATGATATTATTTTGCAGCAAGATGTTCCATTGCCTAATATTGGAATGTACAGGTTGTCTGCTTTAGAGAATGTTGAAATCAAGAAGCAGGTGCAGGAGTTGCTCAAGAAGGGGTTTATTAGGCCTAGCACATCACCATGTGGGTCACCAATCGTTTTGGTGAGAAAGAAAGATGGCTTGTGGAGAATGTGCATTGACTACCAAGCACTAAATAAGATAACAATTAAAAATCGTTATCCCCTTCCTCGCATAGATGATCTTTTAGATCAATTAAAGGAAGTTGTTTATTTCACCAAGCTGGATTTTCACAGTGGATACCATCAGGTTAGAGTTGCAGAGAAAGATGCATGGAAGACTGCTTTCAAAACAAAGAAGGGATTGTATGAGTGGCTGGTTATGCCTTGTGGCTTGACCAATGCCCCTGCTACTTTCATGAGATTAATGAATGATGTACTCAGACCTTTTCTTGATGATTTTGTTATTGTATATCTGGATGACATTCTGATTTTTAGTAAAACGTGGGAGGAACACTTAAAGCATGTTAAGCAGACATTAGATGTTTTGAAAAGAGAAAAACTTTATGTTAAACTCTCCAAATGTGAATTTGGCAAAACCTCTCTAAATTATTTGGGTCACATAGTAGGCGGTGGTGAATTGAAAATAGATCCCTCTAAAGTGGCAGTCATTGTAAATTGACCTAAACCCAAGTCTGCTACAGAAGTGAGAAGCTTCTTAGGAGCAGCACAATATTAGAGGAAGTTCATCTCTAACTTTTCCTCAATTGCAGCTCCCTTACATGCTTTGACAGGATTGAACAAGGTGTTTCAGTGGGGAGGCAAACATCAGAAAGCCTTCGACACCTTGAAAGAAAAGATTAGTACAACACATGTACTAGCACTACCTGATCTACAAAGACCATTTGAGATCCAAACAGATGCCAGTGACTATGCCATGGAGCAGTGTTGACACAGCATGGTAAACCCATATGTTATCATTATGAAACTTTTAATCCTGCAGTAGTCAACTATCCTACATACGATAAAGAATTGTATGCATTAGTTCAGGGTGTGAAAAAGTGGAAACATTATTTAATGGGCAAAGAGATAGTAATATATACTGATCATCAACCACTTCAATATCTACACTCCCAAACTAAGTTGCAGCAATCAAGACATTACAGGTAGATGGGTTTTCTACAATAGTTTCATTTAGTCATTAGATATAAAAAGGGCATACATAACAAAGTTGCAGACATGTTATCTAGACCTATTATAAATGCATCTACTATACTTAAGCATAATTCTGTACTACATGAAAGCTACATTGAACAATATGCTCAAGATATAGATTTTAAAGATGTATATGCAACTTTGAGTCAAGGCAAAAAGGTAGAAGAATTGGATTATCATATGAAAGATCGACTCTTATATCATTGTGGGAAACTCTGCATTCCACAAACAGAGAGAGTAAAGATAATTAGAGAGGCACACACTTCTCTGATATCAGGTCACTTTGGGGTAAGTAAAACAGTTGCACAGCTGCAAAGATTTTGTTATTGGCCAAAAATGAATGAGACAGTTTCTATATATGTGAGAGGGTGTACTATGTGTGCCAAAAGCAAGCCCAGTAATAGAAAACTAGGCCTGTACACTCCATTACTAGTTCCTTCTCACCCTTGGGAAAGTGTTTCCCTGGATTTTGTTGGGGGACTATCTAAGTCTAGAAAAGGTCATGATTATCTATATGTTGTTGTGGATAGGTTCAACAAAATGTACATTTTGATACCTTGTAATAAACAGATCACAGCTGAACAAACTGTAAAACTGTTCTTTGAACATGTATGGGTTCATTTTGGGTTACCCACTTCTATTGTATCTGATCGAGACACCCGATTTATGGGGAAGTTTTGGTCAAGTCTATGGGAGCTGATGGAAACCCAACTGAAGAAAAGCACAACTTTTCATCCACAAACCGATGTCCAGACAGAAGTAGTTAACAGGACAGTGATCCAGCTACTCAGAGGATATTGCAGCAAACATCCTAAGCTTTGGGATGAACACTTGTGTTATGTGTAGCATGCTTACAACAGAGAAAAACATTCTTCTACACAGAGATCTCCTTTTGAAACCTATTTTGGTTTCACACCAAGGTCTCCTTTGGATTTTGTCTTTGGTAAAGATATCATGGTTGATGGACATAGTGATGTGGACAAGGCAACTAGGTTCATTGAACAGATCCAGGAGATCCACCAGGTAGTACATGAACTGCTGGAAAAGAGCCAAGCCAAATACAAGGCAAGGCATGACAAGCATCGGATGGAGCATAGTTTTCAAGTTGGTGACCAGGTCTGGCTGTATATCAACAAGGACAGGATGCAAGGTGAAGGTAAAAAGCTAAAGCCTATCAGGTATGGACCTTTTAGGATACTTGAGAAAATTGGTGAAAATTATTTTCGCCTTGATCTACCAGCTTACATGCACATCTACTCAGTCGTAAATGCAGACTGCTTGAGATTGTTTGAACCTTCAATGATTGAGGATCCTGAAGAGCAAAGTCAATTGCCTTCTATTGATGACCTACTACCTGAATATCTGAATGAATTGCAGGAAGACACAGTCTTGGACAGGAAGGTAAGGACAACGCGCAGAGGAGATGTTGAGTACCTCAGAATCAGACTCAAAGGTTCGAAGCCGGGCAGTGCAAAGTGGATTGATATTGGGCAAGTGAGATAGTAGTACCCTCACTTAGTCGATGCTTGAAAGAAAACCAACTTTTGGTGGTCCAAAAGCTTTTCAGTGGGAAGGTCGTGATCTGAATTGGATCCATAAAGAGTAATCAAAAGAGCCATGGCTGTACCAGGTCGGGACAGATTTCAAAGAATTCAGAACAACGATAAAAAACATCTCTAAACCAGTGGCAGTTGGTAGCCAGCGTGGAATGACGAGGACCTCGATCAAAGCGCGTTGACCGAGGCCCATGGAGACTGCGCAAGAGGCAAAATTAGCCCCTGGAAGCCCTGAGCACTCAGTCGCGTGGGAGCCGGGAAAACCGTGGGACAAAAGGCTAAGAGCTAAAGGCGGGACCCACTCCAAAACCGACGGTATTGATTAGGGGCATCCTTGGGCGGTGAGTAGTTTTGGTGAAAGCGAAGCGATTCCACTCAGCGCTCGATGCATGGCAAGTGGAGGAGAGAGAAAACCGCTGCTCATCGCGCGCTAACGATCGAGCAAGTCAACTGCATGAAATGAGCAGATGGCATTGGATATGGGGGATCCAGATCTGACGGTTGATATCACGCCCGACAGTAAGAGCGGCTTTAACGAGGGGATAGCCCACAATTTAGAAGACTTTGGGGTCCGTTTGACCGCCAAGGTGGCAGAAGACTCATTCCACAATGTAACCAAAGATTGAACTGACAAAGCAGGCTGGCGCAGTTCACAGGAGGACAAGTGGCCCATCCCTGAGAGCCTAATGATGACACCAAAATAGGGAACTCCAAGTGTAGTTGTAAGCAGGTGATCCGATGGAGGTGGAAGAGGAAGTGAACTGCCATGAGCTCAAATGACTTTAAAGCTGTAAACAGAGAACATAAAGAACAACGGGAGAGAAACACCAAAGACAGAAGACAGAGAAGAGAAGAACGAGTGAAGCAAAAATCAGAAAGAAGAGAGAGGGCTGAGCTAACCAAAGGTAGCTTCGAGCACCAGAGATCTTGAGAGATTCAATCCATCCCTGAGAGGATCTGTCAGACCAGAGAGGTCAAAGAGCTGGCAAGGAAAAGAGTTTGTGTACTCTAGTGGTTTGGGGAATCCAAGAACCACCTTGCCAAGCCAATCTGTTTCAGGAGACTCATATTGAGCTCCTTCATTGCAATTCTCTGCTTCAATACACAATAAAATAAGGCCACCATTGAGAACTGGACCGAAGATGTAGCCTTTGAGGATAGGGTGAACTCCTTATTAATTTCTTGTGTTCTTGTATTTGCTTCATTGTATTTCTCTGTTGTTTTCCGTTTCAAGTGTTTGTGTATTTGCAATCTGATCGATCTGTTGCTTAAATAACATAGACACACACCGGAACATGAGTCTGTAATACCTTCATTTAATAAATCTTTAACTGAGGTCACTTATAGGGTGATTATCAGATCATGGACGAGTCGACTGGGTTGCCAATGCGTGTTCTACTTCATGAGCTATCTTGCAAGCTGCTAGCCATGAGACTGGGTGTTGTGGTTGGACGTGGGCTTGTATGGCGTCTTTGAGATCACAGATAAAACATTCCAAGTAGAACTCATCTGCTAGACCTACTGTGCGGAAGGTTAATGCTTCAAAGGCTTTAATATATTCTTGCACTGTGCCTATCTGTCAGAGCTTAGTAAGACGACCCAAAAAGTTAGGTTCATGGTCAAAGTGATCAGAAAAGGCTTTTGAGAATATCTGCCAAGTCAGTGGCATTGCATAGCAGCGTTGATGCCATTGCCACCATTGCCATCTTTCTTCGTCCAAGTACAAGCTTCCCACAATTAGCTTAGTCGCATCATCTCTGATGTGATTCAATGTGAAATATTGCTCCATTTGTGCTAGCCATATGGCCGGATGAGAGCCATCAAATTTATACATGTCCATCTTGGATGGTCGAAGTTGGGACTGTTGGTGGTTTCCATAGAAGTGAAGAGAATGGCTAGACTCGCCCTCAAGGTGTTCATTAAAATTATATGCCTCCGATTGTTCCCCCGACTTGCCCTTTTTGATTGTGTCATTTAAGGTCTGGATCTGCTTCATTAATGCCTCCAACTTTTGTGCAAGGGTGTCGATATTCTCATTGGCCATAGCTTGAGCTCTGGTTTGTACCATGCACCGATCCGGTGCACTGGTCATTACTTTGAAAAAAAAATTTGGGACCACCCAAAATTTTGACATTGACAAGTGAATGGTACCACCTTGCTCAGCCCGTCGACCTGATTCTTATGGGCTAAGTCTCCTATAAGTGTCCCCCGAGGGTCTCAGACTTTTTTTTTTTTTTTTGCTCCGAAAGGAATTTTACTCCTCGCCTAGGAATACTGCAGTAGCCGATTCCCAGAAAAGTTAATTCTGCCCAATGTCTTGCGAGAATCACGCCCAGGTATAGGAGCCACACAAATAGTTAGATCTGTTGGTGAAACCCTCAACTGCAGAGTATGAGTAGGAATGTGGTAGTGATTGAACCCCGACTGTTAGATCTGAATGGCAGATTTGATTGTTGCGACTGCTACAAAACCCAAATTGCTAGATCTGAATGGCGGATCTGATAGATCTGATTGGCGGATCTGATAGATCTAAATGGTGGATCTGATAGATCTAAATGGCGGACTAATTGTTGCAGCTGCGAAAAAAGCCAACCTGCTAGATCTGATCTGGCAAAGATGATGCTTGATCTAGAGAGACAAGGGAACTATGGTCTCAAGGAGTGTCAGGTGATACAGATCGCAATATACATAAGGGTACAACAGTAGTACTCAGCCCAATCTTTCAGGGCACTAAGCAAGGAGGATCAACGTACCCTTAGCCGTACAACCCAACTACCCTATCGTACGCGCGAGTAATCTCCCCAAGTGATGTTCTCGATGTATTGTAGCAACAAGACGACCGATGATTTATTTATGGTGAGGTTTCAAGAGAGCCTAGGGGGCTTCCAATATACCCAGAGGGTACTTGGAAGACAGTTCGTGCGTGGTTTTGTCTAATGCGCTACTACTCGAAGGGGCACCCACAGGGGTTACAAGGGAGTCCAACAAGCATGACCACCTCTTGTATTTCCTGCATGCATGCCTCCTCAAATCCACAGGTTTATGCACTCAATGACAGATCCTGTGGTTTAAAGACGCCGGAACACGTCTCTAGCCAAAAAAAATTCTGCTAAAAATGGAGATCCCACCGGCCCTAGAAAGTGCTCTAATACCACTTGTTATGCTCTTGACCTATGAGAAGATACCAGAATAGCAAGTATGCGAAGAAATATACCTAGAACACAGAACAATAAGAAATAACAGCATGTATTTTATTATTCAGAAAGGAAAGCAATGTTCACTTGCCTCTTCAAGGGGGCAACCTCCAATAGAGCTAGGCTCAATTACAAAATAAGACATGATGCTCCTCAAGGGGAGTCTCTATCCTTTATATAGGATTCATACATGCAATACCATGGGTCAGTGCCATGGTTCTTATTAATACCATCTATCTAATACAATGGCCCATTTGCAACTAACTGTGGTCCCTTCTTTAAATGCGGGTCAACCACTTAAAATTATTAATATGGGCTTTATTGACTCTTTAAATAACTATAACTATGAATCAACCCTATTACATAAATAAGGGGGTTAGGGTTGGACCCTAACATATACATGCTGATTCATGCTCCCTCAATGTTGGGTTGACTTATAGCTATGGCTGATCCGACATATAGAACGATCTTCAAAAAATATTATCCATATTAGGGGTCTCCCCCAAAATTTAATATGTATCCAAAAAGGTCTCACATACCCATCTTGGGTCTCCCCCTAGCTTTGGAATCAATGACAACTCATTATTCAACAACCTTTACTAGTCACGGGCATAGGGATGATTAAAGTTGCCTCCTTTTCCTGCTATAATGTTGTTATAGGAAGACACTTCACTGAAATGCATTTTGATTGTTGAGGGCAAGGTATTTTTTAAGGATTTTACTATTTTTCTTATATATAGTATTGTAGGCGAATATTCTGGTTTGAAAATTCATACGTATAGAATGTAGGCGAATATTCAATAAAAACATGTAATTTACTATTAAAATCAGTAAAGTTTTGGAAAATATCATCCATTTAATCCTATATATGTAAAAAAATAGGAGAATTTTTTATGAAATTGGTGAATAGTTTTTCAGAATATGTGCCAAAAATAGCCCATTTGCAAAATTTCGCCTCTAAAATTTTCCCTAGTTGAGGGTGTCCTGTTGATTTTACAAATTTCTCTATAACAAGATCACATTATTGGTTAATTCTTGTAATAAACAACAAACTATATTGGTACTTTAGTCTTCTCATCCGTAGTTTCCTTCTTCACCTCATGAGGTGCTCTACCTTGGGGATCAAACAAATTGGAGTGATTAGTTTTCCCTTTCCTAGTTGCGATGATATTTCTCCCCAACTTAATAGCAATAGATCGGGTTTATTCCAAATAATGAAGATATTTTTCCTTGATTAAGAGATCATCATATGCCTTAAAAGAATAATGTAAATAATAATAATACTAATTTTATTAATGTCTTACTAATGACCACAAAAGTAGGTTAAAGGCACTGCAATGTATGATGATTTCACAAAGATTTCCAAAAATGTATAGTACAACAATAAAACTTCAAATAATGATGTCGTTCCTCTTCAACGATGGTTTGGGGGGTAAAGATGTCATCAATGGTCTAATGATTAGGTCTAAATATTACCTTGCCCTTAGCTTTGAGGTATCTTGACTTAAGCTCACTAGAGAGATTCATATGGAAAATTGCAACATAGAGCTTCGAGAATGTGTGGCCCACCATGATCGTCCTATAGACATTGGGATCTAAGCTAGAGATTAATTTTTGTATTGGGTTAATGATGTGATGTGATCATGTTCATTGAAATGTTGCATAGAAGACATGTTTGAAGATACCAACCAAGTGAAAAACCAGAGCACAAAGACCATGCTTAAAGAACTCTATCTAGAAACCCTCCTCATTTGTTGCTTTGTTACTATTCATCACTTGAATGGCATCTTTGATGTTACTATAAGAATAAGAAGCATGAAGAGGGCAGAGAGGTAACATGAATATAGCAATGCCCAGGCATATCATAGAGAGATGATATGTGAGAGAACATGGAGCTGGGGTTAAGGTCAGATGGGAGGGGAGATTAGTATGGGAGGATAGTGTGCCATAGTTGTTTGGGACAATGATTAAGTGAAGTACATAAGTCTTATCTCCTCTAAGAAATAAAGTGGTGTTTCTTGTGGCGAATGTAACACCCCTGGTATACTCCCCCTGATTTTTGTAATGCAAATGTACTATGATTATGATTATAAATTTTATTTTCATCACCTAAAGAGTGGGGACATGGATCCATAATCTGAGGGGGAAAAGGAAGATGAACTTGAGTGGTGTTAGCTGGCACCACTTCTTAAGCAAATGTACAGCTAGCAAGAAATGTCTAGAAGAACGTTCCATGAGGAACATGAAGAGACACACAAGAATAAAGATAAAAAGGCATTTGAATAATAAGAGTGGGTTCGATTTTGGTTGAATGAAAGAAATTTTAATACATAATTGGATTTTTGGCAAGGAGAAAAAATTGTGACATGCGTTCCAATTGTGTTTTCTTGGGAAAAATCCCCTTGGATCATGGATCTGGCTAGGGGGTGATTGCTACAAGAAATACAGGCTGCAACTAGTCTATGGTTAGGTGCAAAATCTAAGTCCCACCTTCAGTTTCAACCATTGTTAGATCTCAATAAATGTTATTAATCTGTGAGTTGTAAATATGATGATTTAGTTCTTTATTGAATTGATTTATAGTTTTGTGATAATCTTGCATGGCTGTAGGAAACTATTGCATTGAATCAATAGGAAAAATGCCTTCATTGTTATGTGGATTATATTGGAATTCTACCTTGAGGTTGTAAGAAGTATGTCTTGATTTTTAAGTGAAAGTTAATATGTGCATGTGGATATGTGATTACAATTGCTCACATTTATGTTATAAATTTTCTTTTGGGGAGTTCTAGAAGCCGAAACTTGGACCATGGTGAGGAGAAATCCTTTTGATCCCCTGGTCCAACTTCCAGATCTTAGTTTGTGAAATTTTAGGAAATATGATTAGAGGAAGTTGGGATTTCTAAATGCATATTTAAACATGTCATGTTGGCATTTCTACTATAACTTCTCTTCTGGAAGGTTCTAAAAGTTGAAACTTGGACCATGGTGAGGGGAAATCATATTGATCCTCTATTTTAGTTTTTGGATCTTGGGTTGCTATATTTTAGGCGATATGATCAAAGGAAGTTGAGTTGCTTGATTTCTCCTAAAATCATGCTTCAAACATGTCATGTTGGCATTTCTGCTATAACTTATTTTCTAGAAAGTTCAAGCTGAAACTTGGACTATGGTGAGGGGGAATATTGCTTATCCTTTGGTCCAAATTTAAAATCTTAGGTTGTGATATTTTAGGATATATGATTATAGGAAGTAGAGCTTCTTAAATGCTCCTAAAATCGTCCTTCAAACATGTCATGTTGGTATTTATACTATAACTTTTAATTTCGGAGATTACAAAGGTTGAAACTTGAACCATAGTGAGGGGAAAGCCCAATGATCATCTATCCAATGTTTAGAACTTGGACTACTATAATTTAGGAGATATGCCATCAGGAATTTTCTATATTAGTTTGCATGCAAAGTGTTTGAAGAAATGCTTAAATGGTTTAACGATACATTGTGTAGAAACTGTTTGATAAAATGCCCCAATGTAAATTTTTCTTTGTGGATGGGGATAAAAATATTGTATGTTAGTATTGGTATAGTTGATATATGACTATTTGCATGCAAATAATTTTCTATATTAGCTTTCCTGCAAAGTGTTTGAAGAAATGCTTAAATGGTTTAATGATTCATTGCATACAAATTGTTTAATGAAAGACCCCAATGAAAATGTTGTTTTGTGGATCGGGATAACTCTGTTTTATGGTAATATCATTGTAATTGATATATGCTTGGTTTCATGCAAATAATATGAAGAAATGTGTTAAAGGTGTTTTAATACAAGTTGCATACAAACTATTTGACAAAATACCTCAATCAAAATTTGTATGATTGAGTGGTATATTTAAGTTAAAACATTACAAGTGACAATGTTTCTAAATTGATTTCATACAAAGTGTTTGAAAACATGTATGAGATATGAAAATAAGGTTTTTGCAAGTTTGGTTAAAAAAAATTTAGAAGGGGTATGTTAGAAAGTATGAATGGTCTCACATGATTCAAGAGAGATATGTAATATCATGAATCTCTATTATCTATATATATTTATAAGTATGGTAGCTCACAACCATAACTATGTTGGTGGTCTACCTCATTAGGAGTGCACTCTGCATGATAAGTACATGAATTTATTCTGTCTTAGGAAGTTCTTGGATATTTCTGCATGATTATGTTGAATGATTTTGAGATCATGTGGTTTTTGACATGCTTATGAACTCCTGCAATTGCTAACATATTTATGAATAAAGAATTAAATGCTTGATTACTTAGTATGCTTCATCTAAGCTAGTAAAAGGAAAATAAAATTTTGGGTACCCCTTTATAAGTCATTGAGGGAGTTGGGTATGTTACAATGAAAGAGATGACAATAAGAAAATTTGAGGTTGGGTAGGAGTGGTGAGCATGGGTGAATGCATGTCAAAGTTGGTGAGGGAGATCCTTACATTCCTCATCATATTATTGATTCATAAGGCATGAGTTGGTTGTTTAGGAGGTGGAAGTGGGTTGGGTGCTTTGAGAGTAGGATTTGAGGGACGCTTCTCGAATAGTGGATGAGAGGTAGGTGTACTTGGTAGATGCGAAATCAATTAAGGAGATCTAGGTATCAGAGGGAAGAAACTTATGAAGGTGGGAAGAAAAGGTGTCCAAGTCTCCTTGTTCAACTTAGAAAGTAGTTTGAGGTAGACCTTGGGGGAGTGTGGTGGGA
Source organism: Pinus tabuliformis (assembly GCA_031772625.1). NCBI lineage: Eukaryota > Viridiplantae > Streptophyta > Pinopsida > Pinales > Pinaceae > Pinus > Pinus tabuliformis. The sequence continues at coordinate 2,010,038,065 of CM062819.1, read as the reverse complement.
GGGGGGGTGCTAGCATGGAGAGAGAGGGAGAGAAGAACATGGTTTGTGAGGGAGGATGGAGGAAATAGAGAAGTGATGAATGAAGGGGAGTAAGTTCTTGTTAGAGAAGACATAATCAATAACACTCACACTTCTGCCATGAGGAATACTCATGAAAAGTAAGAATTTGGGAAACATGAGTGCCCATTCAAAGTCAACGAATCTTGAGATCCCCATCCATACGAAAGGTGCCAACCATATGTTGTGAAAGACCCCAATGCACTTTTAGACATCTAGAAACCCAACTGACTCAAGATCTATCTCTTGGATGTGGAACACATCCTCTAATTAATAATAGAGAGGAAACTAGAGGGCTCTAGTGTGGGAGTTGAAGTCCCTTAGAAGGCCCAAACTCCCCAACCATTAAGTATTGGGTGATGTTGGCATGCAAACATATAAAGAGGTCCCCATTGGGACTGTTATGAATTGTTGAGTGGTGATTTCCATTGATGTCAAGTTATGTCATTGATGACAATCGATATCAAGTTCAGGGGGAGCTTGTTGGAATAAGCTATTGTATAGTGGTTGTGTCAAAGTTTAAGGGAAGATCAGCTTGTATATTATCATGGACATACTAATGTATGTTGTTGAATAGTCGTAGACAAGGATGCAAATAATCTCTCTGTAGGCATTTCTATTCTAGTTTCTCAGTTCAAATTTGGAAATTCATCTGGATAATATTCTCAGAGATGTTTCCAACGATGTATGACATTTAAATTAACTCCCATGGATTAAAGATAAAATTGAAATTTAGGTGTAGTTGTATACGTGGAAAAATTTAGCTAATCGTACCGAATGATGTGGAGTATTGATTTCATCAGACAACTTGGTAAATCACATTATCACAGTGTTGTAGCAGCTATAACCACCTGTTGATGCCTCGAAAATCATTGTATCAACATTGGGGGATAACCACCCGGTCTGGACCTTAATACAGCTCCTTTTCCGTTTGGAATGGTGGCTCCGACTGGGGATAATGGGACCAGTTTCCCAGTAATAAATAAAAGGGGTGGATGAATGATTGATTGTCTAATCTAATGATAGGCGAATAACTTAATCTATCAGCAAAATAAAAGAACTACTACTAATCCCGGGAACTATTGTACTTTGAAGTGTAGCGCTTGATGATCTATGTCTATTGACAGGCATATAGATGACTCCATCTAATAGACATGGACATTTATTCATTCAAGGATTACTTTGCTTAAATAGTTAAACAAAGTGATTAACGCAATATTGCTACACTTATCATTTATATCATCGATACATATATGATCAAAAGAAAAGCATACCATAAACATCCAATAGTGGAGGGAATAAAGAAATGCTATTAAAACACATACATATATTCGATAATAGCAAAGGCGACCAAATGACAATTCATATAAAAAGAATGAATTCAGACATAGATAATAGTACCATATGAGCTGCTAGTCACTCCCAATATCAATCGCTATTTGAGATTCTTCTTCCAATGCAGAAATACTTTCAAACAAAGACAGTAGTGCACATTTGCATAAAAGCTTCCTTGCCAAAATTAGAATAATTGGTTTAGTTTTATAAAAGAATATGCCTGAAGTACAGTAGTGCAACTTGCTTTAAGTCATGTACAAAACTTTACGACCCTTTCCAAAACAATGAAAGGGTCTATAAATACTTAATTAAGCTAACTATCTATGAAACTGAAATCCTACTTAATTGGTATCAATTGATCTCGAATATCTCCTTCACAGCAATCTGGCAGTTGGCGGCATGAATCATCATGTAGGCTGTTTGCCTTTAAACCTGAGCTGACATATCGCAAGCATTGGCTCCACTTCGGGCGGTCTGTTGAGGCGAGAGTTGAGTTGGGTGACATAGGTGGCATCCTGAATATCGGGAATAATATACCCGATTGCATCTGTAAGGCATTTGAGGGCGGTTCTTTGGCTGTGTGGTTTGACTAAGAAGAACCAATAGGCATCCCATGTTAAACTGTTAATTCCAGCGATTAATCTCCCATTTTTCTCTAGTTCTGGATAACATGACTGCTCCAATGTTTTCGCCGCTGTCAATTTACCTGGAGTGCATTGGGAAATCATGTTAGACAAGTAGAGAGTATTATTAACCAATGCAACCAAGTTAACTTGTGGTTGATTTGCATCTTGAAATTGCCCTCTCTGCTTTCATTAACTGGGACTGCCATTCTGTAAATAATATTTCCTTATGTGATTCTAAAATCTTTGGTAAATTAGCCGCCTGTCCCTGATCGGTATCTTGCCACTCAAGAAAATCAGTTAATGTTTCATCGGCTTGATCCAAGTCTGTTCTAGCTTTTTCTGATTTTTTACTTATTGATGTCGTCAAATCACATAATGGTTCCGCCTGGGCGATTTGTTGACATAAAAGCTTGATCTGTGTTATTAATGCCTTATTTATCTGTAATGCTTCTGATTTGAATTCGGCTATCTATGGAAGATTCTTTGTCTTCTCAAGCTGGGTTGATAGTTGAGCAATCTGCTCATCTTTTAACTTCAGCATTTGTTCATTTGCCGCCTTTCTGCTTTTGGACTGCGCTGTGATCAATCCTCTGTTTCTCTTCCTGCAATTGTTGAGTTAATTGATTATTTATTTGCTGTTGTGTTAACAATTGCTGTTCTGCCTGCTCTGCCTTTTGTTGTACTTCTGATAGTTGCGCTTGCAATGAAAAGATCTCCTGGTCTTTTGTTTTTAATAGAAGACTCACCTCTGATGCCTTATCTATTGTTGCTGCCTAATAGGCTCCAACATATTGTGATAGTTTTGTTAGGTCATCAGAGGGGTCAAATTCCTCCTTCCAAACCACATTGCCCGTCACCGTTTGCTCTGGGAATAGGGAAGGTTGATTAGTCCTTCTCCTCTTCCTCTGTCGTTTTACCACAGCTTTGTGTCTTGGGCTATAGAAGACATCCAAGGGAGGAATTTCTTCTATCTGCAAAATAATTTGATCAGAGGGATCCTTTGGGATTATCTCTACTTCTTTTGAACTGGGTAGGCCGCTGGTTCCACTTGGAACCTGTTTTGAAGTGGTCTCTTGTGTATCTGCCACTTTTGAAGTTTCAGTGTCCTTTGAGCACTCAAGATTACTGATAATTGAATCGAATTGCTGCCATTCCTGGAGCAATTTGGGATCAATTTGAGTATCTACATTTACCTCTATGTTGCTCTGTTCCTGCTCTTTAGTCTGGGTTTCCTCTTGCACTTTCTCCTGTTCTTTTGTTGTAACCGGAGGTTCCTTAGTATGTTGCTGTTCAGGCTCGCTTGATTCTGTTGCTGGGGTTGTCGCTAACAGATCTAGAGGTAGAGTTTGCAACCTCTGTTCTCTAAGTCTGTTGAATTCAACTAACCCTTCATCTTTGTATTCCATTATGGCCAGCGATCTAACTTGATACATTGATTCAGCTGAGGAGAACAGGTCATCAAACTTATCCTCTTTATGGTCAAACTTTGTCAATTTGGCCTGTTCAAGTGCATTATAGGCGACTTTGTTGGGATCAAATCGCCTATTAGGGAGAGTTGTTAGAGTTAATGACTTCATCTTCGTAGCTTCTTTCTCTGCATGTTTAAAATCATGCAAAGTGTAGACACCACATCTCAGGGGAAAAGAGGGCCAGACCTGCTTCTTATTTTTCTTTAGAGTTTGTGTAACTCCTTCGGAAATAATCTGATAGGCTATCTCCCTCGCCAGCAGTTTATCAGGTATGTACAAAGGAAGGACATGAGGTTCGGGTTGGCTGCCGAAAATTCCTATATAAGTAAATTTTTCCTCTCCGAACCATCTTCCTATTGATGTCAAATCAATTCCTGCTTGGTAAGAAATTTTGGGAGCAGGTTTATTAAAAATAGAGTAATGAATGGGTAACATGAAGCCATTGCAGACTTGGTATAAATGGTGCTTATAGGAAGTTTTCCACAATTTCTGATGGTATATGTGAATAGGCGTGGGGTCTTGTGCAGTCCACCTCCAGCCGAGCACGGGAAATTCAGAATTAAAACACAGGGTATCTAGTATATAAGCACTGTAGTAGAATGGGGGAATAAGCCTTTCGGTGATGCAGGTTTTAGTTCTAAAATCAAGAACTGCTGTTGCTAGCTTATCTGACAGTATAAGTGCCCAATCCATTATTTCACTATTACACGCCGCTTCCATCAAGAGAACCATTTCTATATTGAAATTAGCGGAATCGTGCAACCCCCACAATCTACACATCATTATCCCAGCATAACAATAAGGAGAACATAGGGAATCAACAGAGTACTTACCAGAAGTTTCATGCTTGTGTTTCGCCGGATTTTGCCTCCAATCCCGAATGGGTTCGGATTCAGTTTCGTTCTCACTTCGGAATTTCTCCAGAAATGCCTTGTTGTACTTCTTCTCTGGCTCAGGCAAATGATACATTTGCCTCAAATCTTTAGCCTGAAATGAACCGAAGATTCTCCCATCTCTGGTGCAGAAGGTTCTGTCTGTGATTGGGATTTCCTCAATTGCCCACCTCACTACATCCGTATATGGGAGAATTTGTTCCCGAGCCACTATCCGATGAAGGAAAGAGTCGGCTAAGTCCTTTAAAGTACCATCAGATTTTCGATTGGTATCCGCTGTGGCTTGTACCGCTGTCACCTTTGGTTCTTCGGCCTCAATCAAATTATAGGTACTTTTCCAAGTAGTTCTGCCGAGTCCTGAACATGTAGTATCAGATATCAATCCTTTCTTTTTAGTTCCTGGATCAGCGACGGCTTGTCCTGTGGCTGGTGAAGTGGAAGCGATTGCAGTTTTCTTAGACTTCTTCCCCATTCTGCTTGAATCTATTACTTCGGAAGAATTCTACACAGGAGTGAAAATAAGCGTAACACAGAGAATTGGTAGCGAAAACCAAATACGAGCGAGATATATTGATCAATGCACGATGAAGGATTAACTTAAAGTGGCCGCGGATACAATCTGTGAAAAGATTTTTAAGCTTACTATTTCATTAAATGGCCGTTAAAACCTGCCAATCCTTTAAATGCCCATCATATCGTTTATCGACCGAATGATTTGTTTAAGCGTGCCTTGGATGTTTTGGCGGTTGAGCGTAGGTGAATCACTGTTTGAAAGATAAGGCTTTTAATACGAATTAATCGTAATATCCCTGCTTTAACACTTTTTGAAGTTTGCGCTTTTGGCTTTATCGCAATCGGGCGTCGGGGGAAAACTTAAATCTTTATATTGGCACCTTTTGGAATCCCCGATCGCCGATAGCGATATCGCATCGCATCGGGAGTATTAACTGGGGCACTTTAAAAAGCATGCATGGTATATCCCCAATCGCCGATAGCGATATCGCATCGCATCGGGGCAGACGGGACTTTATCGCATCGCATCGGAGCGAAAGGCACTTTTGTTATGGGAACTTATGATTGCCGATATCCGATAGCCTATTGCATGTTATCGCGTCGGAGCAAACCAATGGGTTTTTAAGTTATGCCTCCTTTGTCATTGCGATATGCGATCTTGCGATCGCTTTATCGCAATGATAAAAGATTAATCATTTATATTATAAGACCAAATAATTGGTTTGTCAAAAAGGTTTTTGTAATGTTTTCATTTTGTTTTCGGACCTTTTTGAATAATACAAAGTTGATACCAATTAAAATAAAAAGGGACCCATTTCATATTATAGTTTTGTGAATAAAAATGATATGAAATGGGGGGTTGTTGTAGAGCACAACAATTGGCGATTCGCTAGAAGAAACAGTTATCTCTGAAAAGTATGGAAATACTTAAACTTTTTCAAAATAGAGTTCTAATCAAAGGGGAAAATTCTAATATAACTAGGTATATATGCATTCCGAGTAAAATGAAACTATCTTTGCTAATTTCCTCTCTTGTTTAAAATTAGATACATTCTAAGTTTTAAATTGGCCTCTATTGGTTGATAATGATAAAATAGAAAACCTTTCCAAATCAGCTTTTAGAATTGACTCCTTTGTCATAGGTAGAGCCTCTGCTGCCAGCAAACGTTCATAGTTTCAACAGAGATACCTTTTAACCAAGCTATTGTCCATTGTCCCATTCATTTCAGAGTATGATTAACAGAATGAATTCAAAACATGCTTTTCATATTTTACGTTTCTTTTCTACTTCTCTGTTATTTTGTAAGATAAAAAGCCATTGTCTTGGTTTGGTGACCAACTGAGTGACAATGCCATTCACTGGTAGTAATTTAACCGAACAAGCTGGCTCGTGATGAGACCCCTTGTCTTATAATTCTAAGCCATTACCCTATTTTGGTATGTAGTATTGGTAATGTCGGTTAAACTATTTCCCTATGATCATGGTAAGCAGGCTTGTAATAAGACCTCTTATCTTTTATATCAAATATTTTAGAATTACACTCTGAGTAATCATAAGCTTTGGTGAGTGGGATGGACAATTTTCTCCTTAAGAGTAAATGGATGACAAGGTAAGAGTTGAAGATGCTGAAGTTGGATTAGTTTCTATTTTGATATTGATAACCTTTTTGTGACCAATTTGAAAACATAAAATGATTTACAATATTTCTAAACTTTGAGAAGCGTTCACAAAAATTGGAGTGTTGTTTCGGAATGTAATTACACCTAGTTTCCTAGAAATTATCCCTTTCGATAAAGACTTCTATTATTTTAAAAGTAAATATCAACCCTACTTATTTTGAGCAACTTTCAAGTACAGCAAAGGTCAATGGAAGATACTTCACAACTTTATTTTCTAATGATCCTACAAACTATAAAATTCTTAAAAAAAAGGAGAAGGGGTTACCTTCTCAATTGAAGAATTTCTTTAAGATAAGGCCATTAACAGGGAGAGAATCTCTCAAACCTGATAAATCTTGTAATATGAAGGTCGAATGGCCTATCTTTTCACAGATTTGAAATGGCCCAAGCCACATCTTCTGGAACTTGGTGTGTTTTCCCTTGTCCTCATGGGCTTTGTCCCATTTCAGAACTAAATCACCGAGTTGAAATTGTTTTGAACCGGATGAGACTGAATCAAAGGATGACTTGATGATTTGCTGATGTTTTGCATGAATAACCTTGGCTTTTTCTCTTTCCTCTTCTAATTTTAAAATTTGGTCATGTCTAAGTTGAATAGAAGAAGAAGGGTTTTCCTCAATAAACTGAACCAGGGCTAGAGAAGGAAGGACAAGATTTGTTGGTAGCACTGCTTCTTTTCCATACACAAGGTTGAACGGAGAAGAACCTATGGAAGCCTTCTGCATTATCCTATCAGCCCATAGTGCAAATATTAAGGATTTATGCCATTTTTTATGATTTTGTTCGATAGTTCGCTTAATAATTTTAATCAGATTTTTATTTGTAGACTCTGCTAAACCATTGCCCTGGGGATAGTAATTAGCAAAATATTTTAATTTAAATCCTCTTTTAATAGCGAAATCAAACATAGCATTGCCTGAGAAGTAAGATGCATTATCAAAAACAAGAGCATTTGGGACACCAAACTTGGTAATGATGAATTGATCTATGAATTCAATAATTGCCTCAACATCTGTTGTCTTCAAAGGGATTGCTTCAACCCACTTAGTAAAATAATCAGTAGCAGTAAGGATATACTTATGCTGTTTGGAAGAATGTGGAGTGATTTCTCCAATGATATCCAATCCCCGTTGCTCAAATGGTTGTTCAATGTTGACTGGTTGCAAAGGGAAAGCTGGTTTTCTTTGTCTTCCACTAGAAGTTTGACAATTTCGGCATTTCCTTACATATTCATGAGCATCTCTAAACAGAGTGGGCCAGTAATATCCAGCATGAATGATTTTGTGGGCTGTTGTATCAGCTCCAAAATGTCCTCTTGTTGGTCCATCATGTAATTCCTACAAGACCTTTTGTGCTTCAGGTTTTTCTAGGCATCTTAGTAAGATTGAATCATAATTTTGCCTAAAAAGCACATCATCAATAATTGTGAAATTTTTTGCTTTTAATCTAATGCCCCTTTTGTTTTTGTAAGACAGGTTAGGAGGTGCATATCCATTTTTCAAATAAAAGATTAAGTCAGCATATTGTGATTCAGAATCAGTAATACTTATCTGGTTTATTTCTTCGGTTTGATCTGTATCACCTGATTCTGGAATGTTGGATGCTCCTGCCAACAACCTGCAAAAACCTTGGCCTCTAACAATCTTTGCTGATTTAATTTCTAAATCATATTCTTGAAGCACTGTAACCCAATTTGCCCTTTTTTCACCTAGTTCCCTTTGAATTAATAGTTGCCTTACTGCAGGAAAAAGAACTATAACTTTTGTATGGGCTTTTAAAAGGAAGGGTCTGTAATGTTTGACAGCTTTATATACAGCAAAGGCTTGTTTTTCTACTTCGGAATAATTCAATTCAGCACCCTGAAGATTTGAACTATAGAATGAAATGGGTGCTTCCGAATTGTGATCGTTAATCTGTGTGAGTACTGCTGCATAAGACAAATCGGATGCGATAGTATACAATGTGAAATGATTAGAAAAATTAGGGGTATTTAAGGCGGGGGCATTAATTATTGATTGTTTGATTAAATAAAACGCTTCCTTTTCTGCTGATCCCCACTTAAAGACTGAATTTTTCTTAATCATAGTTTGAAGTGGCAAAATGATTTGAGAAAAGTCTGGAACGAATCTTTTGACAAAATTGATTTGGCCTAAAAATGACTGCATGGATTTTTTATTATGAGGGAAAGGGATTTCAGAGATTTCTTTGATCCTATCGGGATCAATATAAATGCCATCTTTAGAAACAATAAAGCCTAAGAGCTTCCCTTGGTCAAGAGCGAAGAAGGATTTTTTAGGGTTAAGTGAAATACCATACCTTTTGCAGCGTTGAAAGATTTGATTTAAATCATGCAAATGATTGGATTTATCTTTAGAAAATACAGTAATATCGTCTAAGTAGACGACTACTGTTTTGTTAATCAACCCTTTAAAAGCTAAATCCATCGCTCTTTGGAACGTGGCTCCTGCATTAATAAGTCCGAAAGGCATTTTTTGATACGCATATGTTCCCCATTTTGTTCTGAATGTGGTTTTGAGTTGGTCATTAGGATGGATCAAGACTTGGTTATATCCTGAAAAACTGTCTAGAAAGGACATTAACTCAGAGCCTGCCACTGATTGGAGTATCTGCTCCATAGTAGGTAATGGGAAATTATCTTTTAAGCTCGCCTTGTTCAAATTTCTGAAATCTATACAAATCCTGATGTCGCCATTTTTCTTTCTGACTGGCACCATATTGGAGACCCAGTTTGAGTGCCGAACGGGAAAAATAATCTTAGCTTTCAAGAGTTTATTAAGTTCAGATTTTATTTGACTCTCTAAGTTCGGATGTACTTTTCTCAACTTCTGCTGAATTGGTTTTTGCTCGGGAAGCATTGGAATGGTATGCTGGATGATGGATGTATCATACGTCTTTAAATCATCATATTTCCAAGCAAAAACATGTTTATTTTTTCGTAACAGTCTAATGAATGCTTCCTTCTCTTCCATGGAAAGTCCTAATCCTAAATTAATGTTTTGAGGAGTTTGCTCAGTGCCAAGGTTTATCAATTCAAACCTTAAGGTAGAACTTTGGAGCTTTGTATTGGTCACAGGTTTAAACCTATCTTTAATATCATAAAGATCCTCAAGCTTCACCACAGGCTTTGGGATTGAATTCTCCTCGGGTTTACCTCTCATTTGAAGGTCATGCTCGTTTTCCTCAATGATTTGATCATCATAGGACTTTTCGGAAGTTAAAAACTGTAAAATGTCTTCATCGTGGTTGAATACTCTCCAATTAGTGACATTGTCAAGAATTGATGGCCTAAAAAGTAATTCTACTGAAAATCTATCTAGGCTATAGTCTTCGGAAGGTAGGAGCTTGGAAGCAACATTGGCTAGCAGGTCGGCTGTCGAATTTTGAGACCTGGGAATGGAAGAAATATTGAATGCCGAAAAGCGGGAGGTGAGTTCCTGTACCAGCGACTGATAATGTTTGAGATGGCTAGAAAGACAATGAATTGTATTTCTTACCTGTTTAATAATAATTTCAGAATCTCCAAACACTTTCAAATATTGGACCTTGAGGCCAATAGCTTTATATAGTCCTTGGACTAAGGCTTCACATTCTGCTATATTATTCGTGCATTCAAACTCTAACCTACAGGACAGCATTGTTTTCTCTCCTTGCGGGCTAATCAAAATACATCCTGCTCCTGAGCCCTCACTAGACTTGGACCCATCGAAATATAATGACCAAAATAAAGAAGTATTAACAATTTTATTTACAGTTTCCTCAGTATCATTAAAACATCTTGACCTATCAGTTTGTGAATAATTTTCGATCTGAGATGTAGAATGGTTTACTGAGAAAGGAGATGGTTGGGCAGCGAAATTGCCAAAGAATGACTCTGATGAATAATTCCCCAAAATATTGTTATTAAATGTTATTGGTTGGTTTTCTTGTTCAAATTCTGTAACTGTATGGGTCATATGCTTTTCCCGATCGATTTTTATTTGATTTGGCTTACCCTTATAGGGAAGTCACATATGGGACCAATCGGTAGAAATATACCCATGTAGTTTTTCAGACCAATCCCTACTCAAGATCAAACCATAAAATTCAGGTATATCGGCGATCAAGATATCAATTATTTGTACTACTCTAGGATCAGCAGATAGCCTGATAGTTATGGAGTTGATTTCTCCCAAAACCTGTACTTTAGTCCTGTCCAACTGCACAATATGAATAGCGGACTTTTGGGGTTCAATGTTCAGTTTGGAACAAACTGAAGCTGGCATTATATTAGAGGATGCCCCTGAGTCAATCAAACAGTTGTGAAGGTTTCTATTGTAGATCTCATAGGTTAGAAGGAAAGATGGAGTATGAGAATTTGATCTATCTCCTATCAGAACTGCATCAGTAGCTTCGACCATACCAGAAGGTGGTTGACCTGTATCATTTGCAGCTTTAGCACTGGGAAGGGGTGAAGTAGGAACAGCATTTAATTCTTTGAGAAGCAATTTTTGCTGATGTTTCAATTTACTAAGTTCAAACATGGTGATGTTTGCCTTAGTCTTTTTCATGTCATCAACAATATTGTAATCCATTGAATCAGACACTACCAATGTCTTAGATGTTGATGGGATTGTTGAGGTTGAAGGTTGGATTTGTGAAACTGTTACAGGTGGCTTTTTCGGGGGTACCTTTTCCTTTGTTGTAGCAGCACCTGCACTTCTTTTCTTCGAAGTTGTCTGAATAGGTTCGGAGGTACCTTTACTCCTGGTAGTGACAGGAAACGCTTCTTCTTCATTTTCTGTATCGGAGTTAGGCAATATAAAATCCCGCATTCCATGACATTCAACAACTTCCTCTTCTTCATCAGTTGGTGAAGCTGTTTCTTCTTCTCCTTCTTCAAGATCTGAATCTGCATTAGATATAACATTCGGTGGTTTTGATTCATTTTTCTTGTAATTCCTAAAGGGTCTTTTGGTTGAGGTTTCAGCTACCTGTTTTTTGATTTCAACCATTTCATTTGACATAGTTTTGAGGACTTTTTGTAGACCCTCCATATCATATGGATCTTTAGGGGTTTTCTTCTTTGAATCATCTTTAAACGAAACTTTTTTGGTTTTTCTATCTTCAAGAGCAGCTTTCTTCTCTAGAGCATTAATACGTTTCTCCACAGCAAGTGCTTCTTTCATGTTTTCAGCTAAAGTTGGTTTTCTAGCCCTGTCTACAAAAATAGCTATATTGGCAGGTAGGGCAGTTATATACCACTCGCTTCAGATTTGCTCACTTGGTTTGGAGGCCGTTGGGATTTTATTCAAGAGTTTATTGAATCGTGCATTAAATTCTTTAATTGGTTCCCTATGCTCTATCCTAAGATTGGAGAGATAATTTATTAGTGTAGCCAAAGACCTATCATCACCATACTTAGTAAGAAACTGTTCTTGGCAAGTCGTCCAACTGGTAATGGAACCAGAAGGTAAAGAAAAATACCAGGATCCTGCTGATCCTTGCAAAGTATAAGGGAAAAGCCTAACGACAACATCTTGCTCTGTTACTCCCTTCAAATTAACTGCCAACATGAAGTTATTAATATGTTCCTCAGCTTGTGTTCCATCATCTGGGTTAAACTTGGGTAGCCATTTTTCAGGTGCATCAGGTAATGCATGCAATGGAGCAGGCATATTGACTGCACCAGGCCTGGTCCATGGATCTGCCATTGTAACCACAGTAGTGGATGATATTACTGTTGAACTTACAGAAGTCTGGGAAGGAGTTGATATTAAGGATTGCGCAGTTTGGGATGTTGCAGTTGCTAATCCCTGATGAACAACAATGTGTGATGAGGGAGTGGATGGTTGACTTCGCACGGGGGAAGGTGAGATGGAGGATGTGGATGAAAGTTCTTCAGTGTCAGATCCTTCAGTGTTTTTCTTCGCCTTTTTCCTTTTCGGTAAAGGGAACTCAGTAGGTTCAATACCGAGCTTTCCACTCTGAAGTCTGGTGAGAGGGTGAGGTAAATTAAACTGCGGAGTCGCACTGCTTTGAGATACTTCAGATTTCTGTGGTGATATCGAGAAGCTCTAAAGTTTGTGGATAAGAGACTGGACTTCAGGAGATTCAAGACTTAGTTGTTCTAGAGTATGATGAGTTTGAGCAGTGGTAATTGATTCCTCTTCTTCTTGTTTGGATACTGGAGAACTAGCATGCAATTGGGAAGTACGAGGTGATGCGGAGGGAGAATTACTCTTAGAATGGTTTGTAGATTTGGGTTTATTTGCCATTCACAGTTGATGCCCTCCTTCTAGCGCCAAAAATGTTGATGCCCCGAAAATCGTTGTATCAACATTGGGGGATAACCACCCGGTCCGGACCTTAATACAACTCCTTTTCCGTTTGGAATGGTGGCTCCGACTGGGGATAATGGGACCAGTTTCCCAGTAATAAATAAAAGGGGTGGATGAATGATTGATTGTCTAATCTAATGATAGGCGAATAACTTAATCTATCAGCAAAATAAAAGAACTACTACTAATCCCGGGAACTATTGTACTTTGAAGTGTAGCGCTTGATGATCTATGTCTATTGACAGGCATATAGATGACTCCATCTAATAGACATGGACATTTATTCATTCAAGGATTACTTTGCTTAAATAGTTAAACAAAGTGATTAACGCAATATTGCTACACTTATCATTTATATCATCGATACATATATGATCAAAAGAAAAGCATACCATAAACATCCAATAGTGGAAGGAATAAAGAAATGCTATTAAAACACATACATATATTCAATAATAACAAAGGTGATCAAATGACAATTCATATAAAAAGAATGAATTCAGACATAGATAATAGTACCATATGAGCTGCTAGTCACTCCCAATATCAATCGCTATTTGAGATTCTTCTTCCAACGCAGAAATACTTTCAAACAAAGACAGTAGTGCACATTTGCATAAAAGCTTCCTTGCCAAAATTAGAATAATTGGTCCAGTTTTATAAAAGAATATGCCTGAAGTACAGTAGTGCAACTTCAGGCTTTAAGTCATGTACAAAACTTTACGACCCTTTCCAAAACAATGAAAGGGTCTATAAATACTTAATTAAGCTAACTATCTATGAAACTGAAATCCTACTTAATTGGTATCAATTGATCTCGAATATCTCCTTCACAGCAATCTGGCAGTCGGCGGCATGAATCATCATGTAGGCTGTTTGCCTTTAAACCTGAGCTGACATATCGCAAGCATTGGCTCCACTTCGAGCGGTCTGTTGAGGCGAGAGTTGAGCTGGGCGGCATAGGTGGCATCCTGAATATCGGGAATAATATACCCGATTGCATCTGTAAGGCATTTGAGGGCAGCTCTTTGGCTGTGTGGTTTGACTAAGAAGAACCAATAGGCATCCCATGTTAAAATGTTAATTCCGGCGATTAATCTCCCATTTTTCTCTAGTTCTGGATAACATGACTGCTCCAATGTTTTCGCCGCTGTCAATTTACCTGGAGTGCATTGGGAAATCATGTTAGACAAGTAGAGAGTATTATTAACCAATTCAACCAAGTTACTTGTGGTTGATTTGCATCTTGAAATTGCCCTCTCTGCTTTCATTAACTGGGACTGCCATTCTGTAAATAATATTTCCTTATGTGATTCTAAAATCTTTGGTAAATTAGCCACCTGTCCCTGATCGGTATCTTGCCACTCAAGAAAATCAGTTAATGTTTCATCGGCTTGATCCAAGTCTGTTCTAGCTTTTTCTGATTTTTTACTTATTGATGTCGTCAAATCGCATAATGGTTCCGCCTGGGCGATTTGTTGACATAAAAGCTTGATCTGTGTTATTAATGCCTTATTTATCTGTAATGCTTCTGATTTGAATTCGGCTATCTGTGGAAGATTCTTTGTCTTCTCAAGCTGGGCTGATAGTTGAGCAATTTGCTCATCTTTTAACTTCAGCATTTGTTCATTTGCCGCCTTCAGTTGTGCCAATGCCTCAGACAACTCTTTCTGCTTCTGGACTGCGCTGTGATCAATCCTCTGTTTCTCTTCCTGCAATTGTTGAGTTAATTGATTATTTATTTGCTGTTGTGTTAACAATTGTCGTTCTGCCTGCTCTGCCTTCTGCTGTACTTCTGATAGTTGCGCTTGCAATGAAAATATCTCCTGGTCTTTTGTTTTTAATAGAAGACTCACCTCTGATGCCTTATCTATTGTTGCTGTCGAATAGGCTCCAGCATATTGTGATAGTTTTGTTAGGTCATCAGAGGGGTCAAATTCCTCCTTCCAAACCACATTGCCCGTCACCGTTTGCTATGGGAATAGGGAAGGTTGATCAGTCCTTCTCCTCTTCCTCTGTCGTTTTACCACAGCTTTGTGTCTTGGGCTATAGAAGACATCCAAGGGAGGAATTTCTTCTATCTGCAAAATAATTTTATCGGAGAGATCCTTTAGGATTATCTCTACTTCTTTTGAACTGGGTAGGCCGCTGGTTCCACTTGGAACCTGTTTTGAAGTGGTCTCTTGTGTATCTACCGCTTTTGAAGTTTCGGTGTCCTTTGAGCACTCAAGATTACTGATAATTGAATCAAATTGCTGCCATTCCTGGAGAAATTTGGGATCAATTTGAGTATCTACATTTACCTCTATGTTGCTCTGTTCCTGCTCTTTAGTCTGGGTTTCCTCTTGCACTTTCTCCTGTTCTTTTGTTGTAACCGGAGGTTCCTTAGTATGTCGCTGTTCAGGCTCGCTTGATTCTGTTGCTGGGGTTGTCGCTAACAGATCTAGAGGCAGAGTTTGCAACCTCTGTTCTCTAAGTCTGTTGAATTCAACTAACCCTTCATCTTTGTATTCCATTATGGCCAGCGATCTAACTTGATACATTGATTCAGCTGAGGAGAACAGGTCATCAAACTTATCCTCTTTATGGTCAAACTTTGTCAATTTGGCCTGTTCAAGTGCATTATAGGCGACTTTGTTGGGATCAAATCGCCTATTAGGGAGAGTTGCTAGAGTTAATGACTTCATCTTCGTAGCTTCTTTCTCTGCATGTTTAAAATCATGCAAAGTGTAGACACCACATCTCAGGGGAAGAGAGGGCCAGACCTGCTTCTTATTTTTCTTTAGAGTTTGTGTAACTCCTTCGGAAATAATCTGATAGGCTATCTCCCTCGCCAACAGTTTATCAGGTATGTACAAAGGAAGGACATGAGGTTCGGCTTGGTTGCCGAAAATTCTTATATAAGTAAATTTTTCCTCTCCGAACCATCTTCCTATTGATGTCAAATCAATTCCTGCTTGGTAAGAAATTTTGGGAGCAGGTTTATTAAAAATAGAGTAATGAATGGGTAACATGAAGCCATTGTAGACTTGGTATAAATGGTGCTTATAGGAAGTTTTCCACAATTTCTGATGGTATATGTGAATAGGCGTGGGGTCTTGTGCAGTCCACCTCCAGCCGAGCACGGGAAATTCAGAATTAAAACACAGGGTATCTAGTATATAAGCACTGTAGTAGAATGGGGGAATAAGCCTTTCGGTGACGCAGGTTTTAGTTCTAAAATCAAGAACTGCTGTTGCTAGCTTATCTGACAGTATAAGTGCCCAATCCATTATTTCACTATTACATGCCGCTTCCATCAAGGGAACCATTTCTATAGTGAAATTAGCGGAATCGTGCAACCCCCACAATCTACACATCATTATCCCAGAATAACAATAAGGAGAACATAGGGAATCAACAAAGTACTTACCGGAAGTTTCATACTTGTGTTTCGTCGGATTTTGCCTCCAATCCCGAATGGGTTCGGATTCAATTTCGTTCTCACTTCAGAATTTCTCCAGAAATGCCTTGTTGTACTTCTTCTCTGGCTCAGGCAAATGATACATTTGCCTCAAATATTTAGCCTGAAATGAACCGAAGATTCTCCCATCTCTGGTGCAGAAGGTTCTGTCTGTGATTGGGATTTCCTCGATTGCCCACCTCACTACATCCGTAATGGGAGAATTTGTTCCCGAGCCGCTATCCGATGAAGGAAAGAGTCGGCTAAGTCCTTTAAAGTACCATCAGATTTTTGATTGGTATCCGTTGTGGCTTGTACCGCTGTCACCTTTGGTTCTTCGGCCTCAATCAAATTATAGGTAATTTGCCAAGTAGTTCTGCTGAGTCCTGAACATGTAGTATCAGATATCAATCCTTTCTTTTTAGTTCCTGGATCAGCAACGGCTTGTCCTGTGGCTGGTGAAGCGGAAGCGATTGCAGTTTTCTTAGACTTCTTCCCCATTCTGCTTGAATCTATTACTTTAGAAGAATTTTGCAGAGGAGTGAAAATAAGCGTAACACAGAGAATTGGTAGCGAAAACCAAAAACGAGCGAGATATATTGATCAATGCACGATGAGGGATTAACTTAAAGTGGCCGCGGATACAATCTGTGAAAATATTTTTAAGCTTACTATTTCATTAAATGGCCGTTAAAACCTACCAATCCTTTAAATGCCCATCATATCGTTTATCGGCCGAATGATTTGTTTAAGCGTGCCTTGGATGTTTTGGTGGTTGAGCGCAAGTGAATCACTGTTTGAAAGATAAGGCTTTTAATACGAATTAATTGTAATATCCCTGCTTTAACACTTTTTGAAGTTTGCGCTTTTGGCTTTATCGCAATCGGGCGTCGGGGAAAACTTAAATCTTTATATTGGCACCTTTTGGAATCCCATATCGCCGATAGCGATATCGCATCGCATTGGGAGTATCAACTGGGGCACTTTAAAAAGCATGCATGGTATATCCCCGATCGCCGATAGCGATATCGCATCGCATCGGGGCGGACGGGACTTTATCGCATCGCATCGGAGCGAAAGGCACTTTTGTTATGGGAACTTATGATTGCCGATATCCGATAGCCTATTGCATGTTATCGCGTCGGAGCAAACCAATGGTTTTTTAAGTTATGCCTCCTTTGTCATTGCGATATGCGATCTTGCGATCGCTTTATCGCAATGATAAAAGATTAATCATTTATATTATAAGACCAAATAATTGGTTTGTCAAAAAGGTTTTTGTAATGTTTTCATTTTGTTTTCGGACCTTTTTGAATAATACAAAGTTGATACCAATTAAAATAAAAAGGGACCCATTTCATATTATAGTTTTGTGAATAAAAATGATATGAAATGGGGGGTTGTTGTAGAGCACAACACCACCCTCCAAAATTTTGCCACAGCTTTGTTTTGGAGCCTCCCTACCAACCTTTCACAACAACACGTCTTGCTTCGTCAAGTACACAAGCTTTAGTGTTTTTCTTGTAGAAAGGCAACTTGTTTATTAGAGCTTGATGCATCCCCCTCACAGGCTGTTTGTCTGAACTTGGTCCAGTTTCAGGCTGAGCAGCTCCCTCAAGAAATTGCACAATTATGGAGGGAAACCAACCTTCCCTCCAGAAATTGTGCAATTCAGTCTGGCATCCTATTGGGCTCCATAATTGTGCAATTCTGGTAGTCAGGCTTCATCCAGAAAATTGCACAATCCTGGGCAATAGTCAGCTGCTTTGCCCAGAAATTGCACAAATCTCCTAGGAAGCTAGCCCAACTCCCTTCCAGAAATGCACATTTTCTCCCAGCAGTTGAGCAGCCTCTTGCATGTGCAGTTGAGTTGACCGGTACCCTCCTGGACCAAGCAAAACCGATTTGAATGCATGGACTGCTTCTCCCAGGGCAACATGCAAAGGCATCCCTTGATTCAGGCATCTAGTTTTAGTAGCTGGAGGTTGCATGCAAGGATCATCTCGGAAACCTCCCACCAAGTGTCACTCTTCCTAGATTTGTGGCATGCACATCACATCTTCAATTTTATCAAAACTCATGAACTTGATGATGCAGATCTCATTCCTAACATCAACCTTGCAACTATGACATCCCACATCGCATCTAGGAGCCGTTGGCACATTCAACTCAACTGTTGTTGGGTAAGCCCACTTTCTATGTCGTGTGCTGCATTTCTAACACTTTTTGTGTTTCGCTTTGTATGAATGTTGTTTTCTTGATTTCAGTGAGTTCTTGCTGTCGTTTTGATACATACTAGCTTGTACTAGCACCGTTTCATTTTTCGTTAACATCTCACTGCTGTTGCATGCATGAAATTGTTTTTCACAAACGATCGCCGATTCGGCGACTCACCTCACCCACATGCATGTTGTTCCATTTTCTAAATCTTTCATTCACTATTTTCATGCACGATCATTCACTTATGCTTACACTCAGTATCGCCATGCATTCGCATTCACATTTGCTTTCAGTTTCCCGTTGGCGAGTCTGGGCAGCCTTGGCCCAGACTCTGCCTCACCAAGACAACATTGCACAATCCTCAGAGGGAAGTCTTGGTCTTCCACTCAGGAAATGTGCATTTTTTCCCAGTGACTATCCTCCAGTCTTGCATTGCGCAATTATGAGGGATAATGACTGTTGGCCTAGAAAATTGTGCAATGCAGTCACTGAGCCTGCAAACATTTCTAGCTGAGATTGCGCATTGCACAATTCCAGCAGTCATCAACCAGAACGGACTGTGCATTACACAGTTCTAGCATTCAGTCAACCTCCCAGCAGCCCAGACTATGCCTTGCATAGTCTTGGCAGTCAGTCTCCTGACCTCCTGACGGAAATTGCGTAACCATCATGATCAATCACACAGGTATGTTGCAAGTCAGTTCTCAAGTTCAATTTGGTTTTTGACTGACAGATTACTTTCCATATCTGTTGCCATGTATCTAGGTATCGTAGATGTCCATCTTCCTCTCAGCAGTACAGGTACAATGGTTTCCAAGAGAGCAGATTCGAAGACACTGTTCAGAGCACACTTGGGGATGTAGTTGATCAAGTGTCTATGAACTTGCCTACCCATGAAGACATTAAGTTTTTCATAGACAAGGACATCCAGATATGACAGAAACAACATCACAATGAGAAACATCATGAACAACAGCTGAAGGTAGCATACCGGATGCAACGAATGCAAGAGGACGGTTGTTGACAACACAGAGGCAAAACAAAGTTACAAGCTCAAGCAGACCCACTTGTGGTGAAAGCAAATTTGGAGACTTAGGCTATGAGGTGATGACGCGGCATGAATATCGCGTGAAGGCAGAGAACAAAACAGAGAGGAGTTTCATGTGCTCAAGCAGCAACTCAAGGAAGAACAAGAGTTACACAGACAAGAGAATGGCTTGCAACAAGAACAGGTACAATAGTGGGCACAACATACACTCACGGATTAAACTGTGCCCGTACATGTTAAAGATCCATCCCAGCAGCTGGCATGGAGCAGACATGATGAGCAATGTTGTTGATCGCATGCAAGGGAATTCAGCAACATGCATGTCATCGTGCGCACGCATGTGATCCGACCCATTCAACACACTCATCGAGGCAAAGACAAGAAACAAGTCCAACTGGAGCTGGACATGTAGTTGACAGTTGATGCGCATGACTACCGGCACACACTGGAAGATCAACACGGACACTATGCATCAGTGTGTTGCCGGTTCGACCGCACCCAAGAAGACCATCCACATGTTAGCATACGAGCTGGATGGAGGAACCACACTAATGCACCCAGATGCAAAGGAGGCAAGAGTTCACTTTAGCAATATGTCACCATGGAGCTCATGCACACCATCACGGATGACCAAGCTCGGCTTTAGCTCACCACCTTCACCATCACAAGCATGTTAAAGAGTTGGTCTCACCACAACGGACCGAGTGTCAGTGATGTCTTGCATGGCTTGCTCAAGCCATTTTGTCTCACATGGGGACATGTGCATTGTAATGTATCTTCTTGTCAAGTGGAAGTTCAAGTGTCGATAGTTGGATGTAACAGCCATAGAGTAGATGAAGAGTCATGAGGGTAGATGAACTGTCACAAAGGGGAATGTCAAGGGTCACCCAACCCTTTACTATAAATATAACCTCATAACTCATTGTAAAGGCTTTTGGTCAGCCAAGCTTCCGATAAGAATATCTTGGAGAGAGCTTGGACAGTATTGTAATGAGCCTTGGCTTCTCCAATGCGCAGAGCTAGTATATCTCTTTGGAGGAGCAGGCGGTTGAGGCTGTAACGTTTCGCTATCTGAACTAGTGGTTGGACATGGATGTATTGTATGACTGGAACTTACACTTCTTAATATAACAAGAGCCAACATGTTTCATGCATATGTTGTATTGTATTCTATGCTATTTGGTTTACTCTAAATGATATATGTATTGGTTTGCTTACATGTATAGCTATCTGTATATATGTATGAATCTTTCTGAAATGTGTTATTGGTTTAACCATCACTTTGGATTGCTTGCTAACTTTCTTTCCATGTTGTGATGCATCTTCGCTCGTGTGTTCCCTTCTTAACTTTGTGCTATCACAGGTTTCCAAGGGGTGCACTCATCTCAACCCTTGTGTGTTAAAACCTCTCATGCACCTTCCTTGTCTCACTGCAGCTGTCACACCCTTTCTACCAACAGAGCTATCTTACTTTCCTCTGTACAAAATTGTGGTCAAGGCATTACCGTATGACCCACTGTTGGGAATCGTATGCCAAACAGTCTGAGGTCTAATTGGGACTTCTTACCGGGGAGTTTTGCACTAAAAATTATCACCTTGACATTCTACAATCTGTGCGAGTCCATTACCACTCATACTTTCCTCCTTTGCAAGTCTTAAGCCTCAGTTCCTCATATCAAGCCTTGAAAATAAGAGAAAGCCCTCAAAAGTCTCTAAAACTTTGGTTCCGCACTTTCTCTTTGCATTACCTGTGGTCCCGCACCTAATGGTCATGTCTCCTGTGCACCTAACCGCTCTGTCTCTGTGTTATGGGTGCAAACCCCTGTAAAAGTTAAAAGGCGCGAGTACATTCTAAAAACTCACTTTTAGTCATTTCTAGAAGCTTCTGGAAGGAATCTTTAGGTGGCAAGTTTGCTCTCTTAAGGTTCATGCATCCCATACCTTAAGGAGCTAACCCCTTGATGTGAGGAGCTTATCCCTTTGAAGGAGGATTCTATCCCTTCATAGGTGGACCTGTAACCTCCTCCTCTGCACTATAAAAAGAAGCATTGGGCTGGTTATTGGGGAGAAGCTGCATATTTTTGAGGTGAAATGCTGCTGGAACTTGGTCTTCTTTAGTTGAGTTTTTATGAGGAGAGATTACATACCTCTAAGATCTCATTTGGAAGAGTGAAAGACTTGTCAAAGTAAAGGAAATTCTTGTTTCAGACCCCAGGAAGAGCTTGTTCAACATCAAGGCTGAAAAGGTTGTCAGGTTCTTCTACTTCAAATTTAATACAAATAAGTTTGTTTTTCTCAATAAGTTGTTGATTCATTTTTTATTTTATGGACTCCTTGATCACCATAATAGACATGATTTATGATATTTTCTATGCAGGTGCTATTTAATGTTTGCTTGTTTTGTGATTGCAGGTCTTCAAAGGTAACTCTTTCGAACGATTGGAGGTTAACTCTTTCGAACGATTGAAGGATGACTACTACGAACAAGCATTAGATCTAAGGTAGGATCTTAACACCTTTGTAGTATTTACTTATAAATCACATATGTCTAGAGAAAGATAGATTTGTTTGTCTGTTTGTTGCTAGACTATCTTTTGATACTAGGGAGATCGACCTTGTCCACAAGATCGATTTATCCGGCCAACAAATTGGCGACTCCACTGGGGAATGAATTTGGTTTTTGGTTTTCCTTTGTTTTGACTTGAGAAAATTGTTTTCGTTTCTGGTTTTTGATTGATGTATACTGGCTTGGGTAGTTTTTAGAATTTGGATTATTTTTTGTTTTTTTCGAAGTTTTCAGGGGACCGCACTTTCTCTTTATAGACAGTGCAGGCATCTCCGCACTTTTCCTTTAGTAAACAGAGCGGAACCGCACCTGTTTCTTCTGGAGCTTGCAGACCCTATAAATTTTTTTGTAAAACCTAAAATATATTCTTCCAGTTAAGTTTAGGTTTCATTTAGGATCTTTAGTGTCTACCCATATCTGTATTTTTCCTATCAAAAATCTCTTGTGAGTGAGTTCTGATAGTATTTTTGTTTTGGATGATTTTCTAGAAGTTTTGCTTGCTTGGAGTGGTTTTCATTTTGTCTCTATAGTGACTAAACGATCATAAGCTTGAGAAACTTTAGATCACCCTGGTGTCTTTTCGTCTTCTTGATGATTCTGAATTGGTTGTGAAATCTATCCTTTGTGAGAAATAGATTTAGTTTTCTCCTTGCAAATCTTTGAACAAACTTTGTTATAAGTTTTGAATTTAATTTTTACAAAAGAAAACATAGCTGGATGTTTTTTGATTGATTTGTTATTTTGAACAAATGAATTCTTAGTTTACTAAAAACCTAAGCAAAACGTCCTAAAAAAGAATTGAAGCTTTTATTTAATTAGATTTTTAAAAGTTTTTAGATCTCAAAATTAGTTTTTGTAGTTTTGAGTGTTTTTCTAGAACTTGTAGATCTCTTTTGAAGCAAATTGTTTTTTGTAGTTTTGAGTTTTGAAAAGGAAAGGGATTTATTGTGAGCATTAATTATTGAGTTTTGAAAAGGAAAGGGATTTATTGTGAGCATTAATTATTAGTCTCGTTTTGAGTTCTTATTGAAAAAGACAAAAAGATTTTCTTTCCATTTCCATGTTGAAAGAAAGAATTGTTTATTAAAGAACTGCATTCTCAAACTCTTTTTTTTAGCTAGAATTTCATTGAAAGAAAAACAAATTGCTTATCATTTTAGGTGTTTTCTTAGTGTTTTTGGAGTCGAGTCTTCACACCATCAAAGTTTCATTTCCATACCTATTGACTTAAAGAACAACCCATAAAAGCAGCGCTTAATTAAAATTGATCTAGTAATCTTTTTTATTTCTAAGGCTCTTATCACCAATATAGCTTAGGCTAGTATCTTGGAGTAGGGAGTAATTAGCTCTCCAAGATAGTTAAAACAAACAAGTAGATACATATTACGGTAGGAAATAAATCCAATTGTAATTGATACATTTTGGTAAGCTTCTCTTAAAGGAGTCAATCACAAGATCATGTTCGAACCTTTGAGACAATCAATTATGTTTCATTGGGAAAGATAGAAGATAAGCACCAAATATGTATAGAAGATACCCGTATCTTAGCTAGGAGCGATCACTACTTCATAAGGAAATTCAGAGAAGCCATAGAAATTAGCAAACACCCTAATAACCTCAATAGAGACGATGGATGGACCATAAGCAAAAACTGGGTTCCAATCCTATCATCCAAATCTTCCCCTAACTATAATCCTCCCCCAATTAACCTAGAACAAACATAAGATCCTTTTTAATTTAATAACACACTATGACCTTAAAAAAAATAAAAAATAAATAAATAAATCATAAGAATTAAACATCAATCAAAAATATCTCAACTATAATAAACTCCTCAACATAGGATAATAGGTAGGGAGCCTTATTAAATAACCACAACATATAGTTAAAACTAATACAAATACAAGGTAAAAATAACTCATTAATAAATAATTAATAAAGAAATTGAAATAAATATTATTACAACAATTAAAATTATAATTATAATTAATAAATAAATTAGAACAAATATAATTATAACAATTAAAAATTAAAAACTAATAATTAATTAAAATAAATAAATAATCAAAATAAATACAATCAAAATAATTAAAATTAAAATGAATAATTAATTAAAATAATAATCAAAATAAACAAATAATTAAAATATATACAATTAGAAACTATTATAGAATCAATATAATTACAACAATTAAAATAATTATAATCAAAACAATTAAATATATAATTAATTAAAATTTAAATAATTAATTAATTAAAATTAAATTTAAATAATTTTTTTTTATTAATATAAAATGAATTAAAATAAAATAAATATTTAAAAGTAACTATCAATAAATAAATATAATTACAACCATTAAAATTAAGATTAATAATTAAAGGAATTATAATTAAAATAAGAAATAATTATAATTAAAATAAGAAATAATTATAATTAAAATAAGTAATAATTAAAATTAAATTAAAATAATTAGATAATTAAAACAAATATAATTAATATAACCATAAAACTAAAAGTAAAAAAGAATAATTAAATTAATTATATCTGTCGGCTAAGCATCTCTATATATATAATTGGAAAAATAAGACCAGTCTTTCAATATTCTTTCACATCCTGAAGATGAACCACCGTTGCTGGTTCGAAACGTCGAGGAAAAAGAATCTTTATGCGATGTATCCAGAAGATAATCTAAACAAAGATAGAACATTTGCGCGTATTATAAATGGTAAACCTCAGATTAACCATTGTCGAGGAGCCTGGGGTCACTTGTTAGTAAACCTCAGATTGACCATGTCGAGGAGCCTTCAAGGGGATTGAGCTTTGTTACTCTGCCCTTACGCGTAGATCAGATCATAGACTGTTCCCCCAAATGTATTTGTTGTTGTTGGTAACCTTAGGGTCCATAAACTTAAGATTATTTCCTAAGGTGACGGTGAAGGAAGGATCTCACTGTACCTGGAGCAGATGTCGACTAGACTCACTTGGACTCTCTGGGGGGTTCTCTTCACTCAAGATGGTTTTGTGAAGAAACTTGTGCCAATCTGTTTCATTAAGCAGGTTGTCGGGGTAACTGTTCCAACCAACCTTTTTGTATTAAAATTCTACTAAGTTGGATTTCATCACCAACTAGTGTTTTTAGTATGGAAAGTTGCTGTTTGTGTGTGGTTTGAACTCTTAGATTTTTTAGGCGTGTGATTCAGTTGTTTGTTTTTTAGAGACTTTAGGTGTTTTTATTGAAATTTTCTTTGTTTGCGTGTGATTATTTTCATCCTACACCAAGAGGTTACTATTCTTCATCGATCATGTCAAGACGATCATCTATGTTTTCCCAATCACCAGAAACATTTTTATATAGCGGTCCTTCTGTTCCTTCAGGGTACCAGTCACTCTCTGGTACTTTTTCAGGAGCAACTCCTCGACCGACTGAACATCAGTTATCATCTGGTAGTAATGGAACTCAAACGTTGAATGTAGAGCAAATTCTTATGATGTCTGGTAGTATTCAAAATCCTCAACCCCAAGGTAGTTAGTTACCTCCTGGGGGGCAAGCTCAAGGTAGTCAGTTACCGCCTGGGGGGCGACCTCAAGGTAGTTAGTTACCGCCTTGGGACAACCTCAAGGACAGTACATACCTTTAGGACAGTACGTACCCCAAGGTCAACCCCAGACTCAGTATATTCCTCAGGATGCTTATCAACCCCAGATTCAGTACGTGCCTCAGGGTTATCAACCTCAAGTTCAGTACCCAACTCAAGATTTCCAACCGCCTTCTGGTCAATCATTTTTACAAGGAGCTAGAAATGTACCGCTTAATTATCAGCCCTACGTTCAACCAGGTTATGGTCCTCCATATTCACAACCTTTTATGGTTCCATACTCCAGAATAAATATGGTGTGGGATCCGTCTCAAACTCAACAGACTATGCAACCTAATGTGCAGTTGTCTAATCAACTTGGACAACCTATGGTTTCTGGTCCAACCTAGCAACTTGTCCAACCTACTGTTCAAACCCCTGCACCTGGTTTAGTTCAGCACCCTAGGCCTAGCTCACCTCAGACTCCACCTCAAACTGCTGCAACTACTGCAACTTCTGTTCAACCTACCACACCTATTTCTAGAGTATCTGTAGCTCCGGTTTCTACTATCCCTGCATCAGTGCAAACTCCTCAAGTCTCTGTGCCACAGTCAGGACCTATAGTTCAGACTTTGGTCCAAATGCCTGTAGGACAAGCTGGTCCAAGTACGATTGCTACAAGTCAACCGCAATTCACTTATCAACCGTACCAGGGACAATATCAATTCGGTCCTACTGTACAAAACCTAGTTTATTAGTATCAACCATATCCTGGCTATACTTATCAACAACCTCAGTTTGGTCTAGTTAATCCTAGTTTTCTTGGAGGTTATAACATTCCTAATGAAAATCCAATTCCAGGTTATCCTGGATATCCTCCTCTTGGAGCTGGTCTCATTACTCAAGGTTTTCGCGACCCTAATCGTCAGTTACCATTTATTGCAACTTTGGATTTACCTTATTTGTCGCGCCTTACAAACGATTCGATTTACTATCTTCCGTATTGGCTGCCAATGCCTAATAAGTTTCCTAGTGATATCCTGAAATTCGAGGGTAAGTCAGGAGAGGATCTATCAAATCACGTTATGACTTATCACCTCTGGTGTGCATCTAATTCAATCATTGATGATTCGATTCGATTGCGTCTTTTTCAACAAACTCTTGTTGGTCTTGCTGCCAAATGGTACATTGAGTTACCACGAGGCTCTTTTTATAATTTCAATCAGTTAGCCACTGCTTTCTTAACTCATTTTCAGTTGCCTGTCAGATACGACAATGGCACGGAACTGTTAACTTCATTAAAACAATCCACGTCCACATATATTTCTGATCATATTCATGAATGGCGACGTAGAAGGCGTTTAGTGAAATTTTTCATTCCGGATCAAATTTTAGTGGAATGGTTCATTAAATAATTGTTACCTAAAATCACTGAAGATGTAGCTAAGGGAGGAGTTATCACTGAAGAGCAAGTCATTGCTCAGGCTCAGTACCTTGACCTCGTCTATACGCAGTCAGGTACTTTACATGAAAAAATCCATGATCTTCCAAAACACGGTCAAATAACTATAGCTCCTTCAGGGTCTCATGCCGCTGATGGTATGATTGGTTCAGTTAGTACTAAAAGCAAGAAGAAATCTTCAAAGAATTCTTCTCCTATAATAACTTTACCTGATTCCTCGAAAGGAGATTCTTTCGCTGAAGTTTCTACTGACGTCCATGTTGTAGAATCATCTATGACCAAATCCGGTAGAAAAGAGAAGGGGAAGAAGGAAAACAAACGAAATTCAAAAGATAAAATGGATAAAAATGAATCTACTGACGAAAAACAGAAACCTCGCTATCCTTGTTTCGTTTGCGATGAGGATCATTTTACCAAAGAATGCTCACATCGAGCAGAGGTTTCGAAGTTCGTTAAAGGTTCTCCAATGCCTACTGTCTTGAAGGATCCTTTTCCTACTCAAGATAGTAAGGTGGTTGCTTCTTCCCCGAATACCTCAGAAGAACCCATTATGATGATGTCTCATGTCAGGATTACGACGCGATTGCAAGATTATGGTAGTAAAAATCCTGTTGATGGTAAAGAAGCATAATCTTCTAATTCAAACACATCAACTTCACCTCCTCCTAGTTCCGGTCCACTACAAATCGAGAAAACTAACCCTGACCTAGTAATCAAACCACATGCTAAAGGTATATTTCGGAAATTAGCTTTCAATCCACATGTGAGAGCTGCTTAGAATTACAACATTGTTGAAGACTTAGCTATTTCCCCTTCAGCAATGTCGGTTTTGGAAGTGTTGCAATCATGCCCAACACAACGTAAATTACAATTGTCTGCTATAGGAGCTGTTAATATTTAGGATCCGAACTTAATAATCTTCGATTTAGAGAATAGTACACCCCGCCTACCTCATCAAATGGCTTTCCAGATTCCAATTTTAGTCAAAAAAGACCTTGCTTTTGGACTGTGATTGATGAAGGGGATTCTACGTGTATTATGTCGATCTAGTGTTGGAAATCGCTTGGTTCTCCTACACTCAATCAGTCTCCGACAATTCTAAAGGCTTTTGATGGCCGAGGGTTCCATCCTTTTGGCATTTTGCAGGATTTACCTATAGGGGTAGAAGGCAAGACTGTCAATCTAGATGTGGAAGTGGTTGATGCCCCTCTAGAATACAACCTTTTAATGGGTCGCAGTTGGTCTTATGCTATGACTGCTATTGTTTCATCGGTCTTTCGGTTTATCAAGTTTCCTCATAATGGAAAGATTGTTATGATAGACCAACTGACCTATTTCTCATCTGACCCAGCCTCTATAGATAGTGTTCAGCACATTGGTAAAATGACTATCCCTTGCAAGGATGTTGGCGTAGGTTTAATTAAAGATTCTGGTTTACTGGGAACTTTTTCCTTTCCTCCTCCTAACGTATCGCCTTCTATTGCAAATATTCATATGATTTCATCGAATACTGTTACTTTTGATGATCCTTGGATCATACCCTCTGATTCTGAGGTGGATTCATTTGATGGTGCGATGCCTTTTAGTCCCTTTGAAATTGCATATCAGGTTGTACAGTCGTTTTCTGATTCCTGATCAAGCTCGAGGATAGTTCGTTCCTATATCAACCTCGTTAAAAAATGAAACCGGATGTTTGGAGCATAGTTCCTTGTCTTGTGTCAAGCTCGTTTAAAAAATGAAACAAGGCTCGAGGATAGTTTCTTCCTGTATCAACCTCATTAAAAAATGAAACCGGGTGTTTCGAGGATAGTTTGTTGCCGTGTCAACCTCGTTAAAAAATGAAACCAGGTGTTTCAAGGATAGTTTGTTCCTGTGTCAACTTCATTAAAAAATGAAACCGGGTGTGTCGAGGATAGTTTGTTCCTGTGTCAACCTCGTTAAAAAATGAAACCGAGTGTCTTGAGGATAGTTTGTTCCAGTGTCAACCTCGTTAAAAAATGAAACCCGGTGTCTCGAGGATAGTTTCTTCCTGTGTCAACCTCGTTAAAAAATGAAACCAGGTGTTTCGAGGATAGTTTTTTCCTGTGTCAACCTCGTTAAAAAATGAAACAAGGATCATGGAGCATAGTTCCTTGTCTTGTGTCATGCTCGTTAAAAAATGAAACAAGGAGTCGTGAGCATAGTTCCTTGTCTTGTGTTAAGCTCGTTAAAAAATGAATCAAGGGTTTCGAGGAAAGTTCCTTGTCTTGTTTCAAGCTCATTAAAAAATGAAACAAGGGTTATGAGGATAGTTATTTTCCTGTGTCAACCTCATTAAAAAATGAAACAACTCCCTTTCCAAATCGAGTCTTTGTTTAAGATCTCGAAAGTGAACTTTCATTCCATCCACCTCATTGAATGCAATGAAGCTTGGGGGGCATGTACCTCGATTTGAGTCATTATGCCGGGGGCATGCGAACTTATAACAAGCATAGTTTTTCGTTTCAAGCTTGTGTAAACATGAAACCGAATCCAAGTAGAGTTCTCCATGGTTCAAGCTTGTGTAAAAATGAACCCATACCCGTTTTACATCTCGTGATTGCCATTTTTATCCACTAATTTCTGCTAGATGAGCCTTGGTTGTTTTCATTCCATCGCCACCATCTCTTTGGCTAATCATATGCTTTCACTTGGTTGTTTTTCCTTTCCTGAGTGACCGCAACGATGAGTGGTTTTATTAGCCAGCTTTTAACCATCATATGTTTTGAGCAGTTCCACCATTGTCGGAACTAGTTGATACCCTTTATACCACTCGTTCCTCTAGGACGAGTCTTCTTTAAGCTCTTTTCTGACTCGTAAAATATGAAAAGATTGCCAAGTTTTTCCCCTTTTAACTCGTTAAATGGAATTAAAAAGGTGGTCCACTTTCAACTCCTTTTTGACCGTATAAATATGAAAATATCACCGGATTTTTGTCGTTTCAGATTCGATACTGGTTACGAAACGACGTGCCTTCGATCACTTTTTTACTTTTTTGGATTTGAGCCACTAATTATCAAAAGTACTCCTTGATCATAATGGTCAAGCGGTTCTCTCGAGTATTATTTTATACTTTTTCGGGCTCGAGGGACACAAATTTACCAAAAAGGACACCCCTAGAGTTTTCTTTTCCATGTCTTTTTCAAACTCTCTAAACATGAAAAAGACTTCGAGTTTTACCTATGTCAGACTCGTTAAACCCTGACGACATTGGACTCGTCACCATGACGAGAATAGAGTCCTATTTAAACCCTTTTCAGACTTGTTAAATATGAAAAGATTGTCGAGTGCTTGTCTTTTCAGCTCATTAAAGTATTGGAAATGTCATCCCTCCTGTATTATTTTACCCTTTTTCAGACTTGAGGGATTATTTTATGAAAAAGTACCCCCATGGATTTTTCTTAAGTTTTTCTTCTGACTCCCTAAAATTGAAAAACACCAAGTTTTTCCTATACTGGACTCGTTTAAATTTAACAGTAAAGGATCTGTTCAATTTTAAACAGGAACAAACCACTCCTTCTTAGGGTTCGAATTTTAAACTAAGTTGGACTCATCTGAAGGATGAGCTTACAAACAAGCAAATGTTATCCTCCTCAAGCTTGTCAAAAATAAAGAGGTACTTGCTAGAAATGGTGGGGGAAAAGAGAGAAAAATGAACTTATTTGTTACACTTTGTTTTTTAGAAAATCCGTTAACCACTCTTGAACATGACAATTTTTGTTCACCTGGGTTGGGAAATCCTTTGCCTAACATTTAATCAAACCACATTGAAAGTCTTCAGCCGGTTTCTGGGTATTAGCTTTGGGTTAATTGTCACCAAGCCATCTGCAGTGTCGTTATGTGTTCAAGAGATCAGTTCAAACAAACCATTTATTTGCAAAATATCTGTCATCCATTTTGACCATCCATGAGTCAGTCCTTGCTAATATATTTCTTCAAAACTTGATTTATGATTTCGTGTTGTGGGCTTGCCTACAACGGATCGCTTTCTATCGACTTCAGCTCATCATCTAGGAAGATGATCTAGAAATCGTCAGCACCTTGAAATCTGCATGCCCTAATGGCAGGTTTCTCGCCTTCAACGATAGGTTGCATCATTGACCTTCGATCGAATGATTCTATGACATGTTCAACTTCAGCTCATTTATTCACATTTCATGGATTGTACTAAGTACTTTGAGAGCCATTGAAATTGTTAGTGGTTTCTCTCACACTTGTTAACAGTCCACATCATTAGCTGGTAAGCAAATGGTTTCTACCATGTTTGACTTCGACACATTCATTCACATGGATAGAATCGTACTAATTTGGGAAGCGGAAATCAAGACCCTGGATCTAGTTTCTACCATCCAGGCTGCGAGGAATATTGTTATTCATTATACAGTGGACTATTCATAAACAGATGGCTGCGCCCATACTGTGTCTACACATGTCTATACTCTTGATGTATTACAAAATCATTCCTATATCAGAACAGTTCAGTAATTTTTCTAGTCAGTTTTGATTTGAGTATGGGAATGCCTACCTCAACGATGATATGTCTACATATATATATTTTGCATTGAATGTTTTTACACGTTCCGACTAGGGTGTCCACAGGATGATCCTTGAAATGATAAAGTACTTCACTCTTCATAAATGACAGAGTCTATCTTCATCTATTATAGACTTCGCACTTTAGGGGGAAATCTGTTGCACTAAAAATTGTCACCTTGACATTCTGCAATCTGTGTGAGTCCATTACCACTCATACTTTCCTCCTTTGCAAGTCTTAAGCCCCAGTTCCTCATATCAAGCCTTGAAAATAAGAGAAAGCCCTCAAAATTCTCTAGAACTCTGGTTTCGCACTTTCTCTTTGCATTACCTGCGGTCCCGCACCTAATGGTCATGTCTCTTGCGCATCTGACCGCTTTGTCTCTGTGTTATGGGTGCAGACCCCTGTAAAAGTTAAAAGGCATGAGTACATTCTAAAAACTCAATTTAGTCATTTCTAGAAGCTTCTGGAAGGAATCTTGAGGTGGCAGGTTCGCTCTCTTAAGGTTCATGCATCCCATACCTTAAGTAGCTAACCCCTTGATGTGAGGAGCTTATCCCTTTGAAGGAGGATTCTATCCCTTCATAGGTGGACCTGTAACCTCCTCCTCTGCACTATAAAAAGAAGCATTGGGCTGGTTACTGGGGAGAAGCTGAATATTTTTGAGGTGAAATGCTGTTGGAACTTGGTCTTCTTTAGTTGAGTTTTTATGAGGAGAGATTACATACCTCTAAGATCTCATTTGGAAGAGTGCAAGACTTGTCAAAGAAAAGGAAATTCCTATCTCAGACCCCAGGAAGAGCTTGTTCAACATCAAGGCTGAAAAGGTTGTAAGGTTCTTCTACTTCAAAGTTAATACAAATAAGTTTGTTTTTCTCAATAAGTTGTTGATTCATGGTTTATTTTATGGACTCCTTGATCACCATAATAGACATGATTTATGATATTTGCTATGCAGGTGCTATTTAATGTTTGCTTGTTTTGTGATTGCAGGTCTTCAAAGGTAACTATTTCGAACGATTGGAGGTTAACTCTTTCGAATGATTGAAGGATGACTACTACGAACAAGCATTGGATCTAAGGTAGGATCTTAACACCTTTGTAGCATTTACTTATAAGTCACATATGTCTAGAGAAAGATAGATTTGTTTGTCTATTTTTCGCTAGACTATCTTTTGATATTAGGGAGATCGACCTTGTCTGCAAGATCGATTTATTCAGCCAACAGGGAGATCCCTTGACAGGTTGGCGGGTCCAACACCATCAATGCATAGGTAGCCTAAGTATAGTGAGATCACACAGAAATTTGATGAAGTTAATAAAAAAGGAAGATTAACGACCAAAGAATTCATTCACAAGCAAGATCGATTGTTCTAATCTACAATGGGTGCATGACATGTGCATAGCTTACTGTGTAGACAATCACACAATGAGATCCAAAGATAGAAATCAATTTGATCTGATGGGTGAGGAGTAATATTAGACACCAATGTGCACGAGGAACAATGCACAACTTGCAACATGATGTAATCCTATGACAAATAAAGGTTCATATCAATGATTTAGGTTTCATATTGAGATTCAACTTGTCTGAAAGTTAACCATCAATCTAGCGCACAACAAAATTTGATGGTTAACTTTGTTTTTCATCGACGATCCAGAATTAATATTGGACATAAACATGCATGAAAGTTAACGATCGATATCTGATATTGAATGTGAATAAATGTGGAAGTTAATATGCAAATTTGTGCACGATGTGATCCGACAACTACAAATGAGTTGATCGGGTGGATTAGATCAACATCAAGTTATCTACATGCTTGACCTTTAATTAGAAAATTCCGTCTGATATAGAATTCTAATGCAGACAAAGGAGTTCACATGGCATCAGGTAGTAGTGACATGGTTTAAACATTGATTTGGCGATTTCAAGTGATGACTTGTGGCAATGTGATAGTGATGAGGTGGCTTCATATGTGGTAGTCAGTGATGCAAAATAGGATGTGACAGGTACTCACACCAGTTGGAAGTTAAAGGGTTTATGTCTTCGAGTTAAGCATCAGATCATGGAAAAATAGTTTTGGGCGTTTGGCATTTGACAGTTGTAAAATAAAAGACTGTTAACAAATCCGTAAAAATTGGTTCTAGTAGTTAACAAGAAATTGATTCTGGCAATATAAGGAAGAAATGTTGACGTGATCTTTGTGTGGTTTTTTGAAGATTAAAATATAGCTATTGTAGTCAAGAAAGGGTGCTTTGCAACTTGATGAGAATTAAGAGAAAAGGATGCAACCAAGGTCAGAGAAGTAGTTTAGAGACATATTTGAAATGGCGAACAAAAGTAAAGACATTAGATTTCATTGCATAAAAAAGAAAAGGAACCTATGGTTGAGTTATGAATTGGTGATAAGATCAATAAGAACATATTTGAAGTGTAAGATTCAAGTTGCAGAAAAGGAACTTAATGAAATATTGACCAACAAAGAAGATCCTCAAGGAGATTTAATTGAATCAATGAATAGAAGAAAGGATAGTCAATTGTAGAGGAATGGATCATGGATATGAACACGTGATAGTCAAGTTATAGAAAAGAAAATGATTCAAGAATGTATCAAATATTCAAATATGAAAAATAATTTAATTAAACTTGAGATTCAGAGGAAACAAGTAAATACAAAGCATGAAGAGATAGATCAGTGATTTGATGAAGTGTATGAATACTATTTCAACCATATAGCTACATATCTAAGTTTCAAAATTGATGAAAGAGGGATTTGCAATTTTGGGCTAGTGTTGAAGAATCTAGGGCATTGATTTCATGAGATTCTTCTTAGCATGATAACTATTAATGTTTAGCTTATTAACATATTCTTTAACGTTAGTGTGTCTTTTTTAGTTCATCAAATAGATATCATAAAAAAAAAGCCAAGAACACAAGATGTTGGCTTTCTGCCAGGGCCAAAACCCACACAAAATTCTTCTTATAGAGATTCCAATTGACGAACACCAAGACCATGAACCTTGACTAACTGAGCTACTCCAAGACCAAGACACCGATCCTCTTCTTCATATTGCTGAGATCATCATCATCACTGTAGCACAGAGACATCCATTACTGCTGCAACATCACTAAGAATATTACTGAGCTTCCATTGAGAGACTCATCATAGCTATGAGATTCACTGTTGCTGCATCATTACAAAGATCACAAAGATCCTCTTCATTTCGAATACACCGAGATTGTGAGATAGTGATTGTGTCTATGATATATGTAAGCCGAGACAGAGTTTGATATAGATCCTTCTTGCCAAGGGTGTAGACACTTGTGACTGCATTTATCATAGCACTGAGATTTGTATCATCTCTTTCCACCGAGGAGTAGACTGCATTAGCAATGCACCAAAACATGTACTAAGGAGGAGACTGAGATTTCTTGCGAGGTTTCAGATGTGACGAGATAGTATCCTTACTGTATCCATTCGAGAGTGTATTCCTTCAAAGTATGCAAGGTTGTAGACCCTGTACCCATCTGAGCTTCTTCAGAGATATGCAAGATTCTCTTCTGCACTTTTGTGGTGACTCTAGCTACCTATTTATAGGTGTTATGTCTCCATATGAAGCTGACATTACCAAGTGAATTGATGTGTTTCCTTTGCAAGCTGACATGACTTTTATTTAAATTCATTTTTCTAGTCGACGTGACTGTGTTTTTTTCATCGTTTTGCTTGCTTGTCTTCAAGAGGATTGTGAGGGTCTTGGAGGGTTTTTCTTAGACATTCGGTTGACCCATATACATTACATGAAGGCTAAAGAATAGATGCTTATATATGAATTTGACTCTTTGACTTTTATAGACCTATGAAATGAGCAAGAAACTCATTCATTTAATTTACAAAAATAATATTTTTTTTCTTGACAAGTACAGAGATCAAAATTACATTTGTAGATACCGAACCTAGTCACAATTTTCTTCAACACTCCCTCTTAAATAGGGAGGTATTTATAATGGTACTTGGTCATTCTCAATCTGAAGAATTTCTCATAAGAAGAATTGGATTGGTAACCTATCTGTATAGCATCATAGTAACCAACATTGTTTCCACAACAAGGCCTTGACTGATAGCTCCATCTCTCATTAGATTAGAGCACAATTTTGGCAAGATCAATGCATATAGAAACATTCATCATTGTCTCTCAAGGTATATTCCCACCTGGGTGTTCACTAGGTATGACCTTCTAGGACTATTCTTATCTTGGGTTCCCAGCCCTAAAAAAATATGTGTCCTCTTACCTACTCTTGTCTTGGATGCCCTACACATCCTCAAAGAGCATCAGAAGCCAGATGATTACCCAATCTTCCATTCTTTCTTCCAATGTGAAGACAAGAATGTTGTGTCTATCTCTCCCTCTTAGCTAGCGAAGATATGCCCATTCCTGTAAAGGAATGCATCCAAGCTCCCTGTGACCAGGGACTTGCCAAAGCTCCCTCTTAATAAGGGAATCTCCTTTCCATCAACAACTTCTTCTTCGTGGATCCTTCAATTGCTTGATCAACTTCTTTCCTTGATGTCATGAAATTTAGTTGAGCTTTTTCCTTGTAGGGCATTGGCCATCGATCGCTTTCCTTGGTTTTCCATGTTATTTCTTTCTTCATGGAAAGTGGCCTTCTTGGTACATATCTGGAACCTTCTTCATCTAGCTACTTCTTTCTCTTCATGCTTCTTTCAAGAATTTCCATCCACCACATGAATGCTAGTTGTCCTTGTGCTTCTTGTTCCAGTAGCCCTGCATGAACTCATCCAAACATTATTCAAGAAATCAAGGCATAACATTAAATCAAATCGTACCTTTTGAGATGGTTCTTTATCATGACATCTTTCTGTAGGTATCAACATCCTGCATACATGTTGACACATTTCCCAAAGATATATATTGTCAAGGGTCTCTATCTTTTCTAGACTTCCATCAAAGTCTTCGTATCTTTCCAGGAGATTTCCTAGTCAACTCTTCTTGGTCCTTGGATGTTGATTGTCTTTATCATGATTGCATATCTTACGATCTCTTCCTTCCTCACACATTCCATTCCAAGGGTTTTCTAATCAGAGTTATGTAATTGTAGTCAACCACCTCATATTTCATATGAGGACATATTATGTTGATTTCATTTGGTGTGACTTCTGTCTTTCTACATCCTTTCAGAGGAGGAGATCCTTTTCCTTCGATCATGCTTCTCAAGATAGAAGCACACGACATGACATTATAAAACTTAAATATAATTATACATACCTCACTTTACCTTTAGGTTGTCCAGGCTTCTTTCAACAACTTCCTTGATTGAAATATCTTCAATCCCTTGAACTTCTCTTACGTCATCATATCAATATTCATGAACTCCACAGGTTGGAGTTTCCGTTGAAACACTTGCTTCATCCCTAGATTAGTGAATCTTCTAGTGAACATTCCATTAGAGAGTCTTGAGGATCTTAAATATCCCTATCCAGAAGATGTTTCCCTTTTTTGGCACGATGAGCATTCTTCAAATGCTTGAGTTTGCAAAGTTGTTGCCTACAACTTGCCTTCTTTCATAGAAACCCTAAGTTGTTGACAAAGGTATCTTACTTATCCTTGTGATTATAGTCACCCTCATGATGATGTCAAGAGATCTTGTTTCTAATACTTCTAGAATGTCACATCATATTCAATAATATATTGCAGTCACATTCTTCACAAGATCTAGGAGCCCAAAAGGAGACTTATAGAGACAGACTAACTTAAAGAATTCTATTCCCTCTTACCATGGGTTGCATTCAGCTTCTTCCATCCAGTGACATGAATTTTCTTTTCCTTCTATCAATGTTCTTTTAAGAACCATACTGTTTGTAATTCCTTTTCTAGCTTCCCTAATTTCTACCTTATGAATTCAAAGGAGACCTTATTCAACAACTTTACTCATCTATGAGGACTAAGACTATCCTCCTCATTCTATGCAAGGACCTTTTTCATGAGAACTATGACTATCCTCCAATATTTCTATTTCCTTGCAAAACAAAGTCATTAAACCAAAAACATGAAAGATACTTACTTGGCATGTGAAGAGGAGATCTTCACCTTGATGCTTCCTTTGCTTGAGCTGCCCATCATGAACCACTAGTATCCTTTTACCAAAACTTCTTTGGAGACCTTCTAGCATCATGACATTTGTGATCTTGACATCACTGAAACTGCTTTATGATCTTGAGATCATCTTGACTTCTAATTCAACTTCAAGGTGCTTTTGACTCCTACATTTGAAAACATTGTTGACATGCTAGTGATATTGTTGTCCCACAAGTGGACTTTATCACACTCAACATTCCTAGGAGTGCATCAACAAACACCTATATCAAGCATTATCCAAACAATGATAGTGATATAGAAGGACTCATGTGCTGATCCGAGCACCATGCTATTGAGATCATGTTTATAGACAAGATCTGAGATTGTGACAAGTATATTGTTATGACATTATACCGAGACAGTGATATCTATGAGCACTGTACATATGAGTTGTGTAGAGAGACACTGTGTTGTGAGCTCGAACTTGTCACTGAATTCATGACTGTGTTTTTATTGAGATCATCTTTTGCTGTACCACCAAGATCTTGATTGTTGTTTCATCTCGAGGTCTTCATCAACTAGATCTTCAAGTTGAGATATGTATTGGAGATTTTGATCCATCGAGATCATGACTGTCTCATCATAGAATTTATCGAGATCATAACCTATGTTAGGATGATGATTGTACCTTGACCGAGAATGTAATTGTGATCACCGAGATCTTACTTATCATGGTTGTGCAGAGAATCTCTCTCTCTCTCTCTCTCTCTCTCTCTCTCTCTATATATATATATATATATATATATATATATATATATATATATATTACTGTAGTAGTACTGAGTTTCTTATCCGAGACTGTGTGCTTCTTGTAGGATCTTCGAGACCATTATTATTATTCCAAGAAATTACCGAAAAAGAGATACCAAGATGAACACGTTAAGTCTGTTAATGTTTTTTTCCATCATGATCATGCTGAGAATATATTACTTAGTGATTGCGTTGAATACTTCAATTATGAGGAGATTGAGACATTGATTGCGTTGATGCCAAGACAGTGTTTTCATTGAGACATAAATCATAAGAGTGTCGAGACAAGGTATTCTCTTCTTTCACTGAGACAGAGTATGTATAAATTTTGAATAATATGACACTTATTCACAGAGATTATCCTGATTATACACTATTGCGGAATACATGCATAATACATAACCTCCTCTACGTTGATCATCAATTTAGCAGCATTAAAAACAATGAAACATCAATCGCATGTGCACATTAACACAATATGTAACCCGGGGAAAGCATACAGTTGAAAACCCCACACTATCTATATATTATAATGATTGAGAACATGTAACAATACATAGTATAATACTCCTCACAAGTACTCAGTACTATCTCCACCTGTTACACACAAAACTAGCTCAGATCCGAACAAGTCACAGGTTCAAATCTCCATCGTTGCTTTGTCTGCCTCCACTACACAATCTGCAAGAGAAATCACGTGAGCACAGACTACAATTTCCTTCATATTGGCCCACACTGCGCAATCCTCATTGGCATTACTCAATCCATGCATGTGCAAAATCTCATGCACAACTGATAGTCAAAACTCACCCTTTCACTTACCTCTAACACCTGTCTCTGTTGAACTGTCCATGCACTGAGTTAACTGATGTATTCTTCAGTTGCTTTATGAGTTAATAATTAGTGAATTAATTAATATTTAATTCACACAACTCATCACTAGTGTATTCTTTAGTTAGACTAAAATACAACTAGTTCAACTAAGTCAAACTGAACACAACTCCATCAACTCCACATCCAACTCCACAGAACTCACATGCATGAGTTCTAACTGAAGTCCTCCATGCAATAGATCAACTAACACATAAGAAACCACATGATTCCTTTTGTCAGCTGCATGTGCCACATCCATAGCTCGAATTGAAGTGCTCCAAGAGAATAAGATAAAGTTTAGAGTCCAAATATTACTAAGGGTTAATAATATTTGACTGTTTCTATTTTTAGCCTGGCAGTCTAAAAATAGACTCTGATCACTCCGTTGTGAACCAAAAATAGAAGTCCATTTATTTTTCCCAACATGACCAATCATCCATAAACAACATCCTGCAACTCATAGACCATGATCCATATGTCTAAAAATAGACATAGTCTAAAAATAGACTTTGCGCCAAAAATAGCGTGCGGGCCCACTTAGTGAAGGCGACTCCTTTCCACTAAGATCCATCATCTTGTTGCATTTTCAACACTCCCTCTCAACAAGATATGGATTACCTGTAACCCCTATCATGCAACTCTGGAATGTTCTCCATGCAACACATTTTCCCGGTCCATTTGCTCCAACAACACTTGGAACAAAAACACTCCCAACTGACCACTCTGTTGGGCTAGGAACATACTCTGATGCTGAAGCTCTACCTGCTGCTGACAAGTGATCCCTCTCTAAAATCTGTGCTACTGCAACATCTCCATGCATCTTGCACCATTGCACACCTGTCTGTGTCACCTAGCACTGTGCAAAACACTTGTGCCTCTCGCATTGCTGCAGCCTGCTAGCTATGCATTGTCCTAGGATTCCCTACACTGTCGCTCTCTCTGCCGCTCCATCTGCATCTGTCTCTACCTAATCAGTCAGTTCCTGCTACTCCACATCGGGGCTCCCGTAGCAAGGTCTCATCCAAGAGGTTGGGTACCTCAAGGATCTTGCCCCTCCTCCTTGGGACAATCAATCCACATCACCCCACCTCCTGCTTGGAGGTATGGCTGCATGTGATCCCTCAACCCACCTGGCTTGAAGTTCCCCCCTACTAGAGGTCTCTACATGAGTAGATGTCTCTACTCGATCTCCTCTCAGCTTCCCTTGTTGTGGCTGCTCCACAACCTCTTGAAACTGCTGCACCAATCATGGCTCCTCCACAATCATCTGAGACTTCTTTTGGCTCTGCATGTTGAGAGGTAATATACGCTCCCTCTCAACCACCAAGTCTCCATCAGTTGCTTCACTGCTCAAGGCTTTGCATGCATCTTGAACCTCAAGAGCATACAGGTTCTTGACCCGTGAACCAATCTGCTTCATCTGTGTAGTGATGATGTGTCCAAGGAAAACCTTTCCCTTACTGAAGACTACATCATAGCCTCTGTCTTCCAGCATTGCGATCGACACCAAGTTTCTCTTCAGTCCTGGTACATACTTGACATTGGTCAAGGTAAGGCAAGCTCCATGCTCCCTCTGAAAAATAATTGTGCCTACACCTGAGACACTATACTTCTCATCATTACCCATCCCTATGAGTATCTGGAGATCTTTCTCCTCCAAAGTACTGAACAAACATTTGTCACCGGTCATGTGGAAAGAAGCTCCACTGTCAAGAAACCAACCACTTCCCACCATGGATGAAACCATGCATGCGAAGAGTGTGAAATCCAACTCAAACTGTGAAGAAAGTGCCTCACCTTCAGATCCTTCCCCGGATCCCTTCTTGGATTTCTTCTTTGGGCAATTAGTAGCATAATGGCCCAACTCATGACAACGAAAGCATCTCACCTTCGACTTGTCAACCTTCTTCCCATCATTGAAAGAACTGGATTCGGAAGAGAACCCTTCACCTTCCCCTTCTTCACCTTACTCGCTAAGGCACAGTTCTCCTCATCATGCATGGATGAAGAACTGTCTCTGGTGCTCTGTCTGATCTCCTCTTGCATAAGATCCGACCAAAGTCTCTCCCATCCTGGCAATTTCTCCCGACCATTGACAGAGTCTTGATAGGAATACCAACTCTTCAGAAGACCAAGGAGAGCCAAGCTCACCAAGTCCTCATCATCGACAATCACCCCCACACTTCCCAGCTCATCCCAGCACTAGGTGAACTTCGTGAGATACCTAGGCATATTGTCTCCATTCTCACACTTAATGTTTCTGAGTTTATCCTTGAGCGCAAACTTCCTCTAGTCGCTCTTGCTTTGGAATAGATCTGTCAATGCTTTCCACATCAAGTATGGAGAAGCCTTTCCATGCAAGCTGGACACAATGTGATCCTTCACGCCCCCCAACAAAATTCTTCGACACTTTGCTGTCTTCTTTTGCTAAACCTCAGCTTCAGCAACATCAGTAGGCTTTGGGACCTCAGCCTCTATGAACTCCTTCAGCCCATTATCATCCAACACGGCCTCCATCCTGTCCTTCCATGCAATATAGTTTGAGCTACCCTCAAGAGCATACTCCAATCGTAATCCGTTGAAAGACATTGCCACGTTGACACCAAGAAAACACTGTTGCAAATTCGAATTCCACCAGCTCAAAAACTCAATCGCCTCGGATCTAAAGTTCGTGAGAACAAAGTATTTCTCGTACAGAGATTGACTGTATGGGCTTTTACTAGATATTTCACCTTCAAAAGGAAGGATGAATCCAGAGGCTACCTGGCCCGATTATAGACTATGCTTGAAGAAATAAAATGTAAACACTTAATGAATAATAGATCTGATGATCAACAACTCTGATACCATGTAGAAATTTTGAATAATATGACACTTATTCACAGAGATTATCCCAATTATACACTATTGCGGAATACATGCATAATACATAACCTCCTCTACGTTGATCATCAATTTAGCAGCATTAAAAACAATGAAACATCAATCGCATGCGCACATTAACACATTGTGTAACCCGAGGAAAGCATACAGCTGAAAACCCCACACT
Organism: Pinus tabuliformis; assembly: GCA_031772625.1. NCBI lineage: Eukaryota > Viridiplantae > Streptophyta > Pinopsida > Pinales > Pinaceae > Pinus > Pinus tabuliformis. The sequence goes on along the minus strand of CM062819.1, from coordinate 2,009,995,457 downwards.
ATCTGTATATTATAATGATTGAGAACATGTAACATTACATAGTACAATACTCCTCATAAGTACTCAGTACTATCTCCACCTGTTACACACAAAACTAGCTCAGATCCGAACAAGTCACAGGTTCAAATCTCCACCGCTGTTTTGCCTGCCTCCACTGCACAATCTGCAAGAGAAATCATGTGAGCACAGGCTACAATTGCCTTCATATTGGCCCACACTGTGCAATCCTCATTGGCATTACTTAATCCATGCATGTGCAAAATCTCATGCACAACTGATAGTCACAACTCACCCTTTCACTTACCTCTAACACCTGTCTCTGTTGAACTGTCCATGCACTGAGTTAACTGATGTATTCTTCAGTTGCTTTATGAGTTAATAATTAGAGAATTAATTAATATTTAATTCACACAACTCATCACTAGTGTATTCTTTAGTTAGACTAAAATACAACTAGTTCAACTAAGTCAAACTGAACACAACTCCATCAACTCCACATCTAACTCCACAGAACTCACATGCATGAGTTCTAACTGAAGTCCTCCATGCAATAGCTCAACTAACACATAAGAAACCACGTGATTCCTTTTGTCAGCTGCATGTGCCACATCCGTAGCTCAAACTGAAGTGCTCCAAGAGAATAAGATAATGTTTAGAGTCCAAATATTACTAAGGGCTAATAATATTTGACTGTTTCTATTTTTAGCCTGGCAGTCTAAAAATAGAATCTGATCACTCCGCTGTGAACCAAAAATAGAAGCCCATCTATTTTTCCCAACATGACCAATCATCCATAAACAGCATCCTGCAACTCATAGACCATGATCCATATGTCTAAAAATAGACTTTGCGCCAAAAATAGCGTGCGGGCCCACTTAGTGAAGGCGACTCCTTTCCACTAAGATCCATCATCTTGTTGCATTTTCAACAGAGTATCCACTGAGTTCATATACTGAGATATTATGCTTTACTATGCTCATCAAGACTAATAGAGGAGTTCGAATATGTCATTGTTCTTCGTCATCGAGAGCCTGTACTTTCTTGTACCATCCAAAATTTCAGAGTGATCCGAGGTTCTGTTTTACTGTGATGACTCTTTGATGATGACTGTAGAGACACAATATTTTGTTGTTTGTAGATTTCTTGTTGTAGACTTGTTCCTCCAATGTCTCTTTTCTGCCCTTTCTTAGATTGCAACCATAGCTCTGATACCATGTTGAAGAATCTAGGGCATTGATTTCATGAGATTCTTCTTAGCATGATAACTATTAATGTTTAGCTTATTAGCATATTCTTTAACGTTAGTGTGTCTTCTTTAGTTCATTAAATAGATATCATAACAAAGAGACAAGAACACAAGATGTTGGATTTCTACCAAGGCCAAAACCTCTCCCTCTTGGAGAGGAAAACCCGAACAAAATTCTTCTAATAGAGATTCCAATTAACGAACACCAAGACCATGACCCTTGACTAATTGAGCCACTCCAAGGCCAAGACACTGATCCTCTTCTTCATACTGCTAAGATCATCATCATCACTGTACCATAGATACATTCACTATTGCTACAACATCACTGAGAATATTACTTAGCTTCCACTGAGAGACTGATCATAGCTATGAGCTTTACTACTACTGCATCATTACAGAGATCACAAAGATCCTCTTCATTTTGAATACACTAAGACTATGAGACAATGATAATCAAGATAATGACTGTGTCTATGATATATGTAAGCTGAGACATAGTTTGATATAGATCCTTCTTTCCGAGGGTGTAGACACTTGTGACTGCATTTATCATAGCACTGAGATTTGTATCATCTCTTTCCACCGATGAGTAGACTACATTAGCAATGCACCGAAACATGTACTAAGGAGGAGACTGAGATTTCTTACGAGGTTTCAAATGCGACGAGATAGTATCCTTACTGTATCCATCCAAGACTATATTCCTTCAAAGTATGCAAGGTTGCAGGCCCTGTACCCATTCGAGCTTCTTCAGAGATATGCGAGATTCTCTTCTGCACTTTTGCGGTGACTCTAGTTGCCTATTTATAGGTGTTATGTCTCCATATCAAGCCAACATTACCAAGTGAACTGATCTGTCTCCTTTGCAAGCTGACATGACTTTTATTTAAATTCATTTTGCTGGCCGACGTTGCTGTGTTTTTTTCATTGTTTTGCTTTCTTGTCTTCAAGAGGATTGTGCTAGTCTTGGAGGGTTGTTCTTAGACATTCTGTTGACCCATATATATTACATGAAGGCGCAAGAAGAGATCCTTATATATGAATTTGACTCTTTGACTTTTCTAGACCTATGAAATGAGCAAGAAACTCATTCATTTAATTTACAAAAATAATATTTCTTTTTCTTGACAAGTACAGAGATCAAAATTACATTTGTAGATACCGAACCTAGTTACACTTTTCTTCAACAAGTAGGTGCTTGGAGATCAAGGGGTTGGAGCCTTGTTCAGGTTGGTCACTACAAATAATTTGAATCAAAGATTTCCACAAGTTTGTGCTTGTGAAACAAAAGGGAGTTGGTGCCTCTTACAATTGGGTGCTTGCAAATCAAGTAGTTGGTGCTTCCTTCTAGATTGTGCCAGTAAATTTGATGTAATAGAAGATTGAAGTTTGCATTAAAAACAAAAAGAATATTTGTGGTTTTCTCCCTTTATGAGTTTCCACATAAATATCTATGTCTCATGTGTATTTATTATTTGACTTATGGTACTGTGGTGTTATTCATGATTATGGTTTAAATAATAATAAATATTGTTAAAATGTACATAATATTGATTCACTCGTTCTCCCTCTCAAGATGTTCCTAGTTACTAACAATTGGTTTCATAGCAAGTTTCTTGTCCAACAATATAACAACTGAAAGGAATATCTATGAAAATGGCTAACCAAGAAGGAAATTCCACCAAAAAGCCCCATTATTTATTGGAACAAGTTATTCGTTTCGCAAGGTTCGAGTACGAACCTACTTGATGTATCTTGGTGCAAAAGTCTGGGACACCGTAAAAAATGTGTATGAAAATCCACCTACGTTACTAAGATTATAAGAAAGCATTCACCAACAATGCTAAAGACATGAATGCAATCCTAAGTGGACTGCTTGAATATGAGTTTGTTAAGGTTATGCATTGCAAGACAACTAAGACATATGGAATAAGATGATGAGTAGTTATGGAGGCGATAGTAAGGTGAAGAAAGAAAAAATCCAACGCTTTAGAATGCAGTTTGAAGTGTTGAAGATGAAGGAGGAAGAAAATATATCCAAGTTTTTACTTAGAGTAGATGAAATAGTCAATACAACCATAGGACTCGAAGAAACTATGGAGGATTCCTTTATAGTTCAAAATGTATTGAGATCACTGCTAGCCAAATTTGATTCTAAGGTATCAATTATAGAATAAATTCAAGATCTCAACTCAATGATGTTGGATCAATTGAATGGAACATAAATAGCCTATGAAATGCTAACTTCCAAAGAAAAATCTATATCAAGGGAGGTTTAAGTCAAACGGGATAAGAAGGGAAAGGAAGAAGAAGAAGATTGTAGTTGTGAATCCGATGAGGAAGAAGCGAAGTTCATCAGAAGGTTATAGAGAGGTTTTGGAAAATACAAAGGGAAGTTACCCTTTAAGTGCTTTAATTGTGGAGAAGTAGGCCATTACACATCAAAATGTACTTAAAAAAAGGAAAGATAATGAAAGATATCTTAAAGAGAATAAAAAACATATGAAAAATAAAAAGTAGAAGAAACACAAGAAGAAGAGTTTCTAGACTTAGGAACGTAGCCCATCCTCAAAGGAAGAAGATGAGAAATCCTTTGAAGATGAAGAAGAAATGAGCTATGAAGGATTTTATGCTTATGGCTATGGATAAATTAGATGAAGAACAAATTAAATTTGATGAAGAGGAAGTATAAGTAGACTTGGAGGGTGATTTGATCAGTGTTGTAGTAGGAATCCAAAGACTAAGAAGGAAAAATAAAAAATAGAAGGAGATTCTCACAAAAATTAATGTTGAAAAAGATGAATAAGAAGATACATCACGTCTTCTTTTAAAATTAAAGTAGAAGAATCAAAGAAAGTTGAAGATACCCTATTACAATAGTTGAAAGAGAAAACCAAGAAGTGTGAAATGAGAGAGGAATAACTTGTCTCCCTTGGAAAAGAATTGGAAAAGACCAAGGGTCAACTAAATAAAAATATATAGTTTATTAAAGGATCTGATAAGATAGATGAGATTCTAAGTATCCAAATATCTCCTTGTTAAGAAATCTATAGGGCAATAGTTAGGATGATTTCTCTTTTCTTAATAACTGCCTGTGATGTCTTTTTATTTTTTCTTACTTATTAGCTTATTCACTTATTATTATGTTTATGTATCATCAAACAGTTACAAAAAAAACAAGAACAATAGTACACAAGAACACAAAATGTAGGTTGCAAGCGAGGGCCAAAGCCTCTCCACCTAAGAGGAAAACTCTCAAATCTCTTCACTTCTTATAGATTCTTCAATTGACGAATTCCAAGACCTCTAGACCAAGACCAATACCATCCAAGACCAAGTCCAACCCTTCCCGATGATGTGCTTCCTTTGTCCAAGTCAAACCCAGTTAAATCCCTTCCAACAACACAACTTCGACAACTAGCTTAAAAAATTTAACCTCTACTGTAGGTCCAAAATTTTTGTCCCTCCTAGCAGTAGTTGCTGCCACACATGTGAGTTGATTCTGGCCTCCCGAGGCTTCTTTATACCTTCGCTTGGATTTCTCCTTCTTATAGTGCTTGAGGATGACCTAATGTGACCTTTGCTGACCTTCTTTCTCTTCTTTCTTCAAGATCGAACCCACAATAGAAAAAAAACCTAGTCCAATAGGAGAAATCCTAGCCTTCCTTCACACGTGTCAGAGAGAAATAGCCCCAAAACAAGTCTTCTTCGTCCTCTTCCTTCTTCTCTGCCTTCTTTCTCTTATTCGTCACTTGGATGAGTGAATGAATATCTTCCAAGGAGGTCGAGTTCCCTCCTTTATATAGGCTTTTGAAGGTGGATGTGGCTCTTCAAAATAGACTGACTTCCTAGTTGCCAGGCCGACTTGGCCTTGAGGGGTATTTTTACACTTTTAAGGACAAAAATAATTTTCTCTACAAGTTACAATGTTCCCGATGGGGTCTTCAACTTATGACAATGACCCTTTTGGCTTCTTGACCTAGGAAAATTCATAAAAGCACTGTATGGGTGCTTGACCTCTAAAATAAAAGACCTTGAGCATGAAATCCATGCTCCAAAAATAATAATAGTAATTTTTCTTTCATTTACAATATACAAGAATGAAAAGTACTTTTCATATTATGAAGACCGAACCTAGTTACATATTTTTCAACACTCCTCTCATAAAAAATGTTTTGGGTTATGAAGGAGATTTTAGCAACAAGTTGAAGAGAAAGGAATGATTATCTATGCTAAAATAGTCAAAGGATCAATCAACAATGTACCCAAATATCAACAACCAAGAAATGTGAAGGATAGTAATCCATCTTAGAGGCAACAACTAAAGTTTTAAAACAGCAATTTGAACATCCACAAAGAATGAGTAAAGAACTAACAAAGACATCGTTTCCATCATATAAAAAGTTATTCTAGAATTAGTAGATCATATGCTCAAAGGAAACCCGCTTTTAGGTACCAAAGTATTTTCAATGGTTATTGTTTTTCTTGTACAAACTATGGACACAAAGCTAAATATTGTAGATCTTACCTTGAAAGAAATCACTTAAGAAATAAAATAAATGAGTATTACTGACGAGCAAAGCTTCTTATGCTTTGCTGCCAACTTCCTCGAATCTCACAAGGTGGGTGAGGTAATGGGACTATGCCCGAGGTTTATTGCCCTAAATTAAACTAAAACTAAACCATATATACAAAGATTTATACACTGAAAAGAAAATAAAGGAAAATAAAAGAAAATTATCTACAAAAGAAACAAATGAAAGAGAGATAAGTGTTGAAGAATCTAGGGCATGCAGAATTATAGTGATTCTTCTTAAGCATGATAATAATTTGTGAAGTGTTTTACATTTTATCTTAGCTTGATATTCTTTGCATTATTAGTGTGTGTGTTTACTTGATCAAACTGCTATCAAAACAAAAGACACAAGAACACAAATATTTGGCTTTCTGCTAGGGCCAAAACCTCTCCCTCTTGGAGAGGAAAACCCACACAAAATTCTTCTTATACAGATTCAATTGACAAATACCAAGACCTTGACCCTTGACACAATATGCCCCTCCAAGACCAAGACATGAATCCTCTTCCTCTAACACATTTGAGATCATCATGACTGGTGCACCATTGAACCCATCACTGTTGCATCACTGAGATCTCTTGACTTCATTGTGATCATCATCCTTACTGCTGTCATACCACTGTCATCCCACTATCGCTGCATCTTTGTTTTCTTTTCCTTTCGTATGGGATCATCATTGATGTAGTACCATAGAAACAATGAGGTCACAGAGATATCAATATCATGATTCCATGATCATGCTCGGAACATAACTGTACATATTACAAAGATCCTTCCTTATTGATATGTTAAGGCTGTGATTCAACAATGTAGTGATCACCGAGTAGACTACTGTGATATATCCTACGTTTGATAGGAATGACATCAAGGAGAGTGATCTGATATCATTCACAATGAGAGAGATATACACAACTGTGGGATCATCGTGATCCTCTTCATTGATCCCTGTAGAATTTCAATGTAACCCTTGTCACTACCTTTTATGATGTCGAGACTGTAATATGTATGATGAGATTGAGACAAAATCTTTAGGATCAAGCGTGATCTCCATGAAGGCAAGACAATAATATAAGTGTATGCCAAGGATAGTCCATCCATAGTGATTGTGTCCTCATCCGAAGTTTCTGTTGCTTCATCCATCCGAGATAGGTATGCTGAGAATGAGACAAAGACATCACTTCATCATTTAAATGCTCAGATCACATGCAACCTTTTTATACTCTGCCCATCCGAGGAAATCACCTTCAGATCATAGCTATGCCGAGAGTAGACCAGCTTGAGTTCTCCTGCTCCTTATACCCATCCGTGGAGGCAGCTGAACCCTAGATATATCTCACCGAAATGTGGATCTTCTACCCCTTAATCAATCGAAAAGTCAGAGACAAATTGTGAGATGTCTTCTGTGATTTGTGTTGACCCTTCGTGGGTATTTATAGTAGTGAGCCTACTATATTTGAGCCGACTTGAGTGGGTGAATGGATGTGACTATAGCCCAAGATAACATGACTTTTAATTATGCATTTTAATTCATATTGAAGCTGACATGAAGAATTTTCTCTTTTTCGCTTGATGACTTCTAGGAGGATTATGCTTGGTCTTTGGAGCGCTTCTTCACGATTTTGTGGACTTGTTTACATTTACATAAACTCATGAAGAGTTTCTATACACATGACATGGCTCTTTGACATATAAATAAATCCTAAAGACATCAAGAAGAAGTCTTTCACCTAGTGACACTTCTTGCTCATGAAACCCATGTAGCAAGGCATACAAAAATAATTTATTTCCTTTTATTACATCGTTTACAAAGATCATGTCATTATGAAGACCGAACCTAGTTACACTTTCTTCAGCAATAAGAAACATGTACATTATGTAAATGTAAATAAGTTGAAATTTGGATAATGTGAAAGCAAACTATTAAATGGAACTGCAGGTAGATTTTATGATCATACTCAGTTAGCCATAAGACCACACAAGTATGTATTGAAATCTAACATAAATTAATTGATACTTTCAGCCACTAATGTCGAACAATCTACTCATAAAATTGAATAATATAGACTGAAAATTTCAGAGATATATGCCAGAAAGATATGGGTTGTCAAATGCTGATTTTATTGATGAAAATATGACTACAACATACTATTCTGGCTTATTCCTATGAGAATCTAGACCAAAAATTAATTCTAAAATGTCTAAGATGTAAAAAGACTCATACATAAACACTTGAATGCCAAAAACCAAGTAAGACAATGTGTTGGGAAACTTGGGATCTTTTGATAAGATTGAATCAACAATATGTTCTGCAAAAAGTGCACCAATTAGCATTGATATAACAAATATTAGACCTTCCAATAACACAAAATAATGCAAGAAATAAACAACCACCTTAATCGAATGACCATAAATTGATGAGCTCACTTTCTTTTTTTCACTCGAAAGATTTTTGCTGTCACCAAAACAAGTGATCATGTGAATAATTGATTCCTACTTAAGTAGATGTTGGCATTCACTTATCATTTAATTTGTCAACCCAAGGTCTAATGACTTGTGAGGCTCACGGTGTTGTATGCATAAGTATAAGAATTCCTACTACTTCTACATGTGTCAAACTAAACTCAATGAAAGCCTATCGGTGATACGAGGCCTAAGTCTAAATATGACCTAACTCAATGATCATAGTTCAACTACATGGTGCACTGTGTATTGGGATTAGAGCTGAACACTTAGTTCAATGTCACTATCCCTATTATGGTTAAGCGATTATATAAGGCTTATGGTTTCGTAGCCACTGCCACTGGTTTTGCAACAACTGGAGTTCATAGCACAACTATAAAATCGCCACCCTACAAACTTGAAATTAAAACATGGCTCAAGTACAAACCAACTAATGCACGCTCAAAATGAAATTCAATAAACTATTCAAAATACAACACACCATGTATTGAATTGAAAGAAAATGAAATTAAAGTGATTTTTAAAATAAGCATGGTTGTACTAAACTAAATTTGAAAATAAAACTAAACATATGTTATGCTATAATAGAAGAAAAAACACATTCAACACAAGGCTTTACCTTAAGCACACCTAACTGAAGGTTTGGCCCGCACCTAGCAACTTATGAAGTTGCTAACACCAACAAATAGTTCCAAACATCCATGGGAAGATAAATTATTTATATTAAATAAAATCAAGTTATAGACCACTTAACAAACTTCTCACTATCTTTTGTTTGTTGTCTATTTAAACTCAAAATACATACATATAAAGAAAAGAGGAATCTAGGTCCCAACTGTAGTTCAAAAGACCGTTCGCTAATTGGGAATGCTAACTAATATAGTTGACACAATTTTGTCACAAGTAAAGCTTTGTATCTAAATTAAGTGGTGCTTCAACTGATCAATAGTAATTACTTTTCCCTCAACAAAATAATGAATTTTACGAGATGAGGCATCTCGTTTGTTCCTTCGAATGGTTATGTAACTATCCATGACCAATCGATGTGGTGATGAAGTGGTAAAACATCCAATTTGGAGACCCACAAAGTGGTACAACGTCCAGCTTGAAGAACCACAAAGTGGTACAACGTCCAAATTAAAGATAGAGCAAATCCATACATGGATCGGCTAGATATTGAAACTACATGAAACATTTCCAAAATGATATGCAAGTGGTTTCTGTAATATGAACCAAGGAGGATTGTGATTCTCGCTATTGTGCTAAATTCGATACTGCCTAATCCACGCAGTGTGCCCATGATTTTTCCAAGTCTGGGTATCATGCCACTTGTCTTCTTATTAAGAAACCACCACACCTATTGAGTCCCCATTCGAAACTTTGACACCTATCAAAGATGAAGAATTGTATCTCCATAATAGCTAAGTTAGCACCCTTTATTCCACACATACATATGATATATCAAAATAGCTCTTAAAACATCCTTTAATTCTAGTCTAGAAATGATAATAAGACAACAATCAACAAGTAATCTGACCTTGAGCTACTTAGGGTATGTATAGGGTTTTATAGTAATTATAGGGTGAAAAAGGTTGATTTGGTCAAAATATAACTAGATAGTTTAGTAGAAAAAAGACATGATTTCATAATTGATCATCTCCCTCCTACTAATTTTATTAGATGTCCTCATGCAACATCATCTTGTTTAGGAAGTCTATCATGTACATCACTCCAGGCATACGATGGGTGACTACATTCCCCTGCATAGTAATAACCCATACGCCGCTCTAATTCCTGCTAGTGTGTCATTTCTTGTTCATCCCATTGGATAGGTGCTTAATAGAATCTGGTAGGACACCATATGAGTGGAAAGTGGAATCGGAGACTAATCCGTCTTGCCCCATACCTTAACATAGAGTTGGCACATGAGAAAGCTCGGTTGAGAGCCAAATTAAAATAGGGGTACCCAAGTGGGTGCCTTTGCTAGAGAAAGAGGGCTAATCCATCCCAAATATCCTATGCAATTGAAAGGGCCATGGATGATTTAGTCTTCGTTAGCTCTCTGAATTCTGTAACCACATATCTCTTACGCCTCCTTGGCTTGTCATCTGATGCCCCAATATTGAATCTCGTGGCCTCATCTTGGAATGGAGGGTTGAATTATTTATTATCAACAACATCCTCATCCATAGTTTTAGACCCATTGTCTCCAATGATGTCCACATATTCCTTGGTTAGGGCTTCACTACTGTTGATAACCTCGTGCTCCTCTGTGACTTGTTTGACCTTTTAATTCTGTGTAGCTCTCATGGAATATTAGCGTTGGGTTTCATCTGCCAATGCAAACACCTCTCCTTCCTTGGTAGCTAGTTTCTTTGTTATTGGTAATAATTTTTCCTTGGGCTCAGTCCTTGGCCTCTACGAGAACAAACCCAAGGGGATGTCGATCTACCTTAACTCATCATTAATGATAATTTTGATCAAGCCCTAGTGAAGTAGTGTGGTCTCAAGATTTTTCCGCCTTGTGAACCACTATGGCCATCTGCACTAAACTCTTCAGGAGGTAACAGGGCATGTTCATGGTTTTCATGCCTTCCAAATGCATAAGGATCCATATGTGGTATGGTAAAATTTTCTAAAACACCCTTCACATGTAATAATTTTTTGAACAAAGTAAACAACATCTCTCCACAATGATTGAAATGCTTCCCGTTGAATCCCCTATTTCAAATTGGGAAATGGAAAGGGTTCCTTAAGAAATGAACACCAACTTTCACCGAAGATTTTATGATTCTTATACCACCTCTCGCCATCTTATGGAAGCCCAATCACTACTACAAGAGTTCTTCATTAACAATGGCCGTGAGTAGGCATATAAGAGCTTGCACTCCATTAAAGGTATGTGTGAACTCCAAGGCTATCTGAGTGTCGTGCCCCTAGAAAATTTCAAGGAATGTAATCCATTTTGCCCTGACAAAATATCCCAGACTGCTTGGTTCATGCAAATGGCCTCAATATTAGATGGCTCAATTCAGACCACAGTGCCTCCCATTGTTTGATGTACAATTTTGTATCCCTTCAATCAACAATTGTTCACCACTTCGTCCTCCAACATCCTTCCCTGTTCACCTCCTGCACCCTTTACTACTTGTTCAATGAAAATTCTTGTTACCACATCGATATTTGGAAAAATCTATATTGGAACCATACCAAATCGCCTTAGGACTATCCCTTTGTTTCCCCTAATGCTTAAAAATCATATCCAGATTAACTAGCTATGAAATGGTTGTAAATTAATACATGTTAAAGCTATGCAATAATCATTCTATAGCTGGTGGTAACACCCAATCATGTTAAATGCGAAATGATGTTGTGGAATGACATTTCAGGCTGTAGAATAATGGTGTTGGCTACAAAATGAAGTAGCTTATGATGTTGGAATTACAGGGTAATGGTACATTAGTTGGTTGTATGGTGATTACCATGAAATGACCTAGGGTGGTTATTGACCTATGAAATAATCACCACATAATAGCCTCGAAACATGATATAACATCATGGTCTATGACTTAATTACAAGGAAAAAGGAGAAAAAAATGATTTTGAGAATAGATTATGGAGGTTAAGTGGAAAATGAGTATTACTATGCAAGCTCATGGTATTCTTAACATATTACTAGTTTCCTAAAATAATTTTAGAAAATAAATTAAAGAAATGCTTAAAGAGCACCTAAACTATGATGAGGAACATGTAGTATATAATTGCACCATTCATTTGGTTATCTCGTGTAGTTTGCGTGAAAGATCACCTTGAAGGTGCTAGCATTATCCTTATTATTCCTGAAAAAAATATCACCCATGAGATTGGTGATGTGATTGGACCACATGGTGTTATAAATGTTGTGCCAAAGAAACAAAATATAATATATATCTTATTTTTCTCTTTCTTTTTTTTACGAACTTTGTCAGCCAGGTCCCCGGTTTTCCAACATAAGTTCATCCAACTGTGCCTCGAAAGTTTTTATCAACTGGAAGTCTTTTCCTCTTAGTGATATTATCCCGTGCTTTGTTTTCTAACATCACTAAGTATCAATAACGCCTAAAAAACTAGGTTTTCACTGCTAGATTTTTTTGCTTTTTTTTTTCACTGGATTGGAATTTAAGGGGTTGTAGAAGGGGGTGGATCAATTGCCCCTTTTACAACTTCTAAATCTAATTGCTTTACTAACTCCTTAATGAATTCTTCATTGGACTTAGGTTTTTGATATAACCTTAATCATTGCTCGTTGGCCATTACTGGTGTTTGTGCTTTGTCAATAGTGCAGAGCTTTACATACTTATTATTGAATATGGTTTCAATTTCGTATAGACGCAACCATTGGGTATAAAATTTCTCTTTGAAATCCTTATATCTCAAATCAAATAAGAGAGCCTGATTTTTTCTTTAAATTTTTTCTTCTTGATGAATTTGTTGTGCCACTTTGATCGCGTCTGCTGGAAGACAATTTGATGCAGGAGCATTTAGACCTAGTCAGCAATGTGATGGTATGATCACATGTTGTGGCTAAAAAAGGGTTGGAAGATAAGAGATTAATTAATTTTATTAATTTAAATGTATGAGAGTGTTTTATTTGTTGTCAAAATCTGAGAAAAAAAGGGTATAAGTAGCTGATTGATCCTCCCTTCGTGGAGATCAAGCCAAGTAGTTAGATTATCTGGTTTGAATAGGATATGAGGGATTTGAAAGCTTAAATTAGAATTTGTTTGAGAAAAAGAGTGGAGTGAAGAGATTATTTAGGGAAGAATGAGAGAGAATTTGTTTGAGAAAAAGAGTGGAGTGAAGAGATTATTTAGGGAAGAATGAGAGATTTCTGGATCTGAACTAAATGGGTTCATGAATCTGCATTTTGTATAAATTGTAATCTTTTGGAATGAGTGAGGGGGTTAGATTCAAATGGAAAGATAGGATGGATGAGCGAGGGAAGAACTGAAACATTCGAGTGTGACTATTTCTTCTATAAATATTTTATCAATATGAATACAATGTGGATTGTGTATTTCTTTGTGTAATTTAATATTGAGTGTGTTTATAACTTTTAGTCTCTGGATTGAGGATCTGAGAATTACCGTGTTTGTTGATGCTCAGAATATAGGATAAGAGTGTGTGTTATGTATATAACTCATAAAACTGGTTGATGTGGATTATCCCTACCAAATTAGCAGATAGAGAATGAATGAAGGAATGAGTCATCATTGATCACAAGTTTAATCAATGATGATCTGTTTGTGAGAAGATCGTAAGTGTTCTCTAATGAATGTGCATGAGGTTTAATATAGGAAACAGAATCGAAACATCAAAATACTGATTTGACTGATAATTTGTGAAGAAACCCTAAAATAAGTCAGGACTATCCGTTGGTTGGCAGATTCGACGGTGATCAGCAATTGCGGGGGTAGGAGTGTATGGATTTCTTGATCGTGGCTGAAGCCCTGTACTCGCTCCTAACCATCGATCTCATATTAAAACTCTTAGGTCATAGTCGATTGCGGGGGTTAAGCCCATTTTTAAACCGTGTGATAGTTGAAGTTACACAAACCGTAGATTTTATGGCCTCTTATATCCAACGGATATCGCGTCATAAAGTGATCGAACCTTAATTTCAAAAATGGACTCGAAAATCTATACATCAAGGATTTATATTCCTTATCGGCTCCGTAAGGGTGGTCAAAGTCGGTGGAAAAGTCGGACCTGATATGTTATCAACGCGGGTTAAATCTATTTGAGATCCGGTCAGATGTGATCGAAGTGGGACCGGGCTCGTTGACAGGTTATGTCTTTGGTTTTCGTTGATCTAGTGTATAGTCAGGTTTTCTATTATTTTGGGTTCCGATAATTTGATGGGGGTTTATTAAGTTAAGTGAACAGGGATTTAATTAGTTTCAATTCCGAATTTATGAAAGGGTGTAACCTTGCTTCACTTTGGAGGTCATGTGGGCATAACTCATAGGTCCACATGGGATTTGTAAAGGATGTTAGTTACCTAGCATCATTTTTGGTATCAGAGCAGAAAAGAATTCTACATATAAGTACAATAATGTTAAAGATTGGATATATCTGCATGTTAGAACAATCAGAGCAAAATTAGAGCTCAAAAGAATTTAATGCAAAGGACACTGAGACCAGAACAGGGAAAAGGTGAATCCTCTGTCAGTAGAGAGATTTGTTTGGATGTTTGAAGAATAACAAGGGAGTGAAAATTTCCTTTGAGACAAATGAAATTTCCATGTAAATTAATTGAATGATTGGTTTAATTTGAAAGCAAAATTGAAGTAGAAGGTTTTGAATTTAAAGTCAAATAGAAGAGTGGATTGTTATGACTAAAATCATTTAAATGATTTGAAGAATTTTAATGATTAAGGATTGCTTAAATTATTGTTGAAGACAATGATATTGATGGTTGAAAGAACAAAGATTGGGTTTAATACATCTGAAAGAAAAACCACTACAAGGAATGGATTTTGGAATTTGTAGAAGCAAGACAGGGTTTGCTTACAATAGATTATCAAAAGGAATTTGTAGTGTGTCATGAATTTGTAAATATAGGTGAAATTCAAATTGAATCTTAATCGTAAGATGAAGAATAATTGCTGAATGTATGGAGTCTTTTGAATGGAGAAGTTTAAATGAAATAGTGAACAGATGAATCATTTGACAAAGATTTAACTGATGGAATGGGAATTAGTTTTAAGACATATTTGAAGGAAAATTGGTAGGTTTTAAAGGTACTTTGATGTATATTGAGATAAGATTGAATAGGTCAATGGAAGCAGCGAAATTGCTGGAAGGTAGAATGAATTGTATCAACATCATAGCACATGAGCTATGTTAAAGAAGATGAAGCAAGAAGAACTCTCAGATGAGTAAAGGTGACAATACCCAACAATAAATGAAATTACTGAATGAAAGAAGGAAGTTAGCAATTGAAGATGCAGCAACCTAGAGCAAGGAGTGTTCAAGAGAAGTTGAGAACAAATTCCAACTACGGTTGGGTAGAAGTTATTAAGGTAGCTCCACAATTGTGATTGTGGGTAGGGTTGTCTTAAAGATAATAATTCTAGCAAGAGGGGTGCTGGGTAGAATTGCTAGTCAGTGAAAGGTTCGAGGAAAGAACCAATAGATGCCAAAAAGCTAAACTTAGAAAAGTTTGGTGAGGCATGAAGGAGACTTGTTACAGATGAAAGAAAGGGCTAGTTGTAGCTCACCAGTGAACAAGGAAATTTCACTAGAGGAAGAAATGGAATTGACTATTGATAGTCATAACAAGGGTATAGAGGAAAGTCACAGATAGAGAAAAAAGAGTGCCAAAGAAGTTGGACTCAAAATAATAAGTAAAGAAGAAATGGACATAGATTTGGCTGAGATGAAGGCAGAACTCAGTGATTTGATGAAGTTGGTACAGAAAGGAACCAGAGAAGATTTGGAGCGAGGAATTTATGTGGGGAAAAGAGTTAAGTGGCCTGTCAAAGAATTGTTTACTAAGAAATTAATGCTTCGAAAAGTTGAGGATGAAGGAGTAGAATACATTTGTGAACCAGAGAAAGGACCTCTCCTTGGGGAAGGAGACAATGTTGACAATGATGATAGTGACGAAAAGATGATCTATATAGATCAACATGAGAAAAAGGTGCTGGTAACATCTTCATAGGCAAGAGAATCTCATAATTTTGGGATTAATTATTTTTGTGAATGTAAAGTTGTAGGTATGCAGCGAAATGAAATTGACTCTTTGAAAGAGGCAGAGACAAGGAAAATAGAAAAGGAGATGCAGGAAGCCTTTCAAGACTTCGATTGGTGGAGAAAATTAAAAGGTATGTGTAAATGGTTGTGTCTTCTCTTAGTGAAAACTTATTGGATCATGTTAGAAGGAATATTAACATGGATAGAAAACCAATGGAAAATGGACAGAGGGAGAGAAGCTAATGCATTGCAGGGTTGTGAAGTGAAGAGAAGCGAAGCTGACACAGAGAACTCAACTGAAGAAGTTAAGTCAAGGAAATATTTGAAAGATCAAAGTCTTATCATAGAAGGGAAGGAGACATTGTTGTCTTATTTGGATAAACTGAGTGTAGGGGAAAATTGTAAAGGATAGGGAGATGTTATGCAGACTTATGATGAAATTGTCAAGAAAAGTCAAGAAGCTACAGTCCCAAAAGTTTTCTTTGATGAAAAGGAAATTAGAGATGTTGAGGAATAATTTATTAATAAATTAGTGAACTATCTGAATAGTTCAAAGGAGCACGAAGGTTTGGTTAATGAGAGTTCAGATGAAGAGCCTTGTGTTTTTGAAACTAACATGATGTATGTATTTTCAGGTTTGACAGGTGATGAACAACAATTGGACAATGTGCTTATGCATGTTGATGAAGAAGTGAAACTGTTTGAGGAAATAGTTGAAATAGAAGGATATTTTGAGCACATATTTAATACTTTTGAGAATGATGGTATTGACAGGGAAATTATCATGATTAAGGAAGCTAAAGACAAACAAATGGAAATTTGTGATGATAACCAGAATGAAGTATCTTTAGTAGAAAATCTAGATAGTGTGGAAAATGTGAAGGAATGTATGATGATGTTGACAAATATAGATGTTCAGGAATTATGTGATTTTAAAGTGGGTTATTTTTATGAATTTATAAACCATGAAGAAGCTTTAGAAAACCAGAATTTTGTTTTTGTTATAGGTGAAGATGAAACAACATTAATTAGTTATACAAAAGGGGAAAGGATACTTCACAATGATATATTTGAGGAGATTTTAATTCTTGAATTGTTGAATGACATTTTTGTGTCAAAACAAGAAATATTCTGTAATGAACAGGAAAGTGCTCAAATGAAATTTATTGACAGTTTTATAAATTTTGCAGAGGATCAATATAAGGACTTGATGGCAAAGTTATCTGTGGAGACAAAAATCCATAGTAACTTTAAATATGATAATTGTGGCAGAAATTCGGTTTTATATAGGAAAGAGGAGTCATATGCAAATGATATGCTTAGTGGAGATGAGGGAAGATTCAACTTACTGGAAAAGTTATTAGATGAACCTGATAAGTTAAAGGGAAAGATTATCTTTAACGATAATGAAAGGGAAGCTGTAGAGTATAAGAAACAGTTTGTAAATGACAGAGGTGAAGAAGAATTGGATAGAAATTTCATAATTTATAGGGTAAGGAAGAATGTACAGTAGACAGATGTCAGTTGAGTTCAGCTAAGAACAAATTGTAAAGAGGAAGTTGAGAAAGTGTGGAAGATGAAGTCAGTTAAGAAGAGAGACAACAAGGAAAAGAAATTAACAAAAGAAATTTGTATCAGCAAGGAAAGTGGACAACAACAACATAAGATTTGGAATCCTGGAAGAACAGAAGCGATAGTGGAAGAAGAAATGAATCAACAACATGATGAAAGTGATGACCAGTTACAAAGTAAAGTTTGGGATATTGGATGATCAACAGAAAAAACACATGACCAGGAGGTCATGAAAACTTTCAACTTGGGGGGTCTGATGCAGGAGCATTTAGACCTAGTCAGCAATGTGATGGTATGATCACATGTTCTGGCTAACAAAGGGTTGGAAGATAAGAGATTAATTAATTTTATTAATTTAAATGTATGAGAGTGTTTTATTTTTTGTCAAAATCTGAGCAAAAAAGGGTATAAGTAGCTGATTGATCCTCCTTGCATGGAGATCAAGCCAAGCAGTTAGATTATCTGGTTTGAATAGGATATGATGGATTTGAAAGCTTAAATTAGCATTTGTTTGAGAAAAGAGTGGAGTGAAGAGATTCTTTAGGGAAGAATGAGAGATTTCTGGATCTGAACTAAATGGGTTCATGAATCCGCATTTTGTATAAAATGTAATCTTTTGGAATGAGTGAGGGGGTTAGATTCAGATGGAAAGATATGATGGATGAGCGAGGGAAGAACTAAAACATTCGAGTGTGATTGTTTCTTCTGTAAATATTTATCAATATGAATACAATGTGGATTGTGTATTTCTTTGTGTAATTTAGTATTGAGTGTGTTTATAACTTTTAGTCTCCGGATTGAGGATTTGAGAATTACTGTGTTTGTTGATGCTCATAATATAGGAAAATATTGTGTGTTCTGTATATAATGCAGAAAACTGGTTGATGTGAATTATCCCTACCAAATTAGCAGACAAAGATTGAATGAAGGAATGAATCATCATTGATCACAGGTTTGATCAATGATGATCTGTTTGTGAGAAGATCGTAAGTGTTCTCTAATGAATGTGCATGTGGCTTAATACAGGAAACAGGCCTGAACATCAAAAGACTGGGTTGACTGATAATTTTTGAAGAAACCCCAAAATAAGTCAAGACCGTCCATTGGCTGGCATATCCGATGGTGATCAGCAATTGCGGGGGTAGGAGTGTATGAATTTCTTGATCGTGGTTGAAGCCCCGCACTCGCTCCTAACCATCAATCTCATATTCAAACTCTTAGGTCACAGTCAATTGTGGGGGTTAAGCTCGTTTTTAAATTGTGTGATAGTTGAAGTTTCGCAAACCGTAGATTTGATGGCCTCTTATATCCAACGAATATCACGTCATAAAGTGATCGAACGTTAATTTCAAAAACAGACCTGAAAATCTATACATCAAGGACTTATATTCCTTATCAGCTCCGTAAGGGTGGTCAAATTCAGTGGAAAAGCCGGATCTGATATGTTATCAATGCGGGTTAAATCTATTTGAGATCTGATCGGATGCAGTCGAAGTGGGACCGGGCTTGTTGACAGGTTATGTCTTTGATTTTAGTTGATAGGGTGTATAGTCGGGTTTTCTATTGTTTTGGGTTCCGATAATTTGATGGGGGTTTATTAAGTTAAGTGAATAGGGATTTAATTAGTTTTAATTCCTAATTTATGAAAGGGTGTAACCTTGCTTCACTTTGGAGGTTATGTGGGCATAACTCATAGGTCCACATGGGATTTGTCAAGGATGTCAGTTACCCGGCATCACAATTGTTCGTTGTATGGCGTTAACAGATTTTATTAATTTCATTAAGTTGATCCAATTGATGTTGTTGAGCCTCAAAAAGGTCCATTCCTACTTGAAAATCCATCCTCAGTATTTTGATTTCGAACTCTATAGGGAGGACAACCTGCTTCCCATATAAGAGCTTGTAAGTTAGGGACTAACCCTATAATTTATTTATTTATTTAAATGCTAAAAATACAACCATAAGGAAAATAGCTTTGGGAACCCAAAAATTATTAAGCAATATATAAAACTTTCCTAAATTTCACTTCATTGAACATATCATCTAATTTACATACATTTAACTAAAACCATAAAGAAGTCATAAAAGAATATAATACAACATAGGCACCGTTCACCAAAAGACTAGATTCAAACTTGACTTGCTGCTAGTTGTCTTCCTTTGTTGTCAATCGCCTCCAAGTGTGAATGTCGATGTGCTTGATCCGAATGTAATGACCCACTGGTTGACCTCCCAGCCTACTCCTTGGGTACTCTCCTTCCTCGCGGACCCTCAAGCTGCGATGGGGTTGTACAATAGAGTAATGTATTAGCTGGTAGAAGAGAGCACTCCTTGGCTCAAGAGTCCCCTCTCTAAAGTCCTCTACCTCACCAAACTCATTATAGCTTGTAGTCACTAATATAACATAGTATCATACATCCAACAGTAGGGTAAATAAAGGTCCCTTCCCCCATGGCGTGCCCCTTCTTTTATATGAGTTCTCATAGGTGACACTTGGAATTTCATGCATAATTAATTATTTTTGATAATTCAATAGTTTGATTATTCACCCACCCATGTGTCACTCTCTCATCAAGGATCTCCAAAATTATTTACTTAAATTTTAATTTAAAAATAATATTTTTCCTCACCTCAACAAGATTCCTATTTCTTCTCTTAGTTGTCTCTTGATCCCCCTTTTTACTCCTTAATTTGTGTTCATTACTAAAGTCAATTAATGAGTCAAGATTTGATCCCCTATCTACTCCCTAATTTAACTCAAGTTATCTCTTAGATGGATATTCTTATGTTGGTTGTTGTCACATGGAGGTTCTCTACATTTCTCTAAAATTTAATTTATTAATCTTATTTTAATTCACCATCCTCTTCTCTTAATTAGGTTTAACTATTTTAGGATTAATCTTTATCCTTACATTTATGTCCCTCTTTCCCCTTTTTACCTAATTAAACTACATAATCTACCTAATATTTTCCAACATGGGGAGGGTAGAGTTTTTAAGATAAAATATTTTATTTCTTCCTATGATCTTCTTAACCCAAGTTTTATTCTTGATTTAATTACCTCGGTTTCTAACATCATTTACCCTTGATGTAAATTTACCTAGTTTTTATTTCTTGATTATATTTATTAATTAATTTATTTTTAATGATTCCAAGGGTGTCAAGTTTGGTCATGCCCTTAAAGAACTTCCCTTGAAGTTCCAAGGGTGCCACACCTAACAATTTATTTGTGATTCCAAGAGTGCCAAGTTGGTCATGCCCTTCAATAAATTCCCTTGAAGTTCCAAGGGTGCCACGCCAGTTGCCCTTCAAGCATTCAGTGGCTATGAGGGGAAAGTATAGGTGCAACAACAGAGACCACTATCATCTCTTATGTTTCCTGCTATAGTGAGACTAATGGTGTCGGGGATCAAGGAATCCGCATTGATGCACACCCCCCGGTAAAATCCTCATGAGCGACCCAACTTTGAGACCTACCCTCATGACATCATGATCTTCAAGGTGAAGGTGTTTCAACCTTTCCATCCCAAGTCACGGTGGGAGTGCTAGTGGGTGAGATCATGGACACTACCCCACCCCTCCCATGTAGTTCCATCCAATTGTACAACCCCATCACCCATATGTGAGTCATTCGGCCAAGCAACTAATTTGTGCCTGCAACCACTAACATATCATCATAAAACATATATAGCAGATTTCAAAATTGACTTAGAATTTCAAAGATAAAATAATATAAATTTTCATCAAACCAGGTGTCGTCAACTCATCATATGCGAGTGCCTCTCATGGTTTCTTGCCATACTCAATAATCATTAGTAACAAGGTTTCTTAGTGGGAGTCATTGTCATAATAGCATCATTAACAGCACTTAGTCATTCACATCATAGTTCATAGTGAACCAAAACTAATGCAAGTAGGTAACATAGGGGACACATCCATCATGGCTATCATCATCATAACATCTATGGGAACATACATATCCATCAAAGCTATCAACATCGTAACCTCAATAGAAAACATAACTATCCATCAAAGCTATCATCATCATGATATCGATATAGAGCATACATATCCTTTACTACTATCATCATCATAAATTCAATAGAGACCAAACATAACCATTTATGATACAATCATCATAATATCAATAGATAACATACATAAACATCACAACCACTAATAATATAGTCATGTGTCTGGATCCTCAACCTGAGGTCCTCAAAGAATAAATTGTGGGCCTTAGGGTTAAATAAATGTTAATGGCATATCACTATCAGTCGACTAGAGCGGGGCACTATAGTAAGGAGTAAAACTAGTGGTATTCCTCCACATGACCCAGTAGACCTACAAGGCCTTCAGGAGTTTGCTGGTCCAATCCTTATGATGTTGTAGTACAATATTGGTTAAAATAGCCTCCAAAACTTTGTTGGTAACTTCTACTTGTCCATTCACTTGGGGTTGATAAGGAGCGGACATTCGATGCTTAATTTTGAATTTCTTAGTAATATAGTGGATGAGTTTGGAAATGAATTGAGTTCCTTGATCTTTAATGATTTCCCATGGGATGATAAAACAAGAAAATATTTTTTCATATAAGAAATCAACCACTACTCATTTTATTTCCTCAGTGGAGCCTTGCCCTCAACCCACTTAATTATGTAGTTGATACACACCAAAATGTATACCTTCTTTTTTGATGGTGGGTTAATCAACCCTACAAAGTCGAGAGCCCACTTTTCAAAAGGCTCTATCATAACTTCTGGTTGCAGTGGAATTTCATTGGATTTTATTGGTTTTCCCATTCTTTGACATCTATCACAGCTTCTGACATATTTCTTAGCATCCTTGAAGATGTTTGGCTAATAATATCCTAGTTGCAAGGCTTTGTTTGCAATTATTTCATCGACAAAGTGCCCCCAAAAAGGCTCATCATGACATGCCTTCAGCATGTCATAAATTTCATCTTACAGAACACATCACTTGATTACAAGATGAGGCCCAGTTCATAATATGTACCCTTGAATCCAAGAGTACATAACACTATCTCTGATAATCTTTTATCATTATCTTTGTGAAAAATGTTGTGAGAGTTTCCTTGCAGCCATATAATTAGCAATATCTATAAACCAAGACATGTTAGTAGATAAAGAAAACAAATGTTCATTTGGAAAAACATCTTCTGTAGGATTAGATTCATATTTGTTATGGAGTTGTGACAAAAAATCATTGATGACATTTTCCTTTCTTGGCTTGTCAAGGATAATAACATCAATTTTTTGCCGGAGAGGAAGCCACTTGCTCACTCTAGCATGAGTAATAGGTTTATTCATAAGGTATCAAAAGAAAAGTGGCCAGTGTGTACAAATACAAGATACCCAATAATGTAATTATGAAATTTATTTGTGGCATGAACCATGAAAAAGAATTCTTTTTCGATTATAGTGTAATTCAATTCAGCCGGAGTTAGGTTCTTGCTGACATAATAAATGGCACAGGTTTTTTGTTCTTCCTTCTGTCCTAGTACAACCCCAACAGACGTATTTGAGGCATTAGTGGATATGTGAAAAGGTAAGGACTAGTTAGGGCCCCATAAAATAGTAGTAGTAGATAACTTTTCTTTAAGAGTATCAAATGCTTGCTGCCATTGACCAATTGAATAAAGGCCTACAACTTTTGTTAGGAGATGGAATAATGGGAAATCTATATTAGTAAAATTCTCTATGAATCTTTGATACTAACCTACATATCCTAGAAATCTATGGACATCCTTCTATGTATCTAGGGTTGATAAGTTGAGAATTACTTCTATTTTAGTAGGATCTACCTTGATTCCATCAACATAGATATGATTCCATAACACAGTTCCCTTGGTAAAAAACATTTGACATTTTTCATTATTAAGAGAAAGGTTTGTCCCTTGACATTGAACTGATACCTTTTCAAGATCTCTCAATGCCTCTTCAAAAGTTTCCCCATACATGGTAAAATCATCCATATTTATTTCAACACAGTCATTAGTCAAATCAGAAAATATTCTGACAACAACTCGCTAGAAAGTTATTGGAGTGTTACATTACCCAAATGGAAGTACTCGATATGCATAAGTTCCCCATGGATAGGTAAAGGTTTTCTTTTGTTGATCTTTAGGGGCTACTTAGATCTAATTGTAGCCACTGAATCCATCAAATAAAGAAAAAGATTTCTTCCCTGCTAGGGTCTCTAAGACTTGATTAATGAAAGGAAAGGGGAAACAATTTTTTAAAGTAGCCTTATTTAATTCTTGATAATTGACACACACTCACCATTTTCCATTCTTTTCAGGGAAAACGACGAAGGGTGAGACCCACTTACTATCAGAGATAGGGTTGTTAAAATTGGTAGCTTAGGGATGAATTTCTCCTAGAAAAAATCATATCTTTCAATTTTGCTTGAACCACCGATAATAAAAGTTCATTTCTATCAATTCTAATATGACTTTCCAAAAATTCTAAGTCACATCTCAATATGGAAGTGACTTTCCAAAATTAGAAAGTCATGTCTAAATGATTAAGGATAATCTCGACATATAGAATCCACTTTAAAATCAAATCAATCATGATTATAAAAGTCAAGAATTAATATTTTTATCCTTACTAGTATTGTTATTATTATGATACTATTATTCATAAAATAGTCTAAAGTCATTCACCTTTAATGGATTAATAAAAACAAATTCTCTCATGGAATAAGTAAATTAAATTGAGAATCTCTTACTTGGAAAATCACACCTGTCTCTTGGAATAAAATAGTAACTCCACACTTAAGAGAATGAAACTCTCTCTCACTAATTCATTGTATGGAAAAATGTAACTCCTCATTAAATGCACTTGTAACTCCTTCATTCAATTCAATTTGTAACTCTTACCAAATATTCTCTCCTGTCTAAGTGTAACTCTCTCACTCCCTAATTCGAATTATAACTCCTTAAGACAAGTGCACCTCTCTGTCTATTCTTGGGATGATTTACACTTCTCCTTAAGTAACTCCTCCCTCATGGAATTCAATTCTCCTATTATTGGATCAAGGAATGAATTCATTTTGTAACTCCTCTCTTTTCTCATCTATTTAAGCAAGAACAAGTGAGAGTTGAGAGGAGCATGCTCATTGTGAAGAAGGAAAACTAGAGTTGAGTGTGTGCAAGAGAAGTGTGGGATCAAGTGAAGAGTAAGAGCAAGGGAAGAGTTGGAGAAAGTGTGAAGGAAAGGGTTGATCAAGAGAATAAGAAGATCATCAAGAAAAGAGAAAGAACACTCCAATTGCAAGTTGATCAGACATTGACGACTTTATTCATTTTCTCTCTTTCTCTCTCTCTGTACTATGCTAAATAATTGAAGAAATCTAATAGAAGAAGAATAATTTGGGTTTTCCCCATGTGGGTTTTGCCCTAGTCATTGGAACTAACTCTCAATGTCTCATATTTGTGCTTGGTTTTCTTCATATGATCTTTGAGTTTATGTTCTATCTATAATTGTTGATTTAAAAAGTCGTGAAGAAGAAATTTGCATTCTAAGTAATTGTAACAACATAGAACATTCAATTTTCTGCAAAGTACATTAAATTTTATTCAAAGTGCATTCAACTTTCTGCAAAGTACATTCAGTTTCATTTAGGTTTTTGCAAGTACATCCAGTTTTTTGCATAAAACTTTCAAGTTTCTGCAAAGAATTTTTAAATTTCTGCATAGAAATTTCAGATTTTAACCTGGTATCAGAGCCTTGGTGAAGAAAATTCCAAGTAGACCAAATATCACCTGAATAAACCCCATTTTCTACCAAAGTTTTTGTTTTATCAAGATGACTTCGTCTTACTTCAAAGTAGAGGAGAAGTTGAATGATGCTTCAAACTTTGGTCCATGGAAAGAAAGACTAGATGTCATTCTTGAAGAACATGAAATTTTGGAGTATGTTGAAAGCATAATTGTTGATCCAATAGAGAATCCAAGTGTTTCTATCAAATCCAAACATAAAAAGGGTGAAATCAAGGCTAGAAAAATTATCCTTGATTCTCTTAGTGATCATCTCATTACTTATGTTTCTGGTTTGAAGAAAGCTAAAGAAATGTATGACAAACTAATTGGCATGTTTGCAATTAGTAACTTGAACCAGATTATAGCCTTGAAGAATCAACCGAAGGACATCAAGATGAGAAAAGGAGAGAGAATTCAAGCATACTTCTTGAGAATGACCAAAATCAAGAAACAACTATCAAAAATTGGTGAATTTGTACCTGAAAAAGAAATGGTGTCGATTGTGCTTGGGTCTTTCTCCTATTTGGGAGACTTTTATCACCACCATCAACAATATCAACATTTTTCCCACATTTAATGAGCTCCTAGGAAAGTGTATCTGAGAGGAGGCCAGAATGATCTCTCGAGGGAGAATTTTATATCATGAAGAAGGAGAACCTAGTGCATTTTTAGCTTATGACAAGAGAAAGAAAGGTAATAAAAATAAATTTTCTTTCAAATCAAATAAAGAGAATCTAGACATATCACAAGTTAGATGCTTTAACTATAAAAAACATGGTCACTTTGCTCGTGACTGTAAAGAAAAAAGAAGAGCACCTAGATTAAAAAAAATATGATAATAGAAAAGACTCTTTTGAAAATCAAAGAAAATGTCATCCTAAGAAAACAAGAAATCCAAGATATAGAAATAATGCAGTGGAAACTCAATCAAAATATTTTCTTGTTTCTGCTCTTTCCATTTCTTCTTTTGCAGATTCATTTGATAGTTGGTTAGTTGATAGTGATGCTTCCAAACACTTTACCAGTTACAAAGAAGCACTCTCTAATCTAGTGGAGAGGTAGATTAATTTAAATGTTATCCATGGAGATAATTCTACATACCATGTTAAATCTTATGGTTCAATTTCATTTCATTTAGATGATGGAAAATCTATTGTTTTGCAAGAAGTTTTGTATGTACCTGGCTTGAAAAAGAATCTTTTATCCATATCTGCTTTAGAAGATAAAAGAATGAAAGTTGTTTTTATTAATGGAAAAGTTCTAACTTTGTCTTTGAACTCAAGTATGAGAGAAGCCTTCACTCTTGGATCAAGATGTGAAGAGATTTCCAAAGTCAATGGTAAATCCATTCATGCACTAGTCCATGATATCGATTTTAAGTGTGAGCTATGGCACGAAATATTCACTCACCTACATTGCTTTACTTCATGTAAGGAAGATGGTTTCTAGAATGCCTTAGATAGAATGGATCATGAAGGAGTTTGTGCAGGATGTGCAAGTGGAAAGCATATAAAGTGACCATTCCCTTCAAGCAGAATAAAATCTAGTCAGGTACTTTAGCTCATACATTCTGATTTATGTGGACCTGTGCCTATAACTTCTCTTGGTGGCTACTTTTATTTCATGATTTTTGTTGATGATTTTTCTCGCAAGACATAGATATTATTTTTGAAAAATAAAGGGGAAGCATTTGACATGTTCAGGGATTTCAAGGATTTGATTGAAAGCTTTCAGATATGATAATGGGGGAGAGTTCACCTCCAATGATTTTAATGATCTTTGGAAAGATGCCAAAATAAATAAAGAAACTATTGTGTTGTACAATCCACAATAAAATGGTGTGGCTAAGAGGAAGAATAGAACCATTATGGAAGTAGTCAGAGCCACGTTGCATGATCAAAAGCTACCAAAATTTAGGTGGGGAGAAGTTGCAAATACTGTTGTTTATGTGCAAAATAAAATTCCTCATCGGGCCTTAGCTAATAAGACCCTCGAAGAAGTCTTCTATGGTAAAAGGCTTGAGGTGAGATATTTGAGAATCTTTGACTATCATGTGTCGAAAGAGAAAATGAACAAATTGGAAACTTCATGTAAGAAAGGTGTGTTAGTTGGTTATTGTAATAATTCAAAAGATTATAGAATTTATGTACCTGGTCAAAGAACTATAGAGTTTAACAGAGATGTAACATTTGATGAAGATGCAACTCTTAGAAAACCAAGAGGCTCTCCTCCTCTTGCCATTGCTAAAATACAAGTTGTTAATGAAAAAGATCCCGCATATGACTCTAAACCGGAACCTGAGAATGAGATTGCTGATAATCCAATTGGTTCCATGGATCCTCTAGATCCTCCTACCAGAAAGATACCAGTATGGATGCGAGATACCTTGCAAGATGTTGAACAACATGCTACCCCAAGAGGAACGTTCAGAGAAAGTAAGAAGCCAAGTCAGTTTCAAGGTTATGTTACTGCCATGAGCAACATCATTCAGGTAAAACCATGCACCTTTGAAGAAGCTGCAAAAGAAAAAGTCTGGAAAGATGCCATGATTGAAGAATACGAGTCTATCATCCAAAATGATGTCTATGAAGTGGTTCCTAACTTCAAGGTAAATTTGTTGTCCCTTCCAAATGGTTGTTTAAGATTAAACATGGTGTAGATGGTAGTATTGAAAAATATAAGGCTAGATTTGTAGCTAGAGGTTTCTATCAGAAAGAGGGAATAGGTTATGATAATATTTTTTCACCTGTAGCTTGATATACTATAATTTGATCTGTTGTTGCCTTAGCTGCTAGCCAAGGATGGACTCTTCACCAAATGGACATGAAAATTTCTTTCTTGTATGGATTCCTCAAGGAAGAGGTGTTTGTGGAACAACCACACAACTTTGAAGAGCATGACAGGGAAACTCATGTATGCAGACTGAATAAAGCCTTATATGGGTTGAAGCAAGCTCCAAGAGTTTGGTATGCTTGCATTAATAACTACCTGATAAACCTTGGTTTCATAAGAAGCAGTGCAAATCCAAACCTCTACTTCAAGATAGTCTAAGGTATACCTTTGATTTTGGTATTGTATGTTGATAATTTATTCTTGACAGAAGGAGAACCTCTTATCCTCCAGTGTAAGGGGGAGTTAGCTTCCAAATTTGAAATGAAAGACCTTGGTTTGATGCATTACTTTCTAGGTTTAGAGGTCTTGAAAAGACTTGCTGAAATTGATCTTACTCAGGGAAAATATGTTGTTAAGCTTCTTGAAAGATTTTCTATGGTATAATGGAAGTCCATGCATACTCCTACGGATGAACTTTAAGAAATTATGTGGCAAGGCTGTAGGACCTAGTCTGGAGAATCCCACAAAGTATAGACAACTCATTGGTGCTTTGATGTTTTTGGTAAACACTAGGCTTGGCGTATGCTTTGTTGTAAATAATTTAAGTCGATATATGATTTATCCCTTTCATGCCCACAGGATTGCTGTATAAAATGTACTCAGGTACTTGCATGGAACTATCAATATAGGATTGAAATACACTGTTAAAAATGTAAGACTTCATGGATATACTGATGTTGATTGGGCTGGTAACTCTGCTGATAGAAAGAGCACTTCTGGGTGTTGTTTTAGCTTGGGAACTTCCATGATCTCTTAGATGAGTAGAAAGCAGAAGTCTGTTACACTAAGCTTGGCTAACTGTGAGGCAGTTTGGCTGAGGAAACATTTTGGGGAACTATTTGAGCAAGTTCCAAATGAAACAGTTATATATTGTGACAATAAGAGTGGGATTCATCTTGCAGAAAATCCTGTGTTTCATGACAAGTCCAAGAATATTGAGATCAAGTATCACTATATCCGGGATATGGTGCTATTGAAATTTTGATGTTCTATGTTGTTACAATCACTTAAATCTAGAACTTCTTTATGCTACAAAATAAGTTGAGTAATTGTAGATAGAACATAAACCATATGCATAATGAAAGGCAACTAAGAACTCAATGAGACACAAAGAAGTTAGATCAATGACTAGGGAAAAACCCACAAGGGGAAAACCCAACTAGATTCTTCTTTTATTAGAAATAAATTGTTTAGCAAAGATACAAAGTACAAAGAGAGAATGAATAAGTTCACCCAAATCTAAACAATATATTTGATAACAGTAGTTGATGCAAACACTGAATCACTTTGGCTCTCCAAGATCTGCTCTTACTCTTCAAGTCTCTCTCTCATAATCTTCTTCAAGTCTCTCCAACTCTCTCTCAAGTTTGAATTCACAATGCACAAGTAAGTGAGGTGAGATAATATGAGACACATATATATAAGAGGGGCAATGAATTATTGACATAAAGGAGGAGCAATACAGATGCCTTGAGGAGGAGTTACATATGCCAAAATATGAGTGTAACTTATGCCATAAAGGAGAGGAGTGTAACTTATTCATTTAGGAGAGAAGTATAACTTATGCATTAAATTAAATAGGTGTAAGAGGAATCTGTTAGAGCCTGGATCTACCTCAAGTTGAAGGAAGGCAGGTCTAGGGTAACATCAAACCACGCTTAACCTGGTAGCTAGCCCTACCAGGTGGGGAGAGGGCTCTCTCCTTATCAATCTCAGTTAAAATATTGGTAACTAGGGCTTGAGATGACTGAACTGAATGCTGATTTTAGGTTAGGCATAGTAGATCAAAGGATTTTAGTTTATTTTGATGTTTGGTTGCTAGATCAAATGGAGAAGGCGGATGGGTCTAGGAAATCAACTCAGGGATATAGTCATGTTCCGTGGGGTGAGGTAGACAAGGGTTTATGTACTCAAAATGGATTGAGATGGTAGATTAAGATAACTGAGGTGTTGAGGAGGGCATAAAGAAACTATGAATCCTCTTCAAACAGTTGAAAACATTGAAAACCAAATGCATTCCCAAGACAAAGCACTGTAAATTAGTGTATTTTTTTATTCACCCTGATTCATTTAGTTTAGAATAGAGAGAGATATGTGGATATATATAAAACATCAGAAAAAACTCATTACAAAGAAGAAACAATACATAAACTCACTGTCACAAGAATCCCACAAAAATAGCTGTGAAACCTGGTTTTATTCCTTGCCAAACTGCTGATACAAATGTTCAATGAGTCCAACACTTCTACCAAAGTCCAACCTCTACACTATGAAATTCATAAAATATATATATTTTCTCATCCTTGTACTAAGGGAATTGAGCTCAACCATTTTCTTCAAATTAGAATCAGTTACATTAAACTTGGACCAAATTTTTGAAACTAGGTGTTGAAGATGAACTCGTATATCCTAAACCATAGCACTTGTTATACAACTGGAAGAGGTTTCTATAGATAAGGTCCTGTTCGAGAAAAACCTCCCTCAAATTTTGGAAATGTGTTTCCAGTAGCTTGTAATCTGTGCCACAAAAGCATCTCTAAAACAGAAAATCATTAAAAATTTAAATCTGTGAAAATGAGCTGTACAGACCTAGTCACATATCCCAATTCATGACACCTGTGAATAAAATGAAAGAGGTTTTTGTTATATGGCTCGTTTTTAACAAAAAAATCCTTGGGTTTTGCAAAATTACTTTCCATCTATTGTAAAATGGCGCCGCACTAAAATGACTAAAATAGTAAAATAAATGAAAATTTTGTTTTGTTTTATGCAGGCTCCAAATATCACTGCATATATCCCACATAGTAGCACCTGTGCATAAACTGAAGGAGGTTTTTGTTATCTAATATGTGATGGACAAAAACCTCTTTCACTTTTGTAAAATTCCTGTCCAAACTGATTTTGTAGTAAACTTTTCCCTGTGTGCAGCAACTGACCTCAAAACATGCATAACCAAGAATCAATCATTCATTTTGATCCAGAAACCAGTTACAGGAATGTGATATACCGTTGGAAATATTTTTCCGAGCTTCTTATGATAGAAACACTTATGACATGTTTTGTGCTGAATATCATGTGCAAAACATCTAACCAAACCAAACCTAGTAAGAGCTCATGTTGATCCCTAGTGACAGGCTGTGAAGACTGGCATTAACATAATATGTTTATGATGAGTCATTAAAGTGTGTAAGAGAGTGTAAGAGGTGCATAAGTGCATTAAAGAGAGAAAGGAATGAATCCATTAAGAGAGAGTAACATATGCATTTATTGAGGGGAGTTACATATGACATGATTGTGAGACTTGAATTTTTTTTAATAATAATAATATGCATGATAATATTGATGATTAAGTTGAAATTGAACTATTAGGATTGATTGATGATCAAAATGGATTTTCCATCAATAATGCTTGATTACCAATTGATGTAAGGCGATTTACTATTTCTGGAAAGTCATACTTGAGACTATATTTTTAGAAATTCTATTTGTAGACTTTCTATTTTTAGAAATTTATCCCTGAGCTACCAATTTTCAACACTCCCTCTCAGCTAGGGAGGATTTTTTTTTTTTTTCAAAAAAATATATATTTGCTTTCTCTGCTCATCTCTGCTCTGTATCATCTGGAACAATGATGTCTCAGTATAATGAAGAAGAATCATCATAGGGGAGATTCATCCATCACCCTATATTCACTTGGGGGCAATGCCACTTTCCAACATATGACAAGGATCTTGCACAACCAAGTCTCATATATGCTTGGGGGGTCCACATGTCAACACAGGACAATGATTTCACAAGTCCAAGACTCATCTATGTTTGGGGGGGGGTCCACGTGTCAACACAGGACAATGATTTCACAAGTCCAAGACTCATCTATGTTTGGGGGGATCCACTTGCCAACACATACAAGGATCTCACACATACAACGCTCATCACTACTTGGGGGTATCCTCTTGTCAACACATGAAAAGGATCTTGCACATCCAAGGCTCTTCATTGCTTGGGGGGATCCACTTGTCAACACATGACAAGGATCTCGCACATCCAAGGCTCATCATTGTTTGGGGGGATCCAATTTTCAACACATGATAAGGATTTCACACATCCGAGTCTCATTAAATGTCAAGTGGTGGAACACCTGCATCCTAGACAAGTCACACAGACAAGTCTCACTACACCTATTGGCCAGATAGGTGGCTCTTCCCACCTCCCAAACATTGGGTCAGATGCATACTGAGGCCTACTCTTGTGGCACACATTACACAAGAGATCCCTCATCCTTAGGATCTTTCTGACATCATTCTCTAATCCTATGAGCTCTGACAGGGGGGAAAGGCAGCTCAATGTTCTCGAACAATTGTGACCACTTCCCAGAAGGGTCACGTCCATAAGTCCAAGCTGCTCTATAAAAACAAAGAAATTTCTTTTCGGTTAAGGCTTGGTAAGAATGTCAGATATCTGATCATCAGTCACAATATGATGGATCCTCACTGCTCCTCTCTGCACCATATCCCAGATATAGTGATATTTTATTTCAATGTGCTTGGAATTGTCATGGAACATAGGATTTTCTGCAAGACAAATCCCACTCTTATTGTCACGATACATAATTGTTGTGTCTGGAACTTGCTCAAATAGATCTCCAAAGAGCTTCCTCATCCATAATGCCTCACAACTAACCATAGTAGTAGCAATGTACTCAGCTTTAGCTATACTCAATGCAACAAAATTTCTACTTTCTGCTCATCCAAGAGATCATGGAAAATCCCAAGTTAAAGTAACACCTAGAAGTTCTCTTTCTATCAACAAAGTTATCAGCCCAATTAGCACCAGTATATCCATGAAGTCTTACATTTTCAGCAGTATTCTCAATCCAAGATTGATGGTCCCATGCAGGTATATCAACACATGCTTTGAAACAATCCAATGTGCATGTGATGGCTTAATCGTATATTTGCTCAAAGTATTGACCGCAAAACATATGTATTGTCTAGTATTGACTAAGAATATCATTGTTGCAATTAGTTGATGATACTCAAAAGAATTTTCCAAATCAGGACCTACAACTTCAACACATAGGTTCTTGAAATTCATTTCCATTGGAGAATTCATAGACTTGCATTATGTCATACCAAATCATTCCACTAGCTTGACAACATGTTTTCCTTGAGAAAGGAAAATCTCCCCAGGTCTCTGCCATACTTCAAGATCCATAAAGTAGTGCATCAAATGAAGATACTTTATTTCAAATTAAGAAGCTAACTCCCTCTTACACTGGAGGATAATATGTTCACTACCACTCAAAAATAAATTATAAACATATAATACCAAAACCAAAAGGCATACCTTGGCCTCTCTTGAAGTAAAGATTTGGATCAACATTACTTTTAGTAAAAAAAAGCTTCATCAAGAAGCTACCAATGCAGGCATACCAAGCTCTTGGAGCTTGCCTCAAACCATAGAGGGCTTTCTTCAGTCTGAACACATGAGTTTTCTTGCCATGTACTTCAAAGCCTTGTGGTTGCTCCACAAATACTTCTTCTTTTGGGAATTCATGCAAAACAGAAATCTTCTCATTCATTTGGTGAAGGGACCATCCTCGGCTAGCAGCTAGAGCCACAATAGATCGAATGGTTGTATAATGGACAATGGGTGCAAATATCTCATCACAGTCTATTCCCTCTTTCTAAGAGAACCCTCTAGCCACAAATCTAGCTTTATATTTTTCAACGCCATGTTTAATTTTATACAACCATTTAGAAGACACAACAAATTTACCTTGGGGTCTTGGAACCACTTCCAATACATCATTATGATTGATGGACTCATATTCTTCATCCATTGCATCTTTCCACACTTGAGCCTTCACAAATTCTTTGAATAATGTTGCTCATGGCTACAACATATCCCTGGAATCAACATGGTTTCATGCTTTCTCTAAAGGTTCCTCTGGGAGAAGCATGTCTATCAGCATCCTTTAAAGTTTCATGAAACCATGATCATCTTTTTCTAGCACATAGAGAAGGATCCAAGGAGTCCATGGGATCCATGGGTTCATCAGCAAGATCAAGCTCAAGCTTGGGATCTTCTTGTGCATTCAAGGCATCATTTTATCTTTCAACATTAGCAGGAGGAGGAGTGTCTTGTTGGAAGGGGGGAAGGGTGAATCAATATTTCTTACTATTTTTTTAATTTTTCTAGTGATTGCCAACAACCTATATAGATACGTATATGTATACATAGAACACAAAAATCAATAGCTGAATTTAATTCTTTTATTAAAACTCAAGACAGTGCAAAGAAATAAATACAATATAAGTATAAATTTGATTGTGAATAGTTGCCAAGCTCCAACTTGGACTTCAATGAGGCTCCAACCTCTAGAACACCAACTTTGTTTTGCAGTGGTTCTGCACTTAGGAGCACCTACACTAATGACTTCAATCTTGTTCAGTTCTGAGGCTCCAACCTCTTGGGCTCCAACCCAACCTTGGTATAAACAGGTATGTTGCTGCACTCTATTCAGCTGAGGTTGTCTCACTCCTACTCTCCTGCCTCTGCTACTTCTGCTGCCTCTACAGCCTCCACTACTTTTTCTGCCTCTTTTTCCTCTGCTGCTTCTACTATCTCACCCTCGGGTTCTTCACCACCATAACCGCACCAACAGTTCTCTGTTTCTACTGTTTTATACATTCCCATGCCTTTGTCCATTCGTTTCCGCTTACATCGTCTCTTAGGCTTCCTCGTCAGTCGCTGTTGTTTCCTCTGACTCGCTTGATCTTTCAGCTTCCCTCTCTTCAGCAGCAGTAGCCATCAAATCATTGAACTGCTATGATTTTCCCAGTATTATTTCAACCTTTTCTTTTTGGATGGGATGACCTCTTGATTCATCTCTCATATCAATGGTAGATGTTGAGATTTTCTTTTCTATAGCTAGACCATTGTTCTTCAATATCTCAGAAACAGTAACCATTATGGCAATGGCCATTCCTAAAGCAGATAACTCCACTTCTTCATGCTGCTGCATATACCTCTTGGCGAGGTTGACATAGAAGAAGAGCGGCTTCTTGGTATTGGAGACTTGAATCCTATTTTTCTTGTGAACATCATTCAGATCCATGTTTCCAACTCGCTCAGTGATTTCCTCCATAGCCATCGTTCCTGTGCTTTGCTCTTCAGGAAAATTTCCCCTCTTAATACCTCCGCGTTACTTCTCCGCCTCCACTGTTTTATTCCAAAAACCCACGTAATCACGCCCATATTAGCCTTTGCCGTATTCGCAATCGCAGCCGTTGATCACCCTCATCCAACGGTTCCCGCGTCGCTACGACCTTTTTCTTTCACATTAAACCTTCCGCATCTCCACACCGTCCGATTAAACCCCGCCGCGATCAGACGGCAGTCATACCTTTCCTCGCCGAAACCTGCATACGCGTTAACTTGCGGGGGCGGAAGTTTTCATCTGCCACACGTCGTATTTTGATTGGCTCGCTGGCCCTTGTATGTATACCACCGAACCCCAGTGGGCGGTGCGGGAAATACCGCTTACCGCCTACCTGTACGTCTCCCGCGCATTATCGTCCACGCACCTTTCACGTGCGATGACTGTTAGATCCGCTGCTCTTTGATCTGACGGCTCACATTCACCTCTCCCGCTCGTTAACCTGCGTGCATCTTTATCACCCGCGACCGTTGGATCTGCCCATCGTGCTGTATCTATCGTCCATCTGCACAACTCTGATAGTGTATTTGCCGGGGATTCATAGTATTCCGCCTCCGTTTACGTTAATGCATATTTATATGGTTTCTGCTCCGATGGCTCTGTGTGCTCCTCTTCTTCGGCTCTGTGTGGTGCTAATTCTTTCCCTTTTTATTATCTACCCAACCAGCATTCTGCGCCCCGTGGAGTCATTGTTGGGAAACCTATGGATCCCGCTACTTATATGCAACAGCCACGGTCTCCTGTGGCCTATATGCACAATATGTTGCAGCGTGGATACATGCACACAGGCGAATCAAAAACCACCCAACTCTGGATAGCTAAGGCATGATGACCTGATCATGATTTGGTTGAGGGCTGCATCTTCATTTTTATCTTCCTTTTGGGCTTTCTCTTCTCTGTCTGCTCCTTCCTTTTTGGGCTTTCTCTGCTCTGTCTACTCCTTGAATATTGCCATATTGACATCAATGACAATGTGTGTCCAACAATCTCCCCCTTTGTTATTGATGGCAATATTCTTCTGATCTCTCCCCCTTTGACATCAATGGCAAAGGAATGCATACGGACTCCCCTTGTCAAACTGCTCCCCTATCTTGCTGCATCTTTATGAATGAACTTGAGTGATGATAAAGAAATAACTCCCATCTTTTGACTTAGATGTTCGAATGCTTCTCGAGGAAGAGGTTTTGTGAAAATATCAGCTATGTGCTCCTTTGTACTGATATATTCCAAGATGATGTTTTGTTCAGCTACTTGCTCACGAAGGAAATGATACTTGATTGGTATGTGTTTGATTCTTGAGTGCATCACTGGATTTTTGCTGAGACTGATAGCACTTGTGTTGTCACAATAAACGGAATTGGTTGATCTGGACATATGTCGAGATCTTTTAGAGCTTCCTTCATCCATAGTATCTGAGTACAATAGTCTACTGCAGCAATATACTCGGCTTCGGCTATGGATAATGATATGGATGACTGTTTTTTGCTGAGCCAGGATACTAAATAGTCTCCTAGGAAGAATGCATTTCCAATAGTACTTTTTCGATCATCTATACTTCTAGCCCAATCAACGTTGGTGTATGCAGTTACAGTTAGTGTTGAGTTCTTTGGGTACCAAAGACCGAAATCAGAAGTTCCCTTCAGATATCTGAGAATTCTTTTTACAGCTAATAAATGGGATTGTTTGGGAACAGATTGAAATCTTCCCACCATTCCTACTGCTTGCATTATGTCTGGTCATGTAGCTGTTAAGTATAGAAGGGCTCCAATCATTGACTTGTAATGAGTTGCATCTACTAGAGGGGAGTCATCATCTTTGCTCAGTTTGCAGTTTGTGGTCATAGGTGTGCTCATGGGTGCACAATCCTCCATTCCATATTTTTTTAGCATGTCTTTTAGATATTTGGTTTGAGATATACAAAATCTTGCTCTGGTTTGAGATATTTGAAGTCCAAGGAAGTGGGACAACTCTCCTATCATTGACATCTCAAACTCTTTTGACATGTTTTGAGAAAATTCATGGCTCATTTCATTATTATTACTAGCAAAAATCAGATCATCGACATAAACAAGAGCAACTAGTAACTTACCTTCATTTGTCTTTATGTATAGATTACTTCCAGCCACTCCCTTTTTGAAGCCTTGTTGTTGTAGATAGTGATCCAGTCTTGCATACCAAGCTCTAGGAGCTTGTTTCAACCCATATAAAGCCTTTTTCAACTTACAAACTAAGTCCTTTCCTGCTGTTAGATCAAAGCCTTCTGGCTGCTCCATGTAGACTTCCTCCTTGAGTTCCCCATTTAGAAATTCCGATTTCACGTCCATTTGATAGATTTTGAATCCTTTTGAGAAAGAAAATGCCAAGAACATCCTGATAGCTTCCATATGGGCCACTGGTGCAAATGTCTCTTCAAAGTCAATTCCTTCAATTTGTGAATAGCCTTTCCAGACAAGTCTTGCCTTGTTTCTGATAACCTGTCCTTCCTCATTCATTTTATTTTTGAACACCCATTTGGTTCCTATTATGTTTTTTTCCTTTGGACGAGGTACCAACTCCCATGTCTTGTTCTTATCAATTTGGGTCATTTCTTCTTCCATGGCTTTTACCCAATGAGGATCCTTACTTGATTCTGCAAATGTTTCTGGTTCTATCATAGATATGAGGGTAATGACTTTTCTCTTGGGTGTAATTGTTATCCTTCTTCAGGTCTGCACACCTTCATATTTATTGCCAATGATCTGCTCTTCTGGATGGTGTATTTGGACATACTTCATCTTAGAAGGGGTATTAAGTGGTTCTCTTTCCTCTTCTTCTTCTTCTTCTTCTTCCTCATCTATTTCTTCTTCTTTAGGTTCTTCTTCTTCAATGAGAGAGTCATCTTCATGTTCTTCAATTTCCCTTTTTGGAAGATCTTCATCAACCTTTACATCAATGCTTTCTACTATTTTCTTCAGTCGATAATTGTAGCACTTATAAGCCTTGCTCCGTGTAGAGTATCCAAGAAATATCCCTTCATCAACTCGAGAATCAAACTTTCCTAGTGGACCATCATTTATTTTTATGAAGCACTTCCTTCCAAATATCTTGAAGTACTTCACCGAAGCAGGTCTTCCTTTCCATAGCTCATAAGGGATTTTATCACAATTTGGTCTTAATTTAGTTCGATTCAGTGTGTAGATAGTTGTCCCTACTACTTCTCTCCAGAATCTAGGATGTAAGTCTGCTGCTAGTAGCATAGTTCTTACCATTTCTTGGACTGTTCTGTTTCTTCTTTCAACTACCCGATTTTTCTGAGGTGTTTTGGCAGCTGAGAATTCCCTTTTAATTCCATGAATATTATAGAACTCACTAAACTCGTTTGATGCGAATTCTCCTCCTTTGTTTGTTCTGAGGCACTTAATTTTTGAATTTTTTCATTTTCTACAAGGCTTTTAGATTCTTGAAACACTCAAAAGTTTCATATTTATACTTTATGAAATATATCCACATCATTCTAGTATAATCATCAACAAATAACACAAAGTACCTTTCTCCTTGGAGTGCTTGATTTCTAGTTGGCCCACATACATCAGCATGGATGATCTCTAAGGGCTTCGATGTAGAATGTTCCTTTGTCTTGTGGCTGATTCTGGTCTGCTTTCCATGTTGACATGGACCACATACTGCTTGATTTGGTTTGAACAACCTTGGTATGTCTCGTACAACTTTGATCTTGCTGATATTGATTAGATTTTCGAAGCTTGTATGTCCAAGTCGCTTGTGCCACAGCCAACTCTAATCTATCTGACTCAGGTAGCATTTATTTTCTTGAATCTTGTTTAGAATGTAAATG
The DNA here is from genome assembly GCA_031772625.1 of Pinus tabuliformis. Taxonomy (NCBI): domain Eukaryota; kingdom Viridiplantae; phylum Streptophyta; class Pinopsida; order Pinales; family Pinaceae; genus Pinus; species Pinus tabuliformis. Next base: position 2,009,956,130 of record CM062819.1, on the reverse strand, counting down.
TTGTCTGGTGTCCTCACCCCTTTTGCCACAAGTTTCCCTGAGGCAGAGTTCCTTATTTCACAGTCTTTGGTGCCAAAAGCAACCTTATGTCCTTGATCACAGATTTGGCTAACACTCAAGAGGTTGTGTTTGAGTCCATCAACCAGCGAAGCATCTTGAGCTTTTCCTTTTCTATTGATCAGAGTAACTGTTCCTTTTCCTGCAATTCTGCCAGATCCGCTTCCAAAGGACACATTCCCTTCCTTTTTTCTCAGTGAGACAAACTTCCTTCTGTCTCCTGTCATGTGTCTGGAGCACCCACTATCTATAAACCACTGGTTTCCATTATTTTGAGCATATAGAGCTAGGCCACATTTGTCCATGTTGTAGTTCTTGCTACTCGTCTTTCTTCCTTTGAGTGGGCAGTCTTTTTCATAGTGTCCATTATTGTAGCAGAAAGAGCAAATCAGATCAAATTTGGTCAAGGGATCAAATGAATTAAAGGTTTTGATTTGTCCTTGCCTTTTGGGGGCATATGAGTTGATTATTCTATCCTTTAGCTTTGTCTTTTCACTTCTGCTAGCCATACAATGTCTGGCTTAATGACCGAAGTTTTTACAATGAAAGCAGTGTCCAAGAAAGATGGTTTTGTACTTGTTGAAGCAACCACGGTTTGAGTCGATTTCCTTCCTGGGAATTACTTCTCCCTCGTTCTTTGGATTTGTGATGGGGCCTTGGTGGAGTATAGGTTTGTATTTGCTGTAGTGTCCATGATTCGACTCCACATTCTTCTTTGGAGTAATTCTCTCTTCATTCTTGGGATCTGGGGTGCACTTTTCATCTTTTGGATTGCAGGAAAGTGCATCGGCATAGTTTTTCGCATTATTCTTAGTGCTTGAGGATTCTCGTTTGAAACCTATTCCAGACTTGTCATGTTGAGGTTTTTGATTTTTCAAAATAGTCTCAAGTATTTGAGAGCTTTTATAGCCCTTTTTAATTTGCTCCAACTCCTTTCTCAGAGACACTATTTTGGTCTCGCGTTCTTCACAAGTCTCTTCCTTTTCATTAAGCTTTGCTTCCAAGAGGTCTTCTCTCCTTCTTATTTCCTCGTTTTCCACTTTGAGAGAAATGATTTTGTTCCGTAGTTTCTCATTTTCTTCAATGGAACTTATTAACAGTTCATCTATATTTCCTTCCAGCCTTGAGTCATCATCATCTGCGAGTGCCATGAATAATGCTTCTTGGCTTTCATCATGATCGCTTTCCTCATCTGATTTCCTTTTGACCATAATCATCCTCATCAGACTCATCTTGCTTGGAGAAGAAGTTTTTTTATTGAACCCTTTCTTTTTATGTGCCATTCTTTTAGAATTTCTATTATGAAACTAGCTCAAGAAAAAGATAGAAAAGACAGATCAATGCCTTAGAATTCAGCCTCTTCGAGGGGGCAACCTCCTTTACATTACATAAATGAACAATTCTTGGATGATACAAATGAAAAGACCTCCTTTCTATATATAGGAGTCTAAGGGGTCATAACATAATCAGAGATGACATAACAATAATAAAGTTTTTTGTCTTTTAAAACTTAGAATATATTTGCAATATGCACTTCCTTTAACTTTATATTCTTGCCTTCCTAAATTGACTTCACCTGAAATCCATATATTTTGGACATGCTTCCAAGTTTACAAACCCAGATTGACAAGTAAAACACATGTGTTAGTTTTCTTAGTAAATTGACCTTATATTTTTGGTATCGTTGCCAGGGATACATATTCAGAGTTAATTAAATTATAAAGCTTTAGACATAAACATAACAAAAAAAAAACATAAAAAGTAAATAGGAATTTTCATTATGGTCATTTATGCCTCGACAAAGAGATGAAAATTGTCGATACACAAAAAAAGACCCCCCAATTACTAAACCACTGGTAGAAGCATGACTACCTCCATTTGAATTAACTACACCAATTGCTAGAAAACCAACTTTGGAAGAGTTAGAGGAAAAACAACGTTCAGGACAAAGGTTAACTCTTGTTGAAAGACAAACTTTGTTAGCTTATGAAGTAAAGAAAAAAAAGAAACACATAGGAACATCTTCCATAGCAAAACAAAGAGAAACAAGAAAACCAATTGATCAAGCAATTCTTGAACAAATAGAACAACCTATATTTGAACAAATAAAACAAGTTGAATCTCAAGTTGTTGCTGAAACATTTGAAATTGCTGAAAAAGATATGGCAGAAGAAGGGCAAGGATCTAACATCCTCACTCTAGAACAAAGGTTACAATATGAAAAGCAACAAAAAGAATGGCAAAGAAGAAGAGAAGAAGATGCAAGAAGAGAAGCAGAAAGGAAAAGAGAAGAAGATGCCAAAAGAGAATATGATCATAAGAGAAGACAAGATGTAGAAATAGAAAATGATGAAGAAGCTACTTTTGGATTTACAATTGTAGATACTAGAGCAATTCTAGGAGAAGAGGTAAAAATGAAGAATATTCCACCTTCAGTTTTACCAAATTTCTATGAAATGTCTTCTGAAGATCCTGATTCATTCATGTTTGAATTTGATATCTTATGTAGAACTTATGGTTATACTGATGATACACATAAGCTTCGTCTTTTTCCTGCTACTCTTAAAGAAGCTGCATTAAAATGGTTTATGGGATTACAAGAACACTCTATTACTTCTTGGGAAGAAATGAAGAAAATTTTTCTTAAGAAATATCAAGCCTATTGTAGGCCTAGAGATTCAAAAGAAGATATTTTTCGAATGTCTCAACAAGAAGATGAGAGTTTGGAAGAATATTTGGAATGATTTCTTTACAACCTACAAAAATCCAAACAACATTCTCTAAATCCTGATACCATTAGAACATTTTTTCTTAAAGGAATACGAGATGAGTATCTTGATATTCTCAATGTGATGGGTAAAGGAGATATTTCATACTTACCATTTGATGAAATTGCTGAATTATGTCAAAAGTACTCTAGAGGTAGATCCAAATAGGAAAAAGAGATATAACTTCTAGAGCTTCTAAATCAACAACAGGAGGAGTAACAAGAGCAGAAATAGGGAGTTTGTTAGAAAACTTTAAAACATATCTTTTGAGCACCTTAGGAACACAAGTTGATGTATTAAAATCAAAGAAGAAACAACAATAAGAAGAACATAATGTCAATCTTTTGTCCTAAGTGTAGGAAGAAGCATCTTTTACGAGAATGTCCTTTGGATAATATACATGTTTGTGGACTTTGTACATAAAATCATGTTACAGACGATTGTCCAATATTAAAAGAGTTGCAAGCAGGTCAATTAGAAGAAACTCAAGGATTTTATTATATGACACCAAGAAGAGCTTGGCAACCATGTTTTGCAGGTACATCTCAATAGTTTCTTCAACAAAGTCCCCAAAATTTTCAATACCAAAATTCATGGAATACTCCTATGCCATGGCAGGTTTGGCCTCTTTAGTAGAACCAAAACCAACCTTCAAAAAATTGGCGAGGATATTCTTATGGAGCTCAACCTCCCTAACAATTTTACCCTCAACAATATCAGTCCTATCCCCAACGGTCATATCAACAACCATATCCTCAACAATCATTTCCCTATCAGGAATTCCAACAAACCCCTCAATCAAATCCATTCACACAACAATCAATGCCTACGCTAACTCAACTTCAACATCTTCAGCTGTCTTCTAACCAACCACTACCCAGACTAACTCAATTACCAACTCAACCAATAGCAAATCCGAGTAACAGAGTGGAGAGGCCAGCCTATAATGTGGAAGAAATAATATTATTTCCTACATATTCTATTCTTCCTATTTAAGATATCCACTCGAGGTCAGGAAAAGTTCTATAAAAAGATTCTCCACTAATCATAGAAGAACAAGTTGAATAAGGAGAACAATTTGAAAAGTCTAATCCAAGGAATCAAATTCAGAAAAACAAACTATTATGACTCAAACACCACCTTTCCCAAAAAGGTTAGTTGATCATAAAACTTCAATTTCTCTTCCTGAATTTGATATCATAAATGAATTAAAAAATTCTTATGTCAAAATTCATTTGTTGCAAGATATCAAAGATATTCCAATTTATACAAAAACAATAAAGGAATTATGCATTAAGAAATCTGGCAGAAAGAAAAGATATCCACCTACAATCCAAGTCATTGGAAAACTAGCTAATCTAATGTTTGCAAAAATAACAATTGAAAAATATATTGATCCAGGGATACCTATGGTTACCATTTCAATCAATAATTTTTCAGTTCCTAAAACTTTAATTGATCTATGAGCTGCTATAAATGTCATGACAATAGAAACTATGAAGTATTTAAAATTGCCAAATATTCGACCTACTACTACAATTTTAGAACTAGTAGATAGATCTAAAGTTGTATCGAAAGGAATACTTGAAGACATTATTGTTTCTTTGGATTCATGGGAATATCCTATAGACTTTCTAATCTTGCAACCAAAAACTAATCTAGGAGGCCATCCTTTAATTCTTGGTAGACCATGGTTAGCCACATCAGATGCCTTCATTAGATGCAGATCAGGAAGCATGATCATAGCACATGGAGATGAAAGGAAACATATCACACTCTATCCTCCTGCTCAATCACCTTCTTTACTATCATGGCCTGATGATCAACAGGGATAAATTATACCTGTTTTAAGAATTAATCAAGCCTTTAATTTTAGAGAAGAAGAAGAAAATGATGATTTAATAGATATTTTTATCTTAGAACCTGATATTTATGAGCAACTAATAATAATTTAATATGAAGCTGCAAATCATCTTCTAAATCAATGTTTTCAGGAAAATTGTATTATTCAATCATTACAAAATTCATTTGAAAGCATTTTTCCTGTCAACTCAATTACCAATTCTCAAAGAAAAATCATTGAAATCAATCCTGGAAAGAATTTAAATATTGGTAATAATCTACAATCATCACACAAACAACAGGTAATTTCATGATTACAGAAGTATTCAAAAGCTTTTGCCTGGGACTATACATATATGCAAGGAATCCATCCAATAACATATATCCATCACATTTAAACAGATGAAATAATAAAACCAGTAAGACAACCACAAGGAAGAATGAATCCAATGATGAAGGAGATAGTGAAAGAGGATTTGCAGAAACTATTACAGGTAGGATTTATCTACCCTATCTCTGATAGTTAATGGGTTTCTCCCTTAGTTGTGGTGCCAAATAAAAATGGAAAATGGAGAATATGTGTAGACTATAGAAAACTGAACAAATCAACATTGAAAGATCATTTCCCACTACCATTCATTGACCAAGTACTAGACTCATTAGCAGGGAAAAATTTCTTTTCCTTTTTTGATGGATTTCGTGGATACAATCAGATCAAGATAACATTAGAAGATCAGGATAAAACTACATTTAGTTTTCCATGGGGAACATATGCTTACAATGTTTTACCTTTTGGACTATGTAATACACCTGCTACATTTCAAAGAGAAGTTTTAGCTATCTTTGCAAATCTTATACATGAATTTGTTGAAGTCTACATGGATGATTTTATTGTTTATGGAAGTACATTTGATGATTGTTTAAATATTCTTGAAAAAGTTCTCAAAAGATGCATAGAGACAAACTTATCCCTTAGCAATGAAAAAAAATTTATGATGTTAATTGAAGGGATAGTGTTGGGACACTGTTAGTGCCTAAATCTACCTCAGGCTAAGAAAGGTAAGATCTAGGGTAACATCAAACCAAGCTTAACCTGGTAGCTAGCCCTACCAGGTCGGGAGAGGGCTCTCTCCTGTCAATCTCAACAAAAATGATCAATGAGGCTTGAGATGACTTGAATGAAGACTGATTTTAGGCTAGGTATTTGTGCAGAAGAGTTTGATTGAATTTGAAGATGATTTGTTGGCTCAAATGGAAAGGCAGTTTTTGGGTCTTGGGAATGAGGCTCAATTTTGCAGAGGTCTCAATGGGGCAAGGTAGGCAAGTGATTTGATACGTCAAATTGATGAAGTGGAGGGATTAGATAGGTGAGGAGTTGAAGAGGGCAAGAGAAGCCATGGATCCTCTCCAAACAGCTGAAAACATCAAGAAACTAAAGCAAACCTCAAGTAGAGCACTGCAATTTCAATGGATTTTACTTTCACTCTTGTTTGATTTAGTTTGGAAGAAACAAGATAGATAATGTCACACATAACACATAAGTAAATTCACAAATACAGAAGAAAGCACTGTACCAAAACAAAATGCCACAGGGATCCCAAAGAGTGCTGCAAACCCTGGTCTCAATTCCTTAGCCAAAATGCTGATATGAGTGTACAATGAAGCTCCATACTTTCTCAAGAGTCCAACCATGCTAATGACTGAAAAACCACATAATATTGACAAACCATAGCTCATCCTAGCCTCTAGCGGTCGAGCTCACATGTTTAGGAGCTGTTCCAACTAATTCTAAACTGAGAACTAGAAATCAAGCAATGGAACAGCATGCCTCTAGAAACAAGGGAACTGATTCATTCAGTTTCAAACAACTTTTTAATAGATGAATCTACCTCCATAAGTGAAAATTTGACATATTTACATCATGATCCATCAATGTACATTAAATTACATCACAAATTTGACACTAAGAAGGTGAAAAAGTCAAACTGGCAAAAGCTAGGCGAAAAACAGAGTATTCCTGGTCAAACTAGGCCAAATTTCCTCTATGCGCTGCGCCAAATTCTCTATGCATATCGCCTATTTGGAGCCACATTTGAAGGCTTTCCTAGTGTCCAAATTCACTCCAAGTGTTCTTGTTGGAAAGGTCTGCCTGTCTACTTTCCAACCCAAGTGGAATTTTTGAATTTGGCCTCCATTTGCCCCTCCAAAATTCAGTTCTCCCAACACTGCTTCCTATGTGTCAAAATAGGGGCAGTAAGGTCATTTTTTGAGTGTTTTTGACCTTTTTGAGGGCTCAAAACCTGTCCAAATTTATTGGCCATTGGTAGGAAAGCATATTTTTTCATGCCAAATCCAAAAATTCTGATTTTTTGTCATTTGGAGGCTCCTATCAAAAGCGAGCGCCAGGTGGCGCGACGCATAGAGCAGAAATTCCTGTTTTTTGAGCAAAAAATTCCAAAAATGCAAAAAGTGCCCCAAATTTTTTGGAATTTGGGCTGAGTCTTCTCCATCAAGTACTATGTTGGGCCAAGGAACCCTCAACCAAGATCTGAAGTCTATCATGCTCCTTTTGCCTCCTTGATGCCCTCTTCAATTTTGCCTTCAAGCTCCTGATTCTAGCTTGGCACACCATATTCCTTGAAAAATAATGATATGCCATGTTTCTCAACATATTCTTCTCATTGATGGCCTTTTCTAACCTCCTCTCCAAGTGGATATTGGCTCTTTCAAGCCATGACTCCCGATCAACATTGACCTCTTGCTCAAGTGAAGTGAGCTCCACCCTCCTCCTTTGGGCATCTTGGCGATTCTCCCGAATGTTTTGCAACTCCATAATTGCTTGTTGATCTTCAAGCTGCTTATTTCTTTGCTCTAGGTACTTTATTGTCCATTTAGCCCTCTCCAAGTTGAGGGACAAGGCATTGATGTCCGCCTGTTTCTCTTGAATGACTTCTTTGAGATTTGTGCTTTGCAGGTCCATATCAGTATCATCACCCTCAATGAGAATGAAATCAGTCTCTCGCTCACCTAATGATCCTTCATCTTGTAATGGCCTCTTGCCTTTGTCCTGAACCTATTGTGCTGATGATGGAAGTGAGATCCCTTCCACCCTGGGTGGAGATAATACTCGCTTAGCTGCTGTGAACAACCGTCTAGTGCCCTTCTGATAAGTGATAAACACCGACATACTAGCAGTATGTGTCTCATGACCTCATGTTGATATGAAGGTTCACCTGTCTCATGCAAAAGCTCGGGAGGTCCCTGAGGAGCTGTGAAAAACTCACGAGAAATGAAGTCCTCCCAAGTGATACCCTGCAAACCAAGCTGATAGATGACCACAATCTTAATGAGAGAAAAATGGTAAATACTGCTGAACTACTGCTGAGGAGTCTTGTGTTGTACTAGGGTGGTAATTTTCTCAATATTTCGGCACATGAAGTAAGGGAGTTTCATTATCCACACTCTGGTAAAATGCATCAGCAGCCTGATATGATAGGCATATAAATGGGAAAACCGGCCCTCACAGCTGAAATACTTCATTATTAGTTTCATTAAAGGAGCATATGAATCTTTGAGGTACCGAAAAGGAAACACTCTGCTGAGTTGTCTCAAATAATCGGGCTTGATGTACGGTTCATAATGCTCCCTGTCAATTTGCCACCTCTTGTTCCATTGCTCTCCAATGTTAGGAATACCAGTTGCTAGTGAAATAGATTATGGTGTTAAAGTGAATGTGACACCAGCTAGAGTGGCTTGACCATCATGTAAATGAAGCACAAACAAACGGGCCAACTCATGATGAAACTGGATTCTAGCAACCATCTCACAAAATTCATAGCAGGACTGGTGTTGGAAACAAGTGATGGCGAGAGGGCAAGCCTGTAATTCAGCAAGAGTGTTAGGTTCTTCTCGAATGTGTTTGCCACCTCTATGAGGTCTCCTAGGTGCATGTACCTCTATGGGAGAGTCACTGTGTGTTTCTTCTTCATGATCATATGACGGATCAAATTCCATTTCTGCTAGTGGGTGAGTTGTCTTGATGAGAAGTAGGAATTTATGGTGTTTTTTTATTTTCTGCCACCAAGGGAAAAGTGGTATGAGGGACTGTAGAGGGAGGGAAAAATGAGGGATTTTAGAACTGTTAGGATAGGGTTTATTTAGGGAAACAGGGGATTAGGGAGTGATATGGGAGTTTTAGGGATAACAACTAGGGTTTGGGAATTTGTATTTTAGGAATTGGGAAATGGGAATTGGGATAGAGATAGATGATTTTTAGGAATATGGGAGTTTAGGGAATGGGGGGAATAAGGTGGGAAAATGAGTGAAGGAGTGAAAGGGTGAGGAAATGGCAAAATGAACTTGGCAGCCACAACAACTAATGCAAACCCTAGGCAGCGGTTTCTTGGGAAATAGCAAGAGGGTAGGGTTTGATTTTCTTTTAGACAACCACCATAAATTGTATGAAAAACTATTTTACTAGCAGTGATAAAGGCTCAACCTACTTGCACAAATGAAGATCCAAGCGTTTTGGTCGATTTGGAGTGAGTTGTTGAAGAATTCGAGCTTGGCAACTCTATGAGCCGCGCCTCAAACCCAACGCGCCACGCCCTTTATGTGCATCGCGCTCGTGCAATTTTGTACTGGAAATGGCGCCCTATGGACCACACCTACTATGTGCGCCGCGCCACTTGCCCAGTGCGCCGCTCCTCTGATTCTGGGCAATTTCTCCCAATTTCTCTTCTTTTACTCAAACACATTTTTGCTCTTACTCACACTTTGTTGCTTGAATGCAAATGGGATTTTCAAATTGAAAACATAATTTATATACAAGAAGCTTTAAATATTTGATTCATATAAACCCACTTTTATAATGTTTGGAATATGACTTTATTTTTTTAACTCTGTTTTTGAGCTTTTTCTCTTTATTTGAGCTTATGATGAATTGTATGACTTGTGGTTTGTTTTCTTTGCAGGGGATTGGAGCTACTGAGGCTAGGGAAAGTGACTAGGGTTGCAGGTGGAGTGATTTTTATATGAAGGAAATCAAAATTACATGAATTTATACAATAAAATCTGAAATACTCTGTTTTTCCTCAAAATAGAGTTTTGAGGAAAAATACGTCTCTAAGCACTTGATTATGAAATTTATTGATACTGGAACCTCCTCATGTGCCTATTGGCTGTTATTGGACATTTTGAAACCCTTTTTGATGAAACCCTAATGAAACCCTAGACCTAAGGACAATGAAACCTTAGAAGAATGACTCTTGAAATTTTAAAGACAAAATGATGATTGTACATGATTTTGATGAATAAACATGAGCTAGCAAGTAAATGACATGAGGGAAACTGTAGGAGAAGCCACTAGCATCAGATGATCCATGCGCCTAATGGAATGCAGCTGACTGGGCGGGACACCTAATATGCAATGCAACAAGAGGATTTTATCTCTGACGAAGGGATGAAGATACCGACACTAACAGACACCACATTTCTTCTTTTGGAATTAAGGTAGACCCAACAAAGATACAAATCATTGTAAACTTAATGCCACAAAAAACACAGAAAGAAGTAAGAAATTTCTTGGGATATGCAGGCTGCTATAGAAGATTAATTGAAAACTTCAGCAAGGTAGCTTTACCAGAGGACCAAATTGGTCATTTCCATTCCACATATCCACTGATACATCAAACACAACTATAGGAGTATCTCTAGGACAAAAAGAAAATCAATTTAACTATGCCATTTATTTCATAAACAAAAATTTAACACTGACATAATTAAACTACACAGTAACTAAAAAAGAAATGTTAGGTGTTGTGCATGTAGTCAATAAATTTAGGCATTACATAACAGGCTATCAAGTATTTATTCATACAAACCATTCAACCATTAAATATTTAATGAACACAACAATTACTAATGAAAGAATTACTAGATGGATGTTACTAATGAAAGAATTTAATATCACTATTCTAGATCAACCAGGAAAATATAATCAAGTGGCAGATTTTCTGTCAAGACTTAATTCTCTTGATGATCTTATCCCTGTTTCAAACAACTTTCCTGATGAGCATCTATTTGTTGTAACAACTAAAACCCCATGTTTTTCAGATATAACAAATTATTTGTCATTTGGAATATTACCATTCCATTTCACTAGCAAGCAGAAAAGGAAAATAATTAAACAAAGTGCTAGATATACTTGGGTCAATGGTGACCTCTTTTATACTAGTTCCAATATTTTGATAAGAAAATGTGTAAGAGAAGATGAAATTCTTGATATTCTAAAAGCATTTCATGAAGAACCATGTGGTGGTCATTTTCCATATAAACGAACATCATACAATGTGCTCAAACTTGGCTACTATTGGCCAACAATTTTCAAAAACTCAAAGACCTATTGCAAAAGATGTGATAGCTGTCAAAGAACTGGAAAACCTGTAGTATCAGATGAGATTCCATTGAAACCACAAGTACTTATAGAACCATTTGAACAATGGGCTCTAGACTTTGTGGGACCAATTAATCTGTGTTTAAATGGAAATAAGTACATCTTAGTATGTACAAACTATGTTAAAAAATGGGTTGAAGCAAAAGCAGTGGCACGAGCAACAAAATAACAATTGTTTCTTTCCTCTTTGAAGAAATGTTTCTAAAATTTGGAGTTCCAAGACAGATTGTTATAGACAAGGGAACACATTTCACTTCTAAACTTGTCCTAGATCTTACAGAAAAGTAAAAAATCAAGCATAAAAATTCTACTCTGTATCATCCACAAGAAAATGGAGAAGTAGAATATACTAATAAGGTTCTGGAAAACATCATGACAAATACAATACAAATGAATAGAAAAGAATGGTCAGAAAAATTGAAAGATGCATTATGGGCATACAAAATTACATGGAAAAACAATACTGGATTCAGTCCATATAAAACTGGAATATGGTAAAGAAGTTCTGATACCAATCGAATTTCAAATTCATACATTCAAACTTGCAGCAGAATTAGGATTGGACCTATTAGAAGCTCAACAGTAGAGACTTATGCAACTAAATGAACTAGATGAGATCAGACAACAAATAGTTGAACATACATCACTAGTACAACAACAAAGAATCAAATGGCATGACATATTTATCAAAAACAAAATTTTCCATAAGGGAGATTGGGCACTTCTTTTTGAATCTACAAATATTTCAAAGCTAGGTTCGCTACTCATTGGCTTGGGCCATATGAAATAGAAGAAATCTTTGACAATGGAGCAGTTAAAATTAAAACAATTGATGAAGCAACAATTTCATTTCTAGTTAATGGTAATAGACTCAAAGTTTATAACAAACCTATCAATAAAGAAGACTTTCTGAGCAGATTCTCAGTAAAAGACAATATGGAAGTATTGGAAAAACATAGTAATATGCCTTCCCTATTTCCAGAAGAATAAAAATGAAAAAAATAAAAAAAATAATAAAGGAGTTTGGTTGTGAAAATTTAGGATATTGGCACAATACAAATTCAAATTCATATCGAAAAACCAACTTGTTTGGCCAATATGAATTCTCTCTTTTATGTTTTTCATTTTTATTGCAAGATCATCCTCCAAAATTTAAAAGACTTGAGGACAAGTCTTAGGATCAACAAGGGGGAAGATTCATAATAAATCAACAAACCATGCAATGGTTTAATATCAAGAAGTTGTACTACAGAAGGGACTTGAGACGTCATAATCAACATTTTAGTAAGGGACCTATTTCAAACAAGATCAATGTCATGTACAGAAGGAACTTGTTTCAAATCAACATCAAAGGGACTTGAGAAGCAACTACAAGCATCTATTTACAATCCAATATTGACAAGAATTCATTTTGAAAAGGTCAAGTGTTGACAAAAGAGTTAAAGCATTGACAATGAGCTATCAAGTAAAAGGAAAGTACTGTAAGTTTAAAAGCATTCTTAAAGCCTTTGATTTTGAATTTCTTTCTAAAGATTGATAACCTAGTTTAAAATTTGAATATGCAATACTCCTAGCCATGTACATTGTACATTATCCTATATCACCCTACATATTCATTCATTTCATCACTTAACCATACATACACAATCTCATTACTCAACCAAACCATACATTCACATCTCATTACACAACCATATCATTTGCAATTTTTGACCAATATTGTTGGCCACATCTCATTTTAAAAGAAATAAAATTGTTGCATCATGGAGAAATTGTCTATACAACCTGAAGGATTAGTTTATGCATCTACAAAACAAGAACAAGAAGTTAGTATCATTGTAAAAATATAAAGAAAATTTGATTTGAAATGACCTAAAACTATGGTCATTTCAAAATTCAAATACATAAGTATATGATGAAAAAGGACAAAAGTTACAATGATAAAAACATGAATATGCAACATGCACATAAGTATGATGGATAAGAAAACATAGTGCATGCAATATAAAATGATAAGCTAAAGGACCTAATGGTCACGAGTATTCAAAACTCTAAAATACAAACTATGATGCAATCTTAGTGGATATAAAACAAGTGTCGAAGGGGTGTACAAAAGGTAGCACGGTCATAAGTAAATGAATCGTGATGTATTAACACAAGTGGCAGCCAAAGCTGAAAATGGACAATATAGTTAAACAATGAAATGGTAAAAAACATTTCAAAGGTATACCCTGTGTATTCTCTTTCATCATTATAGCCAAACTCAACTTAGAGTCACAGAGAAATACTGCGCATTCACCCGCAGTGTAAGGAAGCCCTGATCAAAGGAAAAAAACACAGAGAGTAAAGGTAACTATGTAGGAGAGAAACCCTGTGCCATGGAGAGACTGTGTGAAAGAGTAGCATAAAATATTGAAAAAGCAGTGTGGTGAAATAAGGAGAAGAAGAACCCCGAGAAGCATGGAGAAATAAGGAAAGGAAAACCCTATGCTATGTGGAGAATTTAAAGGAATTTTGTTTGTTTAAGGAAGGAGAAAGCGATTGGGATTTCCTTTGCACCGAGCTCCAACAAAATCCACAAATTACGCAGAGAATTCCTCAATTAATGCAATGACTCCCAGTGATAAGGTAAGCGTCAATTCCAAAGACTCTTCAAACAACTAAAACGATTTTGAAAAAAATTAAACTCCAGATTTTGTTTAAGATGTGTCACAATGAGAGAAAAATATGACTTCAGTTCCGAATTTTCAATGCTTTGCCATCTTCAAAATCCTCTACCACCTGTAGAATCCACGGTTTCTCAAGATAAAAGAAATGAGTTTAATTTTTACATAGGGAAGACTGTTGGGCTTCAGTTTTGATCTCATTTTGCTTTGATAAACTTATCTAGTTATCCATTTATCCCTCATTTTCACTTCATCCATCTCATTTTAATGAATATTTGATGTCTAATCAGGTATTTAGCTTTAATTTATCAATTTCTAAAGTTTTTATTAAAGTTTGATTTTAAGTGCAATTTTGGCAATTTCAGAAATTCCCGTAATCACTTCACGTTGGATATGGATGCAGGCCACTTCAGCACGAATGGGATGCATGAATAGGAAGCTTGGGAACTAGGATCAAGCCACCTATGCTTGGTTCCAACAGAACGAGTTTTCTTATGCCTTTTTGGAGCTAGTCAATCATGACTAGTCATCCAGAAATCCCATCTAAATAGGGCTGTTTTGGGATTCCATGATCTTAGTCATATTTCTTGGGATGGTGGAGTTGGATTCGACTTGAATAGGTGGACTAAAGTAGATATGATTGTTAGAGTGATTTTAGATCAGTTGGTTTCATGAACTCATTATTTAAGAGCCACACTTTGATGGCTCAACACACTTGACATATGATACTATTATGCTGTAATATTTTTGGTTTGAAGACTTGAGTTGGAGACTTATGTTACTTTCATTTTGCTGATCAATACATGGATGTTTTGCTGATCTAAAGCTTCTGATATCATCTTCATTAGTGTGCAAAGCAAGGGTGGAGGGCCCCCACTCCAAGCTAAGTACACTTCCAAGTTAGACTAGTTTTATTTCATTGCAAATCTGGTTGATGATAGCTTTAGTTTTTCAAAGTCTTGTTTCAGATTGTATCATGGTTATGAATAGTGATTGATTTCATTTTTTAATGGTTTATTCATCATCTAATTGAGTGGGAAAACAAGTGTTCAAGTTGGGCATTCTCTCTATGAAATGGTGAATTAGAATTAGTCTCTTTCATTTACATGCAAATGGTTTGTTTTCATTTAGATTTATATCTTGAGATGAATGAGTTATTATGGAAAGCTTTGAGTGTCTCTTAAGTTAAGAGCCTTTTTCATGTATGATTTATGCATCTTGAGTCTTTGATTATAATCTCTAATTCATTGAAGTAATACTTGAGGAGGAAGTAGATTTCTTGAGTCAAGAACTCTTCCAATGTTCCCTCTTTTGAGCTGATTGAATCAAGAGTTTTAATATATATTGCTTCTTAGTTTTTAATCATTTATCTTTCAAGCATTGATTATATTAGATCTTCACAAATAGTGGTTTGCCTCCAAGAATAAAACAACCCGGATTGATAGTAAATAATTGTGTTAATTTAGGAACATAAATTAGCCCAACATTTTGGCGCCGTTGCCGGGGAGGCAAATATCAACATCGTCGATAGAAAGATAAAATCCAAAATAAACAAAAACATTAGTTACATTTCATTTCTTTAATTATGTTTCTTTATGCCTAGAGTTAGAGATCCTCAAGGTAGATTTATCAAAAACCCCCCACAAGTAGAGATAGGATCATCACATACACCTGTTACTGGTAATCCAATCATTGAAGAGCTGATTGAAAAACAAAGGAGTGGCCAAAGATTAACCTTGATTGAAAGGCAAACTTTGTCAGCTTGGGAAGCAAGGCAAAAATTCTCCACTTCCGGAAAACCAAAAGAGAAAGGAAAACAACTTGTCTTTCCACCCATCAATCCTCCTATCTTCCCACAAATTGAATCTCCACTTGAAACTCCACCTGAAATTGAAATAAATCAAACAATGGCAGAAGGACATGGATCAGTTCATCTTAATGATAATGAACAAAGAGCTGAAAATGAAAGACAAGAACGAGAATGGAGGAGGAAGAGAGAGGAAGACATGAAAAATGAAAATGATAGAAAACTAGAAAATGATAGAAAAAGACAAGAAGATGGACTTGACCAAGAATCAACATTTGGTTTCCCAATAATAGATACAAGTGCAATACTAGGAGAAGAAGTAAAGATGAAAAACATTCCACCTTCTGTGTTGCCGAACTTCTATGGAATGTCTACAGAAGATCCGGATTCATTCATGTTTGAATTCGATATCTTATGTAGAACATATGGCTATACTGATGATGTCCATAAGCTTCGTCTTTTTCCTGCAACATTAAAAGCAGCAGCATTAAAATGGTTTATGGGGTTAGGAGAACAAACAATAGCCTCTTGGGATGATATGCGAACTGTCTTCCTTAAGAAATACCAACCTTATTGTAGATCTAGAGATTCAAAGGAAGATGTGTTTAGAATGACACAGCAAGAAGATGAAAATCTAGAAGAATACTTAGAACGGTTTGCATATAATCTTCAGAAGTCTAAACAACATTCCCTAAACCAAGAAACTGTTCGCACAATCTTCCTCAAAGGCATAAGAGATGAATACCTTGACATTTTAAATGTAATGGGTAAAGGAGATATTTCAAATCTTCCATTTGATGAAATTGTCGAGTTATGTCAGAAATATTCTAGAGGAAGATCAAAAACCGGAAGAAGAGAAGTAAGTTCTAAGGCAGCAAAGTCAGCTGCAGGAGGGATAACAAGGGCTGAAATAGGAAGTCTATTGGAAAACTTTAAAACAGATCTTTTGAGTACATTAGGGACACAAGTAGATGTGCTAAAGGCAAACAAGAAAAAGGAAGAACAAGAACAAGCCTTAGCAATATTTTGTTCAAAATGTAAAAAGAAACATCCTCTAAGAGACTGTCCTTTAGATAGCATTCAAGTGTGTGGTCTTTGTACAGGCAATCATTCCACTGAAAATTGTGTAACATTGAAAGAATTGCAAACTCCTTCCATGGAGGACATGCAAGGAGCAGAAGGTTTCTATTATGTTGCACCAAGAAGACCATGGCCACCTAGAATGCCTCAGCCAAATCAACAACAAATCCCTCAGCAAAATTATGCTTATCCATCTTATAATCCTTGGGCCCCTCCTATGCCATGGCAAGCTTGGCCTCCACAACAATATCCACAACAACCTGGACAAGGTTGGAGAGGATATGGTTATGGAAACCAACAGCCACAACAGTCTCAACAATACCAACAACCTTACCAGCAACAATACCAACAATCATTTCCATATCCTCCATCCATGCCATTTCCGCCACAAAATTCTGCATATCCATTCCAGCAGCAGAATCCACCACCATTATTCCCACAACAACAACAGTTACAATTACCTTCGAGTCAACAACCCAGACCAACACAATTGCCAGCTCAACCGGTTGCCAATCCAAATAACAAAGTGGACAAATCAGCATACATTGTAGAAGAAGCAGCATATTTTCCAACTTATTCTATTCTTCCTTTAAATGATGTCCATCTAAGGTCTGGAAAAGTAGTTAAAAAGGATTCTCCTCCAATAGTAGAAGAACCAAATGAACAAGGAGAGTCATCTGAAACATTACAACCAAAGATACAAAATCAGAAAGGAACAAATGTTACAACACAAACACCACCTTATCCTGAAAGGTTGGTAGAACAACAAAATCAAAATCAAATAACCCTTCCTGAATTTGATATCTTAGATGAGTTAAGAAATGCATATGTAAAGATTCCTTTGTTGAAAGCTATTAAAGAAATACCCATATATGCAAAAACAATAAAGGAATTATGCATTCGAAAAGAAAGAAAGAAAAAGGATCCTACAACAGTCCAAGTCATTGGAAAATTAGCAAGTCTCATGTCTACTCAACCTATGGTAGAAAAATATATTGATCCTGGTATCCCAATGGTTACCATATCAATAAACAATTTCTCGGTACCAAACACTTTAATAGACTTGGGAGCAGCTATCAATGTAATGACAATGGAGACAATGAAAACTTTGCAATTAAACAACATTAGATCAACTTCAACAGTTTTGGAATTAGCAGATAGATCTAAAGTTGTTCCTGAAGGAATGTTAGAGGATATCATAGTCTCCTTGGACTCATGGGAATATCCTGTTGACTTCCTGATCCTGCAACCAAAGACAAACTTGGGAGGACATCCTTTAATTTTAGGCAGACCATGGTTAGCCACTGCTGATGCCTTCATAGGATGCAGATCTGGAAGTATGATAATTTCACATGGAGATGAAAAGAAACATATCACTCTTTATTCACCTGCACAATCCACTTCTTTAGAATCAATACTTGAAACCGAAGAAAAGCAACAAACAAAAGCAGTTTTAAGTATAAATCAATTCTTTGATTTTAGAGAAGAAGAAGAGAATGAAGATTTGATGGATCTTTTTATCTCAGAGCCAAGTATTTCAGAGCAGCTTAGAAAAGTTCAATATGAAGCTGCAAATGAACTTCTGAATCAATGTTTTCAGGAAACATGTACTATTCGAACAATGCAAAACTCTTTGGTAGACATCTTTCCTGTAAACACAATCAACAATCCAACCATTAAAACAATTGAGATAAATCCTGGAAAACATTTAAATATTGGAACCCAGCTGCAATCACAACAAGAACAAGAGGTAATTGCATTACTACAGAAATACTCAAAAGCATTTGCCTGGGATTATACAGATATGCAAGGAATTCATCCTAATACATGTATCCATCACATCTACACAGAAGATAAACTGAAACCTGTTAGACAACCTCAAAGACGAATGAATCCAATGATAAAAGAAATAGTAAAAGAAGAATTACAAAAACTGTTAAATGTTGGATTCATCTATCCTATTTCAGATAGTCAATGGGTTTCTCCACTGGTAGTTGTACCAAAGAAAAATGGAAAGTGGAGGGTATGTGTAGACTATAGAGAGCTAAACAAAGCTACATTAAAAGATCATTTTCCTCTACCATTCATTGATCAGGTGCTAGACTCCTTGGCTGGAAAGAAATACTTTTCTTTCTTGGATGGGTTTAGCGGATACAATCAGATTAGAATAGCAAAGGAAGACCAAGACAAAACTACATTTACATGCCCATGGGGAACCTATGCATACAATGTTTTGCCATTTGGTTTATGCAATGCACCTGCAACTTTTCAAAGAGCAGTGCTTGCGATATTTGCTGATCTAGTCCACGAATGTGTAGAAGTTTATATGGATGACTTCACAGTGTATGGAAACACATATGATGATTGCTTGAACAATCTTGAGAAAGTCTTGAAGAGATGTATTGAAACAAATCTGTCCTTAAGTAACGAAAAATGCTACATAATGTTGACAGAGGGTATAGTACTGGGACACCATATTTCCGCTTCTGGAATTAAGGTGGATCCAGCTAAAATACAAGTCCTAGTTAACCTGATGCCACCTACAACACAGAAGGAGGTCAGAAGTTTCTTGGGATATGCAGGCTATTATAGACGGTTCATAGAAAACTTTAGCAAAATAGCTCAACCCCTGTTTAAATTATTAGCAAAAGATGTTGAATTTCAATGGACAAATAGCTGTCAGAATGCTTTTCAAATCTTAAAAGATAAGCTGTCAGTGGCACCCATACTTAGAGGACCAAATTGGTCTTTGCCATTTCATATTTCCACTGATGCATCAGATACAGCAATAGGTGCCTCTTTGGGACAGAAAGAAAATTTGTTCAACTATGCAATATACTTTATCAGTAAAAATTTGACACCTGCAGAAACAAATTATACAGTCACTGAAAAGGAAATGTTAGCCGTCATACATGCAGTAAACAAATTCAGACATTACATAACAGGATATCAAGTTTTTGTTCACACAGATCATTCAGCAATAAAATACTTGATGAACAAACCCATCACTAATGGACGAATTATAAGATGGCTCCTGTTATTGCAAGAATTTAATATTACAATCCAAGACCGGCCAGGCAAAGAAAACCAAGTAGCTGACTTTCTTTCCCGTATCCAATCACCAGAAGACCCAAATCCTGTGATAGACAATTTCCCTGATGAACATCTGTTTGCCATAACAGTGAAAACACCTTGGTTTGCAGATATTGCTAATTACTTGTCATCTGGAAAATTTCCAACTCAATTCACAAGTAAGCAAAGAAAGAAAATTGTTAGAGAAAGTTCTAGATATAGCTGGGTGAACGGTGATTTGTTTTATACTGGTTCAGATCTAATGATTAGAAAGTGTGTGCGTGAAGATGAAATACTAGATATACTCAGGGCATGTCATGACGAACCATGTGGTGGTCATTTTGCAGATAAAAGAACAGCATACAAGGTGCTGCAACTGGGCTATTACTGGCCATCTGTCTTCAAGGATTCTAAGGCATATGTCAAACAGTGTGACAGTTGCCAAAGAATAGGAAGACCTATCATGTCAGATGAAATGCCGCTCAAGCCTCAAGTCCTCATTGAGCCATTTGAACAGTGGGCACTTGACTTTGTTGGACCCATTAATCCACCGTCAAATGGAAAAAGATACATTCTGGTATGCACAGATTATGTAACAAAATGGGCAGAAGCCAAAGCAGTGAGCAGAGCAACTGAAGACACAGTGGTCACATTCCTCTTTGAAGAAATTTTTGTGAGATATGGAGTACCTAGACAAATTGTGACAGATCAAGGAACACAGTTTACATCAAAGTTAGTACGGGATCTGACAGAAAAATACAAGATTAAACACAGAAAGTCTACTCCATATCACCCTCAAGCAAATGGTCAAGTAGAATCCACAAATAAGGTCTTAGAAAACATCATGACTAAGACAGTTCAGCTGAATAGGAAAGATTGGTCTGAGAAGTTAAAGGATGCATTATGGGCTTACAGAATAACATGGAAAAATACAACTGGGTTTAGTCCATATCAGTTGGTCTATGGGAAAGAAGCCTTATTGCCTATTGAGTTCCAGATACAAACATTTAGACTAGCAGCTGAATTGGGCATAGACTTGACAGAAGCACAACAACAAAGGATCATGGAGCTGAATCAATTGGATGAGCATCGTCAGCAAGCTATAGAGCATACAAGATTGGTACAAGAACAAAGAATGAAATGGCACGACAGATATATTAAAACCAAGACATTTCAGAAGGGAGACTGGGCCTTGTTATTTGACTCCAAGTTCAAGGATTTCAAGGCAAAATTTACCACACATTGGCTTGGGCCATATGAAATAGAAGAAATCTTCGATAATGGAGCAGTGAAGATAAAGACCATTGACCAGGATCCCACCTCATTTGTTGTAAATGGTCATAGACTGAAAGTTTATCATCAGCCTATTAGTAAAGAGACATTCATGAAACAACTGGTAGAAGAATCAGAACTGGAAATTATGGCTCTGCCATCTTCCAGTTCAGAAAAAGAATAAAGCAACAGATATATTTAAAAAAAAAAAAAAAAAAAAAAAAAAAAAAAAAAAACAAAACAAAACAAAACAAAACAAAACAAAACAAAACAAAGAAAAAAGAAAAATAAATTGTTTGCTGGTGAAAACCAGGCAACTGGCGCTAAGCAAACACGAATTCATAGGGGAAAACCAGGGAAACCTGGACTCTATGAATTCACTATTCTTGTTTTACTATTCTCACATTATTTCAATGCAGGACCTTTCCACAATTGACTTGAGGACAAGTCAAACATTCAACAAGGGAGAGTCTTGAAGCAAGCTTTTAGCTGTTACAGCTAAGGTGTTATGTTGATCACTTTGGACCTGAAGCAAACTTAGATTGCAGCAGATCAAATCATTTCAGAAGTATTGCAAAGGGACCTGAGATAAAATAATATTGCAGTGGGACCTGAAGCAAACTTGTTGCAGCAGCACCAGAATAGAATCGACACAATATTTCAGAAGCATTGCAGAGGGACCTGAAATGAAAAATTATTCAAAGGGACCTGAACAACTCAAGAAGTGCAGTATAGTGAACAAGAAGCAGTAATAAAGAGTCTACTATCCACAACATTTTGGATTCCATTCCACCTGAACAAACAGCATTCAACATTCAACCTGTACAAACAACAGCAAGGGAGTATATTCATAAGCCATTTTTTGTGCTTGAAATTCAAATTTTTTTTAGAAACTTCTAGTTTTGATTTAATTGAAGTAAGTATCTGCAAATATTCATTAATATTCATTCCCAGTATATACCCTACATTCCCTATTCATCTTCCATTTCATTTCATTCATATAAACTTTCCCTAGATAGTTTTTTTAAATGCAAAGAGATCACACTGGGATCACTCTTTTCACATGTACATGAAGTCAAGCATGATTATAATTTTAAACATGACCCCATGGTCATTTTAAAATTATAAAAACTATGTTATAAGAATATGCGCTAAAGTTATTAAAGCATTGAATATAAACATTATAGGTTATAAGGTGCTAAAGTGATTTCAAATAAGCATAACCTAATAATGTTTCAAAAGACATAGAGAATGCGCATATATTAAAGACAGTGGTTATAAGAGGATTGCGCAAATAATATAAAGACATATTTATATACCTTAAAGCGCATATCCAAATAATCAACAGCATATAACATAGTAATATAAGGACCACGGGCAATGTAATGGTGATAGAAATGAGGCCGTGAACATGCAATATAAAGGTGATATAAGTGAGGCCGTATGCATTCAATGGCAGTGGTAAGTGAACTATGGCGTATATATATATTGCAACATATATCAAATGCACCAAAACCGTAACATTTCCATACGATAGTAAAGGAGCAATAAGACATAAACAAAGATATGACTAAAACTATGATATAACAGTGCGCATGCAAACGTTATATAGTTAAGTCGTAAATCTTATGAATACGTTGTATGGAATGAAGAAAACGAGTTTACGGCATAATTGCACACGCCATATGATAATGATCACACAGTGGTGCTACAGCCAGGTAATATGAATGATAATAATCACGTTATATCATTATCGTGAAAGGTATGGAAGCGGCCAATGCAGCAGTAGTGAATGGAATAAATACCCATATTCACCACGCAGCCCAACTACTCAACAAAGAATACGGTAGGTGACACGGTGTTACACCAGTCAGAGGGTATTGGTTGATGGAAACGGCGGACCATGAGTAATTCAAATGGCCAGCTACCAACGTCTACCAACAATGAACCGCAGGGTATACGGAGAAAACGGTCATGAAATAACCATCCCTGCGTTGATTCAAACCACCATTTCCTCATTGCCGAGAGCTCAGAGAGTCGGGTTTGTGCCAAAAACAAAGCAAAAGGCGAAGGAGTGAGTTGAGAGGAATTTTAAAGGGAAATTCTGAGGCGAAGAAGCCAAGTTTGGCAAACAAACAAGGTGAGAACTTGAGTGCTTTTCGCTCGGCGACTATAGATAAGATTGAGTCCGCCATTACTCACACAGTTTCATTGTTTGACACCAGTGCGACTGTCCAAGAAAGAAGGGATTCGAAGGTTTGTTTGCGTCCCACGCGGCCAGTGACAGCCAGGTAACCCCAAAAATCCGGGATAACTCTTTGTATACAGCACGTAGGAAGGATTGATTAAATGTTAATGCATAGACTGTGGCGTGAAAACAATAATAATCGGCCAAGCATTTAAAATCACTGGTTGCATGCATTACACGATAGAGGGAAATGAGAAATCAAATGCATCCAACATGGTGAGGTGGTTTAAATGACTGAGCGTGAGGGTTGTTGTATTTATAACCACTGTTTGTTGAACTATAGTTTGCCATGAGCCGCCGAGTTTTCAAATGCATATGAATATGTTTTCAATATGCGCCATTGTCATCGGCTGTCAAACAAGTCATGAGGGTTTGTGAATACATGGTTGCACTGAACAGAATGTCGACATAGGCATTAAATTGAGATTTTAAAAGTGCTGTTGTGTGTAAATATGAGTTGTAACGCATTAATATATGCCGTGGGTATTGCCAAAAGGAACAGAGGAATGCTGTAGGGGTGCATGTTAAAACGAGTCTTCAACCGTGTTCATGTTTCACTGTGCGCATATATTCATATATTTGTGCCATTAAAATGCATAGGATTGTCTGCAAATTTGTTGCATGGACTGCAAATCCTAATTGAAATCGACTTTGCATTATTTTGTGCCTTAAGACCAAGGGTTTCATTGACTGTGTTTCTTTAAAAAAAAATTTGCCATTTGTTTTGAGCAGTAAGAATATGAGGCCGAGCGCATATGAATAGCCCTCTAGGCTCAAAAGGTTGTCTGCAATCTTGTGTTATTTTTGTGAAATAATGAGAGGGTTTAGGCCGAGAGCAAAAGTTGCTTGTATACACAGTCATGTTTTTAAATTTTTTTTTGAAAGGCCAGTGCAATTTGCGCATTAAACACAGTCAATATTTGTGAATTTTTGAGAGGCCGAGAGTAATTTTTGCATTATACAGTCATGTTTTCTTTCATTATGGATAAACAAGGAATGTTTTGAGGAACTGTTAAGAGGCCGAGAGAAAAATTTCCATTGTAAATACACAGAGAATGTTTGAGGAAGCCGAAAACAAGAATTTTTCTTCTGTTTTTATACACAGTAACACATGATTGGGAAAACATGGTTAATTCTATATGTGTATTTACTTTTTAAAAACATACAGAGAGGGCAGTATATTGATCATGGATATTCAGGTGTGGTGTGCCTTGAAACAGGGGTTTGAAACAGGTTTATACAGAGGAAAGACAGCAGAGATTTAAAGTTGAATCAGAGAGGGCAGGTAAGCCTCATTGCTTCTACAATTTCATTTAAAAACAATCATCATTATCCTTGTCAAAATGAAGTTAGTAACAGCAGAAGATTATATTTATTGGTTCACAGAGATCATGACAAACCGGGTAGAACCGAGATTCCAAATAGAAAGTTGGAGCAAAGAAACTGTAGAAAAATTATATCAGTCAGGAATGATAGGATTTCTACAGAAGTTTAATGGTCATTCAGAACAGATAACTAAGGAGTTCATCAATAATTTCAGTCAAGACAAAACTCAAGTAGGTGAACTCAGTATTCCCATAACTCAGGAGTTCTTATCCAAAGCCTTAGAGTTGCCTATGATAGGAGAAAAATATCACAAGGGTTTGCATTTCAAGGAGAAAGCATGGACTTTCTTCCTTGAAAAGAACAGGAAAGGCACCTTTGATAGAGCTAAGGGGATACCTCGGGAATGGTTCAATGAACCATGGGGAGAACTAGTTATGGTTATTCAGAAATTTTTGACTTGTGACCGACAGTATAGCATTGCTCATCTATACCATGTTAGATTGCTGCAGCACATAAAAGGAGATGGTAGAATAAACTTGCCATATTTTCTATATAAAAGTCTTGTCAAAATGGTTGAATCAGTGAAACAGGAGCACAAGCCAAAGGCAACACAGGTATATCATCAGGGATTAATTAAAATCTTGGTAGAATATCAGGTGAAATCAAAGGGGTTAGAATGGAAGGAATTCATGCATAAAAATCATTTCATTGAACAACTTGTTGATATACAAGACAAAGTAGAGCAAGAAGATAAAAGCATAATGAACTCTCCCTTCTATCCTAGAACCAGAGCTAGAAATATGGCCATGAATGAGATTGATACATCTGTTATGTCGGTTCCTAGGACTAGGAATTCTATTGATTTTGAACAGGAGGTAGAAGCATATTCTCCTAGGAAACCAGAAGAACAAGATGTAGCACAAGAACCCC
This sequence comes from Pinus tabuliformis, assembly GCA_031772625.1. Lineage (NCBI taxonomy): Eukaryota > Viridiplantae > Streptophyta > Pinopsida > Pinales > Pinaceae > Pinus > Pinus tabuliformis. The sequence goes on along the minus strand of CM062819.1, from coordinate 2,009,930,608 downwards.
TTGAGAGAGATTCCATATTTGATAATGATGCAGGAGAATCATTGATGAAAACCACCCAGGATTTTGAAAAGGAACTGAATTTGGCCAAGATACAAGACTTAACAGATCAGCTAGGAATAAGTAAAATTGTTGAGAGGCAATTAAAATCAGAGAATAAGGCACAGAAAAAGGATAATGCAAAGTTAATGAAAACAAATGAACAATTACAAGAAGAAATAAGCAGGTTGCAAAAGAGAAATGATTTACTTTCCAAACAGGCATTCCAGTGGTTAAAAGATAAAAACATGTGGAAAGCTAAATATGAAAAGCAGAAGGTTAAAGCAGCAATGTTAAAGGCCAAACAGGAATCAGAATTTGATAGTGTGAACAGGGAAACAGATACAGGTACAGCATCTACTTCAGAGGGCAGAAGGTCCAAGAGGAGCAAGCAAGCATGGGGACATGCTTGATAATAAGCATGGGAGAGATGTTGGGCTTCAGTTTTGATCTCATTTTGCTTTGATAAACTTATCTAGTTATCCATTTATCCCTCATTTTCACTTCATCCATCTCATTTTAATGAATATTTGATGTCTAATCAGGTATTTAGCTTTAATTTATCAATTTCTAAAGTTTTTATTAAAGTTTGATTTTAAGTGCAATTTTGGCAATTTCAGAAATTCCCGTAATCACTTCACGTTGGATATGGATGCAGGCCACTTCAGCACGAATGGGATGCATGAATAGGAAGCTTGGGAACTAGGATCAAGCCACCTATGCTTGGTTCCAACAGAACGAGTTTTCTTATGCCTTTTTGGAGCTAGTCAATCATGACTAGTCATCCAGAAATCCCATCTAAATAGGGCTGTTTTGGGATTCCATGATCTTAGTCATATTTCTTGGGATGGTGGAGTTGGATTCGACTTGAATAGGTGGACTAAAGTAGATATGATTGTTAGAGTGATTTTAGATCAGTTGGTTTCATGAACTCATTATTTAAGAGCCACACTTTGATGGCTCAACACACTTGACATATGATACTATTATGCTGTAATATTTTTGGTTTGAAGACTTGAGTTGGAGACTTATGTTACTTTCATTTTGCTGATCAATACATGGATGTTTTGCTGATCTAAAGCTTCTGATATCATCTTCATTAGTGTGCAAAGCAAGGGTGGAGGGCCCCCACTCCAAGCTAAGTACACTTCCAAGTTAGACTAGTTTTATTTCATTGCAAATCTGGTTGATGATAGCTTTAGTTTTTCAAAGTCTTATTTCAGATTGTATCATGGTTATGAATAGTGATTGATTTCATTTGTTAATGGTTTATTCATCATCTAATTGAGTGGGAAAACAAGTGTTCAAGTTGGGCATTCTCTCTATGAAATGGTGAATTAGAATTAGTCTCTTTCATTTACATGCAAATGGTTTGTTTTCATTTAGATTTATATCTTGAGATGAATGAGTTATTATGGAAAGCTTTGAGTGTCTCTTAAGTTAAGAGCCTTTTTCATGTATGATTTATGCATCTTGAGTCTTTGATTATAATCTCTAATTCATTGAAGTAATACTTGAGGAGGAAGTAGATTTCTTGAGTCAAGAACTCTTCCAATGTTCCCTCTTTTGAGCTGATTGAATCAAGAGTTTTAATATATATTGCTTCTTAGTTTTTAATCATTTATCTTTCAAGCATTGATTATATTAGATCTTCACAAATAGTGGTTTGCCTCCAAGAATAAAACAACCCGGATTGATAGTAAATAATTGTGTTAATTTAGGAACATAAATTAGCCCAACAAAGACAAATCATTAACAAGAAGTTTCTACAAGTTTTTATACAAACTCTTCTTGCAGTTCAGGTATCAAAACCACAATTTCCTCATGCAATTTTTGTCAAAAACTTTGCACAGTGAATGTTATTTCAAAAACACAGTACACAGTTTCTAAAATAGAGGAGGCTTTTCATAATTTTTTTATGATGAAATTTTGCAAAAGGAGAGAGATTTAAATACGATTTGTAAAATAGTGAGGAATTTTTTTTTCTTACAGTGAGATTTTTGTTTTGGGTCTTTTACACAGTCAAATTTTTCTTCACTCAGATTTACAAACAAGAACCTTGTGTTGATATTATTTGCAGCAGAAGTCAAAGAAATTGAAGATTTATAGGAAAATGAAGTAATCTCATTTGTTTTCAAAAGCTAAGGAGATCTAGTAAGTGCATTTACCAAGATTTTTATTGCATGAATATGGAACATTTTGTTTGTTATCTTCACAATGAGATTATTTATTGGGCAAGGTTATATAAATTGGTATACAGAGCATATGAAAATGTGATCTGATAATGAGATCTAAGAAAAATAATAAGGTATTACAGACTCATGTGCATAGATTTTCCTATGTTATTTTATGCAATGGATCGATCAGATTGCGAAATACATAGACTATGAAGCAGTAAAAGACTATAATAGACAAACACATAAAAACACAACAAGTTTAATAAGGAGTTCACCCAATACTCCTGGGCTACATCTCTTGGTCCAGCCTTCAGTGGTGGCCTCTCTATTATGTCTTCAAGCAGAGTTCTTACAATAGTATGAGTGCAATTTGAGATTCAATACACGCAGATATAACAATAAGATTTTGCTTGAACCTCTCAAGATTTCTCTGAGTACACAGACTCTCTGAATCACTCTCTGTCTCTGTCTTAGCTCTGTCTCAGCACTGCCTTCAATATAGCTTGCCCTGTTTGCTCTCTACCTGTGGCTTTAAAGCCAATCTGGGTTGCCTGTTTGTTTTTCCTTCTCGGATTTCTACCTCCCAGCCTCTGTCTGCTCGAATCCCTCTTCTAGTGTTACACAATCATTGCATAACGCCTAAAGGGGAGGTGGCCACCTATTTTGCAATGTAAGAGTGCCTCGGGCCCTTGAAATCCTTCGGAATCCCGAACGCGGTTGTTTTCTGCTAACACAGGCAAATGCATTCATGACTGTGAAATTCTGCCAAACACAGTTCATTTCAGACTTCAAAAGTCCTTAAATACGGTCTATTCCTCTATCGGGTCCATGTTCAATTGCTATCGCAAGTCGCTTCGGCCTTGCTCCAAGGTTCCCCTTTGTATGTTTGAAATGCATTAAAATCGTGAAAATAACGTAAGAAATGGTTTATGGTGGATTTGAAATAATATACAATAGCTTTAAGAAACCCTTTCGAGTCTGGCTTATCGCATCGACACTTCATCCTGTGTATTTTGTTTAATAAACGAAATACGCAGAATACATTAAAATGCCTTTTCTGCGAATCTCAAATCTTATGAAATAATATTTATATAACTGCTGGGTCCAGTTCATCGGATCGCAGATGTGTATGTGTACCTACTCGCTCCTCTATGTAGCCCCAATTGTGATATCGCGATGCGATTGATTGTAATCGCACATCACGATAACCCCAAGCCATTGTAAGTGCTCTTGTAATCCCCGATAGCGATCCTGCGATGCAACACGGGTCATCGATCTGCGTGCTTGATTGATGCCCCTAGTTAGCTCCGCTAGTCACTGTCGCAAGTGTTATGTCATCTGCGCTGATATCCGCTGATTGCCACCGCTGATTGTGATTCGCCGATCAAATCTAGACCATTGATTGGCCAGATTTGACAGCTACTATGCATTCATTGCTCACGCCTCCAATACTCTATTTTTTTCATGGTTTTCTTTGGTTTTTGCCTCCCAATAGTGTTTTTCAACCATTCTAAGGGCTCTTTGCATGCAATTGCTTTGATTTTTTCCATTATTTTAAGAGGTTTTGAAGACTTAGAGAGTGTTCTTGGATCCATTTGGATCACGCCTTCCCACTGAAAAGGCTTTTGGACCACCAAAAGTTGGTTTTCAAGCATAACTCAAGTGAGGATACCACTGCCTCACTTGCCCAATCTCTATCCATTTTGCATTGTTGGGTTTTGAACCTTTGACCCTAATCCTAAGGTACTCCATGTCCCCTCTACGCATAGTCCTCATCTTCTTGCAGCTCGTCGAGGTATTCAGGCAATAGATCAGCAATGGAAGACAATTGACTTTGCTCTTCGGGATCTTCAATTAATGAAGGTTCAAATAGTCTTACGTTTTCTGCATTTAACACTGAATAGATGTGCATGTATGCTAGAAAATCAAGGTGGAAAGCATTCTCACCAATTTTCTCAAGTACCTTAAAAGGCGCATACCTTATTGGCTTCAGTTTCTTTCCCTCACCTTGCATTCTGTCCTTGCTGATATACAACCAGACTTGATCACCAACTTGGAAAATGTGCTCCACCATATGTTTATCATGCCTTGCCTTGTACTTGGCTTGGCTCTTTTCCAGTTGTTCCTGCACTGCCTGGTGAATTTCTTGGATCTGTTCAATGAACTTGGTTACTTTGTCCACATCACTGTGTCTAGCAACTCCTATGTCTTTTTCAAAGACAAAATCCAAGGGAGACCTTGGTATAAAACCAAAATAGGTCTGGAAAGGAGATCTCTGTGTAGAAGAATGTTTAGCACAGTTATAAGCATGTTGCACATAACATAAATGTTCATCCCAAAGCTTGGGATGCTTGCTGCAATAACCCCTGAGCAACTGGATCATTGTCCTGTTGACTACCTCTGTTTGGCCATCTGTTTGTGGATGAAATGATGTGCTTTTCTTCAGCCTGGTGTCCATCAATTCCCACAGACTTGACCAAAACTTCCCAACAAATTGGGAATCTCGATCAGATACTATGGAAGTGGGTAACCCAAAATGCACCCAGACATGCTGAAAGAACAACTTTACTATTTGTTCAGCTGTAATCTGCTTATTACAAGGTATTAAAATACACATTTTGTTGAACATGTCCACAATAACATATAAATAGTCATGTCCCTTTTTAGATTTTGGCAATCCCCCAACAAAGTCCATGGAAACACTTTCCCAAGGATGGGAAGGGACTGGTAGTGGAGTGTACAAGCCTAGTTTTCTATTGCTGGGCTTACTTTTAGCACACATGGTACACCCTCTTACATATCTAGAAACTGTTTCATGCATTTTTGGCCAATAACAATATCTTTGCAGCTGTGCAACTATTTTACTTACACCAAAATGACCTGATATCAGAGAAGTATGTGCCTCCCTAATTATGTTAACTCTTTCAGTTTGTGGAATGCATAGCTTCCCCAAATGATACAAGAGTTGGTCCTTAACATAGTAATCTAATTCTTCTACCTTTTTTCCATTACTTAAAGCTACATATACATCTTTAAAGTCTATATCTTGAGCATATTTTCCAATATAGCTTTCATGCATTACTGATTTATGCTTAAGTATAATAGATGCATTTATGATTGGTCTGGACAACATATTTGCAAATTTATTGTTTATGTCCTTTTTATATCTGATGACTAAATGAAACTGTTGTAGGAAACCCATCCACCTATAGTGTCTTGATTGCTGCAATTTAGTTTGTGAGTGAAAGTACTAAAGTGGCTGATGATCAGTATGTATAATTGTTTCTTGGCCCATTAAGTAATGTTTCCACTTCTTCACACTCTGGACTAATGCATACAATTGTTTATCATATGTATGATAATTAACTACTATAGAATTAAAAGTCTCAGAATGGTAGCATATGGGTTTACCACGTTGTATCAACACTGCTTCCATGGCATAGTCACTGGCATATGTTTCGATCTTGAATGGTTGTTGAAGATTTGGCAATGCTAGTACTGGTGCTATACTAATTTTTTCTTTCAAGGTGTCAAAGGCTTTCTGCTGTTTTCCTCCCCACTGAAACACCTTGTTCAATCCTGTTAAAGCATGTAAGGGAGCTGCAATTAAGGAAAAGTTAGCAATAAACTTTCTCCAATATTGTGCTGCTCCTAAGAAGCTTCTAACTTCTGTAGCAGACTTGGGTTTAGGCCAGTTTACAATGACTGCAACCTTAGAGGGATCTATCTTCAATTCACCACCCCCTACAATATGACCCAAATAATTCAAAGATGTTTTACCAAATTCACATTTTGATAATTTAACATAGATATTTTCTTTCTTCAAAACATCTAGAGTCTGCTTTACATGCTTCAAATGTTCTTCCCATGTTTTACTGAAAACAAGAATGTCATTCGAATATACAATTACAAAATCATCAATAAAATGCCTGAGTACATCATTCATAACTCTCATGAAAGTGGCAGGAGCATTAGTTAAGCCAAAAGGCATAACTAGCCATTCATATAGCCCTTGCTTTGTTTTGAAAGTAGTCTTCCATGCATCTTGCTCTGCTACTCTGACCTGATAGTAACCACTACGCAAGTCCAACTTGGAAAATTAAACAACTTCTTTCAATTGATCCAGTAGACCATCAATGCGAGGAAGGGGATAACGATTCTTGATTGTTATTTTATTTAGTGCTTGGTAATCAATGCACATCCTCCACGAACCATATTTCTTCCTCACCAACACGATTGGAGATCCGCATGGTGATGTGCTTGGTCTTATGAACCCTTTCTCGAGTAGCTCATATACCTACTTCTTGATCTCTGCATTCTCCAAAGTGGATAACCTATACATTCCGATGTTAGGCAATGGAGCATCTTGCTGCAAATTAATATCATGTACACTTTTCCTTTTTGGTGGCAGACCTTTAGGTTCTTGAAATAGGATATCATATTCTAAAACAACAGTTTCTAAATCAGCTTGTTGTTTAGCATCACAGCCTTCAAATACATTGGTTTTATCAGGTTTCTTTTCCTTTACAACCATCAGTAAAAATTTCTTGCATGAATTTACAATTCTTTTCATCTACCCTGAGTTTATGAGAGTATAATTATTCTTGAGTTTATGAGCTCTTACAATATATTCGATTCCATCTTTAACGAGTTGATACTTATTTTCAGCTCTATAGAAAATGGCTTTTCTATCATACAAGTAAGGACTTCCTTAAACAATCCACATATATCTAAGGGAACAATATCTAACTCAACCTCATCTACAAATTTTGACCCAAAAGAAAACCTAAGTTTACATTGTCTAGTCACTTGTAGCTTTGCTTTATCACATACCCAACCTAATGGATATGGCTTCTTGTGAGGTGTGGTTAGTAATCCCAGCTTCTTTACAATTGCTTTAGAAATTAAGTTTACTTGTGAGCCACTATCAAACAAAGTATCAATCTTTTGATGCTTGGAAATAACTCTAATATGAAAAAGCTCATGTCTTTTCCTCTCATTTTCTTCACTATCAATAGTTTGTGCAGAATTACTAGTAGATGCTTCAGAATTTTTACCTTTTATACATGTGGCTGCGATTGTTGTTTCATCACCTGAGTCTGACCCCAAATCTTTCTATATAGCAGCAGCAGCCTTCTTCTTCTTGCCATTGAACTTCTTGGGTTTCAGCTCTGGATGCAAAGACCAGCAATGTTCATCATCATGTCCATCCTTCTTGTAGTGAGTGCATGAAGGATTGGCCTTTTGTGCAACATTTTCCTTCCTCTCTTTCCATTTCCGCTTCCTCTTTTCCTTGTTTTCACTTGCAGTGGATTTTTATGATCCCCCAATCTCTGGGTTCACATTCTTGCCTCTAGCCTCTAGATGGGTAGCCTAGACAGATACCTCATCTATGCTAGTAGGGTTAAACATGAGAATAGTGTGCCTCAAATAGCTGTGTAGACCAGCTATATACTTCAGCAAAGTTTCAGGTGAGTCTAAAGAAATGCCTAGAATCAAAGCTCTTTTTCTAAATTCTTGGGTCTAGCTTTGTACACTTTGCCCTTTTAATTGGCGAAGAGTTTGCCAACTCATCATAGCTTGCTGCATATAAGCTAGTGGATAGAATTGTTTTTTAATTGCAGAAATAAATTCACTCTAGACAGAAAGAATTTTACCATGCTTCTTCAAGTCAGCTTGTGTCCTACCTTCCCACCATACCAAGGCAGTTCCTCCAAGGTGTAGGCTGGCCAACTGAATTTTACTCCTGTCTGAATCAATGCTCTGCACCCTGCAATACACATCAATCTATCTAATCCAGTTATCTAGCTTCTCTACATATAATTCTCTGTCATATATTGGCAAATCAAATTTAACATCTAATTTAATCAAAGATGTTTTCTTCTTTTTATTTTCAGGGCTATCAGGAGGTGTGGATAGAGGAGCCTCTTTTCCTTTCTCTTTTCCTTCAGAATGGCTATCTATAAGAGATATCTCTATTCCTTTGTCTTGTTTGGAGGTTGAAGAATCTTCACTTTGACCTTTCTTAAATTCTCGATACATTTCTTCTACCATGGCTCTCATGGTCATGAAACTGTCCATGAACTGAGACTCTGATTCCAAGGGATTTTCTTCTGCCATTTTCCTCCTAGGATAAACCCTACCAATTTTTGGGTTAGCTTCAACCAGTTCTCCTTCTCCTAATTTGAGCTTTGACCTAGTTATCATTCACCAATCTAGCACAAGCTTGTCCAACCTTAGTAAACCTAAAGCTCTGATACCACTTGATCTGACAATGAGATCTAAGAGAAATAATAAGGTATTACAGATTCATGTGCATGGATTTGCCTATGTTATTTTATGCAATGGATCCATCAGATTGCGAAATACATACACTATGAAGTAGTAAAATACTATAATAGAAAAACACATAAAAACACATCAAGTTTAATAAGGAGCTCACCCAATACTCCTGGGCTACATCTCCTGGTCCAGCCTTCAGTGGTGGCCTCTCTATTATGTCTTCAAGCAGAGTTCTTACAACAATATGAGCTCAATACACACAGATATAACAGTAAGAGTTTGCTTGAACCTCTCAAGATTTCTTTGAGTACACAGACTCTCTGAATCACTCTTTGTCTCTGTCTTAGCTCTATCTCGGCACTGCCTTCAATACTGCTTGCCCTGTTTGCTCTCTGCTTGTGGCTTTAAAGCCAATCTGGGTTGCCTGTTCATTTCTCCTTCTCGGCTTTCTACCTCCCGGCCTTTGTCCGCTCGAATCCCTCTTCTAGTGTTACACAATCATTTCATAGCACCTAAAGGGGAGGTGGGCACCTATTATGCAACGTAAGAGTGCCTCGGGCCCTTGAAATCCTTCGAAATCCTGAATGTGGTCATTTTCTGCTAACACAGGAAAATTCATTCACGACTGTGAAATTCCACCAAACACAGTTCCTTGCAGACTTCAAAAGTCCTTAAATACAGTCTATTCCTCTATTAGGTCCATCCTCAATCACTATCGCAAGTCGCTTTGGCCTTGCTCCAAGGTTCCCCTTTGTATTTTTGAAATATGTTAAAATCGTGAAAATAACATAAGAAATGGCTTATGGCGGATCTGAAATAATATACAATAGCTTTAAGGAACCCTTTCGGGTTCGGCTTATCGCATCGACGCTTCACCCCGTGTATTTCATTTAAATGAAATACGCATAATACATTAAAAATTCCCTTTCTACAGATCTCAAATCTTATGAAATAATATTTATATAACCATCAGGTCCAGTTCATCGGATCGCAAATGTGTATGTGTACCTGCTCGCTCCTCTACGTAGCCCCGATTGCGATATTGCAATGCGATTTATCGCAATCGCACATCGCGATAACCCCGGGCCACTATAAGCACTCTTGTAATCTCCGATAGCGATCTTGTGATGCAACATGGGCCGTCGATTTGCGCGCTTGATTGACGGTCCTAGTTAGCTCCGCCGGTCGTCGTCGCAAGTGTTATGTCGTCTGCGCCGATATCCGTTGATTTCCACCACTGATTGCGATTCACCAATCAGATCTGGACCGTTGATCGGCCAGATCTGACGGCTACTATGCACTCATTGCTCACATCTCCAATACTCTATTTTTTTTCACGGTTTTCTCTGGTTTTTGCCTCCCGATAGTGTTTTTCAGCCATTCTAAGGGCTCTTGGCATGCGATTGTTTTGATTTTTGGCATGATTTTAAGAGGTTTTGAAGACTTAGAGAGTGTTCTTGGATCCATTTGGATCAAAATGGCAACAAAAATGTAACCCAAAGACTTTAAAGTAGAAAATTGGAGTAAGGAAGCAATGGAGAAATTATTTCAAGTAGGACTACTGGAGTTCCTTAAGAATTTTGGTGGCCATAATGACATAATCACACAAGAATTCATAGAAAATTTTGAAAATGGGCAAACTAAAGTGGGTGAACTTCCTATACCAGTGAATCCAACTTTCATATCTCAAGCATTAGAACTTCCTTTAATAGGAGAAAAATATCACAAAGGTTTACATTTTAAGGAGAAAGGATGGACCTTTTTCCTAGAAAAACAAAGGAAAGGGACCTTTGATAGGACAAAAGGAATTTTAAGGGATTGGTTCAAAGAGCCATGGTCAGAATTAGTTGTGATCATCCAAAAATATTTTACTTGTGATAATAGGCACAATATAGTCTACCTTTACCATATAAAATTGCTTCAACATATCAAGGGAGACTGTAAAATCAATATTCCTTACTTCTTTTCAAAGAGCTTGACTAAAATGATAGAAAATGTCAAAAACAAAACAAAAGCTAAAGAGGTTAATATCTATCATTGTGGGTTGATCAAGATACTTGTTGAGTATCAGGCAAGGAACAAAGGGATACTTTGGAATGAATTTTTGGCCAAACATCACTTTGAAGACCAAATAACAAGGAATGAGGAAAGGTTTGAACAATTACATGTCACAAAAAGTATCATGAATTCTCCTTTATATCCAAGGACAAGATTGAAAAAGAAGCAGGATGGTGTTATGATTGAGAAATAAAAATCATTTTTGTCCATTCCTAGGAGATCAAGAAGAAAGTCACAAGAAGAACCAAACAACCAAGGGAAAGACCTAGAAATTGAGATTATTGAAACCGAACCTCCACAAACATCAAAACAAATTGATGAGATCATACAAAGATTGGAGGAGGAAGCTCGGGAAGAGCCCATAGAAAAAGGCTCTTATTTTGAGGATGCTTGGGTAGGAGCCACCTCATCTCATTCATATGCTAAAGAGGCAAGGGAAGAATCCAAAGAATTTCATAATGAGGAATATCTGAAGAAAATAGCAGAGTTGACTAGTGAGCTAGAGGATAGTAAAATCATGGAAAGACACTTGAAGAGAGAGAAAAAATGTACAAGGAAAACAAAAAGAACATAGTCAAAGAAAATAATAAATTGAACAAGAAAATCAAGAAGCTTGAAACTTAGAATATGCCCATTTCCAAACACCCTATAGATGGCTAAAAGAGAAGAAGTTATGTCAATATAAATATGAAAAACAAAAATTAAAAGTTGCCATCTACAAAGCAGAGGAACATGAGGGCATTGATATTGTACTTCGAGCTGCATAGGAAGATACTACAGGTTCAGGTACAATAAGGGTATCATCAGTCGCAAGGTCCAAATGGAGGAAGCAAGCATGAGGACATGCTTGAGCATCAGCAAGGGGGAGATGTTGGCCCTCAATTTTGGTCATTTTTTCCTATCCTAAACCTATCCATTTACCACCATATTCCATCCTATTTCATTTACATATGCTTCATTTTACTATTATTTTGCATATTTAGGTAACTAAATTAAGTTTTTCAATTTTTAGAAATTTTCGTAAAAATTGGGTTTTAAGAGTAAATTTGGACTGCACTAAAAATTCCCATAATAGCTCCGTTAAAGTCATATGTGCAGGTCATCTGGGTGAGATTTGAGGCATACTTGGAAATATTGGGAACCACAGATGGATGAACACCTATTGGTTTGGTCAAACTGAGAAAACACAGGTCCGGTTGATGCTGGTCAAACTTGACTTGTCATTCAAAAATCCCTATTAAAAAGGGGCAACATATTATTTTTTGGGATTTTTCCTAATTTTGTGAACCAGACTTGATGAGTTCAACCTAGATGGATGGATCAGGATAGATAAATACTGTTAGAGCTTTTGTAGCTAATTTTGTTGATAATTTTCTTATTTAGACTGGGTTTATGAACCATTCATGTATTTAATTTGTATTCAGACTATTGGAGACTTTTTGATAATTTGAGGAATACTTTTTACTGTTCCAAGTTGTTGTTCATGTCGTGGATATTTTCATAAGTTAGCTATAGCTGAGAGTTATTTGGTGTGCAAGGCAAGTTTGGAGGACCCCCATACCAAGCTAAGTACACTTTGATTACATTAACAAAATTTAATTTCAGTATTTCTTGTTTCAGATTTATGCTTCAGTTATTTAGATGTGTGATGCTTTTTGTGTGATTTTGAGATGATGTTAGTTTAAAATCAAATTTTCATATGAAATAAAAAATAAGAATTTAAGCTAAATTCTCTTTCTATCGCATTATGAATCATAACTAAAATCATACTTTTTGCATTTATGTATTATTTCTTGAATTCCAGTTTTATTTGATGCAATGGTAATGTTATTGGAGTAGAACTGTGAGGAAGGACCACTAGAACCTCCCAAGTTAGGAGTCTCTTCTCTTGCTATCTACGCATTACAAACCACTTCTCTTTAGTTTCTCTTTTTAGAGACAGCACTATGAGGAAGGACAAACAAGACTTCCAAAGTTATGAGCCTCTTCTCTTGCTTGTTGCACCTTGAACCATAAAATTTTTAGTCTATTAAAACTTAGAATATATTTGTAATATGCACTTCGTTTAACTTTATATTCTTGCCTTCCTAAATTGACTTCACCTAAAATCCATAGATTTTGGACATGCTTCCAAGTCTACAGACTCGGATTGACAAGTAAAACACATGTGTTAGTTTACTTAGTAAATTAACCTTACAAAGAGAAAGAGCAATAGCAGCAAATCAAATAAACATAATGAAAGTAGACATGGTGACGAGGAAAGTATTTCTTTATTTTCTAGATGTGAGAGTGGCTCTTTCATTATCCTTGCACCAACTTCCTCTTGGAGTTTACTTTTCCTGCACTATTCTGCACCCTGATGATCTTCAGGATCTATTTTTCTTGATCAAATTCTCATCAAGAAGTCAGTGAAAGAATCATTCAAATACTCATGAAAGAAAAATAACCAATTCTCTATAAAGAATAAATACAATGTATGATAATTATTCCCAAGCACCAACTTGGTTTTTGATGAGGCTCCGACCTCTAGGGCTTCGACCCTATCTCATCCAAGGCACCTACCTTGAATTTAGGAGCACCAACTCCATGGACACCAATCCTGTTGTTTTTAATAGAGAATGTCCTAATCTGAGAGATATGTCAATCAATGCTCCAGAGCCATAGTTCAGAAAATAAAGAAGACTGAGCCTTTGATCCTTCCACAGATGTATTACCACCGAGCCTTACACAGATTCTCTGTATTACCAATCCTCTGTAGATGTATGTCCATGGCTCCACAGGTGGAAGTTACTAGTCCAACTGTTACATTGTTCTAAGCCTTTCAACCGAGCCTCCAAGTGACTGTTCTGAAGTTTGATCTCCCACACGACTATAGTTCCGAGAATTTTATCACAGGTTCGGCTTCTTCAACACAGGTCCGTGAAAATTTAGGGTCTGTCCACAGGTCGAGGATATAGTCATCTTGCCACAAATTTGAGATGATTGTTCAGTGTTTAATAAACCAACCTATAATAGGTGACTGTTAGACAAAGCCTTCCCTAGATCACTAGTCTGTGCCTTATCCACAGGTGGCTGTGCTATATAGTCCGAGTTTCTGAGCTTACAAAAGGTACCCAATCACAGTTTTTGAAAGATCCACTAATCCTCAACAACTGAGCTTCAAAAATTGTAACTCCAGCTGCCTTGCAGATTTCCATAGTAATTATGAGCTTCTTTAACATGTTTATAGTCCGTGAATGATAGTTATTACAGTTCAGAGGTCAGAATGATAACCCAATCATATAAGTATGCCCAAACAGTAATCTTTTACTCCTTGGCCTCCTTGGTTCACGAGTTGTGAACACTTCTCCATTTTTGTCTTCTTGTAGATGTTCTTCGCTGAATTGTTGTACTTGAAACAAAGGTCTAACCTCTTATTTATACACGTTTTGCTTCCTCACAATGAACAATTACGTCTTCTAGGTCGAGCTGACATGACTTGTCTTAATACAGGTCAGCTCAATAGGCAAAGAATTAATTTAATCTTTAAAAATCAATTTCTCCTAAACCATTAGGAGTTTCGGGTCATATAATAGTTCATTGGAAAGGAAAAATTATGCTCTATAAGATGGTCTGTTGGGTCCCTATAATACTAGTGATTACCCCATTACTATTGTAGTTATACCCCTTATTTATATTGTTGTACCCATGTAGTGCCCATATTGTTACTATTGTGCCACATAGAATCCCACTATTGTTATTTTTGTGCCCTACAATATTATTGTTATGTAGGCTCTGATTGTATTGGGACCACTTAGACTCCTATATATAGAAAGGAGGTATTTTCATTTGTATCATCCAAGAATTGTTCATTTATGTAATGTAAAGGAGGTTGCCCCCTCGAAGAGGCTGAATTCTAAGGCGTGGATCTCTCTTTTCTATCTTTTTGTGAGCTGGTTTCATAACATTTGGTATCAGAGCTTTGGATTCTAGGGTTTCGCTGCTCCAAACAGGTCATCGTGGCATTTTCGCTATAACTTTTTTTCTGTGACGTTTCAGAAGTCGCAAAAAAAACCCATTTGAGAAGAATTGGCGCTGAACCTTGGGTCCGAATTTCAGAGCTTTTCTCGCGATATTTTCGGAGATATGATCTGAGGAAGTTGGTCTTTTTGCAGACTCCTGAATTACATTCAAAACAGGTGACCTGGGGAAAATCGTCATAACTCTCTCTCTGAGGATCGGATTGAAATTTCGTAAAAAGGTACAGAAAGAGGACGGACTGTAGTTTCTTGTGTGTGTGTTTTAGATTCAAAGGTTGAAACAGTGACTCGTGGCACGTCGTACAAGTTCGCTCTACTGAACCAGTCTAAAAGCAAGTCACTGTGGGAGATTTCACATAACTCTTCCTTGGAGAATCCAATTTGGCTCAGACTTGTGGCATTGGAAAGAGGACGCAGAAGGCTACTACAGGTAGCAATTTCAGAATTGGATGATCTGAAATTACAGAGATACATCAGATTCAATATCAGGCTTCTATAAAGTGAAAAAAGGTGTGTAGTTTTTTTTAAATTTTTGTGTAAGCTTGGTTTAACGGAATTCAAAGGGCATAGTAAAACATTATTATCGGTAACTGATGCCCCGAGGAAAAAAAATGCAAACACCTAGTAAGGAACCTGAAAGCTCTAGCATGACTCATGAAGAAGAGGAAGAAATGCTACATGATATATCAAAATTACAAGAACAAGTGCAACAAATGTCACGCTCACAAAAGCTAACAGAAGCTAAGATAAGTGGCGTGGAATCTAAGATAAATGGCATGGAAGCTAAGATGGATGGCATGGAAGCTAAGATTGATGCTAAATTTGATGGCATGGATGATAAGATGGATGAATTGAAGAAGTTGCTACAAGAAAGGGTCACTAATGGTGAAAAGGTAGTAAAGGAAACTCATGATGAGAACAAAAGAAATGTTAATCATGATTCCATAGATGCTAATGTTGGATCGAAGACTCACCATGTTCCAAAAATCGATATGAGGAAGTTTGATGGCAAGGATCCCGCCACATGGATATTACAGATGGAGCAATTCTTCGATCTCAATAATGTGCAAAACACACAAAAGGTACGTATGGCAACTTTATATTTGGAACCAAATCAGTTTGTATGGTATCAATGGCTTTGTTCTCGTAAACAATTTATCACTTGGGCAATTTTTACGGAAGAATTGATAGCACATTATGAGGATACAAAAAGCAACACTTTTTTTAGCCAATTGATAAGTCTCAAACAAAAGGGTTCAATAATGGAGCACATTGAGGAGTTCCAAAAATTGAACATAAGGGTAAAAGATATTCCAGAGGAGCATAGGATTGATGTGTTCATAGGGTCTTTAAAGGATAATATCCAACATGATGTGCGCCTTTGGGAACCTGATTCATTAGAGAAGGCATTCAGGTTAGCAAGAAAAATGGAAAGCAAAATTATGGCAACTAGGAAGCATACCATTCACAACTATAAAGACGGAAGTGTTGTTGCCCATAGTCTTCCACAACCTACAAGGTTGACACCACAACAATTGGAAGAAAAAAGAGCAAAAGGGCTTTGTTACAATTGTGATAGCAAATACACAAAAGGTCATAAGTGTGCTGAGAAGAAATTATTCTACATAGATTGTGAAGAGGAAGAAGAAAAGGAGCAAGAAAGGTCAAAAGAAGAGGATATATTCCAGGAACAAAGCCTAGATGAAGAACAAATAAATCCGACCATATCTTGTAATGCATTGGCGGGAATTACCACTCCTCAAACCATCAAGATAGAAGGACAAATCAAGAAGAAAAAGGTAATAGTGTTGATTGATTCAGGAAGCACCCACAATTTTATTCATTGTAGGGTAGCAAAAGAATTGAATTGCTTCCTATATCCAGCACCAGAGTGTCAAGTGATGATTGCAAATGGAGGAACAATAAATTGTTCTGGAAAGTGCCATAATATCAAGCTATCCATGGGAGAATATGTATTGACTAGCCCAATGCTTTCCATTCCAATGGGAGGTGCTGATGTTGTACTAGGAGTCCAATGGCTACAATCCTTGGGTACAATAGCTTTTAATTTTCAAGAACTTTTCATGAAATTTTCTGTGGAAGGAAAGGAAGTTGAATTAAGGGGTATTGCAGGGAAACCAGGAAAGATAATCAGCTCTAATGGTATGACAAAGCTTCTAAAAAAGGAGCAAAGAGGTGTAATTGCACAATTATGTTCGCTAGATGTTTCCACATTGGAATCATCTATTTCTCCAGATCTCCAAAAAGTCCTGGACAATCATTCCAAGGTATTTGAGACTCCCAAAGGTCTCCCACCTATGCGTGATCATGATCATGCTATTCATCTGATTCCAGGAAGTGTTCCTCCAAACATCAGGCCGTACAGATATCCATATGTCCAAAAAAGTGAAATTGAACGTATGGTTGCAGAAATGCTAGAGGCTGGTATAATTCAACCGAGTCAAAGTTCTTTCTCAGCTCCAGTAGTATTGGTGCACAAGAAGGATGGATCATGGCGCATGTGTCCAGATTATAGGGAGCTCAACAAGCTCACTATTAAAGATAAGTTCCCCATTCCTGTTATTGATGAATTACTGGATGAATTGCATGGATCAATTTACTTCACCAAGTTGGATCTTCGTTCGGGATATCATCAAATCAGAATGAAGATTGAAGACATTCCGAAAACAGCATTTAGAACTCATGAGGGTCATTATGAATTTTTGGTCATGCCTTTTGGCCTTACCAATGCACCTTCAACATTTCAAGGTTTGATGAATTCAATTTTCAAACCATTCCTTAGAAAATTTGTGTTAGTATTTTTTGATGATATACTAATCTACAGCAAGTCTTGGAAGGATCATGTTGAACATGTTGACAGGGTGCTACAACTATTGGAGGAGAAACAATTATATGCAAAAAGATCCAAATGTTTCTTTGGAGTCCAGGAGGTGGAATATTTGGGTCATATTGTATCTCATGAAGGAGTTAAGGTAGACCCTAGCAAAATTAAAGCCATTAAGGAATGGAAAATCCCCACATCCATAAAGCATCTGCGAGGATTTCTTGGGTTGACAGGGTATTATCGCAAGTTTGTTAAGAATTATGGGAGAATAGCAGCACCTCTAACAACATTATTGAAGAAAGATTCATTTTCATGGACTTCGGAAGCAACAAAGGCCTTTGAACATCTTAAAGAGGCAATGTGCCAAGCACCGGTCTTAGCTACACCGGACTTCACAAAAACCTTTATTGTGGAATGTGATGCTTCAGGAAATGGAATTGGTGCTGTTCTAATGCAAGATGAAAGACCCATTGCTTTTGAAAGTCGTCCAATCAAGGGAAAGTTTTTAAGCAAAGCTATTTATGAGAAGGAAATGTTGGCAATACTCCATGCACTTAAGAAATGGCGACCCTACCTAATGGGAAGACACTTCAAGGTAAAAACGGATCATGATAGCCTTAAATACTTTTTAGAACAAAGATTATCCTCTGAAGAGCAACAAAAGTGGGTCACAAAGATGTTGGGTTATGACTTTGAAATCATCTACAAAAAAGGGAAGCAAAATGTGGTGGCAGATGCACTCTCAAGAAAGGATGAGGATGTGGAAGCATTGTTGTGTGCCATTTCTATTATCCAACCAGATTGGATAAACGAAGCAAGGGAGGAATGGAAGAATGACGAAGAAGTGTGGGCACTTATTCGAAAGCTACAACAAGATTCCAGTACTTCTGATACATTTAGCTGGAAAAATGATTCGTTATGGTACAAAGATCGCTTATACCTCTGTAAGAATTCCCAGCTAAAACAAAAGATTCTTATGGAATTGCACACTTCTCCCTTAGGAGGGCACTCAGGATTTTTAAAAACTTACCACAGGGTTAAGAAGGAATTTTTTTGGGATGGCCTTAAATCAGATATTCAAAAGTTTGTGGCGGAATGTTTGGTTTGCCAGCAAAATAAAGTTGAAACAATTAAGACACCGGGTCTATTACAACCTTTATCCATTCCAAGCCAACGTTGGGAGGAGGTTTCAATGGATTTTATCACAGGTTTACCCAAGTCTGAGGGAAAGAGTGTCATCATGGTGGTAGTTGACAGACTTACCAAGTATGCACACTTTTGTGCATTATCACATCCATTTAAAGCCAGTACAGTTTCTACTGCATTTATGGAAACAGTTCAAAAGCTACATGGAAACCCAAAGATTATTGTAAGTGACAGAGATCCCATTTTCACTGGAAATTTTTGGACAGAATTATTTTCTTGTCTTGGTACTCAGTTAGCTCATAGCTCATCTTATCATCCTCAATCTGATGGGCAAACTGAGATAGTAAACAAATGTTTGGAAGGATATCTTCGTTGCTTTGTATCTGATAAACAGACACAATGGGTCAAATGGTTGCCTCTGGCTGAATGGTGGTATAACACTTCCTTCCATACAGCAACAAAAATGACCCCATTTATGGCACTTTATGGGTATCAACCACCATCCATCACATCATATTTAAGAGAAAATTCTAAGGTTCAGGCAGTGGAACATCACATCGAACATCAACAACAAGTCCTCCAACTCTTAAAGGATAACCTCGTGTTGGCACAGAATAGAATGAAACAACAGGCAGATCAACATCGCAGTGAAAGAAGTTTTGATGTAGGTGATTGGGTATTCCTACGGCTACAACCATATAAGCAAATGTCCCTCAAGCAAGCTAAGAAGGATAATAAATTATCACCAAAGTATTATGGTCCGTACAAGGTGTTGCAAAAGATTGGTACTATGGCATACAAATTGGAGCTTCCTGCAGCTTCTCGATTGCACCCAGTTTTCCATGTTTCATGTTTAAAGAAGGTTATAGGCGACAAGCTCCCAGTTCAAACAATATTGCCAGAACTTGACGAGGAAGGAAAAATTATATTGGAACCGGAAGCAGTCACAGAAACAAGAACTCGACAGCTACGAAATCGATCAATTTCAGAGTATCTTATCAAGTGGAAGAACTTATCCGCTGAAGATTCCACATGGGAGGATGAGAATTTTATGCAGAAGTATCCTGAACTACTCAAGCGTTGAGGACAACACTTTTTGAAGGAGAGGGGCATGTTGGGTCCCTATAATACTAGTGATTACCCCATTACTATTGTAGTTATACCCCTTATTTATATTGATGTACCCATGTAGTGCCCATATTGTTACTATTGTGCCACATAGAAGCCCACTATTGTTATTGTTGTGCCCTACAATATTATTGTTATGTAGGCTCTGATTGTATTGGGACCACTTAGACTCCTATATATAGAAAGGAGGTATTTTCATTTGTATCATCCAAGAATTGTTCATTTATGTAATGTAAAGGAGGTTGCCCCCTCGAAGAGGCTGAATTATAAGGCGTGGATCTCTCTTTTCTATCTTTTTGTGAGCTGGTTTCATAACATGGTCTAGGTCTCATGGTGAGATTCTACCTCTAAGAGGTGAAAAATGTTTTGTAATGTGACTGGTTGTTATTTAGTGCAGAAATGGAGGACAATTATATTATTCGTGGATGGACCTCTTCTTCATGGATGGCTTCATTTTGTTAGGTTTCTTCATCAAAGCTCATAGGCTCATAAATGTCATTAATAGCATCTGATGCATCATGTAGTATTTCTTCATCATCATCTATTCTTCCATTATCAAGTGTATGTCATAGTGTTGTAGTGATATGTCATAGGTTCCAAAGTGGTCTTCCAATTAAGTTATCATGTAGACATGTCATAGCATGATTGACACTTCACCATCTTAAACAAGAGTTGTAGTCATATTTTGGCATCTTCAAGAATATTTGCCAGCCAGTCATTGCTATATCAACGATCAACTATTGACATCAATGACAACCTAGATTAACACCATCATGATCCACTCTAATCTCAGGTATTTCGGAAACCATCTTTCTCACATGAGGTAATGCTTTATAATGAATATGAATCAACTTTTGGTGCCACAATTTATATTGATTATTACTTATCATGAATCAATGCATGGACATATCTTCCATTGATTTTATATAGATTTTCAAATCTTGATCCCAGAGTGAAGGCATGTAATAATAATTATACATATTGACTTCATTTCTTGCAATGATAGTACTTATAATCCATCTTTGATTGCTGCAAAGGAGGTTAATTTAGAAAGCTATCATTCCATATTTTGTAAAAGTCATGATTCTTACCTACAACCACTATTGTTAGTAAACTTTAATATCAAAATTATCAAAACCCATAAGATTATGGCCATTCTCATATAATGTGAGATAGTCAAAATACCCCTATCTTCAGCGTTTAATTTCTATCAGTTATTCATTCATAATATCCTACGGATTATACTTCTTTTCGAGACAGCACTTTCTTGCACATGCATAAACATAAATAAAACTACTCTTTACTTTTGCATGCATTAACAAGTACCAAAACCACAACTATTAAACACATGCAACACCTGAATTACTATCTACAAAATTACTATCATATCTTGGGTTCCTTGAAATCTTAAAAGAACGGTAGTAATAAAAATTTCAACAACAAAATTTCAGTAGTAAAATTTCAACAACAAAATTTCAGTAGTAAATTTCAACGATAAAATTTCAGCAATAAAATTTCAGTAGTAGAATTTCAGCTATAAAATTCAACTGTAAAATTTCAGCTGTAAATTTCAGTAGTAAAATTTCAACAATAAATTTTGGCAATAAATTTTCAGCAGTAGAAATTCAACTATAAAATTAAACAGTAAAATCTCGGATGTAAATTTTAGCAATAAAAGATGAAATATTTCAGCAGAAAATGAGCAACAAGTAGAAGGAAGAACAAGAGATATTTCAGTAGAAACAAGGCTGCAAATGGAGTGGACAACGAGAGATATTTCAACAGAAAAATAGCTGCCAATGGAGCAGACAACAAGAGATATTTCAACAGAAAGAGAGCTGCAAATGAAGTTTGTTTACTTGAGTTTATCTTCACCAAAGCTTTGATACCATGTTGAAATTTTGATGTTTTATGTTGTTACAATCACTTAAATCTAGAACTTCTTTATGTTACAAAATAAGTTAAGTAATTGTAGATAGAACATAAACCATATGTGCAATGAAAGACAACCAAGAACTCAATGAGACACAAAGAATTTAAGTCAATGACCAGGGAAAAACCCACAAGGAGAAAACCCAACCAAATTCTTCTTCTATTAGAAATCAATTGTTCAGCAGAGGTACAAAGTAAAAAGAGAGAATGAAGAAGTTCACCCAAATCTGAAAAATATATTTGATAATAGTAGATGATGCAAACACTAAATCACTTTGGCTCTCCAGGATCTGCTCTTACTCTCCAAGTCTGTCTCTCTCACAATCTCCTTCAAGTCTCTCCAACACTCTCAAGTTTGAATTCACAATGCACAAGTAAGTGAGTTGAGATGATATGAGACACATATATATAGGAGGGGCAATGAGTTATTGAAATAAAGGAGGAGCAATACAGATGCCTTGAGGAGGAGTTACATATGCCAAAATAGGAGTGTAACTTATGCCATAAAGTAGAGGAGTGCAACTTATATATTTAGGAGAGAAATGTAACTTATGCATTAAAGAGGTGTAAGAGGAATCTTTTTATGACGAGTCATTAAAGTGTGTAAGAGAGTGTAAGAGGTGCGTAAGTGCATTAAAGAAAGATATGATTGAATCCATTAAGAGAGAGTAACATATACATTAATTGAGGGGAGTTACATATGACATGATTGAGAGACTTTGATTTCTTTTTAATAATATAATATAATAATTATTATTATTATAATGATGATTAAGTCGAAATTGAACTATTATGATTAATTGATGATCAAAAGGGATTTTCCATCAACAATTTTTGATTACCAATTGATGCAAGGTAATTTACACTTGAGGCTTTCTATTTTTAGAAATTCTATTTTTAGACCTTTTTATTTTTAGAAATTCATCCATGAGCTGCCAATTTTCAACAGGTGCAAAGAGGAGCAGTGAGGCTCCATCACATCTCCACTGATGATCAGATAACTGACATTCTTACCAAGCCTTACTAAAATGAAAGTTCTTGGTTTTTAGAGAGCATCTTGGACTGATGGACGTGACCCTTCCGGGAAGTGGTCACAACTGATCGAGAATAATGAGTTGCGTTTCCTCCCTGTCAGAGCTCACAAGATTAGGGAATGATGCCTGAAATTTCCCGAGGATCAGGGACCTCTTGTGTAGTGTGTGCCAAAAGAGTAGGCCTCAATATGCATTCGATTGACAGTATGGGACGTGGGAAGAGCCACTTATCTGGCTAATAGGTGTAGTGAGACTTGTCTAGGATGCAAGTGTTTGACATGACTTGTTTGAGTCTTGTCTATGTGATGTTCATTGTTGGGTGCGAGATCCCCTAAGGCAAGTTTTGGGGCTTAAAGCCCAGATTTTGACCAAATCTAATGTAAAGAATCCACGTTTTGTGGGCGCGGAGTGTGAAGATTGTAAATGAGTCATAGGGTTGTCTGCCCTCATTTTTGTAATGTAATGTCGGCTTTAGAAATCTAACCATGGTCTGTGGACCATGGGATTGTATAAATAGAGCGAGGCTCTAAGTTGTAAATAATGAAAGAAGTAAAATAAGTGGAAGTAAGAGATGGAGAATTGAGTCTTACGTGTAGAGTCGAGTCTTTGGGTCATAGAATAGGAGAAGGCTTTGCAGTTGAGTGCGCAGAGGCCTAGTAGTCTGCAGTTGAGTGCGCAGAGGCCTAGTAGTCTGCAGCTGAGTGCACAAACCCTTACAATTGAGTGCGTAGGGCGAGTCAAGTCTATAACCTTTGGAGAAGTAATAAAGAGAAGTTTTACATCATTTCTGTGTATGCTTTTCCTGTTTTGTGCATTGAATGTATCAGATATAAATTGCATTTCTATTGTTTATATGATGCACGAACTTAATATGAATGTGTTGATAAAGTGAATATAAGATTAAGTATCTGTTTACGTGAAGATAACTAACTGTTATAAGAAGATAAGTAAGATCCATGGTATAACTTGGGGAAGTAGTGCAGATTGCTGCAAAATCACCTCATCCCTTAGTTAGGGTTGTGCGAAGGCGATTATAGTAGATCACAAAGGTCTCACAGGTCAGGACAGCGCGCGAAGTGATTCGCATGAAGGTATTCACAGTTGGACTAAACCGATCCCTCAGAGATATCAAGGGTACGGAAACTTGGTTCCAACATCCCCCCATACTACTTTGGGTGAGACCTCAGTCCACATTCTACGGGCTGTTGCCGAAAGGGCCAGTAGTACAGGGATTTGTTTGGCTAATTAACTCCAAACCTGGGTCAAGGCCCCTCAAGCCAACAAATGGTTCTATTGCCGGGACCGGAATCTGCATAGAGATGTATGATGTCGTATCATTGGAATCCAACTAAGAAGGAAATTGAAGGTTGGTTGGATAGAATAATTCACGAGTTCGTGGCGCAGGAGATCAGGAATCCGTGACTGACAAAAGAAGAGTGGTTAGACTGCTACTTGTACATAGAGATCCACGAAATCTTTTTCACATCATTCCCTACTGAGATGTACGAGTGGATCCCGAAGCTAGTAAATAGCCAAGGAAGGTGGAAACTCGACAATCCTATTGTGTGGACCCCAGAGTTGGTGCACAGATTGGAAGCATTGGAGGATAAGATCGCACGCGCTATTGATCATTGGCTCAATCAAACTACAGGAGGATTCATTACTGAGTTCGCGGTAGATACTTCAGTCAACAATAGTGAGGCAGAGCGATGCTTTCTCAAAGGACCGCGAGGTAAGTACGTAAAGTCTCTGAATAATTGGATTAAAATGATATTGTGTGAAAAGAGGGTTATGCAATTACCTTGATGTCTAGAGCTACCCGAAGTGGAAAAACATATAGAAACGAAGGAAGTAAGGGACCAGAGAATACCCCTTTGATTTCACCTCCGCGAGGGGATGAGGAAGAGCTCGTGAAGTTCTCACCATGAAGTGCGATCCATTTGATAAGGCAAAGGATTCTGCACATACCACCCCCACCCACACCGCCACTAGTTTCACTACCTTCACCTCCATCTTCACCCGTACCACCTCCACCGCCACCACGATTTAGTATGGAGAGTGCGATAAAGTTGCTTGTGTTCAAGGGAGTAGGAAATGAAGATCCGGACTAGTTTTGGTTCATGATAAGAGCCGTATGGGAAGTGAAGGGAGTTACAAATGATAATATAAAGAAAGCAACGCTGGTCAGCGCTGTGCAGGATCGTGCGCTGACCTGGTATATTAAGCATTCTAATGACAATTTAAATGTGGGAATCGTGGATATCCAAATTGCGTTAAATAGAGGATTTAGCAGGACGGAGTTAGAAGCGCGGTCGATCATTGGATTCAAAGAGATCACAATGCTACCAGGCAAGACTCCTTGGGAGCTGGATCAGAGACTGAAGTTTACGAATCACAAAGCTAATATGACTTTGACGGATGGACAACACTGGGAATGGTTTGTAGCATCGCTAACGCCATATTTGAGGAACGCACTGTCGCAATAGAGGTTAACGATTTAGGCAGAGGCCTTGGAGACTGCGATGAGATTGCATGAAACCCTGATGCAGGCTCCTAACTTGGGAGTTCAACAGATCCACGCGCAGTTGAAAAACTTGTGCTTTGAGATGCAGAGTCTAAAACAGGACAGGATAGCATGACTAGAAGTGCATGAAGAGGTGTGGTGCATAAAATGCAAGGGTTAGGGTCATGATAAGGACCACTGCCTTGTGTTCGCGAATTACCTTGCAGGAGGAGGACCAATGTCGTTAAGGCCAGAAGTGCAAGTAGGACCTAGCGTGGCACTTTCTTTGTGGTGCATGATTTGTCAAATAGGAGGAAAGTATGCTACAGACAACTGCCATTTGTTATAGAAGTACACACAGAATTTGCAACAGTTGTTCTATAATTTTTGTAGATCGGTTGGACACGATGAGCTCACTTGTAGAAGCTATGAGATTATGATGGATAGAACTCCCACCTATAGATTTCATGCCAAAACGAGGCCCCTAGACTCGAATGCAAGAGTGGCATGAACCAGATTTCAAGGGCATAGACGAGGCAAAGGTGGGGGAGGACTTGGAAGAGGTCACAGCTAGCTGATATGCTACAATTGCAGAGCGCTAGGACATTATGCCCATGATTTTACAAACCCAATGCGTCCATCATGTCTGTATTGTACCTTGTTTGATCATGAGACGAAAGATTGTCCTACGTTGATAGCTAGGATACGTGACAAGGGAGCGCTACCACCTCTCCCAACTTAGAACCTACAGATGATGAGGTCTAAGTAGCGCGAGTAAGATCCAAATGTGAACATTGTGCTCTGAAGTGGAATCGCGACGGGAGATGATAAAGGCAAACAACCCGAAGATAGTACTTGGGTTCACAAGGCTTTGACAAAAGAAGCAAAGTTTGATTTGGAGCGCACTAAGGAAACCTTCATGGAAGCTAAGAAGAGCTTCACTGATGCTTCCACTTTAGAAAGCAAAGATAGACCGAAGCCAGAAATGGACCCATCTATGGTTACGATGTTCCTGGAAACATGCATGAAGCTACTGCGCGACAATAAGGCTGTAAAAGGATTGCAAGAACTCATTAATAGATGCGCTGGGACCACGCCAGGAGAACCACATGTAGTCTGGAAGATTGGAAAACACAAGACTAGGACAGGGAGAGAAATAAGGCTAACCGTGCAGATTGGAGAATATGAGATGGACCAAGTAATTCTGGATTTAGGATGAGATGTGAACATTTTGTCGAAGCAGACATTGGAGCGCATGGGGAGGCCTACACTACAATGGTCTCCTATGCAACTGTGAATGGAGAACCAGTAAAATATAATACCTATAGGGAGATTGTAGGGAATCGCCATGCATATTGAGGGAGCGAACACGCTAGCAGACTTTGAAGTGATAGAGATTGTTGATGACATCAATCCCTACCCTGGGCTCTTAGGAATTGACTGGGCCACTGACATGAACATGGTGATTAATCTGAAGAAGTGCAAGAAGATTTTTGAGAAGAAGTCTCTGCTCATAGTTATACCCTTGGACCCTACGGAAAGATTGCGCTATATAGAGCCGGTGCGCGACTATGAAAGTGACGATGATTTGGACTGCATCTACAAAATAACCGTGTGAGAGCAAGATTGGGAAATCCCACTACGCATGGACGGATCTCATGGGAGCGCGAAAGCTCTTGTACTTCAGATTTAGATGAGGAGATAGAACAATGGTAGAATCGGTTACACAAGGTAACCACGTTGAACTTTAATATGATGACAAGATCGCTACGCTACGTATTGACATAAATGAGGGATCTACCTACTTATGATGGGTTAAGTGAGCTAGATACTTTCCTAGATAAGTTTGAAAGGGAGGTGCTGAAAAAGCAATGTTTCTAGGCATTGAATTGGGTGCTGCGCGCTACGCCTGCAAGATGGTGGGGTACACACAAAGGGAGATTTGAGGACTAGCGCGAATGCAAAAGAATGATGCGCACGCAGTTTGGGAAGCCTAGAGTGCAATTGATGGATAAATGCAATGGACAGGATAAACCACGCACCCATCAATCTAGGTGCATGCTGACATATGGAAAACAACCTACGTGGATGCACATGAACTTCACATTGGGAGATACGATCAATAATCCTATGTTGGGGGGGAAAATGTGTGAATGGTTCCTCAAGTTGGAATGACAGGGTGTGGAGAGAACGAGCACGCAAAAGGTTATTCACGCAGAAGCAATTAACAAGGTGTGTGGAGTGCTAAAAAAGGTATATAATGCATAGCGAAGTCATTGGGACCTGCACGTACTAGCAGTTTTATGGGCTTATAGGACAATGTGCAAGAAACTAACAGGACAAGTGCCTTCTAGGCTGGCCTATGCAGCGAAGACTGTAATTCCGATGGAGTATATCATGCCTAGTCCACGCATAGTAGTGCCCGTGGATATGACAGATCGCACAACCTTGGAAGAAGGGATCACGCAGTTGGAAGAACTCGAAGAAGAACGCTTGGGACCTGATGAGGAGATTTAGTAGGGTGATCTTAGGCACCAAGAACTCATGAAGGAAAAAGTTCGGTTAAGGGAAAAAAGCACCGTGATGGAAGAAGAAGTCAAGAAGCTTGAGGAAGGAATTAAGAAGGACTTTCTTGATAAAAAGGCCATGGTAATAAGACAGGAGACGCACGGTTCCATTGACAAATTTAGGAGCTACCGCTGAGAGTTGATCAGTGTGATGCCTTGGATCGAGCTGTATATTACTAAAGGGATCACCAATGGTGGCACGATGTAGATGGTAAAGTGCGTGATGTAGATAGTAAAGTTAAAAGGCGGACTTTTCCCAGGAAAAGTGATTGATGGTCGGTTGAAGCCATATACAGGTGGCTCGGCCACCTGAATAGCCATGGGAAGCACAGTCTTAGCGCTCCAGGTAGTTGGAAGGAGGCGCGGGACTATAAACTACTCTTCTCGAGAACTGTGCAATGTCAGGGCTGCGCGCAGGAGCAAAATGCCACAGGGTCCGCGTCAGTGCAAGGGTAGCTGCACTGCCACGTGGGTCGGTTGGAAAGTGACCATTAAAGTCACTATTTACGATTTGATGCTTGGTTTGAGACCAAATGGAGTGGGCGGCAGGAATTTACGACAGGATTTATGGGCTAGATTTGGGAAAGTCTACCGCTAAGGGAGCATTAATGAACCGGATTTGGGGGGAACGGTCGAATTCAAATTCAAAAGGCACTATAAATTGCATAGGGCTATCCAACAAACAACACTTGGCCATTTGAGAATTGAGCTATTGCACACCCAGAGATCTATGAACCAATATCTATTTGATGTTTTGAAGTCGAAGGCGTTGTTTGAGCACTTACCTGAGCCATTGAGAGATTTTTGGAATAACAATATGACCACACTAGAGGAAGCCATGGATATCGGCGAAATGACCACTGAAGAGGTCGCGTAGGCCATGACAATAGGATATGCCCCTAAGAGCACTGGGATAGTCGCGAAAATCCCTAAATCACCGCGCACATTGAGACCTAAGAAAGATAAGCAGTCCATGGTCCTGGTGCGCATGTCCCCTAGAAATCCGCTGCGAACTAAACTAACCATGGAAGAAAAGGGGAAAGCGGTTAATCTAGAAACTGATGAAGAGGAGGAAGACCTTGAGGAGATCCTTGTCGAAGAGGAGGAGGACGAAGACATGGAGGTGGAAACCGAGGGCGCAAACCCTCTGACCAAGCTGCCCGCGTATGTTCCTCTACGGAAGGGAAAGGCAAGGGTGCCCAAGGACCTAGATGAGAGCAACAACTCTTTGTAGACTCCGCTGCTACCTAACGATATCGTTTTTGAAGGAGCGTACTTGGGACGGTGCCGAGTCTAAAGTTTGAAGAATGGGATCTCGCGGACCACGAAAAGTTCCCACACTTGGCAACTGAGCAACTCATGAAGCTGAACAAAAACACCGCGACGGGAGTCGTAGAGTTGGAGCTGCACAAGTGGTTGTGCGGAGTAGAGAAAGTAGGGTTGTTGAACCTGCTCTGGCTACCGCATTACCATCACACCCCAGTAACTATCTTTGTCATCAGGCAGCTACTCTGCCTGGTGCATGATGGGTGTTTGTGGTTGGAGGAGCCCATCCCCATCATGGACCACCTGATTCATAGAATTACCCGACTCCCTTGCAAGGGGGAGGACCCAACGGATATTTCAGAGGGTAAGAGCACCAACTTGGCCATCACAGAGGCCATGAAGGCAAAATTCAAGCTAGAGAAGAAGAAGAGAGGGTACACAATCTCCAGTATCAACAATAAGGCAGTCAAAGTTGTGACCCAAATATTGGCTGGCAAGGTTATGCGGAAGTGCCATGCAGATGAGGTGCTCATGCCAGTGGTAGCACTTGCCACGCAGTGTGCAGAGGGCATCCAGTTTAACTGGTCGAAGTACCTATGCAAGGAGTTCCTGGAGAATTTCCACGAGGCACAGAAACATGGGAAGACATTCCGCTATGAGTGGCTTCTGCTATCCATAGTGCTAGTAGCTTGGGAGTTGTCTAAGGACATCCAGTTCCCCACAGTTGCACGGGATCTTCCAGAGGCAGCGAAGTACGCTTTGTTGTGGGCCACTAAAGACGTGCAAAGGATCCGAGACAGTAATATATTATGGGTGTTCATGCATATGAACACTAGAATGGGGATTAATCGTAAGCTGTGTTATTTCCCATTGTTTACAATAGCCTACAAAGCTTCGCAGATTTCAAGGCAGACTTCGATCACGTGTAAATCAGGGTGCGCAAGGACCCCACAAAGAAGTGGAATGAATTACTGTATCTGACCACAAGTGATGTTATAATTGTCGTGCTTAAGTCATGGCCGCCAGAGGGCATGCTCCAACCATCTCCGCAATGGAAACAGAAAAGTTTGCTGCACAACGGAAGAAGGAGGAGGTAAAACTACAAATGGTGCAGTTGGCAGAGAAGAGGAGAAAAGAGGGAGCAACAACAAAGGCACAAGATGTGTGGAACGCCATGCAGGTAGCAACAGAACAACAGAAGACATCCACAGAATAGCAACAGGCAGTAGAGAAGGAGCGTGAGGGCCATAAGTCGCCATTGCCCGAGGAAGTGCTTAAGACAGAGGAAGGTGGCGTGGACCCAAAAACAAAATCCACACAGTTGAAGCGCCAGCGCCCGAGAGAGCAGGTGGGGCCATGAAAGAAGTCGAAAGCTTATAAGACTTCTTTCAACCTGATCACTCTCATCGAAGGAGATCTCCATGATAGAGGGGAGATGGTGCACAATGTCACCATGGAGGCCCTCCAGCAGCTCGTGGAGGAGAATCAGATTGTGTTGGGGGTCCTCCAGGCACATATACAGGAGTTGTAGGTGCACACTCCTCACGCTGGTACTATCTCGACCAGCCTTGCAGTAGTAACGACCGTGACTGAGGAAATGTTGCGCACCCGCATGACCAACACCATAGTGCTACCAAAGGGGACACTAGTTACAAAGAATGAGGCCGACAGGCCTATGGTTAGTGTGTTGAAGGGAGTAGGGATCAACATGGTTGTGCTCCCTCGGGAGACACTCTATGTCCTGTAGGACGGAGTGACTGCAGAACTGTGGGCTAGGGAGGGTCGCGCACTACAGGTGTTGAGTAAGCAAAAAATTAATATGGAACCATTGAGCCTGCAGTGCAACGAGGTAGTGGCGCAGAACCCGCAGATGGTGTAGGTGGTTGAGGAGGCCTGCCAGATGGTCCTTAGAGGCACCAGCAGAGGTGCACATCCATAGGTTAGCAGTAGGGATGCGCAAGGTGTGAGAAGAGATGGCTAGGGTTCATCTGGAGCTGAACCTTCAGATAACAGAGCTGCAGTTGAAGGCGCAACCTTCAACTCCTCCTGAGGTAAGGGAACAACGCACCAACGCCATTACACCAGGGATGGAGGAGATCGGCAGTGCAGTGAAGGACTGCATGAAAATGTTGGAAGAGTCGTTTAAGATCCTCACCACTCTGTAGGAGGACCCGAACATACAGCGCTTAGAAATAGAGGTGCGTGAGCTGCAGCAAATATATGATGATATAAAAGGGACTGCGCAGATGGTGGCCCTTACACACAAGCTCGCACGGATGCAACAGGCCAAAATGCTTAAGGAGCAGGTAGATGCAGTGCGACATAAAGAAGCAGTTTCAAAGGAATGCATCCAACCTTGGATCGATGAGGCATTCTTCATTACAGCCTTGATCGAAGCCAAGCTTGCACAAATGCAGGGAACGCAGGAGCAGATACAAGGAGGCAGTTTAGTTACAACAATATTTGAACAACACGTGCAGGAGGTACAACAGGCAACTGCTCAGTGTGCTACTGATCTTGCAGCAATTCAGGCAAAGTTGGGAGGTCTCCACATGAAGATCTCTGCATCGACAGAGTGGCTCAAGGGCGAGTCACGATGTTTGTGTTGGGGGCCTGTTGGGCACGGGATCCCCCAAGGCAAGTTTTGGGGCTTAAAGCCCAGATTTTGACCAAATCCAATGTAAATACTCTGTGTTTTGTGGGCATGGAGCTCGAAGATTGTAAATGATTCATAGGGTTGTCCGCCCTCATTTTTGTAATGTAATGTCGGCTTTAGAAATCTACCCATTATCAATGGACCATGGGATTATATAAATAGAGTGAGGCTATAAGTTGTAAATAACAAAAGAAGTAAAAGAAGTGTAAGTAAGAGATGGAGAATTGAGTCTTAAGTGTAGAGTCGAGTCTTTGGGTCGTAGAGTAGGAGAAGGCTCTGCAGCTGAGTGCACAGAGGCCTAGTAGTCCGCAGCTGAGTGCATGGACCCCTGCAGCTGAGTGCACAGGGCGAATCGAGTCTGTAACCTTTGGAGAAGTAATAAAGAGAAGTTTTACATCATTTCTATGTATCTTTTTCCTATTTTGTGAATTGAATGTGTTGTAGCATCCATTGTCCTTTTAATTTTATGTTTAGTTTTATCGCAAAAAGGAAAAAAATCAAATATTATGTTATAACAGAAAAAAAAAAAAAGAGAAAATGCGGAAATTTAAAAGAAATGAGTTGTTTTACTTTATTGACGGCTTTTGAAGGTGATAAACCCGTGAGAAGATCTAAACCATCTGATCGATAGGTAGCAGATCCGATGGTAGTCGCGTGGATAACAAGAACGAAGTTTAATTGGAAATCAGACGCGAGAAGTTATAAAATCGAGTTAACACCTCAGTTGATCAGGGTCGTCCGCTTGAAGAATGCAGATCTGACGATAATCGCACGATTAATAAGAGTGAGATTTAATTTGGAAAATAGACGTGATGGCTTATAGAATGTGATTTAATCTGTTGAATTCCGGATTAATCACAACCGCTCATCAGGAAAGGACGAGATCTGACGAATATCGTGACGAAAAGTGCATGAAATTTATTATAAATTTCAGACCCGAGAAATCTTTAAATTGCAATTTTGTTTCCATACTGGGTCCATGGGGAAGGCAAAGGTCTGTGGAAAAGGTAGACGCGATAAGTTTATGAACCAGAGGCTAAATTCTTTTCGGTTCTTTGGTAAGCCATATTCCGCATAAATCAACCAATTCTGATGTTTTAGTAGAATACCTAGAATTAGAGGCAGATGACCAAAATTCCAAAGGAACAATGATTGGTCAAGTTTCTTTGTGTTCTGCCAATCGGAGCACTCCCGATATATATGTGGGCCATAAGGATTTCTTTATATTTTAGCCAATCATAGCATTTCTGATACATACATGGGCCCAAGTCCACACATGGAGTTTTGTTAAAATGTAGTTTTTTGTGTTAAAACAGTTTAATTATTATCAGAACATCTACAGATAAACTTCATTAGCAGTCAAGCTACAGATCTGAACAACGAGCAACCATCATAATTTTTCTAATTTATGTTACTTCCCATTATTTTATTTTCTTGGGAATGAGGTGTCTTTTACCCTCCAATGTAATATTCTGTAATGATTTTTACTTTAGACAATTAGGATATAGTTAACCTATTTGACAGTTTTGGTGATATCAACTGTCACATGATGTATAAAAAGAGGAAAAATTATAGAGAGAGGGTTCAAATTTTGGAAGAACCTGGAGACTAGGCCACTGCATTCTTGAAAAACTGTTGATTAATGAAAGAATCAGAAGTTTTCCACACATTGTTGGGTATGATTTTGTAACTTTTCTGTTATGTGTCATTATATGTCTTCTTTCCTTTAAGTATGGTAATGAAGCTGCAAGGCTTTGTTTGCTTATGTGAATGAAGTTAAATTTCCTTAAAAGAGTGCTCCTATACTTGAAGTTCCTACCTCTGCAATTCTTCTAAGTTACAGATAGTAGTTTCTGTGTAAAACAACATATTGTCTTTAACTTCCCTAAGTGTCACA
This sequence comes from Pinus tabuliformis, assembly GCA_031772625.1. Taxonomy (NCBI): domain Eukaryota; kingdom Viridiplantae; phylum Streptophyta; class Pinopsida; order Pinales; family Pinaceae; genus Pinus; species Pinus tabuliformis. The sequence goes on along the minus strand of CM062819.1, from coordinate 2,009,897,062 downwards.
GATAATAGTTTCTATGTAAAACAACATATTGTCTCTGACTTCTCTAAGCATTCTTCATTCAACATTTATATTCAACAATCAAATGGCATTCTGAGACTTTCATGTCACCTAAGTATTGAGGGTTTAAAACCAGGTCTTTTAGGTCCTTCATTTGAGAATACAACATACAACTAAGTGACATAAACAATAAACATTAATGTCTTAAGCACAATGTCTACACAGCCAGGAAATTGGTTTCTTAAGGGACAACATTAATTGGCGTCATTACTGGGGAGAGAAGTCAAGAAACACTATTCCATGGGTTTTTAATATTTTTCTCTGGTTGTTCAGTAAGGAGGAAATATTTGGTTATATTGAACAGAAAACAATAACTCTGGCTCCAAAGAGGCCCCATACAAGGTCAGATACCTCACAGCGAAAAGTTCAATCCCTTTTAGACCCTAAGAGGCTAGTTTCTAAGAGGGTTGGAAGGCCTAAAACTCCAATTACACCAAGTCCTACACTGTCTACACCTGGCAGCAGTTCAACACATTTTTCATTCAAACATTCACCTTTGTTTGACCAAGAGTCACCTTTTACATCCACTTCATTTCAAGAATCCAACTATCAAGAACAATCTTTAGAGTATGTTTCTTTCTCAGTATCTGCTATAGTTATTTAACCTGAACCTATAACTACATTGCCACCTTTTCATACTCCATTTACTCCTCAGTTAGATTCTACATCTACTAGCACTCAAGGTTCAATAAGTTCAGGAGCAAACATGGCAGCACCTGCATTCTTGATGAATAGGTATGCACCTATTCAATTGCTACAATAGTTGAATCAGTTGCCATAAGAATACTTGAAGATTCTTCCTCATTTCACAGGGGAGGATGAACAAACAACAAAGAATCATATAGCAATATTTTGTAATTTTGCAGAAAATCTAAATGTTGAACATCTGGATGTTGTTTTAAGACTTTTTGTGCAATCCCTGGATGGAGAAGCAAGAAAATGGTTTAAAGGGCTTCCTAATAACTCTATTCCTACATGGGAAGAGATGGAGTGCCTGTTCACCCAGAGATGGGGAGAGAAAAGAGACCATGGGTATTCACTCACAGAGTTTAATGCTATTAAGAAGAAATATGATGAAAGTGTTGTTGAATTCATTAGAAGGTTCAATAAATTGTACAATAGTATTCTAGTGGAGATTAAGCCCCCTCATGCTGGTGCAAAAATAACTTTTGCAAGGTCTTTTGAGTCAGATTTTGGATTCACATTGAGGGAGAGAAGATACACAACCCTTGATCAGATCCAAGTTGATGCCTTAGAAATAGAAGCAAATCTAGTGGCTATAGGTAAAACACCAGAGACAGCCTATCCAAGATAAGGGAAAGGCTAAAGTGGAATCCTCTCAAAGTCAAACATTAGAGGATATGAATAATGTAATTAAAACTTTGTCTAATAAGTTGATTAAACTAGAATTGGAGAGTAAGAATTATCAGAGGCAAGCACAACAAAACAGAAACTTTAATCCTCAATATAGAAGACAACCTTTGCAAATTTTACAGAAGGAGAGAAAAGATCAAGATCAGGTTCAAGCACCACTTTACTTAGAGGCAGGTCCTGATGAAGTACCAGAGCATTCTAGGGACCGTGATGATCAAATTTCCACATTGTATGAAGTAGATGAAGATGAACTAGGCATTAAGAGAGAAGAATATGAATATACTGAAACATGTGATATTTATGATGAGAATGAAATTGATGGGTATTGGAAGCAGTTTTCTGATTTTATGCAGGAAGAATTACATAATAAATATGACTTGAGATCAAGGAAAAGATCTAGAAGTCAATAAAATGAAGGTGAGCAACAAGTTCCAGCTCCCTTACAAAAGACAACTCCACAAGAACCACATCCTGCAAAACAATTGAATAAAGGAAAGCAGCAGCAGAATGAAAATAGCAAGACTCAAATACTTCAAGGTGAGTCTTCTCAAGATAGAAGTGAAAAAATTCCTTTAGAAAAACTTGTTTCCATTCCACAAGAGGTTTTAGTGATGAAGAGAAGTGAAGATGAAAATGAAAGGAATACTAAACAGGTTCATGTGTTTAGTCTTACTAAAGAATTAGAAAAAATCAGAATTCAAGTGCCCCTCACAGAGTTGGTCAAAACACCAGTTTATCAAAGAGAGATTGCTGAGTTTATCAATCTAAGAGAGAATGTGAATGTAAATGACACTGTGAATCTGCAAGAAGATAAACCAGTAGTGGTTTTTGGTCCACATGTGGAGGAGGTAGATTCTTCAACACCTCCTTTCTACATTTCTTTATTGATTCATGATTTCCTCTTGCATAATTGTATGTTTGATTTAGGAGCTTCACATAACCTTATGCCATTATCAGTGATGAAACAACTAAACCTACAAGTTACTAAACCTTACAGAGACTTGTATTCTTTTGATTCAAATAAAGTCAAGTGTCTGGGGGTCATTAAAGATATGGTGGTGTCACTAACCCAGATCCTAGCTAGAAGCTTGGTAATGGATGTAGTGGTAGCAGGTATCCTTGCTAGGTTTGGAATGTTGCTATCTAGGTCATGGGGGGCTAAATTGGGTGGTGTTTTGAAACTAAATTTTACTTATGCTGTCATACCAATTTTTGGTGGAGAAGAAAGGAGGTTGTATAGAGAAACAAAATCTGTAAAAACAATCACAAAGAACGAAGCAAGTAATTCACCTATATATAGCCAAGAGAAAGATGACTTTGCTTGCTTCATGCTGCGTGACAATGCAGAGTTGGCTGAAGATAACTAGAGGCAGCTTACTTCAGCCAATGTAAATACAGAGCTACAAACAGAAAGGGTGTGGAAGTGCTTCTTTGATGGAGCCTATTCTAAAGAAGGAGCGGGTGTTGGTTTCCTTCTAATTGCACTTGGAGGTAATATGTTCCCTTTTTTTTTTAAATTGGAGTTCGAGGAAAAAAATAATGTGGCAGCATATGAATCCTTGATCATTGCTCCGCAAACAACAAAACAAATGGGAGTCCAATCAATTTCTGTTTTTGGAGATTCAAAGTTGATTATAAAGTAAATAAAGAACCATTGTCAGACAAAACACCCTAGGGTTAGGGCATACAAAAATGAAGTGTGGGATTTGGTTGAGAACTTCTTTGAAGCTTTCAACATTTAGTTCATTCCAAGAGATGGAAATAGATTAGCAAACTCTTTGGCTGTGGCTGCTAGTACTTTTAGGCCTCCTATTAACCCAAAGCTAATATATGAGGTTTAAATGAGGCACCAACCTTTTATTCCTGATAATATAGAACACTGGCAGATATTTGAGGATGATCAACAGATTAAGGAATTATTGACTATGATTGAAGATTTTCAGGGCACAAAGATTGATCAAGATGAAGATGAAACACCAGAAGGTGTAGAAGTAAGTGGTTTGAAAAATTCTATAGTTAATCAAAAAATTATTCAATTGAAAGATAATACTCTACCAAGGGGACTTGTCCCTCTTGAAAGACATTTTAACTCCAATGATGTAGCAGTTAGTTCAAAGAAAATTCCACAAGATGAGCATATTCAAGATCACAATATTGGAACCCAGAAGGAGCCTAGGTTAGTGAAATTATTTAATGGAGTTCCACTTAATTATAAGGAGAAATATATTAAGCTTTTCAAAGACTATATTGATGTTTTTGCTTGGTCCTATGAGGATATCAAAACATATGATGTAAGTATTATTCAACACAAGATTCCCTTGAAAGAGGGGATTAAACCATTTAAGCAGAAACTTAGGCAAATAAACCTTCTGCTTTTACCATTGATTGAGAAAGAAGTAAAAAAGATGCTTGATTCCAAGATAATAGTTCCACTTAGGTACTCTGATTAGGTGGCCAATTTAGTGCCTGTAAGGAAGAAAAATGGAGAAATAAGGCTATGTGTGGACTTTAGAAATCTCAAAAAGGCTTCCTTAAAATATAACTATCTATTACCTAAAATGGATCATGTGCTGCAAAAGGTAATAAGATGATTTAGAATGTCCATGCTAGATGGGTTCTCTGGGTATAACCAGGTGGCTATTGACAAATAAGATCAGGAAAACATTGCATTCACAACTCCTTGGGGAACCTTTATGTATGCTCGAATGCCTTTTGGGTTGATGAATGCAGGTGCAACATTTCAGAGGGAAGTGGATAGTGCATTTGTAGGGGATAAGTTTGTAGTGATATACTTGGATGGCACCATTGTTTTCTCTAAGTCTGATGAGGAGCATCTAGACCATCTTAAAAAGACTTTTGAGAAATGTAGAAGATTTGGGCTTTCCTTGAATCCTAAGAAGTCTATTTTTGCTCTAGAAGAGAGCAAATTGCTGGGGCACATTGTTTCAAAGATGGAGTGAAGATAGATCCAGAAAGTGTGCAAGCTGTGCAGAAATACCCCTGCCCAGGAGTAAGAAAGACATTCAAAAATTTCTTGGAAAAATAAACTTTTTAAGGAGATTTGTGTCCAATTATGCTGAAATTGTAAAAGAAGTTACAAATATGTTGAAGAAGGAAAATGAAGTGCATTGGACCAAGGAAGCTAGAGAGTCATTCTCCAAGATTAAAGAAGAATTACAAGTAGCTCCAGCTCTAATTAGCCCTGCTTATCAAAATCCTTTTCAAGTTTTTTCATTTGCATCACCTAATTCAATAGCTGTTGTTTTGTTAAAGAAAAATAATGAAGAAAAGTAGCAGCTAGTTGCTTTCCTTAGCAAGATTCTCAGAGATGTTGAACTAAAGTACAATATTCTTGAAAAACAAGTATATGCTTTGGTAAAATCCATAAAGGCCTTTAGGACTTATGTGCTGCAGTCACAGATCATTGCTTATGTGTCAAATGCTGCAGTAAAATATGTCTCAGTCGAGAGTGATGTGGAAGGCAAAAGAGGGAAATGGATAGCCAAGTTCCAAGAGTATGACCTGGACATAAAGCCCACAAACTTGGTGAAAGGGAAGGGATTGGCCAAGATGTTGACAGAGTCAAATTTTCAGGCATTGGGAATCAACTTGCTAAGACCTGCAAATGAGGATATAATTGAAGAAGGTGAAGAAAAATCAAGTCCAGGTATGAAGATCAGATATAAGTTTTTATGTTCAGAATGGTACAAGCACATAGTCCATTATTTGTGCTTTCCCTCTTGTCCTCAATCTTTGGATAGAACAAAATATAGAGCATTAAATATCAAAGCACAACCATATGTGATTGTTGAGGGTAGATTGTATTGGAAGGATCCTATGGGAATTTTATTGTTATGTTTAACAAAGCACGAATTTACAGAGACCATTAAAGATTATCATGAGAAGTTATGTGGTGGACATTATAGTTGGAAAGCTACTGCACATAAAATCCTCTAGGTAGGGTTTTATTGTTCCACCCTATTTTGTGATACATATAAGTTTGTCAGAAGTTGTCAGAAGTGTCAGATTTTTGCTGAGAAGAAGAGGTTAGCTCCCTTGCCTTTGATCCCAATCTTCATAGAAGAACCATTCAGACAATGGGGACTAGATTTTGTTGGAGATATTAACCCACCTTCAAGTGGACAACACAAGTGGGTTCTCACAACTACTGATTATTTCACCAAGTGGGTAGAAGGTATACCTACTAAAAGGGCAAATGACCAGGTGGTGATGAAGTTCTTAGAGGAAAATATTTTCAATAGATTTGGATGCCCTGTCAAAATCATAACAGACAATGCTCAAGTCTTTAGTTCAAGTATGTTTGTTGCTTTTTGTCAGAAGCATAATGTTATTTTATCTCATACAATAGCTTATCATCCATAGGGAAATGGATTGGCTGAATCTACTAAAAAAACATTGATGAAGATCCTTAAGAAAACTATTGCAGAGAATCAGAAAGACTAGGATTCTAAATTAAAGTTTTCACTATGGGTTGTTCGAGTGATTACAAGAAGGTCTACATGTAAATCGACTTTTGAGTTAGTTTATAGAACCCAAGCTTTGTTCCCTAGTCAACTTGTGAAGCCTGTGATTGCAATGATTCATGAGGCAAAAGAAGAACCCAATGCTCTGATAAGAAGGATGCATAAGGTAGTGGAGGTAAGTGAAAGCAGGGATAAGTTAAGAGACAATTTGATTATGTATCAATCAAAGATGAAGAGTATTTTTTACATAAAAGCGAGAGAAATTGATTTTAAAGTTGGAGACTTGGTATTAAGGTGGGATACTAGAAGAGAAGATAAGGGTAAACATGGAAGGTTTGATCCTCTCTAGTATGGCCCATTCAGGATCATAGAAGCAAGGGAAAATAATACATTCTTCTTGGAGAATCTTGATGGTGAAACTCTACAGCTGCTTGTCAATGGGCAATACCTCAAGCAGTATTTCTAGTTTTGAAGCACAAGCATCCTATCATTGCAGATACCGGAGTGAATTCATTGCACAAATTCCATAGAATTTAAATTGGGTAACCAATATATGACTCCATGCCCGAAGTGAAGGCATTGATCTGCGGTTCTTAGTGCTTTTGTGGCAAAAGCACTATCCCCAGGTGGAGCCAGATGTTGTAGCATCCATTTTCCTTTTAGTTTTATTTTTAGTTTTATCACAAAAAGGAAAAAAATTCGAATATTATGTTATAACGGAAAAAAGAGAAAATATGGAAACTTAAAAGAAATGAGCTGTTTTACTTTATTGACGGCTTTTGAATGTGATAAACCCGCGAGAAGATCTGAGCCATCTGATCGATAGGCAGAAGATCAGACAGTAGTCGCGCAGATAACAAGAACGAATTTTAATCGGAAATCGGACCCGAGAAGTTATAAAATCGGGTTAACACCTCAGTTGATTAGGGTCGTCCGCTTGAAGAATGCAGATCCGACGGTAATCGCGCGGTTAACAAGGGTGAGGTTTAATTCGGAAAATGAGCGCGATGGCTTATAGAATGTGATTTAATCTGTTGAAGTCTGGATTAATCACAACCACTCATCAGGAAAGGACGAGATCTGACGGATATCGCGTCGAAAAGTGCATGAAATTTATTATAAATTTCAGACCCTAGAAATCTTTAAATTGCGGTTTTGTTTCCATATCGGGTCTTTGGGGAAGGCAAAGGTCTATGGAAAAGGTGGATGTGATAAGTTTATGAACTAGAGGCTAAATTCTTTTCGGTTCTGTGGTAAGCCATATTCCACGTAAATCAACCAATTCTGCTGTTTTAGCAGAATAACTAGAATTAGAGGAGAATGACCAAAATTCCAAAGGAATGGTGATTGGTCAGGTTTCTTTGTGTTTCCGCAAATCGGAGCACTCTTGATATATATGTCGGCCATAAGGGTTTCTTTATGTTTTAGCCAATCAAAAAATTTCCGATACATACGTGGGCCCAAGTCCATGCACGGATTTTTGTTAAAATGTAGTTTGTTGTGTTAAAACAATTTAACTATTATCAGAACATCTACAGAGAAGCTTCATTAGCAGTCAAGCTACAGATCCGAATAATGAGCAACCATCATCAATTTTCTAATATCTGTTACTTCCTGTTATTTTATTTTCTTGATAAATGAGGTGTCTTTTACCCTCCAATGTAATATTCTGTAATGAATTTTACTTTAGACAGTTAGGAGATAGTTAAGTAGTTTGACAATTTTGGTGATTATCAACTGTCACATGATGTATAAAAGAGGAAAAATTATAGAGAAAAGGTTCAAATTTTGGAACAACCTGGAGATTAGACCACTGTATTCTTGATAAAACTGTTGATTAATGAAAGAATCAGAAGTTTTCCACACATTGTTGGGTATGATTTTGTAACTTCTTTGTTATGTGTCATCATATGTCTTCTTTCCTTTAAGTATGGTAATGAAGCTATAGGTATTTGTTTGCTTATGTGAATGAAGTTAAATTTCCTTAAAAGAGCGCTCCTATACTTGAAGTTCCTACCTCTACATTTCTTCTAAGTTACATATAGTAGTTTCTGTGTAAAACATCATATTGTCTTTAACTTCCCTAAGTGTCACAGATAATAGTTTCTGTGTAAAACAACATATTGTCTCTGAATTCTCTAAGCATTCTTCATTCAACATTTATATTCAGCAATAAAATGGCATTCTAGGACTTTCATGTCACCTGAGTATTGAGGGTTTAAAACCAGGTCTTTCAGGTCATTCATTTGAGAATACAACATACAACTAAGTGACATAAACAATAAACATTAATGTCTTAAGCATGATTTCTACATAGCCAGGAAATTGGTTTCTTAAGGGACAACAGAATCAGATATAAATTGCATTTCTATTGTTTATATGATGCACAAACTTATATGAATGTGTTGATAAAGTGAATATAAGATTAAGTATCTGTTTATGTGAAGATAACTAACTGTTATAAAAAGATAAGTAAGATCCGCGATATAACTTGGGGAAGTAGCACAGATCGCTGTTAGGGCAGCGTGAAATCACCTCAGCCCCTAGTTAGGGCTGCATGGAGGCGATTATAGCAGATCGCGAAGGTCTCACAGGTCAAGACAACACGCGAAGTGACTTGTGCAAAGGTATTCATAGTTGGACTAAACCGACCCCTTATACATCTCAAGGGTGCGGAAACTTGGTTCCAGCATCCCCCCATACTGCTTCCGGTGAGACCTTAGTCCTCGGTCCGCGGGCTATTGCCGAAAGGGCCAATAGTACAGGGATTTTTTGGCTAATTAACTCTGAACTTGGGTCAGGCCCCCTTAAGCCAACATTCATGTTTTATCACTTGATTTTGTTTGAGATGAAAATTGGTTGAGTGTAATCCTTGTCTATGTGACATGTGATGGTCCTTTCCTTTCCAAATATGTGTTAAGCGGATGATTCTTCTTCAGATTGTGACTTCATTCTTATAGATGTGACAGAGCAGAGTTGAATTGAGATGAATGAAAGAGATAAGAGGAAGTAACGATCTTTGATGCAAAAATAAATTCCTCCCTCGCTGAGAGGGAGTGTTAAAATTTCATAGCTTAGGGATGAATTTATCCTAGAGGAAATCATATCTTTTAGTTCAGTTTGAACCACTGATATTAAAATTTCATTTCTGACAATTCTAATATGGCTTTCCAAAAATAGTAAGTCACATCTCAATTTGGAAGTGAATTTTCAAAAATAGAAAGTCATGTCTAAATGATCAAAGATAATCTTGACATATGGAATCCACTTTAAAATCAAATCAATCATGATTTTTTTTTACGCTGTGGTTCACAGACACAGAGTGGTCATTACATCCATGGGAAAATTTGGGCAGATCAACCCTGAAGGGAATCTTTTAAATCCCATCGACTAGACTAGTAGGGCCTAACCCCAAGGGCGTCGAGGAGAATTGACCCTGTGACCTCCTGATTGGCGAGGCACTTAACAACGGGGACTCGACCAGTGGAGCAAACCCTTGGGGCTCAAATCAATCATGATTATACAAGTCAAGAATTAATAATTTTTATCCTTACTAGTATTATTATTATTATGATATTATTATTTATAAAATAGTCTAAAGTCATTGACCTTTAATTGATTAATAAAAACGAATTATCTCATGGAATAAGTAAATTAAATTGAGGATCTCTTACTTGGAAAATTGAAATCTCTCTTGGGATAATATAGTAACTCCACACTTAAGAGAATGTAACTCTCCCTCACTAATTCAATGTATGACAAAATTGTAACATCTTCTCATTAAATGTGCTTGTAACTCCTTTATTCAATTCGATTTGTAACTCTCACCAAATATTTTCTCATGTCTAAGTGTAACTCTCTCTTTCCCTAATTCGAATTGTAACTCCTCAAGACAAGTTTACCCCTCTCTCTATTCTTGGGATGAGTTACAATTCTCCTCAAGTAACTCCTCCCTCATGGAATTCAATTGTCCTATTATTAGCTCAAGGAATGAATTCATTTTGTAACTCCTCTCCTTTCTCATCTATTTAAGCAAGAGCAAGTGAGAGTTGAGAGGAACGTGTTCATTGTGAAGAGGAAGAGCTAGAGTTGAGTGTGTGCAAGAGAAGTGTGGGAGAAAGTGAAGAGTAAGAGCAAGGGAAGAGCTAGAGAAAGTGTGAAGGACATGATTTGATCAAGAGAAGGAGATCTTCAAGAAAATAACAAGAAAAATTCAGTTGCAAGTTGATCAGACATTGGTGACTTTATTCATTCTCATTCTCTCTCTATGTACTTTGCTGAACAATTGAATAAATCTAATAGAAAAAAATTCATTTGGGTTTTCCCCTAGTCATTCGACCTAACTCTCGGTGTCTCATATTTGTGCTTGACTGTCTTCTTACGATCTTTAATTTTATTTTCTATCTACAATTGCTGATCTAAAAATTTGTGAAGAAATCTGCATTCTAAGTAATTGTAATAACATAGAACATTCGATTTTCTGCAAAGTGCATTAAGTTTTTTGCAAAGTACATTCAACTTTTTGCAAAGTACATTCAGTTCCATTCAATTTTCCACAAGTACATTCGGTTTTCTGCATAGAACATTCAAGTTTCTGCAAAGAACTTTTAAATTTTTGCATAGAACTTTCATATTTTAACAAAGGTAAATGAAGTTTTCACTAAACAACTTTTGTAATTCCTCCTTAACTATGTCTTTCAATGTTAGATTCATCCTTATTTGGGGTTTCCTAATATAGGTCGGGAATCCTCTTTTCTGTAGATATGATGAGTACATAAATTGGGAGGAATCCCTTTCATGTTGGTATAACCCCAGGAAAAAGCATTGCTATTTTCCTAAGAATTTATATAAGTTTCTTTTTCTACGAGGGTTCCAGCTGAGAATCAATGTTTATATTTTTGTTATAGTAAATTTCAATAACCTTACTTTGATTTTCTATCACAGCATTAGGTGGAGCTATTGTGTCTATTTGTTGTGCTAGTTCAATGGGAGAACATGTTTCCTACGATTATTTTCCTAAAACTTGACTAAGTGGTACAAATGAGATCATCCTCAGTATTTTCTTCAAAAGTCGAGGCCTGTTCTAGGGTCAAGAGAGGTCGACTAGATTCTTCATCAATGTTCTCAAACAAAAGAGAGTTTTCATTGTCCAAGGAAGGTTTCACAAGAGGATAAAGAGTAAGCTTCTTAGTGGAATTTCCACAGGAGATATTCATATCCCTATACCTACAACCAATATAGGCATCTACTGTGGCTAGTTAGTGTCTTCTTAGGATTAATGGGTAGCCCCAAAGATTGGTTTTAGGCTGAAGAATCATGAAGTTTGGATATTCCCATGAATTTACGGAAATGAAAATATCCTCCAACATTCCTTCTGGTTTTATGGTAGACCTATAAGCTAGTTGAAGGACAATGGGGTTGGTCATAGACCAGGTAATTTGAGAATCTGCATGGTTTATTTTATCATAACATTTATGGTTTCCCATAAATCTATTACGGTATTGGATATGGGAATATTATTAATGTTAAAAATAACAATTTTGTTCCAGGATACTTGTACCTTTCCATAAACACTTTTCCCAATATTAAATCAACTAACTTCCTAATCTTATGAACTACCTTGGGATGTTTTTTTTCCTTCTTGGCTTCTTTAAACAAAGTTCTTGAACTTCCTTTGCATATATAGGAATGTCCTTGATGGCTCGAAACATAGATATTTTCACACATACATTTCTTAATTCTCCCAAGAAATCAAACTCGGGCTACACAAAGGGTTTTTCAAGACACAACCTCTTTGGACAAGGAGCAAAATCTAGCTAATTTTCACGAGAATGTTTTGTTGAAGTACCTTGAGCTTTTGAGGAAAGAAATTATGGTTATGGAGAGTTATCTTCATCATTTTTTCTTGGATGATGGGAGAATTTTTGTTTTAGATTATTTTTCCAAAACAATGATGGATATTTTTGTAGTCCATTGATAAAATGATATAAGTAGGAAAATGAGGTAGTTTGTCATTATAGGTGGGTTGTACTACTTTATTGTTCAGGTTAGGTTAGGTTGGGCAAGTAATTTAGGTCTCTTCAAAGTTTGAGAAGGTTGACTAGAAGGTATTTGAAGTTATTGTGGATGTACTTAAGGTGGAGCTTATGGTGCCATATTTCCAAAGGGGAAGGTCTTCTAAAACCCAGGGCTTAACCTTGACTTTGCATTAGAGGGGGTCATTGTGGCCATGGCATAGGAGGATACCATCCAAAAGTTGGAGTAAATATTGGGAAGGGTCAGATGATGTAGATCTAGATGATTGAGGGGGGCATGGTTTCTTTTGAGCCACAAAACAAATTTGTTCAATTTCCTCATTAGCCTCTTGAAACATTGCCTTAAGTCTTTGTAGAGAAGGAAAATCCTTAGTGGAATGTTTCTTCTCAAAAATGTTACATGTCTCAACACCATTTAAAGGATGTTCTCGAAGGGGGTGTTTTCAACACTTAGACCAGAATATGGCCAAGGTCAACTCAACCTCTTCCTTCTTCTTTTTGGCTTGCAGAGAGTCTAATTGGGAGCTAAGCGTACTAAGGATATCAATTTATAAATTATCTAATAAGTTTCCTATCGCAACTTTAGTCACCCATGTCCCACTTGACCTATTAATTCTAGAGACCACATCCTGAGAACTATTTCCATATTTTGAGCTCCTTCTAGAATACCACTTACATGCCACAAATCTCCTCATATCTTAACATAGAAATATATCTGGTTCCCATGAAGTTCAATGTATCGATACAATCCTCTTGTATTCCTTTAAGAAAAAGGATACATAGGGTTTCTGGGCCCATAGTATCTTTTTTTGGGCTTTGTAAACAATTCTAGAACCTCTCCACATAATCCTCCAGAATTTCATCATCTTCTTGGGACATTTTGAAGATCTTTTCTTTGATATCTTAGAATTTACAATAGTCCTGATATTTATTCAAAAATGTCTTCTTTATATGATCCCTAATTTGAATGGAGTTTCCCCCAAGCCCCATAAAGCAATAAAGGGTTTCATATTTCAAATTAGTAGCAAACAATTTTCATTTGTTAGCATCCATAGAGTAATCATAGCTACGACAAAGAATATCAAATTTAAATTGAAAAATATTCAGATCCTCCTTTGAAAGGCCATGAAAATTCAGAAAGGAAAAAGAGGATTGTTCTTCATTTGAACCAACGCATGATGATATTGGAAGGGGAATTTGAAAGTGACAAGTCCCTTTTGTCTAGGTCCATTCACTTCTTCATCACCCATCTTTTCTTTACAGGAAGATTCAAGATTCTGAATTTTATTGGAACCTCTTGAACCTTCCAGTTCCTTGTCCAAGGTAGCCTCTTCCCTTATTAATGGTGGTTCTCCCTTTGGTGATTTCACTACTGTACTATTTTGAAATAGGGTGACCTTTAAAGGATTTTTCTTTCATTTCTGACTCGCCAAAATGTTAGTTCGAGTGGTTCCTACTGCACCACATGAGGTCTGAGCAGATTTTTCCTTCTTTCTACCTATGGTGTTTTAGTGCATCTATCATGTCCTAAATGTAGGATATTCAAGATGTAGGTTATTGAAAGGGAATAACTAACAATTTTCCTTTGGTTGCTTCTACTTCCAGTATCATTCCTATTTGACCTAAAGTAGGAAACCCAATACTCTTAAGTAACTTTTGAGTGCCTCCTCGACAACAGAACAAAAAATGAAGGTGTGAAGAATTAATTCCTATTTAAGGAGATGTTGGTCTTCAATTATCATTTAATTTGTGAACTCAGGGTCTAATGACTTGTGAGGCTCTTGGTGATGTATGCATAAGTATCAGAATTCCTACCACTTCTACATATGTCAAATTAAACTCAAGGAAAACCTATCAGTGATACGAGGCCTAAGTTTGAATAGGGCCTAACTCAATAATCTTGGTTCAGCTACATGGCACACCGCGTATTGATATTAGAGTTCAACATGTATCTCAATGTCACTGTCCCTATTATGGTTAAGCAATTTTGAAAGCTTATGGTTTCATAGCAGCTGCTACTGATTTTGCAGTCGCTGGATTTTGTAGCACAACTATGAAATCATCACCCTACAAACTTGAAATTAAAGCATGTCCCGAGTACAAACCAACTAATGAGCGCTGAAAAAGAAATTCAATAAACTATTTAAAATTCAACACACCATTTACTAAATTACAAGAAAATGAAATTAACAAGTCACTGATAAAATAAGCACAACTGTACCAAGCTAAATTTACAAATAAAATATAACATAAACGAATGCTATGCTGCAAGAAAAAGTAAAAACACATTCAATGCAAGGCTTTATCTTGAGCAGGCCCAACTCGGGGTCTGGTCTGCACCTAACAACTTATGAAATCACCAACACGAACATATAGTTCCAAACATCCATGAGCAGGGACCTTATTTATATTAAATAAAATCAAGTTAAAAGAAATCCACAAACTTCTCACTGTCTATTATTCACCATCTATTCAAATTCAAAATAGATATATATATATATATAGAAAAAGGAATCTAGTTCCCCAATGACGATTTAAAGGACCATTCGCTAATTGGGACTGCTAACTAATCCAATTGAAATAGTTTTATCGCATGTAAATCCTGGTATCTAAATTAAATGGCGCGTCAATAAATTAGTAGTAATTATTTTTCCCTCAACGATGTAACTGCATTCCTTCGACGAATTATGTAACTGTCTATGGCCAATGGTGCAATGTCCAACTCAGAGACAAACAAAGTGGTACAATGTCCAACTCAGAGACAAACAAAGTGATACAACATCCACGATGGATTGGCTGGATAATGAAGCCGCATGCAACATTTCCACAATGGTATGCAAGTGGCTACTGCAATATGCACTAAGGAGGAACGTGATTCTTTCCACTGTGCTAAATTCAACACAACACTGCCTAATCATGTTTTATCACAACGTGATGTATCCATGATTTTTTCAAATTTGGGTATTGTGCCACACCAACCACACCTATTGTGTTCTCAATCAAAACATTGACACATGTCAATGATGAAGAATTGTATCTCTGCAATAGCTAAGTTAGCGCCCTTTATTCCACATATACATATGATATATCGAAATAACTCTTAAAACATCCTTGAATTATAGTCTAAGAAATGATAATAAGACAACTTAACAAAAAGTAATAATACCTTGAGTTCCTCGTGGTATATATAGGGTTTTATAATAAGGGTGAAAAAGGGTGATTTGGTCAAAATATAGTGAGGTGGTTTAGTAGCAAAAATACATGATTTCATGGCCCATCAACACGTAATTCCTTGTGCTCAAGAATGAACTTATTAGAGGAAAAATGACAACTTTTAAGACTTAGGCATACCTCTCCTCACTATTATTTTTCCTCCTCACTTCCATGCCTTCTGCTTTTTTTTTATATTCTCTTTGGGTAGTTAGAGAGAAAAACTATTTTATAATTAATATTCTTTTTATGTTAAACTCTTTTCTTTTTAATTCAAAAGAATTCATTTAGAAGGATTTTTTAATTAATTAGAGTTATATTAGAGGCGGGGTCCCTGATTATGTCCATAAAATATTTTCATTAAAATTTGTAACTCCCATGAAACAAAACATATGTAAATATGTCATCATCAAGAAACACCATCACCATAGCCTTGAAAATGTAACTAGTATCGGTTTTCATAATCGTTGTCTAACTCATGGCATGATGTAATTCACATGTATTTGTTAAAAAAAAGAAAATAAAATTATTGTAAAGATCAAAAGTAAAATTATTTTTATAAAAGCATGGGTTTCATGCTTATTCTATTATGTTTCTAGGTATAAGCACCCATTGTATCCTCCTAGATTAGAGTCATGAATCATTGTCCTTGTCATTATGTAACAGACCCTTCTTGGGCTTTTTGTGTTAGAAAAGAAATATGTGTTTGTGTCAAAAATGAAAATTTACCATCCTCCACCAAGTCGGCCTCAACACCCATCACATCGCCCTAAACACCCATCAAGTTGATCCCATAAAGGGAATTAGACCACACAAGAGACTATATATAAGCAAGTGCATTCAACCTATTGAGCCATCATCCAACAAAAGGAATTTGATTTGCAATTTTGGTGAAGAAGATGGAGTGTGAAGTTGAAGAAAAGAGAAGAAAAAACCTACCAAGAAAGGAAGGAACAATTCTCAAGAAAAGGAGGTTGGAATTATCTCTATTTTGTCACACGTGCGAGTTGTTAGGGTTACTGCATGTTCAAAGTGTTGCAGGCCGAAGTTTAGAAGTTTTAGAGAGGGCTAAGACCCTTGTTGACTTGTTTGGAAAGGGTTGACTTGTGTTGACTCTTGGAGAAATTGACTATAGTTTGACTAATATTCTTGAGAGGATGACTTGGCGGATTGAAGGAGGACTTGTTGTTGTCTAAGGGTCTTGGTTGTCTCATTTGATTTGATTCTTGAAGAAGAGAAGATACTTTTAGCTGGGTTTTCCCCTATGAGAGGGGTTTTGCCCTAGCTAAGTGCCTACATCTTGTTTTCTTTGCTTTGTGATCTTCATAGTTTTTGGAAATTATTTGATGATGAGAACACAAACATTAATAAAGACACAAATACATAATCACAAATAATTTTCATGTCAAGAGAAATCAAAATAATAAAAGACCTAATGTTGCCCTAAGGATTTCTCAACACATAGAAATCATGCACATGAAATATCTTGATATTCACCATCGTATATAACAAGCATGTAACATAACCCTTGTGTCTCGCATCAGTAATAGTATCATCAAAATATATAACACAGTCAAAAAATAATATGTTATCTCAAAAACTTGATAATATGTCAAATCCTGAAATATGTCCAAGTAAAGTAAAAATTATCATGCCAAAGAAGTAACTCATGTCAACTCAAGAGGCCTGCTAGAGCTAGCCTTGTAGAATGACCTTTTATCCTTTTTCTCTTTTTCTCCTTGTAACTTAGGATGCATGTTTTGAAAATAGATTTTTGTCCTCTCCCATCCTTATGTTTTTAGAATGTCATATGTGTATGTGACAAAGTAGCCTCAAAGGGGGAGTGTGCAGGCATAAATGACATGTGAAACTTTCCCAATGTAATGTGAGTGTGGGAATCAGGGTTGTTGAGCACATAAAGATGTGTCCTAAGATAATGTTGAGGGTACCTAAGGAGCAATAATCATAGAGTGAATTGAATGATGTGAAACAAAGAGCCAATGTGAAAATCTAGATGTGGGCCTAATAAGGTTGGACTCCCAACCATCATGCTGTAATGGTTGTTGTTGAGATACATGGGGTTCTGGGATTTCCATGATGCTAGGATGTGGGAGAGGTGCATTTTGTGAAGCATATAGATGGGGGAGAGGGAGGAGGACCTCCGAGGTATATATGGTCCGTTTAATTCAACTAATTGAACTCCTCAGAGTTTGCATCAAAGTGCATGGAAAATATGATTCTTTTGTTTATGTTTTCTCTCCATGATACATTTTTTCTTCGAGATTGCCCCCTTCAGTTACCTCAAGAACCTCTGCTAAGGAAACTCATAGTGTACCGTGACTAAGAAAACATGTCATGAAGTGATCAATTCTTGAGCATAAATAAGAAAAATAAAATAAAATAAAGGATTGTTTAATGTCTCACATAAATGTTGGAGTGTTTTGCATACACACACAAGGAAAAATATATAAAATAGGAGAGGGGACTGTCTATGCATGCAACCAGAAAAAGTGTTTTGACATGTTGATACAATAAATATGACAGTAAAAATGGAATATTTTTGTGCCCAAAAAATTGTTTACCAAAACATTATGAAACTATGTGCAAAGAGTGATATGAATGGTATTATAGTGTGCTCATAAAGAGGGAAAACTGTGAGATATTTGTTTATGTCACAGGTGAAATCATGTCGGTGTATATATAAAAAAATTAACATACAGAAGGTATATCTCACAAACCATGGTGATAAAAATATAAAATACTCGTGTCTGATAACTGAAAAACAATATTCTAAGTTTTTCTTTTTGCTTCATGATGGTGGCCATGGATATTAGCATGAAAGAACACTTAGATACAAAACTAGGAAAGTATTATGAATAGATATATGATTGAATTTAGCAACCTATTTGAGAATAACACTTTAATTAGGTAGATTTGGTCACTTGTGGGTGAACTAAGGGATGAGGCCTCACAATTTTTGCTCAATATGATTTGCAAGCCATGGATAGGCTTTATAAACTGCCCAACAAGGAAGAATTTCATTGTGAATGTCATTTTGAAAATGGTTGAGGGTAAGGGATGTTGTCTCAGCGTGGGAGTTGTCAAATGGTAAATATGGCATGTAAATGTGTTTGTTGTGCACAATTTTTGGTTTTTTTGAATTTTTTTAGGTAGTGAACTTCAAGTTAATTTGGAATATGAAACTTTCCTGGGGGGCATGGTGAGTAGTTCTATTAATATTAGGCATAATCTAGGTAAACTTGTAATCATATGATGACAAAAAGTGACTTTTTTTACTTGCATGATGTGCTATCAAAACTATTGTGGCATAATTTGACAATGTAACCCAAAATGAAATGGCACAATCAAAATATAACTTCATATCTTATGTGAAACAAAATTTTTATGTGCACATCTTCGAGGAATAGAAATGCAGGATGGGAAAGCCACAAAGCATAGCTTGAAGGGCATGAACTGTGGGTGTACTCATAGCCCAAAGAGATAAACCAAGATGGGTTAACATAACCCAAATATTTCATATAAGACAGGAGGATTGTGTGCTTATCTCTATGAGACAAAACACAGGCTGCTCATTGGTTGTGCCTAGTGTTGGGATTTTCTCTCTTTTCTTTCCACGCTCAAAGCTCAACACATAGTCAAGATGAAACCATAAAACAATTAAACCTTTTGAAATTTAGACGAAGGGCTTCTAAAACAGCGAGGCACAAACTGGTGATGTAAGGGTAACATGAAGGCATGGACCAGGAGAGAAGTAGTAACCCAATTACAATGCATATAAGAATAAATACCATATTCCCACCTCCAAACAATGAAATGTGGGCTAGAAAATCCTATGAAACTTGCACTTTCACTTACACGGTGGGGGGTTTTACTATATTTAAAAAAAGGGATTATAAGCTATAATGTAGTCACCTATTTGAGAGGTACATATATTTCTTTTGAACAAAAATAACCAAACCCAGGTGGTAATGATAAATTTTGGAGCCATGACATCATTTAGAAACCAAACATGGGTCGCGGGCTTGCAAGATGTGGGTGAGTGTGTATGGATCACTTATATGCTAAAGGAAATCATTCTAAGGAAAAAAAACTAAATCATTTCCATGCATGACAATAGGAAATCATAGGGAGTAATGGAAAAGGAAACCATGAAACATGATTAACTCCCAACACTATGTTTAATAGACTAAACAAACCGAAATTCGTAGTGGGGAACCATTGAGGCCAAATATATCTCATACCTGTGACCAAAATGCTTTTATTTTCCAAGAGTTGGTTGTTAGTGGTTCCCTTCAACAATTGTGAGTGCTAAGCTAGGGTTCTAGAGATCCTTTGAGTTCAACTTCTCCATAAGAGAAAAGGAACACAAGGATAGGTTGGTGGCCTCTCTGCCAAATACCTACACTTTGTTGTGAATCTCAATGTTCTCCTTAGGCTGTAGTGGAGTAAACACGCGTCTAATATCATAACTTCGACCAACTATCACCTCTGTATGGTTAACACAAAAATAGCATGGTGTTGGCATATATCGTATATGTCCACTTTATGAATTCACAAACAATTCACATACATATTCGCATAGTGGAACCCTTCACAATGGTTTAACTTATCGTCATTCAAAACATTGTTATGTGTTGGCAGGGGTGTATTACTTTTTATAAATAAGACCTCATATGTGTTGTGTATTTAATATGTTGAGGATGCCCTAATGATAGTGAAATCGACACCATCCAATCCTTGTATGTGAATTTCCAAACATGGACATGGCCTTGTTTGATAATTTGAACAATAAACCTTATAATCAAGTGCTCATGCCATCATAAATATGCTATTCACCACAATGCCAAAATATTATTATAATTAATATTTTAAATAATAAACTTTGATAACTATGCTTTCAAATCATTACACTTTGAAAGTTGGTTTGTACAATGCCTTTGTGCTTATAGTGATATAATAATGTTGTGAAGAATAGTTGCTTAATGAGGTGAGTATTCCTGGTTTCTATTATGCCAAATACCGATCGTGAAATTGTGATATAAGTATACCCATAATGATGTTGTAGCTATTGATTTAATGAATATATCAATACCGTCGGTATAATTAAAACCTCCAAACCATATTTGAAATGTATATACAATCATATATAACAATATACATATCCTTGTAACACCATATGCTGATATCAAAATATGAAACTGGGAAATGACGTCATATAAGGATTTCTTATTTCTCTAGGGGACCCCACCCATTGAGGCTAAAATTTTTATTTGTTTTAGGTGTATTATTTTTAAGCCTTATTAGGAAAAGTTATGATGGAGTGCAATGGCTTGCACAATTTTTTTTTTGAAAGTGGCTCAACAAGTACTATTAGTCACATAAAAGTGGCAGGTTTATAAATTAAAAAAAAATTAGTCTCATTGATCCAGATTTAAAAAGGAAACCAACAAATAACAAATATAACCATAAATACAAAAATGTAGCAGAAACAATACTTCATTTCATTAATATCAAATACTGAAATATACTTACAAACAGAATGGAAATAAGACTAGCTCGAGTGATGGTAGCTTATCTTTGAGAAGATATGTGGTGGCCACATGCCTCTGAACTGTGTTACAATGAGGCTCAAAGGCCTATTTATTATTGATAAACAATGGAAAACCCTAAACATCCAAAAACCTAACCCTAGGAGATGAAGCGCCAGACTATGGGCCCTATTTGGTTAAATTGGTACATCAACTTTTTGGGGTCGTAACTTTGGCATACGATCTCTGTTTGATGCGTACAATACCTCGTTAGAAATATCTATTTGAGGACTACAACTTTTGAATGACGAACACTAATCAATGACCCATGTTGTTCCCACTTTTCCCAAAAAAATGTCGTTTAGGGCCTCAAAACAGCTCTGGAAGTTCAGGACCTGAAAAACTGCCAAAAATAGTAATTTGTGCTACAAATAAGGAAACTGAAAAACTGAAAGAAACAATGGTGGTGGTCCAAGTGGAATAGGAGGGTGGCCACAAATTTCCACCTGGATCATTCCTCCACCCTTAGGAAGCAATGGTCCCCATTGTGTTGAGTTCCTCCATGAGATGAGGAAACTTCTATGGATCTTGGTCCCTGCTGAGCCACTTTCCCTGGTGAAGGAGTTGGCCTGGTTTGAAAACTCGATATAATTGGATCCTTTGTTGTTGGGTGCTCTTGATCTCTGTGTCCATGATCCTATGAGTTGTGGCTTGTTCCATGCAATCTAGATTTAACTTTGTAGGTGTGAGTTGTTCTACAATGTCTTATGTGTCCAACAATGGTGGGAAGTATGGTCGAAGGCGGTCCACATTTAACACTGGGTGCAAGCCAAGGAATGGGGGAATGTTGAGCTTGTTGAAAATGCAACAAGATGATGGATCTTAGTGGAAAGGAGTCGCCTTCACTAAGTGGGCCCGCAGGGTATTTTTGGTGCAAAGTCTATTTTTAGACTATGTCTATTTTTAGACATATGGATCATGGTCTATGAGTTGCAGGATGTTGTTTATGGATGATTGGTCATGTTGGGAAAAATAGATGGACTTCTATTTTTGGTTCACAGCAGAGTGATCAGAATCTCTTTTTAGACTGCCAGGCTAAAAATAGAAACAGTCAAATATTATTAGCCCTTAGTAATATTTGGACTCTAAACATTATCTTATTCTCTTGGAGCACTTCAGTTCGAGCTACGGATGTGGCACATGCCGCTGAAAAAAGGAATCACGTGGTTTCTTGTGTTTTAGTTGAGCTATTGCATGGAGGACTTCAGTTAGAACTCATGCATGTGAGTTCTGTGGAGTTGGATGTGGAGTTGATGGAGTTGTGTTCAGTTTGACTTAGTTGAACTAGTTGTATTTAGTCTAACTAAAGAATACTCTAGTGATGAGTTGTGTGAATTAATTATTAATTAATTCACTAATTATTAACTCATAAAGAAACTAAAGAATACATCAGTTTACTCAGTGCATGGACAGTTCAACAGAGACAGATGTTAGAGGTAAGTGAAAGGGTGAGTTGTGACTATCAGTTGTGCATGAGATTTTCCACATGCATGGGATTGAGTAATGCCAATGAGGACTGCGCAGTGTGGGCCAATACTAAGGTAATTGTAGCCTGTGCTCACGTGATTTTCACTTTGCATTGTGCAGTGGAGGCAGGAAAAGAAGCGGAGGAGATTTGAACCTGTGACTTGTTCGGATCTGAGCTAGTTTTGTGTGTAACAGGTGGAGATAGTACTGAGTACTTGTGAGGAGTATTGTACTATGTATTGTTACATGTTCTCTATCGTTATAATATACAGATAGTGTGGGGTTTTCAGCTATATGCTTTCCCCGGGTTACATACTGTGTTAATGTGTGCATGCGATTGATGTTTCATTGTTTTTGATGTTGCTAAATTGATGATCAATGTAGAGGAGATTATGTATTGTGCATGTATTCCGCAATAGTGTATAATCGGGATAATCTCTATGAATAAGTTTCATATTATTCAAAATTTCTACAAAGCTCAAATGCATTATCTCCCACAACCTTGGTAATGGTGTAAGGACCATATCAGAGTGGTTTAAGTTTCTGATAGGCTCCGGTAAGGCGTTCCTTCTGCAAATGCAACCAAACTTTGTCGCCCACCTGAAACTTGTGTGGCACCTGACGTTGATCATGTTGATGCTTGTACTTGGCATTTGATTTCTCCAGAATGCAGGGACATGCTGTAGGATATGTTGGATGTACTCAATGAATTTGTTTGCCTTATCGTCTTCGGACTGGACATGAGCCGAATCTCCCCGAGTATCTGCAAACAGCGTAGCCACATCAATGGGACATAGTGGCTGGAATCCCAAGCCCACTTGAAAAGGGCTATGGCCAATCGAGCTGTGGAGAGCCCGGTTATAACTGTGTTGGTCATAAGGGAGGATCTCATCCCATGTGCATGGATGCTTTGAGTTGTACATGTGCAGAATGTGTATGATCGTCCTGTTGAAAACCTCTGTCCGGCCATCAGTTTAGGGATGGAACATTGTGGACTTTGTGAGCTTGGGGTCCAACATCGACCAGAGACTGGACCAAAATGTAGTGAGGAACCTGCTGTCCTAATCTGCGATGATGGAATGCGAGATCCCAAAGTGTACCCACACTCATTAAAAGAAGATTTTAGTAGTGGCTTTTGCTGTGATATTCTTCTTGGAGGCTGCTATACTAGCCATCTTTAAGAATTTGTCAACGACCAAAAAAACACAGTCGTTGCCATGCTTAGTAGAAGGAAGGGCCGACATGTAATCCATGGAGATTGATTCCCAAGGTCGACTAGGAGTAGGCAATGGAGAATAGAGGCTTTGCTTCTTGATGGGTGGTTTGGCAATAGCGCAGGTAGTGTAGGATATTATGTACTTCCCGACATCCTAACAAAGATTCAACCAATAGAAATACTTCTATAGCACTGCCACTATTTTCTCGACCTTGAAATTCCCAACGACCCGACTGTAGTGCACTTCCAAAATCATCTTGGAATGCTCACTTGAAGGAACACAAAGTTGTCCCAGGTGGCATAACGGGGGATCCTAGAGGTGAAAATCTGGAACTTTCTGACCCTCCAAGAGCGTCTGGTATGTGTGGCCGAATTCTAGGTCACTTTTGTAGAGAAGTGGCCAATCAGAAGTTTCGTGCCCACAAGATTTGAGTACGGTGGTTAATGCCATGATCGGTGGTCAACTGAGTCAATCTGCAACATTATTGGTGCTGCCCTTCTTATACTTTATATTCAAATGGAACTGTTGCAAGTATGTGGACCACTTTTGATGGCGATCATTCTGCAACTTACCTTGCATCTGTATGAATTGTAGGGGTCGGTGGTCTGTGTGGATAATCGTTTCCTTCCCCAAAATGTAATGCTCCCATTGTCGACAAGGCTGCACAATGGAATGCATCTCTTTTTCATAAGTGGGATACTTCTGGAATGTGTCTGAAGGTGTCTCACTGTGATATGTTATTGGATGCCCCTGTTGAGTAAGGACTACCCTAATAGCATATTCAAAGGCATCTCTCTCCATCTCAAATGGCTGTTGCAAGTCTGGTAAAGTGAGCACTCGTGCAGAGCAGATGCGATGTTTCAACTCTGTGCATGCCTTCTGTTGAGATTCAGACCAAAATAAAGAGGAGTTGATATACCATGAATGAGGCACCTGGAGTCAACTAAGCAATCCCACTATGAGGTGAGGCCATCATATAACAAAGAAAGTTGTAGGGATGAATCTCGATCTCTAAATGATATGAGCAAGGATGTAAATGAGAACTAGAACACCACATCATTGAAAGGGTGGCTCAGAATCTAGTTGCCCATAGGAAACACTATCCATGTTCACATCTCCAAGCATTTGGTGAGCAAACTCCTCTTAATTGTTTTCTTGAACACCTAAGTCAATAAACATTTTGAAATTGGAAATAACTAACTAAGGGATCTGATTAAAATTTGCAACTTGTTGGCACAACATTGCACTCAACCTCTAAATTCTTAATTTTCCCTTTTATCACAACAAAGTCTCCTTTATAACTACTAAATGATTGCTATGGATTTCCTCTTGAGCATGAATTCTTCCTATAGCAGAGTAAATGGAAATCCTAATATCTACACTAAGATGCTCTTGTCTTAAAACCACATGTTGAATCTTTGTAATCTCACACAATGGGAAATGCACTAGATTGTTGTGATTTGCCATGTATTCCAAGATTCATAAAGAAATACCTAAGATATACCAATTCCAACCCCCTTTCCAAACTCCTTTACCAACGCTGAGAATCACTCTAATTCCACCATCAAATTGAAACCAAAAAACATAGAGAGACACATTGTAACTATATATTTAATAGAATGAAGAAAACCTTATGTGTTCCCAAGACTAAGAAGGGATGTTCCAAGTAAACACCATGCACGAATTGAGGAGAGACAATTACTAAACAACACTAAGTTGGTAGGAGTCTCTCATAAGCCAACCACCTAGAAAAAACATAAACACCATTTTCTCCCATGCATCCAAACCTTAAACCAAATTCAAAGAGTTGCTTCTCCATTGGGTTAAGTGTGCAGTGGTACAAGGATATAATGAAATTCAATTTTCGTCTGTAGGGACCAACCCTATATTATTATTATTATTATTTTTATATACAACTAGAAGAGAATAACATTGGGAATTCAAATTTATTAAACACTAATTAACACATCCTTGAATTTCACTTCATTGAACATATCATATAATTTACATATATTTAACTAAAGCCATAAAGAAGTCATACAAAATAATATTATAACAACATAGGTACCGTTCACCAGAAGACGAGATTCAAACTTGACTTACCGCTACTTGTCTTCCTTTGTTGTCGGTCGCCTCCGAGTGTGAATGTCAACGTGCTTGATTCAAATGCAGTGACCCACTAATTGACCTCCCATCCTACTCCTTGGGTATTCTTCTTCCCCACGGACCCCTGAGTTGTAATGGGGTTGTATAATGGAGGAATGTAATAGCTGGTAAAGGAGAGCACTCTTTGGCTCAAGATTCCCCTCTCTAAAGTCCTCTACCTCACCAAACTCATTATAGCTCGTAGTCACGACTCTGACATAGTCTCATCCGTCCAACCCTAGGGTAAAAAGTCCCTTCTCCCATGGTCTGCCCCTTATTTTATAGGAGTCCTCATAGGTGACACTTGGCATTTCATGCATAGTTAATTATTTTTTTATAATTCAATAGTTTGATTATTCACCCACCCATGTGTCAGTCTCTCATCAAGGATCTCAAAATTTTTTTACTTAAATTTTAATTTAAAAATAAGATTTTTTCTCACCTCAACAAGGTTCCTGTTTCTTCTCCTAGTTGTCTCTTGATCCCCCTTTTTACTCCTTAATTTGTGTTCATTACTAAAGTCAATTGATAAGTCCAGATTTGATCCCCTATATACTCCCTAATTTAACTCAAGTTATCTCTTAGATGGATATTCTTATGTTGGTTGTTGCCACATGGAGGTTCTCTAAAATTTAATTTATTAATCTTATTTTAATTCACCATTCTCTTCTCTTAATTAGGTTTAACTATTTTAGGATTAATATTTATCCTTACATTTATGTCCCTCTTTCCCCTTTTTACCTAACTAAACTACATTATCTACCTAATATTTTCCAACATGGGAAGGGTAGAGTTTTTAAGGTAAAATATTTTATTTCTTCCTATGACCCTCTTAACCCAAGTTTTATTCTTGATTTAATTACCTCGGTTTCTAACATCATTTACCCTTGATGTGAATTTACCTCGTTTTCATATCTTGATTATATTTATTAATTTATTAATTTATAATGATTCCAAGGGCGCCACTTCTAACAGTTTATTTGTGATGCCAAGGGTGCCAAGTTGGTCGTGCCCTTCAAGAAATTCCTTTGAAGTTCCAAGGGTGCCACACCACTTGCCCTTAAAGCATTCAGTGGCTACAAGGGGAAAGTATAGGTGCAACGACAGAGACCACTATCATCTCTTATGTTGCCTGCTATAGTGAGACTTGTTAGTGTCAGTTTTTCGAACCTTCCTCCAGTGATCAAACATGCTCTTACAAAGTGATTTTAAGGTGTCAAGGTCAAATTTTGTCATTTCAGAGAGTCTTCAAGCAAAATTTGGTCACTAGGTATTAGGTCTAGGGTTTGCCTTTATTCCTTCCCAAGTTGTCCAAATGTCGATCCATGTCACCATTTAGATGAGTGTGCCATCATTCAGAGGGTTGTCATCATCATGTCAGGTTTCAATGGGTCAATTCACACCTTGTTCATGCTTCAGTTGTGCCTAGGCAAGGTTCATTTCCCTCTCCTAGGGTTTTGAAGGCAATTTCTCTTGGATGGTCAAATCATCAGCAATAATTGTATCCTGATGTTCATACACCTTCCTCTATCCTTAATGTACCTTATTAAACACTTCCCATCACTGAGATCCCCCAAATCTATCATTTTCACACAAACCCTAGTTTCTTGCTACAAACCCTATTTTCTAGGCTAGGCCTGTGTTTTTCCCTTTTGGAGCCCTTCCCCTCACTCAATTTCAGATATTACACTTTCCCCTACTTCCTAACATCCCTCCCTACTTCCCAAAATTTCCTCAAAAATTTAGAAGCTCCCTATCCCCTTCATTTCGCTTCATTTCGACAAATCCCCTGTTCCACACATCGGGGTAGGTTTTACTCAAATGATGTTTTTGAGTAATCAAAGATGAATTTTGGAAAAATGAGAGTTTTTTGTCCAAAATATTCCAAGGAAGAAAAACCTCCTTCACTTTTTACACAGGTGTCATGGTTTTAGAGAAATGTCAAAAATACCATTGCCTCGGGAGAATTGATGTGCCTCTGAAGTGACCTTGGGAAAATCAAATTTTCTCCTGGCTTGGTTGGTCAAATGACTTTCTTGATGAGTCAAATGATAACTAGACATAAATATCTTTCCAATGAGCTATCATGAGCTCAATTTGGAGTTGAGGAAGGCATTCAAAAGTTGACTGTAACAGCACTCTGCCTTTAGGCAGCCTCATTTGGCACATTTTGACCAGTCTTGGGAGATTTGATTTTTGACAGGGCAAATGAACTCCAAATTGAAAAATTCCAGTTGGGTTGGAAATTAGACTCAAAGAAATTTCCAACAAGCTATCCTGCGCCCAATTTGGACACTGGGAAGGCCTCCAAAGGTCTCCTGCAAAAAGCGCTATGCACAGGCTCTATGCGCCGCGCCTCAAGCCCAATGCGTCGCGCCTTCCGAGTGCGTCACGCCACGTGGCGCGTGCTTATGATAGGGGGCTCAAAATGCCAAAAAAATTGTATTTTTGGATTTTTCATGAAAAATCATGACTTTTGGTGCATGACCAAGAAGTTTGGGCAACTTTTGAGTCCTCAGGAGGTCAAAAACACCCTAAAAATGACCTCTCTGCCCCTAATTTCACACATAGGAAGCAGTCTTGGGCGATTGAAGTTTTGAAGGGGAAAATGGGCACCAAATTTAGAAATTCCACTTGGGTTGGAAAGTAGATAGGCAGGGCTTTCCAACAAGCACACTTGGGCTCAATTTGGACTTCAGGAAGTGCCTCAAACTCAGTCTCAAAGTGGCGCGATGCACAGAGAAATTAGCATGGCGCACAGAGGTTTTTTGCCAAATTTTTCACCTTCCAGCTCAGAAATTCGGCCAGTTTGAATAGTTTTGCTTTTTGATGTAATTTTTTATCTATCTTGATGTAATTGGATAAACATGATGTAATTTTGGCACTTATTTACTTGTTCTAGAGGATTCATTCACTAAAAAGTGAAAATTTAATGAATGAATCAGTTTCCTACCTTATAGAGGCAAGTTGTTTTGATTGCCTAGATTTTAGTGCTTTGTTTAGAATTGGTTGAAACAGCTCCTAGAATGATGAGCTCGACCCCTAGAGGCAAGGGAATGGGTTGGGCTAGTCTATATCATGTAATTTCTAAGTCATTTTTAGGGTTGGACTCTTGGGAAAAGTTTGGCACTCTATTGTACATTGTATTTCTGCATTTTTGGCTAAGGAAAGACCAGGGTTTTGCAGCACTATTTGGGATCCATGTGGCTTTATGTTTTGATGGTGTGCTTCTCTGAGTAATTGTAAGTTCATCTAGTGTTATGTGTATCATTTTCATGCTTCTTCTTCTGAATTTGAAACAAATGAGTGATTAAGGTGGAATCCATAACTGTTATGCTCTGCCTTTGAATTTGTTTAGATTTTCATGTTTTCATCTGTTTAAGGAGAATTATTGAGACTCTCTTGCTCTCCTTAGCTCCTCACATGTCTGATCTATCCATCTCACTTGCTTTAAAACATCAAAACGATTACCTTCCTTGCCCCAATCAGACCTCTGCAGAAACTGTGCCTCATCCCCGAGCCCAAAATTGCCTTTCCCATTTTTTCAACAAAACCCTAAAAAACTCAAATCAAACCCTTTGCACTTAATACCTAGCCTAAAATCAGTTGCTAAATCAGTCATCTCCAGCCCCATTGAGTATCTTTCGCTGAGATTGACCCGGAGAGAGCCCTCTCCTGTCCTCGTAGGGCTAGCTACGAGGTTGAGCATGGTTTGATGTGGACCTAGAACCTTGTCTTTTCAGCCTGAGACAAATCTAGGCTCTAACAAGACTAATGGTGTCGGGGATCAAGGAATCCACCTTGATGCACACCCCCCAGTAAAATCCTCATGAGTGACCTAACTTTGGGACCTACCCTCATGACATCGTGATCTTCAAGGCGAAGGTGTTTCAACCTTTCTAGCCTAAGTCACGACGGGAGTTCTAATGGGTGAGATCAGGGACACTGCCCCACCCCTCCCATGCAGTTCCATCCAATTGTACAACCCCATCACCCATATGTGATTCATTCGGCCAAGCAACTAATCTGTGCCTGCAACCACTAACATATCATCAAAATATAGATAAACATATATAGTAGGTTTCAAAATTGGCTTATAATTTCAAAGATAAAATAATATAAATTTTCATCAAACCAGGTGTCGTCAACTCGTCATATGCAAGTGCCTCTGGTGGTTTCCTACCATACTCAATAATCATCAGTAAAAAGGTTTCTCAGTGTTACTCATTGTCATGATAGCATCATTAACAACACCTAGTCATTCACATCATTGTTCATTGTGAACCAGAACTAATGCAAGTAGGTAACATAGGGGACACATCCATCATGGCTATCATCATCATAACATCAATTGAAACGTACATATCCACCAAAGCTATCAACATCGTAACGTCAATAGAAACATACCTATCTATCAAAGCTGTCATCATCATGATATCAATAGAGAGCATACATATCCTTTATTGCCATCATCATCATAAATTTAATAGAGACCAAACATAACCATTTATGCTACAATCATCATAATATCAATAGAGAACATGCATAACCATTAATGCTACAATCATCATAATACCAATAGATAACATACATAACCATTAACGTTATCTTTATCATAATATCAATGGAGAACATACATAAACATCACAACCACTAATAATAGAGTCATGTGCCCGGATCCTCAACCTAAGGTCCTCAAAGAATAATATGTGGTACTTAGGGCTAAATAAATGTTAATGGCATATCACTGTTAGTAAACTAGAGTGGGGAACTACATACACCCCTTCTTAATAATAGACTTCATCTTGAAGTCCTTGGAATAGGTAAGGAAAACGATGACGCATCTCCTCGGCATCCTCCCAAGTAGCTGAACTAGGACTATAATTATCCCACTGGACCTTAACCTGGTCCACTAACCATCATCTAAGCTACAAAGTTCGTTGGTCCAGTATGCGAACTGGTTCAGCCATCACTGTTCCCTCATCTGAAACCTACAAATGACCAAAGTCAATAACATGCGAAGGATCTAAAATATAATGACGCAAAACAGAAACATGAAACACATCATGCATATGTGCTAAATATGGAGGTAAGGCAAGCCTATATGCCATCGGCCCTTTCTTTTCTAAGCTTTCAAAAGGTGCCACAAACAGTGGAGACAAATTTTCTCCCTTTCCAAATCTTATAGAGCTTTTTTTGGGGGCCTTACTCTCAGGAATACCCTATCTCCCACTTCATAACTTCAGTCTACCCAATGAGCATCACCATAGCTCTTTTGTCGATCTTGTGCTTATTTTAGCCTTCCTCTAATCATAGTCATTTGTTCTTCCATCTCTACACCACTTCTGGTCCTATTAATACTCGGTCCTCTAGTCGGTCCCAATTGAGAGGTGTTCTGCAAGGTCTTCCGTATAAGAACTCAAATGGTGCCATATTGATGTAACTTTGATAACTATTATTGGAAGTTGTTGGACACCTAATCCTCAATGGGTTAGTGTGGAAGCAGAATAGACAAAAGGAAGTCCAAGAGACCTTGGGATGTGAAACCCAACGGTCAAACCATGTACTATAAATGTATATCTCTTGCTAATAAAAATTGATTCTCATGTTTTATCCTTCAGATTCTCTTGATGCCCATGTGTGTTTAACATGGTATCAGAGCCATGATGTGTGGCCTTCTCCCACCATTAGTTGGGTGGTCTTCTTCAAATTGGGTGCTCTGCCATTGTGCACTATTTTAGTTGTCCTCTCTGCCTTTTGCATTGTCCTTCCTGCAGAAATGTTACATTTACCTCACAGTGAATCCTGTCAACTATATTGTAGTCGCGATTTTCTGCCCATATTCTGCATTTCTACAGCCTGACATATCTGACCTCTATGTCTGTCCCTTTAGGAGTAACTGAAATATTTCTCTGCAAAAAAAATTTGCATACGTTATTTTTTGGTGTCAGTACAATCACTCAGGCCAAAACGCCTCCACAATTCCTGCGTTATCGATGCTCACATACGTTTTTTCCTAATGATAAAAAGTAATGATAGTGTTGTGTGTGTGTTTTAATGTGAAAGTTGTGGACTGCATTTCGATGGAACCTTCAGAGGCAATCCTGACATTGCAGGCATTGGCTTCGTGCTCAAATATGGTAACGGCCGAGAGATAGAGAGATATTCTCATCTTCTGGGCTACAACTTCACTAATAACGTAGCCGAATACATGTGCCTACACGCAGGAATATTGTCACAGTTATATCACACTTATATACTCAGTTCAAGACCTGTTGCAGTGCGTTCAAGCCCTTGTTTATGTGTCGGTTAAAACGGTTCAATTTAGAGCCTGAGTAGTCAATAGAGTCTAAAGATGGGTGTATCTGTGGATGTTTTGAAAAGTTAACTTCCAATCGTTTTCTGAATAGCAAAGCTCCCTTCAAAAAAAAAAAAGTTGACAGCCAATTCTGCTTGTAAACCATCTGTCATCTGGATCAGGGCATGATCAGGCTTGTTTCGGAGTAACTTAATGCGTAATATATTTCCGTAGATGGAGAACAAATTTCTTATCTTCATCTATTTTCTCGAGGTTTTTCCTCGGAGCCCACACCTATCCACTCCGCCCTCCCGCCTCTATCTGCTGCACATGCCCTTCGTTCATTCACCAGGATTCTGTGCTTTATTTAACTAACCAAACGTATCGCGTGTCCTGGTTTTTGATCGATGAACAGTGCATGCAATTAATGAAATGGGTTGAGAACTGGTCAAATGAACAAGGATAATTCGTGTCCTGAGAGGCAATGTGGAGCGAGCTTCAAATATGTTTGTAGTTAGTTGATATGATTCAAATTGAAGAGATTCATGGTTCATATAAAAACTGTTTTGGTAATCTAATCCTCTTCTGAAAGAGGAGGATTTCAGGATGCAGTTTTGAACTCCAAGGAAGTTCCATTTTTATCTGAGGACTAGTTGTATGATCAGAGTTATTATTTCTGGATTGTATTTACTTTAAAAGACTGATTTCCATTGTTAAAGAGGCTGGTTACAGACCCTTGAATGCTGACTACCTGGCTGGTCCATTGAGCTGCTATCCAACAGCCTGAGTGTTTGTAAAGCCTGTTGTCATTTGCTCCCATATATGTTTAACGTTGCCATCGATTGGATACTATGAGTTTGACTGCATGCTGCTTATGGTATTAACGTTGGAAAGTCTTTAACACTGCTTCGTATAAATGTGTTGGCTCATCTTTAACGTTGCTCCATATTACACAGTTCTTGTATTATTTTAAATTCACCCATATATTGATACATCGGCTTGGTATACGCTGCTCCCATATATGCTTCAAGTTTAACGTTGCTCCGTTGTTTAACATGATATGTTCTATTGCCTGATGAGTAATTGTGTATATACATTTACGCTGCCCATATATTGATACATGGAATAGAATATGGAGTAGAAAGGATTTGTGGCAGGCGTGACTAGAAAAATGCTTTAATAAGTGGTGCTATGACTGGAGCAGCCATGTCTTTCAGTGATAATCATTACAACAGAGACAAGATGATAAAGGACGCCATTACAGGAGGAGCCATAGCCACTATTACCGAATTCATAAGATATCTCACATAAATCTATAGTTTTTCAGTGAATTTCATCCGTGAATCATGATACAATAAATGTTGAGCATTAATCTTCTTGCCATACATACATTTACACTGTTCAATTTACTTGTTCCTATTGTTCAGTTTGGGCATAAATTTATGTGCAACAAACAAATTTGTTTTTCTCAACAGGTTCTAATGAGAAGGTTGCTTTAATTTTTGGGGTGATATTAGTGTTATATGCACCAGATTGTCTGCTATTTGTTTACAGCAACAATTCAGATTTATGAGTGTTTTGCTTGTTGTTTTCGGCATTGCAATACAGTAAAGGACAAACACATGTATAAATTCCAGCATGTGCTAACTTGAAGTGCTTTCAATTTCCTTCAAATACTCGAAATATGAAGCCATTGAATTGAGGAAGGGAATTATTTCAAAGGGGACAAGATTGTTTTATATTGAGCCTGTTGCAAGTGTCTACATATTTCTTTCTAGAGAATTCAAGTGCTTAAAATTGTTGTCATTATTCTGCATTTTTCTTGGCACTCTTGAACTGGAGAAAATGGGGAAAGCTTATGAAGTATTAGAGTTTTTGAAAATTCTGATACAATCTACTACTAATGACACAGTAAAAATCAACAAATCCTCTCTCACTGACATTAGAAATTGTCTGCAAAATGCATAAGAGAAGATAGAATTTTTGTAGCTCGAATCTCAGCTACAGCAAGAAGGATTACAACAGAAGAGTCATTCTGAACATGTTTCTGTTCAGAACATTGAGACTGAAACCCATCAGAAGTAAGTCAATAATGTTACAGTTGGTTCAAATTTAGTACCCAATAAAGCAACAGTTGTACATGCAGATGTAGAAACTCAGTCTGCACTTCTCAAGCCCATCATCAGACCTTGGGAACAACTTGTCCACAACAAGCACAGAACTGGTCTTGGATATGACAAGGACTTGTCCTTTCATATTCCAGACTACTCAAAGCCCATTCAATTTCAGAGTGTTGGATTC
Organism: Pinus tabuliformis; assembly: GCA_031772625.1. Taxonomy (NCBI): domain Eukaryota; kingdom Viridiplantae; phylum Streptophyta; class Pinopsida; order Pinales; family Pinaceae; genus Pinus; species Pinus tabuliformis. The sequence continues at coordinate 2,009,862,865 of CM062819.1, read as the reverse complement.
CTTCATGACATTTCACCTCCAGCTATTCCAGATTCTGCTCCTCTTCCACAACAACAACAACAGATTGTGAAATGCCAACATTGTGACCGAGGTGGCCATTTGAAAGATCAATGTTTTGATCTTAATCCATGTAAGCATTGTCATAAAACCACCCATTCTTCAAACAAATGCTTCAAAAACAAACGTCCTGCAAGAACAAAGATTCATCTTGGATGGATCGCTTCTTAGCAATGGGCATCAACAGCCAAGAAGATATTTCAATCACATGTCAGAACTTGTTCCAGAGTATTGAACAGTCTTGCAGTTGAGTTTTCTCCATCATCTCACCTTGTATTTGACAGGGGGGGAAATGATGGTCATCTACAAGCTTCAAAGCCACATCAAGTGAGCCTGAGCCACAACCTACCATACCAGATTCAAAGTTGTAGCCAGAAACAAAGATGCCCTTGAGCATGCCTTCAATTGGTAATCTGGGACACTTCCTCTAGCAGAAGACTTCAGCTTCTTGCTAGTTTCGGAAGAATTCCAGGAACGAAATTGAGGACACTTCCTTTAGCAGAAGACTTCATCTTTTTACCAAACTTGGAAGAGTTCCAGGAATTGCATTAAGCATTCCAAAGTTGTTGGTCATCCTTAAACCATCACAGGTTGAGACTTCCCTTTTTAGGTTGAATTTCTCCCTTTTATGTGGGGTGAGACCTCCCTTTCATGGTTGAAGGTTTCCCTCTTCAAAACAATAGGAGCACTTCCTCTAGCAGAAGACTTTAGCTTCTTGCCAGTTTTGGAAGAGTTCCGGGAACCGCACTAAGTGTTCCAGTGTTGGTGGTCATCCTTAAACCACTTCCCTTTATACCAACATTTCAGAGAGCACATTCAGCCTAGTGCTGCCATGCATTTTTGCACATTTTGTATTACAACTCTCTTCTTGGACTCATACATAACCCTTCGGATTAAGGGGGGGAATGTAGGACACCTAATTCTCTATGGGTTAGTGTGGAAGCCGAATAGACAAAAGGAAGTCCAAGAGACCTTGGGATGTGAAACCCAATAGTCAAACCATGTACTATAAATGTATATCTCTTGTTAATAAAAATTGATTCTCATGTTTTATCCTTCAGATTCTCTTGCTGCCCATGTGTGTTTAACAGAAGCGAATTCCACGAGGGGTAAAAAGTCCTCCCATCTCTTTTGTTGGTCCATCACATACATCCGAAGCATGTCTTCGAGGATTTGATTAGTCCTTTCTATTTTCCCATCTGTCTCAGGGTGATAAGCAGTAATGAAGTTCAACTGGGTTCCCAAGGCTTCTTCAAAACTGGTTCAAAACCTTCCTATAAACTTTGCTCCCCTATCAGATATGATCTTCCTAGGCACTCCATGCAATATCATAATCTCATCAATAAAAACTCTGGCTATTTCTGGTGCCTTATATGTAGTCTTAACTGGTATGAAATGGGTGCTCTTGGTCAACGTGTCCACCACTAAAAATATGGAATCATGTCTTTTTGAGGTCATTGGTAATCCCACTATGAAGTCCATTGATTAACTTCCCATTTAGATTTTGGTATCTCATGGGGTTGCAATAACCCTGCTGGATGTATGTGCTTAAGTTTTACTTGTTGACACTCTAAGCATCTTGCTACCAAGTTCACGATGTCCTTCTTCATCCCTTTCCAAAAGAAGAGTGGTTTTAGGTCCGCACTCATCTTCTTAACACTAGGTTGTGCCATGTATACTAAGCAATGTGCTTCATTCAAGATTAAGTGGCGTATATCTTCATTCGGTGGTACATATATCCTTCCCCGAAATCGTAGTATCCCATCATTTTCAAGGGAGTATTCTTCATATTTTGGGACCCTCATTTCATCCTCCCTCAAACTTTTTCTAACCTCTTGATACAAGGTGTCTTTAAATTGTAAATCAAGCAGTTTCTCCCTCAAATTTTTCTTTAAGGGAATCACTAAAAATATCTGAGTCCTCCTACTTAACGCATCAACACCCTATTTACCGTTCCTTTTATGTAAGTGATATCAAAATCATATTCACTAAGTAGCTTAGACCATCGTCTTTGTCTTGCATTTAAGTGGTCTTGAGTGAATATGTGTTGTAGCCCACAATGGTCAGTCCTAAGATCGAACTCCCCTCCTAGAAGGTAGTGTCTCCAAATCTTTAGTGCATAAACAATTGCTGCCATTTCTAGATCACGGGTTGTGTTTTTTTCTTCGTGAGTTCTAAGTTTCCTCGATGCATCAGCTATTGCTCTTCCTTCTTGCATCAATACACAACCCAACCCTTCCTTGGAGGCATTAGTGAAAACCAAAAATTCTTGTTCCATATCTGACACCTTCAAAATTGGTGTTGTCGTTAATAACACCTTTAACCTTTGGAATGCCTCTTCACATTTTTTAGTCCAAATGAATTTCTTGTTCTTTCTTTGGAGCTCGGTAATGGGGCTTGCTATCTTTGAAAACCCTTTGACAAATCTACGATAATACCCTGCCATGCCCATGAAACTTCGTATTTCATGAACATTGGTTGGTGTTGGCCATTCCATGATGGCCTCGATCTTTACCGGGTCTACTGCGATACCATCCCTAGAGATAATGTGCCCAAGATAATGAATCTTGGTTTGGTAAAAGGAACACTTTGACAACTTCCTGTATAATTGGTTTTCTCTAAGACATTGTAGAACTATCCTCAAGTGTTCGTCATGCTCTTCTGGGGTCTTTGAGTAGATCAAAATGTCATCGATAAAGACTTGTACAAACTTGTCTAAGTAATCCTGAAATATTCTGTTCATCAAACTCATGAAAACACCCGGGGCATTTGTCAATCCAAAGGGTAAAACTACAAATTCATAATGCCCAAATCTTGTCTTAAAGGTTGTTTTCGGGATATCTTCTTCCTTGATTCTCAACTGATGATATCTCGACCTCAAATCTATCTTTGAAAACACAGTTGTCCCCCTCATTTGATCAAACAAGTCATCTATTTTTGACAGAGGGTATTGATCTTTTTATCGTCACTTTGTTCAACTGGCGATAGTCAATGCACAGTCGCCAAGACCCATCCTTCTTCTTAACGAAAATCATAGGGGCTCCCCATAGATATATGCTAGGTTGTATGAACCGCAAGTCTAATAGTTCCTTTAATTGGATGTGCAATTCCTTTAGCTCTGGAGTCGACATACGATAGGGTGCCTTTGCAATAGTCTCAGTTCCTAGTTTAAGGTTGATGGTGAAATCAATTTCCCTTTTTCCAGTCTCAAAATAAACTCAACGTGATAATCCATATTTAGTTAGAAGTTACCAAGTCAACAAAATTTAGTTAGGAATATAACAAGTCAACGAAAATCTCAATGTGGTGTCCGGAATAAAGAGGGATCCATTTGAAACGTATCAAAATTTTCGATTTTTGAGTATGTTTTCAACCATAAAATCTGGACCAGCATAAAGAAGAATACAAATAGTATTAAAATAAAAACAAAATTTCATGTAAAAAAAAAATTAAAAACTTTGTGTATAAAAATTTATCCTCCTTTTAATATCCAAAAAGTTGAAATTAATATTGAAATTTATTATACTAATCTTTTTAAATATATTTTTTCATTTTCAAAATTTAATTAAAAATAAGTTAAAATATAATATGACAAAAGAAATAATAATTTTTAACTATGTTAGAATAACAACCTCTGACTTTTTGATCAAGAAGAATGACGGTAGTTCCGAGCAAATAGGGAGAGGGTTTTGGCTGCAGGAGCTAGAATCGAACCAAGGTCAGTTAGGCCGATGGCCTAAGGCGCTGCAGACAAGGGTTTCAAGCTGGATGACGGAGGTAGGTTCGTACGATGTGGGACAGCGTGGGTCTACAACGAGGCAGGTGACTGGAAGGAGAGCATGATGAGGACAGCTGGGAGTTAACAGCAGGGCAGCCTCGGAACGTGGGAGCATATACCCTTCACTGCGCAGGAGGATGGTTTTAATCCTGGGGGTAAATGCACTGGCACCATATCCAGATTATCCGAGGCTCTATACAGAATTCGTAGGCGGAAACAGACCGTTAGCAGTTCCCTGTGATTGTCTGCAGCAGATTTATAACCATGGTAAAACCTAGAGAAGCAGTCGACCTCGACCCTGCACCGGAAGATATTTTGTTGGTTTGGGGTAAGGAGATAACCGCCCAGAATATAGATAAGTTTTTTGGGTCAGCTGGTAGTCATGCAACCGAGAAATACATTCCGGAAGGTTCATGGAGTAACAGGGCACCAAAAGGTTTATTGGAGGAAAGCTTGGAGCTGGCCGGGCTGAATAGTCAAGGAGTTAGGGGCCTTCAGGAGTCGTGTTTTCAGGAGGAGGGTTTCCATCTGATAGGGAAACCCTACGTTACTCAAGTAAGTAAAGAAAAACCCTACTCTCCTGCTCCTTTCTTATCTAGAGAGCTTGAAGACATTGAAAATTACAAGTCAAAACAAGGGTTCTAGAGCTGTGTGGGAGGAGGACTAAAATCTGACATAGTAGCGGCGGAGGGATGAAGGACGCCGGCAGTCACCAGATCCATACTCGCAAAAGGGCCGGTAAGCCCTAGCCTGGGCGCCAGATTGGCTGGCTTAGGAGCGGGTGAACCCTTGGAGCTCAGGAAGGATCTTTCTGGATCTGACAGTGGGACGCTGAAAGAGGACTCTAGATCTGCAGAGGGCCTAGACAAAGGACCTAGAGGTAGAACACCAGAAGCCATCCCTGCCAAGGGAAGGCTCACCTTGGACAAGGCCGAGCATGAACAGCTAGAAGAAGCGGTCAAGAGCGCCACAAATACACAAGCTAGGGAGGAGACTTCTGAGAAAGGAAATACAAGGGAGAAAAGGAAAACGCAGAAGCCCATTAAGAAGAAAAAATTTGAAGCAAACCTGGTTCTGGGAATGGATGTTCAGATAAAATATGCATTAGAGGTGGCTGAATGCACTTTGGTAGGGAGAGCAAGGGGCAAGAGTTACTCAGGCAAATTCATCAAACATTGGGTGGAGCAACAGTGGCAGACAACCCAAGTCAAAAGCTTCAAGGTAGTAGTCCTAGTGAAAGGGTGGTTTATGATGAGATTCGAGAATAAGGAAGCGACGGACTGGGTAGTGGGGAGGAATTGAGCTTTTGGAAATCACCCATTGTTATTCAAACGGTGGACTCTGCTATTTGACGCGAAAAGGGAGAAGGTTGATGAGTTTCCTGTCTGGGTTCAGGCACCTGGGTTGCCCCCTTTCCTTTGGGTGGAATCGGTGTTTAGATCTATAGGGAATTTTCTCGGCACTTACCTGGAGGCGGACATGTCCTTTATTCAAACTCACAACAAAGCCATGGCTCGGATCTTGGTCAGTTTAAACCCAAGAGAAGGTCTTGCGGAAACCATCAATCTTCAGTACAAAGATTTCGTTTTTGAGCAACCTCTAGACTATGAACATCTACCATTTAGATGTCATAGATGCCATGAATACGGCCACCTGGCTAGGGATTGTCCGATGGGCAATCGCCGCAGAAGGACTCAGAAGACTGTCGAGCAGGAGGAGAAGGTAGCGGAGTTGAAAAGGGTTTCTGGGACAGAAGAGGTCCAAGAAGAGGATTCTATGGATGTGGACATAAATCAGGAAGGAAAACCTAAGGAACAGGCCTTAGAAGGACCACCAGGCAGAGAGGAAGCGGTTGAGGATCAGAGCAGAACAACGAAACTGATCAAGGAACCCAACAATGAATCAGCAGCCACCATCATTGAAGACTCAAAGGGTATGCAACTAGACTCAAGTAATCCATCTTTGTCTCCTTCAGAAATTAAAGATGCTTGCTTGATATCTAGCTCACAAATCAATAATTGTAACCATGATGAACAATTTAATGTTGATAACATCACTGCCGCTATTCCTTCATTAGACCTGAACTATGATGATGTTCCAAACAAGAAAGAGGAATCTGTTCCTTCCTCCCCTGTATGTCATTATAATCTTCGATCCCTAGATAAAAAGCCTGCAAACCTAGAATCGGTCGGTGGACTAGGTTTAACCTCTTCACAGACCTTTAAAAGGAAGGCTAGGGGTAGGAAATCAAACCTGTCCAAAGCACAGGTGAAAGCAAAGTTTGATGTGGCTGACGGAAAACAAATGTCTATCCCTGGGGCGCTTAGAGCAGTGAATCCCTGTGAGAATGTAATTAAATGATTTTTTTATCCTGGAATTGCAGGGGTTTAGCCAGTAAACCCAAAAAACTGGCTCTCAAGGAGATAGTTATGCGTTATAATCCTGATGTCCTTCTACTGCAAGAGACTCTTGGTAAGAGCATAGAGGTGGAGATAACCCTAAGATCTACCCTTCCAGGCTGGCACTTTCTCGCAGTAGATGCTGTCAGACACTCGGGTGGCTTGGCCATGGGGTTTAGGGAAGGAAGATTGCAAATATTTAACCATTGGGGAATGGCTCATGTGTTAGGAATGGAGTTCCAATCACCGGAGTTTGGCTTCCCCCTGTTGATTTTAAACATCTATGGGCCATGCCAGGGAGGGTAAACTTCTGGACCGATCTCCTGTCAAAATCAGTGTTGAAAAGACAAAATTTGATTATAGGTGGAGATTTAAACTTCTCCATGGGGAATGCCGAAGCCTGGGGTCCTTCTGCCAGAGAAGACCCGCTATCAGAGTTCTTCTTGAACTCTCTCTGCTCTCATAACCTGATAGATGTAAACTTAATCAAATTAAAGCCTACCTGGAGGAATCGAAGAGCAGGGGATGAAAGAATCGCAAAGAGGTTGGACCGCTTCCTGATTTGTGAAGATTTGTCATCCAGAGTTCCAATGTTTAGACAATGGGTGGGGGAGGGAGGAAACTCAGACCACTTCCCAGTTCTTCTTGAGCTCTCCAAACCCCCTCATAAACCAACAACTCCATTCCAATTCAATGCATCATGGTTACAAGAGGAATCCTACAATAGGCTCTTCAGAGAGACTTGGATAACCCCAGATAGGAATTCAGCGGAGAGTAAAGGCTTCCTATTCATGGAAAATTTAAAAAGACTAAAGAAAGCTACCATGGATTGGGAAAAGATAAGAAAGCAAAAGCAGAATGAGGAAATAACCCAAATCGATGCGGAACTTCGGGAACTGGAAGGTACTGAGTCGGATGGTTATGCAACGCAGGAATCCAAGGATAGAATTTTGCTGCTTGAAAGGCACAGGAACCAAATTTTGCTGGCCAGAGAGGAGGAATGGAGGCTGAAGAGCAGGGCGATTTGGCTTAAAGCCGGGGACGAAAACACAAGATTCTTCCATAATTATGCAAAAGGGAGAAAAAACTTGAACACAATATGGAAGTTAAAAGATGATGAGGGCAGAGAGGCCAACACTTTTGAGTCACTTTCAAATATGGGGAGAAGTCATTTTCAAAACCTGTTTGCTGACCAAGGAGAGATAACTTTAGCAGAAGCAATCATAACTGCCCGATGTTTTCCACGGTATGCAGAGGAGGAAGAAGTAGAGAATTTAATCAGAGAAGCCTCCAAGGAGGAAGTGGAAAGTATTATAAAATCGATGGCCAAAGATAAGAGCCCAGGCCCGGATGGGTGGACCATAGAACTCTTCCAACATTTTTTCAAACAGATTGGAGCAGAATTAACTGAGCTGGTGGAAGAGTCTAGGAGGAAAGGAGAGATTTACCCCCCTTTCAATTCAACCTTCATAGCTCTTATCCCTAAAAAGGAGGAACCAGAATCCTTTGAAGATTTCAGGCCTATATCTTTATGCAACAATATATACAAAATTATTGCAAAAGTGATAGATGTCCGCCTAAAGCCGGTTCTGTCAAAATGCATTTCAAGTGAACAGTTTGGATTCCTGGACGGTCGTCAGATCCATGAAGCCATAGGAGTGGCACAGGAGACAATTCACAGTGTCAAGCAGATGAGCAGGAAAGGAGTTGTGATTAAAATTGATCTGTCCAAAGCCTATGACAGGATCAGCTAGACATATCTAAGGATGTTATTAACACATATAGGCTTTAAACTGGAATTTATCAACTGGGTTATGGGATGCATCACTAGTGTCAGTTTTGCAGTTCTAATTAATGGGGCAACATCCTCTTTTTTCAAAGGGCAAAGAGGACTAAGACAGGGATGCCCTTTGTCGCCTCTGCTCTTTCTTCTGGTAGCAGAAGGTTTGAGTCAACTGATTCTGGAGGCCAAAAGGGAAGGTTCGGTAAAAGGATTGGAAGTTGCAGTAAATATGTTTATTTCACACCTCCTCTTTGTAGATGATATCTTATTATTTACGAATGGGAACTTGACTGAAATTAAGGAACTAAAAAACATTCTTGATCTATTCATGAAAGCGACAGGGATGCAAGTAAACTACAGGAAATCTCAGCTAATTATGGAAGGTTTCAATAGACATGAGAAACGCCTGATCACTTCAATTCTGCCTTTTGACGTATATAACATGGAAAATCCTTTCAAGTACCTGGGGTTCTGGCTGAAGCCAAATGCCTACAAAAAACAGGATTGGAATTGGCTGTTAGCTAAAATTGAAGCAAAAATTTCACATTGGAGTTATAAGTGGCTATCTAGAGCAGGTAGATTGACCTTAATCAACTCTGTGTTACAAGCCATGCCGGTTTTTTGGGCAGCTTTGACATGGGTTCCTAAAGGGACTCTTGACAAGATAAGAAGGATTTGCAGTAGATTTCTCTGGGCAGGTTCAAAGGAGGACTCAGTACTCCCTTGGGTCGCATGGGAGAAAGTGGCAAGGCCAAAAGAATGGGGAGGGTGGGGAATTAAAAATCTCTCTGATTTTAGCCTCTCCTTGGCTGCCAAATCTGGATGGAGAATCATCAATATGGAAAACCTTTGGACGAGAGTGGTGAAGCGGAAATATATAGACCCTGTCCCTCTAGAAGAATGGATTAGGAATCCCAACAAGAAAGGAAGGAACGTTTCGGTGGTATGGAAAGCTACTATAGAGGCATTTAAAGTTATGGAACAAGGATTGGCTTGGCAGGTTGGGAATGGAGAAAATCTGAGGATAGGGAAGGATCCTTGGGTTGGATGTAACGGAAATTTCATTCTCTCCCCAGGCCTGATCAGACATCTTGAATCCAAGGGCATCCTTTTTCTAAGTCAGGCTGAGAAAATTGGTCAATCCTCAATCTGGGGGCAAGCATGGAAAACAGGAGAAGAACTAGACCTCAGACCCTTCTGGTGGAATGAGTGGAAGGCATTTACTCAAGAACTCTCCAGAACAAATGTAAGGCTGAAAGGCAGATCGGATCAATTGGTATGGGCTGATGCGGAATCTGGATCTTACTCTCCAAAATTCGGTTATAAGTTTTTAATGTCAAAAAAAGGTTGGGAAGAACCGGAATGGTGGGCCAAACTGTTATGGAAACTCAAATGTCCAGCAAAAGCCAGGTTATTCTTTTGGTGTATTCTCAAAAGGAAAATTCCAACCTGGGACATTCTGCAATCCAGATATAAACAAGGACAGAGGAGATGCTCCCTATGCAAATCTGATTCTGAGACTATAAGACATCTGTTTTTAGATTGCCCTACTATTAAAAAGATATGGGGGGAAGTCCGGAAACTCATCCAAAAACAGTTAATTTGGGAAGGGGAAAATTTTTCGGATCTTTGGGAAAAGTGGTGGCGACAGTATTCAGAGGAGAACTTACGGAATCTACCCCCCATCATCTGTTGGGGAGTCTGGATCGCAAGGAATAGGTGTATCTTCTTGGTCAAGGAAACTCCTACTGAGATAATTGCACTACAATGTACTGCTATTCTCTCAAATATTCCAGAATCAGAGGAGGAAAGGAACCCCAAACAGATAAGAGAAGAGCAAATCAAAGCAGGGGTCCCTTGGGCCTATTTTGATGGGGCTTCACAGAACACTTTAGCAAGAGCAGTGATGATTATTCATCTGAATGAAAACCAGGTTTTAAAAGCTTCAGTGGGCCTAGGCACCAGATCTAACAACTTCGCAGAAATGTCTGCCTTAAAGCTGCTTTTATGCTGGCTTATTCACGGGAACATCTTCACAGTTCAGATTTTTGGGGATTCTTTAAATGTTATAAACTGGATTAATGGACAAAGTAGATGTCAAAATTATATGCTGAGACCTTTATTAGAAGAAATTCAGAATCTAAAGACTTCATTTAATGTATTTTCACTTTGCCATATATACAGGGAACGAAATGAATCAGCAGACAAGCTTTCTAAGGAAGGTTTACAACAGAATATGGGCAGCTGGCGAATAGCAGAGGAAGATTATGGACAGATCCATGTGTCGGATCAGCCTCCCTATGCTTAGTTTTTGTTTTTGCCTTATGATTTATATATACTATCAAACTTGTTGTAACTGGTTGTGAGTATAGTTGTTTTTGGCAAACTGTTTGTACTTTTCATTAGACTTCCATGGTATCTATCTCCTAATTTGGGTTGTTTTCCTCACTGAGGAGACCCAGGAATAGATGCGTGATTTCGGTCCTTGATTAGATATGGTTTATATGGGCTGACATTAGTGACTTATTTGGAAACGTGAGCTGAAACTTTTGGCCCAGGTTTCCAGAGTTTTCTTTTCCCAGCTTTTTGTACAGAAAAGGTAATATCTTTTTTGGAGGAGCTTTATGATCTGATCATACAGCAATATGAATGCTTTTGCATATACTTGTAACTTTTTATTGATTTATAAAAAGTTCGATTTGTTTCTTTGGAAAAAACAACCTCTGACTTTTTATGACTAGGAATTCTTTATAATAGAAAAAATTGTTAAAGTTGTCAATATGACGAAGAGTTTACACTTATCCTCCATGAATTTTGTAAAAGTGCAATGTCTCATTGACTCATACAAGGACAATATAGTTGTAATCAATAGGTATGGTTCTTAACATTTTCTAACCCTCACCATTATCTGTGCCTTAACCATTCAATGGTGCTCGGGCAAGTGAAAGGATTTATGGGTACGTTATAAAGAAAAATAGAAAGACTAATAACATGTCAGACTTGTTTATCTAGAGTTCTAGAAATCAAATATCAACCTTTTGCAGAGTAAAGACTATGCATTATTAATTTTCTCCAATAACATTTTATAGGTTAAAAAAAAGAAAAATAGAAAAAGTTAAAAATTTCACAAGCATCGGGGAGTTATAAAGGTTGGACAACTTGTCTCTGCAAAGAAAAGGTTTGTTTCGAAGTAGTAGTTCTCGTTTAAAGCTTTCGGAAAGCACATAAAGGTGTACCTGGAATGTGACAGTTCAGATTTCTTTATAGTTCTCATCGGTATATGGAAAAGTTAAAACTTTAAATATAAAAGTTTGTAACACTTTTAAATATAAAATTAAGATTAATTAAAACTAATTAAAATAAATTTATATTATTTTATGTAAATATATACACTAAACAAAAAACTAAATATATACCGTTAAATTTCTTTTCATAAAAAGAAAAAAGAAAATACACACTCAAAACTAGAGTTTAAATCAATACGAGTTTTATTTCAATATATAATTGTAATAGTGCATTGTACAATTTGTGAATTGGGGACTTTCTTGATTGGGTCGATCCTATATTTAGTTGTTTTCTTTTCATGAAAATATGCTAAGGAATACTAGGAAACTTGAACGAGGCAAAATACTAATCCTAACAACATAGCAAGCAGATCTCCATCCTAGTATGCCAAAACTTTGGTAGAAATGACAATACTATAATTTGTTTTTGTGAACTCATCCTTGTATTTTCATGTAAGTAGCAAGTTTAAATATATGTATTCTTACACTTAATTCAATTCTCAATTACCTCCATGGTAGATATACTAATATTAGATCACAGAAACTAGTTTAGTATTTAGAATTTCAGTTCATGGAATTCTACGCTTGTAATAAAAGGCATATTTTGAAATACATAAAAATACTAAAGAACAATCTGAGTCAATAAAGCTTGAAGTCTATGCTTATTGGGCTCTGACCAACCATTTCCACTTCCATGTCAGCAAGATGTTGCTGAACTATTTTAGCTTCCTTGTTACTTGAAGATCCAATTGAGAGATGTGCCATATTCCAATAATTCATCAATTCATTGGTTGCATCTGAGCAAGGCACGTTCCCTTTTCAGCTCCACAAGGTCCTAGTTTTGGTGATGCATTATCTTCATTGACAGAGCTATTTTCTTGTCCCAATTTTCTTCTTGAGCCTTAGCAATGTCCGGTTTTTTTCCAAGGAAATGATTTCCTGTATCCTTAATTATCTTTTCGAGACCTCATAGGGCAATGCATTGCTTGTTTATGTGCCAAATCCATCTTAATTTTTTTTTTTTGCTTTAAAGACCAAAACATTCTGCATTGTTATCCCAAAAACAACACTACAAATTGAAATGATATAGAGAATACCCACCTGGTACCAATTCGATTGCTTCTAGAGATATTGAATGCACCTAGGTTCTGCGCCCATCGAGCAAGCAAAAAATAAACTTCGAAGCGAAATCGACAAGTGTTTCTAAACTATAGAAAATAAATAAACACACATCAAGTTCTACACCCATGGAGTAAGTGAAAAATAAACCTCAAAGCACAATCCATAGACGTTTCTCTCTTATACCTAGCCTCAAAGTAGAATCTACACACGTGTATCTCTTATAACCCAGCCTCAAGAAAAATTCACACACGCTTCTCTCCTAAAACCTCTGAACAGCGAAGGAGACAAAATCTTTTCATGAATACATCTTGTCAATATGTTGCTTATGCATTTACCGAACTTAAGCCCAGATCTGAGCCCAACCGTCATTATTTTTGTGCACAAGCAGACTAGGGTCAAGCCATGACTTTATCCCACATCTCTTTGCAGAAAACGCAACATTGTTTTAAGGGTTTCCACTGAAAATTTTTTATGAGATTAAAGCTTGAAGACTAGATAAAAAGTGAAACTATTTTTCTTTTAAAACTTCATTTTCTCAGTTAGGGTTTCCAACTAATTAGATTAAATTTATTTGAGTTGTTTTCACTTTTCAAGCAAATAAAAATTTTGGGGTCAAGCACAAATTTGTGGTAGACTCTAGCAGGGTCAATTTTTTTTTTTGGGGGTAGATCGAAATCTTTGGGCGTGATAAACTTAAGGGGGAATTCAAAAACATAAATAAATAAATCAAACAAGAGATAAAATACAGTGAAGTGGCATCAAAATGGAAGAAATCCAACAGTAAACTTTCCGACAATTACTGCACTCTTTCAGAACAAAAGGTTTGTTGCTTAAGTGGAAGAAAGTAATTTTTTTTCATCATCTTTGACTACTAACATTTCACTAGTTTCTCTTCCTTTAATCTATTTTCGTGTTCTTTGATCTAATGTCTATGCTGCAAATGTTTGTTAATATTTGAACAGTTTATTAAAAATTGCTACACTAACGAGATTTCAAGAGGATAACTTTTGGTTTATACATTTCCCCCAAAAAAATCAATTCCCTAAAAATATTACAGAAGTTGAAAGAAGAAAAAAAACTACCATAAAATACGTAGATAACCACAAAACTAGATATTTAACAAAACTAGTCATGCATGCATGGGCCCATAGGTCTCAAGGGTTCAACATAACTCTGATACCAAGTGTAGGGACCAACCCTATATTATTATTATTTTTATTTTTAAATACAACCAAAAGACAATAGCATTGTGAATTCAAATTTATTAAGCACTAATTAACACATCCCTGAATTTCACTTCATTGAACATATCATCTAATTTACATATATTTAACTAAAGCCATAAAGAAGTCATACAAAAGAATATTATAACAACATAGGTATCGTTCACCAGAAGACGAGATTCAAACTTGACTTGTCGCTACTTGTCTTCCTTTGTTGTCGGTCGCCTCCGAGTGTGAATGTTGACGTGCTTGATCCGAATGCAGTGACCCACCGGTTGACCTCCCAGCCTACTCCTTGGGTACTCTTCTTCCTCGCAGACCCCCGAGCTACAATGAGGTTGTACAATGGAGGAATGTAATAGCTAGTAGAGGAGAGCACTCTTTGGCTCAAGAGTCCCCTCTCTAAAGTCCTCTACCTCCCCAAACTCACTATAGCTCGTAGTCACGACTCTGACATAGTCTCATCCATCCAACCCTAGGGTAAAAAGTCCCTTCTTGCATGACCTGCCCCTTATTTTATAGGAGTCCTCATAGGTGACACTTGGCATTTCATGCATAATTAATTATTTTTTATAGTTCAATAGTTTGATTATTCACCCACCCATGTGTCAGTCTCTCATCAAGGATCTCCAAAATTATTTACTTAAATTTTAATTTAAAAATAATAATTTTCCTCACCTCAACAAGGTTCCTATTTCTTCTCCTAGTAGTCTCTTGATCCCCCTTTTTACTCCTTAATTTGTGCTCATTACTAAAGTCAATTGATAAGTCAAGATTTGTTCCCCTATTTACTCCCTAATTTAACTCAAGTTATCTCTTAGATGGATATTCTTATGTTGGTTGTTGCCACATGAAGGTTCTCTATATTTCTCTAAAATTTAATTTATTAATCTTATTTTAATTCACCATTCTCTTCTCTTAATTAGGTTTAACTATTTTAGGATCAATATTTATCCTTACATTTATGTCCCTCTTTCCCCTTTTTACCTAACTAAACTACATTATCTACCTAATATTTTCCAACATGGGAAGGCTAGAGTTTTTAAGGTAAAATATTTTATTTCTTCCTATGACCCTCTTAGCCCAAGTTTTATTCTTGATTTAATTGCCTTGGTTTCTAACATCATTTACCCTTGATGTGAATTTACCTCGTTTTCATATCTTGATTATATTTATTAATTTATTTATTTTTAATGATTCCAAGGGTGCCCAATTTGGTCGTGCCCTTCAAGAACTTCCCTTGAAGTTCCAAGGGTGCCACGCCTAACCATTTATTTGTGATGCCAAGGGTGCCACGCCACTTTCCCTTCAAGCATTCAGTGGCTACAAGGGGAAAGTATAGGTGCAACGAAAAAGACCACTATCATCTCTTATGTTGCCTACTATAGTGAGACTAACAGTGTCGGGGATCAAGGAATCTGCCTTGATGTGCACCCCGTGGTAAAATCCTCATGAGCGACCCAACTTTGGGACCTACCCTCATGACATCGTGATCTTCAAGGCGAAGGTGTTTCAACCTTTCCAGCCTAAGTCACGGCGGGAGTGCCAGTGGGTGAGATCAGGGACACTGCCCCATCCCTCCCATGCAGTTCCAACCAATTGTACAAACCCATCACCCATATGCGAGTCATTCGGCCAAGCAACTAATCCGTGCCTGCAACCACTAACATATCATTAGAATATAGATAAACATATATAGCAGGTTTCAAAATTGACTTAGAATTTCAAAGATAAAATAATATAAATTTTCATCAAACCAGGTGTCATCAACTCGTCATATGCGAGTGCCTCTAGTGGTTTCCTACCATACTCAATAATCATTAGTAACAAGTTTTCTCAGTGTTAGTCATTATCATGATAGCATCATTAACAACAGCTAGTCATTCACATCATTGTTCATTGTGAACCAGAACTAATGCAAGTAGGTAACATATGGGACACATCCATCATGGCTATCATCATCATAACATCAATGGAAACATACATATCCATCAAAGATATCAACATCGTAACCTCAATAGAAACATACCTATCCATCAAAGCTATCATAATCATGATATCAATAGAGAGCATACATATCCTTTATTGCCATCATCATCATAAAGTCAATAGAGACCAAACATAACCATTTATGCTACAATCATCATAATATCAATAGAGAACATGCATAACCATTAATGCTACAATCATCATAATACCAATAGATAACATACATAACCATTAATGTTATCTTTATCATAATATCAATGGAGAACATACATAAACATCACAACCACTAGTAATAGAGTCATGTGTCTGAATCCTCAACCTAAGGTCCTCAAAGAATAATATGTGGGCCTTACGGCAAAATAAATGTTAATGACATATCACTGTCAGTCAACTAGAGCGAGGCACTACATTGTCTTCTTGACTTGAATTTCATGGGTCGATTGGCTTGATTAGTTTTTTTCTTTTTTGACAAAGTCGGCTGCTGTATTAAATCTGAAAATAAAAGACAGGAATTTGAGTCCTGAGGTACATGAAGAGCCGGGATGGCTCAGGATCAGAGGAGTTACAGAAAGAAATTTTCTCCTTAGTCCTGGATGTTCTGGCTTTGAAAAAATCTAAACTGAGATATACTCTGACAAATTGGAACAATAGAAACTGACATTTGCATAGCATTTCTAAATTATGTTAGCATGGACGGGGAGACAGTCCGCATTGCACGCCTCTGTTTACAGATTGGGGCGAGAGTGAACAGCAGCTGAACTCGGGCGAAGGATGAGATAATAGGCACATCCAGGTCACGTTGAATCCTACACATAGCAGAAACAAGAGGGATCGATTCTGGAAAGGATGAATAGGATTAATCTGAATGATCAGTGCTGTAAATGAAGCGGAACTAGGCCATATTCCATCGCTGATGATAATCCTAATGCAGGCCTGGAACATCTGAAGGCAGTTCCTCTTGATAGCGCTGTCCGGAATGATGCTGAGTGAACTGATTCGATTCATGGCAGTGGCTGCAGAGAATCCTCGGCATTGCACAACAGACTTCCCATTGCTCTGTCACAAGCGTTGTTGGCATGCCTGTCTGCTTGCTTGTTGAAGGAGCGGAGGATGTGATGAAACTGCAAATTTCCCATTGCCTGATGCAGGAGTTGGCAACGCTGGATGATCTGTTGTAAAAGAGCATTCAAAGATTTTTTCTTTTGAGCCATTAGACTAATTACTATCGAAGAATCTCCAAAAACTTTAGCTGATCTTATACCAAGTCTGATGAGTTGTTTTAGCCCTTGATATAGGGCCAACGCTTCTGCCCTGTTGTTGGAGATATTCCCTAAACCCCATTCAAAATAGAGAATGCAGTCCCCATTGGCATTGGAGATCAAGCCCCCTGCTCCAGCAATACCTGGGTTTGACTTGGATGCCCCATCGAAGAAAAGGCAGAAAATATTACATTTTTGCAGCCAAGTTGCAAACTCCTCCTCTTTGTACCTTATCTTCCAACTGTGGGTTTCCTGAGTGCGCTGTTCTCTCATTATACTGCCATTCTGAGTGCTGTGATTTTTGTCCAGGATATAGCTGATGAAGCTCCTTTCTTCCACACTGTACAGAGTTGCATCGATGCTGCTATGAGTTTTAACAGAAATCATTTCAAGAGCTAGAGTCTTTGCCTTGTTGCAGGCAAATCTTGGAGTCGAGTTCTTATCCTTGAAGATTTTTCGATTTCTAACGAGCCAGATACTCCATAACATGGTGTATGGAAGAGTGTTCCAGACCCTCTGCGCTAAGTTGCTCTTCTTATTTTTCCAAGGGCAGTTCTTTTTCCAATGTTGAATCGCGTCACCTATGGAATGCTGGGAAATGCAAGGGAAGTTGACAGTGGGGTACAGTTCTTTCCAGCAGTCAATAGCAAAGGAACAATCTACAAAGAGGTGTTTCATGGATTCTTCCGCAGCGTAGCAGTTGGGGCAGCGAGATGGACCGTTGATCCCCCTCTTTTGTAAATTCTCTGCTGTTAAAATTTTTCCTTTTAGCAAGGTCCAGATAAAAAACTTAATTTTTGGGAGAGCCTCTGACTTCCACACCATTTTCCAGTGATTCCATATTGGCATAGGGAAGGTGTTGTAGCAAATGTGCTGGTGGGCTGCTTGAACTGTGTAATCTGAGCCAGTTGGGTCCCATCGAAAGCCATCCATCTCGTTCTTTTTGACGGGAGCTTTGCTGTGGAGGAGAGACTGCAGAATGGAAAGACTAGAATTGAGAGCAATGGGAACATCGGGGAAAGACCAACCAAGCCAGAGATGGGATAGAGGATCCCAGCTAGAAATTTGATCCAGGTAATGGATACCTTTGCTGTTGAGATAAGAGAGAATAGGAATGGTTTCATCATGACTATTTATTGGTTGCTGTCCCAGAATTTTATCAGCTCCAATCTTAATATTGGTTCCTCCTTTGGGCACTTTAGATATATTCTGGGCAATGAACGGAATGGATTTTTTACATAAGCACCAGATTTTTGAGGAATCTCTATTGGGTATAGCAGAGTCTAGCAGATGTTGTCTCGGGCAGTTCAAATATTTGATTTCCAGAACCCTTTTCCACCAAGTAGAAGAACCAGTGATGAGCCTCCAAACGATCTTCCCTCCGAAGGCAAGATTTAGAAATTTGGGGGATCTAACGCCAAGACCTCCTCTGTCCTGGGTTTGGATGACTTGTTTCCAACTGACTAAATTGAATTTCTTTTTATCGGTTTTCCCTCCTTGCCAAAGGAAGTGACGAAGGATTACATCCATTTTGTTATGAAAGGAAGCTGGGGCTTGATATAAGGAGAATCGATAAAGGGGGAGAGAGGAAATACCAGATTTAAGGAGGATGAGCCGGCCTGCTGGGTTGAGCCAAGTTGAACCCCACTGCTGCACTTTCTGCTTCACCTTGTTGATGATGATGTCCCACGTTCCTGCCTTCAGAGGTCCTAGGCTCACAGGCATGCCCAAATAGGAGAAATGCGTCCACTCAAGGTTGCAAGGGACTCCAAAAATATTTGCGATATTATGGATGACCTGATTTGTTGCATTCCATCCATATATACAGCTTTTTAACTAATTTAACCAAACCTCCTGAATACCCCATAAATTTGTCGAGAAGGATCTTGAATCTCCTTGCTATAGTGGTGGAGGCTCCTCCAATTAGCAAGGTGTCATCGGCGAACTGAGAGTGATTGATATTCTTGACTCCATTTCCGTATTTGATTCCAGTGATGAGGCCCACTCTTCTATTGTAGTCCAGAGCTTGACTAAAGGATTCAGCCATAAGGATGAATAAATACGGGGAAAGGGGGCAACCCTGTCTGAGACCCCGGGAGGACTGAAAGGCTTTACCTGGTCTACCATTAACCAAGGGGGAAATCCAAGGCCCAGAAATGCAAGCAGTGATGAGGCTAATGAAAGGCAACTCAAATCCCATCTTTTTTAATACAACTATAAGGAAAGAATGCCTAACTCTGTCAAAGGCGTTAGCAAGGTCGAGTTTAAGGATAAACCCTTTCTCCTTCCTAGAGAGGCTCGAGTGAATGTGTTATGAAACCAGCTCAAGAAAAGATAGAAAAGAAAGATCAACGCCTTAGAATTCAGCCTCTTCGAGGGGGCAACCTCCTTTACATTACATAAATGAATAATTCTTGGATGATACAAATGACAAAACCTCCTTTCTATATATAGGAGTCTAAGGAGTCACAATATAATCCAGCCGACCTAACAATAATAATATAAAGCCACAAAAATAACAATAGAGGGATTCTATGGGGCACAGAAATAACAATATGGGGGTAATAGGGGCACAACAATATAAATAAGGGGTATAACTACAATAGTAATGGGGTAATCACTAGTATTATAGGGACCCAACATGCCCCTCTCCTTCAAAAAAGTGTTGTCCTCAACGCTTGAGTAGTTCTGGATACTTCTGCATAAAATTCTCATCCTCCCATGTGGAATCTTCAGCGGATAAGTTCTTCCACTTGATAAGATACTCTGAAATTGATCGATTTCGTAGCTGTCGAGTTCTTGTTTCTGTGACTGCTTCCGGTTCCAATATAATTTTTCCTTCCTCGTCAAGTTCTGGCAATATTGTTTGAACTGGGAGCTTGTCGCCTATAACCTTCTTTAAACATGAAACATGGAAAACTGGGTGCAATCGAGAAGCTGCAGGAAGCTCCAATTTGTATGCCATAGTACCAATCTTTTCCAACACCTTGTACGGACCATAATACTTTGGTGATAATTTATTATCCTTCTTAGCTTGCTTTAGGGACATTTGCTTATATGGTTGTAGCCGTAGGAATACCCAATCACCTACATCAAAACTTCTTTCACTGCGATGTTGATCTGCCTGTTGTTTCATTCTATTTTGTGCCAACACGAGGTTATCCTTTAAGAGTTGGAGGACTTGTTGTTGATGTTCGATGTGATGTTCCACTGCTTGAACCTTAGAATTTTCTCTTAAATATGATGTGATGGATGGTGGTTGATACCCATAAAGTGCCATAAATGGGGTCATTTTTGTTGCTGTATGGAAGGAAGTGTTATACCACCATTCAGCCAGAGGCAACCATTTGACCCATTGTGTCTGTTTATCAGATACAAAGCAACGAAGATATCCTTCCAAACATTTGTTTACTATCTCAGTTTGCCCATCAGATTGAGGATGATAAGATGAGCTATGAGCTAACTGAGTACCAAGACAAGAAAATAATTCTGTCCAAAAATTTCCAGTGAAAATGGGATCTCTGTCACTTACAATAATCTTTGGGTTTCCATGTAGCTTTTGAACTGTTTCCATAAATGCAGTAGAAACTGTACTGGCTTTAAATGGATGTGATAATGCACAAAAGTGTGCATACTTGGTAAGTCTGTCAACTACCACCATGATGACACTCTTTCCCTCAGACTTGGGTAAACCTGTGATAAAATCCATTGAAACCTCCTCCCAACGTTGGCTTGGAATGGATAAAGGTTGTAATAGACCCGGTGTCTTAATTGTTTCAACTTTATTTTGTTGGCAAACCAAACATTCCGCCACAAACTTTTGAATATCTGATTTAAGGCCATCCCAAAAAAATTCCTTCTTAACCCTGTGGTAAGTTTTTAAAAATCCTGAGTGCCCTCCTAAGGGAGAAGTGTGCAATTCCATAAGAATCTTTTGTTTTAGCTGGGAATTCTTACAGAGGTATAAGCGATCTTTGTACCATAACGAATCATTTTGCCAGCTAAATGTATCAGAAGTACTGGAATCTTGTTGTAGCTTTCGAATAAGTGCCCACACTTCTTCGTCATTCTTCCATTCCTCCCTTGCTTCGTTTATCCAATCTGGTTGGATAATAGAAATGGCACACAACAATGCTTCCACATCCTCATCCTTTCTTGAGAGTGCATCTGCCACCACATTTTGCTTCCCTTTTTTGTAGATGATTTCAAAGTCATAACCCAACATCTTTGTGACCCACTTTTGTTGCTCTTCAGAGGATAATCTTTGTTCTAAAAAGTATTTAAGGCTATCATGATCCGTTTTTACCTTGAAGTGTCTTCCCATTAGGTAGGGTCGCCATTTCTTAAGTGCATGGAGTATTGCCAACATTTCCTTCTCATAAATAGCTTTGCTTAAAAACTTTCCCTTGATTGGACGACTTTCAAAAGCAATGGGTCTTTCATCTTGCATTAGAACAGCACCAATTCCATTTCCTGAAGCATCACATTCCACAATAAAGGTTTTTGTGAAGTCCGGTGTAGCTAAGACCGGTGCTTGGCACATTGCCTCTTTAAGATGTTCAAAGGCCTTTGTTGCTTCCGGAGTCCATGAAAATGAATCTTTCTTCAATAATGTTGTTAGAGGTGCTGCTATTCTCCCATAATTCTTAACAAACTTGCGATAATACCCTGTCAACCCAAGAAATCCTCGCAGATGCTTTATGGATGTGGGGATTTTCCATTCCTTAATGGCTTTAATTTTGCTAGGGTCTACCTTAACTCCTTCATGAGATACAATATGACCCAAATATTCCACCTCCTGGACTCCAAAGAAACATTTGGATCTTTTTGCATATAATTGTTTCTCCTCCAATAGTTGTAGCACCTTGTCAACATGTTCAACATGATCCTTCCAAGACTTGCTGTAGATTAGTATATCATCAAAAAATACTAACACAAATTTTCTAAGGAATGGTTTGAAAATTGAATTCATCAAACCTTGAAATGTTGAAGGTGCATTGGTAAGGCCAAAAGGCATGACCAAAAATTCATAATGACCCTCATGAGTTCTAAATGCCGTTTTCGGAATGTCTTCAATCTTCATTCTGATTTGATGATATCCCGAACGAAGATCCAACTTGGTGAAGTAAATTGATCCATGCAATTCATCCAGTAATTCATCAATGACAGGAATGGGGAACTTATCTTTAATAGTGAGCTTGTTGAGCTCCCTATAATCTGGACACATGCGCCATGATCCATCCTTCTTGTGCACCAATACTACTGGAGCTGAGAAAGAACTTTGACTCGGTTGAATTATACCAGCCTCTAGCATTTCTGCAACCATACGTTCAATTTCACTTTTTTGGACATAGGGATATCTGTACGGCCTGATGTTTGGAGGAACACTTCCTGGAATCAGATGAATAGCATGATCATGATCACGCATAGGTGGGAGACCTTTGGGAGTCTCAAATACCTTGGAATGATTGTCCAGGACTTTTTGGAGATCTGGAGAAATAGATGATTCCAATGTGGAAACATCTAGCGAACATAATTGTGCAATTACACCTCTTTGCTCCTTTTTTAGAAGCTTTGTCATGCCATTAGAGCTGATTATCTTTCCTGGTTTCCCTGCAATACCCCTTAATTCAACTTCCTTTCCTTCCACAGAAAATTTCATGAAAAGTTCTTGAAAATTAAAAGCTATTGTACCCAAGGATTGTAGCCATTGGACTCCTAGTACAACATCAGCACCTCCCATTGGAATGGAAAGCATTGGGCTAGTCAATACATATTCTCCCATGGATAGCTTGATATTATGGCACTTTCCAGAACAATTTATTGTTCCTCCATTTGCAATCATCACTTGACACTCTGGTGCTGGATATAGGAAGCAATTCAATTCTTTTGCTACCCTACAATGAATAAAATTGTGGGTGCTTCCTGAATCAATCAACACTATTACCTTTTTCTTCTTGATTTGTCCTTCTATCTTGATGGTTTGAGGAGTGGTAATTCCCGCCAATGCATTACAAGATATGGTCGGATTTATTTGTTCTTCATCTAGGCTTTGTTCCTGGAATATATCCTCTTCTTTTGACCTTTCTTGCTCCTTTTCTTCTTCCTCTTCACAATCTATGTAGAATAATTTCTTCTCAGCACACTTATGACCTTTTGTGTATTTGCTATCACAATTGTAACAAAGCCCTTTTGCTCTTTTTTCTTCCAATTGTTGTGGTGTCAACCTTGTAGGTTGTGGAAGACTATGGGCAACAACACTTCCGTCTTTATAGTTGTGAATGGTATGCTTCCTAGTTGCCATAATTTTGCTTTCCATTTTTCTTGCTAACCTGAATGCCTTCTCTAATGAATCAGGTTCCCAAAGGCGCACATCATGTTGGATATTATCCTTTAAAGACCCTATGAACACATCAATCCTATGCTCCTCTGGAATATCTTTTACCCTTATGTTCAATTTTTGGAACTCCTCAATGTGCTCCATTATTGAACCCTTTTGTTTGAGACTTATCAATTGGCTAAAAAAAGTGTTGCTTTTTGTATCCTCATAATGTGCTATCAATTCTTCCGTAAAAATTGCCCAAGTGATAAATTGTTTACGAGAACAAAGCCATTGATACCATACAAACTGATTTGGTTCCAAATATAAAGTTGCCATACGTACCTTTTGTGTGTTTTGCACATTATTGAGATCGAAGAATTGCTCCATCTGTAATATCCATGTGGCGGGATCCTTGCCATCAAACTTCCTCATATCGATTTTTGGAACATGGTGAGTCTTCGATCCAACATTAGAGTCTATGGAATCATGATTAACATTTCTTTTGTTCTCATCATGAGTTTCCTTTAGTACTCTTTCACCCTTAGTGACCATTTCTTGTAGCAACTTATTCATATTTATCTTCAATTCTTCCATCTTATCATCCATGCCATCAATTTTAGCGTCCATGCCATTCACCTTAGCTTCCATGCCATCCATCTTAGCTTCTACGCCTTTCTTTAAACAGTCCATCTTAGCTTCTACACCTTTATTTAAACCATCCATCTTAGCTTCTACATCTTTCTTTAAACCATCCATCTTAGATTCTGTTCCTTTTTGTGCAAGGGACAGTTGTTGCACTTGGTCTTGTAATTTTGATATATCATGTTGCATTTCTTCCTCTTCTTCATGAGTCATGCTAGAGCTTTCAGGTTCCTTACTAGGTGTTTGCATTTTCTTTCCTCGGGGCATCAGTTACCGATAATAATGCTCTACTATGCCCTTTGAATTCCTTCAAAATAAATTTTCAAACCAAGCTTAAGCAAAAATTTAAAAAAATCTACACACCTTTTTTCACTTTGTAGGAGCTTGATATTGCCTCTGATGTATCTCTGTACTTTCCAATCATCTAGTTCTGAAATTGTGACCTGTAGTAGCTCTCTGTGTCCTCTTTCCAATGCCACCAGTCTGATCCAAATTGGATTCTCCAAGAAAGAGTTATGCACAATCTCCCAAGATGACCTGATTATAGACCTTTCCAGAAGAGTGAACTTGTATGAAGTGCCACGTGTACAATTTTCGACCTTTGGTTCTGAAAAAGATATACAAGAAACTACAGTCCGTCCTCTTTCTGTACCTTCTTACGAAATTTCAATCCGATCCCCAGAGAGAAAGTTATGACGATTTTCCCTAGGTCACCTGTTTTGAATGTAATTCAGGAGTCTGCAAAAAGACCAACTTCCTCAGATCATATCTCCGCAAATATCGCGCAAAAAGATCTGAAATTCGGACCCAAGGTTCAGCGCGATTTCTTCTCAAATGGGTTTTTTTTGCGACTTCTGAAACGTCACAGAAAAAAAGTTATAGCGAAAATGCCACGATGACCTGTTTGGAGCAGCGAAACCCTAGAATCCAAAGCTCTGATACCAAATGTTATGAAACCAGCTCAAGAAAAGATAGAAAAGAAAGATCAACGCCTTAGAATTCAGCCTCTTCGAGGGGGCAACCTCCTTTACATTACATAAATGAACAATTCTTGGATGATACAAATGACAAAACCTCCTTTCTATATATAGGAGTCTAAGGAGTCACAATATAATCCAGCCGACCTAACAATAATAATATAAAGCCACAAAAATAACAATAGAGGGATTCTATGGGGCATAGAAATAACAATATGGGGGTAATAGGGGCACAACAATATAAATAAGGGGTATAACTACAATAGTAATGGGGTAATCACTAGTATTATAGGGACCCAACAGAATGGATTCTTGGACTAAGAGAATGGAGTCAGTAATTTGTCTGTTGGCCAAGAACCCTCCTTGATTGTCCGAGATCAGAGAGGGGAGGAGGGGTTTGAGACGAGAGGCAAGGATTTTAGACAAAATTTTATAGGAGGAGTTGCAGAGGGAAATGGGTCTAAATCGAGAAAAAGAAGTGGGCCTGTTTTCTTTAGGGATGAGAGCCAGAAAAGTGGCGTTGGTGTATCCTCCTATTTTACCCTTTCTCTGGATCCATCTGATCATCTTTGTCAAGTCCTTTTTTATTAAACCCCAAAAATCCCTGTAGAAACAAATGGGGAATCCATCAGGCCCGAGAGCCTTATTAGGATTCATAGTCCAAATCGTTCTTCTGATTTCCTCCTCTTCAATTTCCTTTGTCAGGCTGTCATTCATTTCTCTGGTGATTTCCTTGGGCAAGTATTGAAGAAAGTCGGCATAATCCTCTTCTCCTTTGGTTTCTGTTAGAAGCTCTCTGTAATATTCAGTGGTAGCTCTTTTGATGGCCTCTTGGGTATTTTGTTGGTTGCCTTCATTGTCCAAAATTGAGCTGACATTGTTCCTGATTTTTCTTGCCATGGCCTGTTTGTGAAAAAAAGTAGTATTTTTATCACCGCCTTGTAGCCAGAGCTGCCTTGACTTTAGTCTCCATTTTAACTCTTCTTCTCTGTTTATGTGACTCAGCTGTGCATAGAGTGAGCCTTCTTGCTCCTTATTTTGATGAGAGAGGCCCTGAACCTCTATCATTCTTTGGATGCATTCAAGTTCATTTTTAATTTTCTTTTTGGTCTCTTCAGGTTCTTTGTAATTGGTTCTAGCCCATTCTTTGATGACCTGTTTGGTTCTTCTCAGTTTAGTTTCCCATATGAAACCTGGTGAGCCTTCAACGTGCTGGTTCTAGGATCCTTGTACAATTTCTCTGACCGCCGGATCCCAATTCCAAAGAGGACTGTATCTAAATGGAATTGGCCCGAGAGGACAATGAGTTTCCAGCATGAGTGTAATGGGGTAATGATCAGAGGCTGAGGTGGATAAAATGCTAGCGTACCCCACAAAAAAGGAGGAGAGGAACAATACATTAATTAAGAATCTGTCCAGCCTTTCCATTATGTTACCATTGCCAAGCCTGCGGTTGCTCCAGGTGTACCTGTGATTTTTTGGTACAACGTCCACCAGTTCATGGTCTCGGATGATAGCTTCCAAACGGCCTCTGGAAGGGTCAGGCGAAAAGCAGCCTCCCCTTTTTTCATTGGCGTGTAAGATCAGGTTAAGATCGCCTGCCACTATAATGTTTGAAGTTGTTTCTATATCGATGATAGCCTTCAAATCATCCCAACAACTTTCCTTTTCTCTGTAATGGTTGGGGGCATAGACATTGTAGACAACTGCTGATTGATTATCTATTTTATTATCCAGAACCGTTCTGATCCAGTGCTGATGTAGATTAACTGATGTGCAGTTCCATTTGCTGTGATCCCAAAGGGTGGAAATTCCACCAGAAGCTCCTCTTGAGTCACTGGTACAACCTTTGTATTGTTTCTGCTGATCTATTATTCCTCTTATTTCTTGCTGCTCTAGTTTTGTCTCCTGAATCAAAATTATGTCTGGTTTTTCACTATGTATAAGATCTCTGAGGGCTAAAACTTTTGAGGGGTGCCCTAGACCCCTACTGTTCCAAGACAACATTTTCATCATTGGGTGACTGGTTTACGGAGAGGTGCTCGCCTCTCTTGAGTTGTCTCCTTCTCATGTTGCCCCAGGATGAAAGCTTCTATAGGGGTTTGGGTGCCCATGGCTATGTCTTTTTGAGCATTCTCGTCTCTATGCTGCTTGGCCGATTTTCTACCAGGACCTGGTTTCTTGAAAGAGTCGCAGGAGGATCCATGGTCTTTAGACGTGCTTCTGGTAAGCCTAGGAAGAGGGGGATCAAGAGAAGCCTGCGAAGGGATGATCAGGGAGGGAGAAGGATCTGAAGGTTCGGAGGGGATCAAGGGGAGCAGAGAGGGATCCTCGGGAGGAGGGTCGAGGGAAGATAAAACAAAAAAGGGGTTGGAAGAGGAAGGGAGGGGCGGATCAGGAGGGGGTTGAGCAGAAAGGGGAGGGGAGGATGAGGAGGGGCGAGGAGCAGAGGGAACAGGAGGGTCAGATTCCAGAGGAGCTTTGGATGCCGGGGCAAACTTCTTCTTTTTGACTGGTTCCCAATGGCCTTCTTGATCACCGCTCTCTGCATCAACAAGTTTAGGACATCGATTGGCAAAGTGGCCGTATTCGTGACATACCTTGCATTTAAAAGGAATCTGCTCGTAATCGAGCTGCTGGATATGGCTCCATTCGTCCACTTTCAGTTTTATCGCTTCAGGGAGTCCTTTGCCAAGGTCCACTTCGACACAAATCCTCGCACAGGCCTGCATGTTCTCTTTCGGTTCGCTGCGATCTATGTATTTGCCTACTGCGTTCCCGATGGCTCGAACAGATTCATCTCCCCAGCAGTGGAGAGGGAGATGAGGAAGACGAACCCAAACCGGAACGGCGCTGGGAACGTCCAGTTCAGGGTCAAAATCTGGAGTCCATTTGTTGAGGTACAGGCCCCTGGAGTCCATGAAATAGGGCCCATTTCTGAAAATTAAGTCCTTATCCTCTTTAGATTCGAAGTGGAATGTGAAATATCCTTTCCCACAAAACCTTATGGAGATCTTCCCTTGAATTTTATCAGTCCAATTTCTTTCAACCCATCTTTGAACGGTTCGAGGAGAAGGCCAGAGGCCTGTGAATTGACCTATGAGGCCTTTTTCAGCCAGAGACAGAGCGGCCATGCAGGGCAAGACTGGAGGCAACTGAACCTCTTGGAGCCCATCCAGCTTTTTCACAAATTTTGAGAGGGCAGGTCTGGGGCGCTGCGGAGGGAGCGATTTCACCAGGGCTGAGAAGGCGCTTTGCTGATCCAACCCTTCCGAAGGGGGATCCGGAGGATCCATGGCTGGGGCCGAGGCCTAGGCGGCCGCAAGCAGATCACAGTCAGTGGAGGGTGCGCGCGGGAGCCACAGCGTCGAGCAGCAGTTGAATCCCGATTGGCTTGATTAGTTAGTGGCATGCATAACATTGGTTTACTCATTCTAAAATATAAAAAAATAAATGGAGAGAAGACTAACATCTTTTAACATTAGGATTATGCTTTTTAAGTGAGAGGCTTCATAGGATGATGTGGAGGAGGCATTGTTATTTATCTAAACAATGATCATTACTTTGAGATGAACTTTGGTCTTGGTTTTAGCACAAACAATTATGTCGAATTATACAGTTTGAAGCTCACCCTTCTCTTTTCCTGAAAAGGGTTGTTGACAGTTGCAAATTTTCGGTGATTCTAAAGTTATCATCGATTGGTTCATTTGGACATCACAATGTCACACACACTCTAAAAAATCTATTGGATGATACGTTAACGATTAAAGCACAATTTGATTATATTTCTTGTATTCATATATACAGTGAAAGGAACACATTTTCTGATCAACTTTCCAAAGAGGGATTGCGGTAAGACCATGGTAGTTGGATGATTATGGAACACATCGGAGCATAAGATTTTCAATATTATTATCATCCCTTTATAGATCGTGATGGCAGAGTCAGAGACATGGCATAATAGAGGCTATTTGAATTCTGCGATTTTAAAGAGATACCAACATATATCTTTCATGTTATAATCTCAGGCTTATTGAAAATTTTGCTCGAAAAGTACACTACATAATATTGATGTATATATATCATTAGACACCCTAGATATTCAATATTTTGATGGACACTCATGATCAGTTGAATTATAAACGAACAATTTGGATATTCTTACCAGCATCTACTATATGTAATTTTCACCATTAATTAATGAAAATTACGATTTTTCCTTGGGGAAAAAAAATCGAGAGGCTTTGTTGGTCAAAAGATGCAACTATGGATTCCATTTTCTTAGAACATGAAAAAATATATAGATTTAATGTAATTTTCACCATTAATTAATAAAAATTACGATTTTTACTTGGGGAAAAAAAGCAAGAGGCTTTGTTGGTCAAAAGATGCAACTATGGATTCCATTTTCTTAGAACATGAAAAAACTATATAGATTCAATGCAATTTGGCAAAACCTCTTTCTGGATATATAAATGAGCTTTACTAGATTACCATTAAATAAATAAGAGCAATACAAAACATTAGCAAATATTGCCAAGCTTCTAATATCAATGAATCAATTTGCTTATTCACTTTGGATTAAAAATCTTTAACCATTAATAAAGACCTAACACCTTCACTTAATTATAACTAACTTCACCCAAAGTCCATACGTAACTTGTTTCAAGAACAATCCCCCACACTTATCACCCTTAACACGAAAAATAAAATTACAAAAACAATTATAAAAGAATATCAACTCCATTTTGAAATTAGGGCGCTGGAAAAGACCAAAAGTAGTGTGGGAGGAAAGAGTATATATTTTTTGCTCTTCCAAAAAAGTGGAAATAAAAAAACATTTCATTTTAGAATGCGAGGCCTTCAAAGACAACACGGAAAGTTATGCAGGTACTCTGGCAGCTAGCTCTTGGGATAATCTATTCAACAAGGGGTTTGTCTAGAAGCTGGGAACGTTTATTGTAAGATTGTGTAGCGTTTATTGTGAGACTTCATAGCAAAAGAGCCAGATACAAGAACCAAATAAAAAAATAAATTATCCATGATAATCTTAAAAGCATTTCATTTAATTTCAAAAAACTGCTAAAAATAAAACTAAGATAAAAGAATTCAACTTAAAAACATATGCTTTCAAAAATTTAGAATAATGTTATCCACTATTTAAAAGGCTTTGCAAATTTATTTTATAACACCATAACTTTCAACACTAGAATTTTGCAATTTTTCAATACAAAAATATATTAAATAAAGCAAAGCAAGATTGCGAAATCACGGAGAAATATGCATTCCCTCGCTGAAGTCAAAGTAGCGTTCATAAAAACAGCCCCATCAGAAAAAACAAAGTAGCGTTCATAAAAACAGCCCCATCAGAAAATACTAACCCCAGAGGGAAGAGCCGATTTCGATAGGCCAGAGGTAAAGCAGAAGCCCAAACGACACAGATACAAAGATGCCCTATTCAGTCCAGAAAACATATGCATAGAAACTACGCGCAGAATAGAGATCCACGGGAGAGACGGCAGAATCCGATTTTTATAGGAGAGCAGATACGATTTGCTGAAGAGAAGTTGCCCTAGTAACAAAACGAATTTTGGAGAGAGGAGATAGTGCACAGAAGTTTGAACATAGGCTACACAGCGCTGAGCCAGCCAGAAGCACAGGAAAAGGTATTTATTTTAGAGGAATTTATCTCGAAGAATTTTAAGGTCTTACCAACCAGAGACATATAAAGAAGTTTTATCTTCGAAATTATATATCTTCAAACAATATATTTCTAAATTCAAATTTTTAGTAACTGTGGAAATGTACACAGATAAATTACTATTAGAAGTTTCATTCTCTTTCCGAAAATGGAGGCCTCTATGAAAAATTAACATTCACAGCCTTTTATACAAGGAAGGTAAAAATTCATTTACAGTTAGTGCAAATGCTTTATTCTTAAGCAGTTTAGTTTTAATACCTTGATCCAATTGTCTTCACAATCATTCGAGAATATGACATTTATATCTAACTGGCTGAGCAGTTCAACTTCAAATTATAACAATTCACATTGAGCCTGTTATAACAATGCAGTGGTGAGAGCTTAGTGTTGCATTCATAACCAATGAAGGGAGCCACCCAAGAGCAACGTCTCTAGAGCTTCAATCTGAGCTTTTTGCCAAGAAAGTCCATTCCAGGAGGCATTTTTTCGAAACTTTGGTGGTCTCCTGAGTAGTACACATTCTCTCTTGAATGTACAGAACCGAGGGAGCCTTGAATATTAAGAGAGAGCAAGATCATCTGGGAACCATCTTGGGGACTGCTCTGCTAAGGGCCACAGAGATTGTGAGTTGTCGACTAGCCAAAATTTCCTCTTTTGCTTCCCGTTTTGCATGTGAAGAAGGTATTCCTTTCTCTAGTGACCACAGTCGGATATGCATGTACTAGTTCCATACCTCTAAAGTGTAAGATCGCCTCTTTTTTCTTTGGAGCGAGTGAGATATCCCTCGTTGTAGAGGAGAAGAAGGTGCATCACTGTAACCTTCCTTTACTGATGTAGCCGTGGAGCCAACTTCCATTTCATCACTATCAATCTGAATAGGGTTTTGTCTTTGAGAGATCTCCCCTTCCATCACCTGTGTTGAAGGTCTACCTGATGCATTTGTGAATGACAGCTGGAGACAGCTTGTGCTTCTGTATTCAGTGAGCTTGCCTTCCAACTGAGAAATTCTATCGTGGAGTTGCTTGTTTGCTGGATGATATTGGCATCAATCACCCGTCGGGTCAAGGTTAGTGCCTCCAGCCCTACCTCAACCTTTATAATTTTCCTCTTATTCTTTGAGATACACACCAGTATTTCAACACCATAATCTGAAGGACTTATGACCAAATGGGTTCCTGCACCAAATTCCAATTGCTTGTTGTATGGACAGGTGATCGTTAAGTGTCCATGAGAGTGGCAGAAGGTGCATCAACAAGGCACATTTTTGTAGTCAAGGGTCTGCATATGGCAATTTTGCCCAGCTTCAATTATGATGACATCCAAAAGACCTTGTGAGATATCCATCTCCACACAGATGATAGCCACCAAAGTATTAGTTTTCTTCTTTGTATCTCCCATGATTTTGAAGATTTGGGGCTCCTAAAACTTGATAGAGAGGCACGTGATCTTTACATAGAGAGCTAGGTTGTGAATACGCTCTTTGATTGGCCTAAACACCCATGTGCCATCTAAAGGTGGTGAATGTTGCATTACCCAGAATCATGGGCCTCCCATAGGGAATTTTCACCTGTCTTCAATAGAGTTGAAAACAATGGGGATATAACCTCTCGCTCCCATGTTGCAGGAAATGCCTACCTAATTGCTGTACCGGTACCTGAAACACCTTGAAATGTCGAAACGGCCTTGAAACATCATCGGCCGTAACATACAGCATTTCATGATTTGGAAACATCGTATGGTATGGCTGGCAGTGTTTTTGGCCTTTTCTGCAGCATTTCTGGGTGTTTGATGACTTGTGCAGGCCCACTCAAGTAGCCAAGAAGGGTGTGGGGCTCTTCTATGGCCCTAAAACATTAAATTTATCATTTTAATTAACTTTAATTAATTTCTTAGCGTAATTTCATTTTTAAAAAAATTAGAATTTTATAGAAAAAAATTAAAATTCTCTAGAAATTCTTGTAGCCTCCTCTTTTCTATTAAAAAAACACTTCATTCACTCATTTTTCACACATTCTTCAGCAAGAAGAACTTCCCTACAGCAGCAATAAGTCTTTTAGTTGTGTTTTGGAACATTGGGAGTGAGATTTGGTGCATTTCCAACAAGAGGGCAGTTGTGGGCAGCAATAAGAAGGGTGTGGGCCATGATTTTTTGGGTGAGTGGATTTATTTGCTGTTTTTGCAGTGTTCATGGCTTCTCAAAGTGGTGCTTTTAGTGCCCCTAGATCTTATCAAGCAACCAGGCAGCAAATACAATCGTCTTTGGAAGTATGTTACCAAATCAAGCAAATGGACACAGGGTGTACATGGGAATGGAGGTGCAATTTATGTAAAATTGATAGGACCGTCAAGTGCTCTTACATGAGTCAAGGTTTACATTTTGCTTAAAGAGATAGAGGGTATTGAAGTTTTTGCACATACTGGAAATCCGAAGGTGAGTGCTACATTTAAGAGAGAGAAGATGATGCTTAAAGGTTGAAGGATCAAAGAAGCCAAATCGGTATGGGTGGCATTAACAATCCTTGCTTGGGTGCTAGCAATAAGCTAAGGATTGTTCATGAAGCAAGAAAGAGAAGACCATTAGTGGTAGAAGAGATATATAAGCCATCAAATACAGCGAAAGATAGTAGATTGTTGAAAAAGAAGTTGAGTTAGGAAAGGCAAGGGCCCTCTTTGCTTGTGGCATCCTTTTTAATGTGGTTCGGTCCCCATATTGGCAGGTTTTGGTGAGAGCAATTAACATAGCCCCTTAAGGTTTCAAGGAGCCAAACTATGAAAAACTCAGAGCAATTTTGCTTACGAAAGAAAGGCAACTTCTTGAGGATGTTATAAGACCAATTCGTAGCTCATGGAGTAGCATAAGGGTTTCCATTATCTTAGATGGTTGGGTTGATACAAGGCATAGGCCATTGATTAATGTTATTGTACCATCACTAAAAGGAGCCATGTTTATAAAAATAAAAAAATTGCTCAGGTGAGGTAAACAATAGTGAGTTCATGGCTGAAATTTTAATTGTCGCTATTGAACAAGTAGGGCCATAAAATGTGGTGCAAGTTATCACAAATAAAACACCTATTTGCAAAGTTATAGGCTTAATTGTTGACAATAGATACAACCATATACTTTGGACTCCTTGCATTGTCCATAATCTAAATACGATTTTAGAAGAGATTGAGGCTAAAACATAATGTATTAAGGAGGTCACAGGGCAAGCTAGGGAGATTATAAAATTCATCACCAACCACCACTAATCTCAAACAATATATCAAGAATACTTCAATTTGGAGTTCCTCAAAGTTGCTGAGACAAGATATGCCTCAAATTTCATCATGGCATTCTGCTTTGTTAAAGTCAAAATTGCATTATGAGCATGGTGGTGGGTGCAATGTGGGTTGAGTGGAGACAGGTAGATTCAAACAGGAGAAGTATGGTGAGGAGGGTGTTGATTGATGAAGCTTGGTGGAGCAAGATTGATTTCTTGCTCAAGTTCACATCATCTGCATTTGATCTTCTCTGAGATGTAGACACAAAAAAATGTTTGTTGGGAGAGGTTTATTGATGCAACCATACTGCTGCTACACCCTCACACCTTCTCAGGACTATTTCACCCTTATAAACCTTTAAAGCTCCATGCCCTCATATATATATCGGAAGCATAATTTTGGTGCTTTTTCTTTAAAATCGGGACCACTTGAACTATTGGAACTCCACAACACTATTGGAAGTGTTTTATTCCACTTTAGCATTAAAACCCCGATCAACACTTTTTATCGGAAATATATGAATACACAGAAACAAGGGAAAAATCAAAGAAAACCCTGCTCCTCACAAATAACTGGATCTTAAAGTTTATAAGCCCGCTTCTATAAATATGGGTGGGTTCGTTCTTTGGTCCATCACCTTCCTATTGCGCACTCCAATCACTGATCTCCGATTCGCTAATCTCCGCTGTTCATTCCCTTTTCCAAATCAACCGTCAACATTCACTCTGAACGTTTAAATAGACACGCAGATTCTCCACCGTCGATCTACGCGAAGTGGATCCGACGGCCCACATCTTATTTCGGGCAGACAATTAACATGGGGATTAACCGCCCAATAAAGCGGTTTCCCTATTCACCCTCGTGCCACATGTTGAATGGTGAATGGGATCGGGGGTCTAACCTTCAATACTGTTTACAATCCTTCCGCCATTCGAAATACCATACACTGTTACAAAGCCGCTTCCGCGATCCAATGACCATGGATGATTGCGATCTAACGGCCATGATTTAATCACGCGATTGCCAATCGCAATGTCCACTTGCCAGGCTCCTTCCGCCCCAATGCACCTATCCGATTAGTCTTTCGGACCCGATATGGATATAAGCCACCCTTTATAAAATTTCAAGTTCGGATTTCAGATCTGATTGTGTTTTGCGCCAATTCTTAGTGTACACTGGGTTTTTCTCTTGCGGGACCAAAACTATGTAAAAAGACTTCGCCGATCCACATCAAACAATGATATTTAAAATAAAGCCCCAACTTCTGTCAATCACACGATTTAGGCTTTTAAACACAACAAAACTAAGGGGTAATCACCCGGCCTGAATGCAAAGAATCTGAAAGCATACAAGGGTTTTCGTAGGCCGATAATCGATCATAAACACAACAACATCATTCATTCAACATAAAACGATTACAAAATCTCGCCTTGGCCCGATTACACAAATGAAATATCTCTGCTATCAAAACACAATCCACACACTATACTTACTCTCGCTATACTCAATCCTCGCCTAAATCTTTCCTCTCTGGCCTGATTCTACAAATTAGTGGCCTCTGTTCTTAATCTACCCGTAGGCTTACAATTCTCTTGTGAATCCTCTCTCTTTGTCTTTTCGATTTTCCCACCCTCCAGAAAAGAAAGGAAATTACATATATGTTCTATCTAACAGTTTCCTTCCACAAATGAAGGAATTCACTATATTTTAAGAAATCAAATCCTATCCTAATTTGAACAAACTAAACTACTTGGCTTGATCTGCACGCAGGGAGGATCACTTGCCACTTATTCCCAATTCTGTTCAGAATTAGGCAACAATTAACTATTTACATACTTTGCAATTAATAAATTTAAATAACTAATTCTTCTTCCAAACTCCCATTAGCCACAACATGTGACCAGACCATCACATTGTTGTCTAGGTCTAGAAGCTCCTGCATCAGACTCCCAAGGTTAAAAATAATCATGATCTCCTGATCATGTACTTCTGATCTGTGTCCTCCTGGATCCCATACTTTGTTCAGTGGTCTGTCCTTGGTTACTGCTGTTGTTTGTTGTTCTCTCGGTCTCCATACTTTATGCTATAT
Organism: Pinus tabuliformis; assembly: GCA_031772625.1. Taxonomy (NCBI): domain Eukaryota; kingdom Viridiplantae; phylum Streptophyta; class Pinopsida; order Pinales; family Pinaceae; genus Pinus; species Pinus tabuliformis. Next base: position 2,009,826,979 of record CM062819.1, on the reverse strand, counting down.
TGTCCCATTAGCTATGCTCTCGCTGTCTGCTGCTGTCTTTTTCATATATCTTACTACTTTTTGTTCAACATCAAAATTTATGTCAGGCTTCCACACTTTAATTTGCAATTTATCATTACCTTCACCTGTATCATTCTTTCCAGGCAATCTTCCTTCCTTCTTTTGTCCTCTATTTAGTTTATTGGAATGTTGTTGTATGAGTCTCCACAACTCATCAATTTCTTTGTCCACTTTACTTCTCAGATGATGAATACTATCCTCCTGCAACTGAATGTGTCCTTGAATAAGAACATCATAATCCATGTGCCAATGCCTTCTCCATTGATCCCCTGCAATAATTCCAGTTCTTTCTTCTGGTTTCTCATTCATGGCTTCATCACTTCTTACTTCAATTCCCAATATACCTGCAATTCCACAAATTTCTTGAAAACTAAGAATTCTTCTTGCTTGCTTAGGTACTTGGAATACCTCTTCTTCTAGTAACTTAATTTCTGCACCCTTAAGGATCATGGCATCATATTTGTCTGCTTCTGAAATGTCATCTTCAGCCTCTTCTTCATCAATAACCCCCTGTTGTACAATAGTATTCTTGTTACTATCATCCCTTGAGCTCATCTCTAGTTCAACAGTTTCATACTGTAATTTCAACATCATTCCATCTTTCTGAGACATTCTGATCTCATCCTTCCTTACTTCGATCTGATCTTCAAAATCAACTCCTTGTTTCAAATTGACTTCACATTGCCTTGTTCCTACATATAAATCTTCACCAGAATCAATAAATTCATTAAACACAAATGCTTTACCCTGTTTCCTCATTATGCCAACATTTCTGACATCTTCTTTTCCATATTTGTCATCCATGACAACTTCTTCATTCTCATTCAGTTTTGGTTGTACAGTCTGATTACTTATTCCTTGGTTTTCTTGCCTCTTCTCCAAAAGACTTGACTCATTCCACAAATCTGGCAACTCATTTGGAATTTCTCCCAAAAGCTTTGCACGATCTTTACTAACTTCATTGTCTGCAACATCTGTCTTTAGTCCTTCTTTACTCTGGCTTTCTTCAAGGTCAATAATCTTCAATAACTGTTTAATATCTACAAAGTCTTCTATATCAACCTTCAGTAGTTGCTTTCCTTTGGCTTCAGTCCTCAATAGTTGTCCAATATCTGCATAATTCATTACAGCTATGTTTAACAACTGATCTTTCCTCTGCATCACAAGACTATGTGAATTTTCTTCTTCTAACTTCTGGAAAATCATTTCTTTGCTTTTTCTTTCCCTTAGGACAACATTAAACAATTGCCTTACTTCAGTGTATCCTGCATTTACACACAAAATATTAGTTTCAAAACTATGAGACACCAAGGTCTTCATAAGATTCTCCATTTGGTTTGTATTAGCTTCATCAGTTTTCCTGAGAAAACTCTTTGTTCCATATTCATATGAATGGATCTCTTCCTTTCCAAACATTCCTTTGATCTCAATAATTCCTTTGCCATCCTCCTTTTGACTTATCCTTTGGATGTCATCTGACTGGAAACCTTCCTTCACTTGACTGAAACTTTCCTCATTATTCTTCATATGATTGTGGGTAGTCATCTCTTCACCTGTTAATATGACAGTTTCCAACAATTGTTTGTTTTCCCTCAAGTTTACATAACCTGCAAACACACAACAACTTTCAGTTTTCAAAATACAATACCTTTCATCCTCTTTTGATGCTTCAAGCACCAATCTTCCATCATAGATCTTCTGGATTTCAGCAGATCCTTCTTGCTGTGACTCCATTCCTTTGAGTCTCTCCTTCTCTAACAAATTAATATGAATTTGTTCAAGTTCCCTGAACTTGTTTATCAGCTTGCCATTCCATTTCTATTGCAATAGCTTCCGCTTGACCCTTTTCTTCATTCTCCATTTGTATCTTCGGTCTTCACTTGTTTTACTTTGTACTGCCAGACTAATCTCTTGTTCTTCATTCTACTGCCAGTTGCTATACTTCTGCAATCTAATGCCTTCCTCAAATTCATTCTCATGTTGCTGATCATCTCTTTTAAATTGCTGGTTCCCTCCATCTTTATCTTGCTGGATTAATACTTCCGTTTCCTTTATGTCTCTGAGGACATAACTTCCTTGTTGCTCTTGATCTTCCATTTCACTTTCAAATAATCTCTGCTCAATTTCTTTGATTTTAGCATCATATTTATTAATGCTGCCCCCCATACCTACAGTCACATCATTAACTGAAGAGTCTGAATATTTACTTAACTCTATAAATGTTAGAGACATTTCATCTTTATCATGCATAGTAACCATATCCTTTCCTTCATCAGGTTCTGAAAGCTTCGTTTCTCCTTCAGGTTCCTTGAGCAATCTTTCCAAGAATTCTAATTCCATGTGAAATCTCTCCAACAGTTCATGACAACTTCCATTCTCAGCTTCATTCTTTTTCTTGCAATCCTCTTGAGTTATCCTGTTTTTTGCACTGTCATATTGCAAAGTTCTTTCATCAATTTCATCAGACAAATTCATTTGCTTACCTCCTTGTAATACCACTATGGCATTGTCATTAGACTTCTGGTCCATATCAACTTCATCTGACTGCCTTACCCCAAACAGAACTTCATCTATGAACTCTTTCCACTGCAATAAATCAACACCTTCTTCCTCTAAAAGGCATCCTCTATCATACTTCACCTCAAGAGCTTCATTCCTGTTTGTGGCAGTTTCACCAGGCTGTCCGTCATCCTCTGCATATCCTGCAAACATACACAAACTGTGGGAATTAAAACCACAAGGCTTCATTGCCTCATCTGCTTCCCTTGTCAACATATCTCCTAATTGTTTTGAACTATGCCAATTGTTCATGAGATCTTCAACTGATCTCCCATTATCCTCTTCACCCAACATTTCACCTTGTGCTGGTCTACAAATGGAAACTTCCATTTCTGCCTCTGCTTCTCTGAGGTTTTTCATCAACCACTTTACCTGTTCTTGTTGTAGCCTTCTCTGCAACTTAGGCCACTTCATTGGCTTCCTCTTCAAGACCCAACCTTGTCTTTGGTTCTCCTCTAGCAGCATTACTAACACATCAAGTTCTTTTCATATTTTAGCCATGTCCTTGTCAAACTCTGCTTGACTCATCTGTTTCCTATGAATTGTTTGAGAACTCTTCTCCTCCATCTTGTAGCCTTCTTCTGAATCTTCCATATGACTTTCCATAGCCATCTTCTTCTGTGTGAGCTCTACACCTGCAACCAATCAACTTCCTTCTAAGTTGATCTTCTCCTCTGCCTGGTCTCCAAGTCCTCTTTTTTAGAACTTGCACTGAGCAATCTTGCTCCCTCTCACTGGTTACTGCACTCACTATTCTTAAGGACTCCTTTGTCCCTATATATTCCAAGCCTTAGCTGGAATGAGGTTCTGCTACAATCTCTAAGAACTTCCCAAAAGTTCTTCTACAGTCTTACTGCTGTAGTCCTGTGCCCAACATTGCCATTCATTTAACTGCTGCAACTTTCATACCTTTTGTATCATAAATCTTCATAAGCAAGACATCCTTCTCGCAGGAAATTTCTTCCTTTTTCCTGCTTTGATACCAAAAATGATGCAACCATACGGTTGCTACACCCTCACACCTTCTCGGGACTATTTCACCCTTATAAACCTTTAAAGCTCCATGTCCTCATATATATATATATCAGAAGCATAATTTTGGTGCTTTTTCTTTAAAATCGGGACCACTTGAACTATCGGGACTCCACAACACTATTGGAAGTATTTTATTCCACTTTAGCCTTAAAACCCCGATCAACACTTTTTATCGGAAATATATGAATACATAGAAACACGGGAAAAATCAAAGAAAACTTCGCTCCTCACAAATATCCGGATCTCAAATTTTATAAGCCCACTTCTATAAATATCGACGGGTCCGTCCTTTGGTCCATCACCTTCCTATTGCGCGCTCCGATCACTGATCTTCGCCGTTCATTCCCTTTTCCAAATCAATGGTCAGAATTCACTTTGAACGTTTAAATAGACGCGCCGATTCTCCATCGTCGATCTACGCGGAGTGGATCCGACGGTCCACATCTTATTTTGGGTAGACAATTAACATGGGGATTAACCGCCCGATAAAGCGGTTTCCCTATTCACCCTCGTGCCACGTGTCGAATGGTGAATGGGATCAAGGGTCTAACCTTCAAAACTGTTTACAGTCCTTCCGCCATCCGAAATACCATACATTGTTACAAAACCGCTTCCGCGATCCAACGGCCACGGATGATCGCGATCTAACGGCCGTGATTTAATTGCGCAATCGCCAATAGCAATGTCCACTTGCCAGGCTCCTTCCGCCCCAATGCGCCGATTCAATCAGTGTTTCGGACCCGATATGGATATAAGCCACCCTTTATAAAATTTCAAGTCTGGATTTCAGATCCGATTGTGTTTTGCTCCAATTCTTAGTGTAAACTGGGTTTTTCTCTTGCAGGACCAAAACTATGTAAAAAGACTTCGTCGGCCCACATCAAACAATGATATTTAAAATAAAGCCCCAACTTTTGTCAATCACACGATTTAGGCTTTTAAACACAACAAAAATAAGGGGTAATCACCCGGCCTGAATACAAAGAATCTGAAAGCATACAAGGGTTTCCGCAGGCTGATAATCGATCATAAACACAACAACATCATTCATTCAACATAAAACGATTACAGAATCTTGCCTCGGCCCGATTACACAAATGAAAGATCTCTGTTATCAAAATACAATCCACACGCTATACTTACTCTCGCTCTACTCAATCCTCACCTAAATCTTTCCTCTCTAGCCTGATTCTACAAATTAGTGGCCTTTGTTTCTAATCTGCCCGTAGGCTTACAATTATCTCGTGAATCCTCTTTCTCTGTCTTTTCGATTTTCCCACCCTCCAGAAAAGAAAGGAAATTACTTATATGTTCTATCTAACAGTGTCCTTCCACAAATGAAGGAATTCACTATATTTTAAGAAATCAAATCCTATCCTAATCTAAACAAACTAAACTACTTGGCTTGATCTCCATGCAGGGAGGATCACTTGCCACTTATTCCCAATTCTGTTTAGAATTAGACAACAATTAACCATTTACATACTTTGCAATTCATAAGTTTAAATAACCAATTCTTCCTCCAAACTCCCATTAGCCACAACATGTGACCATCACATTGCTGGCTAGGTCTAGATGCTCCTGCATCATTTATGATGCCATGCATACTATGGTTGAGAAAATCGTGTAAATTATTACACAAGAGCCTCCCACTCTTCCTTTTGTTGATATTGATTTTGTAGAACAAGTGAGGTCCATCATTGTTACAAGGTGGAATTGCTTTAACAATCCATTGCATACTTTAGCACATGCTCTAAATCCAAATTTTTATGCTCAAACCAATGGGAAGAGGAAGGCCCCACATAAATACAATGAGGTGGCCAATGGAGGGAAGAGAGTCTTTTAGAGGTTGTTTTCAACTTCAAATTGATGTAAGGGAGGAATTTGCCTATTTTGCTGTTGGGTTAAAGGATTTTGCAGACATATCAACTTTGGATGAGAGGAGGACCATGAACCCAGTTAAATGGTGGACTTGTCATGGGGCAAATGGTGTTTATTTTGCAAAACCTTGCGACTAGTATTCTCTCACAAGTGGCAAGTTCTTCATTAGCAAAATGAAATTGGATCACCTATAGTTTCATTCATTCAGTGAAGCGTCATAGGTTGGGATCGCAAAGTCTGAAAGATCTTGTATATGTGCATTCAACCTATGCCTTGTAACAAAGTTACCAACTTAAAAAAAAATTGACCTCAGAAAAAAACTCTAGCTCTTAAAAACCATATTTTTGCATAAAAAATATGAAAAGACACCCCTAAATGCAAAAGTGGTGATGCAAAATCATTCTTTTTCATTTCAATTTTAAAATTGCAACACTTTTCAACCATGGCATTAAAAACTAAATATCATGTGTACGAAAGACATGAAAAACACTACGAAATGCAAAAGTGGTGATGCAACATTACCCTTTTCTTAAGAGTGAAAATTCAAACATTTTTAAACCATGGCATTAAAAACCAAATATCATGATTATGAAAGACATGAAAAAACACTCGGAAATGAAAAAGTGGTGATGCAACATCACTTCTTTTTTAGAATGAAAATTCAAACATTTGTCAACCATGCCATTAAAAATCAAATATCATGACTATGGAAAACCTTAAAATTCAGCACCTATATCAGAGAGTGGTTCTACAAAGAACATTTTGTTTTTTTATAAGGTTAAAATTATAGCTCATTTGAAATCTTAACATAAGACAACTTAACCCATTTTCAATGGGGCATTAAAATTGCATTATTTTTTCAATTATGGTCTATAAAGTCATCATTAGTGTAAACAAAATCATAAAAAAATACCATTTGAAAAAAAACAATGCAACGCAACCTGCAGCCTAACCTGCTCGGCCAGTTCAAGATAGGACCAGATGATGTGGGCTGGTTTGGGTGGGGTTTGTACCAGCTTGTTACCAAACTGGTACAAACCGGCTCACCAGTGCGGGTTGCTGGCTGGTTTGATACACGGCCCTGTCCAACTGGCCGGTTTGACCAGTTCCAGTTCGGACTGGGCTGGGTTTTAAAACTATGATTAGAACCAGTATCAATTCCATCCAGCTCGTAAACTTCGTCAAGAACACCATCTGAGAATTTTGCAGTTATGAATTTCTCCATTACAGGCTTTATACACTTCCTCATTAGCATTTTGTCAACATATAACTTGCAAGCTGCATTTTTACTATTTTAACAGAGCTGACTTCTTCTTTCACAATTCACTCAACCTTGCTTACACAACCATTTGGCATTCAGGGCATTATCCTCTTTTTACCTCTAACAGTAATCCAAGCTGAAGTTTGAAATGGATTAATGGCTTCAGACATTTATTTTCCATATTTTACTCATTACCATTTTGTCAAACACGTGACAAGCAAACTGTAAGTTCTTCCTGTACAGTGTAATTCCTGGTCCCTACAGCCACTAGTGCTATAGCTAGTAGCCGTGATTCCATACCATAGTCTAAACATACCTAGCCACCTTTGTAAGCCAATAGAAGTGACAAGTTACTTACTAACAACCCAAATGCTCTGATATCATAAGTTTCTTGTTGCTTGTTTTATTTTATAATCCACAATATGTTATGAAACTTATAGGCAAAGTTAATTTAGTAGTGGAAATAACTTTGCCTATAACAAATTGATACATTGCCCATGTATGTATTCAGCCACTGCAACACACAAACCATAAATTTTGATCGTACATGGAACATTAATAACTGATACATGGGAAATCACAGTAGCACAAATGTCAATTCCTTTTCCCACAAAAAATTATTACTTTTTTCCCATGATGCTGGGATTCTATGTGATACCACAAAGGCAATTACATCTTTTTGGCACAGCTGAAATTTAATTGACAAAGAAGAGTCAGAATTAGGCCCTTTGCATTACAAATGATGGCTGTAACACTTTTGAAATCTGCACATAATTATCTCCCAACAGTCCATCGTGCATGCCTGAAACAATGCTAGATTCCAGGCTTGCATCCATTCCAAGCAAGCACATTCTAATCAAATACCACAAGCATTAGTCATAGCATATAATAATACAGGTCAAATTACCTATCTGTTAGAGGGCTGCACTTGGGAAAATAGCTCCATGGGAGCACCAGCTCATGTAGTTGCCAGTGCCACCCATGTGTCAGGAAATGGAACAAGAAGGACAAATTTACTGGCTATGAGCCTATGACTCTGGTTTCTCTCACTTGGGCCACTTTCTAAATATCACAGTAAAAGATTTAATTAGCCTCCCTTCCCCCTCAGCACTACGCAGATCAAGGAATGGGATCCCTTTTCTGCTTAAAAATCCCTTAGGCTATCCCCCTTTCATCTAGTGTGCTCTGTTACAAGTTGGCCAGCAAATCTCTATTGCAAGGAGTTAACTTATTAAGGAATTTTAGTGGTAAATTATTTTCCTCTTTTCTCAGCAATTTTCCATGAGCTCAGTCATGTTTTCATCATAGCAAACTCTGGCAGCGTACCTTGGCAGAATGCATTCTCAGCACCAGCCCATGAATGATTTTCTGAAGGTTGAGAAGATCACATCCCAAAAGCTTGCATGAAAAAGTACATGCCCACTTATAAAGCTTGGGAAGCACATAAGGCACATAAGACAAAAAGGATAGGAAAGCTTGGGGCAATGAGATGTGGCATCCACAATGAATAATATTCATCGTCTCCCCCTACTTCCCCACTCGATGAAGCATTGTCCCCATGGTGGCTCTAGTAAATTATAACCTAGTGCAACTTATTATTACATTATTATTATTACTCTATAATATATATTAATTTCAATATAATCAAATGGTAACTATATTGTTATAATTATATATTAATTTCAATATAATCAAATGGTAATTCGGTTACCAAACGTACCACGTACTTACGCATTTGAGGGTATTACATAAACGTGATTAAATTGAATGCACTTCTTCATATTTACACCCTCCATTCACAAACCATAATTCTAAATGCTTCAACCGTACTTTTATTTTTATGGACAGTTGCAAGATCATTTGCGAGGAGCAACAACAATGCGGAAGCTATCACTCAGTCATATTGGCACATGGATACGAAGCAAGATTTTTCTATATAATGTGACATATGGACTATATATGCTAGATTGGTGGGAGCGATACCTTTTCAGTATCCAACTTTTTATAGATTTTGCTCATTTAAACACTATCAATGCATATTAGCTAGCTGGTTGAACTTATTTGGAATGTTGACATCTACGGGAACATTTTGTAGTTGTACCGGAAAGGAAGCATACTACTTGAATGTGATATATGTATGGTAGGCAATTTTGTTTTTAATGGGCTACTTAACCATTGCAGACACAATAATGATCTTATTGTTGTGTGTGCTTTGCTACAACGGTTCACGCTTTGCAGTAGAAAGCCTTGAAAGGTATGCTAATCGTGAGGATTTGTTGGAAATTGCAATTAGGTGATATTTAACTTTCTATCGACCATTTTGTCCCTGAAAACTATGACAAAGAAATCTCAGTTGAAATTTTCACTCTTTGCAGAAAAGATACATTCTTGTCCTGATCATGCTAGTTTTATATGCTTCAGGATTATTTGGAATACAAGCGCAGGAAGCCACGAGGATAAATTTATGAATATGTACATGGGCCATCATCACGGTCCCAGTAATTGAGATTTTTGGCACTAGTCTTAATAAAATGTGTCTTAGATATGGTATTTTTTTAGGAAGACTTGAGACATTACTTTTTTTGGTAACCTACAGAGATTGGTATGTTTGCAGTAGGCTTTTTGTATAGCATGTAGATGGTATTTAGCCAGCTGTATACATTATTGTTGCAGTATACTGCTATTAAGCAGTATCCAAAATATAATCCTAATTATAGTGGTTATGGATTTTTGGGAAACAATTCCATGCAACTCATTCATCCCTTATTCTCTCTTTATGCTCGATAGGAGACACTAAAATGTATATTATGTAACTCATTTAGCTGGTATTCTGGTATTCTCTTGTTTTTCCAATAGAACATTCGAAAGTTTTTTTTCAGGATATTAGGAGACAACTATACATATTAATAATATTGTTGCAGTTCATTTGTATCTGGTCAGAAGTGAGATCCAAAATATAATCCTAGTAATAGTGGCTATTAATGTTATCTTGAAAATGAGAAATAGCTCTATGTTACACAATCAGGTGATATTCTTCTTTTAAGTTTGATATGGCGTTGTAAAATGTATATTATGCAACCTGTTCTGCAGGGTATTATCTCTTTACCCGATATAGCATTGCAAAACATTCTTTTCGGGTCCCTTGTGTAATATGACATTGTAAAATGTATATTATGCAAGTCACTTATATGGTATTCTCTCTTTTACCCGTTATATAACATTCAAAGTTATAATATTTCTTTTGGGCCTTTTTGGAGCCAAATAGAGAGAATAGTATTGTTGCAGTAGCATTTATACTCGCTCATAAGTTATATCCAAAGCATAATTCTAATTATAGTGGTTATTGATGTTTATCTTGAATATGAGGAACAGTTCTACGTGACTCTTTCATCCAGTACTTTCTTTTTAAGTTTGATAGGACATTGTAAAATATACATTATGAATCTTCTTCATCTGGTATTCTCTTTTTAATTGATATAAGTAGTAAAACATTTTTGTTGTTCCCTTGTGCTTTCTACAATTTGCATTTTTGTATACTGATTCAGATCATATATAAGACACTTATGGTACTTCCTATACTTTGAAAACACTATTATATTCCCACTTGGTGTAAAAGTTCCTACACACAAGTTTTGAGTGTTGGAAATGTAACTATTTTCGGTCTTCATAATTGTTGTTATATTCATTTCAATATGTATTTTATGTAACAAACAAAAGAAGAAAATAAAAAGTTATTATTTTAAAGCATGGGTTTCATGCTCTTTATTGATGGTCTTCTAGGTAAAAGCATGTTCTTCGTGCTTTTAGGGTTTGTTAGATCATAGGATTTATTGTCACGAGTCAAGAGAGTCAACATCATGTTTATAGGACTCTTTTGGGAAAAATATATCTTGTAAAAGAATTTATTTTGAGTCTATAAAATCCTAGAAACCTCAAAAGTACAAGTCGGCCCTGGAAGCTTCAAGTCGGCCTAAAGGAGGGAATTCGACCCCTTGGAAAGGCTATATAAATGAGCAGTTTGAGCTCATTTAGTACTCATCAACACGTTCGATCTTGAGAAAATAAGTTCGTTATGTAGCTAGGAAGCAGAAGAAAAGAGCAAAGGTCTAGGAGGAGAGAAGGAAGAAAATCTTGTTTTTGGGCTACTCTCTCTCATGCCTGTGAAAAAGTAGGGTTTCTACAAGTTCCTAGAACGCTGAAATTGTAATATTGAGTTGCAATAGGACAAATTGCAATATCGAGTTGCTGGAAGAAGGAATATTTTGTCTTGACCTCGTTGACCTTGGGAGGAGTTGTTTTTCTCTAAGAAGGAGCTTTTGAAGATGCTGAATTAGGGTTTCTACAGTAGCTACAGGGACGAAGTTGCAGGTTGAAATTGCAGGGTTGAAGTTGTAGTCGAAGTTGCAGGTTGAAATTGCAGGGTCGAAGTTGCAACTAGAAGTTGGTTGATGCAAGATTGAGTTGTGATATTAGAAGGGCTGACTTGGTACTTGGAGAAGGACTTGGTCTAGGGTTTGGGTATTTGTTGTCTCATTTGAAGCAGATTCTATAAGAAGAGGAGATGATTTTGCCCTAGCTTGGAGCATGATTTTTGTGTCTACTGTCTTTATTATTTTGCTCTTAATTTTTGTTTGATGAAGAAAATTTGATAAAGAAACACAAGAATAATAAGAAAGTTCACAAGCAAGTATTAAGGTAAAGGAAAATTGGAATTAATAGTCGTTGCTTTGCATTTTCCAACATTGAGACCCCAAGGGCAGTTTAGGCAAGTTACTTGTCACCTCAGTAGTCGTGATTTTCTCTTTTCAAACTAAATGAACTCTAGGCCGGGGGGCCTTCCCTATGGTTAACTAAGCTTAAGATGTTGTGGTATAAAGCAGGAGCGAAGGAGCTTAGGAAATATGTTATGAAACCAGCTCACAAAAAGATAAAAAAGATAGATGAACGCCTTAGAAATAAGCCTCTTTGAGGGGGCAACCTTCTTTACATTACACAAATGAACAATTCTTGGATGCTTCAAATGACAAAACCTCCTTTCCATATATAGGAGTCTAAGGGGTCACAATATAACCAAGCCGACCTAACATTAATAATATAAAGGCACAAAAATAACAATAGAGGGATTTTATGGGGCACAATAATAACAATATGGGTACAATAGGGGCACAACAATAACAATAAAGGATACAACGACAATAGTAATGGGGGAATCACTAGTATTATAGGGACTTAACATGCCCCTCTCCTTCAAAAAAGTGTTGTCCTCAACGCTTGAGGAGTTCTAGATGCTTTTGTATAGAACTCTCATCCTCCCATGTGGAATCTTCAACGGGTAAGTTCTTCTATTTGATGAGATACTCTGAAATTGATTGATTTCGTAGTTGTTGAGTTTTTGTTTCTTTGACTGCTTTAGGTTCCAATATGATTTTTCCTTTCTCATCGAGTTCTGGCAATATTGTTTGAACTGAAATCTTGTCACCTATAACCTTCTTTAAGCATGAAACATGGAAGCTGCAGGAAGCTCCAATTTGTATGCCATAGTACCTATCTTTTGAAACACCTTGTACAGACCATAATACTTTGGTGATAATTTATTATTCTTCTTAGCTTTGCTTGAGGGACATTTGTTTATATGGTTGTAGCTATAGGAATACCCAATCACTTACATCAAAACTTCTTTCGCTGCGATGTTGATCTCCCTGTTGTTTCATTCTATTCTATGCCAAGGTGAGGTTATCCTTTAAGAGTTGGAGAACTTGTTGCTGATGCTCGATGTTATCTTCCACTGCTTGAACCTTAGAATTTTCTCTTAAATATGATGTGATGGATGGGGTCATTTTTGTTGCAGTATGGAAGGAAGTGTTATACCACCATTCAACCAGAGGCAAACATTTGACCCATTTTGCCTGTTTATCAGATACAAAGCAACGAAGATATTCTTCCAAACATTTATTTACTATCTCAGTCTGCCCATCAAATTGAGGATGATAAGACGAGCTATGAGCTCACTGAGTACCAAGACAAGAAAATAATTTTGTCCAAAAATTTCCAGTGAAAATGGGATCTCTGTCACTTACAATAATCTTTGGGTTTCCATATAGCTTTTGAATTGTTTCCATAAATGCAGTAGAAACTGTACTCACTTTAAATGGATGAGATAATGCACAAAAGTGCGCATACTTGGTAAGTCTGTCAACTACTACCATGATAACACTCTTTCCTTCGGACTTGGGTAAACCTGTGATAAAATCCATTGAAACCTCCTCCCAACATTGGCTTGGAATGGATAAAGGTTGTAATAGTCGTGGGGTTTTAATTGTTTCAACTTTATTTTGTTGGCAAACCAAACATTTTGCCATAAACTTTTGAATATCCGATTTAAGGCCATCCCCAAAAAAATCCTTCTTAACCCTGTGGTAGGTTTTTAGAAATCCTGAGTGCCCTCCTAAGGGAGAGGTGTGCAAGTCCCTAAGAATCTTTTGTTTGATTTGGGAATTCTTACATAGGTATAACTGATCCTTGTACCATAACGAATCATTTTTTCAGCTAAATGTATTAGATGTACTAAGATCTTGTTGTATCTTTTGAATGAGTGCCCACACTTCCGCGTCATTTTTCCATTTATGCCTTGCTTCGTTTATCCAATTTGGTTGGATAATAGAAATGGCGTAAAGAAATGCTTCCACATCTTCATCCTTTCTTGAGAGTGCATCTGCCACAACATTTTGCTTCCCTTTTTTGTAGATGATTTCAAAGTCATAACCCAACATCTTTGTGACCCATTTTTGCTCCTCTTCTGAAGATAATCTTTGTTCTAAAAAGTATTTGAGACTATCATGATCTGTTTTTACCTTGAAGTGTCTTCCCATTAGGTAGGGTCGCCATTTCTTAAGTGCATGTAGTATTGCCAACATTTCCTTATCATAAATAGCTTTCTGTAAATACTTTCCTTTGATTGGATGACTTTCGAAAGCAATGGGTTTTTCTTCTTGCATTAAAACAACACCAATTCCATTTCATGAGGCATCACATTCCACAATAAAAGTTTTTGTGAAGTCCAGTGTAGCTAAGACTGGTTCTTGGCACATTGCCTCTTTAAGATGTTCAAAGGCCTTCGTTGCTTTTGAAGTCCATGAAATGCATTTTTCTTCAATAATGTTGTTAGAGGTGCTGCTATCCTCCCATAATTCTTAACAAACTTGCGATAATACCCTATCAACCCGAGAAATCTTCATAGATGCTTTATGGATGTGGGGATTTTTCATTCCTTAATGGTTTTAATTTTGCTAGGGTCTACCTTAACACCTTCATGAGATATAATACGACCCATATATTCCACCTCTTGTACTCCAAAGAAAAATTTGGAGATTTTTGCATATAATTGTTTCTCCTCCAATAGTTTGAGCCCCATGTCAACATGTTGGACATGATCCTTTCAGAACTTGCTATAGATTAGTATATTATCAAAAAATACTAACACAAATTTTCTAAGGGTGGGTTTGAAAATGGAATTCATCAAACCTTGAAATGTAGAAGGTGCATTAGTAAGGCCAAAAAGCATGACCAAAAAATCATAATGACCCTCATGAGTTCTAAATGCTGTTTTTGAAATGTCTTCAGTTTTCATTCTGATTTGATTATATCCTGAACGAAGATCCAACTTGGTGAAGTAAATTGATCCATGCTATTCATCCAATAATTCATCAATGACAGGAATGATAAATTTATCTTTAATAGTGAGCTTGTTGAGCTCCTTATAATCTAGACAGAGGCGCCATGATCCATCTTTCTAGTGAACCAATACTACTGGAGTAGAGAAAAAACTTTGACTAGGTTGAATTATACTAGCCTCTAGCATTTCTGCAACCATACGCTCAATTTCACTCTTTTGGACATAGGGATATCTGTAAGGCATGATGTTTGGAGGAACACTTCCTGGAATCAAATTAATAGCATGATCATGATCACGAATAGGTGGAAGGCCTTTGGGAGTCTCAAATACCTTGGAATGATTGTCCAAGACTTTTTGGAGATATGGAGAAATGGATGATTTCGATATGGGAACCTCTAGTGAACATAATTGTGCAATTATGCCTCGTTGGTCTTTCTTTAGAAGTTTTGTCATTTCGTTAGAGTTGATTATCTTTCCCGGTTTCCTTGAAATACCCGTTAATTCTACTTCCTTTCCTTCTGAAGAGAATTTCATGAAAATTTCTTGAAAACTAAAAGCTATTGTACCCAAGGATTGTAGCCATTGGACTCCTAGTACAACATCAGCACCACCCATTGGAATGGAAAGCATTGGGCTATTCAATACATATTTTCCCATGGATATCTTGATATTATGGCACTTTCCTAAACAATTTATGGTTCCTCCACTTGCAACCATCACTTGACACTATGGTACTGGATATAGGAAGCAATTCAATTCCTTGGCTATCTTACAATGAATAAAATTATGGGTACTTCCCGAATCAATTAACACTATTACCTTTTTCTTCTTTATATGCCCTTCTATCTTGATAGTTTGAGGAGTGGTAATTCCAGCAAATGCATTACAAGATATGGTCGGATTCATTTCTTCTTTTTTCTAGGGTTTGTTCCTGGTATATATCTTCCTCTTTTGACATTTCTTGTTCCTTTTCTTCCTCCTCTTCACAATCTATGTAAAATAATTTCTTCTCTGCACACTTATGACCTTTAGTGTATTTGCTATGACAATTGTAACAAAGCCCTTTTGCTCTTTTTTCTTCCAATTGTTGTGGTGTCAACCTTGTAGGTTGTGGATGGGTAGGGGCAGTAGCACTTTCATCTTTATGATTGTAAGTGGTAGGCTTCTTTGTTGCCATAATTTTGTTTTCCATTTTTCTTGCCAACCTGAATGCCTTCTCCAATGAATTTGGTTCCCAAAGGCAAACCTTATGTTGGATGTTATCTTTTAAAGTCCTTATGAACACATCAATCCTATGTTCATCTAGAATATCTTTTACCCTTATATTCAATTTTTGGAAGTCCTCAATGTGCTCCATCATTAAACCCTTTTGTTTGAGATTTATCAATTGGCTAAAAAAAATGTTGCTTTTTGTATCCTCATAATGTGCTATCATTTCATCCATAAAAATAGCCCAAGTGACATTTTGTTTACAAGAGCAAAGCCATTGATACCATACAAACTGATTTGGTTCCAAATATAAAGTTGCAATGCATACCTTTTGTGTGTTTTGCACATTATGGAGATCGAAAAATTGCTCTATCTGTAGTATCCATGTTCCGGGATCTTTGCCATCAAACTTCCTCATATCGATTTTTGGAACATGGTGGTTCTTCGATCCAACGTTAGAGTCTATGAAATCATTATTAACATTTATTTTTTTCTCATCATGAGTTCCCTTTCCTACCCTTTCACCATTATTAAGCATTTCTTGTAGAAACTTTGTCAAATCTGTCTTCAAATTTGTCTGCAAATTTTCCATTCCTTTCTTTAAATTATCCATCTTAGCTTCTACACATTTCTTTAAACCATCCATCATAGCTTCTACGTTTTTCTTTAAACCATCCATCTTATTTTCTGTTACTTTTTGTGCGAGTGAAATTTGTTGCACTTGGTCTCGTAATTTTGATATATCATGTTGCATTTCTTCCTCTTCTTCATGAGTCATGCTAGAGATTTCAGGTTGCTTAATAGGTATTTCCATTTGAAGTGAAAAAAACTTCTGATACGCAGAATAATATATAATTTAATATTCATTAATAATTGAATAAACAGATCATGATTATTTACAATGGGGTTCCTGGCTTATATACTACCATGGGCACCCTTTGGGGAAAGGGCATGATCGCCCTTTCGTCTACTTGAACCTAAAATTAAATAATAAATCTAAAACTAACTAATTTTTTTTTACACAACATTGCCTTCCTCTCGAAAGAATGCTTTGTCCTCAAAGCATACATAATGACGGATGTTGTTGACAAAATGCTTCATTTTCCCAAGAAGCTTCTTCTTCGGGTAAGTCCTTCCACTTGATCAGATATTAGTTGATATTACGATATCGAAGCCTTATTTCTTTAGTAGACAAAATACCTTCTGGTTCTAGAATGACTCTTCCCTCATCATCTAAGGATGGAAGTGTTGTTTGCGCTGTTTGATTGTTACCTAGTGCCCTTTTAAGGCAAGATACATGGACGACATTGTGAACATGACTTGTCTCTGGAAGGCTTAAGCCATATGCAACTTGGCTAATCTTTTTGTTGATCTGATAAAGTCCATAAAACTTTGGCGCCAATTTGTTTTTTCCTTTCTGTTTTAAGGATAATTGTTTGTATGGTTGGAGCTTAACAAATACCCATTCTCCAACTTCAAACTCTCTTTCGGTTCTATTATGGTTTGCTTGTTGCTTCATACGATTCCTTGCATTATTCAGGTTTTCTATTAATATTTGGATGATTTTTTGGGTTTCTTCTAGTTGATCTTTAACAGCAGGTAGATTTGTCTAGACAATAGCTAGATCCTTCCATTTCGGGGGTTCATACCCATATAAAGCTTGAAATGGCATCATTTTTGCTAACGTATGATAAGTGGAATTATACCACCACTCAACAAGATGTAACCATTGAGCCCACTTATTTTGTTTTTCTGTAGCGTAGCAACGTAGGTAGGCATCCAAACATTTATTGACAACCTATGTTTGGCCATCTGTTTGAGGGTGATAAGCGGAACTCATATTTAAGTAGGTTCCTATATGACTGAACAATTCTTTCCAGAAATTACCCTTGAAATTGGCATCTCTATCACTCACAATGACTTTCGGAAAACCGTGTAACTTATATATATTTTTGCAAAATATTTCAACAATTTCTTTCACTGAGTATGATTTCTTTATTGCCATAAAGTGAGCATATTTGGTGAGTCTGTTGACTACTACGAAAATCTTGTCCTTGCCTTCGGAAACTGGTAATCCTTCGATAAAGTCCATTGAGATTTCTTCCCATTTTTGATTTGGAATGTTTAAAAGGTGAAGTAATCCTGGTGTTGTAATATTTTCGCTTTTATTCCTTTAACATGTGTCACATTTTGCTACATACTTCTGAATATCGCGATTCATTCCCTTCCAAAAGAAGGATTGACGTGCATTGTAGTAAGTCTTAAAGAATCCTACATGTCTAGCTGATGGTGAGTCATGTGATTCCTTGAGTATCTTAAACTTAAACTTGGAATTTGTATTTAGATAGATTCTTCCCTTGTACCATACGATATCATTCTTCCACTCAAATTTCGAGTTGTTGGGAAGGTTATTGATTATTGCCGTTATTTCTGGATCCTTGGCATACTCACTTCAAATTTCGTTAAGCCAGTCAGGGACAACAATCAAAATTGCAAGTAGTGTTGGTTCTTCGTCTTTCCTGGATAAGGCATCTGCTACTACGTTGTCTTTACTTCTTTTATGTAGTATTTCCAAGTCAAAAGCGTCAATTTTTTCAATCCATTTTTGTTGTTCTTCGGAAAGTGTTTTTTGTTGAAGGAGACGTTGGAGATTGTTGTGGCCTGTTCGAATAGAAAACTTACTTCCCAAAAGATATTGCCTCCACTTAGCTAGTGCGTGCATGATAGCGAGCATTTCTTTGTTGTATGTGGATTTGAAGCATTCTCTTTTGTTGAGCTTCCTACTTTCAAAAGCTATTGGATGTCCTTGTTGCATTAATACTGCACCTATACCGAATTCGGAAGCATCACACTCAATGATAAATGGTTTAGAAAAATTTGGTGTTGCTAATACGAGAGCATTAGACATAATTTCCTTTATTTTTCAAAACATCTTCCTGCTTCCTCATCCCATAGAAATGAATTCTTCTTTAAAAGATTTGTTAGAGGTGTAGTTATATGTGCATAGTTTTTAATAAATCTTCGGTAATATCCAGTCAAACCTAAGAACCCTCTTAGCTTGGATATATTAGCAGGTTTGGTCCATTCTTTTATAGCTTTGATTTTGTTAGGGTCCACCTTTATGCCTTCATGGGATATAATGTGTCCAAGGTATTCTACTTCTTCCTTTCCGAAGGTGAATTTGGATTTTTTTTGGCGTAAAATTGGTGTTTTTTAAGTAGTGTAATAACTTTGTCCAAATGTTGAAAGTGCTCCTTCCAAGTTTTACTGTAAATTAGAATATCGTCAAAAAATACTAATACAAACTTCCTAAGATGTGGACGAAATAATTCGTTCATGGTTGCTTGAAACATTGTTGGTGCATTGGTTAATCCAAACGACATTACTTTAAATTCATAGTGACCTTCGTGTGTTCAGAATGTCGTTTTTGGTATGTCCTCTAATATGATTCTAATTTGATAGTAGCTTGATCTTAAGTCCAGTTTTGAGAAATACTTTGTACCATGTAACTCATCCAACATTTCGTCGATAAAGGGGATTGGGAACTTGTTTTTGATTGTTATTTTGTTTAATCCTCTATAATCAATGCATAGCCTGAATGAACCATCTTTCTTCCTTACCAACACTACTGGAGCAGCATAAGGACTTTTACTTTTCGAGATGATCCCACACTTTAAGAGGTCTTGGATTAATCTCTCGATTTCTGTTTTTTGGTGATGTGGATATCGGTATGGCTTGATGTTGACAAGGTCTAATCCTGCCTTGACTTCTATTGTATGCTCAATTTCCCTATTAGGCGGAATCTTCATTGGTAGGTCTTGAAATACCTTTTCATGTTTCCGAATTAGATCTTGTATCTCTGGTGACTCTTCACTAGTCATATTTGTAGATAACATTTCTAACTAATGACATTGTACTACATAAGCGGGTGCTCCCTTTTGAATCATCTTCATCATCTGAGATGATGATACAATTTGATTTTTTGGTGCTTGGAATCCGTGTAATTTTTACTTTTGACCTCATCATTTGAATTTTATAAATTGTACTTGGTGGTTGGCGGCGTAAGTACCGAAAGTTTGTAACCACTGGATACCTAAGACTACATCTACTCTTCCTAACGGTACTGTGAAAAACGGAGACTCTAAACTGAAGTCTTGAATCTGCAATTTAACCTTATGGCATTTCCCCACTTTTTCAATCTTCTTACCATCAGCTACCATCACCTTCATGTTTGGTAAGGGAAATGAAAAAATATTAAGTCTCTTTGCCACGGCTGCATCTAAAAAATTGTGTGTTCTACCAGAGTCGATGAGAACCACCACGTTGTTCTTCTTTATGTGTCCTTTTAACTTTAAAGTCTGAGGTTGTGATATACCTGTCATAGCTGATAATGATACTTGCAGAATACTTTCGTCATCTAATTCTGGTGAGAATTTTGGGGCATCTTCTGTTTCTTCTATGTCAGAATCTTCACTGTTTGAATCATTGGTTGCTTCACAATTATATAAGTTCTTTGTTTCTTTTCCTTTAGCACACCTATGTTTGGGGTCCCACTTCTCACCACATCGCTTACATTTACCCTATTTTATACTTTGCGTTTTCACATTAGATTTTTCATCTTCACGACGATGTGGTGGAACATATCTTGTATTATTTGCGTCCGCACATTGAGGTATTCTTCGTCTGAATATTTTTTTTTCGGATTTTGACCAAAATATTTGTTCGAATTTCTTTTCGGCTGTTTTTGCTTTTCGTCTTGCTACTTCTATTGATGAAATGTCATGCATCTCAAGTTCTACTTGTAAATGGGTTTTGAGTCCCGAGACGTATAATTGAATTAGACGAGATTCTGATAACCCAGGTATTTGTGTTACTAAGGTCTCCCATTCTTGAGTGTATTCGTCCACACTTCCTTTTTGTCATAACTTGATGAGTTTTGAAAAGAACTCTTCTTCCCTTACACCTTGGAATCTTTTAAATAATGCATCCTTAAATTTTCTCCAGCTAATGACGTGTGTTGTCTTTTTCCACCACATATACCAATTATATGCTTCTCTTTCCATTTTCATGGATGCGTGCTTGAGCTTTTCGTCATCGTCATTGATGTCATATATCTCAAAGTATTCTTCTGCTTTATTTATGCATGCAACATTATTTTTTCGTTTCCATCGAATTTAGGCATCTCGACTTTTTCCCTTCGTTGGTATGTTGCTAATGGTTGAGCAAAAAAGGGGTGTTGATTGGTAAAGGTATCCCAGAGTTACTTGTTTGTAAGGGTTGCGTTACTCACTTCTTGGTGGGGTGTCGCTGATTTTTTTGGGGATTCAACTTTTTCATGAGAGTCTGTTGACTTTTTTGAATCTGATGAGATGTGCTCTTGATTCTTTTCATTTTCTTTTAATAGTTGTGCGGGTGTACAATTCGCCTTTCTACACAGAAGTTTCAGCATTGTTAAGGCCTCATTGATTTCTACTTCTGTTTGGACATGTTGATTTTCCATCTTTATTTCTATTTGATTTGTCGTATCCTGAAGATTTTTGATTTTGTCAGCTTGATTTTTGATATCGTCAGCCTGTCTTTCAAGCTTGATATGGAACTCATCTAATTTTTTATTGACTTCATCGTAGTTGTTATTTATCTTATGCTCCGCGTCAACCAATTTTTTTTGGAAATCCGCCATTGTCATTGTCGACATTGAATGAGTTTGTGGGGGGGGGGGAGTGTATTTATCTGCCAGTTTTTTTTTTTTTTTAATTAATTAAAATAAATATAATTAATTAAATTAACTTATATATATATATATATATATATATATAACTTTTAATTAATTAAAATAAATTTAATTAATTAAATTATATGTATATATATATATATATATATATATATATATATATATATGTTATATATATTATATATAAATTAACGTTTTATCTATATATATATATTTCACGTTATATATAAATAAACGTTATATACATTTGAAAATATATATATTTGACATTTATTTAAATTTATATATCTACCGTCACGTCTGTTGGTGACAGTCACATTCCCCGGAAATATCACACAGCCACTGTAAAGGAAGGAGCCCACGGCGCACACCAGGTCATCGCAATGTTATTCCACGCAGCCGCCGGTTACGCAGAACTTGCCGCGGGTTTTTTTCTTAATGACGACAGCAAAAAACGACTGGCGGAAGTATGGACAATAGCAGGTTGTCATACAGTGGGGGATGGCAGCTACACGATGAGCAGAAGCACGATGAGCGGATGCATGATGGGCAGATAAACGATGAGTGGATGCTGACAAATATAGCGGCACAATGACTGGAACACCCAAACAGGGCCGTGGGGCGGCAAGCCCACCTGGAGCTGGGAGGCAGCACTTAATACGACGCAGGGTCAACAACGATGGCAGCGGAATTATGGATAGCGTAAACAGGGGTAGCGTAGGTGGATAAGGTGGTAGCAGAACATGGATATGACAGATGACGATGAAAACTGGTGATTTCCAGGCGAGAAGATCATTCGCTCTGATACCAATGAAGTAAAAAAATTTCTGAAACGCAGAACAATATATAATTTAATATTTATTAATAATTGAATAGACATATCATGATTGTTTACAATGGGGTTCCTGGCTTATATACCGCCATGGGCACCCTTTGGGGAAAGGGCAGGATCTTATGATCGTGCCCTTTCGTCTACTTTAACCTAAAATTAAATAATAAACCTAAAACTAACTAATTTTTTTACATAACACCATTTTCTTTCTTTGGGGCAGTAATTACTGATAATAATGCTTCACTATGCCCTTTGAATTCCTTCAAACTAATTTTTCAACCAAGCTTATGCAAAAATTTAAAAAAAACTACACACCTTTTTTCACTTTGTAGGAGTTCGATACTAAATCTGATGTATCTCTGTAATTTTGGATCTCCCAGGTCTGAAATTTCTTCCTGTGGTAACCTGCTAAGTAATCTTTATAACCCCACAAGTCTGATTAAGATTGGATTCTCCAATGAAGAGTTATGCCAAATCTCCCACGATGACCTGAGTATAGACTGGTTTAGTAGAGCGAACTTATACGATGTGCCGCGGGTCACTGTTTCAACCTTAGGTTATGAAAATGATACCAAAAAAAACTACAGTTCGTCCTCTTTTTGTAACTTCTTATGAAAATTCAATCTGATGCTCAGAGCGAAAGTTATGACGATTTTCCCAAGGTGACCTGTTTGGAATGTAATTCGGGGGTCTGCAAAAACCCTAACTTCCTCAAATTATATCTCTGAAAATATAGCTAGACATGATCTGAAATTCAAACCGGAGGTTTAGGCGATTTCATCTCAAATGTTTTTTTTTTAGCTTCTGAAACGTCGCAGAAAAAAGTTACAACAAAAATACCACGATGCCTTGTTTGGAGAAGCGAAACCCTAGAATCAAAAGCTCTGATACCAAATGTTATGAAACCAGCTCACAAAAATATAGAAGAGATAGATGAACGCCTTAGAAATAAGCCTCTTCGAGGGGGTAACCTCCTTTATGGTGCAAGGTATGGGTAACACCCGCACATACCCACAGTATGCATTCCAGAGTAATGCATCCACAACTGTTCCAGGATATTTAACTCTACAATGGAGTCAATTTTTCAGACCGTAAATGGTCAAGTGGCCCTTTTATCAGTTCTCGTGTATAGGAACTTCAATCACCCCGCTTGAAACCTCCTATCAGAAATCAAAACCCTTCAGAACCTTTTAAATCCTTTAATCCACGCATATATAACCTTCCCCTTCTAAATCTTGGTTAATATATGTTATATTGCACGAATTACACTATCGACATTTTTTCCCCCCTTAACTCATTTGCAAAGGAAACATACATTTACAAAGGGAACTCTGCAAACAACCCTTTTTGCCTTATTATGGCCTTTGCACATCTTTCAAGGTTAAAACCTCTATTGCGATCGCTATCGGCTATCAGGACTTCCACAGTCTTAACACATATACACCATCCCCTTTCTCTTACTCTGATCTCTGACTATCGGAGCAATAATACACACTTTATGTTAAAAGGCTGGCGCAACACTTTACACAATACAAGAGCATTGCACTAACCTTCTGCCGAATCATATAATAAGCGAACTTCAAAAGCTATACACCGTCGCTTATAATTATCGTTGGTTCCATAACATATCGCTCCATCACGCTTCCGTTGCGACCTTCGCCTTCTCTGAACGCCGATTCCCAATTTCCGAACCTCCGATCGCCGATTAGCACTTAATCGCTATCGGTGTATTGACGTTCCTTTATACTGGCCCTTGAATACTTCAAACCGCCGATCCGACTGGTTCTTCGGACCCGATAATACTATAAATCAGTCTCTATAATAATTCACATCTGGAACTTAGTTCCGACTGTGTTTTGCACTAATTTTTCAGTGTAAACAGGGATTTAGGTTGTGAGACTTACTCTCCAAGGATAATCCCGCCAATGCGATGCTTTGCCTCCTTCAAAGAAATCATTTGGTCCGTTGATCCATGTGATCAAACGGTTCTTGTGCACTAGTATTCTGATTCCTCACTCTTCAGTTTATTTAGTTTTCTCGCTAAGTCTTCAGTTATCCATATTTTAGCTTCTCCTCAAAGGGTTTCTTCAAAGGTTCCATGTGTTCTGTTCCGCAGCTCAATTACTATTATGAACTCAACTCCTCGAGCTCTCAACTTCTCTTTCACTCCAGAGCGCCGCTCTGATGCTTCAATGGGACTCGATGGTCCATTTCGATTTTCTGAATTGTTCTCCTCTTTGTGCTTTGCCTTCGACTGTGTTTGCTTACAATTATTGCAAACCTACGGTTTCACACCATAAACAATCATAGAACATGCATTTCATATGTTCTTACATAGTTAGGAAACTCTGCATATATTAATATAAAATCATAGATTACAATCGAGACACTTCGGTCTCACACACACACATTCACAGGCCAGATTCTACTATTGGTGGCCTCCCCTATGCCTGTAGGCTTACATATGCTTATATGGAAACTTGGATTGGATTACTAATCCCATCATTTCCTTAAATCACTCAAATAAAGCCCTAAATCTTGCTATATGCATACATATGTGGCAGAGTTTATCCACTCCATCTTTTCCCTCTGTTTTAAAGCAGAAAAGTCTCCTTATCAGCGCAATGGTCCATATCTACTTTAATTAATTTCTAAAAGCTCTCTCTTACTCCTAGAGAGTTGGATTTGACTTCTACCACTCATGTTCTCATTTATTTATTTTGAGAGCATTTACATATTCTCCCATTATCTAATCACACTTAAAGGCCTAATTATTACATTGACTTGAGACTTAGGAAAACTATTTCCTAAAATGCATGACCCCCTATGTTTACCGTTTACAATGATTTTCCTTAGGCTGAATGCACCTGCATCAAACTCCCAAAGTAGAAAATATTCATGATTTCCTGATCATGTGTCTTTTTCTCTTTTTCTTCCTGGATCCCATAATTTGTTCTGTAACTGTCCACATGCTTTGTTCCCTTGTCACTACTGCATTTTTGCTGTCTTTTGCTCCATTTTCTTCCTGTCAATCAGGTTCAAGTTCTGATTGATCTTGCTTCTTGCTGCTACCATTTTCCTCCTTCTGGACTGCTTCATCATCTGCTGCCATATTTCCTCAATTTCTATGTCCAACATATCTTTGGGCTGGTCCATATTCTGCTCCTTACTTCTTCCTCTTTCTTTGTGTTCCAGGTTGTTGCTGTTGTCTTCTACACTAGTTTTGCTTGCTGCCATTGTATACAATGCTGTAGAATTTGCCTCCACTTTTGTTTTACTTGCTTCATTCTTTGGTTCACTTGCTACCTCCCTATCATCCTTACCCTCTTTCATGATTGAATCATGACCGTTCAACATTTTCTCTAGCAAATTAACTTCTCTATTCCATGGATTGATTTCTTCCATAGAATCTCCTTCTTCCATCTTTATTTGGCTGTTCACTTGTGCCAAATATCCTCCAGCACTTACAACAAAACCTACACACTCAAAACACTTGTTAAAATTAAAAACATAAGGCTGTTGTGCCTTATCTTCCTTTGGAAAAAATTTTGTTCGCTGCTTTGTTTTCTCCTTCTTCTCTGTCAGCACATCAGTATGCTGATTCAAATTCTCAGCAGAATTCATGAGACTGTCCATTAGTCTCTTTTCTACACCATCTGTTCTAATGATGTCTTCCTGCTTGGGTTCACAATAGTGAAATTATCCTCCTTTAACCTGTTACTGGTTATCTTCACTTTGAAATTGTTTGATTCCTACTGCCTCTTTACCATCTTCAAACAACCTTTGCTCAATCTCTCTGATCACACACTCATACTCATTCATGCTTTTTAATGAATCTGCAAACAACTTATTGCATATTCCTGTCTCCATGGCTACTTGAGACACATCTTCTTCAGAAACTGTAATTTCAGCTTCTATTCTACCGTCAGGTTCTCTTATCAGTTTAATTTCCTTTTCACACTTAGCAAGCACTTCATCACAATGCTCTCTTCTTCCGGCTTCATCCTTTACAGCTGTGTTACAGTATTAAAATACTGTCTTCCTTCGACCCTTGTAATCTCAAGGTATTTCTGCTGTAGCAAATCACTACTTCCCTCATTCCAGAGGTCTTCTTCATCATACTTTGTTCTCCTAGAGTACTCCTCCAGACTTTCGACATATTCAAAAGACTGTCCATCCTCTTCAAAACACTCCTTCGTTAGTGTTCCTTTTCCCAAGGTTAAATCCTTTGCATAGGGTTCCTCCTTCTTAACATCTTTCAGTAGATGTCCTTCTTCCCTACTGTTTGTCTCAATAGTTTCCATGGCTATCTCCACTGTGTCTATCATCATAGTGAATTGCTTATCCTTTACTATGTTTTCAACTAACATATTATCTTACTCAAGTTTGCCTTCAGTCCCTTGCTGTTTATATTCTCTAAAGATATGTTCAAATGGTTGCTTTTCTCTTGCAATATCTGCCATCATACACAAACTATCAATTTTAAAAATATAAGACCCTATGGTCTCACTTGATGGTTCAGTCATCGTATCTCCTTGCTGTTCTAAATCATTCATATGATTCAAAAATTCTCTGATAGTCTCTTCTTCAATCTCCTCAAGCCCTTCACTTGGTTGCTTGACATCTTCCTCCCGCTGTATATGAGATCTACCTATCTCATCTTTTTCCAGAACAGAATTTTGATTTTGCTGGTTTTTTTCCTTCTTCATGACAATATCAGCCAAGTGTCTTTCACCTGCAAACATACCCAAATTGTCATATTTAAAATCATCAGAGCTTTTTGTCTCACTTGAAGTTTCAGTCTTCAAGTCTTCATTTTCACTTTCTTCTAGAAATTCTCCTTATTTTGGTTCACAAATGGATTATTCCATTTTTAACTCAACTTCCTTGATTTTTTCCTTCAACCACTTTACTTGCTTTTGCTATAGCCTTATCTGCATCTCATGCCATTCCATTGGCTTCTTCCTCAAAACCCAACCTAGTCTCTGGCTTTCCTCAAGCATTCTCCTTAATGCATTGATTTGTTCTTTTAATTCAACAATCTCTTAATTCAACAATCTCTTTGTCAATTTATTCTTGACTCATTTGTTGAAAATGCAACAAGATGATGGAGCTTAGTGAAAAGAAGTCGCCTTCACTAAGTGGGCCCGCAGGCTATTTTTGGCGCAAAGTCTATTTTTAGACATATGGATCATGGTCTATGAGTTGCAGGATGCTATTTATGGATGATTGGTCATGTTGGTAAAAATAGATGGACCTCTATTTTTAGACATATGGTCTGAGTCTATTTTTAGACTGCCAGTCAAAAAATAGAACAGTCAAATATTATTAGCTCTTAATAATATTTGGACTATAAATATTATCTTATCCTCTTACAGCGCTTCAGTTCGAGCTACGGATGTGGCACATGCAACTGCCAGAAGGAAATACGCTTTTCCTATGGGTTAGTTGAGCTATTGCATGATGGACTTCAGTTAGAACTCAAGTGATTGAGTTTGGTGGAGATTGAGGAGTTGATGGAGTTGTGTTCAGTTTGACTTAGTTGAACTAGTTGTATTTAGTCTAATTGCCAAATACACTAGTGATGAGTGATGTGAATTAATGATTAATTAATTCACTAATTATTAACTCATAAATCAACTAAAGAACACATCAGTTAACTCAGTGCATGGACAGTTCAATGGAGACAAGTGTTAGAGGTGGGTGAAAGGGTGAGACTACTATCAGTTGTGACTATAGCTGTGCATGAGATTTGCACAATCATTGATTGAGATTTCCAATGAGGATTGTGCAGTACAAGCCAAGGGAATTCAAACTTGGATCTGATCTATTCTCAACTTGGATTGCGCAGTAGAGGCAGGAAAACAGTGGAGGAGATTTGAACCCGTGACTTGTTCAGATCTGAGCTAGTTTCTGTGTAGCATGTGGAGATAGTACTGAGTACTTGTGAGGAGTATTGTACTATGTATTGTTACATGTTCTCTATCATTATAATATATAAATAGTTTGGGGTTTTCAGTCGTATGCTTTCCCCATTACATACTGTGTTGATATGTGTGATTGATGTTTCAATGTGCGCATGCAATTGTTTTTTAATTCCGCAAATTTATGATCAATGGTAGAGGAGGTTATCTATTATGCATGCATTCCGCAAATAGTGTATGAGCAGGATAATTTCTGTGAATAAGTGTTATATTATTCAAATATCTACATGGTATCAGAGCGAAGTTGATCATCAGATCTATTATTCAGAAAGTGGTTACATTTTTATTTCTTCAAGCAGAGTCTGTAATCGGGCTAGGTAGCCTCTGGATTCATCCTTCTTTTGGAAGGTGAGATATCCGGTAAATGCCCATATAGTCAATCTCTGTACGAGAAATAATTTGTTCTCACGAATTTTAGATCAGAAGCGGTTGAGTTTTGAGCTGGTGGAATTTGAATTTGCAGCAGTGTTTTCTTGGTGTCGAAGTTGAAATGTCTTTCAACAGATTGCAATTGGAGTATGCCCTTGAAGGAAACTCGAATTATATTGCATGGAAAGACAGGATGGAGGCGGTGTTAGATGACAATGGGTTGAAGGAGTTCATAGAGGCTGAGGTCCCAAAGCCTACTGCTGCTACTCAAGTTGAGGCTTGGCAAAAGAAGACAACAAAGTGTCGAAGGATTCTGTTGGAGGGCGTGAAGGATCACATTGTATCCAGCCTGCATGGAAAGGCTTCTCCATACTTGATGTGGAAAGCGTTGACAGATTTATTCCAAAGCAAGAGAGACTAGAGGAAGTTGGCGCTCAAGGATAAATTTAGAAACATTAAGTGTGAGAAAGGAGACAGTATGCCCAAGTATCTCACGAAGTTCACCCAATGCCGGGATGAGCTGGGAAGTGTGGGGGTGACTGTCGATGATGAGGACTTGGTGAGCTTGGCTCTCCTTGGTCTTCCAAAGAGTTGGAATTCCTATCAGGACTCTGTCAATGGTCGGGAGAAATTGCCAGGATGGGAGAGACTTTGGTCTGATCTTGTGCAAGAGGAGATCAGGCGGAATACCAGGGACGGATCTTCATCAAAGGTATCTGATGAAGAAAATTGCGCTTTGGCTGCCAAAGCAAAGAAGGGGAAGAACAAGAAAGCTTCTCATTCCGGTGCGAAAGGCAAGAAGCAGGACATGTCCAAGGTGAAGTGCTTTCACTGTCACCAGCACGGACATTATGCCACAAATTGCCCGCAGAAGAAGAAAAATAAGCAAGCTGCTGGATCTGCATCGGGAGAGGCCTTCGGCTCGCAATTTGAGTTGGATTTTTCGCTGATCCCATGCTTGGTATCAAGTGTGATGGGATCGGTATGGTTTTTGGACAGTGGTGCGTCTTTTCACATGACAGGAGATCGAGATTTGTTTTCTGATCTGGATGAGAAAGATCTTGGAGTGCACATCGAGATGGGTGATGATGGTAGATATAGTGCGACCGATATCGGTACCATTTCCATAGAGAGGGAGTCTGGTGAACCCTTCGTATTGAAGGAAGTGATTCATGTCCTAGGATTGAAGAAGAATCTTATCTCTGTGGCGATGTTAGAAGACAAGGGATATGATGTTGTCTTCAGCGAGAGAAAGGCTTTCCTGCGCAGTAAGACAACTGGAGAAACCCAGAAGATAGGGGTTCGAGTCAAGAACCTTTATCAATTGCATGTATATGGCTGCGTAGCAATGGCATGCAAGATAGAAGGATTGGTGTGCCTGGATGATGGCGAGCTGTGGCCCCGGAGATTGGGCCACCTTCACCATGGAGCCTTGAAGATACTGCAGCAGATTTCTACTGGGCTTCCTAAAGGAACTCTTGTGCAGTCAGATCAGTGCAAGGGGTGTACTTTGGAAAAATTTGTGAAAGCCACCTTTCACAAGAAGGATAGTCGCGCCACGACGATCCTTGAGAGAATTCACACAGACGTGTGTGGACCTTTCTCAGTAGCTTCGACAACAAAGCAAAAGTACTATGTGATCTTTGTTGATGATTTCTCTCGAAAGTGTTGGATCTTCTTCATGCAGAAGAAGAGCGAGACATACTCAAAGTTCTGTGAGTTCAAATCACTGGTCGAGAAGGAATCGGGGAAGAAGGTGAAGGCTCTTAGGAGCGAAAATGGTGGTGAATTCATCTCTAGCGAGTTCAAGGACTTCTGCAGCGCAGAAGGGATTTGAAGAGATCTCATAGCTCCCCATAACCCACAGTAGAATGGGGATTCTGAGCGGAAGAACAGAACGATCATGGGTGCTACATGGGCGATGTTGCATGATCAGGGCCTACCCCTTAACTTGTGAGCGGAGGCACGCAATACTGCAGTATATGTGCAGAACCGTTGTCCTCACAAGATACTTGGCATGAGTACACCCAAGGAGGCTTATTCTGGTAAGAGGCCTGATATTTACCATTTGAGGATTTTTGGTTCTCCTGTTTATATGCATGTGATGAAGGATGCCAGGAAGAAGCTGGCGCCGACCGCAGAGGTTGGGATATTTGTGGGGTACACTGATATGCCCCACAACTATCATGTGTATTTGCCAGACAGTCGTAAGACTGTTGTGCGACGGGATATCAAATTTCAGGAGGAGAAAGCCATGAAGTGTTCGATTGAGAGGGAGCCACACTTGCATGCAGATGAGGAGCTATTAGTTCCTAAGGATGAGCTTCAGGATGTGGATCAGCCACAATATGAAGTTCATGGAGTGGAAGAGACCACTCATGCAGCGCCAACCATCAGAGGGCGAAAGTGCACTACAGAAGCTGAGCGACTGGCTCAAGATGCAGAGAAGGTTGTAGGACCACCTACAGCACAGTGCAGACAGAGACAGTCACCTGATCGGTACACTGGATACATGGCTCTTGTGAGCAAATGTGTCATGACTGAGCCATCCTCTTTCGAGGAAGCTGTGGAGGATCCCGCATGGGTAGATGCCATGGTGGAAGAGTATGATTCGATTGTCAGAAATAGTGCATGGAAGATTGTCCCAAGACCGGAGGGGAAATCAGTGGTGGGTTCGAGATGGATCTACAAAGTGAAGCAGGCAGCTGACGGGAGTGTGGAGAAGTACAAGGCAAGATTTTTGCCCGAGGCTTCTCACAGATAAAGGGGATCGATTATGAGGAGACCTTTGCACTTGTCGCAAGGTATTCTTCCATACGGACGATTCTTGCTCTCTCAGCGCAGATGGGGTGGCACATCCATCAGATGGATGTGAAGACTGCGTTCCTCAACGGTGTCATTGAGGAGGAGGTGTACATAGAGCAGCCCGAAGGTTTCGAGATCTTCAGTAGCGAGTCGCATGTGTGCAGGCTTAAGAGAGCGCTGTATGGGTTGAAACAAGCACCTCGTGCTTGGTACACACGGATAGACATTTATTTCACCGGACTTGGATTCTCCAAGAGTGAGGTGGATCCTAACCTATACCAGATTGTGGTGGAGGGTAAGTTGCTGATCATTGTACTTTATGTAGATGATATGATTTTGACGGGAGATGAGCTGTTGATACTTTCATGCAAGGAGGATCTTGCTAGAGAGTTTGAGATGAAGGACTTGGGCCTCCTTAATTATTTCTTGGGATTGGAAATTTGGCAGCGCAGTGATGGACTATTTATTTCTCAGGGTAAGTATGCCTGGGAGATACTGGAGAAGTTCAACATGCATGGCTGCAAGCCTGTTGATACTCCTCTTCCTGGAGGTTGGAGGAAGGAGGATGCTACTTCAGCGGAGGTAGTGGATGCCACTGTTTATCGATAGTTGGTGGGTCGCTTATGTATCTGGTTAATACACGACCCGATATATGCTATGCTATTAACCAGCTTTCACAAGCTATGGTTAATCCAACCAAGCTCTTCTGGAAGGCAGGGAAGCATGCATTGCGTTATATCAGAGGCACATCGGGATATGGATTGTGGTACAGACAGGAGGATGAGGTGAAGCTATGTGGTTTCACGGATGCAGACTGGGTAGGGAGCCCAACGGACAGAAAGAGCACATCTGGAGGGATCTTCAGTATCGGGTCGACAATAGTTTCTTGGTACAACAGGAAGCAGAGAGCCGTGGCACTCAGTTCAGCAGAGGCCGAGTATATGGCAGCAAGTTTGGCTGCATGCGAGGCTATATGGATGAGGAAGATCCTGGTCGGGTTTTTCGGGTCACACTTGGAGCCTACTGTGATTTATTGTGATAACCAGAGTTGCATTAAACTCTCGGCTAATCCAGTATTTCATGATAGATCCAAACACATCGACATTAGGTACCATCATATCAAATATTGTGTGCAACGGAGAATCATGTTACTTTCATACATTCCCACGGAGGATCAGGATGCTGATATATTGACGAAGGCGCTCACCAGGAGCAAATTCGAATACCACAGAGGCAGGATAGGGGTTGCAGATAATCCATATCTTGTTGAGAGGGAGTGTTGAAAATGCAACAAGATGATGGAGCTTAGTGAAAAGAAGTCGCCTTCACTAAGTGGGCCCGCAGGCTATTTTTGGAGCAAAGTCTATTTTTAGACATATGGATCATGGTTTATGAGTTGCAGGATGATATTTATGGATGATTGGTCATGTTGGTAAAAATAGATGGACCTTTATTTTTAGACATATAGGCGGAGTCTATTTTTAGACTGCCAGTCAAAAAATAGAACAGTCGAATATTAATAGCTCTTAATAATATTTGGACTATAAACATTATCTTATCCTCTTGCAGCACTTCAGTTCGAGCTACGGATGTGGCACATGCAACTGCCAGAAGGAAATATGCTTTTCCTATGGGTTAGTTGAGCTATTGCATGATGGACTTCAGTTAGAACTCAAGTGATTGAGTTTGGTGGAGTTGATTGAGGAGTTGATGGAGTTGTGTTCAGTTTGACTTAGTTGAACTAGTTGTATTTAGTCTAACTTCCAAATACACTAGTGATGAGTGATGTGAATTAATTATTAATTAATTCACTAATTATTAACTCATAAATCAACTAAAGAATACATCATTTAACTCAGTGCATGGACAGTTCAGTGGAGACAAGTGTTAGAGGTGGGTGAAAGGGTGAGACTACTATCAGTTGTGACTATAGCTGTGCATGAGATTTGCACAATCATTGATTGAGATTGCCAATGAGGATTGTGCAGTACAAGCCAAGGGAATTCGAACTTGGATCTAATCTATTCTCAACTTGGATTGCGCAGTAGAGGCAGGCAAACAGTGGAGGAGATTTGAACCCGTGACTTGTTTAGATCTGAGCTAGTTTCTGTGTAGCATGTGGAGATAGTACTGAGTACTTGTGAGGAGTATTGTACTATGTATTGTTACATGTTCTCTATCATTATAATATACAGATAGTTGGGGGTTTTCAGCCATATGCTTTCCCCATTACATATTGTGTTGATATGTGTGATTGATGTTTCAATGTGCGCATGCAATTGTTTTTTAATTCCACAAATTGATGATCAATGGTAGAGGAGGTTATGTATTATGCATGCATTCCGCAAATAGTGTATAATCAGGATAATCTCTGTGAATAAGTTTTTTATTATTCAAATTTCTACATCATCCTCTTTCCATTTTC
This sequence comes from Pinus tabuliformis, assembly GCA_031772625.1. Classification (NCBI taxonomy): domain Eukaryota; kingdom Viridiplantae; phylum Streptophyta; class Pinopsida; order Pinales; family Pinaceae; genus Pinus; species Pinus tabuliformis. The sequence continues at coordinate 2,009,793,156 of CM062819.1, read as the reverse complement.
TTTGGCATCCTCTTTCTTATATCCTCTGCTGTGGCTTCCCTCTGAACCTCTACTATGACTATCAGTAGTCATCTTCTTCTCTTATTTCTTCATGAGCTCTTCTGCAACAAGTCTCTGCTCCTGGCTGCAATCTTACTTCACTAAACTCTCTTCACTCAGTCTTTTGGTAAGCATAGGTCCTTTGTCTGGAACCTCCCTTTGAGCAACACGTTTGCTCCTTCTAGGCTTCTCCAATCTCTCACTTCCTCTTGAGAATACTTCAACTCTCATCTATGTCCAATTTATTGTTGGATTCTTCAGGTTCACTGCCACTTCTCTTTTTAGAGTATTCTCCTTATTCTGTTTTCAAGAACTCACCTGGTTCTTCTCTCACAGCTTCTCTTGCTGTCATCTGTGCATTAGTATAAAAAAACACATTCTTAATTTAAAACAAAACACATTACCTCACCTTCAAGATCTCAACATGATCTTGTTTCACCCATTCTTTTGCACTTTGAATGGATTGTCCTCTGTTTTGTCCTTCAAGTCCTCTTTCCTTCAGAACTTGCATTAAGCAATTTTGCTTTCAAGGAATCCTCTGTTCCTGTCTACTCCAAGCCTCTGCTGGAATGCTACAGTCTTCCAAGAACTTCAAAATTTTTCATTTTATAGATTACAAATATGCTTTGATACAAACTTCTGCTATGATACCACTAATGGTGTAGGGTATGGGTAACAACCGCACATACCCACAGTATGCATTCCAAATTAATACATCCACAACTGTCCCAGGATATTTAACTCTACAATGGAGTCAAATCTTCAGACCATAAATGGTAAAGTGGCCCTTTTATCAGTTCCTGTGTATAGGAACTTCAATCACCCTGCTTGAAACCTCCTATTGGAAATCAAAACCCTTTAGAACCTTTTAAATCCTTGTATCCACGCATATATAACCTTCCCTTTCTAAATCTTGGATAATATATGCTATATCGCACGACTTGCACTATTAGCGCTTTTTCCCTTCTTAACTCATTTACAAAGGAAGCATACGTTTACAAGGGAAACTCCACAAACAACCCTTTTTGACTTAATACGGCCTTTGCACATCTTTCGAGGTTAAAACCTCTATCACAATCGCTATCGGCTATCAGGACTTCCACAGTCTTAACACATATAAACCATCCCTTTTCTTCTACTCCGATTTCCGACTATTGGAGCAATAACACACGCTTTACGTTAAAAGGCCGACACAACACATTACACAATAAAAAGGCATTGCACTAACCTTCTACCGAATCATATAATAAGCAGACTTCAAAAGTTATACACCGACACTTATAATTGTTGTTGGTTCCATAACAGATCACTCCATCATGCTTCCGCTACGACCTCCGCCTTCTCCGAACGCTGATTCCCGATTTCCGAACCTTCGATCGTCGATTCCCGATTTCCGAACCTCTGAGTGCTGATTAGCACTTAATCGCTATTGGCGTATTGACGTTCCTTTATACTGGCCCTTGAATACTTCAAACCACCGATCTAACTAGTTCTCCGAACCCGATAATACTATAAATCGGTCTCTATAATAATTCATGTCCGGAACTTAGTTCCGACTGTGTTTTGCACTAATTTTTCAGTGTAAACAGGGATTTAGGTTGCGAGACTTACTCTCCAAGAATAATCCTGCCAATGCGATGTTTTGCCTCCTTCTTCAAAGAAATCATCCAGACCATTGATACATGTGATCAAATGGTTCCTGTGCACTAGTATTTTGATTCCTCACTCTTCAGTGTACTTAGTTTTTCCGCTAAGTCTTCAGTTTTCAATATTTTAGCTTCTCCTCAAAGGGTTTCTTCAAAGGTTCCGCGGATTATATTCCGCAGCGCAATTACTCTTCTAAACTCAACTCCTCGAGCTCTCAACTTCTCTTTCACTCCAAAGTGCTACTTTGATGCTTCAATGGGACTCGATGGTCCATTTCCATTTTCTGAATCGTTCTCCTCTCTGTGCTTTGCCTTCGATTGTGTTTGCCAACAATTCTTGCAAACCTACGGTTTCACACCCTAAACAATCATAGAACATGCATTTCATATATTCTGATATAGTCAGGAAACTCTGCATATATTAATATAAAAGCATAGATTAAAACCGAGACACCTAGGTCTCACACACACACATGCACATGCCAAATTTTTCTATTGGTGGCCTCCCCTCTGCCCGTAGGCTTACATATGCTTATATGGAAACTTGGATTGGATTATTTATCCCATCATTTCCTTAAATCACTCAAATAAAGCCTTAAAGCTTGCTACATGCATACATATGTGGCAGACTTTATCCACTCCATCTTTTCCCTCTGTTTTAAAGCAGAAAAGTCTCCTTATCAGCTCAATGGTCCATATCTACTCTAATTAATTCCTAAAAACTCTCTCTTACTCCTAGAGAGTTGGATTTGACTTCTACCACTCATGTTCTCATTTATTTATTTTGAGAGCATTTACATATTCTCCCATTATCTAGTCACACTTAAGGGCCTAATTATTACATTGACTTGAGACTTAGGAAAACTATTTCCTAAAACGCTTGACCCCCTATGTCTACTGTTTACAATGATTTTCCTTGGGTTGAATGCACCTACATCACTTTACATTACACAAATGAACAATTCTTGGATGCTTCAAATGACAAGACCTCCTTTCTATATATAGGAGTCTAAGGGGTCACAATATAACCAAGCTGACCTAACAATAATAATACAAAGGCACAAAAATAACAATAGAGGGATTCTATGGGGCACAATAATAATGATATGGGTACAATAGGGGTACAACAATAAAAATAAGGGATAGAACAACAAGAGTAATGAGGGAATCACTAGTATTATAGGGACCTAACAAAACAGAAATAGTTTTGAGATTTTTTTAAATTTTTGAGTGGTTGATGAAAGGGAAGACCAATGCCTTACCTTGTTTTGGTTGTGGGGTCAAGTTAGCCTCTTAAAAAGGGTTGTTCTTATGAAAGACTAGTTGTCCATTGACAACCCAAGACATGTAGCAACAACAACTCTAGTTTGGAGGTCTAGATCATATATTTGGAGTAAAGGGTCTATGAAAGATCAACTTTCAAGACAAGACTAAGGCTGGCCCTTGGCTAAAAAAATCAACTAATGTGATAACTCATTTGATATCCAAAGCATGAAATCTTTCACTTTAAAGCAAATAATACAAAGAATTAAGGAACAATTCTATCACACAACTTCTTCCAATGTAATAGTTTTTGCGCCTATATGGCTCTTGAGTCAACTTTGGCTTCCATAAATCTACAATTCTAGCTACCAATAATGCAACAAGATCAATTTTTCTCCCATTCAACAAAGAGATATTACCATTTCCACAAAGCAAAGATAAAGATAGAAGCAATTTTATTCCAAAGCTTGGGAGCTCTTCCACTAACACTTACAAATGGGGAAAGTAAACTCTTATATAGGTTTCAACTCTATCTTACTTTACAATAAACAAGTTATCTGCTTTTCTAGATCCATAGTCCTCCAAGGAATAAAAAAAAATATTACAATTCAAAACTCCTCAACGATTCCATACTAAAACTAGTTATAAGTTGAGATTCTCTTTCTTCTCCAAGAAAAATAAATAAAATATGTTACCAAAACATTGCAATAATATTCTCAAGTAACCAACCCCATAATATAAATCAAGAATAATAATAAAATAATAGAGTTGGTTATCTACATCCTCAAAATTAATAGTAACATGTAACTCATCTTGTGTGGCCTCTATAAGTAAAACCTGGAAATTAGCCCTAATGTTTATTGGGAAAGGTTGTCTTTGGCACTTTGCTTGGAATAGGTCAACCACAAATTGACATTTTCCCTATATTTGCTAAGAATAGAATTTGACTTTAGAAACAAAGAATAACCTACATTTAACATTCAAATTCTTTCTTCAACAAACATGATACCAATCTACTCCTTGACCAGATCCTCCCTTTTCAATCCTTGAAGCAATATAACGTGCTTTGCACCAAGATTTCTTTTACAAAACAAACCTCTCTTTTTTTTGTAAGATTGGGTAGTGACTTTATATTAATTTGTAGAAGAAAAGATACATAAAATATGTCCAGAAACTATTGGTCTACCACATCTAAACCAATAACAGAGTCAAAATTTTAACATTGTATATTGTCAATGTTAGAAGTCTATCATCTAAAGTAAAAGCATAACTAATAAACACATATTGCTAGATATTAACAGTCAAAACTACACCATTTCCTGATCTTTATCTGGAAGGAGAGTACACTTGGATTGGTGGTTGTAAGTCATTGTCTTCCTCAGATGGAGTGTAGGTGATGTTTGCCATATTTTTGGCTAGGACTGAAACCTTTTTCCAACTTATCCAGGATCTGTCATAGATCCCACACTCGAGCACCTATCATGGGTTATAAGAGCATGCTTTGCAATCTCTTGACATATACCTCTTAGAGAGTCTGAAATGTCTTGAGTCTAGCATCGGTCTGTTGTACCTCTGAATTGATAATGGTCAACTATCAAGTCAGAGCATCTAAGATAATTGTTCTGGGGTTTTGTTTTAATTTGGAAGACCAATGAATGAAATAGATGTAACACTATAATGCCTAACCTTTTGAATAATATTAATACCAAAACATAGAGTTGCTATAAAATTTCATGCAGTGATAAAGCTTGAATAGTGGTGAGCAAAAACAAAAAAAAATATGATTATTATAATTTCTAGACAGAAAATTAAACAATCATAAGTATGAAAACCTCTGACCGATGTTCAGAAGGTTCAAGAGATTATGCTTATACTTAGAACACGATGCTGATGATTTATTGATTCGGAGGGAATTAATTAAACAGACAGTTCATTAATCCATTCCCTTTAATGATTATCACATCAGAAGCTTATAGGAATAGATTGAGACACAATTATTCCTAACTAGGTATCTCTGTAAGACATAAGAATATGAAGAAAAACATAGTGTGTAATACTAGAAAAACTTACAGAAAACACAAACTGTGTGAAACTGAATTCAAAATCCTTTTCTTTGTATTAAGGGTCCAGAAAAGCTAGTACATCAAATGTTTACAAATTCTTCTTCAAGGGTGAACTCTCTTTCAATGGTCAGCCTGATTCAATGGTGAACAATGAACCCTTAATAACTCGAGAAGAGAGTTATTTATACAATAGTAGAACTAATAAAATATCCTGAACTGTTTAATGATTTATTCTAAGAAAATGAGATATCTTCATGCAAGAAGATAGAGACAACTATTGAACTGCTGCTTGCTGTCCCTATTATTCAAGTTCTGCTGGCTTTGGTCTTTCATATTATCCCCTTTAAGCTGCTTGTCTATTTGATCTTCACGTTGGAAGTCATATTCACTTATGACCTTTCATCTACTATGATTTAATATGATACTCTTTGACCTTATTGACCTGTATCCTTTACTGTGCCTTTTTACTTTTACTGTACATTTCAAGTTTTTACTGTGTATTTCAACACTAAATCATTTAATTTTTTTATGTCTCAGCATCAGGTAGTTTGGATATTGATCATCTGTTTGTCTTTTAACTGTATGTTTTATCTGTCTCCTCTGTTTTGTCTTCTAACTGCGAAAATTGTCTATTTTAACATTTACTGTGTAAATGATTTCTTCTACTCTGTCTTTGGTTTAGACCTGATTTCTATTTGTATAGGAAAATCATTTGAATTCATTTCTCGAGAATCTGGAACAAATAGGTTTTTAACTGGTATAAAAACCATTTATCCAGTCTCTTGGTCTTCTGCTAATCACCTGCAAAATACAACAATTGTTAAGAAAAACACAGGTTGACAGGGAGGGCCACAATGGCTTCATTTGAGTTGAAAGGTCTGTGGATGGAGTCCGGAGCGTTTTCAGGAGGTAAACAATGGTTAAATCAGTTGCAGAGGCTTAGGGTGGCGTAGGAGGGTTATATAGGTTTTACTGTGTAAACGGATGAAAAGAGCGAAAGTGAGGGTTTTCACGTTTAAACGGGTAAACAATTAACTTTTTAAAATTTGGCGCAAAGTGAACAATGGATGGTTTTACCGTATGCGGGGGAGCGGTTTCGGAGGCTCATCGCACCGCTTTTGGCCATGGGGTGGTTTTTCTCCGAGGGCACGTGAGTTAACGTGGAAATGACACATAACCACAAGGGGCTCGAGCAAAACCACGAATCTCGCGTGCTCTCGGGCCTTTAAAGATCAGAGATCGGGAGCATGCGATATGACTTTGGATCGTTAGATCTGGGAGCAGGTGATTGGACGACTATCACACGGTTGAGATGCACGGAAGGAGTAGGTGCGAAGATTAGTGGGCCCGGGGAATAATTACAAAGGATTTTTAATTATTTTAATGAATAAAGCGGGTTTAAACACATTGCGATGGGTTTATGGAATGGGACCAAGGTTAACGGTGGCGGGGTTTATTTAACCACACCAAGGGTGGTGTGTTAAAAGAGTTTTTATATAGGGGAAATGGCAATATAACATAGTTAATGTTAAATAATGCGGGGGAAGACAAAACTTACACTAAAGGGTCCTTAAGGGTTTTTTAAACGTTTTGTCGGGAAAATGATGAATGCCGAGTTAAAGTTAAATAAAACAGAGGGGGGAATGAAAGTTAGGATAAGGGGTTTTTATGGGATTTTTGGGAAATTACAAGGGAAAGTGATTTTTCAAGGGGAAAGGGTTTCATATTAGGGAAAAGGAGTTTTGAGGTATGGGAATGAGTTTGGAGGGTAAATTTGCTGGAAAAAATGTGTGAAACCAAGGGAAAGGGTGAAAATGAAGGGAAAAGAGTATTTTAACAAAAAATGAGAGAAAATGAGGAAATTAATAAGTATGTAGTGGGGGGTGAAATGAAATGAGGGGAATTTAACCAAATGAACTTGTGAACATCTTTTCACCTTCATATCTGCTCCTGCACACTACAACACATGATCAAGCATGATAAATGTGCTTATGCCTCAATCAACTTTGTACTTCTGCAACCTTTCTTCTACCTACCCTTTACTTACCCTAACCTTTTTCTTCACTTAATTAGGTGTATTTAGGCTAGCAGACCCTTTTTTTTTGAAAATAAAACTATCTAATTCTAACCTTATAACATTAAAGGGCTCAAGATTAAACCGATGAGCTCCTTATTATTCTCTACCTAACTACCGATCTGCCAAGATTAAATAGTTTGGCTAGATCTTTATTCTTTAACTATAAACATGAAATTTAAAGCATGAACTAGTTAAGATTGAACTATTTGAATGTCATGGGCTGTGGCATTTATGACAAGCTACACACAACCATTATTTTACATAATAAAGTAAAAAGTAGTGGCACTTAGACTTGCACACTTATAGAGTTTATTGCTTTTTGCTTTTCTGTCTAACCTAACATTTTTTTTTTTCCTTTATTTTTTAGGGCATCTATTCTAACATTTTCTTTGATATGGACATGTTATCAAGATATTTCCTAACATTTTTATTCAGTATCCTTTTTTTCCATATCCTAGCTTAACATTTTTGAAAAATATTTTCATTTTTTGACTAATTGATTCTAACTTACCAAAACCAAAAAATGCTACAACATTGGCTCCAACTGGGGACTGTTTTTTCTTGTAAAATGTAGAGAATCTGCAGATCCATGTGCTTTATCCTTGGGCTATGGAGTCTTTTGCTGTAAAAAATCACACTGACAGCTTGAAAAGTGAAAGAAAACGGATTTTTTACAATGGTAGTAATAAAATCTATTTCAAATTCTCAGTACTGAATGTAATGTTTGAGAAACCTTCCATTTACTGGATAAGTGGAATATAGCCCCTCAAGATTTTGTAGCACAAAAGTGTTGTTTCCCTTCACTTTAGTAATCGCTAAAGGTCCAAACCATAGCTTGTCAAACTTGCCACGTTTTCCCTTTTCTTCTCTCCTGAAATCCCATCTTAGAACTAGATCACCTTCCTTGAAGTCCCTTTCCTTGGCTCTTCTGTCAAATAGGCTCTTCATCTTATTTTGATAATTTTTCAATTTGTATTGAACTTCATCTCTGTTTTCATTTGGTTCAATAATATGATTTATTCTCCTTGAAAAATCGTTAGGTTCATTTGTTGAATCCTGCAAGAATTTCAAAATAGGGAAGGGAAAATTGGTAGGGAAGATTGCATCTTTCCCATAAACTAACTAGAAATGAGATTTTCCATTAGATCTCTTTTGAGTAATTCTGTTTCCCCATACTGCATAAATGAAATGAGAATCCCAGGTCTTTTTATAATTTGCTAGAGTCTTTTTGATTACCTTTACCAAATTTTTATTGGAGGATTCTGCAAGGCCATTACCTTGTGGGTAATATGGAGTTGAATGATGTAACAAAATCTGATATTTCTGTAAAAACTCAATCATTTTAACAATAGAAAAAGTTGCTGAATTATCAGTGAAAATTTGAGTTGGGCAACCAAATATAGATAAGATGTTCTCTTCAATAAATTTGATTACTACTGAATCAGTAGCATTTCTGACTGGAATTGCTTCCACCCATTTAGAGAAGTAGTCTGTTGTAGTGGGGATCCATGTATGTTGATTAATTGAAGTGGGACGAATCTCTCCAATAAAATCTAATCCCCATTGGCTAAAAGGTTCTGAGACTATTGATGGAACCAGTGGAAGAGTTGCTAATTTTTGCTTACCAGCGAACATTTGACAAGGAACACATCCTTTGACCTTTGCTCCTACTTGTAAGAACAATGTTGGCCAATAAAATCCTCCCCTTAATATCTTATATGTTGTCGCTCTCCAAGCGTAATGTCCTCCACAAAATCTTGTATGAAGCTAGTCAATGATTCATTCAATCTCTGATTTTAAACATAATAACAAAATATTCAGTGGGTCTTTCCAGTACAAATTTGAATTTATGATACAATACTTGACTGCTTTCAGTTTGAGAGTTTTACACTGGATTTTGGAGAATGATTCTGGACATTCAAAATGGATCAAGAAATTTACAATGTCTTGGTACCAATTTGACAACAAATTTTTTTCATCAATGTGTAAAGGGCTGATCTGATCTGAAGGTAAAGGTTCTCGTTGATTCTTTTCTTCAGGATGAAGGGAAGGTTCTTGAAGATTCTCCTCTTTTACAAGGACAAAAGGTTCTTGTGTATTCTTCTTATCTGAAGTTTGAGAAGGTTCTTATGGATTCTTCCCTTGTATCTCTAAAACAAAAGGATTCCGAGCACTTTACAGTTAGATTAAGATAGAAGCTTAGCTAATCCTTGGCCTTTTACTAGCTTTGTAGTTTTGATTGTTAGATCAAACTCTAGTATTTGAGTGATCCATCTACCTCTCTTTCCATCAGTGTCTGGTTGAGTTAAAACAATTTTCACAGCACTGTTAGGAACATAAGCAGTAATAGGAGAATGTAGGACATACATCCTGAAAGATTTCATGGCTTGAATAAGGGCATAGGATTTCTTTTCAAATATGTCATACTTAAGCTCAGCATCTCTCATAACCTTAATGAAAAAGGCTATGGGTTGGTCATGGTAATCTTCATTCTTTTGTCGTAGAACAACGACAAGGGTTGTTCTGAGGCAAAGGAAAAGATACTGATGGTTTAGTGTAATCAAGGCTGGCCAAGGTGGGAGCATCAGAGACAACTTTCTTTATTTCATCAAAGGCATGCCTAGAAGAGACAATCCATTTAACTTCATGATCCTTTCAGAGCATGTCAGTTATATCTTTTACAATCTCAACATAATTTGGGATGAATTTCCTTAAAAAATTAATCTTGCCTAGAAAAGCTTGAATCTCTTTCTTGTTTCTAGGTAAGGTTAATGTTTCTGTTGTTCCTTAAGAAACCAATTTCCTGGTTGTGGGGAAATTGTGCTTAAGACATTAATAAATATTACTTATTCTCACTTATTGTTTATTGTGTTCTCAAATGAAGGACCTGGAAAACTTGGCCTTTAACTCTTAATACATGTATGACCAGAACATCTCAGAATGCCATTTGTTGCTAGATATAAATGATGAATGCAGAAAGTTTGAAGGGGAAGTTAAAGATAATATGATGTTATTTCACAGAAACTACTATTTGTAACTTAGAGGAATTATGATAACGAGAACTGAATAATAGACAATATGCTGATCTTTCAAAGAAACTATTATCTATAATTTAGAAAGGAAGTGAGGACTTCAAGTGTACGAGTGCTCTTTTAAGGAATTTTAACCTTATCTACGTAAGCAAATAAAGACCTGTTGCTTCATTTCTATACTTGAAAAGAAGAAACATAGCATGACACATGACAGAGAATCTTACAAAATTATATGCAACAACTCATGTAAACTTCTGATTCTTTCATTAATCAATGATGATATCAGAAATAGTGGCCTAGTCCCCGGGTTCTCCAAAATTCCAACCCTTTCTTAGTAAATTTTCTTCCTTTTATACATTGTGGAACAGTTGTTGATTTTTGAAACTGGCCAAACTATTTAACTTCTTTTCTAACTATATGAAGTAAAAACTATTACAGAACTTTACAGAGGGTAAAAGAAATCTCCAAGAACATGAAATAATAAGAACATAACTGGATTCAGAAGGGAATGATAACCGCTGGCTTGCTCTATTGATCTGCTGTCAAATTCCTCTGTAAATGCCCTAATGATGCTTAACCCATTTTAGCTGTAATGAAATACGTTTAGTTTGTGTAATCCTTAGCTTACATGGGCATTCTGATTGGCCAAAATGCAAAGAAACATACCGGATTGTCTTCCTCTTCAACTTCGGTTCTAACCCTGATTTTCCGCTTTACACAAAGAAATTAACGTGAACCTTTGATTAATCCGGAACTCAAAAGAGTAAATCCTGCTTTATAAACCTGTTAAATCCGCCCGTACAACGCTCCGTTGACTTCCATCGCAAATCGCAATCGGCGCTGTAATCCCTGTAAAACTTAACTTATGCATAAATCCTTCATATTTGCGCTTTTTCATTATATACCTTTTATAATGAAAATACTCCATAAACATGCATTTTCGTTTTTAATATGGTCTTCGCACAACTATCGAAGCATTCCTTTCCCGCGATGGATCCCCACCGTAGATCTGTGTTTAGCAAATCAGATGGTCCACAAGGATTTTAGATGGGACATAAGCCAGGAGAATACCCACCCAAAATGGGCGGTTTTCTCTCTCCACCCAGCTGCTACGTGTTGAATAACAAGTGGAATCGGGTGAGTTCCAAATAAAACCATTTCCCATTTTTGTTCCACCCAAAAACTTGCCTTATAACTTGAAATCTAGTTTTTAATACGCTTTGCGGACCCACCGAGGCTTTTAATTATAATATATACATTCTTTGGGTCTGACCTTTCTATTATAATGTTTATAATAGAAATACATATAAAACAACATGGCTTTTGATATATTAATAAAACCTTTACAACCTGTAATAAGACGGATGTGCTGAGTTATATAAAATATAACATATAAACTATCGGGTCTGGAACCCAATCGCTCATCGCAATCGATGCTTTCCATCCATATATATATATATATATAATATGTTATGCGATGATGGACTCACTGCAATTATAAAATGCAATATATATTATATGGGGTTCGGCCATTGCAATTGCAATCGACATAAGTGTTAGAAAATTATATATTATGGAGCAATGGAACACATAAAATATTGGAGAAATATAAACATAGAAAACACATAAAACAAGAGAGACACAAATATACGTGGTTCACCCAGTTTGGGCTACGTCCATAGAGAAACAACCAGTCCTTCCTTTTATATTATCCAGAAAACTGAAGAGATACAACCTACAACAGATCCGCTGTAGCACCCTCTTTGCTCTGAATCTCCTCTCTCTTTCTCACTCAGAATATAGATCTACATAGACACAATACAATTCCCTCATATATAGTGAGGGGTTTCCTTCTAGGGCAAAAAACCCTAAATTAAACATAACTTCTACCGTCAGATTTCCGTTTAATGAACGACCCAGATTGACTAGAAATTACTATACTTTTACAAGGCAATTTTACATCTATTCTTAGCTTTGAGGGCACTGCCCCTGAAACCCCCCGCTAAGGGGGGGGGGGGGGCTCCCTAAAGGTCGCAGCCACCCCCCCTAGACCCCCCTTGCAGCGAATATTTTACGGGCGGCATTGCCGCCCCATTTCAAATTGGGGTCTAATGTGGCGATACCTTTGAATACAGAAGATAATCAGTCTCCACACCCAACAATAAGTCATAAATGTTATGTTGTAATCCCGGACCCGACGGAACTATAAATCATGGCGTAATCAATATCGGGTCTGGCCCATCGTTATTGTGGACCCGCCGGTATTATAAACATAATATATATCCTTTCGGGTCTGTCATCGTTAATCGCGATCGACGGAACCCATATGCATGTGTATAAAGGGCCTTTCGATACAATGGACTCGATAAACTTTAAAACAGAATGTAAATATTTCAGGTCCGGCTATATATGTTTTAACACCTGTTACCTTTGTAAATCTGCTACATTTCTTTATTTCTTTCACGTTTTGATATGCACATATATATCTAGTTATGGCTCCATTTATGTTGCGATTTAACTTTATCACATGGGCCAATTCCTTTATACTTGTTCCTTTTGCGATTTTCATATATTATAATGAATAAATACCTCATTATCTTTAGACTTTGCAGAGTAGAAAATATAAAGGGCTTCATTGAGGTTGAACCCCCTTAATGATTTTATGCCACACATTGTGATAAAATTAATAAATAAGGCTTAAATCACAATATAAGCTACAACAGTTTCAATGGAAGACACACGCTTGGGATCAATCACTACTCCTTCTTGTGAAATTATATGGCCCAACAATTTTCTTTCTTTAATAAAAAAGAGAGACTTTTTAGGATTCAATGATATTCCGAATTTTCTACACCTGTCAAAAACCTTCATCAAGTGCTTTAGATGTTTTTAATCAGATTTAGAAAACAAAGTTATGTCATCAAGATAAATGACCACAAATTTATTTACCTGACCCACAAAAGCTACATCCATAGCTCTTTGAAATGTTTCTCAAGCATTGGTTAAGCAAAATGGCATTCTAGCATACATGAATGTACCACAGGGTGTAGTAAAGGATGTCTTCTCTTTGTTTGCTAAATCAACATTTACCTGATTATAGCCTAAAAAACCATCAAGCATAGAAAGTTTTTGTGCTCCTGAAACCATTTGAAGTAACTGATCCATTTTGGGCAAAGGATAGTTATCATGTAATGATTCTTTATTCAAATTTCTAAAGTCCACCCAGAGTCTAATTTCTCCATTCTTCTTTCTAATAGGAACTAAATTTGCAACCCAATTAGAATATCTAAGAGGGATAATGATCTGAGCATCTAGCATTTTCTTAATTTCCTTTTCTACAGTTGGTAGAAGAGCTGGATTGATCCTCCTAAGTTTCTGTTGATAAGGAGTTGCTTCTTGCTTTAAAGGAATCTTATGATGTATTAATGAAGTGTCATAGGTTTTTAAATCAGCATAGGTCCATGAAAAAACATCGTTATAAGTTTGAAGTAACTTAAGATATTGAGCTTTGATCTCAGGATCTAGAGATGCACATATTTTGATGTTTTTTAAATCATCATTTGTTCCAATACTAATTTCTTCTATGTCATTGTTGGCTTATTGGGCCCTAACCGGGGTTCAGAAGAGTTTTTAGCCAAAAAATTCCCGTACCACCAGCCCTTTCAGCAACAATCCGTGAAGCACGGACTGAAGTCTCACCCGAGGCAGTAGGGGAGGGTGCTGGAACCAGGTTTTCGTACCTAGGGATGTCTTGATTGGGATTGGAGAATTCGCACCTGATCTACTTACTTTTGCTAGTCCACACAGCAGTCGGGACCTCGCGAAGAACCTTGAGGGGAAGTTTCTTAGATCCTTAGTCTTCTTACTGTTATTATAGATCTGATCTATTCTTTAAGGTCTTTAAGCAAACATTTAACAATTAAACCTAGTGCGCAGTCATAAAGTGTAAATATACTTCATAAAATCATAGCATAAGCATAACATTCAGATCGATGATCAGATACAAAATATTTCAGAAACACTTATCTTTATTAATATTCCGTTCAATACATTCCACTTTTCGCCCTGCGCACTCAGCTATAGGGGTTTGTGCACACAACTGTGAACTCTACCAGGCCTCTGTGCACATAGGTGTAGAGCCTCTTCTACCCTTTACTACCCTCGACACAGACTTATGGACTCAGAGCACTTCCGCTTTCACAAACCCATACATCAAAGCTATCATTCCCAAAAACTGTCTTCTAATCCTAGATCCTTGCTCTATTTATACATTCCCATGGTATGCGAACCATGGGCAAGCCGACACATTCTAGATTACTCTATTACATTTTAGGGCGGACTACCCTTGGACTTAACCCATTACAATTCGCGCTCCATGCATTTCGCGGAGCTTTTACCATAATTTTACCCAAAATTGCGGGCCTCAGCCCCAAAACCGTTATGCAGGGGATCCACTACCCAACAGGCCCCCAACACAATCATCGTGACTCGTCCCAAGTCACTCAGCTGCTATCGTGATATTTTTGCGGAGGTGATTCAACAACTTCTATGCCTCGCTTACCTTTGTAACACATTCTTCTGCCATCTGCTGTATTGTTGCGCGTGAGCCTTTGACACATCGTTATCTGCTCCACTTGCTTCTCGGAGTACATATACTGCCTGTAGGTGGGCTAGCTTTCCCTAAATATTGGCGGTGACCGCAAATGCCTCATCAAGCCATGGCTGAATGTGCTCCTTAAGGACTGCTTCTTTCTAACGCGTCACATCAACTTCTGTTTTGAGTGCTTGGGCCTCCCTCATTTTGGCCAATCACTGAGTAACAACAGCCGTCTGTGCGGTCCCCCAGAAATTATTATAGGCTTGCTACAACTCCCATGCTTTTGTCTCTAACCACTGTAATGTTGGATCTTCGTGTAGTGCAGTGACCAGGCTAAAGGACTGATCTAGCAAGCCAGTACACTCCTGACTGGCACTTGTTATTGTTTCCCACCCGGATTGGATAACGCATTGCCACTTCTCTCTAACTTCTAGTGGTGTAGAAGGTTGCACCTTGAGTCTCAACTCAACGATCTGTAAGCAGGTCCAACTATACTTTTGCTGCTTCTTCCTTTTTTCACGGAACCCAGTGGCCAACTTGTGGACCGTATTCCTATAGGTAACTTTGTTGTGATCTCGAGCTGAGGGGCACGACAACACGCTTCCTGCACAATTTGCTCCAACTGCTGATTCTGTGCTACTGCTTCATCTTTTTGGAGGCTCAACTTCTCAATGTTAATTCGTTGCTCACTGAGTAGCTGTACCGCATGTCCTTCCCTAGCACGGAGCTTCGTCGTTGCACCATCCTGTAGTTGGTATAAAACTTCTCGTGGAAGGGCAATCAAGTTTATTCCAAGTCCTGAGATTTGGATTGCCATGGCTCTATCTTTCGCATTATCTGCTGTCAATGCTTTGACTAGAATTGTGATGGTATTAGCCAATTTGGCTTGCAGCAGTTGCTCGATCGTGACCGTACCCATAGCTTCATGGGCAGCTATCACGCCCAATTGTGGGGCCCTTGTTTGAAGTTGCTGCAGCTGCGTCCCGAGCGCCCCCAACACAGTCTGTTGCTCTGTCATGGCCTCATCGAGCACCTCCCTGGTAGCCTCACACACTGTATCCGCAACAACAACACAATTCAGCTACAACATATATAATGGAGCAATTCATTAAATATAGAAATAGGAAATAGTAAAGCAATGCAAATCCAATAAACAAAGATCAAACCAAACCATCACACAACAGATATCGTAAAGGAATGGTACATAATAACAAGTGGATCCACCAGGGCCAAGCCCTTAGCTGCTAGTGAAGCACCGCCAGACTAAATCAGTATAGAAGAAAGAACATCAACCGAATTATGTATTAATCATATGCAAAAATGGTTACAGCCAGTTGTACTCTATTTTAATCAACGAGAGTCGATGATCAAAGTAAAAATACAAAAATAAGTTCTGAATAATGATGATGATGATTCCCTTTCTTTACAATCATTGTCCTTTTATAATGGCCAAGTGGATAAAACAGGAATAGCAGATAGACTAGTAACAACGATCCCTCAGGATCAAGAGATCCCGAGGGATCCGCTCAATCCTATAACTTCAATTAACTCTTTGTCTTTTGCGCTGATGCTGAATCTCCTCTATTATTATCCTTAACTGCGCGCTCCAATCTTGACCTGCTGTCTGGATATGGCTTCCTGGTGAAGGAACAACAGTTACTTTGTTTTGTCTTTTCCTCCAGAATGGTAATTTCCATTTTATCTTCTCTTTGTTTTTTTTTTCCGAGGAAAAAGGCTAAACTTTTTATTAAGATACTGTAAAAAGTTTACATACAAATTGTTCATAAGCCATACTGTTGGCTCATATGTTCTCAATCTGCTCAACCATCAGGGAGCTATTCTGCTGTTTTAAGAACCTGTAATAGTCTTCCTCCCGGGAGGAGGCATAGTCAAAACTCATAGTAACATAAAGAAACCTGGGGTCTCCTTCAAAGAAGGAAAAACAACCCCATACAACAAAAATATATGTCTGAAACCATGAGGAAATATAACAAAAATAAAATTATAAGTCTGTTTGCTGTAATCTATAAGCTGGATGAGAAGACTAGAAAGGAGATTATATACAAAAACAAAAACAGCATAATATATCTGAGAAGTGTGCTGTCAAAAAATGGTGTTAAAAACTGTGATCAAATAGGCTGAGCATATGGAGGTTATCTTCTCTTTGTTGCATGAGAAAAGACAATAATTAACTAAATTGCAATAATCAATAACTCCCTAGTTTTCACTAGAATTATTTGATATATTATCATCTTAGATATAAAGGAGATATGATTAAGGAGAAAGATAAAGAAATAAATGTCAAATTCATACCATTTCCATAGCTCAACAGAAGACTACCTTCAAAGCTAAGGAGGGCATTTTTGAATGGTTGGTTATGCCTTTCGGGTTGAGGAATGCTCCTGCAACCTTCATGAGGCTAATGGATGGCATCTTGTGGCCATTCACCAACTCATTTTTAGTGGTATACTTGGATGACATCCTGATCTTTTGCCAGAGTTGGGAAGAGCACCTCCACCGCATCCGACAGGTTCTCCAATCACTGTGACAGCACAAGTTATGTGCCAATTTGGAGAAATGCACTTTTGGCATGAACCAAGTTCAGTATCTAGGATACATTATTGATGAACAGGGGGTGCATGTGGATCCAACCAAGATCCAAGTCATTCGGGATTGGCCATCTCCAACCACTCTGACAGAGCTCCACAACTTTTGGGGCCTTGCCAACTTCTACCACAGGTTTGTGTTGGGATTTTCTCATATCACTTGGCCCTTGAGTCAAGTCACCAAGGGAGGAGAGAAAGAGAAATTCTTTTGGTATGAATCTTAACAGAAAGCATTCACAAAGTTGAAACATTGCCTCTTCCTTGCACCAGTGCTCACATTACAAGACTTGCAACAACCATTTGAGATCGAGACAGATGCCTCTGACTATGCTATTGGGGCAGTCCTTACTCAACACAGGAATCTAGTGGCATATCATAGTGAGATACTTTCATACACAGTCTGGAAGTATCCCACTTATGACAATGAGATGTATTCCATTGTGCAGGCCTGCCGAAAATGGAATCATTACATTTTGGGGAAGGAAATAGTCATTCACACAGACCACCGGCCTTGTAGTTCATACAGACACAAGGGAAGTTGCAGAATGATTGCCATAAGAAGTGGTCCACATACCTACAACAGTTCCATTTGAATATCAAGTATAAGAAGGGAAACACCAATAATGTTGCAGATTTCCTCAGTCGACCATTGATCATGGCGTTAACCACCATGCTCAACTCTTGTGGGTACAAGACTTCTGATTGGCCACTTCTCTACAAAAGTGACCCAGAATTTGGCCACACATACTAGACACTCTTCGAGGGTCAGCATGTTCCAGATTTTCACCTCTAGGATGCCTTGTTATGCCACCTGGGTCACCTTTGTGTTCCTTCAAGTGAGCGTGCCAAGATGATTTGGGAAGCACACTACAGTCAGGTCACTGGGAATTTCAGGGTCGACAAAACGGTGCCAGTACTGTAGAAGTATTTCTATTGGTCAAATCTTCAACAGGATGTTGGAAAGTACATCAAATCCTGCACTGCCTACGCCATTTCCAAATTGACCATCAAGAAGCAAGGCCTCTATACTCCACTGCCTACCCCTAGTTGACCTTGGGAATCTGGGCCTTCCTTCTACTAAGCATGGAAACGGCTGTGTTTTTGTGGTCATCGACAAGTTCTCAAAGATGGCCATTATGGCGACCTGCAAGAAGAATATCACAGTAGATGCCACTGCTAAACTCTTCTTTGAACGAGTGTGGGTACACTTTGGGATCCTACAATATATCATCTTAGATCGGGACAACAAGTTCCTCAATACATTTTGGTCCAGTCTCTGGTCGATGCTGGACACCAAACTCATTAAGTCTATAGCCTTCCATCCCCAAACTGATGGTCACATAGAGGTTGTCAACATGATGATCATACACATTATGCGCATGTACAACTCAAAGCATCCACGCACATGGGATGAGAGCCTCCCCTATGTTCAGCACAGCTATAATTTGGCCCTCCACAACTCGACTGGCCACAACCCTTTTCAGGTGGGCTTGGGATTCCAGCCACTATGTCCCATTGATGTGGCCATACCATTCTAGTTACTCAGGCAGATTCAACTCATGTTAGGTCTGAAACAGATAAGGAAAACAACTTCATTGAGCACATCCAACATATCTGCCAGCAGGTCCATGAAATTCTAGAGAAATCAAATTCCAAGTACAAGCAGTGACATGATCAACATTGGGTGCCACACAAGTTTCAGGTGGGCGAAAAAGTCTGGTTGCATTTGCAAAGGAATGCCTTATCGGAGCCTATTGGAAACTTAGACCACTCCGATATGGTCTTTACACCATTACCAAGGTTGTGGGAGACAATGCATTTGAGCTCGGCATTCCCCCATTCCTTGGCCTACACCCAATGTTCAATGTGGACCGCCTTCAGCCATACTTTCCACCATTACTAGACACATTCGACATTGCAGGACAACTCACACCAACAGAGTTAAATCCAGATTGCATGGAACAAACTACAACTGATCGGATCATGGACATGCAGATCAAGCACACTCACTAGTAGAAGATCCAATTGTATCGAGTTGTCAAAGTAGGCTAACTCCTTCACCAGGGCAAGTGGCTTACTAAGGACCAAGTTCAACAGAAGTTTCCTCATCTCATGGAGGAACTCAATGCAATGGGGACCATTTCTTCCTAAGGGGGGAGGAATGATCCAGGTGGATATTGGTGGCCACCCACCAATTCCACTTGGACTGCAATCATTTTTTCTTTCAGTTTTTCAATTTCCTTATTTGTAGCACAATTTACTATTTTTGGCATTTTTTCGGGTCTTGAACTTCCGGAGCCGTTTGAGGCCATAAACAATGTTTTTTGGGAAAACTAGGAGCAACATGGGTACACATATCAATGTTTCTCTTCCCAAAGTTGTATTCCTCGAAAAGATATTTCTAACGAGGTATTGTGCATGTCAAACAGAGATCGTATGCCAAAGTTATGACCTTGGGAAGTTGATGTACCAATTTACCCAAAACAGGGCCCATAGTTTGGTACTTCATCTCCTAGGGTTATGGTTTTGGATGTTTAAGGTTTTACATTGTTTCTCAACAATAAATAGGCCTTCGAGCGTCATTGTAAGATAGTTCAGAGGCATGTAGCCGCCACATCTCTCCTCAGAGATTAGCTACCACCGCCCGAGCTAGTTTATTTCCATTTCTGTTTGTAAGCATATTTCAGTGTTTTACATTAATGAAATGAAGTATTATTTCTATTGTATCTCTGTATTTATGTTTATCACTGTAATTTTTTGCATTCCTTTTTAAATCTGGACCAACAGATCTCCCACTGAACAGGGTCTACCACAGGCCCAAGAAAAAACCCCTTAGTATCAAAGGCGTCCCCTTGAGGCCAAAACAAGTCTGATACCAAATGTAGGTTTTAACCCCGTACATAAATTATTTGCATATGAATTCTAAAAACAAAAATAAAAAATTGTGAGAGCATAACACATAACACATAACACATATATACATAGATATTTTCCCCTGGATCCCAAAATCGGGAGTACCAGATTGATTTTTCATTATGTTTCTTTCAATGTTACAACACATATATATACATGCTGAAGCATCCACAAACCCAAATCCATTAACCATGGATTAAAACATAACCATAGTTCCCTTGACCGGATCTACAAAATACCATGGACATAAAACCATCATGCCCAAAACCATGTGAAAAATCCATGCACAAAACCATAGGGTAGTCATGGAAAGAATATTACACAACCCAACACGTAGGAGATATCCTAAAAGAATAGGAATGTGTGACAACGATTGGTATGTTTAAGACCATCTGAGTGAAGAACATTTGAATCTTCTTGCATGTTAACTACCTCAATTTCATTATAGAGGAGTGCGAGAGGAGATAATAGATGTGTCTCTACTATATCTGAAACATTTTTTTGGTAGGTAATCTAGAAAAAAATATTCGTCAAGCTCAACTATGTATGACTTCTATTGTATATGAGAATTCTATTGTATGGCTTGGCAATGCTTGGTTGGGAATCAACTCTTCGTCTCGATGCTATTATCACACCTCAATGCTTTGCCTCATCACTGTTATCACACCTTACCACTGGGAATGAATGCTTGGCTATTATCAATGCTGTTATCACACCTCAACGCTTGGCCTCAACACTATTTTCAACGTTGCTGCCACCTTCATATAACAACCACCAATACATAAATTTATTGTTGCATACCAATTTATTGCTCCTATTCAATTCTTATGTACCATTTCCATTTAGAATGTAGTGCAAACATTGTCGGTATTGAATGGATCCTTAAAAGAATGTGATAACAGTCCATCGTGACAGTGTACCATATCTATCTAGAATGCAAAGCAGGCATTGTCATTATGGAATGGATACCTAAAGGAATGTGATAACAATCCATTGCGGTCTAATCCATTCTTGCACCATCGTTATTGATGTTAATTATGTTTGCAATATTAGTGCATTCATTGTCTTATTGTTCTCATATACAATAGAAGTCATGCAATATTAGTGCATGCATTGTCTTATTGTTCTCATATACAATAGAAGTCATACAATAGAAGTCACGGAGAACACCTTCCAATAGGTCTTCGTGATGTTAAGATTTCAAGTAATTAATGTTGAACATAGGATACTCTTCTCAAATGTGAGTAGCAAGCGGAGTATTTCATACAACTCCCCACTGAAAATTGTCATCTACCAACCAACACATGTCCCTGGATCTTCAACGTCTAACCAAAACCTAGCGACACATGCCATATGTCACATTGAATTATTATTTGAAACATGTGCCATGCCTTGAGAGGCAACATTATTTTGTTGGAAATAATACTGAGAGAGGGAGTTGAATCAGTATTAGCAAGTCAATAATATTTCATTTCCATAATCAGAATCATATACGCTACTTTAGTTAATGGAACTTGCGTATATACGCAACTGTATTTAAGGCAACTAGCATATATCTTGCAAATTTATGATTCAGTTAATTTATCATATGTTGATCTTTACTCAGTGCATCAGAACCATATAAAAAGTAACCAGGTGCAGTAAAATAGAACAGACAATTGCACACACATGAACACAAGATATAAGGTGGAAACCCAATGTGGGTGAAAACCACCTGCTGCAATCGTCTCTATCTTCTTTTAATAAGAAAATTCTTTTTACAATTTTTGCACTGGTGCAGTTTTATACTAGTACGCAGGCTTCTACCTGCAGAAGGCTACAACCTTCTCTCGTTCTCCAGCTTCTCCTGGAAGGGAGCTACAACCCCCTAGCTCTTGTACTAGCTGATATGTTTACTAGTACGTATGTGCTGACCTACATAGGGCTACAACCTTCTCTTTTCTTCCAGGGACCACGTTTCATAAATTTTCAGATTGGATCCATCAATAACATCAACCAAACATTAAATATATCTACATCAATCAATCTCCTTTGCACCAACCAAAACTGAATTAATCAAGCACTTCTCAGAATGTTGTAACCAGAACAGTAACTAAGAACCCATGCTAGAACTCAGAACACTGCAATAGCAAACAGAAGTAGCTAAAGCATATTTTATTAGGTATAGGCTACTTCAATGTGTCGAACTTGCGTACATACGCTGTTTCCTCAAGGCGAACCTACGTATACGCTGTTTTGATATGCAAAACCAACGTGTATACGCGCCTTTGCTAAAGTGAACCTGCGTACAAATCTGTAAATGATGACTTAAACTTTACAACAATTCCAGACATCAGTTATACCCAGATCATCATTTTTACGTTCAGATAAGAAATCAAAACCACACAAAGATACTTCTCTTCAAGCCTTAAGATCTTGACCCATCAATAGAACTTATCCTTCATCAAGCGCTCAGGTTCATCCTTGATTCAGATCTAGCTGTGCACCATAACCCAATAACTTGTATTCTAGATCTTGCTCTTCATTAGATATTCAATTCACGGGTGACTTTGCCTAATGATCTTCTCCTCCTTTTATAGTCTTAGGCCTTACTCAATACCATGGTCCAAAACCACTTAGAATCAATACCTTGGACCAAATACCTAGGGTCAACACTTCAGACAAGATACCTTGGACCAATACAATGGATCAAAATACCATGGACCATATACCATAGACCAAAACTAAGTTTTCCAACATGTATGTGCCTTTCCTTCCGTGAAAGTGCTTGTGTACACTACACACGCCTTTTGGTCCATGAACTCGCGTGTACATGCAGCTTTGTCAATGGGGAACCTGTGTATACCTCTCTTTATTCATTTTGTGAGCCTGAACTGTGATCTGTCATCTGTGTGAGTTGCCATCAAGGAAAACACCTGTGTCAGTGCCAAATCTGTATCATAATGCTAACAATCTCCCCCTTTGGACTTGATGGCAACCCCAAGTCACTCTCCCCTTTTGTCATCAAGGGCAAAGGGTTATGCTCCCCCTGAGTAAATGCTGAATTCTCTGATATGCTAAAGTGTGCTGTCCATGCTCACCTTGAATATAAGCAAGGTCTACAAAAAGATGACTCTATACATACATCATAAATGACCTTCCTATCACTAATGACTCATGCATACATCCATCTCCCAACCAAGTGGGGATATATCAAGTTTGACTCATCCACCCAACCAAGTGGGTATATACCAAATGTTTATACATGTCAGAACAAGAACATTACATCATCCATCCCATGCATAGTGGGGAAACAAAATAGGTCATTTTATGACCTTGAAACTAAAAGATATACATGACATAGAGACCAAATATCTAAAAACAAGACTATGATATTTATCAACAACTATCATCATCAACATTTGTCAATCACATCCAGACCAGTAACCATGATCTCCCCCTGAACCTGTTCCACCTGAATCAAAAACAATTGTGAATTTGTATCAACATCTTCTAAGATAATGCCAACAATGCATTACTATAAGTATATGCTCCCCCTAAAGCTGTGCCAGATGATCACTGTTAGACCCATATCAGACTCCTTTCGTCCACTGTTTTTCCTCAAACCAACATATACGCGACTGTATCCACAGCAATTAGCGTATGTACACGGATATGCTTCATGAAACTAGCGTACGACCACTTTTCTCTGAAATAGATAAGTTTTAACAGCAAGATGATGCATCAACTACTCCCAGCTTCTATCTGAGATATTCAAATGTCTCTCTGGGTAGTGGTGATCAAGAGCTCAGGACCAAGTGTCATAAAATGCTCAAAAATGAAAGTGCTCAAAACTAGTTCAAACCTAAACGAACGGATAGAGCTCTTCCTCCTAATTCTGGCGCCATGGACGGTTCGAAAAATGGTCTTCATATGTAGAAGTTATGCCAAAAACAAAATCACCCAATAACCCTTAATTTTTGAATGTGTTTCAAAAAAATAAAAAAAAAATATTCTGTAGAATATTCCACAAAATATTCTTAAAAATATTCCTGCCAATATTCCAAGAATATTTCAGAAAATATTCCTTCTGGGCAGTGAATAGGAGGCTGCCACATGGCAGGCCCGGAGGCCGCCACGTAACCTAAATGACGTCAGCGAGTTTGTTGGACACATGTTTAAAATTTTTGGTAGTTTTGAGCATTGAACCCGCGACCTTCGTTATAACAGCGCCATGCCTTACCAATACACCGGCGCTTTGGAAGTTTAAAAGTGTTATGACATAAAGCTTATTTAAGTTTTAAATTATGGTTTGGGCAGGGCCCGAAGGTGACCAGCCCCCTATACATAGGACCAGACCCGAAGACCATGGCCCAAACCTCACCAGCGGTCAAAAAAATGTGTTGGTTATATAATACATGGTCACATTACCACAAAGTGTGGGGTTAACATGCAATTAAGGGCAGGTCAACAAAATGTGCTGGCACGCAATCCCATGCAGAACCGCCAAGCCATAAACCTTTCACATGGCATTCAATTAAACTGCAGTTAGAGCGCAGTTTAGCTGGCGGAAAATTTGGCAGAGTGCCAAATTTGGACGGTCCCGCCATAATTGGTGGGCCTAACTGGACTCTAACTAAAGTTAGCTGGAGTCTTTCTAGGACCAACTGGCAGTTGGGAGTAAATGGCCATAACTTTGGCTAGGGAAGTCCTTTTTGGACGATTTTTTTTTTTGATTTTGGGTCTCTTCAACCTTCTAAAGTCACTGGCATAGGTTTCATAGCCAAAAAAGGTGATTTGAAAGTGTTTTTTCTTCGTGGAAGTTTCAGGAACCATTAGGGCCATTTCAGTGATTGAGTTGTGCTGGGCTAGGTTCATCTGTTTGAGGTGAAACAAAAGCCTATTTCTGTTGTAAGGAACCTTCTGAATCCAATGAAGGTTTTTTTTAGAAGCATTTGGAGACTTATAAAGGCCGAGATGCTGAAGAGAAGTTTCAGGCAGCCCAGGGCCAACCATGGGGGAAGGCCTAGATCGAGGATACAGTGCTCATTTTGAGAAAATGAACAGTAATTTGTTTATGTCAGAAATGTTCTAGAGATACTAGCAGAGGTTTAAGAGACATTTGAAGCATTTTGAAGGAGTTTGTGCCATTAAAAGGCTCAGGGAAGTTTAGTGCACCTACTGAAGGAATCAAGTCCAAGGGAGCCTAGATTTGCCTGCACAAAGAGGATAGCCATGACAGGGATGCATATGGTTTTTCTAACCCATAGGTTCATTTAGTAACCTTTTGGAGTTGAGTGTGGAACTTGTAAAAGAATTCAAGCCATAATCCCAAAGAGCCAAGTCTAGTTGACTAGAGCTCACAGGAGACATAGCAAACGAGATTGGGGTGAACTCATTAATTTTGCTGTTATGTGTGATGTTTATTAGCTGCCTTATATGTATTATATATATGTATAATATTAGCTGAAACAAATCAAGTCAAAACACATAAACAGAAGAAAAGACATACACCTATATCAAGCTAAAATTCCGCATAACGTCAAATTCAAGCAAGGTCTATTTTTAATTGAAACTGAGTGTTTACTTCTTATTTCTTTAGGTAGAGTCTGTAGAGGGCTAGGTAGCTTCTGGATCTCATCCTATCTTTAGAGGTGACATATCCAGTAAATGCCCCTACAGTCTATCTCTGTATTAGAAATAAGAAGTTCAAATATTTGCAAATTTAAACTTGGAGTATTTGTGCACTCATTTACATAATTGGAAATGGATACCTTGCACCCTTTATCAAGTACATTCCATTTTCAGATCAGTTTGGTATCAGAGCTAGGTTTGTTTGATTGACATCAAAATAGCTTGATTGTATAGATTGAAAGGTGTTTTAAGCAGTGTTGAAGATTCACTGCTTTACTATTTTGCAAACTGCATGTTGTTTGAGTTCGCTGAAGTTTGGGGATAGCTACTGATTAGCTAAGTCTTGGAGAAGAAAAAAAGGAATAGCAGATATTTTCCTTACCCCAAAGTTCCTCAAAATCACTACAAGAATTTCACTTGAGTTGATTTGCTGATGGTTGCTTGAACATGATGTTCACTTGATTTGTGTGTTGTTGGTTGGTAGAATGTGATGGCTGTAAAGACATCTAGGTAAAAAAGCTTTGTCACTTGTTTTGAAAAGCTTTAAGCACATTGTTGAAGTTAATTTGTTCATTGGCATCATAATGACAACTTCATCAAGTGAAGATTTCTCCTTCACAAGGTTCTTCGATGAGGATATGAAGCGTGAATTCCTTATCTTGAAGGATATGGTGCAGATCCTATTTGAGGATAGAAGAGAAAGCACAGTGTTTTGTGAAAAATTGTTGGCCATGAAGCAGGAGAAGGAAGAAATTATTCAAAAATTGCATGATATGGAGTTGCAGCTTCATTAAGCCCAAGAGGCTTTGAACAAGAACATACGTGAGAAAGAGGTAATCCATTCTGATTTGTCTTCAGTTTCCTCTTTAGAAAGATGTGTTGGATCTTTCGAAAAGCATAGAAGGGGAATATGATCCAATCTCATGATTAAGATAGGTTATGAAGGTAAAGGATTAGGAAAGCATGCACAGGGCATGATTGAACCCATTTCTATTGAGAAACGATCCAAGAATCTTGGACTGGGTTATGTGAAATTTGATGGCGAAGACTCAAAAGCCATTGATCTAGGTGGATCTTGGTGGCCACTTGCCAAGTCCACCTGGACCCCCACCATTGTTTCTCTTAGCATTTTCAGTTTCCTTAATTGTAGCACAACTTACTATTTTTAGCATTTTTTTGAGTCCTGAACTTTCAGAGCCGTTTTGAGGCCCTAAATGACGTTTTTTGGGAAATATGGGGGCAACATGGGTCCATGGACCGATGTTGGCCTTCCCAAAGTGGTAGTGCTCAGATAGATCTTTCTAGCAAGCTATTTTACGCGTCAAACGGAGATCATATGCCAAAGTTACTACCCCGGGAAGTTGATGTACCAATTTACCCAAACGGGGCCCACAGTTTGGCGTTTCATCTGCTAGGGTTAGGTTTTGGAATGTTAAGGGTTTTCCATTGTTTCTAAACAATAAATAGGCCTTCGAGCCTCATTGTAACACAGTTCAGAGGCATGTAGCCTCCACATCTCTTCTCAGAGATAAGCTACCATCGCCCTAACTAGTTTATTTCCATTACTATTTGTAAGCATATTTTAGTATTTTACATTAATGAAATGAAGTATTATTCCGCTGCATATCTGTGTTTATGGTTATCTCTATAATTTTTGGTGTTCCTGTTTAAGTCCGGATCAGTGGTATCAGAGCGGCCTGCTTTTTCTCTGTTTTTCTTTGCATGTCCCCAACGAGGTCGGGATACAAGGAGTTAGGGCTTGAACTGGTCGAACCTTTGCAAGACCAACCTCACAAATCCCGACGGCCTCCCATGGCGGATGAGAAGAAAGACGAGGGGGTAGGAGATCCTATCAAAATCTTGCTCGAAGAAGCCCTCGAGCGACAATGGAACGCGATGATGGACAGCTTTGCCCAGATCCTTCAGCGGCTACCCAGAAGCGATGCATCGGCTTCCAGCAGCTACTCTGGAAACGCCACACCCTTTAAGGTACAAGTTAATTTTGAAATCCCCATATTCGAGGGTCAGATAGATGCATCTGTAGATAGATGGTTAAATCTGCTAGAGGGTTATTTTTCTGTTCATGAATTTTCGAGTCAGGAAAAGATTGTTTTCACTCTTCTCAAAGCAGCCCCCCACGTCAAGGACTAGTGGGAAACCTACTGCGAGCAGAAGGATGAAAGTACCAGCTCACTATTTTCAGCCGCACCCACTTGGAATTCATTCCGGGATGCCATCAAGGAGCAGTACTACCCTGTCGGAAGCTATGCGGATGAATATATAAAGTGGACCATGCTGCGGCAGGGAAGGGACCAAGACGTGTCAGAGTTCACCAATATTTTCCATACCCTTCGCACAAAGTTGGGTATCAAGGATTCAGAGCAGCATTTGATACTCAAATACCGCGGCTGCCTGCACAAGTACATCCAGGAAGAAATAGAATTCCTGAACATCTCCTCGCTTGGCACAACATATCGATATGCCGTCAAGGTCAAGCATAAGTTTAAACAAAGAAGTGAGACTTTGTGTCTACGAATCCAAAGCAAGGGAAAGGTGCCCCTAAACCACAGAACAAAGGGCAAAGCCAAGGCGGGGTAGCCCAAGACAACCCCCCAAAGCTGCAACCAAAGAACAGTGCCGCGAAGCAGAAAAAGGACACGGGAAAATGGTGTGAGTTCCATAAGAGCTCCACTCACAACACAAGTGAGTGTCGGGCCAAACAGTCACTGGTGGCTGAGCTAAAGGTCTCAGAATTAGATGCATGTTCCGACTCTGAGTCAGAACCCGACAAGGGGAATGACAAAGGGAAGCAAATCATTGATGCAGATCCAAATGCCACTGTTGCTACCGCCAAGATCCAGAAAAATGAACCCGAAGATCCAGAGGAGGAGGAGCGTCTCTTCCACTCCCAGGTGTGGGTAAAGGGCTCCCCGCTACAGTTCATTGTTGATAGTGGGAGCCAAAAGAACCTCATCTCGGTAGAGTTCGTGAAGCGGTTGGGCTTACTGACCACAGCACATCCACAACCGTACACCATCGGGTGGCTTCACCAAGGATGAGATCTTTGCGTGAGCCAGTAGTGTCACCTTCCATACAACATCAAGCCCTTCACGGATGAGGTATTGTGTGACATTGCTCCCCTTGAAGTTTGTGATGTATTATTAGGACAACCATACTTGTGGAAGCGACATGCTGTGTATGAATCAAGGCATCGTGTTGTTATTATTACATTGGGAAATAAGTTGTACACGATACCAGAGGTAGCACTGCCTACCGCCATCTCTTTGATTACTGCAAAACAATGCAGTAAGCTTATTTCCAAAACTGGGAAATTTGTTTTCCTGATGATACGCCCTCAAGGAAGGAAGAAGACGGTGGCCATGACCTCCAGACAAGGTCCCTTCACACAACAACTACAGATGGACAAGGTCGTGGAGGAGTACGAGGACATCTTCACCTCCCCCGGAGGGATTCCTCTGCACTGTCAGGTCAAGCACTCCATCGATATGACCCCAGGTGCGCCACTACCCAATGGGCCAATTTATCGGCACTCCATTCTAGAGAATAATGAAATCAAGAGGCAGATTCAGGAGCTCCTGTAGAAAGGTCACATCCGTCTGAATTCATCACCTTGTGGGAGCCCGATCGTGTTGGTACAGAAGAAGGATGGGACTTGGAGGGTTTGTATTGACTATCGGGCGCTGAACAAGATCACTATCCGTAATAGGTACCCGATCCCGCGGATTTTTGACCTCCTAGACCAACTAAAGGGGGCGAAATATTTCAGCAAGATTGATTTGAAGTCAGGATATCACCAGGTACCAATCGAACCCTCTCATGTGTGGAAGACTGCCTTCAAATCCAAGGAGGGCCTTTTCAAATGGTTGGTTATGCCTTTCAGATTGACGAATGCTCCTGCAACCTTCATGAGGCTAATGGATGACATCTTGCGGCCATTCACCAACTCATTTGTAGTGGTATACTTGGATGACATTATGATCTTCAGCCAGAGTTGGGAAGAGCACCTCCACCACATCTGATAGGTTCTCCAAACACTGCAGCAACACAAGCTATGTGCCAATTTGGAGAAATGCACTTTTGGCATGACCCAAGTTCAGTATCTGGGATACATTATTGATGAACAGGGGGTGCATGTGGATCTAGCCAAGATCCAAGTCATTCGGGATTGGCCATCTGCAACCACTCTGACAGAGCTCCGTAGCTTTCTAGGTCTTGCCAACTTCTACCACAGGTTTGTGTTGGGGTTTTCTCATATCACTTGGCCCTTGAGTCAAGTGACCAAGGGAGGAGTGAAAGCAAAATTCTTTTGGTCTGAATCTCAACAGAAGGCATTCATAGAGTTGAAGGATCACCTCTGCACGACACCAGTGCTCGAGTTACCAGATTTACAACAACCATTTGAGGTCGAGACAGATGCTTCTGACTATGCTATTGGAGCAGTCCTTACTCAACAGGGCATCCAGTGGCATATCACAGTAAAACACTTTCAGACACAGTCCGGAAGTATCCCACTTATGATAAAGAGATGTATTCCATTGTGCAAGCCTGTTCACAAAGGAAGCATTACATTTTGGGGAAGGAAACTGTCATCCACACAGACCACCGACCCCTGTAGTTCATACAGACCCAAGGGAAATTGCAGAATGATCGCCATTAGAAGTGGTCTACATACCTGCAACAGTTCCACTTGAATATCAAGTATAAGAAGGGTAGCACCTATAATGTTGCAGATTGCCTCAATTGCCACCAATCATGGCGTTAACCACCGTGCTCAACTCTTGGGGGCACGAGACTTCTGATTGGCCACTTCTCTACAAAAGCGACCCAGAATTCGGCCACACATACTAGACACTCTTGGAGGGTTGGCATGTTCCAGATTTTCACCTACAGGATGCCCTGTTTTGCCACCTGGGTCACCTTTGTGTTCCTTCAAGCGAGCATGCCAAGATGATTTGGGAAGCACACTACAGTCAGGCTGCTGGGCATTTCGGGGTTGAGAAAACAATGGCAGTACTGCAAAAGTATTTCTATTGGCCGAATCTTCGACATGATGTTGGAAAGTACATCAGATCATGTACTTCCTGTGCCATTTCCAAACCGAACATCAAGAAGCAAAGCCTCTATGTCCCATTGCCTACCCCTAGTCAACCTTGGGAATCCATCTCCATGGATTACATGTCAGGCCTTCCTTCCATTAAGCATGGAAATGACTGTGTTTTTGTGGTCATCGACAGGTTCTCGAAGATGGCCATTATGGCAGCCTGCAAGAAGAATATCACAGCAGAAGCCACTGCTAAACTCTTCTTTGAATGAGTGTGGGTGCACTTTGGGATCCCACTGTCTATCATCTCAGATCAGGATAGTCGGTTCCTAAGCACATTTTGGTCCAGTCTCTGGTCAATGCTGGACACCAAACTCACTAAGTCCACAGCCTTCCATCCTCAAATTGATGGCCAGACAGAGGTTGTCAATAGGACGATTGTGCACATTCTGCGCATGTACAACTCAAAGCATCCACGCACATGGGACGAGAGCCTCCCCTATGTTCAGCACAGCTACAACCGAGCTCTCCACAACTCGACTGGCCACAAACCTTTTCAGGTGGGCTTGGGATTCCAACCACTATGCCCCATTGATGTGGCCATGCCACTTGCAGCTACTCACATAGATTCAGCTCATGTCTAGTCCGAAACAGATAAGGCAACCAGCTTCATTGAGCACATCCAACATATTCGCCAGTAGGTCCATGACATTCTGGAGAAATCAAATGCCAATTACAAGCAGCGACATGATCAACATCGGTTACCACACAAGTTTCAGGTGGGCGATAAAGTCTGGTCGCATTTGCAAAAGGAACGCCTTACTGGAGCCTATCGGAAACTGAGACCACTCTGAAATGGTCCTTACACCATTACTAAGGCTATGGGAGACAATGCATTTGAGCTCAACATTCCCCCATTCCTTGGCCTGCACCCAGTGTTCAATGTGGATTGCTTTCAGCCATACTTTCCACCATTGCTAGACACATTCGACATTGCAGAACAACTCACACCCACAGAATTAAATCCAGATTGCATGGAACAAGCTGCAACTGATCGGATCATGGACACATAGATCAAGAACACTCGCCAACAGAATATCCAACTGTATCGAGTTGTCAAAGTAGGCCAACTCCTTCACCAGGGCAAGTGGCTCACCAGGGACCAAGTTCAGCAAAAGTTTCCTCATCTCATGGAGGAACTCAACGCAATGGGGACCATTGTTGGCATTATGGTTCAAGTGTTGTCCTTGATGGCAACTCACTCAGTGGATGGTACAGGTGCTCAGAAGTTGGTACAGGTGATGGCAACTTAATCAGAAGACAGATCTCAGTACAGCATGCCAAGGAAACTCATACACGCTGTTTCGTTAAGCCCAAGTCGCGTGTACACGCAAGTTCGATTCAGAAAAAGCGCGTGTATGTGGAAAGGTTCCTTTGGTTCATGGTGGTTAGACCTTGGAAGTTGTGCCTATGATTTCGGACCATTATGTCTCGACGGGCGTGTCGATCCCTAGTTTTAAAGTTGATGGTATTGTGTTACTATGGTTTTGGCTCTTGGTATTGAGAAAGGCCTAAGGCTATATAAGGAGAAGAAGATCATTAGGCAAACATCATCTTTCGACAAGGCATGAATATCTAAGAGAGAAAGAGATCTGATATGCAGGTTCTGAGTTGGTTGATCTAAGCCAAGGAGAGATCACATCGGTTAATGGAAGACTAGATCTAAGGATAGATCGGGATCTAATGGTTTGAAATGCACTATCATGATATGGTTGATTATGCGTATTTCTAGATCTGCATATTGTCGCAATGTTACGTTCTGAGTCTAACTAAT
Organism: Pinus tabuliformis; assembly: GCA_031772625.1. NCBI lineage: Eukaryota > Viridiplantae > Streptophyta > Pinopsida > Pinales > Pinaceae > Pinus > Pinus tabuliformis. The sequence continues at coordinate 2,009,760,411 of CM062819.1, read as the reverse complement.
ATCTGGTACAGCTGCAAGTTGAGAAAGTTTATTTTTAGATCTGTACGCAGGTTGGCTTCGGTAAAAGGGCGTGTATACGCGGTTTCTGCTCATTAAAGTAGCGTATATCTTTTGAAGCTTGATTTTGGTTTACAGTGGGGTCTGACTGTTATTACAGAGTTCTGTAGTCTGCTCTGTGTTCTGGTAACTGGTGATTGACAGGGTTCAGTGGTTCAGTGATTCAAAGTTGGGTTGTTTTATGCTTCAATGATCTGTTGTGGAAATTGAATGAATTGTGGTCTTCAGATTGTAATGTTGTGCTTCAGGAATATCCAAGTCTGAAAATGTATGAAAAGTGATACCTGGAAGAAGGAAGATTGTAGGTCAGCACCTACGTACTAGTATCTTGGCTAGTACAAAAGCAAAGGGGGTTGGAGCTCCCTTCCAAGGAAGTTTGGAGAACGAGAGAAGGTTGAAGCCTTCTGCAGGTTGTAGCCTGTGTACTGGTATAAGGCTGCACCAGTACAAAAGATTGTAAACTGAAGTTTCATATTAAGAAAGATAGAGACAACTTGCAGCAGGTGGTTTTCACCCACATTGGGTTTCCACCTTATATCTTGGTGTTCATGTGTGTGGCTTTTTATCTGTTCTGTTATACTGCACATGTTTACTGTTAATATGATGAATAATGTCCTGATGCACTTAATTGAAGAATAAGCCAACTAAATTGTGAGTTTTCTGCTTATACGCTGTTTTACTTCGTCACAGTAGCGTGTACACGCTGGTTCACTTAACTGAAGTAGCGTATATGTTTTTGGGCATTTGAAAGTTTGACTAATCTGGTAATACTGATTCACCCCCCCTCTCAGTATTATTTCCAACAACCATTGCTTCCTAAGGCGGGAGGAATGATCCAGGTGGATCTTGGTGGCCACCTACCAAGTCCACCTGGACCCCCACCATTGTTTCTCTCAGCATTTTCAGTTTCCTTAATTGTAGCACAACTTACTATTTTTAGCAGTTTTTCGAGTCCTGAACTTCCGGAGCCGTTTTGAGGCCCTAAATGACGTTTTTTGGGAAATATGGGGGCAACATGGGTCCATGGACCGATGTTGCCCTTCCCAAAGTGGTAGTGCTTGGATAGATCTTTCTAACGAGCTATTGTACGCGTCAAACAGAGATCTAATGCCAAAGTTACGACCTCGGGAAGTTGATGTACCAATTTACCCAAACGGGGCCCACAATTTGGCATTTCATCTTCTAGGGTTAGGTTTTGGAATTTTAAGGTTTTTCCATTGTTTCTCAACAATAAATAAGCCTTCGAGCCTCATTGTAACATAGTTCAGAGGCATGTAGCCACCACATCTCTTCTCAGAGATAAGCTACCATCGCCCTAGCTGGTTTATTTCCATTACTATTTGTAAGCATATTTCAGTATTTCACATTAATGAAATGAAGTATTATTCCGCTGCATATCTATGTTTATGGTTATCTCTGTAATTTGTGGCGTTCCTGTTTAATTCCGGATCAGCCATGAAGGCATGTGAGGCTAATTCAAAGAGAACTTTTGTTCCAAGTTCCATGAGACAAATATGTCAAATTTGTTTCAAAGATGATTGCCATTGCTTTAAGCCTTTTTTGTAGCAAGAAGATGGTAGACATGCAGCTTATGGCAAGCATGCAATATTAGGCAGTTTTCAAGACAAGAACGATGATGTTAGTTTGCAATTGAAAGCTGAAGCCTCTACTAGTTCATGTCCTCATGAAAGCAAAAATGATGAACATGCAAAGCAGCACAAGAGGTATACATCTTCTCATGATCAATTTGATTGTTTTTCTACAAGGCATGAAAATTTTACATGCTTTAATGGAAGAAAGTTTCCTTGTACATATTGTGGTCAATTTAACCATCATGTTTCGAGATGCTGGATGAGGAAGAAAGCACATAGGGAACATATGAAGCAAATACTACCTTCAAAGAAGGTGCATAAGATTTTCACTTTTTGCCAAAAGAAGGGACATGTTGGCTCTCAATGTTTGACTTTACATCCAGCTTGTCGTCCGACATACATGTAGCAGGAGGACAAGAAGATTGGCAAAGGTGGAACCACATATTCCATTATTGATGTGGACAGGGAAGTTTCACATGAGGAAAAGTTGCAGTAGCAAAAATCACCATTGAAGTGGCTTGGTAAGAAGTGGATGGACTTCTTGACACAGTAAGATGTACTCCTTTTGTACATACAAACGTTGGATGTATGCATGTTTTGTTTTGTTGTTGAAAAATCTCGCCATGGAGCAATGTTTTCCATTTCCGCTCTTGTCACCGACATGTTGTTTTTTGGGGTTGACGTACCTATTGGTCTTAGAAGGAAGAGTTGAAGTTACACCTGTACATAGATGTTGTAGGTGTATTTGTCGAACTGGTAATAGTTCATTGTACATGATACATGCATAGGTGTTTGTAAATATATCTTGTTGTTAATCGACCAGTGTCGATTGTGTCGCACCTTGTTCATCGACTTGTGTTGATTGTGCCACTTATTGTGTCGACTTGTGTCGATTGTGTTGCACATGATTTGTCGACTTGTGTCGGTCGTGTACACACATGCTAATATTATGGTTGAGTCCATTTTTCAGCATATTTCAGGACAACTTGTTGTTGATGATTATCTTGTTGTACAAGTACCTTGGTGTCATTTGGTGCAGGGAAGAAATTGGTGCAAAGCAGTGCTCGATTCCATGAGCTGGTAAAGCATGAAAGCAAAGAGGGCTCAAATGTCAACATGGGTCTCTACTTGGTTCATTATGATTTGCTTACTTTTATTGTTCGTGAACGGAACCATTGTACCTCATTTTGAAGAAGTTTTGCAGCATGAATCCCAAGATTTTGGGATGGGCATTTGCATTACTTTCAGCATGCTACAACCAGTGCAAGTATTCTTCTATAGGTACTTTATTTTTTGAAGTTTGTTGTGGGTATTGGCCTAAGTCACATTCAGATTTCTTTTTGGAGAAAGAGGTCGCGATTTATGGGCATAGTGACAGTTGGCAAGCCCACATGTTCAGTGAGAGAATTCAACTCATACATCAACAAATTTCATTGCTAGTTTCTACAATTTTCAGATTTGACTAGCGAGCAAGCTTGGCGGGATTCGACAAGTACTTGGCTTATGAAGCAAAATTCGCCATGACGATAGTTGGTAAGGTAGGACATTTTGGCATCAATATGCTCATTTGGCTGAACAGAAGAGGATGTTTGTGTTCTCTCAAATGCTGTACAATTCAGTTCAATGTTTTTAGTAAGCTTTTGGGGACCAAAAGCCTTCTCATTTGGGAGGTGTGATCAGGAGCTCAGAACCAAGTATCGTAAAATGCTCAAAAATTAAAGTTCTCAGAACTGGTTTGAACCTGAATGACCAGATAGAGCTCTTCCTCCTGATTCTGGTGCCACAAATGGTTCGAAAAATGGTCTCCGTATGCAGAAGTTATGCCAAAAACAAAATTGCCCAATAACCCTTAATTTTTGAATTTGTTTCAAAAAAGTTAAAAAAGAATATTCCTTGGAATATTCTTAAGAATATTCCCAAAATATTTCAAAGAATATTCCTTTTAGGCAGCGAATAGGAGGCTGCCACGTGGTCTGGATGACGTCAGCAAGTATGTTGGGCGCATGTTTAAATTTTTTGGCAGTTCTGTGTATTGAACCCGCGACCTCCGTTATAATAGTGCCATGCCTTACCAATATACCAGCGCTTTGGAGCTTTGAAAAGCTTATGACATAAAGCTTATTTAAGTTTTAAATTATGGTTTGGGCAGGGCCCGAAGGGGGCTAGCCCCCTATACATAGGACCAGGCCCGAAGACCGTGGCCCAAACCTCACTGGCGGTCAACAAAATGTGTTGGTTATATAATATGTGGTCACATTACCACAAAGTGCAGGGTTAACATGTAGTTAAGTGCAGGTCAAGAAAATGTGTTGGCATGCAATCCCATGCAGAACCGCCAAGCCATAAACTATTCACATGGCATTCAATTAAACTGCAGTTAGAGCGCAGTTTAGCTGGCGGAAAATTTGGCAGAGCGCCAAATTTTGGCGGTCCCGCCATAATTAGCGGGCCTAACTGGACTCTAACTAAAGCTAGCTGGAGTCTTTCTAGGACCAACTAGCAATTGGGAGTAAATGGCCATAACTTTGGCTAGGGAAGTCCTTTTTGGAAGAATTTTTTTATTTTATTTTGGGTATCTTTGACCTTCTAAAGCCATTGGCACAGGTTTCACAGCCAACAAAGGTGATTTGCAAGTGTTTTTGCTTCATGGAAGTTTCAGGAGTCACTAGGGCCATTTCAGTGATTGAGCTGTGCTGGGCTAGGTTCATCTATTTAAGGTGAAACAAAAGCCTATTTCTGCTATAGGGAACCTTGTGAATCTAATGGAGGTGTTTTCAGAAGCGTTTGGAGACTTATAAAGGCCGATATGCTGAAGAGAAGTTTCAGGCAGCCCAGGGCCAACCATGGGAGAAGGCCTAGATTGGGGATACAGTGCTCATTTTGAGCAAATGAACAGTCATTTGTTTATGTCAAATATGTGCTGGAGATAGTAGTATAGGTTTCAGAGATATTTGAAGCATTCTAAAGGAGTTTGTGCCATTAAGAAGCTCAGGGAAGCTTAGTGCACCTACTGAAGGAATCAAGTCCAAGGGAGCCTAGATTTTCCTGCACAAAGAGGACAGCCATGTCAGGGATGTATATGGTTTTTCTAAACCCATAGGTTCATTCAATAACCTTTTGGAGTTGAGTGTGGAACTTGTAAAAGAATTCAAGCCATAATCCCAAAGAGCCAAGTCTAGTTGACTAGAGCTCACAGGAGACGTAGCCCATGAGATTGGGGTGAAATCCTTATTAAATTTGATTTTATGTGTGATGTTTATTAGCTGCCTTATATGTCTGATATATATGTTTAATATCACCTTAAACAAATCAAGTCAAAACACATAAACAAAAGAAAATACATACACCTCTATCAAGCTAAAATTTTGCATAACGTCAAATTCAAGAAAGGTCTATTTTTAATTGAATCTGAGTGTTTACTTCTTATTTCTTTAGGCAGAGTCTGTAGAGGGCTAGGTAGCTTCTGGATCTCATCCTCTCTTTAGAGGTGAAATATCCAGTAAATGCCCCTACAGTCTATCTCTGTATTAGAAATAAGAAGTTCGCATATTTGCAGATTTAAACTTGGAGTATTTGTGCACTCATTTACATTATTGGAAATGTATACCTTGCACCCTTTATCAAGTACATTCCATTTTCAGATCAGGTGGTTTAGTGAATATATCAACAACCTGTTCTTGGGAGGGAACATACTCCAATTTGACCTTTTGTTCAAGCACTTGTTCACGTAGAAAATGATATTTGATGGGTATGTGCTTGGTCTTGGAATGCATGACTGGATTCTTTGAAATACTGATTACACTTGTATTATCACATAGAATGGAGATGGGTGGAGTACATGTGATCTAAATGTCTTGCAATGTTTGCATCATCCAAAGGAGTTTTGTGTAGCAAGATGCAGCAGCCACATATTCTGCTTTAGCTGTAGATAATGCAATTGAACTTTGTTTCTTGCTTAACCAAGACACTAATCTAGAACCCATATAGAATGCACCACCACTAGTTCTTTTTCTGTCATCCACTCTTCCTGCCCAATCTGCATCTGTATATGCATGAAGTGTAAGATCTATATCCCTGGGATACCATAAACCAAAATTCTTAGTTCCTTGAAGATATTTGAAGATCCTTTTGACTGCTTGAAGGTGTGATTCCTTTGGATTTGCTTGGAATCTTCCAACTATTCCCACTGCATGCATGATGTCTGGTCGGGTACCTGTTAGATAAAGCAAACTGCCAATCATGGATCTGTAGGTTGGTTGATGTACTACTGCTGATTCATCATTTGAGCTGAGACTGCATCCTGTTATCATGGGGGTACATACTAGTTTAGAATCTTCCATGCCATATTTTTTCAAGATCTGCTTGAGATACTTGGTTTGTGATAGAAAAATACCATATTTATTTTGTTGAACTTGTAGGCCGATAAAATATGTGAGCTCACCAAGTACGAACATTTAAAATTCTTGCTGCATTACCAAAGCAAAGTTTTGACTCTTGGCTTCTTCATTGCTACCAAAAATGATATCATCAACATACACTACAAGTATTAGCAATTTATCATTAACAATCTTTGTATATAGATTCCTATCAACTGATCCTTTTGAAAAACCTTGTTGATGGGGGTATTTGTCAAGACGGTAATACCAAGCCCTTGGAGCTTGTTTTAGACCATAGAGAGCCATTCTGAGTCAACATACAAGTTTTGGATCATTTCCAAGGATGGATCCGTCTGGTTGCTCAATATATACTTCTTCTTCTAAGTCTCCATTAAGAAAGGCAGATTTTACATCCATTTGGTATACTTTGAATTTCTGAAAGCTAGAAAGAGCAAGGAACATTCTTATGGCTTCAAGTCTAGCAACAAGTGCAAAAGTTTCTTCAAAATCTATACCTTCTTATTGAGCATATCCTTTACAAACAAGTCTGGCCTTGTTTATGATAACTTCACCATTTTCATTCAGCTTGTTTTTAAATATCCATTTGGTTCCTATGATATTCTTATCATGAGGTCTAGGAACTAATTATCAAGTATTATTCTTTTCAATTTTCTCAAGTTCTTAATTCATGGCCTTGACCCAACATTCATCTTTGCATGCTTCATTTACATTTTTAGGTTCGATGGAGGAAAGCAATGCTAGATAGCTTGAAGCTTCTGTAATAGTTCTTCTTGTCTACACACCTGCCTCTTTCTGTCCCAAAATTTGAGTCTCTGGATGATTTTTCTGAACATACCTGGATGGAGTCTTTTCTTCTACCATTATCTGTTCTTCTGGTGCTTCATTGGTTTCTTCTTCTTCAGAATTAGTCTGATTTGATGTGGAAGGATAATCCTCATCTTCTTCACACTCTTCGGTTTTTACCTGCTTTGGATTTTTGCCTACTTCATCAATCACAACATCAATACTTTCAATAATTTTTCCAAGTCTTTTATTATAACACTTATAACCTTTACTTTGGGAAGAGTAACCAAGGAGAATGCCTTCATCTGCTCTAGGTTCAAACTTGCCAAGTTTTTCATTAGTGCTTTTGATGTAACATTTTCTTCCAAAAACTTTGAAGTATTTTACAGTAGGAGTCTTACCATACCAAAGTTCATGTGGAGTTTGAGTGTTGTTTACTCGAATGTTTGCTTTGTTGAGGATAGTGACGATAACAAATGTAGCTTCACCCCAGAAGGTTGCAGGAGTTCGAGACTTACCTAGCATGGCATGAGCCATTTGTTGAATAGTTCTGTTCATCCTTTCTACCACTCCATTTTGCTGAGGAGTCCTTATGGTGGAGAATTCTCTTTTTATTCCATGTTATTCACAAAAGTCGAAGAATTAATCTGAGGTAAATTCCCCTCCTTGATCAGATTGGAGGCATTTGATTTTGTGATCTAATTCATTTTCAACCAAAGCTTTGAAGGCTTTGAACTTTTCAAATGCTTCATATTTATGCTTTAAAAGTCCTATCCAACACATTCTGGAAAAAAAGTCAATGAACAATATAAAGTATTCTTCTGCACGAGGTGACTTTTTCCTTGATGGTCCACATAAATCAGTATGAACAAGTTCAAGAGGCTTACTAGCTGAACCTTCCTTTTCAGGGAAATGTGCTTTGGTTTTCTTACCAAATTGACGTGATTTGCATATTGTATTTTCTAGAATGCTGATATCCGGAAGATCATGAACAACCTAGTATCTGCATGCTTTTCTGAGGGAAGCTTAGATGCCCCAGTCTTCTATGCCATAGTAAGTGTTCATCATTTTTGCCTACATAGCACTGTTGTTGTCCTCCCTTGAGTATTTATAAGTTGTTTGGAGTTCTTACACCTTTGATCATTGTTTCTCCTGTATCAAGCTCACGAACAACACATCCATTTGATCGAAATACTACTTCGTTTCCTTGATCACACATTTGACTGACACTTAATAGGTTATGCTTAAGACCATCAACATACATAACATTCCTAGCTTTAACCTTTTCTTTTAAGAGAACAAAGCCTTTACCTTTTATGACAGCAGGAGTGTCATTTCCAAATGAGACCTTCTTTTCCTTTTCTAAGGCATTATATGACTAAAGTTTTTCTTTGTCACTTGTCATGTGTTTTGAGCATCCATTGTCGATATACCATCGATTTTCTTGTCCTTCTGCATACAAGGCTATACCACATTTTTCTGGTTGCGACTATTTCTTTTTCCATATTTTGGGACTTAATGAAGTTTGCTCATTTTGAGATGTTTGCCGAAATTTACTCCTGCATTCAGATTCTTCATGACCAAAGTTGTTACAGATAGAGCATTCTATTTCATTTTCAAGAAGAGAAAAGTTAGTGTAAGTCCATTTCATGATCCCTGTCACATTCCTTTGATTTCGTGCTTCTCTAGTCATGATTGTCTTGTAAGCAACACATTGAGTAGCTTTTTGTCCAAATTTATGACATGGAAACATTGGCCATTAAAAAATTTCCTGCGATTATCGAATCAGTTGACCTGGTGATTGTAGTTTCTATTGATATTCATTCTTGAAGTAGATTGAGTATGATTTACCTGAGGTTTGTAGCTTCTGTTCATTCTTGAAGTAAATTAAGCCTGATTTACCTAGTGATCTTCTTTTCACCTTTGCTGACGACTGTCAAACTGTTCACTGCTCTTTGCAGCATTGAGATAGCTTTTAGTGGAGGTTGATGGCTTCAATGATTGAGATGCTTCTTTAGTATATCCAAGACTTGTCTTTATCAGAGGAGAACGCTGCGCTTTGATAATTTCATTTAATGTTTCTGATCCTTTAGCAAATCTAAGATTGAGAGCTTTTGTTTTCTCAATATCCTTTCTTAGACCCACCATTTCACATTCCAGTTTTTCATTGTGTTTTTCTCTTTTAGCAAGTTGGAATGTCAGAGTATCTATAATCATATTCTTTTCTTCTAAACAGACTTTGAGTTTAGAGATTTCTTCATAAAGGTCATCTTCATCTAAAGCATCCAAGAAATCATCATCTTCAAAAGCCATTAGAAGTCTATAGTCATTACTATTTTCATCTTTATCACTATTTGATAAACCATCACTATCTTCATGAGTATAGTAGCTCTTCTTACTTACACTTTGTTTTCTATTCCATTTTGTTGATTCCTTACCTTTATCAAGCTTATCTTTATGAGGACATTTGGCAGCATAATGACTGACTCTTCCACAAGCAAAACATTTGAAAGGTAGTTTACCTCTGAATCTCTCAGAACCTCGTTGAAGGTTCTTGACAAAGTTTGCTTCTGCTTCTCCTTCTGAAATATGTCCTGATTCATGGAATTCTTTTCTTCCTGAAGCTTTGAATGTGACTTCTCTCATATCTGATGGACATCCTTTTCTCATTTCAAAAGCAGTTAAGATTTTGTGAAACTGTGTCATAGTAATAGTCTAAAGATCCTGCTTTTCTTCTATGGCAGATACTTTTGATTCAAACTTAGTAGACAAGGATCTTAAACCATTTTCAACTAAAGTAACTTCTTTTATCTCTTCACCCAAGTTCTTCATGCAATTAACAATTTCATCTATACGTAAGAAGTAACTAGCGATACTTTCATCATTGTGCATTTTGAGAGTTTCATATTGAATTATGAGAGATTGCAGTTTTGCACGTTTTACCTGATTATTTCCTTCATAGATTAGAATGACCTTGTTCGATATTTCTTTGGAAGTTTTGAGCTACATAACTTTGACAAATACTGATTTTGACAGGCTCCCTAATAATGTATTGGCTACCTTGGCATTGGTTTCATATAGCTTCTTACCTGCTGTATCTGTAGGAATTGCTGATGGAAAAGTATATCCTCCTTCCATGATTTCCCAGACATCTGTTCCAAGAGATTGAAGATAGGCTGTAGTCCTTACCTTCCAATAAACAAAGTTGCTTCCATCAAAGATTGGTGGTCTAATGGATCCCTCTCTTTCGTAGTTACTCATGATGATAGATCTTCCTTCAAGAGATCAAGCTTCTTTTGAAGGACCTGCTCTGATGCCAATTGTTGGAAATAATACTGGGGGGGGGGGTGAATCAGTATTAGCAAGTTAATAATATTTCATTTCCACAATCAGAATCATATACGCTACTTCAGTTAATGGAACTTGCGTGTATACGCAACTGTATTTAAGGCAACTAGTGTATATCCTGCAAACTTATGATTCAGTTAATTTATCATATGTTGATCTTTACTCAGTGCATCAGAACCATATAAAAAGTAACCAGGTGCAGTAAAACAGAACAGACAATCACACACACATGAACACAAGATATAAGGTGCAAACCCAATGTGGGTGAAAACTGCCTGCTGTAATCGTCTCTATCTTCTTTTAATAAGAAACTTCTTTTTACAATTTTTGTACTGGTGCAATCTTATATCAGTACACAGAATTCTACCTGCAGAAGGCTATAACCTTCTCTTGTTCTCCAGCTTCTCCTGGAAGGGAGCTACAACCCCCTAGCTCTTGTACTAGCTAATATGTTTACTAGTACGTAGGTGCTGGCTTACAGAAGGCTACCACCTTCTCTTTTCTTCTAGGGACCACGTTTCATAAATTTTCAGTCTGGATCCATCAATAACATCAACGAAACATCAAATATATCTGCATCAATCAATCTCCTTTTCACCAACCAAAATTGAATCAATCAGTCACTTCCCAGAATTTTGTAACTAGAATACAGAAACAGTAACCAGAACCCATGCTAGAACCCAGAACACTGCAACAACAAATAGAAGTAGCTAAAGCATATTTGATTAGGTATACGCTACTTCAATGTGTCGAACCTGTGTACATACGCTGTTTTCTCAAGGTGAACCTACGTAAACGCTGTTTTGATATGCAGAACCAGCGTGTATATGCACCTTTGCTAAAGTGAACCTGCGTACAGATTTGTAAATGATGACTTAAACTTTACAACAATTCCAAACATCAGTTAAACCTAGATCATCATATTTACAGATTACAACATGCGCCAGTTATTCAGATAAGAAATCAAAACCACATAAAGATACTTCTCTTCAAGCCTCAAGATCTTGACCCATCAATAGAACTTATCCTTCATCAAGTGCTCAGGTTCATCCTTGATTTAGATCTAGATTTGCACCATAACCCAATAACCTGTATTCTAGATCTTGCTTTTCATTAGATGTTCAATTCATGAGTGCCTTTGCCTAATGATCTTCTCCTCCTTTTATAGTCTGAGGCCTTACTCAATACCATGGTCCAAAACTGCTTAGAATCAATACCTTGGACCAAATACCTGGGGTCAACACTTCGGACAAGATACCTTGGACCAATTCCATGGATCAAAATACCGTGGACCAAATACCACTGACCAAAACTAAGTTTTCCAACATGTACGTGCCTTTCCTTCCGTGAAAGTGCGTGTGTACGCTACACGCAACTTTTGGTCTGCGAACCCGTGTGTACACATAGCTTGGTCAATGGGGAACCTGTGTATACCTCTCTTTCTTCATTCCGTGAGCCTAAACTGTGATTTGTCATCTGTGTGAGTTGCCATCAAGGACAACACCTGTGTCATAGTGCCAAATCTGTATCATAATGCCAACATATTTATATACATTTGACACGCCCAAGAATCTTTAGCTTTATAACGCTTTACCACTCATGACCCATGCCATCAATCAATCTAACACGTTCTGCACACCCATCCTCATTATATCTCTAGAATTGCTTTCAACGAAGTGCCTCAACAAAATATTGCAACTATGGATTATGAAAGTAACAATGTTATGCAAAGTTTCTCAAATGAAAAATTGTTTTGTCACATGCAACATTCTATATTTAGGCAATGTTCCACTCAGTCATTTGATCCATTTCTCTAAGTCTTATGCCACAAATTCGTACATATGCATTAGTTGAAAGATATGCTTTGGCTGCAGGAATTCATCAATGTCCACATTCGACATATAACACATTGAATTCTCTGTCCATATTAGTAGAAGCTGATATTGTATGTGCCCATTAATACTCTGAATTCTATTCAACCACACTTCTTTTCAATAGTAGCCAATGTGCCAAGTTTAACAATAAAGCCAATATTTTTTTTCTTCACGAGTTCCCTAGAATCATTCGAAGGCCCATCGATTTTCATGCCTAACCTCCTCCTCCTCTTTAAGTGTAAAACCGTTTTTTATATTGAAAATTTCACTTATTTCTTTTGGCGTTTCCCTTTTAACATGTCAACAACAATTTGACATGTAAGATCAAGGAGAATATAATTTATTTATTTTTGTTTTTGTTATGTACCTGTGTGATCATCTTCATTTTGCTTCACTTTTCCTTTATTCTATTTGTTCTTACTCAAGGTTATTTCTTTGTTGCAATTGCAAAGGGCTGCTTCGTGGTGACCAGTCTCTCCTTGATCTAGGGGAATATAGAAAAAGAAGTGGCCTTGAAAATATCTCAAAAATCAAAGTATTTAGATGGAAGTGAAATAAGAACTAGATCATAGTGCTCATTGGCCTAATTCCAATGGTGTGAATGACACTCAAATCCGAGTTCGTATGCTCAAGTTATAGTTGGTCGAATTTATAGTCAAACTTGGACAAGTTGGAGTCTTAATGAGGTAACAAATTGGCAGAACCTTAGCACACAAAATCCGACTGTTGGAATAGGTGAAAATGTTGCCTCTTTAATTTATCTAATAACCCTTATTTTCCTACAGATGAATTTTAACTACATGGTTTGAAAACAAAAAACAAAAAAAAATATATATTTTTGTGGGGCAGGCTACCACCCTCACCACCACCCGATGGTCAAGACCAACGACACAGAAATATATCGCATATATATTTAAAACAAAGGTGTGTGCTGGGTGGCCAGGCCACCCTCGACAGACCCACCCAAGCTCGGTGGAACCAACAAATATATATTTAACACAAATCACAACCGTTGATGATATATTATGTAACTGCCACGGTCAAGATAAAACCACTGTGAAAAAATCATATATTTCACACCATAAAAAGAGTTCCATTGGGTTCAACCCCAACCACCCAATCCGATGCGTCTTAACATAGTACCACAGTCCAATGGGGCAACAACCCATCCGTTGAATTTTTTGCCTACCTTTTTACATATAAACTCAACTCATTTTCCTAAGGGAAGACAGGCATAGGGCAGACGAAGGAACCAAGAGTAGTCCAAAGGTGTGGAACCCTAAGAGAGGGTATCTTGGAGATGCTGAAAATATTCCCTTAGAGGGCCAGAGGTGTCAGTGTCAGAATTGGACAAGTTTATAGTCAATTTTTCATGTTTTCAAGCCAGGAATCCATTTGTGCATTCCATTTCTCCATCTAAGCTCTGGTGATCATCTCGATTGGAGGTATATGGGTCATTTTTGTAAAGTTGCTTGTAACTGATTTCTTTGATGGCACTTAATAAAAGAAGGTCTCCCCACTTTTGCGTGTGGCCCATAGACGTCGCCCGCATTGGTTGAACTCTGTAATAAAATCATTGTGTCTTTGATATTATGTTTTCTTATGATTTTTGCTCCTTTTCATGTGTTTAAGTTACATGGTTATGTATGCTCTTTTATATGAAATTCTGAATGCATCCTTGAAGTTAAAAGATCTGGATCAAGTTTGGTATTAGAGTAGGTCTTCTTGATGCGAGTTATACTATTGAATGCTAACCAAGAACAAGCTCCAAAGAGGTAAACGAAAAATTAAATCCTTTGATCCCGAAGCAGGGCATGCACCACGAAGCTGAAACATGGAAAACGAGAAAGCTCGAATCGAGGAAGAGAAAAACTATCGCAAGATCTTCTTCACCATGGAAAAGAAAGTTGACAAGCTATTTGCAAAGTATGAGAAGATAATCAAGCCTGAGAATAAAGAGCCAGATGACCATGCATCGGTAAATCATGGAGGCAAAGGAGAAGTGCCTGTAGGTTTTAACCCCGTACAGAAATTACCTGCATATGAATTCTTAAACACAGAAAATAAACAAGGCGAGAGCAGAACACATAAAACACATATACACAAATATTTCCCCCGGATCCAAAAACTAGGACTACCAGCTTGATTTTTCATTGTGTTCCTTTGAATGTGACAATACATATTTATACATGCTGAAGCATCCAATACCATGGACCAAAAACCATCGCGTCCAAAACCATGGACCAAAAACCATCGCATCCAAAACCATGTGCAAAAATCATGCACAAAACCATAGGTAGGTTTTCCCAACCAAACATAGGGTCCAAAACCAAAATTTTCCGAGGCGCTACCTCGGACCCCATAGAGTGGGGTTACCTGCACCCCTCAAACCCCCTGTGAACCCCCCTGCTAAGCAATCAGCGCAACAAAGGGGAGGCTTCGCCCCCCTTCTAACCCCTCAGTTAACTACGTGGGCTAGTCATGGAAAGAATACAACACAACCCAACATTCTCCCATTTGTCGTTTTCTTTCCACAGGAGGGCATAGGAGATCTTAGTCATTGATCAGCCCTGCAACACCCATTGTTTCTCTACACCAAGAGAACTTCTCAGAGCTCACAGATTTTGTCAATGCATCTGCATTATTCTTCAAAGTGTCCGCCTTTACCAGCAACACCTTTTTTTCTTCTATCATATCCCTCACAAAGTGATACTAAACATCAATGTTCTTTGTCTTTGAATGATATGCAGGGTTCTTTGCTAAGAAAATTACACTTTGGCTGTCACAGTCTATCCTTATAGCTCCCTGTATTAACCCCATACTTGAACATAATATCTGCAACCAAACTACTTCCTTTCTTGCATGAGTGGCTGCCATGTATTCTATTAGGTTCCTATACCAATAGGTGTCATATTTCATGATTGACTGTGGAAATGCCACATATGATCATCCTTTCCATCCTGCAAAGGTTCCATATTTTCAAAAAAAAAAAAAACATTTAAAAAATGTAAAGAGGGTATACCCTAAAAGAAAAATCAAAGGGAAAAAAGAATGAATTGGTCAAGGAAACAAAGAAAATGAACTCCAAAGAAAGACCAGGAAAGTGGCTAGTCAAAATGCCACTACTGTCCTATTTTTGCAAACAAGTTCAAATCATGCAATCAGTGACCTCTGTCACACTTGATGGATGGCCAAACACCTCAATCTTGGCCAGTCCATGTTTAAATTTCTTGTTTTAGCATTAGAGAATAAGGTATGTTCCAACAGTTCAAGCTTGGCAGATCAATAGGTAGGTAGAGAAGCAAGGGGAGCTCAACAACTGAATCTGAGCCCCTGGAAGAAATAAGGGCAGACTTAGATAGGAGGGCAGCTAAAAGAAAATAAGAGAGAGGGGTTGCTAGTTCAAATGCACCCAATCAAAAGGAAGAAAAAATGTTAGGTGTATTAGGCTGGGTAGGCAGTTGGATGTTGCAGAAGCAAGTTTGAGATCAGTTTTGTCTTTTTGAGTATGATTTATCTCAGGGATATTACAGCTACCATGGAAAAGTGGCTGCTAAATAGTTGGAGCATGACTAATTTCCCCTCCCATTTCCCCAAGAACCCTTACTAACATCCCTTCAAGGACATTGAGATCTACTCAGTGGTCCTAACTCATTTCATTTTATGAGAAATACTGAGTGGAACTCTGGGTTCACTTAATCAAAACAAGCCACATTTCTTGTGTAAAAAGACCCTTCCATTTCACTTTCATTTTTCTAAGAACCTAAGTTTTACCTTATAAACTTAGCATTCTCCCTTCATAAAACCATATTAACATCCTAACTCTAACTCTATTATATAGCTCCTATTTAAAGTTTTCCCCTCCCATACTATGTAAAAATACATAAAAAAACCCAAAATTCTATAATATCCCGACCCCTGGCAAGTATAGCCATATATCAAAGTTTTCGGGAATTAAAAGGTTTGGCAGAAACCTTATAATAGCCCTCCGCGTTCAAAACCATTGGAGTTTATTTAACACTTGGTTAAACAAACAACCGCGCCCATAAACCCCTGTTAACCAAGGTTTATACCCCGCAAACATTAAAAAACATTAAAATAATGCGCGGGTCCTGTGTTATAAACCTCCGCCAACTTACCCCTCCGTCAACCGTCAGATCTGATCCCCCAGATCGGATGGCTCTCGTCCATATCGGAGCCGCTCCGATGTACGAAGAATAGCTCCCGATAAAAAGCGGTTTTCCTGCCATACCGCGGGACGTGTGTCGCTACCCTATTGTATCGCGTCCATTCTACCAGAAACCACCATTGTACATAAGGCGGTGCGATGA
Organism: Pinus tabuliformis; assembly: GCA_031772625.1. NCBI lineage: Eukaryota > Viridiplantae > Streptophyta > Pinopsida > Pinales > Pinaceae > Pinus > Pinus tabuliformis. Next base: position 2,009,744,029 of record CM062819.1, on the reverse strand, counting down.
AACCGTAAACCACCCTCACTTCCCACCGCCCATGTCGCTACCCACGTCAGCTGCCACCCCGCCACTGTTTCGTTTGCCGTGTTCGCCACGTCAGTGCCAAGTCACCTTCCGCACCCCCGCTACCCTACAAAAGTGACGTCATGCTGATGTCAGCCGACCAACGCGCGCCAATAACTCGCCAAAATCAAAATTTTTGTTAAAAAGTCGTTTTAACGACGTTTTTGTCCATTTCTCTTTGTTCATCTTGCGCGAGCTTTGCATGGCTTTCGACGTCCAAAACAACATTTTCTCTGCACAGTCCGCCACCCAGAGGAATTCAATCCACAGCTCGGCCCCTCAGCTCAGTCTTCTACCCACATTTCGCACCAGGCACCCATAGAACAGGTATTTACCCGTAATTTGCTTAAAAACCTTGTTTTTCCAAAGTTTTCTGTAAAAAGTGCCCGAAGAACTAGAATTCAACTTAAAGTGCGTTGTTGCCTACAAACCTCTGCATTATAAATCACTATTTTACCCCTTTTTTCAAAGAAAACCTGCGAATTCTGTTCTCCTCTGTAAATTTCCCATTAAACTAAAATTCAAGCCCATTTCCGCCTGCAAAATCTCCAAAAAAGCCCAAATATTGAGTGAAATTTGTCAAATCACCTGCAAAAAGAGCACCATTTCCACTGTTTTATCTAGCTTCTCAAACTAAAGTCTGCAAACTTTGTCTTTTCTATGAATTTTACCCAGTGAGGCAATTTCTAAATAAAATTCAGTTTGCAAATTTCCTAAGAAAAAACCCCAGAGCCAGTACTCTGTTTTCTGCTGCTACACAGACCCAAATTCCAATTATAAACACAGACAGTTGAAGCATGGACGATCCAGTGGCCTTGAATGTTGCCCTCTTGAATGCACCACATAAGGAATTGGAATGGATACCCCTTGCTGACAGGGATTTCCAAATTAAGGATATCATGGGTTACAAGCCTCACCTTCAAGCCTTTTGTGAAATTAGAAATAGCTACAGAAGCAACACTGATGTCTTGGGAATTTGGGAGTTCAACATGCCTATCCATTACCTCCCTTCAGTGAATGTGCTCCCTGATTTCATCCATTTATGCTGTGCAAATTATGAACCCACACAAAGAGCAGTTATGGCTCCATCTGGGACTGTCCTCTTCTATATTACTGCTCAATCCATAAATGAGATGCTGAACTTTAAGCCAACTCAGCCTCTGGCTCCTCTCACCATGAAATTCTTGCTTGACCAAGGTGCCAAACTGCCCAGTTCAAAGATAATCAGAATTGCTCAGTTATTCATGAAACCAAATTGCCAGCCCCAGCAGCGTCCTCCTTATCTCCATTCTTGGTTTAATGAGGCAGGGCAACTCATTGTAGACATGATATCCTACATTTTAGGATTCAAAACCAGTGAGTTTGTTGATGAAACTGTTTTAGTATTGATGTCCATATTCACTCCAGGACAACCCCCTGCTATCAAGTATGATTATGCCACCTTCATAGCAAATAAAATCCATGAGCAATTCATGAACTTGGACAGAGAAGGAGTGTTCAAATACACATCCTACATATATCATTTGTTGCTGTAATATCAACCTGATAGTTTCCAAATTCCTCTTAGAAGATTGGACCTCAAAGGTGAAAGGAGGTCTGTAATTTTCTGGACCTCAGTATTCCATGAGGTCCACAACTCCCCTTATACATATTGTGAGTTCATTGACCTGTTCATATATCCAGCCACTTCTTTATTGATGACAACTCCTCCTGCCAGGCTCTCTACTGAAATGCAGAAAATTCTACATCTCTCCAAGGAATACAGTATCGGTGACTGGTATTTTTACCAAAATCACACAGTGATCCGGATTTATGGCTGTGAATTATCCCCTTACAAGCTGCCAAAGTATGTCCCTATGAGACTCTTTGCCCTGGAATACTTCCGGCAATTTAGTAGTTCAGATTTGACTCATTTCTATGGTGCTAGGAAAAAGGCACAGCTCAAGATAAGACATCAATTGGGCCCTTTTATTTTCAATAAAAGGGAAGAAGCCTGGGAAGAAGCAGATAAGGTTTTAAGGGATCAACTTATGCTAAAACAAAGTTTTCATTGGTCACCATATGACCCTGAACATTTCATAAGTTTTAGAAGAGTCAAAAACAAGCTTACAAGATATGTGCACCAAAAAATCCTTGAAATTGAACAATATGCTAATCAACAAGAATGGGTAGAAGGCACATTAGTTGAAGAGATTATTGAAGAAGAGAAATTAGAGAAAGCAATGAAAGGGCTTGAAAAAACACTTGACCTGGAATCTTTTGGATAGGTCCCTTTCATATTGCCTCAACACATTAGAGCGGGGACATCATCTGCCACAACTTCTCAACAGCCTGCCCAAGAGAGTATTCCACCTGCAGGGACATCCAAAGGCAAGGAAGTGCTGCATTCAAACCAAGATATAATGGCAGACTCGCAAGATGCATCAAAGGAATAAAGCCAAGGGCAAGGTCCTTCAACAAAAACAACAGTACCTGAAATCCCTGTGTTACAAACTCCTCTCAATGAGGAAAGGGCCAAGAAAAGGGATAGGCAGGAAGACACACCTACAAGTGGATCGGCAGAACAGCAAGGGGAAAAGAGGCAAAGGTTGAATCCTTACTCTGAAGAAGAATTGGCAGAAGATATAGCATACAACCTAAGGGATGAGGGAACAACTGAACATCAGATTCCTCCAATTTTGGAAACATCAACTAGCTCATATCAGAAAGAGCTAGTGGGGCAGCATGGTGAAGAAGTCACATCCACCAGGCCACCGAGCAAACAACAGAGCAAGCAAGGCTCGGATATCAAGAAATCCTTCACTAAAATAAAGGCTTGAAATGACCCAATAAGGATCGAACTTTATAATCAGTTGCTGAGAACAGCCCCCACAAATCAATAAAGGCTAATGGCAGCCTATGATATTCAAGAAGGGAAAATGACTCTTAGTCACTTTAGGCCCACAATGCAGCAGCCACAGTCAGCTGCTGATTATATCAGGACCAATCTGGAAGTTCTCTCTAAAGACATCCACCCAATGGACCAAATTGAATTACATAAACAAACCGGAGAAATGGTGTACTCCACCTTGGCAGACAAGGCATTATTAGCTCACAAATTGCAGAATTCATTGCACAACACCTCTGCCCAATTAGAGTTGGAGAAGGCCTCCTCATTAGCCAAGGATAACAGTATCAAAGCCTTGGAGGAAATTATTATTGACCTGGGACATGATCCCAAGGATCCTAAGGGCATATAGGCCTTAATAAAAAAGAAAGAAGAAGATATTGCAACCCTCAGGAAGTAGCTCAAGCTGCTAATTACAATGCACCCTCAAACCACAGAAGTTGCACAACAGAAAGAAGAGGAGGACATGGTGAGTTTGCTGATGAGGATGAATGAAAGACTGGCAGAAACAGAGAAGGCATTGGAGGAAGCACTACAAGGAAAACAGGGAGAGTTGGCCTCTCAGCCATCTCAAACGGCTCCAATCGTCACAACAACTCCTCCAACAACTACAACAGCAGTCCCTCCCACTATCCCAGAATCAACAGCAGGTACCTCAGCTCCAGCAACAATTACAACAACAACTACAACAGCAACAACAGTAGTACCAGATACCAGCTTGAGCATGGAAGATATGATAAAGGAAATAAAGGCTTTAGAACTCCAAATGGCAGAGCTAAAGGAAGCCAAAGAAAAACTGGCCAAACTAGAGGTGAATTATGATAAATCCAAGATAACTGTAGCAGAAAAAACTAGAGAAGTAAAGGCCTTGGAAAACAAGGTAAAATCCTTGGAGAAAGACCTTACTCTTCATAAAACTCTGGCAGAAATCAAAACAATTTTGTGGACTAAAATTGGCCAGTCCATCACTGATCAATGGACATCAATACAGACTATCCATGACCAAATTGAATTGATAGAAATAGCTCAAGTTGAGATTCAAAAGGCCAGAGAATTATTAGCAAACAAGCCCAAACAAACCAATAGACTAATTCACTTTTTGAATACTCATACCGGAGAGCAGCTAGCAGCTCTAGATATTCAGGACAGAACAGGTACAATTTTGATAGTGAAAAAGGTGCTGACCATGAGGAATTTTGTACAAAATCTGGAAAGAAAGTGCCAAGAGATGCAGACAGAAATAAATGCCTTTACAGAAAAGTTTGCAGTCTTGCAGAGCAAAGGGTTACCCAGCTTATTGACCAGCAATCGGAGACTATTGACACATGAACAATATGCTCACAGGGTAAATACCTATGTTACCAATCAAATTACAGCATCATCAAGCATTTCAGAAGACACAGTACCTCCCTCTGGATAGAGCTTATATGACAAAATTGGAAAATATGGTCTTTATCGAGCATGAGATAACACATCTTTTTGAAGTCCAACCCAATTACTACAGGTATACTGAAGCTGATGAAACATTAATAAAACTACAAAGACACCAGTTGCCAACATATCAATGGTGGCAGGGCATGTTGGAGGTTTTACCACCAAGGTAGTGTTGGCGCTAATTCTTTTTCGATTGTCTCCATCTAATCAAATTTAATCCGCGTGCCACATATCATAAATATGACAACAGCAAGGAAGGAGCTCACGCCAAAACGCATTAAAGGGGAATCAAGTATAGATGGAAGGGCCAGGACAGCAACGCAGGAATGCAGGATAAAGAGACAACTACGAGCCGACTGGTTGAGTCAAAAAGTCAAATATGTCAGACCACCTAAGGCAGCCAGCACAACGCAAGTTACTCCTGCATTCACTGCGCTCTGTTTTCAATGTCATTTACTGCCTTTAAAGAAGTAGATGGATGAAGTTAATGCTTGATATTTTCTCTATGAGATATTTTGTAACTCTTTTTATAAATACCTCCTCAAGATATGTATTGTTGTTGGTTGGTGAATATCATTCTGGACCTGCGCTATAAATTTTGAGAACTCTTCTGAAATAAAGATTGCTGGAATGCTTTGCTAGTGAACTTGCTGGTTATGGAATTAATGGCAAAAGAACATGTTGCAGAATTCTTGTGTTACTTCATGGATCAATAAGTCTTCTTTAAACTCTCGTTTTACTATATTTATGTTTTACATATCATTCATATATCATGTCCTAAATTACAGGAAAAAAGAATAGCCCAGAATTTACTTTGTTGTACTCTGTGTTCAATTCCTGTCATTTTTTATGTTTTCTATAGGACTAGCATAGGCAGGAATTCTTAACTGCTCCTGTCTCCCTGGTTCTTGCACTCTAAATATAATTAATGAATTCTTAACTGCTCGGTAATATTTACTCATTTTCCCTCTGTTAGCGTAATGAAAGATTCTTAATTGCCTTTCATTCCCTGACTTCAATTCATCTTATTCTAGCTTGAAAATTGTTCTATGTTTAATTATCTTTCTCTGTAGTCCTCCTTTTGCCTAAGAAACCATACCCAGTAATTCATTCTCACTGACTCCATTAACCCAATGGTCTGAACTTCTTCACACTTTGCAGCCCTGTTTTATTGAATGTCACCTTCCAAACACCAAACAAAAACTTGTGCCTCATAACTAGCCTAACATATAGCAAAACAATGCTAAATTACAAAGAGAGAGCCCTCTGTGGTTGCAGATTGGCTAGAATCTGCAGCTAAAAGACTGGTCAGTGGTTACCTCGGCCGTATTCCCTCCTTAGAATTTTCCTGGAGAACAACCTGAGTGATAACATCATTGGCGACTCCACTGGGGAGCTGAATGACTGTGTTTGTTACTGCTGTCTATTTTCTAAAGTTACAGATGGAGCCTGAAGTTAGCCAGGTAGCCTTTGAAACTGTTTTTGCTGTGCATTTATAGGAGTAAATAAAAGCTGCTTCAGTCAATCTCTAGTCTAGTTTTAGGCTTTAAAACAATTGTTTCAAAAATTTGATCAGTTTCCTCTTGTTTTCAAAAAATCTTCAGGAAAACTCAACCCTCTTACAATTCATACTTTCCTAGAAAAATATTGTCAAAAACAATGTACTTCAAGGATTCCCAGAAAATACCAAAAACAGATTTAAAAGCTGGCTCCAAAGAAGAAAAGTTGTTACACTAGATCAAACCCGGATCCTAATCCTCCAGCTATTTTTGAAAACCCTAACTTGATCTCTAAAAATCTTAAAAGACAAGAAAGTGTAGAGAATTCTGCTGATTTAAAACTCGATATACTTCAGCAAAACCTTACCCAATCACCTCCTGGAAAAGCAGCAGTCCTTTCTACTGTGGCTACAACTTCTTCTAGTTCACCATCATCACTCCAAAGCATCTTTTCCACTCCTCCATCCACTCCGTTTATCTCAGCTGTTATCCCTGTGCTACCAGTTGTTCCATTTATACCTGTAAATATGGCAAACTGATATGCCCCTCTACAGTTGCCTGCAAATCCAGGGGCTATGCCTCAAGACTATTAAAGCAAAATCACATATTTTGATGGTACTGGCTCCTATACAACCCAACAACACATTAAGAAAATGATGGACTACTTTGAGAACTATGAAATTGATGACAATGATGTCAGAATGAAATTTTTGTCCAAAGCTTAACTGGTGACGTGAGGACTTGGTTTAGAGCACTTGCTGCAAGCACAATTGCTGATCTAGATGCCCTTTACCAAACCTTTCTGAACAGATGGGAAAAGAAGAAGGACCCATTGCATATCCTATCAGAATATGACAGTTTAAAAAGAGGCCCACAAGAAACTGTCCAAGACTATTGTGCTAGATTCAACAATGTGTACAATGCTATCCCTTAGAACCTTAGACCTCCGCCTGACTTAGCCTTAATCAAATTCCCTGATGGATTTGAATTTGACATGGCATATCAGCTAAGGGAAAGAGCTCCTTCTAGCTTATAAGACTTGCAGAGCATAGCTGCTAGCGTAGAAGCCAATCTGATCTCTAAAAGAGCTCGAGCTAGAGCTGAAAGAAGGACTACCTTCAAAGAAGAGCCTTCAGCACTTGAACAAAACCTAGATGAAATCATCAAAGGCATGGATAGACTGGGTGATAGAGTAGAAACCATTGAAAGAAAATCCTCTCGGGAAAGTCAACCAAGCAACACCACTAGAAATCCAAACTTTAGAAAAAATCAAAATCCTAACACCAGGAAGGCTGGCCCTGATCAGAATATTAGACCTCCATTTCAAGAGAACTATGCCAAAGCCTCCACCTCTAGTGAGCCAATAGAGGATGCTAAAATCAACCTAATGGGTCTAAACAGTGAACAACAAATCTTTTTGACACAAGATTACCAAGAAGCTCATAATTTCAACCAATTTCAAATCAAGTCCGGAGAATCTTTTGATTTCAGAGAAGGATATGATGCAACTGTCTATGAGGTGAATAAACAGTACAAATTAAGAAGCAGAATGGTAGATGTCCCTGAATCTAGCAAGCTGAAAGACACTAAGCAACCTAAAAAAGCAAAGGATAAAACTACCCTGACAAAATTCCCTACTAAAACAGACCTCAACCCAAAAGAACCCACGGTAGAGGACATAATAGATTGGCAGCCCTAAAAAAGTCAGCCATCCACCTCCTCTCCTCCAAAAGAAAATATAAACAGTTCTTCTGAAAACAATTTCAAAGCAGATTTAGGTCATAACAACACTCATAATCAAGAAAAAACCACTGAAAACACAGCAGAAAAGGAAAACCTTGCTGCCCAGAATACAAAGATTCAAGTGGAAAAAACAACCTAGAAACAGAAATTGGCAAGTTAAAAATAGCCATTCCACTATCCGAATTGGCTAAACATGAGGATTTTAGAGGACAAATCAGTAGGTCACTTCAAATATCAGAGAATAGAGATGCAGTCAATGTTTTAGATGACCAACCAGAGCTGATCTTTGGTCCTGAGGCAAATGGTAAAATAGTAGATGGAGGAGTTCCTCCATTCTATGTAAGCTTAAACATTCATGATAAAGTGATACATAATGCAATGTTTGATTCAGGAGCTTCCCATAATCTAATGCCTAAGTCTGTGATGGAAAGATTGGACCTAGATATCATAAGGCCATACAAGGACTTTTTCTCATTCGATTCTAGCCAGGTCAGGTGTCTAGGCCTTATCAAAGATTTGTGTGTATCTCTAGTGCAATACCCGGCCAAGACTATTCTAATGGATGTGGTGGTAGCTGATATCCCACCAAAGTATGGAATGCTTTTGTCCATATCTTGGGGTGCAAAACTCCAAGGATCTTTGCAGCTAGACATGTCTTATGCCACCATTTCAGTCTTTAGCCAGCCAAAGAGATTGTACCGTGAAACATTGATGAAATATGTGGTCAGCAGTCAAGAGAAACCCCAAAACTTCCCCATTTATTCCATGCATTCCGATATGGATTCATTCATCTTATATAATGCTGAAAGGTGTCCCAAAACTGATGTCAAACTCATAGAATCAGCACAAGCAAAAAACATAAATGAACAGTCTAGTGCTCAAGATCAAAAAATTGTTGAACTATTTGATGCAACAAACAAGCAAACCAAACCATCTGAGTTACAAAATCCAAATCTGCCCATTGAACAAGTTTTCAAAACTTCCAAGGCTAGTTTTAGTCAAGAAATCTTATGGTACTTGGAGTTTGATGGGTCAGTGAATAAATTGGGAGCAGGGGCAGGGATTTGGATACACAACATGCAAAATGACCATGCTCAAGGTCATGCATATATGCTGAATTTCAGATGTACAAACAATATGGCTGAATATGAAGCCCTGTTGCTAGGACTCAAACTGATTAGAAATCTAAGGGCAACTAAAGTTTCAATTCTAGGGGACTCAGATTTGATTATCCAACAGATGAAGGGGAACTTTGTTACTAATGATCTTAGGTTGAGAGCTTATAGAGGGGCAACAATTGAAATACTCAACACAAATTCCAAGAAATCATAATTTACATGCTCATAGTTTGGCAACTTTTGCCAGCACTTGCAAGTTGCGATTTGAGCCTAATCACCACTTCACTGCAGAAATTAAACACAGACCTGTTGTCCCAGATAATGTAAAAAATTGGCAAGTATTTGAAAATGACACCCAAATCAATAATTTCTTGACTTTGAAAGAGGAATTCTCAAGGACAAACATAGACACTAGCACCATTTGTGATCAACAACAAATAGACAAAATTGAGAAAAATATATTAGCTGAAACAGCAAATTAGATTTTGCATCCAACAACTTTTTCCAACAAAAATTTACAAGAGCTAAAGCAAATGGACCTTGATGAAATTGCTGAGGGAGAATCTGAAGTGATTGAGCTGAAGGATAATTTTCTACCCACAGGCCTAACTCCTTTGGAGGATATTTTTGATTCAAATGATATACCAAGAAATCCAAAGATGCAACCTTTAAATGCAGAAATTGAGGACCGTAATATAGGGACTGCACAAGACCCCAAGATGGTAAAATTATCCAAAGTCCTGCCTCCCAACCAAAAACTAAAATATATTGAGCTATTTAAAGAGTTTCAAGATGTCTTTGCATGGAGCTATGAAGACCTCAAGTCCTATGATACTTCGGTCATCCAACACACAATACATTTAAAAAAATCAAAAGCCTTCTAAACAAAAACTTAGAAGGTTTAATTCAGTTTTCTTTCCTCTCATTGAGAAAGAGGTCAAAAGAACGTATCAAGCTAGAATAATTGCACCCATCAGATTCTCAGAATGGATTTCGAATCTAGTTCCTACTAGGAAGAAAACTGGAGAGATAAGACTGTGTGTTGACTTAAGAAATTTGAATAAAGTCTCTCTCAAAGACCACTACCCCTTACCTAAGATGGATCACATTTTACAAAGGGTAGTGGGAGCTTCTAGGATCTCACTGTTAGATGGATTCTCAGAATTTAATCAGATCTTATTTCACCCGGATGATCAAGATAAAACTGCCTTTACAACACCTTGGGGAACCTTCAAATATGTGAAAATTCCTTTTGGACTTAAAAATGTAGGGGCCACATTTCAGTGAGCAATGGACATAGCCTTTGCAAAAGAGATCCATCATTTCCTAGTCATATATCTTGATGATCTCACTGCTTTTTCTAAATCAGATCAAGAACATTTAGAACATTTAAGACAAGTGTTCCTAATTTGCAGAAAATATGGCATATCATTGAACCCAAAGAAATCATTGTTTGGCCTAGAATAAGGCAAACTCCTAGGTCACATAATCTCAAAAGATGGTATAAGAATTGACTCGGACAGAATACAAGCTATCCTCCAAGTGCCTCACCCAAGGAACATCAAAGAACTACAAGCTTTTTTGGGAAAGATCAATTTCCTAAGAAGATTCATACCCAACTTGGATGAACTAATAAGATTGTTGAATAATATGCTGAAGAAAGATTCCAAAGTCAAATGGACAATAGAAGCTAAACAAGCCTTTGAGGATATCAAAATAGCTTTAACCAAAACACCAGTCCTCACAAGCCCCAAGTTTGATAGAGATTTTATAATCTTTTCCTTTGCATCAGAACATACTATTGCTACTGTCCTATTACAGAAAGATGACCGAGGATGTGAGAAGCCCATTGCTTTCTTCAGCAAAGCACTTAGAAAATATCAAATCATGGAGAAACAAGCTTATGCCCTTGTAAAGGCCATCAAGGATTTCAGAGTTTACATCTTATACTCTCATGTAATAGCCTATGTCCCAAATGCTGTAGTCAAAGACATTCTTACTCAAGAAGGACTAGAAGGTAAAAGAGGCAAATGGATAGCTAATATTTTGGAATATGACATTGAAATCAAGCCAACAAAACTGATAAAAGGACAAGGATTAGCCAAATTGATGACTGAAACCAATTTTCAAGCCCTTGACATCAATGAACTGGATAACGAACAAGAGATGGCGACTCCACAGATCAATCAAGCCTTCTTACAATCACCTTGGTATGCTGATATAATTTATGTATTGTTAAACCTGCAAGCTCCTCCAAGGTTATCCAGAACTAAAAAGAGATTCTTGAAAATGAAAGCTTCAAAGTTTTGTATAGTAGACAATGTTTTATTTTGGAAAAATCATGAAGGTATTTTGCTGAATTGCCTAACACAGGATGAAACTGACAAAGTACTCAAGGAATTTCATGCAGGGGACTGTGGTGGACATTTATATTGGAAGTCAACAGCTGATAAAATTCTAAGAGCTGGTTTTTATTGGCCCTCCCTGTTTGCTGATGTGAAAAAATTTGTAGTTTCTTGTCATAAATGCCAAATATTTGAAGGCAAGAGAAAACTATTACCTTTACCTCTAAAATCCATTTCCACAGAAAGACCATTTCAACAATGGGGTTTGGATTTCATTGGAGAAATTCACCCTTCCTCTTCTGGTCAACACAAGTGGATTGTAACTGCCACAGACTACTTCAATAAGTGGATAGAAGCCATCCCTTGCAGGCAAGCCAGTGACTCAATCATCATGCAATTCTTAGAAACCAATATTCTTTCTAGATTTGGTTGTCCTTAGGTCACTCCATAGCCTATTACCCTCAAGGTAATGGTCTAGCTGAATCATCCAATAAAAGCCTGATCAACATCATAAAGAAAGTATTGGAGGAAAATAAGAAGAATTGGCACAAAAAGCTTATTAATGCACTTTAGGTAGACAGGGTAACTACCAAGAGATCTATTGGGACAAGCCCTTATGAATTGGTTTATGGAATGGAGGCTGTATTCCCTTCATCCTTGGGAATCCATGTGATAAAATTACTGCAAGAAATATAGGCAGAACCCAATGATATTCAAAGAAGAGTCAATCAAACAATTCACTTGCAGCAGACTAGAGAGGAAGTGTATCAGAGAACTCAGATTCTACAAGAGAAACTTGAAAAGATTTTTGATAAAAGGACAAAGGCAGAAGACTTCTTCATAGGAGACAAAGTGCTAAAATGGGATTCTAGGAGGGAAGACAAAGGAAAACATGGCAAATTTGATTTCCTGTGGAAAGGACCTTTTGTCATTCAGGCTGTACAAGGAAACAACACCTATTTTTTGAGAAGTTTGGATGGTACAGAAGCAGAGGATGGGCCAGTCAATGGGCGAATGCTCAAGCATTATTTTGATCCTCTTTGTTAACATGTTAGGACTGTATTTTGTACATAATAGTGTCTATTTTCAGCAGTTTATTACATCAATAAGATAAGGAATAAGATGCAGCAAATTTTTGGGAAGAAAAAAAAAGGAAGGAATTGTGCCACCTTTTGTATTATATTTTAAGTTCATCAGAAGAAGAGAAGAAGAAGACTTGGGAGCTATAAAAATGATGACAAATACTCAGACAAAATAGCAAAAACAGTGTTGTAATTCTATTCAGATCAGCTCATGAGAAGTGTATACATGCTACAAAGATTCAGTTTGTTTGTTTACAACAGAAGGAAATTTCAGATTACAGCAAGAGTTGAAAATAAGGCCATCTGACCTGCAATTCTTGGCTTTTCATCTGGAAAGGCCATCCCCAAGTGGAGCCACTGTTAGGTTCCTATACTAATAGGTGTCATATTTCATGATTGACTGTGGAAATGCCAAATATGATCATCCTTTCCATGCTGCAAAGGCTCCATATTTTCAAAAAAAAAATCAAAAAATTTAAAAAATGTAAAGAGGGTATGCCCTAAAAGAAAAATCAAAGGGCAAAAAGAATGAATTGTTCAAGAAAACAAAGAAAATGAACCCCAAAGAAAGACCAGGAAAGTGGCTAGTCAAAATGCCACTACTGTCCTATTTTTGCAAACAAGTTCAAATCATGCAATCAGTGACCTCTGTCACACTTGATGGATGGCCAAACACCTCAATCTTGGCTAGTCCATGTTTAAATTTCTTGTTTTAGCATTAGAGAATAAGGTCTGTTCCAACAGTTCAAGCTTGGCAGATCAGTAGGTAGGTAGAGAAGCAAGGGGAGCTCAACAGCTGAATCTGAGCCCCTGGAAGAAATAAGGGCAGACTTAGATAGGAGGGCAGCTAAAAGAAAATAAGAGAGAGGGGTTGCTAGTTCAAATGCACCCAATCAAAAGGAAGAAAAAATGTTAGGTGTATTAGGCTGGGTAGGTAGTTGGATGTTGCAGAAGCAAGTTTGTGATCAATTTTGTCTTTTTGAGTATGATTTATCTCAGGGATATCACAGCTACCATGGCAAAGTGGATGCTAAACAGTTGGAGCATGACTAATTTCCCCTCCCATTTCCCCAAGAACCCTTACTAACATCCCTTCAAGGACATAGAGATCTGCTCAGTGGTCCTAACTCATTTCATTTTATGAGAAATACTGAGTGGAACTCTGGGTTCACTTAATCAAAACAAGCCACATTTATTGTGTAAAAATACCCTTCCATTTAACTTTCATTTTTCTAAGAACCTAAGTTTTACCTTATAAACTTAGCATTCTCCCTTCATAAAACCATATTAACATCTTAACTCTAACTCTATTATATAGCTCCTATTTAAAGTTTCCCCTCCCATACTATGTAAAAATACATTTAAAAACCCCAAAATTCTATAATATCTCGACCCCTGACAAGTATAGCCGTATATCAAAGTTTTCGGGAATTAAAAGGTTTGGCAGAAACCTTATAATAGCCCTTCGCGTTCAAAACCATTGGAGTTTATTTAACACTTGGTTAAACAAACAACCGCACCCATAAACCCCTGTTAACCAAGGTTTATACCCCGCAAACATTAAAAAACATTAAAATAATGCGCGGGTCCTGTGTTATAAACCTCTGCCAACTTACCCCTCCATCAACCGTCGGATCCGATCCCCTAGATCGGACGGCTCTCATCCATATCGGAGCCGCTCCGATGTACAAAGAATAGCGCCCAACAAAAAGCAGTTTTCCTGTTGTACTGCGGGATGCGTGTCGCTACCCTATTGTATCGCGACCATTCTGCCAGAAACCACCATCGTACATAAGGCGGTGCGATGAAATCGTAAACCACCCTCACTTCCCGCCGCCCACGTCGCTACCCACGTCAGCTGCCACCCCGCCACTGTTTCGTCCGCCGTGTCCACCACGTCAGCGCCAAGTCACCTTCCATACCCCCACTACCCAACAAAGGTGACATCATGCTGATGTCACCTGACCAAAGTGCACCAAAAACCCGCCAAAATCAAAATTTTTGTTAAAAAGTCGTTTTAACGACATTTTTGTCCATTTCTCTTTGTTCATCTTGTGCAAGCTTTGCATGGATTTCGACGTCCAAAACGACATTTTCTCTGCACAGTCCGCCACCCAGAGGAATTCAATCCATAGCTCGGCCCCTCAGCTCAGTCTTTTACCCACATTTCGCACCAGGCGCCCATAGAACAGGTATTTACTCGTAATTTGCTTAAAAACCCTGTTTTTCCAAAGTTTTTTGTAAAAAGCGCCCGAAGAACTAGAATTCAACTTAAAGTGCGCTGTTGCCTACAAACCTCTGCATTATAAATCACTATTTTACCCCTTTTTTCAAAGAAAACCTGCGAATTCTGTTCTCCTCTGTAAATTGCCCATTAAACTAAAATTCGAGCCCATTTCCGCCTGCAAAATCTCCAAAAAAGCCCAAATATTGAGTGAAATTTGTCAAATTACCTGCAAAAAGAGCACCATTTCCACTGTTTTATCCAGCTTCTCAAAGTAAACTCTGCAAAATTTGTCTTTTCTATGAATTTTACCTAGTGAGGCGAGTTCTAAATAAAATTCAGTTTGCAAATTTCCTCAGAAAAAACCCAGAGCCAGTACTCTGTTTTCTGCTGCTACACAGACCCAAATTCCAATTATAAACACAAACAGTTGAAGCATGGAAGCTCCAGTGGCCTTGAATGTTGCCCCCTTGAATGCACCACATAAGGAATTGGAATGGATACCCCTTGCTGACAGGTATTTCCAAATTAAGGATATGATGGGTTACAAGCCTCACCTTCAAGCCTTTTGTGAAATTAGAAATAGCTACAGAAGCAACACTGATGTCTTGGGAATTTGGGAGTCCAACATGCCTATCTATTACCTCCCTTCAGTGAATGTGCTCCCTGATTTCATCCATTTATGCTGTGCAAATTATGAACCCACACAAAGAGCAGTTATGGCTCCATCTGGGACTGTCCTCTTCTATATTACTCCTCAATCCATAAATGAGATGCTGAACTTTAAGCCAACTCAGCCTCTGGCTCCTCTCACCATGAAATTCTTGCTTGACCAAGGTGCCAAACTGCCTAGTTCAGAGATAACCAGAATTGCTCAGTTATTCATGAAACCAAATTGCCAGCCCCAACAGCCTCCTCCTTATCCCCATTCTTGGTTTAATGAGGCAGGACAACTCATTGTAGACATGATATCCTACATTTTAGGATTCAAAACCAGTGAGTTTGTTGATGAAATTGTTTTAGTATTGATGTCCATATTCACTCCAGGACAGCCCCCTGTTGTCAAGTATGATTATGCCACCTTCATAGAAAATAAAATCCATGAGCAGATCATGAACTTGGACAGAGGAGTGTTCAAATACACATCCTACATATATCATTTGCTGCTGTACTATCAACCTGATAGTTTCCAAATTCCTCTTAGAAGATTGGACCTCAAAGGTGAAAGGAGGTTTGTAATTTTCTGGACCTCAGTATTCCATGAGGTCCACAACTCCCCTTATACATATTGTGAGTTCATTGACCTGTTCATATATCCAACCACTTCTTTATTGATGACAACTCCTCCTGCCAGGCTCTCTGCTGAAATGTAGAAAATTCTACATCTCTCCAAGGAATACAGTATCGGTGACTGGTATTTTTACCAAAATCACACAGTGATAAGGATTTATGGCTATGAATTATCCCCTTACAAGCTACCAAAGTATGTCCCTATGAGACTCTTTGCCCTGGAATACTTCCGACAATTTAGTAGTTCAGATTTGACTCATTTCTATGGTGCTAGGAAAAAGGCACAGCTCAAGATAAGACATCAATTGGGCAAGCCTGGGAAGAAGCAGATAAGGTTTTAAGGGATCAACTTATGCTGAAACAAAGTTTTCATTGGTCACCATATGACCCTGAACATTTCATAAGTTTTAGAAGAGTAAAAAACAAGCTTATAGGATATGTGCACCACAAAATCCCTGAAATTGAACAATATGCTAATCAACAAGAATGGGTAGAAGGCACATTAGTTGAAGAGATTACTGAAGAAGAGAAATTAGAAAAAGAAATGAAAGGGCTTGAAAAAACACTTGACCTGGACTCTTTTGGACAGGTCCCTTTCATATTGCCTCAACACATTGGAGCGGGCACATCATCTGCCACAACTTCTCAACAGCCTGCCCAAGAGAGTATTCCACCTGCAGGGACATCCAAAGGCAAGGAAGTGCTGCATTCAGACCAAGATATAATGGCAGACCCACAAGATGCATCAAAGGAACAAAGCCAAGGGCAAGGTCCTTGAACAAAAACAACAGTACCTGAAATCCCTGTGTTACAAACTCCTCTCAATGAGGAAAGGGCCAAGAAAAGGGACAGGCAGGAAGACACACCTACAGGTGGATCGGCAGAACAACAAGGGGAAAAGAGGCAAAGGTTGAATCCTTACTCTGAAGAAGAATTGGCAGAAGAGATAGAAAGCAACCTAAGGGATGAGGGAACAACTGAACAGCAGATTCCTACAATTTTGGAAACATCAACTAGCTCATATCAGCAAGAGCTAGTGGGGCAGCATGGTGAAGAAGTCACATCCACCAGGCCACCGAGCAAACAACAGAGCAAGAAAGGCTCGGATATCAAGAAAGCCTTCAATGAAATAAAGGCTAGAAATGACCCAATAAGGATCCAACTTTATAATCAGTTGCTGAGAACAACCCCCACAAATCAACAAAGGCTAATGGTATCCTATGATATTCAAGAAGGGAAAATGACTCTTAATCACTTTAGGCCCAAAATGCAGCAGCCACAGTCAGCTGCTGATTATATCAGGACCAATATGGAAGTTCTCTCTAAAGACATCCACCCAATGGACCAGATTGAATTACATAAACAAACTGGAGAAATGGTGTACTCCACCTTGGCAGACAAGGCATTATTAGCTCACAAATTGCAGAATTCATTGCACAATACCTCTGCCCAATTAGAGTTGGAGAAGGCCTCCTCATTAGCCAAGGATAACAGGATCAAATCCTTGGAGGAAATTATTATTGAGCTGGGACATGATCCCAAGGATCCCAAGGGCATACAGGCCTTAATAAAAAAGAAAGAAGAAGATATTGCAGCCCTCAGGAAGTAGCTCAAGCTGCCAATTACAATGCACCCTCAAACCACAAAAGTTGCACAACAGAAAGAAGAGGAGGACGTGGTGAGTTTGCTGATGAGGATGAATGAAAGACTGGCAGAAACAGAGAAGGCATTGGAGGAAGCACTACAAGGAAAACAGGGAGAGTTGGCCTCTTAGCCATCTCAAACGTCTCCAATCGTCACAACAACTCCTCCAACAACCACATCAACAGTGCCTCCCGCTGTCCTAGAATCAACAGCAGGTACCTCAGCTTTAGCAACAATTACAACAACAACTACAGCAACAACAACAGCAGTACCAGATACTAGCCTGAGCATGGAAGAGATGATGAAGGAAATAAAGGCTTTAGAACTCCAAATGGCAGAGCTAAAGGAAGCCAAAGAAAAACTGGCCAAGCTAGAGGTGAATTATGATAAATCCAAGATAACTGTAGCAGAAAAAACCAGAGAAGTAAAGGCCTTGGAAAACAAGGTAAAATCCTTGGAGAAATACCTTACTCTTCATAAAACTCTGGCAGAAATCAAAACAATTTTGTGGACTAAAATTGGCTAGTCCATCACTGATCAATGGACATCAATACAGACTATCCATGACCAAATTGAATTGATAGAAATAGCTCAAGTTGAGATTCAAAAGGCCAGAGCATTATTAGCAAACAAGCCCGAACAAGCCAATAGACTAATTCACTTTTTGAATACTCATACCAGAGAGCAGCTAGCAACTCTAGATATTCAGGACAGAACAGGTACAATTTTGACAGTGAAAAAGGTGCTGAACATGAGGAATTTTGTACAAAATCTTGAAAGAAAGTGCCAAGAGATGCAGACAGAAATAAATGCCTTTACAGAAAAGTTTGCAGTCTTGCAGAGCAAAGGGTTACCCAGCTTATTGACCAGCAATCAGAGACTATTGACACATGAACAATATGCTCACAGGGTAAATACCTATGTTACCAATCAAATTACAGCATCATCAAGCATTTCAGAAGACACAGTACCTCCCTCTGGACAGAGCTTATATGACAAATTGGAAAATCTGTTCTTTATCGAGCATGAGATAACACATCTTTTTGAAGTCCAGCCCAATTACTACAGGTATACTGAAGCTGATGAAACATTAATAAAACTACAAAGACACCAGTTGCCAACAGATCAATGGTGGCAGGGCATGTTGGAGGTTTTACCACCAAGGTAGTGTTGGCGCTAATTCTTTTTTGATTGTCTGCATCTAATCAAATTTAATGCGCGTGCCACATATCATAAATATGACAACAACAAGGAAGGAGCTCACGCCAAAACGCATTAAAGGGGAATCAAGCACAGATGGAAGGGCCAGGACAACAATGCAGGAATGCGAGATAAAGAGACAGCTACCAGCCGACTGGTTGAGTCAAAAAGTCAAATATATCAGACCACCTAAGGCAGCCAGCACAACGCAAGTTACTCCTGCATTCATTGCACTCTGTTTTCAATGTCATTTACTGCCTTTAAAGAAGTAGATGGATGAAGTTAATGCTTGATATTTTCTCTATGAGATATTTTGTAACTCTTTTTATAAATACCTCCTCAAGATATGTATTGTTGTTGGTTGGTGAATATCATTATGGACCTGCGCTGTAAATTTTGAGAACCCTTCTGAAATAAAGATTGCTGGAATGCTTTGCTGGTGAACTTGCTGGTTATGGAATTAATGGCAAAAGAACATGTTGCAGAATTCTTGTGTTACTTCATGGATCAATAAGTCTTCTTTAAACTCTCATTTTACTATATTTATGTTTTACATATCATTCATATATCATGTTCTAAATTACAGGAAAAAAGAATAGCCCAGAATTTACTTTGCTGTACTCTGTGTTCAATTCCTGTCATTTTTTATGTTTTCTACAGGACTAGCATAGGCAGGAATTCTTAACTGCTCCTGTCTCCCTGGTTCTTGCACTCTAAATATAATTAAGGAATTCTTAACTGCTCCTTGGTAATATTTACTCATTTTCCCTCTGTTAGCATAATGAAAGATTCTTAATTGCCTTTCATTCCCTGACTTCAATTCATCTTATTCCAGCTTGAAAATTGTTCTATGTTTAATTATCTTGCTCTGTAGTCCTCCTTTTGCATAAGAAACCATACCTAGTAATTCATTCTCACTGACTCCATTAACCCAATGGTCTAAACTTCTTCACACTTTGCAGCCCTGTTTTATTGAATGTCACCTTCCAAACACCAAATAAAAACTTGTGCCTCATAACTAGCCTAACATATAGCAAAACAAAGCTAAATTACAAAGAGAGAGCCCTCTCTGGTTGCAGATTGGCTAGAATCTGCAGCTAAAAGACTGGTCAGTGGTTACCTCGGGCGTATTCCCTCCTTAGAATTTTCCTGGGGAACAACCTGAGTGATAACATATTCTGCCTCTGTAGTTGATAGTGCCACTACATATTGTTTCTTACTCATCCAACTGACTACACCTCCAAATAGGTTAAACACATACCCACTTGTAGATCTTCATTGATCCAGATCTCTAGCCCAATATGCATCAACAAAGCCATGAATATCTAACACTCTGTCCAATCCGGGTCTTCCTTGGTAGCACAAACCATAATCACTAGTGCCATGCAAATACCTAAAAACCCACTTCACTGCTGTCCAGTGCTCCTTTCGTGGTTTTGACATAAACCTGCTCAATACTCCCCCTGCATGTGCAATGTCTAGTCTAGTACAGACCATCACATACATTAGGCTACCAACTGCACTTGCATATGGAACACGGGACATATCCTCTTCCTCTTCTTGTGTCTTGGGAAACTGTTCAGTAGATAACTTTACACCTACAGGAATAGGAACCTTCACTAGTTTACTATCCTGCATATTAATCAATATTGTCTCTGTTATGCCCCTATACCAATAGGTGTCATATATCATGATTGACTTGGTTTAGCTTTGAAATATCTTCATACCTTTTCTTGTTGCAAGGGTTTTCCATATTTGTAAAAAATAAAAATTAAAAATTAAAAAAATGTAAAGAGGGTATACCCTAAAAGAAAAATCAAAGGGTGAAAAGAAATAAAAAGATGTCAAAAAATGAAAGAAAATGAAACCCAACAAAAAGAAAAGACCATGAAAGTGTGCAAGTCTAAATGCCACTACTTTTTTACTTTTGTATAATAAAATATTGTGTCGAGCTTGTCACTTATGCCACAATGCATGAATAGTCAAATAGTTTAAGCTTGGCTAGTTCATATTTTCAATTTCATGTTGTAGAAATATAGAATAAGATCTGACCAAACAATTTAATCTTGGTAGATACATAGATAGGTAGAGTGAAAAAATGAGCTCAACAGTTTAATCTGAGACCTTGAATGTAATAAGTGTAGACTTAGATAGACATCACCATGTAAAAGAAAAGAAAGTTTGATAAGGGTTTTCCAATCTAAGTGCACCCTAATAAAGAAGTAAAATGCTAGGTTAAGCAGGTAGGGTAAGTAGATGATGGTTGTAGAATAATATGTGCTGAATGATAAGTCTAAATGTGTAAATCTTTTACTTTCATTACAAGGCAAAGGCATATATCACATGGAAGGCACATAAAGCAAGAAAAGTAAAAAATAATTAACTTCCCTACTCATTTCTCCTAAATTTTCACTAATTTCCCTTAAGTGCCAAGGTATCTATCAAATTAGAGGGGCTCAGAGCATTTCTCTGACTTTTGGAGGGACCGGACCTTTGGCCCAATAATTTATAATGCCTAAGTACTCAAACCCCTTCATCAATATTCACCCCCCTTCATAAGTCATTCAGTTCCCTAATAAATATTTTCCTAAGTAAAATCCTATTTTACTTAGGAAAAATAAAAACATTTTCCATATAAACCCTCATGTTCACTTAGCCTAAGTTTTAAATATGTACATGAAAATGTTTTAAACTTAGCGCACATTTCACAAAATCATATTAACCATTAACTTAAAGTATTATGTAATTCCCCAATAAAATAACATTACCCTCTCCTGTATTATGATATTATATAAAAAACCCCAAATTTTACATATCCCGCCCCTAGGTTAAATATAACCATAATAGATTCAATAAACGAGATTAATTAACTAATCCGTAGTTAATTAAGAACCCGATCCTTTCATGCTAAAGCAAGGATTAATTAACCCCCTTGGTTAATTAATAACTTCTTTGACCAATCATGTCACCCCTGATGTAATTTAAAACCTTTAATTATGTTTGGCCCGCCCTCCATTAACCTTCTGCCACCTCACCTCCCTTATAGCCACCCGATCGGATCCCGCAGATCTGACGGTTGTCGTGCATATCGTACGGGTCTCCGTAGTTGACCTTTAGCACACGATGGCGAGCAATTTTCTGAACAGTGCCATGACCATGTGTCACTAATCCTGTGGAATCGCGTGGTCGCGCACAAATACCGCCTCCCCTCCACTAGCGGTGCGATGAAAACTGCTTACCGCCTCCTGCTACCGACAAAACGTCAAATCATTTTCCCGCTGACACCATCTGTCCAAATCCCGAACCCGCCAAAAGTTGACTTTGCATAAAAAAACAAAGTTAATCAGTTTTCGTCCTTATTTCTGAAAAATGCATGCATGCAGCAAACTGAATGTTGAAGCCGACCAGCTCGTACACCCAACCATCAACCACCTTCAAACTTGCAGTTCGACACCACTCTGAGTCCACCATTCACACCCAATGAACCTGCATTCCATTTTCCATCACTAAAAACATGTATTTACTAGTTTCCATCCAAAAAATCCTGTAAATACTTGCTTTCTCTGCAATTAATTGGAAAAAACCCAAATTTCACCATAATTCAGTTGCTACATTTAGAATTCAAGTTTCCCAAGGCCCTTTGTTTCACCAATCCCAATTAAAAACCCCAGTTTCCTATTTGAATCCAAAAGAACCAGAATTGAAACCCTCATGGCCCTCAATGTAGCATCTATCACTACCCCTCACCGTGATTTGGATTATCTGCCCTTAACAGATAAAGATTTTCAAATAAAAGACTTGGATACTGATAGAGACCACTTGAAAGTATTTTTCCAATCTCGAGACAATTACATGAATGGCTATGATACTATAGGACTTTGGGAATCAAATCTCCCAATGTACTTTCTCCGCTTTGTGCACATTTTCCCTGACATTATCCATCATTGTCATGCCAATTATGATCCCAACTTCAGAGCAATAATATCCCCCAATCAAAATATTCTCCTCACAATTACTACAGACTCAATCAATGAGATGCTTCACTTTTAGCCTAGTCAAAACCTCACCCTCATTTCCCTTGGAGATTTGCTAGAGAGATCATCTAAATTGCCCCAGTCTGAACTCAGTCGCCTTTGCCAGACTTTCATAGATAAGCAACATCAACCCAAAAATCCCCCTCCTTATTTATCAGTTTTCTTCATAGAGACAGGTAAGAATATAATTAATATGATAGCTGTAGTCATGGGTTTCAATACTAGTGAGTATGTGGATGAATTGACCCTAGTTTTAATGTCCATTTTTACCCCTGGTCAACCTCCTGCTATCAAGTATAACTATGCTGCATTCATTGCTGATAAAATCCATGACCAGTTTATGAGGCTGGAAAATGAAAAAGTATTCAAATACTCTACCTTCATATATCACCTTCTCCTTTACTATTAGTCTGACAAGTTCCCATCCTCTGTGAATAAACTTGATACAAAGGGTAATCCTAGATCAGTCATTTTTTGGACTTCTATCTTCCACTATTTATTTGATTTTCCTTATTCATACAATGAATTCATTGACCACTTTGTCCATCCAGTGACAACCATGCTGACAGGTAATCCTCCTCCTAGGATTAGTGATGAAATCAAAAGAATCCTCTAGCTATCCAAGGAGTACAAAATAGGTGACTGGTACCTATACCAGAATCACACAGAGATCAGAATATATGGTTGTGAACTTCCTCCATTCAAACTACCAAAATATGTTCCTATGAGGTTGTTTGAATTGGAATATTATAGGAAAATGATAGACTCTGATCAGATTCACTTCACTAGGGCCAAGAAGAAAGCACAGTTGAGAATTAAATATCACTTAGGCCCATTTGTCTGAAACAATAGAGAAACATGCAAAGAAGCAGAAGAAATCCTAGAACACTTGAAATTAAATAAAAGCTTTAGTTGGAGATATGACCCACACAGTTTCATTTGTGATAGGAGAATGAAACACAAGTTATCACCATACTTTCATCATAGAATCCCTAAAATAGAGAAATATGCAAATATGGATGAATGGAGGGAAGGAACTCTAGTTGAGATGGATAGTGATCAGGTCAATGTACAAAATGTGATGAAAGACCTAGAAAAGAGACTTGACCTGGACTCTTGTGAATAGGTACCGGTTGGAACTTCTCAGAAGCCAACACCAGGAACTAGTGCCTATATAGTAGATACTTCTCAAAGGCACTCACAGGAAACTTTGCAGAACCATCACAGGGGAAAGAACAAGGAACTAGTACTCCAATATCAGGGCAATCAAACATGTCAAAGCAGCCTGAAATCTCTGAAGAACAGGCTCAACCACAGACCCATCTAACTCAAGTTAATATGGGAGATCCCCCAGTCTTGCAGACTGCTCTGAATGAGGAAAAGAGCTTAAAAAGAGGCAGGGAAGTAGCTAGGCTAAATCCACACTCAGAAGAAGAGTTTTTTGAAGAAACAATAGGGAGTTTGAGGAAAGAGGGTGGAGATAGTCTGCATACATTCCCATTAGGTGAGACACCTTCTAGTTCACAAAGACAGGAATTGGAAAGACAAAAAAGTATTGAAGTTTCATCTTTCAGGTCTTCATCTGACAAGACCTTGGACATTAAACTAAAATTCAAGGAGATAAAGGCCAAAAATGAACAGATAAAGGCCCAAGCTTATAATCAATACTTGAAGATGGATCCTACCAATCAAACGAGGTTGATGTCAGCTTATGACATCAAAGAAGGCAAAATGAAGATGAGTTTTCTAAAGCCTACAATACAGTAGCCCAAATCAATTGCAGACTACCTCAAAATTTATTTTGAGGTTTTGGCAAAAGATATTCACCCCATAGATCAAATAGAATTGCATAAGAAGATAGGGGAAATGCTTTATTCCAAATTAATAAGCAAGGCCATGATGGCACACAGATTGGAAAATTCATTAAGCAATACCACTGCTCAATTGCAGTTAGAAAGAGCCTCTTCACAGGCAAAGGACAACAGTATCAAATCATTGGAGGATTTGACTATTGGATTGGGCCATAACCCAAAGGATGTCAAAGCTGCAGAGGCCCTAATAAAAAAGAAAAATGAAGATATAGTTTCCCTGAGAAAGCAGTTGAAATTTCCACCCCTTATGCATCCATAGACTGCCAAAGTAATTGAAAATAAGAATGAAGAAGAGCTTATGGATTTAGTCCTCAAGCTAAATGAGAAATTAAATGAGACAGAGCAGGAATTAGAAAAAAAACTACAAAGAAGGTAGAGTGAGTTGACCTCTCAGCCTCAAAATGTAGTAACAGTGGTTTCTACAACAGTCCCTTCCACGTTGGCAACTGCACTAGCACCAAATGTCCCTTTGGCCACAACTGAAACTATTGGAGTTACAGGTATAGGTACAACAAAGGTAGGAACTTCAAGTCAAAGCAATGAAGAATTTTTCAAGTCCATGGAGGAAATGAAACTCCAAGTTTCTGAATTGCAAAAGGTAAAGGAGAAATTCGTTACCTTAGAGCAGAAGTATGATGTGTCAAAAATTAATTTTGCTGAAGAAGTGAGGAAAAACAAAGGCTTGGCTCAACAAGTAAAAATATTGGAAAAAGATCTTACATTGGAAAAGCTTTTAAATGACATTAGAAAAATATTATGGACCAACATCACTCAATCAATCAATGATGTTTGGTCATCAATTCAAATTATTTTTGAATAGATTGACTTGGTGAAAGTGGCCCTTCAAGAGATTGAAAAAACCAAGGCAGAGCTAGGAGGTAAGCTTGAAGAAGCTATCATGTTAATAAATTTTCTAAATAGCAAGAACAAGCATCAATTGGAACAACTGAATATTGAGGATAGAACTGGAACTATCCTATAAATCAAGAAAGTCCTGACAAAAAGGACTATAATGCAAAACCTAGAAAGAAAATGTCAGGACATGCAAGAAGACATAAATGAATTTATGGAAAATTTGGCAATTTATAGAGTAAAGGACTTCCAAGTCCTTTAGTCATCAATGATAAGTTAATGAGGTAGGATGATAATATTGACAACTTGATTTAGTATGCAAATAACCAAGCCAGTTCATCTGCCAATTCATATGCAGCTAAAGCATTACCCACAGGGAGAGTTCTTTATAATAGTTTGGAGAACTTTTTTTATGCTGAGCATGAATTGAAACACTTGTTTCCAGTACAACCTAATTTTGTAAAATACACAGAAGCTGATGAAATCTTCAGAAAGCTAACAAGGACCAGGATACCAAGGGATGATTGGTGGACCAATATGACAAACATCTTATAATTTACCTAGGTAAAAAGTGAATTGAAGTATTTACCATAGTCAATTTGGGTAAAAGAAGATGAATTATGATAAAACAGGTAAAGAGTATCAGTCACAAGTAAAAGAGTATCAGTGAAAAGATGAAAACAATAAGCCAGCACAGAATTATGAGCAAGACAACAAGATGCACAATCATAGGGCCTGCCTCTAGCTCCTTCAACAAAAACAGGGACAACAACCCAACAGTTCACATTCAGTTTCTACTTTCAAGACCATTTGTCTCTACATTCATGTAAAATATATTTGGTTTTCCTAGAATATATCTCTCTCTGTTAGGAGATATTTTGTTGTAAATTTTGTATAAATACTTCCTCATTCGAAGTATTGAGTGTGGATTCTTAGACATTTCTGTAGACTCTTTATTTTGGAATAATGTTAGGTCCCTATAATACTAGTGATCACCCCATTACTATTGTAGTTGTATCCCTTATTAATATTGGTGTGCTCCTATTGTCCCCATATTGTTATTACTGTGCCCCTTAAAATCCCTCTATTGTTATTTTTATGCCTTTATATTATTATTGTTAGGTCGGCTGGGTTATATTGTGACTCCTTAGACTCCTATATATAGAAAGGAGGTTTTGTCATTTGAACCATCAATGAATCATTCATTTGTGTAATGTAAAGGAGGTTGCCCCCTCGAAGAGGCTGAATTCTAAGGTGTTGATCTATCTTTCCTATCTTTTTGTGAGCTGGTTTCATAACATTGGTATCAGAGCTTTGGATTCTAGGGTTTTTCTGCTCCAAATAGGTCATCATGGCATTTTCGCTATAAATTTTTTTCTGCAATGTTTCAAAAGCGAAAAAAAAAACCCATTTGAGAGGAAATCACACTGAAGCTCAGATCCAAATTTCAGAGATTTTCACGCTATATTTGCGAAGATATGATATGAGGAAGTTGGTCTTTTTGCAGTCTCCTCAATTACATTCCAAACAGGTGACCTGGGGCAAATCGTCATAACTTTCTCTGTGAGAATCATATTGAAATTTCATAAGAAGGTACAAAAAGAGAACGGACTGTAGTTTCTTGTTTATATTTTCAGAGCCAAAGGTTGAAACAGGGACACGTGGCACATTGTACAAGTTCGCTCTACTGAACTAGTCTATAATCAGGTCACTGTGGGATATTTGGCATAAATCTTCCTCGGAGAATCCAATTGGGATCAGATTGGTGGCATTGGAAAGAGGACACAGAGGGCTACCGCAGGTCACAATTTCAGAATTGGATGATCCGAAATTACAGAGATACATCAAAGGCAATATCGAGCTTCTACAAAGTGAAAAAAGGTGTGTAGAATTTTTTTAAATTTTTGCTTAAGATTGGTTTGAAAAATTATTTTGAAGGAATTCAAAGGGCATAGTAGAGAATTATTATCAGTAACTGATGCCCCGAGGAAAGAAAATGCAAACACCTAGTAAGAAACCTGAAAGCTCTAGCATGACTCATGAAGAAGAGGAAGAAATACTACATGATATATCAAAATTACAAGACCAAGTGCAACAAATTTCACCGTCACAAAAGCTAACAGAAGCTAAGATAGATGGTGTGGAATCTAAGATAAAGGGTGTGGAAGCTAAGATGAATGGCATGGAAGCTAAGATTGACGATTTGAAGATAGATTTGAAGACAGATTTGACAAATTTTCTACAAGAAATACTTACTAATGGTGAAAGGGTGGTAAAGGAAACTCATGATGCGAACAAAATAAATGTTAATCATGATTTCATAGACTCTAATGTTGGATCGAAGACCCACCATATTCCAAAAATCGATATGAGGAAATTTGATGGCAAGGATCCCGCAACATGGATATTACATATGGAGCAATTTTTCGATCTCAATAATGTGCAAAACACAAAAAAGGTACGTATTGCAACTTTATATTTGCAATCAAATCAGTTTGTATGGTATCAATGGCTTTTCTCTCGTAAACAAATTATCACTTGGGCAATTTTTACGGAAGAATTGACAGCACATTATGAGGATATAAAAAGCAACACTTTTTTTAGCCAATTGATAAATCTGAAACAAAGGGGTTCAATAATGGAGCACATTGAGGAGTTCCAAAAATTGAACATAAGGGTAAAAAATATTCCAGAGGAGCATATGATTGATGTGTTCATAGGGACTTTAAAGGATAATATCCAACATGATGTTCGCCTTTGGGAACCTGATTCATTAGAGAAGGCATTCAGGTTAGCAAGAAAAATGGAAAGCAAAATTATGGCAACCAGGAAGCATACCACTCACAACTATAAAGATGGAAGTATTTTTTCCCCTAGTCTTCCACAACCTATAAGGTTGACACAACAACAATTGGAAGAAAAAAGAGCAAAAGGGCTTTGTTACAGTTGTAATAACAAATACACTAAAGGTCATAAGTGTGCCGAGAAGAAATTATTCTACATAGATTGTGAAGAGGAAGAAGAAAAGGAGCAAGAAAGGTCAAAAGAAGAGAATCTACTCTAGGAAAAAAGCCTAGATAAAGAAGAAATGAATCCGACCATATCTTGTAATGCATTGGCTGGAATTACCACTCCTCAAACCATTAAGATAGAAAGACAAATTAAGAAGAAAAAGGTAATAGTGTTGATTGATTCAGGAAGTACCCACAATTTTATTCATTGTAAGGTAGCAAAAGAACTGAATTGCTTCCTATATCCAGCACCAAAGTGTCAAGTGATGGTTGCAAATGGAGGAACAATGAATTGCTCTGGAAAGTGCCATAATATCGAGCTATCCATGGGAGAATATGTATTGACTAGCCCAATGCTTTCCATTCCAATGGGAGGTGCTGATGTTGTACTAGGAGTCCAATGACTACAATCCTTGGGTACAATAGCTTTTAATTTTCAAGAACTTTTCATGAAATTTTATGTGGAAGGAAAGGAAGTTGAATTAAGAGGTATTGCAGGGAAACCGAGAAAGATAATCAGCTCTAACGGTATGACAAAGCTTCTAAAAAAGGAACAAAGAGGTGTAATTGCACAATTATGTTCGCTAGATGTTTCCACATCGAAATCATCTATTTCTCCTGATCTCCAAAAAGTATTGGATTATCATTCCAAGGTATTTGAGACTCCCAAAGGCCTCCCACCTATTCGTGATCATGATCATGCTATTCATCTGATTCCAGGAAGTGTTCCTCCAAACATCAGGCCGTATAGATATCCTTATGCCCAAAAGAGCGAAATTGAACGTATGGTTGCAGAAATGCTAGAGGCTGGTATAATTCAACCTAGTCAAAGTTCTTTCTATGCTCCAGTA
The DNA here is from genome assembly GCA_031772625.1 of Pinus tabuliformis. Taxonomy (NCBI): domain Eukaryota; kingdom Viridiplantae; phylum Streptophyta; class Pinopsida; order Pinales; family Pinaceae; genus Pinus; species Pinus tabuliformis. Next base: position 2,009,714,887 of record CM062819.1, on the reverse strand, counting down.
GTATTGGTGCACAAGAAGGATGGATCATGGCGCATGTCTCCGGATTATAGGGAGCTCAACAAGCTCACTATTAAAGATAAATTTCCCGTTCTTATCATTGATGAATTACTGGATGAATTGCATGGATCAATTTACTTCACCAAGTTGGATCTTCGTTCAGGATATCATCAAATCAAAATGAAGACTAAAGACATTATGAAAAAAACATTTAGAACTCATGAGGGTCATTATGAATTTTTGGTCATGCCTTTTGGCCTTACCAATGCACCTTCTACATTTCAAGGTTTGATGAATTCCATTTTCAAACCCTTCCTTAGAAAATTTGTGTTAGTATTTTTTGATGATATACTAATCTATAGAAAGTCTTGGTAGGATCATGTTGAATATGTTGACAGGGTGCTACAATTATTGGAGGAGAAACAACTATATGCAAAAAGATCCAAATGTTTCTTTGGAGTACAAGAGGTGGAATATCTGGGTCATATTGTATCTCATGAAGGAGTTAAGGTAGACCCTAGAAAAATTAAAGCCATTAAGGAATGGAAAATCCCCACATCCATAAAGCATCTGTGAGGATTTCTTGGGTTGACAGGGTATTATCGCAAGTTTGTTAAGAATTATGGGAGAATAGCAGCACCTCTAACAACATTATCGAAGAAAGATGCATTTTCATGGACTCCAGAAGCAACAAGGGTCTTTGAACATCTTAAAGAGAAAATGTGCCAAGCACTGGTCTTAGCTACACCGGACTTCACAAAAACCTTTATTGTGAATGTGATGCTTCAAGAAATGGAATTGGTGCTATTTTAATGCAAGATGAAAGACCTATTGCTTTTGAAAGTCGTCCAATCAATAGAAAGTTTTTACGCAAAGCTATTTATGAGAAGGAAATGTTGGCAATACTACATGCACTTAAGAAATGGCGACCCTACCTAATGGGAAGACACTTCAAAGTAAAAACAGACCATGATAGCCTTAAATACTTTTTAGAACAAAGATTATCCTCTGAAGAGCAACAAAAGTGGGTCACAAAGATGTTGGGTTATGACTTTGAAATCATCTACAAAAAAGGGGAGCAAAATGTGGTGGCAGATGCACTCTCAAGAAAGGATGAGGATGTGGCAGCATTGTTGTGCGCCATTTCTATTATCCAACTGGATTGGATAAACGAAGCAAGGGAGGAATGGAAGAATGATGAAGAAGTGTGGGCACTTATTCAAAAGTTACAACAAGATTCCAGTACATCTTTCATTTAGCTGGCAAAATGATTTGTTATGGTACAATGATCACTTATACCTCTGTAAGAATTCCCAACTCAAACAAAAGATTCTTATGGAATTGCACACTTCTCCCTTAGGAGGGCACTCAGGATTTTTAAAAACTTACCACAGGGTTAAGAAGGAATTTTTTTGGGATGGCCTTAAATCAGATATTCAAATGTTTGTGGCGGAATGTTTGGTTTGCCAAAAAAATAAAGTTGAAACAATTAAGACCCTGGGTCTATTACAACCTTTATCCATTCCAAACCAACATTGGGAGGAGGTTTCAATGGATTTTATCACATGTTTACCCAAGTCTGAGGGAAAAAGTGTCATCATGGTGGTAGTTGACAGACTTACCAAGTATGCACACTTTTGTGCATTATCACATCCATTTAAAGCTAGTACAATTTCTACTGCATTTATGGAAATAATTCAAAAGCTACATGGAAACCCAAACATTATTGTAAGTGACAGGGATCCCATTTTCACTGGAAATTTTTGGATATAATTATTTTCTTGTCTTGGTACTCAGTTAGCTCATAGCTCATCTTATCATCCTCAATCTGATGGGCAAACTGAGATAGTAAAAAAATGTTTGGAAGGATATCTTCATTGCTTTGTATCTGATAACCAAACACAATGGTCAAATGGTTGCCTCTGGCTGAATGGTGGTATAACACTTCCTTCCATACAACAACAAAAATCACCCCATTTATGGCACTTTATGGATATCAGCCACCATCCATCACATCATATTTAAAATAAAATTCCAAGGTTCAAGCAGTGGAACATCACTTCGAACATCAACAACACGTCCTCTTACTCTTAAATGATAACCTCGTGTTGGCGCAGAATAGAATAAAACAATAGGCAGATCAACATCGCAACGAAAGAAGTTTTGATGTAGGTGATTGGGTATTCCTACGGCTACAACCATATAAACAAATGTCCCTCAAGCAAGCTAAGAAGGATAATAAATTATCACCAAAGTATTATGTTCCATACAAGGTGTTGCAAAAGATTGGTACTATGGCATACAAATTGGAGCTTCCTGCAACTTCTCGAGTGCACCCAATTTTCCATGTTTCATGTTTAAAGAAGGTTATAGGTGACAAGCTCCCAGTTCAAATAATATTGCTAGAACTTGACGAGGGAGGAAAAATTATATTGGAACCGGAAGCAGTCACAGAAATAAGAACTCGACAGCTACGAAATCGATCAATTTCGAAGTAACTCATCAAGTGGAAGGACTTATCCGCTAAAGATTCCACATGGGAGGATGAGAATTTTATGCAGAAGCATCCAGAACTACTCAAGCGTTGAGGACAACACTTTTTTGAAGGAGAGGGGCATGTCAGGTCCCTATAATACTAGTGATTACCCCATTACTATTGTAGTTGTATCCCTTATTAATATTGGTGTGCCCCAATTGTCCCCATATTGTTATTACTGTGCCCCTTAGAATCCCTCTATTGTTATTTTTTTGCCTTTATATTATTATTGTTAGGTCGGCTGGGTTATATTGTGACTCCTTAGACTCCTATATATAGAAAGGAGGCTTTGTAATTTGAATCATCAAAGAATCATTCATTTGTGTAATGTAAAGGAGGTTGCCCCCTCGAAGAGGCTGAATTCTAAGGCGTTGATCTATCTTTTCTATATTTTTGTGAGTTGGTTTCATAACAAATAAAGTGTTGTTGAACAACTTTTGTATGGTTTGTTGGACAAAGTAATAAAGCAAAGGAATTTTACAATATTCCTGTGTCAAATGAGAAACAAATAAGTATTCTATATCTTATGTTGTTATAGTTCTCTTGTTTAAATATTTCACATGTGTTTCATATCTGAATGATAAACGAAAAAGTATATTTCAGAAAGTGCTTTACTACATTCTGTCTTTAAAATTGTTTATATTCTTAATGTTTTCTTCCAAGCTATCATAGGTAGGGAATTCTTAATTTCTCCCCGCTTTTTAGTTTATCATTGTGGCCATTTAACAAAGAATTCTTAATTTCTTTTTGTTAGTGATCACCCACTTTCCCTCATCTTGAGACTTCGTTGAAGGATTCTTAATTGCCCTTCTTCCCTTTCAAGACCATTTCATCCTTTGAAGTTATCATTTGTATCTTGTTTAGCTATCTTTCCCCGTGAAGCCCTCCTTTGCTAAATCATTCTGATCCAGTTAAGTCATCTTCATTTGACTCCATAGCCCAATGGCCTGAAATACCTTGTTTTACCCATCTGCTCTTGAATTCCACCACCAAACAAAATCAAAACCCCCTAAGATTTCATAACTAGCCTAATATCCCATAAACAAAGCTAAATCATAAATAGAGAGAGCCCTCTCTGAGTACAGATTGGCTAGATTTTGTACTTAAAAATTGGTTTTTGGTTACCTCGGACCCCTTTCCTTCTTCTGACAACTTCAAGGAAAATCTGAGTGATAACATAGTGGTGACTCCACTGGGGAGCAACAATTCCTCAGTTAAAACAAATCTTTAAGAAAATTTGAAACTTAAATCTAAAAGCATCTTAAGGAAATCATAGAAGTTGTTTTGATATCAGTTAATAAAATCAAAAACAAAACCCAAAAATATGGCTTTAGAAAGGACTCGTTACACTAGAGCTAATCCTGATCCCAATCCACCACAAGTGTTTGAGAACCCTAATCTGATCCCTAGAATTCTTAGGAGACAAGAAAGTTCTGTTAGTCCTCGACCCACCTTTAGATCTTCATCCTATCCTGTTAGGTGGATTTACCTCGAAGACCAACCCTTTGACGAATACTTTGAAACCTCTTTGTTTAGGACTTCATCTGATTCTGAATTAGTTGACCTAGTCCAAGACCCAGAGTTCATCCGAGAATTAGAGCTCCAAGCAGCCAATTTGTCAATTGATAGATATTTGTAGAACTCACCACAATCTGATCTTACCACTGAAGGAATCCCTAATCCCTCTGTAATCACTATTGTTTTTGCTAACTCATCATCATTTCCCCATACATCTCAACCTCAAACCACTCCACATCATACCATCCCCTCTAGCTCTCCATCCATAACTCAAGCATCCACTGTTATTCCAACCCCAAATTTTGTTTCACCATTACCTACAACAATGGCAAACAGATTTGCCCCCTTGGTACTACCAAGAAACTTAGGTGCCATGCCCCAGGATTACCAAAGTAAGATCAGTTCTTTTGATGGGACTAGTACCTATACAACCCAGCAACACACTAAGAAGATGACTGATTATTTTGAAATTTATGAAATAGATACTGCTGATGTACAAATGAGAATATTCGTTTAGAGTTTATCTGGGGAAGTTAGAACCTGGTTCAGAGGTTTAGCAGCAAATAGTATAGACAAAATAAGAACTCTTTATCAGCAATTCCTGAACAGGTGGGAGAAAAGAAAAGACCCTCTTCAAATTTTATCTGAATACGAAAACATGAAAAGAGGAACCCAAGAAACTGTGCAGGACTATTGCACTAGATTCAATAGTGTGTATAGCGTCATTCCATTAGATCTTAGACCCCCACCTAGTTTAGCCTTAATCAAATTCCCAGATGGATTTGATTATGATATGGCTTTCCAGCTGAGAGAATGAAACCCCCCTACTTTGGAAGATATGCAAAGCATAACAGTCAGTGTTGAAGCCAACTTGATATCTAAAAGAGCCAAGGCTAGGAGTGAAAGGAGGATACCATTAAAGGAAGAAAGCTCACCCTTTGAACAAAAGCTAGATGCCATAATTAAAGGGATGGATAGACTAGGAGACAGAGTAGAGACAATTGAAAGGAAAGCTCCTTGGGATGGTCAACAAACCAACACAGGGAGAAATCCTAATTTCAGAAAAAACCAAAACCCGAACACTGGAAAGAATGGTCCTGACAAAAACATTAGACCCTCTTTCCAAGAGAACTATGCAGAAGCCTCCAACTCTGAAGGTCCAGAAGAAGATACTCAAATTAATCTGATGGGACTTGGTAATGAAGGAGAAGTTTTCTTGACCCAAGAGGATCAAGAGGCCCACATACTTAAACAGTTTCAAACTCAATCAGGTGAATCATTCGACTTTAGGGAAGGATATGACACAACCATCTTTGAGGTGCACAAGCAATACAATCTAAGAAGTAGGAGAATTGATGTCCCTAAAACAAATAAGCAAAAGGTTCTAAATCAACCCAAAAAAGACAATAACCACACTTGTACATATTCTTTCTAGATCAAACACTGATCCTTCTAACCCCATAATTGAAGATGTCTCTGATAATCAACCAAACAGTAAACATCCCTCCACTTCCCTTCCTTCCAAGGGAATTGTGGAAGAACCTCTAGAGGTTGATCTAGGAGAAACAACAAATCATGATTCCACTCCTGAAAAGGAGAAAAACATAGAAAACACAGAAAACAGAGAGAACACTGTTGTTCGAAATCCAAAAGCCCAAATAGAAAAACCCTTTAATCTGGAAACTGAAGTAGGTAAGTTAAAAATTGTTGTCCCATTATCTGAATTAGCTAAACATGATGCCTACTAAACCCAAATCAATAGATCATTGAAAATTACTGGAACTGAAGACTCAGTTAATATTTTTGATGACCAACCCGAATTAATATTTGGCCCAGAAGTGAATGGAAATCCACTTGACGGAGGAATTCCTCCCTTCTATGTGAACTTAAATATACATGATAAGATTCTTCACAATGCCATGTTTGACTCTAGGGCATCTCATAATCTCATGCCCAAGTCTATAATGGAAAAGCTAGACCTAGACATCACTAGACCATACAAAGATTTGTTTTCTTTTGATTCTAGTCAGGTGAGATGTTTAGGACTGATAAAAGACTTGTGTGTCTCATTGGTTCAATACCCTGCAAAGACAATTTTAATGGATATAGTGGTAGTAGATATACCACCCAAATATGGCATGTTATTATCCAGATCCTGGGGTGCTAAGCTTTAGGGATCTCTTCAATTGGATATGTCATATGCTACTATATCGGTTTTTGGACAACCAAAGAAACTATATAGAGAAACACTGATGAAATACATAGTAAGTAGTCAGGAAAGACCCCAAAATTTCCCCATCTACTCAGTACACTCTGATATGGATTCATTCATTCTTTACAATGCAGAAACCAATCCTTCCAATACTTTAGAAGTTTTAGCAGCAGAACCAAAAGAAATTAAAAAAGAAAAATCAAGTGTTCATATTCAGGAAATATCAGACAACAAAGAAAAGTCAAATGAAAATGAAAAACTAGATCTCACATTCAAACAAATTCCTACTACCCCAGACACTAATTATGAGCATGAAATCATTTGGCATTTAGAATTTGATGGATTAGTTAATAAACTAGGGGTAGGAGCAGGAGTTTGGGTGTACAATTTAGAAAATGATCACGCTGAAGGCCACGCCTACAGATTAAATTTTAGGTGCACCAATAATATGGCAGAATATGAGGCTCTCTTGTTGGTCTTAAACTTGTCAAAAGATTAGGAACAATCAGAGTGTCTGTCATAGGAGATTCAAAATTAATATAAACAGATTAAAGGAAAGTATCTAACTAGGGATCCAAGATTAGGATATTATAGAGGAACAATGATAGAAATTCTCAACACATTTTTTGGAAACTCAGCTTGCAACTATTCCTAGAAAACACAACATGCAAGCCCACAGCCTGACCATGTTTGCCAGCACCTACAAATTACCTTTTCAATCTAATCATCAGTTTACAACTGAGATTAGGCACATGCCAACCATCCCTAATAATATGAAGAACTAGTAGGTTTTTGATATTGATGAGCAGATCAATAACTTTTAACTTTAGATGAAGAGTTTTCAAACAACAACATAGATGTTCATACAGTTATTAGTTCTAATCAAATAGATGAGGTAGAAACAAACCTTTTCGAGCAAAGTTCATTAAATATGATTAATCCCACAAAATTCACACAAAAAGAAATTCAAGACCTGAAACAAATGGACCTAGATGAAATAATTGAAGAAGAAACAAAGGTTATAAACCTAAAGGACAATCATTTACCTAAAGGATTAACTCCTCTAGAAGATCTGTTTGACTCCAATGACATTCCCAAGAAACCTAAAATGGAGCCATTAAAAGTAGATATTGAAGAATACGACTTAGGAACATAGGACAATCCAAAAATGATAAAATTATCAAAATCTTTACCCCCTGATCAGAAACCAAAGTATGTGGAACTTATGAGGGAATTCTAGGATGTTTTTTCCTGGAGTTACGAAGATTTGAAATCCTATGACACCTCTATTATTCAGCACACTATACCTCTGAAAGAAAATAAAAAGCCCTTTAAACAGAAACTCAGAAGAATTAACCCTGTGTTATTACCATTAATTGAGAAAGAAATTAAATGCATGTATGAAGCAGGGATTATTGCCCCTATTAGATTTTCAGAGTGGGTGTCTAACTTGGTACCTACCAGGAATAAAACTAGGGAAATAAGGTTATGTGTCGATCTGAGAAATGTAAGTAAGGTCTCTCTTAAAGATAATTATCTTTTACCCAAAATGGATCATATTTTGCAAAGGGTAGTGGGTTCTTCTAGAATTTCACTTTTAGATGGGTTTTCAGGATATAACCAAATATTGGTTCATCTGGATGACCAAGAGAAAATTGCTTTTACAACACCATGGGGCACTTTCATGTACATAAAAAATGCCATTTGGACTAAAACACACAGGGGCAACCTTCCAAAGGGCAATGGAAATTGCCTTTGCCAAAGAAATTCATGATTTTCTTGTTATATATCTGGATGATCTAACCGTTTTTTCTAAATCAGATCAACAACACTTGGACCATCTTAGACAAGTTTTCTTAAAATTAAGAAAATATGGCATTTCTTTGAATCCAAAGAAGTCCTTGTTCGGGATGGAGGAGGGTAAACTTTTAGGTCACATCATTTCCAAAGATGGCATTCGAATTGAACCTTCCAGGATCGAAGCTATTCTACAGATACCTCATCCAAGAAGTATTAAAGAACTTCAAGCTTTCTTAGGGAAGATAAATTTTTTAAGATGATTCATTTCTGACTTAGCTAAACTTATTAGATTACTAAATAACATGCTAAAAAAGGATTCAAGTATCAAATGGACAGTAGAGGCCAAGCAATCATTTGAAGAAATCAAAATGGCCTTAACCAGAACACCAGTCCTCACAAGTCCACAATTTGATAGAGACTTCATCATTTTTTCTTTTGCATCAGAACACACCATAGCAACAGTTTTATTACAAAAGGATGATCAAGGATGTGAAAAACCTATAGCCTTTTTTAGTAAAACACTCAGAGATGCATCACTAAAATATAAAATAATGGAGAAAAAAACTTTTACACTGGTAAAATCCATTAAGGATTTCAGAGTCTACATATTATACTCTCATGTGATAGCATATGTTCCAAATGCAGTTGTCAAAGACATATTAACCCAGGATGGAATTAAGGGTAAACGAAGAAAATGGATTGCTACCATCTTAGAGTAGGATATAGAGATAAAACCTACCAAGCTAATAAAAGGTCAGGGGTTGGCCAAACTCATGGCAGAAACTAATTGTCAAGCCCTAGACATAAATGAACTAGATAACGAGTAGGAGATGGTGACTCAACAAATCAGCTAAGCCTTTTCAGAATCACCTTGGTATGCTGATGTAATTTATGTTTTACAAAACCTGCAGGCTCCTCCACGGTTATCCAGAACCAAGAATAGGTTTTTAAAAATGAAATCTTCAAAGTTTTGCATCTTAGATAATACTCTTTTTTGGAAAAATCATGAAGGAATTTTATTGAATTGTTTATTAAAAAATGAAGCTGACAAGGCTCTCCAAGAATTCCATGTAGGAGACTATAGTGGACATCTCTATTGGAAGTCAACTGTAGATAAGATCCTAAGGGCTGGATTCTATTGGCCAACCTTGTTTGTAGATGTGAAGAGATTTGTAACTTCTTGCCATAAATGTCAAATCTTTGAAGGCAAAAGAAAGTTGTTACCTTTACCCCTAAAACCCATTTCCACCGAGAAACCTTTTCAACAATGGGGTCTCGACTTCATTGGAGAAATCCATCCACCCTCTTCAGGTCAACACAAATGGATACTCACTGCCACTGACTATTTTACTAAATGGATAGAGGCCATTCCTTCCAGACAGGCCAATGACACAGTGATCATAGGTTTCCTAGAGACCAATATATTGTCCAGGTTTGGTTGCCCCACTAAAATCATTACTGATAATGCTACAGCTTTCAAGTCAAAGAAAATGATTAGTTTCTGTAACAAGTATCACATTACATTGGGCCATTCCACAGCCTACTACCCTCAAGGGAATGGATTGGCAGAATCTTCCAACAAGAGTCTAGTTAATATCATCAAAAAACTGTTGGAAGAAAATAAGAAAACTTGGAACAAAAAATTGATCAATGCTCTGTGGGCAGATAGGCTTACAACCAAAAAATCCATTGGAACTAGTCCTTATGAGTTAGTATATGGCATGGAAGCTGTTTTCCCTTCATCACTAGGAGTTCCTGCCATGAAAATACTCCAAGAAGCTCAAGTGGAACCTAATGATATTCAAAGAAGGATAAACCAGACTATCAATTTACAACAGACCTGGGAGGAGGTGTATCGAAGATCCTAAGTGTTGCAGGAGAAACTTAAGAGGATATTTGACAAAAGAACCAAGGTGGATGATTTCTTCCTTGGAGACAAAGTGTTAGGATGGGATTCTAGAAGAGAGGACAAGGGGAAACATGGGAAATTTGACTTCCTATGGAAAGGACCATACATCATCTATGCTTTTAAAGGAAATAATGCATATTTTCTTAAAGTATTAGATGGTACAGAAATAGAAGAAGGACCAATCAATGGTCGGATGTTAAAGCATTACTTTGATCCTACTTACTAACATTACCATGTTCCTCACAAGTACATATTATATCTTTTGTAATGTCATAGTGTTGATTAGATAGTAAGATTTTGGAGTTGAAGCCCGAAGAGAAGGCCCTAAGCTTCAAAAGTATTACTGTCATACATACAACAAAGCAGCAAGGAAAAGAATATTACAAAGCACAAACAAAGTCATTCAGAGGCCACTGATATACTGTTCTTGACTTTCCACTAGGAAAAGCCATCCCCAAGTGGAGCCACTGTTATGCCCCTATACCAATAGGTGTCATATATCATGATTGACTTGGTTTAGCTTTGAAATATGTTCATACCTTTTATTGTTGCAAAATTTTTCCATATTTGTAAAAAAAAAATAAAAAAAATGTAAAGAGGGTATACCCTAAAAGAAAAATCTAAGGGTAAAAAGAAAAAAAATGAGGTCAAAAAATGAAAGAAAATGAACCCCAACAAAAAGAAAAGACCATGAAAGTGTGCAAGTCTAAATGCCACTACTTTTTTACTTTTGTATAATAAAATTGTGTGTAGCTTGTCACTTATGCCACAATGCATGAATAGTCAAACAGTTTAAGCTTGGCTAGTTCATATTTTCAATTTCATGTTGTAGAAATAGAGAATAAGATCTGACCAAACAATTTAATCTTGGCAGATAAGTAGATAGGTAGAGTGAAAAAAGGAGCTCAACAGTTTAATCTGAGCCCTTGGATGTAATAAGTGTAGACTTAGATAGGCATCACCATGTAAAAGAAAAGAAAGTTTGATAAGGGTTTTCCAGTCTAAGTGCACCCTAATAAAGAAGTAAAATGCTAGGTTAAGTAGGTAGGGTAAGTAGATGATGGTTGCAGAATAATATGTGGTGAATGATAAGTCTAAATGTGTAAAGCTTTTACTTCATCACAAGGAAAAGGCATATATCACATGGAAGGCACATCAAGCAAGAAAAGTAAGAAATAATTAACTTCCCTACTCATTTTCCCTAAATTTTCACTAATTTCCCCTAAGTGCCAAGGTATCTATCAAATTAGAGGGGCTCAGAGCATTTCTCTGACTTTTGGAGGGACCAGACCCTCGACCCAATAGTTTATAATGCCTAAGTACTCAAACCCCTTCATCAATATTCACCCCCCTTCATAAGTCATTCAGTTCCCTAATAAATCTTTTCCTAAGTAAAATCCTATTTTACTTAGTAAAAATAAAATCATTTTCCATATAAACCCTCATGTTCACTTAGCCTAAGTTTTAAATATGTACATGAAAATGTTTTAAACTTAGTGCACATTTCACAAAATCATATTAACCATTAACTTATAGTATTATGTAATTCCCCAATAAAATAACATTACCCTCTCCCATATTATGATATTATATTAAAAAACCCCAAATTTTACATATCCTGCCCCTCGGTTAAATATAACCATAATAGATTCAATAAATGGGATTAATTAACTAATCCATAGCTAATTAAGAACCTGATCCCTTTCATGCTAAAGCAAGGATTAATTAACCCCCACGGTTAATTAATAACTTCTTCGACCAATCACATCGCCCCTGATGTAATTAAAAAACCTTTAATTATGTTGGGCCCGCCCTCCATTAACCTTCTGCCACCTCACCTCCCCGATAGTCGTCTAATTGGATCCCGTGGATCCGACAGTGTCGCACATATCGCATGGGCCTCCGTGGTCAACCTTTAGCGCGCGATGGCGAGTGGTTTTTTGAATAGTGCCATCACCATGTGTCACTCATCATGTGGAATCACACAGTTGCGCCCAAATACCGCCTCCCCTCCACTAGCAGTGCAATGAAAACCGCTTACCGCCTCCCGCTACTGACAAAACGTGAAATCATTTTCCCGCTGATGCCATCTGTCCAAATCTCAAACCCGCCAAAAGTTGACTTTGCATAAAAAGACAAAGTTAATCAGTTTTCGTCCTTATTTCTGAAAAACGCATGCATGCAAAAAACTGAACATTGAAGCCGACCAGCTCGTACATCCAAACATCAACCACTTTCAAACTTGCAGTGCGACGTCGCTTCAAGTCCTCCATTCACACCTAGTGAACCTGCATTCCATTGCCCATCACTAAAAACAGGTATTTACTAGTTTCCATCGAAAAAACCCTGTAAATACTTGCTTTCTCTGTAATTAATTGGAAAAAAACCAAATTTCACCATAATTCAGTTGCTGTATTTAGAATTCAAGTTTCCCAAGACCCTCTATTTCACCAATCCCAATGAAAAACCCTAGTTTCCTATCTGAATCCAGAAGAACCAGAATGGAAACCTCCATTGCCATCAATGTAGCACCTATCACTACCCCTCACCATGATTTGGATTATCTACCCTTAGCAGATAAAGATTTTCAAATAAAAAACTTAGATATTGATAGAGACCACTTGAAAGTATTTTTCCAATGATGGGACAATTACATGAATGGTTATGATACTATAGGACTTTGGGAATCAAATCTCCGAATGTACTTTCTCCCCTCTGTGCAATTTTCCCTGACATTATCCATTAGTTTCATGCCAATTATGATCCCAACCTCAGAGCAGTAATGTCCCCCAATCAAACTATTCTCTTCACAATTACTGCAGACTCAATCAATAAGATGCTTCATTTCTAGCCTATTCAAAACCTCACCCCCATTTCCCTTGGAGATTTGCTAGAAAGATCATCTAAATTGTCCCAGTCTGATCTTAGTCGCCTTTTCCAGACTTTCATAGATAAGCAGCATCAACCCAAAAATCCCCCTCCTTATTTGTCAGTTTTCTTCACAGAGACAAGTAAGAATATAATTAATATGATAGCTGCAGTGATGGGTCTCAATACTAGTGAGTATGTGGATGAATTGACCCTAGTTTTAATGTCCATTTTTACCTTTGGTCAACCTCCTGCTATCAAGCATAAATATGCTGCATTCATTGCTGAGAAAATCCATGACCAGTTTATGAGGCTGGAAAATGAAAAAGTATTCAAATACTCTACCTTCATATATCACCTTCTCCTTTACTATTAGTCTAACAAGTTCCCATTCTCTGTAATTAAACTTGATACAAAGGGTAATCCTAGATCAATCATTTTTTGGACTTCTATCTTCCACTATTCATTTGATTGTCCTTATTCATACAATGAATTCATTGACCAGTTTTTCCATCCAGTGACCACCATGATGACAGGTAATCCTCCTCCTAGGATTAGTGATGAAATCAAAAGAATCCCCTAGCTATCCAAGCAGTACAAAATAGGTGACTGGTACTTGTACCAGAATCACACAGACATCAAAATATATGGTTGTGAACTTCCTCCATTCAAACTACCAAAATATGTTTCTATGAGGTTGTTTGCATTGGAATATTATAGGCAAATGATAAACTCTAATCAGATTCACTTCACCAGGGCCAAGAAGAAAGAACAGTTGAGAATTAAAGATCACTTAGGCCCATTTGTTTGCAACAATAGAGAAGCAAGCGAAGAAGCAGAAGAAATCTTAGAACACTTGAAATTAAATAAAATTTTTAGCTGGAGATATGACCCACATAGTTTCATTTGTGATAGGACAATGAAACACAAGTTATCACCATACTTTTATCACAAAATCCCTGAAATAGAGCAATATTCAAATATGGATGAATGGAGGGAAGGAACTCTAGTTGAGATGGATAGTGATCAGGTCAATGTAGAAAATGTGATGAAAGACCCAGAAAAGAGACTTGACCTAGACTCTTGTGAACAGGTACCAGTTAGAAATTCTCAGAAGCCAACACCAGGAACTAGTGCCTCTACAACAGATACTTCTCAAAGGCACTCACAGGAAACTAGTGCACCCCTTGCAGAACCATCACAGGGGAAAGATCAAGGAACCAATACTCCAGCATTAGGGCAATCAGACATGTCAAAGCAGCTTGAAATATTTGAAGAACAGGCTCAACCACAGACCCATCCAACTCAAGTTAATATGGGAGATCCCCCAGTCTTGCAGACTCCTTTGAATCAGGAAAAGAGCTTAAAAAGAGACAAGGAAGTAGCTACCCCTGCCAGTGGTCATTTAGGGCAACCTGGTAATAAGAGGCACAAGCTAAATCCACACTCAGAAGAAGAGTTTTTTAAAGAAACAACAGGGAGTTTGAGGAAAGAAGGTGGAGACAGTCTGCATACATTCCCAGTAGGTGAGACACCTTCTAGTTCACAAAGTGGTTGAAGGGAAAGTACCCCTAGAGTCCTTTGGGCTGAGACTCTACCAGACTGAAAATTGCTTATACAAAGAAACACACACACACAGCCATCTTTTTTACTTTTAAGCAAATTCTAATGTTTAGGGTACATACCTAAGGTCCTACGTCCGAGAAGACCGTTAGGGTGCAAACCCTTCTTGGAGTTCCCTTCTTCTTTCTCTGACCTGCAAGACAAACAAATCAAAGAACACAACAGTACATGTATAGAAGTTTATGTATAAATCATCTTTATGCTATAAAGTTAGTTATAAATAATCTTTAAGTAACTACTTTCATAAGAATTCACCACAAGAATCTCATAAGCATAAAGAAAGATTATTCGGGAACAAAGACGTGTTTCTTTATATATAAAGGCAAATAAAGTACATATATCGGAAAGATATCACCTGAACACCTTCAGCAGGCTCCAAGCAAGCTTCCTCCCGGATTCGTTCCAGCCTCCAGCCTTCAACTAGAGCTCCTTCCAAGTCTTACTCAATGATGATGTCAAGGATGAATGATCACCAATACACATGGAAACAAGGGTTTCCTATGCAAAATGGGGGAAGTGCAGGATGCACCAAGGACTTCAGACCTGGTCTAAGGGAAAAATCTCAGCATAATAATCTTGCTCTCCTTTCTCTCTCCCCTTGGCCTTCCCTTTGATGTCTTTTTATACCCTCTCCAAAGTAGTTTTTTAGTTAGGAGTTGGTTGGGAATAGTTGGGCCACGGGCACTAACAGGTGATCCAGCAGGTAAACCCGCGATCACCGCCCGAAAAAGAGGAAATTATATTTTTTTAAGTGTTTTAATAGATACACGCGGGTTGGGTATGACAGACCCGCGTGTACACGCGTTTAACACAGGGCAAAGTCGCGTACAGGGAATAAAACACTGTTTTTTAAATTTTTGGACCAGGTCTGGAAGGAGGGGTTGCCCTAGGCCATAAGTGCAGCATCACAAACCATAAGAGTGAGATTTGGAGCTATAACAGATGCCCCCTAATGTATGAGGTCAGAAGGGGAACATGATGGCCGAAATACATTAAGTAAGTACAAGGAAAGGAACTCTGCCGAAAAACCGAGGAGGACTTCACCAGAATTCAGCCTGCCAAGCCACCGAAAGGAGATCAGAAAGAAACACTGTCTGAGGCGGGCATACCCATGCTCAGGAAAAGTAAAGCATGTCCGCATATCAAGTACAAGCGGATCCACTAAGTATACAAGTATAAATGACTGTAAAAATACATAATGGATCATCTGATCATAATGAGTAAGTACATGTCTGAATATCACATATAAAACTGTCAATGATGCTGAAAGATGCAACGGATCACTGAAATCAAAGACTGATCCCATAAGGTACCAACTGAACATGATGGAATAGGATGGTACTACACTGCAAACTCAGGTGCCAGCATATAGAATTTCGCCATGACTGACTGCAACATATAAGGTGGAATGGTATCAACTAGCAGCAACAGGAGCAACTGTCAAGTGAACCAATGAATGCTGATACAACCTGAGGTCTTCACCGACCGCCGTGGTACATTTCTACACCATGGGAATAAATGATCTGAAGTCGACCATGTGAGAAATCGTTTGATTACCGGTCATTGATGTATACCGTTAACAAACGCGAGACTACTCACCGATAATGATAATGAGCGTCAAGGTACCCAGTACAATCTAACAAGTGTGAATAGATGAGCTGAAGTCGAACACCTGTAAGAATCTATCAATCAGGAGACAATGATGGTTTCCCACTGTCGATAGCGAGGAATCTGCCACTAATGACTGCAAACCCCAAGGTACTGCCAAATGGACTCTAGATCTTTGCCCCAGAGCAATGAGTCGGAGTCGATAGGGAAAGATCCGCTAGAAGGAAGGCATTAAGGCATCCTCCATCAATCTAGCGCGAGTGTAACCCGTAGGCCAATAATGTGGAAGGAATCGGACGAAAAAGATGTAGTAACCCAACCGAAAGTACGTTTCCGGCGTACACAAGATGTGGCTAGCGCACGGCAGAAACCCTCTGAACCAACCAATAATGAAAGCTGACACAGAGGCGAGGTATCCACCAATAGGGTCAAATGGAAACCAAGGTACTGCACGAATCCCAATGTGTGATAATGTATGCTGATGTCGAACACAAGGGAAACCACTCAGTCAAAGACCCATGATACTGATCGATGCTGAGCACAAGGTGACCTATCAATAATGAAAATAGGGCCAGGGTGCGGTCTCTAGGTCTGCCCTCAGAGCAATGTGTCGTCGTCGATAAGGACAAGACCCGCCAGCAAGAAGTCAATGGGGACCTTCTCAAACCGGCACGAGTGAAGGACCAATATAACTGATGTGATGATAGACATGACACTGACAACCAGGGATGGCCGATTGAAAAATGAGTCAAGAGACACCGCAGAAAGGCCGACTCAGGGTAACTTCCCTTGAACAAAAGCACGACTCAATGTGACTATGTGGCAGCATATAATGAATCTGTATAAGTTCGTCATGCAGGAGGCACGAGCGAACCCTCCATATGATTGGAAGAGATAACCAATCGGGGGAGAACTGACTCGATAACAAGGTTATGGCTTACCTAAGTCAAACTAAATCCCACCCATGCGGAGGAGACTTTGTTTTGAGTGCTTTGTTCAAGGGCGACACGACTGACTCTAGCTGCCAACAATAAATTGAAATAATGTCCCTGTTCCCGCTCTTTTTGGAATATTTAATTTTTTTGTCTTTTTCTGATAAGCCGGAAAAAGAATAAAAGAATGCTATGGTACAGTGGAAAGAACGAGTGTCGGTGAAACAGATGCTCTAGTTCCTGGGAAAGGAACGTTCCTATGCTCAATGCAGGGAGGTGAAAAACTGGTCAGTGACACTCAGAGGTATGTTCCTTCCACGGATCTGGGTATGTCAAGCTGCCGAGGTCAAGGGGATGCAAGGTTGATTTTTGCAGAGGCCATGGTCAAAAGTGGGCTTAAACACGAGTCCAAGTGAAGCCGGCTATAGGCCAAAAGGTGCAAATGGTCAACATGCAATGCAGAAGTACAACTCAACACACATAGGAGCCTCTAGGGTATAAGGCCAGAACAAAGCGAAGGAGCAAAGAAGAATGAGTCTTCAACGCATAAGTCATGGCGGGACTACAGAGGACTCCCGAGCCTAGTGACTAAAAATCAACATGAGTGCCAAGTGACAATCAGGTGCTAACTAGGGCACCCATGATAAGGTAGGCTCTACCACACAAGTCATGATACTTCTAAGCAATGAGAAGGTTCCGCATCATAACTTGGTGGGGTCGATCCTAAGGCCAAAATGGAAAAGGAAACTGATAAATGCACAATGCAGGCAGAAAAAACCTAACCTATATGCCAAGTTCGAGAACCAATACCTGTCAGAACGGACCAACCATAAACTTCCAAAGGAGAAATCTTCCAAGTTCTGTAAACATAAATAGGAACACTAGACACGAAGTTAATACATCCCACATATAAACTTCATATAAAATCTTTGTGTTATAGAATACAAAACTTGAAAATGCGTACCTCATATATACAATATGGTACAGGGAACCACGCAGCCTTGCGGCTTACGCATAATAGTTCTGCTGAACAAACCCCTTGCAGGGCTCAGGCCAAGGGCTCCTTTGGTAGTCATAACTCATGGCTTCAAAGAGTTCCTCCTGTGAAGGCAAAACAAGTTCTAAGAAATCATGAGAACTACAAGGATCAAAAGAGGGAATTAAAGGGTCCCATGTCCCTATAGGAAGAATCTCTCGGTCAACTCTCGGGACCAAGTCCCAAGAAGGAGAATAATAAGTCAAAGGATCCTTCTTAGAAGCAATTGAACATTGAGGCTTCAATGCCACATAATTGACCCGTGGCGGGGTAGAGTCTACTTGAACACTTGGAACAAACCAAGGGGCATTCTGCAGTAAAGTCGAATTAGGGTGATGATTATCAGATGCAAGCTGATCAACAGTGACAATATTCCCATTATGAGGAAAGCACATTACTCGAAAGAGTGAAGACACCACAGCATTCATAGCATAGACATAATCACGCCCAAGTAGCATATTAAAGTCTAAAGGGCTATCAACCACCATCATATCGATTAAGACAGTCTTCCCACCTAAAGTGATAGGCAATTGAGGAAGAATACCCATAGATTCACCAGGCCTTCTATCATAGGCTAACAACTGACTCTGAGCTGTCAACAACTTTGGGGAACCCAAAGCTTTCCAAGTCAAAGAGGATATAATACTTGTAGAGGATCCTTCATCCACCATACATCGATAGACATTTGTGGAATTAACTCTGACCTTTATTTGGAAAGGTGCAGCGGAAGGAAGACGAGGCTCAACAAGACTATCCCAATCAAAGGAAACACTCTTAGAACTTGGAGGGGGAACACTTGGAGAAACCGGAATGCCCCCTATACTAGAAGACTCTGTACTAGAGATCAAACAGACTCTTTTGTTAGGCACTTCACCCCCCAAAAGAGGAGTGTAATCGGCCAGCGATTGCACTGGCTCTACCACATTTTCAACCAACGGTTGATGGGATTGATGAGAAACCATATCAGATGTAGGAGTAGAAGTACTTTCAGACTTGGACCATATCCTTTGAACCTCTGGAATACCAGGGCATAAATGAGTAAGATGGTCTCCCTTGCATATCTTACAAGGGAACTTAGGTTTAAAACTTCTACGTCCAGGTTTCTTATCAACCTCCATTCCGCCAACATGACTAGCAGTGGTTTGCGGAGAGTCCTGAACATGACTTGCAGAGGTCGGTGACCCTTTGCTAGTATGACTCGCAGTGACCAGACTCGTACCCCCAGCATGACTTGCAGCGGCTGAAGACTCATCTTCAACATGACTCGCAGAGGTTGATGATGAAGTGTTAGTATGACTTGCAGTGACTAGACTCGTGCCCCCAGCATAACTAGCAGCGGCTGAAGACTCATCTCCAACATGACTCGCAGAGGTTGAAGATGAAGTGCTAGTATGACTTGCAGTGACTAGACTCGTGCCCCCAGCATAACTAGCAGCGGCTGAAGACTCATCTCCAACATGACTCGCAGAGGTTGAAGATGAAAGGATAGAATTATTCTTCTTCTTTGACTTCCTTTTTCTCCTCTTTTTAGATTTCTTGTTACAAGAAGGAGGGGAAGAAGGAATCCCAGATTTCTCTTTGAGAGAAGATGAACAATTAGCACCCATATGATGCCCCTGAAATAAAGCATTCAACTGAGAAGCTTCAAGAGCATTCGGAATATTCGGAGTGGACCACAGCCAAACGGGTAGTCCAACATTCAACCCAGGAATATTCAAAGTGGCCATCAAGGGAGTACCAACGTTTCCACAGAAAGGAAAAGCACAAGGATCCCCTTTTGGAAGGGTACCTTGGTTGGTTTCCACAGGAATATTAGCCATATCTAAGTAATCCAAAGACCCTTTCCCTTGCGGGAATATAGAAATAACTCTTCAAAGAATATGGATAAGCAATCAAAACCTTTGCCCTTGAGGAGGCAACTCCACAACTTCTGAAAGAACAACCAAAAGCCTTTCAAGATCGGTAGAGTGGCAAGCCAGTCACTCAGAACACAAAGTCCAAACGTGACTAGACAAAAATACCTAAAGCCAACTATATACAAGGAGCAAAGAGCACTCACTATAAAGTCCCTAAAGAAACAGCCAGTCAAACAACTTTCAAGTATTTCCGCTCTGGGTGGTGAGGACCGGACACCAAAATACAAGAAAGTGGAGTCAAAGGGCCTTCCGAAGATAGTCTGGGATGATGAGGGCCCAGTCCTATCAGCGAAGGTATCAGAGGAAGTTACGCTGACCTCCTAACAACAGCCTGCGCCGGTGCAAGCCCCCAAGCTTCGCAAGGGTGCCCTCCAGAAGTACTGTCGAGAATGATACAATGTCGACCTCAGGTGCCACGGGATTCCCCTCCGCAGCCACCTATGCAGATCCCTAGGAGAGGCAACTATGGGTACCAACTCGTCGCAGAAGCCAGGCGGAACAGTCGTGAGGTAAGTTCGGACAAGTAGGAGAGGGGGTATCTCTCTTCCCTGTCTTCACAGACCCTCGTGCTTAACTCCCAGATCCGGAGTTTTCCTGGTCTCCCTAACGCTATTGGATTTACTCTCTTTAATCAGACTCTTATGTTTGACGTTTTGTGTGGCCTTGGAGAGTTAACTCTCCACTCGCCTAATCCAAGGCCCTAAAATCCTAAACTTGTTGGTGTAATAACTAAAACAAAAAGTTCTAGTGGATTTTAATTAAGCGCTTGATTTTATTAGGCTGTTCTTTAAGTCAAAGTTAATGTAGGTGAAACTTGTGGTGTTTTAGGATGCAAAAAGAAACTATCCTAACTACATGCACATGCACTTTTTCGTTTCAATGAAGACCAATTTCTATGAGGTTCAGATGTACTTCAAATTAAACAAAGTTTTTTGCTTTCTTTTCAAACTCCACACTCACAAAAGCTAACAAAACTATGCATGCCTAAAAGAGGATGCAAAGCTATGCTAATGCAAGAACTATATGTGAATGCAAGATTTTAAGACTACTCTGCAAACAAAGAAGGAAAGTTGCTGCTTTACCAAATTTTGTCTTGCCACTAAAATGCTTAGATAGAAGATGATGTGTTACCAATCATTTCGTCCAAACAATAAAAACAAGTTTTAAGATAAAAAACAAAGCACTTTCACTTCGCAAAAAGGAAATCAAATGAAAAACAAGTTTAAGAAAGCGAAACTCAAAAACTTTCAAAAGATTTTCTTTCAATCAAACCAAAAAGTCTTTTTCAAAGGAAAGCTCTCAAAAATACTGACACTAATGATTGATAAACAAGCCACCAAACACTTTTGTGAATTGACACCAATGAAATGATGAGAACTCAACAAAAATAAAATGTGTTCGAAGTCGCTTTTGACAATCAAAAGCAGCAATGAAAGTCCAAGAAATCAAAAGACAAGTTTCAAGGAAATGGTAACAAACAACTTTCCCGAAACGAAGGAGCAAATGGTCATAAAAATGATTTCGTTAAGCAAACACAAATGTCATGAAAACAAAATGGACACAAAGATTTTAAGACAATCTTCCCACTCTGCCGAAACAGAGCAATCAAGATTCTTAAACAGAAACCTTGTGTGTCAAAAATCAATGACGCTTGCAATCAACGAAAAACAAGACTAGCACTCCTAGAGAGAGTTCGAAACAAGATGCCCCCTGTTAAACAGAGAACTGTCACTGGGAATTGACTGCTTTAAACTGACCCAAACCACCAGACAGACATTCAGCCAAAAGAAAAATTATAAATCTTGAAAATTATGTGATATACGCGCCTGCAATTATTTGCAGAATGCGTGTACACGCGACTGTAACTAAGGAAACCTGCGTATACGCGGGTTTACTTAGTGCAACTTGCGTATATACGCTTCTGTAATCCAGAAGAAGTGCGTATATGAAGTGTTTCAAGAAAAATAAAAAACACAAACTGAAAAACTGGAACAGCTTGGAGTTCAAGAAAATATCAAACAGTCAGAACCGACAAACAGAGAGACTGAGCCTTGATTGGCTTGAGGACTACCCAAACTAGGAACAACAAGAATGTTGTCCCCAGTGGAGTCGCCAATTCTGGTTGAAGGGAAAGTACCCCTAGAGTCCTTTGGGCTGAGACTCTACCAGACTGAAAATTGCTTATACAAAGAAACACACACACACAGCCATCTTTTTTACTTTTAAGCAAATTCTAATGTTTAGGGTACATACCTAAGGTCCTACGTCCGAGAAGACCGTTAGGGTGCAAACCCTTCTTGGAGTTCCCTTCTTCTTTCTCTGACCTGCAAGACAAACAAATCAAAGAACACAACAGTACATGTATAGAAGTTTATGTATAAATCATCTTTATGCTATAAAGTTAGTTATAAATAATCTTTAAGTAACTACTTTCATAAGAATTCACCACAAGAATCTCATAAGCATAAAGAAAGATTATTTGGGAACAAAGACGTGTTTCTTTATATATAAAGGCAAATAAAGTACATATATCGGAAAGATATCACCTGAACACCTTCAGCAGGCTCCAAGCAAGCTTCCTCCCGGATTCGTTCCAGCCTCCAGCCTTCAACTAGAGCTCCTTCCAAGTCTTACTCAATGATGATGTCAAGGATGAATGATCACCAATACACATGGAAACAAGGGTTTCCTATGCAAAATGGGGGAAGTGCAGGATGCACCAAGGACTTCAGACCTGGTCTAAGGGAAAAATCTCAGCATAATAATCTTGCTCTCCTTTCTCTCTCCCCTTGGCCTTCCCTTTGATGTCTTTTTATACCCTCTCCAAAGTAGTTTTTTAGTTAGGAGTTGGTTGGGAACAGTTGGGCCACGGGCACTAACAGGTGATCCAGCAGGTAAACCCGCGATCACCGCCCGAAAAAGAGGAAATTATATTTTTTTAAGTGTTTTAATAGATACACGCGGGTTGGGTATGACAGACCCGCGTGTACACGCGTTTAACACAGGGCAAAGTCGCGTACAGGGAATAAAACACTGTTTTTTAAATTTTTGGACCAGGTCTGGAAGGAGGGGTTGCCCTAGGCCATGAGTGCAGCATCACAAACCATAAGAGTGAGATTTGGAGCTATAACACAAAGGCAGGAACTGGAAAGAAAACAAAGTACTGAAGTTTCATCTTTCAGGTCTTCATCTGACAAGACCTTAGACATTAAAGAAAAATTCAAGGAGATAAAGGCCAAAAATGAACAGCTAAAGGCCCAAGCTTACACTCAATACTTGAAGATGGCTCCTACCAATCAAACTAGGTTGATGTCAGCTTATGACATCAAAGAAGGAAAAACAAAGATGAGTTTTCTAAAGCCTATAGTATAGTAGCCCAAATCAATTGTAGACTACCTCAAAATTGATTTTGAGGTTTTGGCCAAAGATATTTACCCCATAGATCAAATATAATTGCATAAGCAGACAGGGGAAATAGTGTTAGAAAATTATATATTACGGAGCAATGGAACACATAAAATATTGCAGAAATATAAACACTGAAAATGCATAAAACAAGAGAGACAGAGATATACGTGGTTCACCTAGTTTGGGCTACGTCCATGGAGAAACAACTAGTCCTTCCTTTTATATTATCTAGCAAATTGAAGAGATACAACCTACAACAGATCCGCTATAACACCCTTTTCGCTCTCAATCTCCTCTCTCTTTTTCACTCAGAATAGAGATCTACATAGACGCAATACAATTCCCTCGTATATAGTGATGGGTTGCCTTCCAGGGAAAAAAAACCCTAAATTAAACATAACTTCTACCATCAGATCTTCGCCTAATGAATGGCCCAGATTGACTAGAAATTACTATACTTTTACAAGGCAATTTTACATCTATTCTTAGCTTCGGGGGTGCTGCCCTTGAAACCCCCCGCCAGGGGGGGACTCCCCAAAGGTCGCAGCCGCCCCCCTTAGACCTCCCCTGCAGCGAATATTTTACAGGCGACGCTGCCACCCCCATTTCGAACTGGGGTCCAATGTGGCGATACCTTTGAATACAGAAGATAATCAGGCTCCACACCCAACAAATGGTTTATTCCACATTAACAAGCAAGGCCATGATGGCACATAGATTGGAAAATTCACTAAGCAATACCACTGCTCAATTTCAGTTAGAAAGAGCCTCTTCACAGGCAAAGGACAACATAATCAAATCATTGGAGGATTTGATTATTGGATTGGGCCATAACCCAAAGGATGTCAAAGTTGCAGAGGCCCTAATAAAAAAGAAAAATGAAGATACAACTGCCCTGAGAAAGCAGTTGAAATTGCCACCCCTTATGCATCCACAGACTGTCGAAGTAATTGAAAAGAAGAATGAAGAAGAGCTTATGGATTTAGTCCTCAAGCTAAATGAGCAATTAAAGGAGACAGAGCAGGAATTAGAAAAAACACTACAAAGCAGGTAGAGTGAGTCGACCTCTCAGCCTCAAAATGTAGTACCAATGGTTTCTACAACAGTCCCTTCCACGTTGGCAACTGCACTAGCACCAAATGTCCCTTTGGCCACAACTAAAACTATTGGAGTTATAGGTACAGGTACAACATAGGTAGGAACTTCAAGTCAAAGCATTGAAGAATTGTTCAAGTCCATGGAGGAAATGAAACTCCAAGTTTTTGAATTGCAAAAGGTAAAGGAGAAATTCGTTACCTTAGAGCAGAAGTATGATGTGTCAAAAATGAATTTTGCTGAAGAAGTGAGGAAAAACAAAGGCTTTTGCTCAACAAGTAAAAACATTGGAAAAAGATCTTACGTTTGAAAAGCTTTTAAATGACAATAGAAAAATATTATGGACCAACATCACTCAATCAATCAATGATGTTTGATCATCAATTCTATTTTTGAACAGATTGACTTGGTGAAAGTGGCCCTTCAAGAGATTGAAAAAACCAAGGCAGAGCTAGGAGGTAAGCCTGAAGAAGCTATCATGTTAATAAATTTTCTAAACAACAGGAACTGGCATCATTGGAACAACTGAATATTTAGGATAGAACTGGAACTATCCTAGAAATCAAGAAAGTCATGATAAAAAGGACTCCAATGCAAAACCTAGAAAGAAAATGTCAGACCATGCAAGAAGACATAAATGAATTTATGGAAAAATTTGGCAATTTACAGAGTAAAGGATTTCCAAGTCCGTTAGTCATCAATGATAAGTTAATGAGGCAGGATGATTATATTGACAAATTGGATCAATATGCAGATAACCAAGGCAGTTCATCTGCACCTAAAGCATTACCCATAGGGAGAGTTCTCTATGATAGTTTGGAGAACCTTTTTTATGTTGAGCATGAATTGAAACACTTGTTTCCAGTACAACCTAATTTTGTAAAATACACAAAAGCTGATGAAATATTCAGAAAGCTAACAAGGACCATGATACCAAGGGATAATTGGTGGACCGATATGAAAGACATCTTATAATTTACCTTGGTAAAAAGTGAAATGAACTATTTACCATAGTCAATTTTGGTAAAAGAAGATGAATGATGATAAAACAGGTAAAGAGTATCAATTACAGGTAAAAGAGTATCAGTGAAAAGATGAAAACAATTAACCAGCACAAAATTACAAGCAAGACAACAAGATGCACAATCATAGGGCCTGCCTCTAGCTCCTTCAACAAAAACAGGGACAACAACCCACCAGTTCACATTCAGTTTCTACTTTTGAGACCATCTGTCTCTACATTCATGTAAAATATATTTGGTTTTCCTAGAATAGATCTCTCTCCGTTAGGAGATATTTTGTTGTAAATTTTGTATAAATACTTCCTCATTCGAAGTATTGAGTGTGGATTCTTAGACATTTCTGTAGACTCTTTATTTTGGAATAAAGTGTTGTTGAACAACTTTTGTATGGCTGGCTAGACAAAGCAATAAAGCAAAGGAATTTTACAGGATTCCTGTGTCAAACGAGAAACAAATAAGTATTCTATGTCTTATGTTGTTATAGTTCTCTTGTTTAAATATTTCACATGTGTTTCATATCTGAATGATAAATGAAAAAGTATATTTCAAAAAGTGCTCTACTGCATTGTCTTTAAAATCGTTTATATTCTTAATGTTTTCTTCCAAGCTATCATAGGTAGGGAATTCTTAATTGCTCCCTGATTTTTAATTTATCATTGTGGCCATTTAACAAAGAATTCTTAGTTGCTTTTTGTTAGTGATCACCCACTTTCCCTCATCTTGAGACTTTGTTGAAGGATTCTTAATTGCCCTTCTTCCCTTTCAAGACCATTTCATCCTTTGAAGTTATCATTTGTATCTTGTTTAGCTATCTTTCCCTGTGAAGCCCTCCTTTGCCAAATCATTCTAATCTAGTTAAGCCATCTTCAGTTGACTCCATAGTCCAATGGCCTGAAAAACCTTGTTTTATCCATCTGCTCCTGAATTCCACCACCAAACGAAATCAAAACTCCCTAAGCTTTCATAACTAGCCTAATATCCCATAAACAAAGCTAAATCATAAAGAGAGAGCCATCTCTGAGTACAGATTGGCTAGATTCTGTACTTAAAAGTTGGTTTGTGGTTACCTCAGATCCCTTTCCTTCTTCTGATAACTTCAAGGAAAATCTGAGTGATAACAGCCGCGACATACTTGCTCTGGTTTAACCAGCGCTTCCTCTTTGTCTAATCTCTTTTAATTTCCATGCCCAAAATATAGTTTGCACCGAATTTGGAGGACAAATGGGTCTTCAAATCCTGAATAATTTCTTTGTCATTTCCAACTAGCAACATATCATCCACATACAAGACCAGATAAATAACACGGTCACCAATTAATTTAAAATACACACAGTGATCTGCTTTGCTTCTAGTGAAGCTAAGTCCTCGTATAAATGTATCAAATTTTTGATACCACATCCTTGGTGACTATTTTAACCCATACAAAGACTTCTTTAACTTGCATACCGATTCTTTCTTACCCTTCATTGTAAAGCCTTCAGGTTGCTTCATGTAGATCTCCTCTTCCAAATCCCTGTGAAGAAATGCTGTCTTTACATCCATCTGTTCTACCAAAAAATCAAAAGCAGCAACAACAGATAAAATTAATCTAATAGAAGTTACCTTGGCAACAGGAGAGAAAATATCACCAAAATCAAATCCCGACACCTAGGAATAACCTTTTGCTACCAACCGAGCTTTGTATTTCTCCACCTTTCCTTATGAATTTGTCTTCTTCTTGAACACCCATTTGCTACGAATGGGTTTCCTTCCAGCCGACAACTCCACCAGATCCCAAGCCTCATTTCTGTGCAAAGATGCCATTTCATCAACCATGGACTCTTTCCAGAGTTTTCCATCCTCTCAATCTATTGCTTCCTTCACAGTTCTGGGATCATCGTCAGTAATAGATAAAGCAAAATTTGAATAGAAAGAAGATGGAATATACCTTTCTGGCTGCCTTCTTTCTCGAACTGATCTTCTCACACCTGGAGTTTGTGGATCTTCATCTTCCGATTCCTCCTCTGCTGTAGAGTCTGATTCTTCCTCCTTTAGCTCAAACTCTATCTTCTTAGGTTCCTTTGGTTGGACTTCATGTTTAATAACATCTTTCACCTCTCTGAACACCACATCTCAGTTGTACACAACCTTCCTTGTTACTGGGTTCCAAAGCTTATAACCGTTTAAACCATACTTATACCCAATAAAGATGCACTTTTCAGATTTACTATCCAACTTAGTTCATTTCTCCTTTGGAACATTTACATATGCATCACATCCAAATACCCTCAGATGTGAAAGAGAGGGTTTCTTACCAGTCCATACCTCTTGTGGAGTCTTATCCTCCAATTCAGATGAAAGTGATCTATTGACCAGGCAACATGCTGTCTCCACCACCTCTGCCCAGAATTGTTGTCCTAACCCGGCAGCACTGAGCATGCTTCTTGCCCTTTCTATCAACGTCTTGTTCATTCTTTCTGCAACTCCATTTTGCTGAGGTGTATATGGAGTAGTCTTCTTCCGTGCTATACCACACTTCTTACAGAATTCTTCAAATTCCTTACTATTAAAATCTCCACCATTATCTGTCATCAACACCTTTATCTTCTTCTCTGTCTAGTTTTCCACCAGAGCCTTAAATACTTTAATCCTGTCAAAGACTTTAGATTTCTTCTTAAGGAAATATATCCATGTATTCCTTGAGAAGTCATATATAAATGATACATAATACACAGACTTACCCAGTGATGGAACCTTCAAAGGTCCAAACACATCACTGTGCACAAGCTATAATATCTGTTTTGCCCTCTTACCACCAGAGGGGAAACTCACCCGATTCTGCTTCCCATATACACAATTTTCATAGAAATCAAAATTCAGAGAGTTATTACTCATATCTTCTACCATACCTTTACCATGTAGTATTAAAAGGCCCTTCTCTCCAATATGTCCAAGCCTTTGATGCCACATCATGGTCTTCTCTCTAGAGACCACTATATTTTCTGCTCCACCTTTAGGAACCACAAAACTGTTGCACCCATCAACAATAGTGCTACCATGTAGCTTGTATAGAGTTCCAATTCGAACTCCCCACGTCAATACTAGTGCCCCCTAAACCATCTTGCAGTTATCCTTCTCGAACATTATTTTTACACCTGCATCATCCAACTTGCTTACAGAAATCAAATTTCTGGCTAATGTAGGATTATGCAGAACACCCGGAAGTGTTCTAACCCTTCCACCTTGCAATTTCAACTTTACTTTTCTGTGACCGACGATTCTAGCCTTCCTGTCATCCCCCAAGAAGACATCACCACCATGATATTTCTCATACTCGCAGAACCACTCTCTATGGGGAGAGAAGTGAAAGGATGCACTTGAGTCAATCAACCATGCCTCATGATCTACATGTGTACTTGAAGAAGCCAAGTACACATCCCCACATTCATTTGAGGTGGTTTTCTCCTATGCAGAAGGAGCATCATAAGATCCCTTTCCTTTATTAGGAGCTTTAGATTTACAGTCCCTTTTATAGTGCCCTTCCTTTCCGCATTGCCAGCACACCACCTTTATAGGTTTTCCTCGCGATTTAGATCTACCTCTAGATTTACATCTCCCACTCGATGACTTATTTTTGTTTCTGTTCTGGGACCTTCCACATACAGACAAGGCATCACCATTTGGGCTCTCCATATTTTTCCGTATCATCTCCTCCGTCAGCAAGGATGAGACTATTTCATCAAACTGCAAGGCAGTTGCATTGCTACCTATTGCAATAACCAGACTATCCCATGAATCTGGTAGAGAACACAACAAACTGATGCACTTATCTTCATCTGAAATTTTAATATCAACAGATAAAAACTAACTTACCACAATATTAAATGCATTTAGATGTTCTGTCACCGAGTCTCCATCTTTCATCCTCAGGTTATATAGCTTTTTCCGTAGGAACAATTTATTCACCATAGACTTAGATTGGTACAAAATCCCTAACTTGTCCCACAAAGCCTTCACCGTAGCTTCCCCTGATACATTCAGCAATACTGAATCCAAAACACACAATGTATTATGCTCTTAGCCTTCCGATCCAACTTCTTCCATTCTTCATCGGACACTCCCGTTGGTTTAGTACCCGGATCTACCACAATCCACTGATCTTTGTCCATTAACATATCCTCCATCTTGAGTTTCCATAAATCAAAACTCTAACCATTAAATTTCTCAATCTCTATCTTTCCACTGCTCGCCATCTTCTTTCACCACTAGAATCGATCCCGCGGATCTCCCACTGAACAGGGTCTACCACAGGCCTGAGCAAAACCCCTTAACAATAAAGGCATCCCCTTGAAGCCAAAATAGCTTTGATGCCAAATGTAGGTTTTAACCCCGTACAAAAATTACCTGCATACGAATTTTTAAACACAGAAAATAAACAATGCGAGAGCATAACACATAAAACACATATACACAGAGATTTTCCCCTGGATCCGAAAACCGTTACTACCAGCTTGATTTTTCATTATGTTCCTTTTTAATGTTACAATACATATTTATACATGCTAAAGCATCCAATACCATGGACCAAAAACCATCACATTCAAAACCATGGATCGAAAACCATCGCATCCAAAACCATGTGCGAAAATCATGCACAAAACCATAGGTAGGTCCGCCCAACCTAGCATAGGGTCCAAAACCAAAATTTTCTGGGGCGCTGTCCCAGACCCCATAGAGTGGGGTTACATGTACCCCTCAAATCCCCTGTGACCTCCCCCCCTGCTACGTAATCAGCGCAACGAAGGGGAGGCTCTACCCCCCTTCTAACCCCTCAGTTAACTACGTGGGCTAGTCATGGAAAGAATATAACACTAACCCCTCAGTTAACTACGTGGGCTAGTCATGGAAAGAATATAACACAACCCAACAGAGCCTCATCCCTCTCCATCTTCTAGTGAGAGTTATTTTTCTTCTTCTTCTCATCAATGACCATTTTGAATCAATGAGCGTAGGAGATATCCATGGAAAATTTTAGGGGCTTGCCCTTGGGCTAAATTAAGGGGTTTTATATTTTTATTGGGCGAATATTTTGTATCATAGTACATTGTTACAAATTGCTTCAAATTTATTTTATAAAAAAATTAGGTATGGAGGTTAGCCCACCTTATTTTAAGGGAGAGGGTAAAAAAAGTAAATTTAGCACTTGAAATTAGGAGTGAGTTACAATCTTCCATTCGCCCTCATTTTCAAGAAAATGTATTTATGATAGGTATAAATAAAAATATAAACACAGTGGAGGTATGGTAAATAAATAAAAACTCTTTTTATACTTACTCCAAAGGTATGGTAAATAAATAAAAATACAAATAAACTAGAGGTATGGTAAATAAATAAAACCTATTTTTATATTTAGTCCATAACCCTCTTTCTATTTAAGAAGGCTCAAAAATGAGGTTTCATTTAAGTGAATCCTATGGGCCAAATACCATATTTATAAAAGAGGTATGGTAAATTAATAAAAATATAAATAAACGAGAGGTATGGTAAATAAATAAAACATTTTTTTTATATTTACTCCATATGTCACCTTATATTTATGAACAGGCAAGCGTGTAAATAAATAAAAATATAAATAAAGTGGAGGTATGGTAAATAAATAAAACCTCTTTCTATATTTAGTCCATAACCCTCTTTCTATTTAAGAAGGCTAAAAAAAAGAGGTTTTATTTAATTGAATCCTATGGGCCAAATACCATATTTATAAAATAGGTATGGTAAATTAATAAAAATATAAATAAACGAGAGGTATGGTAAATAAATAAAACATTTTTTATATTTACTCCATAAGCCACCTTATAAATGTGTTATATTTAGGTGAAGCCTATGGGCAAAATTATTATTAATACTATGCAAAAAACCATTATTAACCCTAATATTAGTATTAATAAGAATAAAGATGGCACATGGTATTGACCCATGGTATTCACATGGAATGCAATGTATTTAAAGGGGGGAATTAGACTAGCATAGATCCATCTTTAGTCTCGATCAAATATCGTGATATGCAAACTAACTGATTTGAATCAGATCCATAAACGACTGTCATAGAACTGTGACTAAATCAAGTCGAACAAACCCTTGAAGAATCCAAAACAGCAATCGAAAAAACCATGAAAAAGTGGCCATGGCAGCCAGTGTGGAACGACGAGGACCTCGGTCATAGCGCGCTGATCGAGGCCCATGGATACTACTCAAGAGGTCAAAATAGCCTCTGGGAGCCTCAAATTGGGAAAAGGAGCTGATTTTCGATACGCGTTAGCACATCGCTGGGCAAATAGGGCCGAAATGGTAGGGCTTAAGCACTCGGTCATGTTGGGAGCCAGAGGACCGTGGGCGGAAAAGTGAAAAAGCGCCATCGTACGAAGGTGGGATCCACACCTTGGAAACCGGCGGTTTGATCGGGGTGCCCTTGAATGGTAAGCGGTTTTGGAGAAAACAGAGCGAGCACCCTCAACGATCGACACGTGGTAGCAGAGGAGAGAGAAAAATGACCATGATCATGCGTTATCGGTCGAGCAAGTCAACCGCGCTTGACGTGCGAATGACGTTGGATCTGGAGGAGCCCAGATCGGACGACTGAGATTGCGCCCGATGGACAGAGCGGAATTGAAAGGGGATTAATCCGTGATTTAAGAGGATTTGGAATCTGTTGACCGCCACAGTGGAGAAAGCAACGAATCTACGAGCGGGCTGGCGCAGTTCCAATGAGGACACGTGGCTACTTCTCGAGCGTTCATGATGATGCCCAACAGGGAATTCCAAGCACGCAAGCGACAGGAAAATCGACGCAGGCGGGAGAGGAAACGAACAAGCACAGAGGTCGAATGTCTAAAGCCTTGAACAGAGACAGTGAACGGGACATCAGAAGAGAGATTCAGATTGAAGAGTCCAAGCGACTGAGAGAGATAGTGAACAGTGAAACCTGAGAGGAGGACTGAGCACAGAGAGCAGTAAAGCCAAGCAGAGGAGACAGAGGGCCGAGCTGACCATAGGTAACATCGAGCACCAAAGAGCTTGAAGAATCAAGCCTTCCCATAGAGGAATCTGTCTGGATTGAGCATCACAGTTGGTTCTTTCCACTGTAGACCGAGGGTCACAGAGCTGGTAGGAAGAACAAGAGTCTGTGTACTCCAAGTGGCTTGGGGAATCCAAGAACCACCCTGCCAAGCAAAATCTGCTTCAGGAGAACTCATATTGAGTCCCTGTATTGTAATTTCTCTGCTCAAAGACATAATAAAATAAGGCCACCACTGAAGCTGGACCGGAGACGTAGCCCTGGAGAATAGGGTGAACTCCTTATTAAAATTGTTTGTGTCTTTGTGTTGCTTACTGTATTTCTCTACTATCTTTCCATTCAAAATGTCTGTGTATTGGCAATATGATCGATCCATTGTTTCAATAACACAAAACACACACCATCACATGAGTCTGTAATACCTTTTGTTTAATAAATCTTAACTGAGGTCACTCATAGGGTGATTTTAAGATCAAGTGGTATCAGAGCTCTAGGTTGTAAGGTTAGAAAATCTTGTGTTGGTTTCGCTGTGAATGATCACTAGATCAAAGATCAAATTAGGAGAAGGAGAATTGGTGGAAACTAATCTTGAAATTGGAAGATTCTATTCTCGAAAGACAATGTCAGAAGAAGGTTCTATAGGGCCAAACTCTCAATTCCTAGAAAGTTTCCTAGCTATAAAGTCCATGGTGGAAGAAATGTATAGGGACTTTAGAAAGCATAAGGGTGAAGATTCATCAGACTCTAAGCAAGATAAAGAAGAAGATGAATCTCATTCCCATGACCACTCTAAAGGAAAGGGGAAAGAAGAAAGCTTCCCTACACCTCCTAGTAGCCCTGTACATAATAAGAAAGCATCTTTGATTAAGTTAGATGTTAAATTTGATTTGCCTATATATGATGGAGAGTTGAATGCTGAAAATTTGGAAAATTGGATAAGACAAATTGATGTGTATTGCAGAGTACAAAATATAGACTCAGACAAGAGCAAGATTCAGCTAGAAAGCCTTCGCCTAGGGGGCACTGCCTTGGTATGGTGGGAAGGCAGAACCCAAGCTGATGTGAAGAAGCATGGTAAGACCATCTCTGTCTAGAGTGACTTTGTTTCTGCCATCAGAAAGCAGTTCTATCCATTGGCCTACATGCAACAAGCCATGATGAGTTGGCAAACTCTTTGGCAGTTGAAAGGGAAAAGTGTACAAGGGTATACTCAAGAGTTCAGAAATAGAGCATTGATGTTGGGTATTTCATTAGACTCACCAGAAACTCTTTTGAAGTACATTGGGGGTCTACACAGCTACATGAGGCATACTATCCTCATGTTTAATCCCACTAGTATAGATGAGGTATCTGTACAAGCTACTCATCTAGAAGCTAGAGGAAAGAATGGAAATCCAGAAGTTGGGGGACCATCCCAACCCACTGTAAGCAAGAGCAAGGAGAAAAGAAAGCAGAAATGGAAAGCAAGGAAGGCTAACACTACACAAAAAGGCAAAGCCTCATGCACCCACTGTAAAAAGGAGGGGCATGATGATGAGCACTATTGGATTCTGCATCCAGAGCTGAGACCTAAGAAGTCCGAGGGAAAGAAGAAGAAAGCTGCTACAACTATTCATAAGGATTTGGGTCAAACTCGGGAGATGAAGCAATCATTGCAGCCACAGGTATAAAAGGTAAGAATTCTGAAGCATCTACTAGTAATTCTGCTCAA
Source organism: Pinus tabuliformis (assembly GCA_031772625.1). Classification (NCBI taxonomy): domain Eukaryota; kingdom Viridiplantae; phylum Streptophyta; class Pinopsida; order Pinales; family Pinaceae; genus Pinus; species Pinus tabuliformis. The sequence continues at coordinate 2,009,680,642 of CM062819.1, read as the reverse complement.
TCTATTATTGATGAAGAACATGAGAGAAAAAGGCATGAGCTTTTCCATATTCGAGTTGTTTCCAAATATCAAAAGATTGATACTTTGTTTGATAGTGGCTCACAAGTAAATCTGATTTCTGAAGCAATTGTAAAGAAATTGGGATTAGCAACTACACCTCATAAGAAACCATACCCATTAGGATGGTTGAATGATAAAGCACAACTACAAGTGACTAGACAGTGCAAACTCAAGTTTTCTTTTGGGTCAACATTTGTAGATGAGGTTGAGTTAGATGTAATTCCTTTGGATATATGTGGAATTGTTTTAGAAATTCCTTACTTGTATGATAGAAAGGCTATTTTATATAGAGCTGAGAACAAGTATCTACTTGTTAAAGATGGAATCGAATACTTTGTAAGAGCTCATAAGCTCAAGAATAATTATACTCTCATAAACTCAGGACATATGAAAAGAATGATAAATTCATGCAAACAGTTCTTACTAATGGTTGTAAAGGAAAAGAAAAATGATAAAACCAATGTATTTGAGGGCTATAATTCTGATCAGCAAGATGATATAGAAAAGATTGTTTCAGATTATGATGTCTTGTTTCAAGAACCTCAAGGTCTGCCACCCAAAAAGGGAATAGAACATGATATTATTTTGCAGCAAGATGTTCCTTTGCCTAACATTGGGATGTGCAGGTTATCTGCTTTAGAGAGTGCTGAAATCAAGAAGCAGGTGTAGGAGTTGCTCGAGAAAGGGCTCATCAGGCCTAGCACATCACCATGTGGGTCACCAATCGTTTTGGTGAGAAAGAAAGATGGCTCGTGGAGAATGTGCATTGACTACTGAGCACTGAATAAAATAAAGATAAAAAATCGTTATCCCCTTCCTCACATAGATGATCTTTTAGATCAATTGAAGGAAGCTGTTTATTTCACCAAGCTAGATTTGCACAGTGGATACCATCAGGTCAGAGTGGCAGAGCAAGATGCATGGAAGACTGCTTTCAAAATAAAGCAGGGATTGTATGAATGGCTGGTTATGCCTTTTGGCTTGACCAATGCCCCTGCTACTTTCATGAGATTAATGAACGATGTACTCAGACCTTTTCTTGATGATTTTGTTATTGTGTATCTGGATGACACTCTGATTTTTAGTAAAACGTGGGAAGAACATTTAAAGCATGTTAAGTAGACATTAGATGTTTTGAAAAGAGAAAAAATTTATGTTAAACTCTCCAAATGTGAATTTGGCAAAACCTCTCTAAATTATTTGGGTCATATAGTAGGGGGAGGTGAATTGAAAATAGTTCCCTCTAAAGTGGCAGTCATTGTAAACCAGCCTAAACCCAAGTCTGCTACAGAAGTGAGAAGCTTCTTAGGAGCAGCGCAATATTGCAGGAAGTTCATTTCAAATTTCTCCTCAATTGCAGCTCCCTTACATGCTTTGACATGATTGAACAAGGTGTTTCAGTGGGGAGGCAAACAGCAGAAAGCCTTCGACACCTTGAAAGAAAAAATTAGTACAACACCCGTACTAGCACTTCCAGATCTACAAAGACCCTTTGAGATCCAAACTGATGCCAGTGACTATGCCATGGGAGCAGTGTTGACACAACACGGTAAACCCATATGTTATCATTCTGAGACTTTTAATCCTGCAGTAGTTAACTATCCTACCTATGATAAAGAATTGTATGCATTAGTTCAGAGTGTAAAAAAGTGGAAACATTACTTAATGGGCAAAGAAACAGTAATACATATTGATCATCAGCCACTTCAATATCTACACTCCCAAACTAAGTTGCAACAATCAAGACATTACATATGGATGGGTTTTCTACAACAGTTTCATTTAGTCATCAGATATAAAAACGGCATACATAACAGGGTTGCAGACATGTTATCTAGACCCATTATAAATGCATCTACCATACTTAAGCATAATTCTGTGCTACATGAAAGCTACATAGAACAGTATGCTTAGGATATGGACTTTAAAGATGTATATGCAACTTTGAGTCAAGGCAAAAGAGTAGAAGAATTGGACTATCATGTGAAGGACCGACTCTTATATCATTGTGGGAAACTCTGCATTCCAAAAACTGAGAGAGCAAAGATAATTAGGGAAGCACACACTTCTCTGATATCAGGTCACTTCGGGGTGAGTAAAACAGTTGCACAACTGCAAAGATTCTGTTATTGGCCAAAAATGAGTGAGACAGTTTCTAGATATGTAAAGGGGTGTGCTATGTGTGCTAAAAGCAAGCACAACAACAGAAAACTAGGCTTTTACACTCCATTGCCAGTTCCTTCTCACCCTTGGGAGAGCATTTCCATGGATTTTGTTGGAGGACTGCCCAAATCTAGGAAAGGTCATGATTATCTATATGTTGTTGTGGATAGGTTCAACAAAATGTGTATTTTGATACCCTGTAGTAAACAGATTACAGCTGAACAAACTGCAAAATTATTCTTTGAACATGTATGGGTTCATTTTGGATTACCCACTTCTATTATATCTGATCGAGACACCCAATTTGTGGGGAAGTTTTGGTCCAGTCTGTGGGAACTAATGGACACCAAATTAAAGAAAAGCACAGTTTTTCATCCACAAACATATGGCCAGACAGAAGTAGTTAACAGGACAGTGATCTAGTTACTGAGAGGATATTGCAGCAAACATCCTAAGCTTTGGGATGAGCACTTGTGCTATGTGCATCATGCTTACAATAGAGCCAAACACTCTTCTACACAGAGATCTCCTTTTGAGACCTACTTTGGTTTCATACCAAGGTCTCCCTTGGATTTTGTCTTTGGTAAGATACCATGGTTGATGGACACAATGATGTGGACAAAGCAGCTAGGTTCATTGAATAGATCCAGGAGATCCACCAAGTAGTATAGGAGCATCTGGAAAAGAGCCAGGCCAGGTACAAGGCTAGGCATGATAAGCATCAGATGGAGCATAGTTTTCAAGTTGGAGACCAAGTCTAGCTATATATCAACAAGGACAGGATGCAAGGTGAAGGTAAGAAGCTAAATCCTATCAGGTATGGACCCTTCAAGATACTTGAGAAGATTGGTGAAAATGCTTTTCGCCTTGATCTGCCAGCTTACATGCACATCTACTCAATCGTGAACGCAGATTGCTTGAGGTTATTTGAGCCTTCAATGATTGAGGACCCTGAAGAGTAGAGTCAATTGCCTTCTGTTGATGACCTGCTACCTGAATATCTTAATGAGTTGCAGGAAGATACAATGCTGGATAGAAAGGTAGGACGACACGCATTGGACAGGTGGAATACCTAAGAATTGGGCTTAAAGGTTCAAAGCCGAGCAGTGCGAAGTGGATTGAGATTGGACAAGTGAGACAACAGTTTCCTCACTTAGTTGATGCTTGAAGAAAAACCAACTTTTGGTGGTCCAAAAGCTTTTCAGTTGGGAGGCCGTGATCCGAATCGGATCCATAAACAACTGTCATAGAACCATGACTAAATCAAGTCAAACAAACCCTTGAAGAATCCAAAACAACAATCGAAAACACCCTAAACTAGTGGCCATGGTAGCCGGCGTGGAACGATGAGGACCTCGGTCAAAGCGCGCTGACCGAGGCCCATGGAGACTGCGCAGGAGGTCAAAATAGCCCCTGAGAGCCCCGGATTGGGAAAAGGAGCTAATGTTTGATACCCGTTTAGCGCTAACGCGCATTGCTGGGCAAACAGGGCCGAAATGGTAGGGCTTAAGCACTCGGTCACGTTGGGAGCCAGAGGACTATGGGCAGAAAAGTGAAAAAGTGCCATCGTACGAAGGTGGAAACCACACCCTGGAAACCAGAGGTTTGATCGGGGTGCCCTTGAACGGTAAGCGGTTTTGGAGAAAACAGAGCGAAGACCCTTAGTGATCAACACGTGGCAGCGGAGGAGAGAGAAAAACTGTTGCAATCGCGCGTTATCGGCCGAGCAAGTCAACCACGCTTTGCGTGCGAATGACGTTGGATCTGGAGGAGCCCAGATCGAATGACTAAGATTGCGCCCGATGGACAGAGCAGAATTGACAGGGGATTAAGCTGCGATTTAAGAGGATTTGGAATCCGTTGACCGCCATGGTGGAGAAAGCAATGAATCGACGAGCGGGCTGGTGCAGTGTTACAGGGAAAAGTGTCTATTTAGAACTGCTCTATCCCACTAAGGTGTGACAGCTGCCTTAGAAACAAATAGAGAAAAACTACTTTTGTATTTCCTTTATGAATTATAGATAGAGAGGAATAGAAAGAACCAACCTGTGTCTTGCGCTAATCCTTTGATCCAATCCCTCTCTTCTTTGATAGTCTCTAGCTACCTGCTCCCTTGCATGCCTAGCTTCACAAAGTACCTGTAAGATCACAGAAGAAGAGCACTATACAAAGACATGGATCTATATTCATAAACAACTTAGGATCAGATTTAAGTTAACCATACAAATGTAACAAGCATCAATGATACAAAAGCATGGAGGAGAACTCAAATAGTTTTTATTGATAAACAAGAAAAGATCCAGGAGGAGTTACAACCAGTTGTTCTGACCCAGCATCAACCTCCCAGCAAAGAAGCCCCTCTTCACCTCAAACAAAGGATAAATCACCCAACAATCTGATGTTTGTCTCTAGAAACCAATAGCAATTCCTTACAATATGCAAAATTCCAGCCTCTGGATCTCTGGGATGAGGGATCCATATATAGATATCTGTAAGGGGGATGAGTCAGCTTGTGATTTGATTAGTGTCTTCTCTCTGTCAGTTCTTGCTTCCACTTGGAGACTGAGGGCCTCTCACTCATCCTTGGTCGAATTCAGTGAGGCAAGTGTCACAGGAGAAGATTCTGGAAGCTTCCATTGCCTCTCCACCTCGCAGAATGACATTGCCATTTGTCATTTCTCGCCCATCGCACCCCACAGAAGGGAGTTTTGAAATGAAACGCACCCTCATAGTGCATTTGGGTGAGATGCAATGCACCTAGCCAGTGGAGCAGCTGCAATGATCCTGTTTTGACCAATTTTGAGTAGTTTTTCATGGAGAACTTCTGGGAGAAGTTGTAATCTGTTGACCTTGTTCCTTTAGGGGTTAGAACAACTCTTTTAGGGACTTAGGAGCCCTTGGTTTATGGACATTTCATGCTTGGGGTTGTAGGGCCCAAAAATGTCTATAACAGTTGCCCCCTAAAGCATGAGGCCGTTAATCTTTTGATGTCGGGTGAAATGCTTTATTATGAGGATCCGAAGTTCTTTCAATGCTGGGAGGAGACCTGTAATAAGATACAATACAATACATTATCTTCATACTATTTTCATGATCCAGCTGAGGCGGGCATACCCATGCTCAGTTTTATAAATTCATTTTCATGTACATAGGACAGACAATCGTCTGAGTGTAGACTGATGATTCTAATAGAGCCATCATCCTTTTGATAGGATGATTATCTGTGCAACAATGATGTACATTTGATGTCTTTATTTTCCATGAATATATATCGCATCCCGAATGGATGAAACTAGATCCGGGGTCTTCAATCTCGTCCGATCTTCACTCGAAGTACAAGTCGATCCATGTGAGAAATGTTCTGAAGTCGAACATGGAAAGACATCGCTTGATTACCAGTCAATGATGTAAACTGTTAACAAGCGCGAGAGGAATCACCGATAACGATAATGACCCTCAAGGTACTACAGTACAATTCACGTGGTGTGAATAAAGGACTTGGCGTCAAACACGACACAAAATATTTCGGTCGAAGGCCATTGATGTAAACCTGTCGCCGGAAGTGAGAAACTTGCCATTGAGGCATGCAAGCTTCAAAGTACTGAATGAGGTGTTCCTAGATCAACTTCTTGGATAATGAGCTGATGTCGACAAAAAGTGATCCGTCACAGGAGGGCCTTAATGAATCCCACATCAATGACACGGAACGGAGCAAATGATTTTAGTGGAGGTGAAAACGATCTGGTGATATAAGGTTCAGGGTGGCGGTCATGAAAGAATGGAGTATAATGTATGGTAGTGGGTGAGACACAGGTGAACTCTCTGAGTGACTTCTCTTGAACATATCGGTGACACTGATGTGATGGATCGGTAGCATTAACCCAAAATGTGGATGGTATGGCGTGACCATGGTGATGTGGCCGGTGAATGAAACAACGCAACCTGACTCGGACACGAAGTGGAAGTGTCATGTTCAAGAGCAACTTGCTACCAACAAAGTTTCTTTGAGTTTTCTTCCCAATTTTTCCCTTGTCATTGCTGACCAGTACCTCTTTATTTTTGTCAAGCTTGAGGAGGATAACATATGCTTGTTCTATAATTTGCCCTTCGGGCAAACCCATCGCTATGTTTTAACGAGCCTAGCTATAGTGAAACTCGTTCTCGTCTAAAGACAAGTTTGTCGCTATTAATCTTTTTAACGAGTTTAACGACAAAGATAACTCAGTCCTTTTCAATTTTAGAGAGTCTGAAAAGGAACATAAAGGTAACTCCAAAATTCCTTTTTCGTCATCTAATCCCTTAAGTCCGAAAAAGTATAAAACAATACAGAAGGGATGAATTTTCGATAGTTTTAACGAGCCAAACAAAACAAGCGCTCGATCTTTTTGTGTAATAATCCCTCAGGTCCAAAAAGATTAAAATCTAGAGGAGGGATAGCACTTCCTGTCCCTTTAACGAGCTGGAGAGGCCAATGGCTCGGCAATATTTTCATATTTTACGAGTCAGTTGAAAAGAGCTTAAAGGAGACTCGTCTTTTGAGGAACGAGTGATAAAATGGGTAGCAGCTAATTCCAGGTAAGGTTTGAAATTTTCCAATCACGGCAGTGTCACAAGGATGGCTAGTGAAATCACTCTTCGCAGCTGTTCCTCAAAATGGGTAAACAATCAAATGGAGGTGAATGATCGGCCAATGAAAAGTGGAGGTGACGGTGCAAACACGACCAAGGCTTTAATGGCTGAAGTACTACATTCACGATGGTTATTTACCGGGGAATAGTTCATTTTTTAATGAGCTTAAACGCGGGTGGAAACATTTGCTCATGTCTTATGTTTATTTTTTAACGAGCTTGAACTATGTGCTAAAACTGCTCGATTAATCCAGTCTTGTGATAAGAATGTCCCATATAAAAACGGCAACTTTTAGAGTTTTGCCCCACATCCTTTCTTTATGCAAGTTAGGAAACGACCAATCCTACGAGTTTAAAGGGTTAGAGGTCCTAAAAATTTAAAAAATAAATATTCGCTCTTTGCTTGCACTCCAAAAGGTTTGCATGCCCCCAGGTATAAAACAGAGTTTCAAGGTTACCCCTACTTCTTTCCGATAAAACATTTGTTTTAGCTAGAGAGGCCTACCTCTTACAGGTTACCAAAGATAGTTCTATTTACGGCGTAAACAAAACACTTCTCTAGTGATGTCTACCGAAATAAACAAAGGTGAGCGACGATGCCCGCCAACTCACATAACTTTGACAAGAGAATCTTGTTCTAGAATAACCCCCTCTTCCAATCACGGACGGGGGTACAGACTAGTCATATTCTCCTGCGGAAACCTACCCTATACCCGAAGTTTTCCTGCCGAAGCAGACCAGGGTGCATGCCCCCTGGGTTTCAGTCATGTCCCTCTGAATCACTCGCGCTCATCGGGAGGACGGACTGGAGATTGAGACATTTCTTGCGTGAAAAGACCGTTCAGGGATGGTATATGACTATTTGCTATGCGTGATCCGGAAATGAAAGCTGGTCCACGAGCTTGACCACTCTTCCTTCGTGCAGAAAACACATCACTCTAAAGAGTGATGAGACAATGGCTCTCATGCAATAAATATAGTCTCGTCCAAGGAGTAGATTGTAATCTAGAGGTCCTTGAACTACCATTACATTCATGTGAACGGTTTTCCCTCTCAATGTTATGGGCACATCGGGAAGGATCCCTAACGGTCGACTGGTTCCTTTATCAAAGCTTGTTAGATTTCTCATCTCAGGCAAAAGCGATGGCGAACCAAGCGCTTTCCAAGCAGTTGAGGAAAGGATACTCACAGAAGCCCCCTCATCTATGATGGTACCAGCCATAACCATTCTATATATTTGAACAATAATCCGGAATGGTATACTGGCCGGTAAACGAGGTCTGCCTAGTTGATTCCAGTCGAAGGAGACAACTAGGTTGCTTGGAGGTGGGACCGAATAGACGACCGGGTACGACTCTGACGAACTTCCTTCCTGCGGTAAAGGAACGGGTAAATTGTCCCCATGTCCATTGGAGTCTGTGCTTATGAAAAGAATTTGGATGGTGTCATCCTTGTTCTCTTCAGTGATTATATAATTTGAAGATGGAACCTCTGAAGGCAAGACCGGGTCAACTGCCGCCTCGACCTTTTGACTTTCGTCTGGTGTGGATTCAGATGGTTCATCTTCAATGACAGATGCATCATCTGACCACCTGAGCGGGTCAGCCGGATTTTCAACTAGTGACGGACTCGGCAAGAGTTTTTTATATCCAGGAGGAAGTCGTAACGGTGAAACCGGACGATCATCCAAAACACTTTTAGCTTCGTCTAAGAAGGGACAACGGTGGACGGCATGATCGCCTTTGCATAGTTTACAAGGAAATCTATATTTTCCTTTTTGTCCTGGGGCTTCACTTTCGCTAGTTGACGGTGTGTTTTCAACATGATTATCAGAGGTTGACGACACCAGGTTGTGCAAACGAGGAGACCAGTCCCTTAAGATCTGAGGGATGCAAGGACAATCTCTGTGAAAATGGTCTCCTTTGCAAATGACACATGGTGATTTAGGCCTGGTCAGTGCAGTGTGTGGATTTTCGTTAGACGACACTCGTTTGCCCCCATTCGCTTTCAGCTCCTTCTTCTTCCTCTCTTTCTTCTTCTTTTCCTTCTTCTCCTTAGGAACTTGACTTTTGGCTTTACCAGCCCCATCAAGCGAAGAGGAAGGAGGAGAGGAAGAATTAGAGGAAGTAGAAGGTTGGTGGGTAACTCTGGTCTTGTCTAATTGCTGATTCGATTGTTCAGGAATAGTGGTGTTCTGAACGACAGAGGTTGAGAAAAGCCATACAGGAAAACCAATTGTCAGTCCTGGAAGCGACAATGTGGCCATATGGGGTGCACCAACATCTCCCAAGAGGAGAAGGGACTAGGATTTCCTCCAAGGGGAATTCCTTGGTTGGTGGAATCCATTTTCTCAACCCAAGATCAACGTAGGAAAGGGGTAATAAATATTCCGTTTAAAATAAATTTTTAGACGCTTTGACACAACTTGTTTTTTCAGTTTTTAAGAGTCGAGAAAAAACAAAAGATGACTCTAGTCGCCTTCGATTTTTAATGAGCCTGAAGTGACAAGTGCTCAGATGGACCTTTTCCGTTAAGGAGTCTGAAAAGGAACGAAAGGGACTACTCTGGAGATCTAGGTAGAGGGAGTACCAAACCAATCGCAAAACTGCAGAATACTTTTTACGGTATGGCAGTCAATCTTCTCGAATGCTGTGTTCAGTGCATTGCGATCGATAGGGCGGCAGACACGACTTCCTAAGGATAAAGGATTTAAGCCTATAGGGGTCTCCCGAAATATACTCGACGGTACGTGGGAGCACAAAATCCGTACTGGCACTTATCGTCTCAAAGTGGAGGAATCACCCAACCATCAGTGAGGACAACAGTTACCAGGCTTTACGACGCCGGAATACGTCTCTAGCCTAGACCTCTAAATGTTGTGCGTTAAGTTCCAAAGCGTTGTTAGATTCATTGAATTTATTTTAAGTTGATCTTGTTTATGAAGTTTTCCTTTCGGGTTCACCACGAGATGTAGATGTAATTCCTAAAATGCAATCTAAAGATGATAAACAAATTTTTTTATCTCTTTTGTGCAATGAAAATCCTAGCTACTAGGGGAAAAGAAAGACATAATCTTTTCACAAAGAGCAAAGAGCACACTGTAAATGCACTTTCATAAATCAAGCCAAACAGACTGTCTATATGCAAATGCACATGCATGTATTTGTTTTCGACTTTCTTAGTATTGATGCTAAAAAGGAAGTTGATGTACAAATCTGAATTTCTTTTCAAGCGACAAATATAAACAAGCTCTTTTTCAAAATAAAAAACAGAGATGATTACGCCACCTTACGATTTTGAAATGAACAATCGTTCTTGACACTAGAAAATTACAAATTCAGACCAAAGGCAATAATAACAATATAATCGACCATCAACAGCAATCAAACTTTCTCCTATGATCGAAATCGACACTTGCGACAGATTCAAATCAAAGGACGACAGTACGACTATTCTACTTTTGCAAAGGAAAACTGTAAACGACTCAACAAACACATAAAAACATCTACAGTTCTTTTGTACAAAGGAGGCGGAATAACAGCAAGGAAAAGAGGTTTCAAACAGACATATACTGATCACAGGCAGCAAAATTCAGGGATAGAACTGGAAAGAATGAAGCACAAGAACCACAGCTGCACAGAGCTAGTCTGATCAGCGCACCTGTAACACAGAGAATCTGAAATGCAGCGCAGGTTGCCCCTTCGGGAAGTGCGCTGAAATTCAGGATCTCTGAACAGTACCTACGCTGGGCCAGAAACGAGACTCTGTCCAGGTTCTGGGTCACAGTTTGCAGTTCAGTCCTTGGTTTTTGGCCGAGTAAAAAGCAATCAGTAATGCAACAATCAGGGGTAGATCTAAGGAGGATCTAAGAGCTATCACAAGGGAAATCAGATAGTTTGTGAATCAGCTGTTTAAATCATAAACAGATCCAGTGAATGGATTGAAGCAGCAGTTATCTACTTTGCATTTGTTATGGCAAATGCAGTTCGAAAGCTACTTATAAGTTTATGAAACAAACAACAAAGAATGATACACAAACAAACTAATTAGACATTCCCCAGTGGAGTCGCCATTTTGTTACAGGGAAAAGTGTCTATTTAGAACTGCTCTATCCCACTAAGGTGTGACAGCTGCCTTAGAAACAAACAGAGAAAAACTACTTTTGTATTTCCTTTATGAATTATAGATAGAGAGGAATAGAAAGAACCAACCTGTGTCTTGCGCTAATCCTTTGATCCAATCCCTCTCTTCTTTGATAGTCTCCAGCTACCTGCTCCCTTGCATGCCCAGCTTCACAAAGTACCTATAAGATCACAGAAGAAGATCACTATACAAATACATCGATCTATATTCATAAACAACTTAGGATCAGATTTAAGTTAACCATACAAATGTAACAAGCATCAATGATACAAAAGCATGGAGGAGAACTCAAATAGTTTTTATTGATAAACAAGAAAAGATCCAGGAGGAGTTACAACCAGTGGTTCCGACCCAGCATCAACCTCCCAGCAAAGAAGCCCCTCTTCACCTCAAACAAAGCATAAATCACCCAACAATCTGATGTTTGTCTCTAGAAACCAACAACAATTCCTTACAATATGCAAAATTCCAGCCTCTGGATCTCTGGGATGAGGGATCCATATATAGATATCTGTAAGGGGGATGAGTCAGCTTGTGATTTGATTAGTGTCTTCTCTCTGTCAGTTCTTGCTTCCACTTGGAGACTGAGGGCCTCTTACTCATCCTTGGTCGAATTCAGTGAGGCAAGTGTCACAGGAGAAGATTCTGGAAGCTTCCATTGTCTCTCCACCTCGCAGAATGACACTGCCATTTGTCATTTCTCGCCCATCGCACCCCATAGAAGGGAGTTTTGAAATGCAACGCACCCTCATAGTGCATTTGGGTGAGATGCAATGCACCTAGCCAGTGGAGCAGCTGCAATGATCCTGTTTTGACCAATTTTGAGTAGTTTTTCATGGAGAACTTCTGGGAGAAGCTGTAATCTATTGACCTTGTTCCTTTAAGGGTTAGAACAACTCTTTTAGGGACTTAGGAGCCCTTGGTTTATGGACATTTCATGCTTGGGGTTGTAGGGCCCAAAAATGTCTATAACACGCAGTTCCGATGAGGACACGTGGCTACTTCTCAAGGGTTCATGTTGACGCCGAACAAGGAATTCCAAGCACGCATGCGACAGGTGAATCGACGCAGGCGGGAGAGGAAACGAACAAGCACGGAGGTCGAATGGCTAAAGCCATGAACAAAGACAGTGAACAGGACATTAGAAGAGAGATTTAGATCGAAGAGTCCAAGTGACTAAGAGAGACAGTGAAAAGTGAACCCTGAGAGGAGGACTGAGCATAGAGAGCAATAAAGCCAAGCAGAGGAGACAAAGGGCCAATCTGACCATAGGCAACATCGAGCACCAAAGAGCTTGAAGAATCAAGCCTTCCCATAAGAGGACTCTATCCGGATTGAGCATCACGGTTGGCTCTTTCCACTATAGACCGAGTGTCACAGAGTTGGTAGGAAGAACAAGAGTTTGTGTACTCCAAGTGGCTTGGGGAATCCAAGAACCACCCTGCCAAGAAAAATCTTCTTTAGGAGAACTCATATTGAGTCCCTGTATTGTAATTTATCTGCTCAAAGACATAATAAAATAAGGCCACCACTAAAGCTGGACCGGAGACGTAGCCTTGGAGAATAGGGTGAACTCCTTATTAAAATTGTTTGTGTCTTTGTGTTGCTTACTGTATTTCTCTACTGTCTTTCCATTCAAAATGTCTGTGTATTGGAAATCTGATCGATCCGTTGTTTCAATAACACAGAACACACACCAACACATGAGTCTGTAATACCTTTTGTTTAATAAATCTTAACTGAGGTCACTCATAGGGTGATTTTTAGATCACTAACATAGAGCGAAAAAATATTTTATCCCTCTTAGGGCTTGGTAGATCAAGAGTAAAAATGGATCTTGTAATTTAATGTCATTTAAACATTTTAACTTGGTTAAAATAACAAAATAAAATAAAAATCAATTATTAATTTTATTAATTTTTATAAATTACTAATAGTAGTTTTTAAGCTCTAGGTTTATGATAACCCATGGTAATACCATGGTATTCATGTGAGCATAGACTATTTAAAGGGGAAATTATATCAACTTAGATCCATCTTAATTCCGGGTCTACCAAGTGCTGGGAGGGATAAATAGATTTCATCCCTCTAAGAGTGGTAGATGTGGAGTTAAGATGGATATAGGTTGGTTTTTATGATAATGAAGATATTAAATAGACTTAGGAAATTATATTGTTAAAAAAATCTTAAGGTGAATGGTTAAAGCTACATTTAATCACTTCACAAAATTTAGTAAAAAATACCGATATCTCCATTAATATTGATTTTTTTGATTTAACAAAAAAAAGTTCAAAACAATGAAATCTTAACTCTTTCCACATCACCCTCGCAGAAGAGAGATAGTCGCTTCCCAAATTTCTCACCATTTTTCAAACATTCTCAATATGATATCTTCATGAAAAGGTTAAGGTACTGATCTTGGATTAGTTGTTTGAAAAATATGCTGGTTTGTACAACCTTTCATCTTCTCTGCTATTCTTAGTTTGTCGTAATGATCTGTAAGGGTTGGGTCACTGCACCATATTGTCCTAAAAGGTGGAGATTGTGCACCAAAAAGGAAATTAATCCACATGTTACAACGCTATTAAAAATGGTATGAAGGTAGTGAATTATACTAATAAGAAATTTAGGTTGGGAGAGACGTAATTAAATTTTATTATTTAATTGAATATTTCCAATTAAAATAATAATAAATCTACATTTATATATTTATATATTGATTGGAAGGCTTCTGACAATAGTCACTTCTTTCCATTAGATCCCCTTCAGGCCTTTGGGATACCTACTACTTCATTATATTATATAGTTGGGGCTTACTACTTGTTGGCGTGTTGGGGTAAACAAATTTGATGTGTTTTTTTTTTTTTTTTATCTCGCAGATGGAGTCTATGGAATAAGAAAGAAATTTGATAGCTTGGCAAAAATGGTAGCTTGACAAAAGTGGTAGAGAAAACATTAATCTCTCCTACCATGACAGACATGGCCACTAAAACTTGCAACATTGTTTGTAGGAAGTGAAAATTATGTTTCTTTTTTCCAAACATGTATGTTAGTATATTACAGTTTAATGAATATGTTTTATTATTATCATATATGGTTTCATACTTTAAAAAAACATTCGCCAAGACTTCACAATGTTTTATTATTCAGTGAAAGATTTTCCAATATCTTACAAGATTTATAATTTAGTGAAAGATTCGCCATGACTTTACAAGATAATATAATCTGGTGAGAGATTCGCCAAATATATATATATATATATATATATATATATATATATATATATATATATATATATATATATATATATATATATATATATATACACATATTATATTAGTGATAAAATCACCTCCCATTTTTCCTATGTATCATGGGGATTCGCCCATTTATTATACATATAAATTTATGGTGGTTCTTAAAATTTTCCCTGGAGATATCCTAAAGGAATTGTAATGCGTGACAATAATTGGTATGTTTGAGACCATTTGAGCGAAGATCATTTGAATCTTCTCACATGTTAACTACCTCAATTTCATCGTAGAGGAGTGCGAGAGGAGATAATAGATGTGTTTCTACTATATCTGAAACATTGTTTTGGTAGGTAATCTAGAAAAAGTATTTGCCAGGCTCAACTATGTATGGCTTCTATTGTATATGAGACTTCTATTGTATGGCCTGGCAATGCTTGTCTAGGAATTAATGCTTCATCTTGATGTTGTTATCACACCTCAATGCTTGGCCTCAACACTGTTATCACACCTCACCACTAGGCATCAACGCTTGGATATTATCAATGTTGTTATCACACCTCAATTCTTGGCCTCAACACTATTTTCAACATTGCTTCCACCTTCATATAACAACTATCAATACATAAATTTATTGTTGCATACCAATTTTTCTCCTATTCAATTTTGATGTAACATTTCCATTTAGAATGTAGTGCAAACATTGTCAGTATTGAATGGATCCTTAAAAGAATGTGATAACAATCCATTGCGATAGTGTACCAATTCTATCTAGAATGCAATGCAGGCATTGTCATTATGGAATGGACACCTAAAGGAATGTGATAACAATCCGTTGTGGTCTAATCCATTCTTGCACCATTGTTATTGATGTTAATTATGTTTACAATATTAGTGTATGAATTATCTTATTGTTCTCATATATTATTAACCCAGTATGAATACATTATTGGATCTAGAAAATGCGGAGAACACCTTCCAATAGGTCTTCACAATGTTAAGATTTCAAGTAGTTAATGTTGAACATAGGATACTCTTCTCAACTGTGAGTAGTAAGTGGAGTATTGCATATAGCTCCCCACTAAAAATTGTCATCTTCCGAAACCAATACATGTCCCTTGATCTTCAACGTCTAACCATAACCTAGCGAAACAATCCACATGTCCCATTGAATTATTATTTGCAATGTGTGTCATGCCTTGAGAGGCAACATTATTTCTATACATCTGACATGCCTAGGAATCCTTAGCTTTATAAAACTTTACCTTTTATGACCAATGCCATCAATCAATCTCTTACACATTCTACAAAACCATCCTCATTACATCTTTAAAATTTCTTTCAACGAAGTGCCTTAGCAAAATATTGTAACTATGGATTATGTAATGAACATTGTTATGTAAAGTTTCTCAGATGAAAAATTGCTCTGTCATATGCAAAATTCTATATTTAGGAAGTGTTCCACTCAGTCATCTGATCCATTTCTCATTTCTCTAAGTATTATGCCACAAATTCACACATATGAATTATTTGAATGATATTCGTTGGTTGCAGGAATTCATCAATGTCCACATGCTGACATATAACACATTGAATTCTCTGTCCATATTAGTAGTAGCTGATATTGTATGAACCCATTAATACTCTGAATTCTATTCCACCACACTCCTTTTTTATGGTAGCCAATGTGCTAAGTTTAACAATCAAATCGTTTTTTTGTTCTTCGCTAGTTACCTAGAATCATTCGAAGGCCCACTAATTTTTTTGCCTAACCTCCTCCTCCTCTTCAAGAGTAAAACCATTCTTTATATTGAAAATTTTACTTGTTTCTGTTGGCATTTCCCTTTTATCATGTCGACAACAATTTGACATGTAAGATCAAGGATAATATAATTTATTTATTTGTTTTTGTTATGTACCTGTGTGATCATGTTCATTTCCCTTCACTTTTCCTTTATTCTATTTGTTCTTACTCAAGGTTATTTCTTTGTTGCATTTGCAAAGCACTGCTTCATGGTGGCCCATCTCTCCTTGATTTAGGAGGATCTAGAAAAAGAAGTGGCCTTGAAAAATCTCAAAAATCAAAGTCTTCATATGGAAGTGAAACTAGAACTAGATCGTAGTGCTCATTTTCTTGATTCTAATGGTGTGAATGACACTCAAATCCGAGTCTGTATGCTCAAGTTATAGCTGTTCAAAGTTCTAGTCAAACTTGGACAAGTGGTAGTCTTAATGAGGAAAAAAATTGGCAGAATATCAATGCACAAAATACGACGGTTAGAACAGGTGAAATTGCCGCCTCTTTAATTTGTCTAATAACCCTTATTTTTTGTGGACAAAATTTAACTACATCATTTGAAAAAAAAAACCAAAAAAATTATTTTTGGGGGCAGGATACCACCCCCGCCACCCCACAATGGTCAAGACCAACAACGCACACACACACACACACACACACACACATATATATTTTAAAAAAATGTGTGTGTTAGGTGGGGAATCCACCCCCAGAGACCTGCCCAAGCCTGATGGAACCAATGAATATATATTTAACACAAATCATAACCACTAACGATATATTATGTAACTACCATGGTCAAGCTGAAACCATCGTGCAACAATCATATATTTCACACCATAAAAAGAGTTCCATGGGGTTCGACCCTATAACCACCCAAACTGATGTGCCTTAACATAGTACCACGGACCAATAAGCCAATGACCCATCCGTTGAAATGTATGCCCACCTTTTTACATATAAAATCAACTCATTTTCCCAGTGGAAGATCAACATAGGGAAGACGATGAAACTAGGAGTAGTCCAGAGGTGTGGAACCCTGAGCGAGGGTATATTAGAGATGCTGAAAAGATTCCTTTAGAGGGTTAGAGGTGTCAGTGTCAGAATTGGAAAAGTTTATAGTCAATTTTTCACATTTTCACACTAGGAATCCATCCGTGCAATCCATTTTGCCAGCTGAGCTCTCCATTTCCAGGCCATCATCCAGATTGGAGGTATATGGGTAATTTTTGTAAAGTTGCTTGTAATTGATTTCTTTGATGCCACTTAATAAAAGAAGGTCTCCCCACTTTTGAGCAGGGCCCAGAGACATAGCCCACATTGGGTGAACTCTGTAGTCAAATCATTGTGTCTTTGATCTCATGTTTTCTTATGATTTCTTCTTCTTTTCATGTGTTTAAGTTACATGGTTATGTACGTTTTTTTATATGCAATTTTGAATGCATCCTTGAAGTTAAAATATCTAAATCAAGTTTTATATCAGAGCAGGTCTTCTTGATGCGAGTTGCACGATTGAATGCTAACTAGGAAAAATCTCTAAAGAGGCAAAGAAAAAATTAAATCATTTGATCTCAAAGCTTGGCGTGCATCACGAAGACGAAACATGGTAGATGAGGAATCTCGAATCGAGGAAGAGAAAAATTATCGCAAGATCTTCTTCACCATGGCAAAGAAAGTTGACAAGCTATTTTCAGAGTATGAGGAAACAATCAAGCCTGATAAGAAAGAGCCAGATGACCATGCATTGGTCAGAGGAGAAGAGCCTCCTCCCTCTCCATATTCTAGTGAGAGTTCTTCTTCTTCTTCTCATCACTCTAACATGCATGATAGGAATACATATACGAAGCCATTTTTCAAGCTAGATGTAAATTTTGAGTTTCCCACATATAATGGAGAATGTAAAGCAGAGAAATTTAAAAATTGGATTAGACAAATTGAGATTTATTGTCGGGTTCAACAAACTAAGGAAGATGAGGCAACTATCCAATTAGCATCTCTTCGGCTAAGTGGCACCACTCTTGTCTGGTGGGAGAGAAAGTTGCAGAAAGGAAACCAAAACTTGGGTACTCTCCTTTCTTCTTGGGTTATCCTTTGGGTTATCGACAAAAGTATTTAATGGAATGACAATATTTAAGGCAAGGAAAGGGTCAAAATGTACAAAGCTTCATAGAAGAGTTTAGAAAACAATCATTGAATTTGGGCATTTCACTTGATTCACCCAAAACTATAACAAATAATATTGGTGCTTTACATAGTTACTTCAGACATTCTTTGTTATTATTTGAGCCTACTACTATTGATGTGGCCAGTGAAGGCCATTTACCTTGAAGTTAGGGGTAAGAATGATAAATAAGAGAAGCCAAAGAAATCATCTTTTAAAACTCGTAATTGCAAGTTCAAAGGAAAAGGAAATGGAAAGGATAAGAAGGAAAATATAACCAAGAAGGAGGATGGAGGAAAGCCATCTTGCACACATTTCAAGAAGGAAGACCATGGTGATGAACATTGTTATAAATTACATCTATAGGTGAAACCAAAGAGGTTTTTTGGAAAGGGAAAGTAAAAAATAGTGGCAACCGCACAATAGGACCTTGGATCTGATTCCGGTGATGAAACATCACAACAGTGGGCACTGATTCAAGATCTTTTAATTATAGATGCATCAAAATTACATGAAATAGAGCTTATAAACCATGGAACTTAAAAGAACATAAACAATGCGTAAATAACACAATAAGAAAGAAACCATGACACAAAGATTTGATTACGGAGTTTGTCCAATTTGGACTACGTCTTTGGGCCCTGCTTAATAGTGGGAAGGCCTTCTTTCATTAAGTGGCATAAGAAAGAGATAAAAGTACAAGCAACATTATTTACAATCATTATACTTCCAATCTGGAAGATGGACAAAGAACTGGAGAGCCCAACTTTGGAAACATGCAGTACCACTGAAATCCCGACGAAAAATTGTGCAAAAGCCCTATCCAAAAACCCAATTTGGATAATAAAGCCTTCTGCAACTTCTTGGAACCTCCCTGCTGCTCGAGGCGAGGTCCTGGCCTGCTGCCAGGTCAGGGTCTGCTGCGTGCAATGCTTGTGAACTATTCCACTGATCCCCTCCTCCTTCTTCCGACACAAATGGTCCTTTATATAAGCATGGTGTCAAATCCCTCATACCTAGGAAGTTCCAAATGATAGACAAAGTTAAGCAAGCGGGTGTTTGCCAACAGAGGTTCTCGAGCCCCTACATAGTACATGGTAACAACCATTACAAACATGGTGAAAATACCTTAACTTCTTTGACCGTGCAATTACCTTAACCAAACGACTTTATCGAAACTAATAACCCATTGGCATTTCCAATCGGCAGACAAACCAACCCATGCATTAA
This sequence comes from Pinus tabuliformis, assembly GCA_031772625.1. Lineage (NCBI taxonomy): Eukaryota > Viridiplantae > Streptophyta > Pinopsida > Pinales > Pinaceae > Pinus > Pinus tabuliformis. The sequence goes on along the minus strand of CM062819.1, from coordinate 2,009,661,208 downwards.
ACTCTCTTTGAGAATTGCGGACCCATCGAGACTATTAAACACAATGTATAAAATATCTGGTCTGGTGCCCCATCGCAAATCACAATCGACATATTCCCTCATCGTACAGACCCAAACAGGCATTCTGCGATAATAGCAGACCCGCCGGGATTATTAAACATAGTCCATAAAATATCAGGTCTGAAGCCCCATCGCAAATCAAAATCGACAGAAACCGGGGTGGTACTCCATCCGACTTATTGCATTGCAACCTGACTTGCTCTGGAGTCTAATTCCTTAACGTTCTACGAGCTTCGATTACGATTTGGTCACTTCGCAATGTTAGGCCGATTTTCCTTAAGCTACGGATATTCTTGCTACCATATGCAGTATGTGGGACCAATGTTAGTCTGCCACTTGGCGCTTCCCCATTCGCTAAGAGTGTTTGCCACGTCACTCCTCCTGCCACCTCGACAAGTCAAACATAAAGTTTGACTTTGTATACCTTCTTCGTATGAACTCATATTTGAGTTTCGTTCATATTGTTATGGCCTAAATCTACCTCAGGCTGAAGGAAGGCAGGTTTAGGGTAACATCAAACCACGCTTAACCTGGTAGCTAGCCCTACTAGGTCGGGAGAGGGCTCTCTCCTTGTCAATCTCAGGAAAATATAGCAAATGAGGCTTGAGATGACTGATGTAAAGACTAATTTTAGGCTAGGTATATGCTCAGAGGAGTTTGATTGAGTTTTATGTCGGTTTGCTGGATCAAAAGTGAAAGGAAGTTTTGGGTCCAGGGAATGGACTCAGTCTTGCAGAGGTTTCTGTGGAGCGAGGTAAGCAAATGCTTTAATACTTTGAATTAAGTGAAATGGAGAGTCTTAAGACTGGTGAGGAGTTGGAGAGGGAATGGAAGTGTTATGAGTCCTCTTCAAATAGTATAAAACATGTAAAGCTAAACAAACCCTAGGTAGAGCACTGCAACATCAATGATTTCTACCTTTATCCTTGATTCATTTAGTTAAGCAGAAAAAAGAGAGATGATGGCACACATAAACACATGTAAACTTGAATCATAGAAGGAAAAACAGTACTAAATCACCTTTCCAAAAGAATCCCACAAAATGCTGCAAACCTTGGTCTATTTCCTTGCCAAACTGTAGAGATGAATGTATAATAATGCTCAAAGCATTCACAAGAGTCCAACCTTTTCAAATGACTGAAAAAACACATGATATAGACCTCCAAACCACCTGTTCTATCCATCAGTGTTCGAATCCATGAGAAGAGGGGTGGTTTCAACCATATCTAAACTAGGAACACAAAAATAGGCAGTGGAACAGCTTGCCTCTAAAACCTAGGAAACTGATTCATTCAACTCTAAACCACCTACAACTGATGTATCTACCTTATCAAGTCAATTTTTACCATTTTTACATCATAGTACATCAATTTACATCATGTCACATCATGAATTTTACCATAAGAGAGAAAAAGTCAAACTAGAAGAAAACTAGGTGAAAAACAGAGTTTTTGAGCAAAATTGGCACTTTTTCATCCTGTGCGTAGCGCCATTTTTTCTGTGCATAGTGCTTTTTCCAAGCTACTTTTGGAGGTCTTGCCAAGGTCCAAATCATCTACAGGTAGCTCTTTGGAAAGCCCTATGAGTCTACTTTTTGGAAAAACTTTAATTTTTTGATTTGGAGTCCATTTTCCCCTCCAAAATTGCAATCTCCCAAGACTGCTTCCTGTGTGGCCAAAAAGTGGCAAAGAGGGCATTTTCTGGGTGTTTTTGGCCCTTTTGGAGGTCCAAAACTTGTCAAAATTTCCTAGTAATTTCTGATCATGCATAAATTTTCATAATGAATCCAAAAATTCCAAGTTTTATTCAAATGGAGGTCCCTATCAAAAGTGAGCGCCAATGGCGCTACGTACATGTTAGAAAAGCTTGTGTTAAAAATTTCTATGCGTAGTGCCACTGACTCCGTGCATAGCGCCATCTTCAGATCAAGTTTTGGAGGCCTTACCAGTGTCAAAATTGGGTAAACGATAGCGCGTTGGAAATATTTTTGAGTCTACTTTCCAACACAACTTGAATTTTTCAATTTGGAGTTCATTTGCCCTGTCAAACATCAAATCTCCCAAGACTGGTCAAAATGTGCAAAATGAGGCTGCCTAAAGGCAGAGTGTTGTTGAGGTCAACTTTGGAAGGTCTTCCTCAACTCCAAATTGAGCTCATGATAGCTCATTGGAAATATCTTTGTGTCTAGTTATCATTTGACGCATCAAAAAAATAATTTGGCCAACCAATCTAGGAGAAATATTGATTTTCCCAAGGTCACTTTAGAGGTGCATCAATTCTCCTGAGGCAACTGTATTTTTGACATTTCTCTAAAACCATGACACCTATGTAAAAAGTGAAGGAGGTTTTTCTTCCTTGGCCTATTATGGACAAAAATTTCTCTCACTTTTTCCAAATTAATTTTTTCTTGCTTAGAAACATCATTTGAGTAAAACCTATCCCGATGTGTGGAAGAGGGGATTTGTTGAAATGAAGTGAAATGAAAGGGATAAGGGGCTTCTAAATTCTTGAGAAAATTTTGGGAAGTAGGGAGGGATGTTAGGAAGTAGGGGAAAGTGTAATTTCAAATATTGAGTGAGGGGAAGGGGTCCAAAAGGGCAAAACACAGGCCTAGCCTAGAAAATTGTCAAATTGTAGCAAGAAACTAGGGTTTGTACGAAAATGAGGAATTTGAGGGATATCAGTGATGGGAAGTGTTTAGTAAGGTACATTAAAGATAGGGGGAGGTATATGAACATTAAGATACAATTTTTATTGATGATTTGACCATCCAAGAGAAATTACCTTCAAAACCCTAGGACAGGGAAATGAACCTTACCTAGGCACAACTGAAGCATGAACAAGGTGTAAAATGACCCATTGGAACCTGACATGATGATGAAAACCCTCTGAATGATGGTAAACTCAGCTGAATGGTGACATGAACCTCTTTGGAAGAATCACTGATAGTTTGATCATCCCTCTCATATGCTGAATCTGTTTCCATGCTTGAAAATGGGGAGTGTAGAATGATGAATATGAAGAGATTTTATTGAAGTATAGGTGACTGTTGTTTTCTTTTTTGGGATTTGATAGGTTGACTGATAATATAAATGCAAAGGATGATTTTGATGATGGCTGTAGGGTTACTATGGAATGATAGGTTTTGGGAAATGAAAATTAGGGTTTGGGGAATAGTGGGAGTTAGGTATAGGGCTTAGGGTTTGGTGATGGGGGATAAGATGAGTGTAAATGGGAGAGGAAAAGGGGAAGGGAATTAGGGAAATTTAGTGCAGGGGGATGGGATGTGGAAAAATCATATAAGGGAGTGAAAACAACAAGAAATAAAAAAAACCCAAGACAGTTTTGCAAGACAACTTTGAAGCAACTAGGGTTTGATTTTTCACCATTCAAATCACTATGATGGATGACAAAAGCTCTTGCTATGGCAAATGGGAGGGTGTACTTACTTGAAGATATGATAGTTGCAAATTTAGAGGCTTGGAAAATTGATGGAAAGAGTTTTTAAGCTTGGTTGACAGGTGTGCTATGCCAACGCACAGGTGCGTAGCGCTTGTTGAAATATCTTTACAAATCCTGCGCCCGGTGCGTAGCATTGGCAAAAAACTTGAATTTTGCTGCAATTTCCTTATTTCTCCTCAGAGTGTGATTTTACCTCTATTTCTCTCTCTCTTACACAAATGAAGTTTTCAAATACCAAATGTAACTTTATATGCACCTTGGCTTTTAGTTTTTCATTTAGAAAAAACCCACTTTCTAAAGTTCCCTTTCACTTTGCTTTTAAAAACCATGTTTTTGCAGTTTGGCTCTTTTTTGTCATTTGATGGACTGATGCTTGGATGTTTTTGGTTCTTTTGCAGGAGCTAGAGTGCTGGAGTTTCGCAGGGTGAGCAAGGGTTGCAGATGATGCTTTATTACATATGAAAACAATAAAATTACATAAATTTTTTATATGAAATAGAAAAAATCTGTTTTCACCTCAAAACAAAGTTTTGAGGTAAAAACCCTTTATGGAGAAAATCATCAGTAGAATTTGTGATTTTATGAACTTATTAAACATCCTCATGTGCCCGCTGACCTCTTATTAAGATTTTGAAGACCATGGTGGAAAACCCTAGAACTAATGAGACCTAAAAACCCTAAAATGACTTTTGCAAATGGAATGAAATAAAAATGACAACAAATGACCTGTACATGTGAAAATAGGCCAGTAGATAAATGACATGAGGGAAATTGACAAAAAACCACTACCATCAGTTGATACATGACCTAATGGAATGCAGCTGATCGGATGAGACACCTAATATTCATGCAAAAAAGAGAAATTTTATCACTGATGGAGGGATGAAGATACCAACACTAACACATGCCGTTGGAATCAGGATGACAAGCACTTTGATCCAATGCTAATTTTATCCAAATTATGCCACTTTGAGTTTTGAGCCTTTTACCATGCCATTGGTACTTTTTTAAAGATCCACCTAGATCAATCCTCCCCACAAAGAGATTTTGGATCGCCAAAAGCCCTTTAAGTCAATTGGCAAGTGAGGAAATTTTTCCCTCGCTTTTTCCTTCTCCATCCATCGAGATTTACTTAGATGCATTCCTTCGAAGCCCACATGAATGTATTCCACCAAAAGTATTAACACATCCAAAACACTCCTTGTTTCATCACCAAACAAACTTTCAACCACCTACATGAAAAACTGGTACATCCTTTGCAATCATATACAAACCATACATGACTCAAACAACCCCTCAATTGCCAAGAGTTTATAGCACATGATCTTTGGGCAAGGATTACATAATAAAAACCAATACCTCAACTACTCATACAAAAAGGCCACAAACATCATCGTTACATTTTGAAGTGATGGAAAACGCATCTTCAGTTTTACATTTACTTGCAACGCATGATTTACAAATTGTGGCCATAGCAAGCTACTATCTCTAAAAAAACCCATATTTTTATTAATAAAGAGGACCTCCATGACTGTGGTGGATACATTTTTGATCATTTTCACCCATTTCCTCCTTTATCGATACTTTCTTGGCACTGAGCATATTTTATGTGGCTCCCTGGTGTCCCACCTCGTTGCAGTAACTACCAAAGTTCTTTCTACTCCAAACTTTCCAAATCGCCTTGGAGTGCTTTCCCCTGATGTGCCTCTAATAAGGGTTTATGGATCGCTCACTGGAATGTGGTTAGGTGACCTCATCATCTGTTGTTGATAGGTCACTGGATGTTTTGGAGCATTCCCCAACTTCCTTCTTGACATACCCGAGTCTTGCATGATGAGGCAATTCCTCCACTTTGATCGAGTTTATGATGCCCTGGCCATTAATGTCAAGGAACTTCTCCTGCTACCCCATTTTCTTCAACAATTTGGATCTGATACCTGTAGTTTGATTTTCAAAAATATCGAAATCATCATCAGGAAAGGTACATGAAGCTAAAGAGTCACTTTTTACCTCAAGGTCGTTATGCTGCAGTTTTTCCAAGGCTTAGCCCTTCACTTGCAACTAGTGTAGCAACCTTTGTTTCTCCTTTTTGGCTTCTTGTAGGAGTCTCCTTAGCTCAGTATTCTCTACTTGAATGCTTTGGCTGATCTCCTCAAGTTCCTAGAACCATGCCGCATTAGGTGTCCTGTACACCTTCGGTACAATATCTATTGATACCTTTGTTTCATCACCCGAATCGGAACCCAGATCGATGGGTCCATCTGCTATGATCCCAAGAGCTATGATCTTCCTTTTGTCACCAGAATCTGACCCTAGGTCAATTGGTCTACCTCGGGTAAATCTCGCAACTCTGACCTTCTCGTCTTCCTCTGATTTAGACTCATGATCCTGTTGTAGGGTGGCAGTTGTCTTTTGCCTCTTCCTTCTGTCATTCCACCTAGGCCTCAGCTTAGGGTGCAATTTCCAGAAATTCTCCTTGTCATGTCCCTCTATCTCACAATGTGTACAAGTGGGATTTTCTCCTCTTCTCTTGGTTGTTTCAGCTCTTTTTGGGTGTGTTGGGCAGTGGATCCCTTGTGTAATGGTTTTTGGGCTAAAGCCCACAGTTTTGGGTAGCGTATTATAAAAGCTCCGCGAAATGCACAGAGCGTGAGTTGTAATAAGTCAAGTCAAAGGGTAGTTCACTTGAAAATAAGGTAAAATAACAATCGGCCTACCCATGGTCCACAGACCATGAGAATTTATAAATAAGAGCAAGGCTCTAAGTGTAAGGTAGCTTTTGGTAATAGAAGTAATATGGGTGTCTGAACGCGATAGTAGATCTGAGTCAATAAGTGTAAGTTTGGGTTGTAATAGGAGATAGAGGCTCCACAACTGTGTGCGCGGAGGCCTGGTTAGAGTCTGCAACTGTGTGCGCGGACCCCTGCAGCTGTGTGCACAGGGAATGAAGTTGATTGTAATTAGATAAAGGGAATTAATAAAGATAAGTTGATTCTAAAATATCGTGTATCTATTCTCAATTCTAATTTATGCATCTGTTCCTGATTCATGTTTACGCACATATTTGTCTATGTTGAATAATAACTGGAAGTGTTATACCTTCGTAAATAACCAAAGATATATAATAAATTTAAGCACAGGAAAGGGTAACTTGCATTCGCACTCGACTAAGGTAGTTAGCCAGAGAAGAAATCTATGTGAAAGCAATGCCGTGCGTAGGATTGCCTTGTGCAAACCTATACCACATCAAGACATCCCTAGGGTGAGGAAACCTGGTTCCAACACCCTGCCATACTACCTCGGGTGAGACCTCAGTCCTCATTCCACGAACTGTTGTCGAAAGGGTCGTTAGTGTTGGGATTTATTTGGCTAAACATTTTTGAACCTGGGTCAGGCCCCATTAAGCCAACAAATGGTTCCTGTCGTGGAACAACACATACCTAAGGCTGCGAAGTATACCTCACTCTAGGTAACCACGGACGCGGCAAGGATCCAAAAGATAAAGGTATTTTGGACATCTGTAGAGGCGCGTTTACGAACATGGATCAACCGTAGGTCACGCTTGTCCCCAATGGTATATAACACTTTATAGAGTGTGGTGGAATTCAAGGCAAATATGCATAACTTGTATATCTGGGTGTGCAAGGATCCAGCTGGAGCATGGGAAAAGCTGCCGTTTATTGCCACAGATGATGCAATCTTCGAAGTAATGGCATCATGGTCTCTGGAGTGGCGTGTCCCGAACTTGGCAAAATTGGAAAAAATTGCGGTGCAACAGAGGAAAAAGTAGACCAAGCTGTGCCTCACGAAGCTAGCAGAAAGAAAGCATCAAGAACAGGAAGTGGCCATGCTGCAGATGATGGCTAAGGCAGCCACGCTAGAGCAAATGACACAAACCACAACCGCATCTGCTGAAGAGGCCGAGGAAGGCCAAGAAATGCCCATGGAGCAGAATATATAGGAGGAGGTAGAGACACAAGAATGTGCGAACCTTACAACAAATGTAACCCAACTCAAGAGGCCACGTGACTAGGAGCAACCTTCTGCGCGAAAAATAACAAAGGCAACAGAGTCTGTGGGAGGAACCCTTATGGATAAGGACGCCCTAGCAAAATTGATGATGGAGCAAATGACTGTGTTGGGGGCACTCAGAGCATAGTTGTAGGCATTATAGGTGCACACTCTAGGAAGGATGGCACCGCACCCTGCGGAAAGAATATCCAAGACTGAACAGATGTTGTGCACAAGCATAACGCACACCTTGGTGTTGCTAGAAGGGGCCGTCGTAGTAGCAGTCGAAGGCGACATAAGGGGATGGGGGTTGAATTTGGCTACCCTTCCCAGTGAAACCCTCCACCAGCTGCAGGAAGGGGTAACTGCTGAGATTTGTGCTAGGGAGGGCTACTCTCTCCAAATCTTGAGTGTGCAAAACATAAAACTAGAATAGCTAAGCCTGCAGTACGACAGCATGGTTGCCTAAAAATAGGGAGTAGAACAGGTTGTAGAGGAATCCTGTAGCAGTATTGTGGAGTTGGTCATACCAGCAGAGCTCCCTATAGCGTAAAAGATTCACCAATTGGCAGCGGGAGTTCACAGAACCCTCGAGGAGGCTGTGAAGGTGAAGTTGGAATTGAACATGCAGATAGCAAAGTTGCGATTACAGGCGCAGTCCTCTATAAACCCAAAAGTCAGAGAGCAGCGCCGCTAAGCCATTCACTTAGGGTTGAAAGCGATAGAGCATGTTGTACAAGACTGCATTGACTTGTTGGACCAATCCCTCTTAATGCTCAGTTCACTTCAGGAGGACCCAATGCTACGGCAGCTAGAAACGGAAGTGCGGGAATTGTAGCAAGCGTATGTCGATGTTCGGGGAACCACGCAAATGGTCACCCTCACCTAGTGCTTGGCCAAGATAAGTGAGGCCCAGGATCTGAAAGAACGAGTGGACGCTGCGTGACAACAAGAAGCAAGTCTTAAAGCACACATCCAGCCTTGGCTCAAGGAAGCATTCATGGTCACTGCCACAATAGAAAGCAAGCTGACCTAGATGCAGGACACATATACGAAAAGGAAAGTGGACGCTGCTAACAATGATGCATTAGAATGTAGCGCGCATTTTCTATAACAGAAAGTGGAGGAATGTCTTGCAGACGTCAGTGAAGCACAAAGATTGCTAGATGAGATTCGTGAAAAGATTACTGCACCAACCAGGTGACTCGGGACAAGTCAAATGATTGTGTTGGGGGCCTATTGGGTAGCGGATCCCCCGCGTAACGGTTTTTGGGCTAAATCCCATAGTTTTAGGTAGTGTATTATAAAAGCTCCATGAAATGCATAGAGAGTGAGTTGTAATAAGTCGAGTTGAGGGGTAGTCCACCCGAAAATAAGGTAAAATAATAGTTTGCCTACCCATGGTCCACGGACCATGAGAATGTATGAATAAGAGCAAGGCTCTAAGTGTAAGGTAGCTTTTGGTAATAGAAGTAATATGGGTGTCTGAATGTGATAGTAGATCTGAGTCAGTAAGTGCAAGTTTGGGTTGTAATAGGAGATAGAGGCTCCACAACTGTGTGTGCGGAGGCCTGGTTAGAGTCCGCAGCTGTGTGCGCGGACCCCTGCACCTGTGTGCACAGGACAAGAAGTTGATTATAATCAGATAAAGGGAATTAATAAAGATAAGTTGATTTTGAAATATCGTGTATCTATTCTTGATTCTAGTTTATGCATCTGTTCCTGATTCATGTTTACACACATATCTGTCTATGTTCAGTAATAATTGGAAGTGCTATACCTTTGCAAATAACCAAAGATATATAATAAATATAAGCACAGAAAAGGGTAACTTGCGTTCATGCTTGACTAAGGTAGTTTCCCCAAGAAGAAAGCTACGCGAAAGCAACACCACACATGGGATTGCCCCACGCAAACCCAAACCACATCAAGACATCCCTAGGGTGCAGAAACTTGGTTTCAACACCCTCCCGTACTACCTCGGGTGAGACCTCAATCCGCATTCTGTACACTGTTGCCAAAAGGGATAGTAGTGTTGGGATTTGTTTGGCTAAACATTTCTAAACCTAGGTCAGGCCCCATTAAGCCAACAGGGTGGTCATTTTGTTCATGCGTCCTCCTGCACTCAAGAAGCATTGCCTTCACACTGGCCTCATGGATAGTAGCAAGCTCGAACAATAATAATGAATTCCATATGTAACTATGTAAGCAACTGATATACCTAGTTACAATCTTTGGTGAATCTAATGGAATGCTCAAATTCAATTCTTGTTTCCTAAATTCTTCAGTGAATTTTTGCACATTTTGACCCTTTCTTCAATGTAGAAACAAAAATTGACCATGAGGAAATAAGGTTACACATTTTTTTGCTGCCTTTCAATCTGCTATCCCACCAAACCAGAGTGGTGCCACTTAGTCGAAGGGATGTCAACTGGATCTTTGCCTCATCTTCTTCGATCTGTTGGATCTGGTAGTAGACCTCAATCTTCCTAATCCAATTGTTTAGCTTTTCTGCATTACACTCTCTTGCATACATAGGCAAGTCAAACTTTACATCTAGTTTAAGGAAAGGTTTCTTAGATGTATGTATGGAGTCATGATTGGAGTGATGAGAACTATCTCATGAAGAAGGAGATGGAGGTGGATCTTCTTCTCCATCTCCTTAATGTGTTGATCCGTTATAATTTGCATATTTCTTCTCATGCTGGAGGACCTTATCATACTCTAAAATAGTTTTTCCACTTTCTCAACCATATTGTAGAATACCTTGCGGAAATTTTGTTCTTATTCCCAATGAACCTCTTCATTTGCCATGTTTCTTCTTTGTTGTGCACGTACTTCTTCAGGATCAAAGGACTTAAGCGCTCCTTCTCCTTTTTGCAACTTGTTCTAGGTTAGCATATACTCATGCAATTCGCATCAACAAAGACCTACTCTAATACCATTTGATCCAATATATTTTACTTATAGATGCATTAGAATTACATGAAACAGATCTTATAAACCATGGAACTTAAAAGCACAAAAACAATGCGAAAATAACATGATAAGCAAGAAACCATGATATAAAGATTTATTATGGAGTTCATTCAATTTGGACTACGTCTTTGGGCCGTGCTCAATAGTGGGGAGGCCTTCTTTCATTAAGTGGCATAAAAAAGAGATAAAAGTAAAAGCAATATTCTTTACAATCATTATATCTCCAAGTTGGAAGATGGACAAAGAACTAGAGAGCCCATATTTTGGAAATGGAAATTACCACTGAAATCCTGGTGAAAAATCATGCCAAAACCCTATCTAAACACCCAATTTGGATAATTGGGCCTTCTGCAACTTCTCAGAACCTCCCTGTTGCTCAAGGCAAGGTCCCAATCTACTTCTAGGTCAGGGTCTACTGTGTGAAATGCTTCTAAACTATATCGCTGATCCCCTACTCCTTCATTCGACACAAATGGTCCTTTATATAAGCATGGTGGAAAATCCCTCAATACCTAGGTAGTTCCAAATGATAGACCAAGTTAAGCAGGCAGGCGTTTGCCAACAGAGGTTCTCAGGCCCCTGAATAGTATGCGGAAACAACCCTTAAAAACATGGTGAAACTCCCTTAACTACTTTGATCATGTAATTTCCTTAACCTGACGACTTTATCAACGCTGATAACCCATCAACATTTCCAATTAGCAGACAGACCAATGCACACATCAAATGCTTTGTGAGAACCATGGACCCATCGGGATTATTAAACATGATGTATAAGATATCGGGTCTAGGGCCCCATCGCAAATCGCAATTGGTGTCTTCCCTTGGCACATAGACCCAAACAGGCATTCTGTGATAACAGCGGACCCACAGGTATTATTAAACATAGTCCATAAAATATCAGGTTCGAAGCCCCATCACAAGTCGCAATCGGAGGAAACCGAGGTGGTACTCCATTAGACTTATCGCATCGCAACCTGACTTGCTCCGGGGGACGATTCCTTAACCTTTTGTGAGGTGTGATTGTGATTTGATCGCATCGCAACCTGACTTGCTCCAGGGGCCGATTCCTTAACCTTCTATGAGGTGTGATTGTGATTTGATCGCATCGCAACCTTGGGCTGATTTTCCTTAAGTTGCGGCTTCTTCTTGCTGTAATATGCATTATGCAAGACCAATGGTAGCTTCCCACTTAGCACTTCCCCATTCGCTGAGGGTGTCTTCCACATCACTCCTCCTACCACCTGGACAAGTCAAACATGAACTTTCAATTTCTCTAACTTCTTCTTATGAAATTGGATTTGAGTGTTGTTCACATTGTTGGAATCAGGATGACGAGCACTTCGATCTGATGCTAATTTTATCCAAATTCTTCCACTTTGAGTTTTGAGCCTTTTACCATGCCACTGGTACTTGTATAAAGATCCACCAGGATCAAGCACACAAGGTACTCTTCCTTTTCATGCTAATGAAAATTATGAATTGCATGCAAGTACAATTTCTTTAAATGAGCCTCTCATTAATGAACGAAAGAGAATTGAATTTTTCCACATTAGAGTCATAATAAAACATACTAAAGTGGAAACCTTGTTTACTCTGGGCTCACAAGAAAATTTGATTTCAAAATCCTTGGTTAAAAAGTTAGGATTAGAGACCGAGCCTCATACAAAACTGTACCCTCTTGGTTGGGTGTGTGATAAAGCAAAATTACATGTAACCAAGCAGTGTAGAGCTATATTTTTTATTGCATCCAAAGTAGTTGATCAGGTTGATCTTGATGTTGTACCCTTGGATATCTAGGGTATTGTATTGGGGAGTACATATTTGTATGACAGGAAATTTTTTTCTTTCGCCATGAAAACAAGTATCATCTCATGAAAGATGAGGTGGAAGACATTGTTAGAGCTCATCACACCAAAATTAGTGCCAATCTTGTAAGTGTGGGTCAGATGAAGAGATTGATTAATTCCAACAAAGGGTGTATGCTCATGGCTGTGAGAGCAAAAGATGCTGAGACATCTGAAACTTTCCAAGGTTGTGATCCCACTCATAAAAAGGAATTGTATGAAATTGTTTCTATCTATGATGGGATTTTTCAGGAACCAAGTGGGTTGCCTCCAAAGCGTGAGATCCAACATGATGTTCACTTGCAACAAGATGCTCCTTTAGCAAACATTAGTATGTACAGGTTGTTAGCTATCAAGATGGAGGAGATAAATAAGCAGGTACAAGAATTGTTGAACCAAGGAGTCATAAGACCGATTTCTTCTCCATGTGGATCATCAATCGTGTTGGTGCTGAAAAGGATGGCACATGGAGGATGTGCACAGACTACATGGAATTCAACAAAATAATAGTGAAGAATAGATATCCTCTCCCTTTCATTGATGATTTATTATATCAATAGAAAAATGCTATCTATTTCACAAAACTGGACTTGCGCAGTGGTTATCATCAGGTCAGGATTGTAGAACAAGATGTATGGAATACTGCATTCAAGATGAAACAAGGGTTGTTTGAATGGTTGGTGATGCCATTCAAACTACACAATGGTCTGAACACATTCATGAGGGCGATGAATGATATTTTCAAGCCTTTTCTTGATGATTTTGTACTTGTGTATCTAGATGACATTCTTGTTTATAGTAGGACATGGGATGATCATATATGTCATGTTAAAAAAGTGCTTGATGTTTTACAAAAATAAAAATTGCATGTCAAAATTTCAAAATGTGAGTTTGGGGAGACCGCTTTGGTTTACTTAGGTCTAATTATTGGAGGTGGACAATTGAAAATATATCCTTCTAAAATTGATGTGATTGTAAATTAGCCTAAACCAATCAATGGTACAGAGGTTCATAGCTATTTGCTATAGTACAATACTGGAGAAGGTTCATTTCCAACTTCTTTGTCATTCCATCCCCCTTACATGCATTGACGAGTGTGAAGAAAACCTTTCAATGGGGAGGAAAGAAATAGAGAGCCTTTGATGCACTAATAGAAAAGATAAACACTGCACCAATTTTCACCTTACCATACCTCCAACACCCTTTCAAGATTGAGACTGATGCTAGTGGATACACCATGGGAGAAATTTTGATGTAGTAGAGGAAACTTGTATGTTACCATTTAGAGACGTTCTCCTGGGCCGTTGCAAACTATCCCACATATGACAAGGAATTTTATCCATTGGTTCAAAGCGTGAACGAGCGGAAGCACTATTTGATTGGCAAGGAGACCATAATTCACATAGATCACTAGCCCTAGAAGTACCTTCAGTCGCAGACCAAGCTTCAACAAGCACATCATTTTAGATGGATGGGATCCCTTCAATAGTTTCACTTAGTAATAAAATAAAAGAGAACCAATAATAAAGTGGAAGATATGCTTTCTCACCCTCCCATTTCTGCATCTATAGTTTTGCAAAATGGCTCTTTATCTTTTGAAAGTTATGTTGAATAGTATGTTGATGATTTTAAGGATATTTATGCAAACCTAACTCATGGATCACAGGTGGATAATTACCATTTGCAGGGAAAGTTGTTGTATCACCTTGGAAAACTTTGTATCCCCACTAATGAATCAATACATGTAATCAGAGAGGCACATACCTCTCTTGTGTCAGGTCATTTTGGTGTAGGGAAAATGTTGTGTCATTTGCAGAGGTTGTGTTATTAGAATCACATGAAAAATGTTATGACTCTGTTAGTGTCAGTTAGTTCAGCCTGTCACCAGTGATCAAATATGCTCTTACAACGTGTTGTTAGGGTGTCAAGTCAAATTGTTGTCATTTTAGTGAGTCTTCAAATAAAAATTTGGTCATTGGTTGTTGTGTCTAGGTAACTGTTGCTCCCTTCACTTACTCATGGTCTTCATCACTCATCATGGTCATTGTATTCTTCGAGGTATCATATCTTCATTTAAATGTCTTGGGTCATGAAATGGTTAAGTTCATCATTTTAGGTCATGGTCTAGGGTTTCACTCCATGTGTCGTCATGATACCATATGTCAAAAAAAAAACATGTCCATTAGTTAATTCAATGGGTAAAGGGAGTTAGCAGCTTAGGGAAAGAAAAATAAAGGTAAAGGTAATGTTTTATTTCAAATAAGACAATGTTGCAGTACACTACCTCGCCTCATCATTTCTCATAGGGACATGTTTGCTTCAAAATATGTTTCCGACAACATGGAGACTAATTTTACAAAAGTGAAAGAGGTTTGTGTCCATTATAGTCCATGGAACAAAATCATATTTCATTTTATGCACAGGTGTTATGATTTGAAAGAAATTCCCAAAATACACTTGCTACGGGAGAGTTGCTGCACTTCTAGACAGCTTGACTTCAAGATAGTTTTTTAGGGGTTTGGAATAGGTATTGGTAGTGCTTAAGGACTCTATTATGTATAAGACATCATAAGCTTTCCAATGGTACCTTAAGATCATGATTTGGATTAGTGGAAGGCATCCAAAAGTGCTCTACAAGTTGGAGCTGCTCTTTTGTCAGAGACACCCTGGGTTTTGGAGTGACCTTGGGAAAATCAATTTTTCTACCTGATGGAGTGTCCAAATTGCATGCTTGAGGAGTCTATCTTATAGCAGACTTCAAGAGATTTCCAACGAGCTATCAAAATCTCAATTTGGAGCAGTTTAAGGCCTCCAAAAGAAGTTTGGAAGACCGGAGATGTGCTCAGGAAGACTGCGCTGCACTTGGAAGCTTAGTGCTGCGCTCACTCAGGAACACTGCACTTCGCTTGGGCTAGAGTAGTTAAAATTGCCTGAAACTCACCCAAACTCAATTTTTAAGCTTTCTCACTTGTTTTATTGCAATCCTAAGCTGAGCTACAAGTAAGCACACCACCTTACTTACCTTTTTAATTTGGAAAATCAATTCATGCCAAAGATTTCTTCAATTAGGGTTTTTCAATGACTTTCTCATGACAAAAATGATAGGGTTGATGATGGAAATTTTCCTTTCTTGACTTTTAACACGTAAAATATTACCCTACACCTTTATACATGTTTGATACACCATGTAAACAACTCAATCAACCTCAGAACATAAATTTACCTCACTAAGATTGAAACCCTAGTTCATTCCTAGGGGTTTTGGACACTTTCCCTAAAAGCTCTGTTTTTCCCCGCTTACAACCACATTGTTCCTTCATTTCTCTTCCACTAATTTTCATAAGTTTTCCATAATCCATATCCGCCTCTTTCAAACCTCCATTTTATCAACTCCACCTACCCATCATTTCATTTTTCACTCATCCCTTTGTTTTTCCCCCTTTCCTATCATCTAGGGTTTCAAAAATGAAATGAGATTGCTTCACCAAGCCATCACCAAGACACATCAGCACAACCTATGGAAGTAGGGTTATCAAACAAATTAGAGGAGGTTCCCAAGGCACCTAGACCTGAGGTGACCAAAACATACCAGAGATGAAAATGACTTGTGTTTACTTCTCATGGTGAGAAAGGGGCCAAGCCTTCTTCATCAACAAAATAGGGATCGACAACAAAGGATAAAGACACATTTGAGCATGAGTTTGAGCTTATTGATTTAGAGGTAGAAGATCATACTTCAATCATGCAATAGACAATCAGAGAGAAGGACTATCAAATCAAGGAGCTAGCAATCAATTTGGAAAGAGCAAAATATGTTATATCATTCCTTGAATAGGGGAATAGTCAGCTCAAATCAAAGAATTGGATCATGGAAAAGGAACAAGGCAAGTTATTGCAGCAGGTTAACAAAGGCAAGGATATCATAGAATCAAGCGAGCCTGAAGGATCTAAAGGGAAAGGAAAGAGGAAGAGGCCAAGAACAAAGGGCCTAAAGAAGGCATTGCAAGAAGAGGAAAATCACATTCTATTGAACGAAGACCTAGACCTAGAGGATAGGATTACTCTTGAGGTCAACCAAGACAAGGAGTATTGGCTCAACAGGGTGAATGAACACTTGGAGAAGCTCCTAGAGAAGGAAAACAAGATAATCAGTTGCTCAGACATATGGCACACCACTACCAAGCTCAAAACATGATTGCCAATGTCAAGCTTAAGTAACTTGAAAACAAGCTTAAAGAAGCCAAAAAAGACCAAAAGGATGAGGGAAACTTGGAGATGCTTTTTGAAGCATCTATGAAGATTTAAAAAACATATTTTTACACCTTCCCTCCAATTTTGAGCAAATTCTGACCATTTTGAGTTTTTTGAGAAGTTTTGGTCTAAATTCAAAAAATCAGCAAAGGCGTCCGCTTGAAGCCAAAATAGCTCTAATACCAAATGTAGGTTTTAACCCCATATATAAATTACCTGCATATGAATTCTAAAACACAGAAAATAAACAATGTGAGAGCATAACACATAAAACAAATATACACAAAGATTTTCCCCTGGATCCCAAAACCGGGACTACCAGCTTGATTTTTCATTATGTTCCTTTCAATGTTACAATACATATTTATACATGCCGAAGCATCCAATACCATGGACCGAAAACCATCATGTCCAAAACCGTGGATTGAAAATCATCGTGTCCAAAACCATGGACCGAAAACCATCGCATCCAAAACCATGTGCAAAAAACCTGCACAAAACCATAGGTAGGTGCACCCAACCTCATATAGGGTCCAAAACCAAAATTTTCCGGGGAGCTGCCATAGACCCCATAGATTGGGGTTACCTGCACCCCTCAAACCCCATATGACTCCCCCTGCTACGCAATTAGCGCAACGAAGGGGGGGTCCACCCCCCTTCTAACCCCCCGGTTAACTACGTGGGCTAGTCGTGGAAAGAATATAACACAACCCAACATTCTCCCACTTGTTGTTTTCTTTCTACAGGGGGCCATAAGAGAGCTTAGTCGTTTATCCAGCCTTGCAACTCCCATTGTTTCTCTACACCAAAATAACTTCTCAGAGCTCACATATTTTGTCAATGCATCTACAGTATTCTTCAAAGTGTCCACCTTTACCAGCAACACCTTTTTGTCTTCTATCATATCCCTCACAAAGTGATACTGAACATCAATGTTATTTCTCTTTGAATGATATGTAGAGTTCTTTTCCAAGAAAATTGCACTTTGGCTGTCACAGTCTATCCTTATAGCTCCCTGTACTAACCCCATACTTGAAAACAATCTTTGCAACCAAACTGCTTCCTTACTTGCATGAGTTGCTGCCATGTATTCTGCCTCTATAGTTGATAGTGCCACTATAGACTGTTTCTTACTCATCCAACTGATTGCACCTCCAAATAGGTTAAACACATAACCACTTGTAGATCTTCTCTGATTTAGATCTCCAGCCCATTCTGCATCAACATAGCCATGAATATCTAACACTCTGTCCAATCCTGGTCTTCCTTGGTAGCACAAACCATAATCACTAGTGCCACGCAAATACCTGAAAACCCACTTCACTATTGTCCAGTGCTACTTCCCTGGTTTTGACATAAACCTGCTCAATACTCCCACTACATGTGCAATGTTTGGTCTAGTACAGACCATCGCATACATCAGGCTACTGACTGCACTTGCATATGGAACACGGGACATGTCCTCTTCCTCTTCTTGTGTCTTCGGACACCGTTCAACAGATAACTTTACACCTACAAGAATAGGAACCTTCACCAGTTTACTATCCTATATATTAAACCTTGCAATATTGTCTTGACATACTTCCTCTGGTTTAACCAGAGCTTCCTCTTTGTCCGATCTCTCTTAATTTCCATGCCCAAAATATAGTTTACAGCACCAAGATATTTCATGTCGACTTTGGAGGAAAAATGGGTCTTCAAATCCTGGATAATTTCTTTGTTATTTCTAACCAGCAACATATTGTAGGTTTTAACCCCGTATAGAAATTACCTGCATTCAAATTCTAAAACACATAAAATAAACAATGAGAGAGCATAACACATAAAACACATATACACAGAGATTTTCCCCTGGATCCCAAAACCGTGACTACCAGCTTGATTTTTCATTATATTCTTTTCAATGTTATAATAAATATTTATACATGCCGAAGCATCCAATACCATGGACCGAAAACCATCGCGTCCAATACCATGGATCGAAAACCATAGGGAGGTTCACCCAACCTAATATCAGGTCCAAGAAAAAATTTCCCAGGGCGCTGCCTCAGAACCCATAGAGGGGGGCTACCCACCCCCTCAAACCCCCCAGACAAGGGGGGCTACCACTCCCCCTGTGACCCCCTTGCTACGTAATCGGCGCAACGAAGGGGGGTCTCCGCCCCCCCTCTAAGCCCCCGATTCACTACGTAGGTTAGTTGTGGAAAGAATATAACACAACCAACACATATCATCCACACACAAGACTAGATAAATAACACGGTCACCAATTAATTTAAAATACACACAATGATCTACTTTGCTTCTGGTGAAGCCAAGTCCCCGTATAAATTTATCAAATTTTTGATACCACATCCTTGGTGGCTGTTTTAACCCATACAAACTTCTTTAACTTGCATACCAGTTCTTTCTTACACTTCACCGCAAAGTCTTCAGGTTGCTTCATGTAGATCTCCTCTTCCAGATCCCCGTGAAGAATGTTTTCTTCACATCCATCTGTTCTACCTCAAAAGAAAAAGCAAAAACAACAAATAAAAGTAATCTAATAGAAGTTACCTTGACAACTGGAGAAAAATATCACCAAAATCAATTATCGGCACCTGGGAATAACCTTTTGCTACAATCCGAGCTTTGTATTTCTCCACCTTTCCTTTGCATTTGTCTTCTTCTTGAACACCCATTTGCTGCCAATGGGTTTTCTTCTAGCCGGCAACTCCACCAGATCCCAAGCCTCATTTTTGTGCAAAGATGCCATTTCATCAACCATGGCCTCTTTCCAGAGTTTTCCATCCTTTGAATCTACTGCTTCCTTCACAGTTCTTGGATCATCATCAATAATAGATAAAGAAAAATTTGAACAAAAAGCAGATGGACAATACCTTTCTGTCTGCCTTCTTTCTCGAACTGATCTTCTCACACCTGGAGTTTGTGGCTCTTCATCTTATGATTCATCCTTTGTTGTAGAGTCTAATTCTTCCTCCTTTAGCTCAAACTATATCTTCTCAGGTTCCTATGGTTGGACTTCATGTTTAATAACATCTTTTACCTCTCTGAACACCACATCTCGACTATACACAACCTTCCTTGTTACTGGGTTCCAAAGCTTATAACCCTTTAAACCATCCTTGTACCCAATAAAGATGCACTTTTCAGATTTACTATCCAACTTGGTTTGTTTCTCCTTTGGAACATGTACATATGCATCACATCCAAATACCCTTAGATATGAAAGAGAGGGTTTCTTACCAGTCCATAACTCTTGTGGAGTCTTATCCTCCAATGCTAATGAAGTTGATCTGTTGACCAGGTAACATGCTGTCTCCACTACCGCTGCTCAAAATTCCTGTCCTAACCCGGCACCACTGAGCATGCTTCTTGCCCTTTCCATCAACATCTTGTTAATTCTTTATGTAACTCCATTTTGTTGAGGTGTATATGGAGTAGTCTTCTGCCGTGCTATACCACACTTCTTACATAATTCTTCAAATTCCTTACTGCAAAACTCTCCATCGTTATCTGTCCTGAACACCTTTATCTTCTTCTCTGTCTCGTTTTCACCAGAGCCTTAAATTATTTAAACCTGTCAAAGACTTCAGACTTCTTCTTAAGGAAATATATCCATGTATTCATTGCGAAGTCATCTATAAATGATACATAGTACACAAACTTACCCAGTGATGGAACATTCACAGGTCCAAACACATCACTATGCACAAGCTCTAATATCTATTTCGCCCTTTTACCACCAGAGGGGAAACTCACCCAATTATTCTTCTCATAGACACAATTTTCACAGAAATCAAAATCCAGAGAGCTATTACTCATACCTTCTACCATACCTTTACCATGAAGTATTCGAAGGACCTTCTATCCTATATGTATAAGCCTTTGATGCCACAACATGGTCTTCTCTCCAAAGACCACTAGATTTTCTGCTCCACTTTCAGGAACCACACAACTATTGCACCCATCAACAACAGTGCTACCTTGCAGCTTGTACAGAGTTCCAATTTGAACTCCCTGCATCAATACTAGTGCCCCCCAAACCATCTTGCAGGTATCCTCCTCGAACACTATTTTTACACTTGCATCATCCAACTTGCTTACATAAATAAGATTTTTGGCTAATGCAGGAATATGCAAAACACCCGGAAGTGTTCTAACCCTTCCACCTTGCAACTTCAACTTTACTTTTCCGCGACCAATGATTCTAGCCTTCCTGTCATTCCCTAAGAATACATCACCACCATAATATTTCTCATACTCGCAGAACCACTCTTTATGGGGAGTGAAGTGAAAGGATGCACTTGAGTCAATCAACCATGCCTCGTGATCTACATGTGTACTTGAAGAAGCCAAGTACACATCACCACCTTCATCTGAGGTGGTTTTTGCCTCTGTAGAAGGAGCATCATCAGATCCCTTTCCTTTATCAGGAGCTTTAGATTTACAGTCCCTTTTGTAGTGCCCTTCCTTTCCACATTTCCAGCACACCACCTTTATAGGTTTTTTTGGAGATTTAGATCTCCCTCTAGATTTAGACCTCCCACTCGATGACTTATTGCCGTTTCTGTTCTGGGACCGTCCTCTTAAAAACAAGGCATCACCATTCTGGCTCTCCATATTTTTCCGTCTCATTTCCTCCATCAACAAGGATGAGACTATTTCATCAAACTGCAAAGCAGTTGCATTGCTACCTATTGCAATAACTAGACTATCCCACGAATTTGGTAGAGAACACAACAAACTGATGCACTTATCTTCATCTGAAATTTCAATATCAACATACATTGAATGACTTACCACAGTATTAAACACATTCATATGCTCTGTCACTGAGTCTCCATCTTTCATCCTCAGGTTATACAAAGTTTTCCGTAGGAACAGTTTATTTACCAGAGACTTAGATTGGTACAAAGTACCTAACTTGTCCTACAAAGCCTTCGCCGTAGCTTCCCCTGATACATTCAGCAATATTGAATCTGAGACACATAATTGTATTGTGCTCTTTGCCTTCCGATCTAACTTCTTCCATTCTTCATCAGACGCTCTCATTGGTTTAGTATCTGAATCTACCAATATCCACTGATCTTTATCCACCAACATATCCTCTATCTTGATTTTCCATAACTCAAAAATCTGACCATTAAATTTCTCGATCTCTATCTTTCCATTGCTCGCCATCTTCTTTCGCCACCAGAATTGGTCATGCAGATCTCCTAGAACTATGAAGGAAGCAGTAGATTCAGAGGATGGAAAACTCTAGAAAGAGGCCATGTTTGATGAAATGGAATCTTTGCACAAAAATGAGGCTTGGGATCTAGTGGAGTTGCCGACTGGAAGGAAACCCATTGGGAGCAAATGGGTGTTGAAGAAGAAGACAAATTTAGAAGGAAAGGTGGAGAAATACAAAGCTCGGTTGGTAGCAAAAGGTTATTCCCATGTGCTGGGAATTGATTTTGGTGATATTTTTTCTCTTGTTGCCAAGGTAACTTCTATTAGATTACTTTTATCTGTTGTTGCTTCTTTTGATTTTGAGGTAGAACAGATGGATGTGAAGAAAACATTTCTTCATGGGGATCTGGAAGAGGAGATCTACATGAAGCAACCTAAAGGCTTTGCGGTGAAGGGTAAGAAAGAACTAGTATGCAAGTTAAAGAAGTCTCTGTATGGGTTAAAATAGTCACCAAGGATGTGGTATCAAAAATTTGATACATTTATACGGGGCCTTGGCTTCATCAAAAGCAAAGTAGATCATTGTGTGTATTTTAAATTAATTGGTGACCATGTTATTTATCTGGTGTA
Organism: Pinus tabuliformis; assembly: GCA_031772625.1. Lineage (NCBI taxonomy): Eukaryota > Viridiplantae > Streptophyta > Pinopsida > Pinales > Pinaceae > Pinus > Pinus tabuliformis. The sequence continues at coordinate 2,009,638,793 of CM062819.1, read as the reverse complement.
TGTGGATGATATGTTGCTGGTTGGAAATGACAAAGAAATTATCCAGGATTTGAAGACCAAATTGTCCTCCAATTTCGACATGAAATATCTTAGTGCTACAAACTATATTTTGGGCATGGAAATTAAAAGAGATTGGACAAAGAGGAAGATATAGTTAAACCAGAGGAAGTATTTTTAGAAAATATTGCAGAGGTTTAATATGAAGGATAGTAAACCGGTGAAGGTTCCTATTCCTGTAGGTGTAAAGTTCTCTGTTGAACATTGTCGCAAGACACAAGAAGAGGAATAGGACATGTCCCATGTTCCATATGCAAGTGCAATCAATATCCTAATGTATGTGATGGTCTGTACTAGACCAGACATTGCACATGCAATGGGAGTATTGCACAGGTTTATGGCAAAACCAGGGAAGGAGCACTGGACAATAGTGAAGCGGTTTTTCAGGTATTTGCATGGCACTAGTGATTATGGTTTGTGCTACCAAGGAAGACTAGGATTGGACAGAGTGTTGGATATTCATGGCTTTGTTGATGTAGACTGGACTGGAGATCTGGATCAGAGAAGATCTACAAGTGGGTATGTGTTTAACCTATTTGGAGGTGCAGTCAGTTGGATGAGTAAGAAACAATCTGTAGTAGCAATATCAACTACAGAGGTAGAATACATGGCAGCCACTCATGCAAGCAAGGAAGCAGTTTGGTTGAAGAGATTGTGTTCAAATATGGGGTTAGTACAAGGAGCTATAAGGATAGACTCTGACAACCAAAGTGCAATTTTCTTGGCAAAGAACCCTGCACATCATTCAAAGAAAAAGCACATTGATGTTCAGTATCACCTTGTGAGGGATATGATAGAGGACAAAAAGGTGTTGCTGGTAAAGGTGGAAAATATGAATAATATTGCAGATGCATTGACAAAATTTGTGAGCCCTGAGAAGTTCTCTTGGTGTAGAGAAACAATGGGAGTTGCAGGGCTATATAAATGACTAAGCTCTCTTGTGGCCCCTTGTGGAAAGAAAACAACAAGTGGGAGGATGTTGGGTTGTGTTATATTCTTTCCATGACTAGCCCATGTAGTTAACTGGGGGGTTAGAAGGGGGGCGAAGCTCCCCCTTCGTTGCGCTAATTGTGTAGCGGTGGGACTCACATGAGGTTTGAGGGTTGCAAGTAACCCCACTCTATGGGGTTTGGGGCAGCACCCTGGAAAATTTTGGTTTTGGAGCCTATGTTAGTTTGGGCGGATCTACCTATGGTTTTGTGCATGATTTTCGCACATGGTTTTGGACGCGATGGTTTTCGGTCCGTGGTTTTGGACACGATGTTTTTGGTCCATGGTATTGGATGCTTCAGCATGTATAAATATGTATTGTAGGATTGAAAGGAACATAATGAAAAATCAAGGTGGTAGTCCCGGTTTTGGGATCCATGGGAAAATCAAAGTGTATATGTGTTTTATGTGTTATGCTCTCGCATTGTGTATTTTCTATGTTTTAGAATTTGTATGCAGGTAATTTTTGTACGGGGTTAAAACCTACAGAAGAATCATTTGTTGATTTGCAACAGTCTTATGTGTAGGTTTTAACCCCGTATAGAAATTACTTGCATACGAATTCTAAAACACAGTAACCAATGCGAGAGCATAACACATAAAACACATATACACAGAGATTTTCCCCTGGATCCCAAAACCGAGACTACCAACTTGATTTTTCATTATATTCCTTTGAATGTTATAATACGTATTTATACATTCCGAAGCATCCAATACCATGGACTGAAAACCATCGCGTCCAAAAACATGTGTGAAAATCATGCACAAAACCATAGGTGGGTCCACCCAACCTAACATAGGGTCCAAAACCAAAATTTTCTGGGGTACAGGTACGCCTCAAACCCCCTATGACCCCCCTGGCTACACAATCGGTGCAACGAAGGGGGGCTCTGACCTTCTTCTAACCCCCTGGTTAACAACATGGGCTAGTCATGGAAAGAATATAACACAACCCAACATTCTCCCCCTTGTTGTTTTCTTTCTACAGGGGGCCACAAGAGAGCTTAGTCATTTTTCCAACCCTGAAATGCCCATCGTCTCTCTACAGCAAGAGAACTTCTCAGAGCTCACAGATTTTGTCAATGGATCTACAATATTCTTCAAAGTGTCCACCTTTACCAGCAACATCTTTTTGTCTTCTATCATATCCCTCACAAAGTGATACTGAACATCAATGTGCTTTGTATTTGAATGATATGCGGGGTTCTTTGCCAAGAAAATTTCACTTTGGCTATCACAATCTATCCTTATAGCTTCATGTACTAACCCCATACTTGAACACAATCTCTGCAACCAAATTGCTTCCTTGTTTGCATGAGTGGCTCCCATGTATTCTGCCTTTGTAGTTGATAGTGCCACTACATATTGTTTCTTACTCATCCAACTGACTACACCTCCAAATAGGTTAAACACATACCCATTTGTAGATCTTCTCTGATCCAGATCTCCAGCCTAGTCTGCATCAACAAAGCCACAAATATCCAACACTCTGTCCAATCCTAGTCTTCCTTGGTAGCACAAACCATAATCACTAGTTCCACACAAATACCTGAAAACCCACTTCACTGCTGTCCAATGTTCCTTCCCTGGTTTTGACATAAACTTGCTCAATACTCCCACTGCATGTGCAATGTCTGGTCTAGTACAGACCATTGCATACATCAGGCTACCGACTGCACTTGCATATGGAACATGGGACATGTTCTCTTCCTCTTCTTGTGTCTTGGGACACTCTTCAGCAAATAACCTCATACCTACAGGAATAGGAACCTTCACCGGTTTACTATCCTGCATATTAAACCTCTGTAGTATTGTCTTGACATACTTCCTCTGGTTTAACCAGAGCTTCCTCTTTGTACAATCTCTTTTAATTTCCATGCCCAAAATATAGTTTGCAGCACCAAGATCTTTCATGTCGAATTTGGAGGACAATTGGGTCTTCAAATCCTAGATAATTTCTTTGTCATTTCCAACGAGCAACATATCATCCACATACGATACCATATAAATAACATGGTCACCAATTAATTTAAAATACACACAGTGATCTGCTTTTCTTCTGGTGAAGCCAAGTCCCCGTATAAATGTATCAAATTTCTGATACCACATTCTTGGTGACTATTTTAACCCATACAAGGACTTCTTTAACTTGCATACCAGTTCTTTCTTACCCTTCACTGCAAAGCCTTCAGGTTGCTTCATGTAGATCTCCTCTTCTAGATCCCCGTGAAGAAATGTTGTCTTCACATCCATCTGTTCTACCTCAAAATCAAAAGCAGCAACAACAGATAAAAGTAATCTAATAGAAGTTACTTTGGCAACAGGAGAAAAAATATCACCAAAATCAATTCCCGGCACCTGGGAATAACCTTTTGCTACCAACCGAGCTTTGTATTTCTCCACCTTTCCTTCTGCATTTGTCTTCTTTTTGAACACCCATTTGGTGCCAATGGGTTTCCTTCTAGCCGACAACTCCACCAAATCCCAAGCCTCATTTTTGTGCAAAGATTCCATTTCATAAACCATGGCCTCTTTCCAGAGTTTTCCATCCTCTGAATCCACTGCTTCCTTCACAGTTCTGGGATCATCATCAGTTATAGATAAAGCAAAATTTGAACAGAAAGCAGATGGACTATACCTTTCTGGCTGCCTTCTTTCTCAAATTGATCTTCTCACACCCTGAGTTTGTTGCTCTTCATCTTCTGATTCCTCCTCTGTTGTAGAGTCTGATTCTTCCTCCTTAAGCTCAAACTCTATCTTCTTAGGTTCCTTTGGTTGCAATTCATGTTTAATAACATCTTTCACCTCTATGAACACCACATATCGGCTGTACACAACCTTCCTTGTTACTGGGTTCCAAAGCTTATAACCCTTTAAACCATCCTTATACCCAATAAAGATGCACTTTTCAGATTTACTATCCAACTTGGTTCTTTTCTCCTTTGGAACATGTACATATGCATCACATCCAAATACCCTTAGATGTGAAAGAGAGGGTTTCTTACCAGTCCATATCTCTTGTGGAGTCTTATCCTCCAATGCTGATGAAGGTGACCTGTTGACCAGGTAACATGCAGTATCCACCGCCTCTGCCTATAATTCTTGTCCTAACCCGACACCACTGAGCATGCTTCTTGCCCTTTCCATCAACGTCTTTTTCATTCTTTCTGCAACTCCATTTTGCTGAGGTGTATATGGAGTAGTCTTCTACCGTGCTATACCACACTTCTTACAAAATTCTTCAAATTCCTTATTGCAAAACTCTCCACCGTTATCTGTCCTCAACACCTTTATCTTCTTCTCTGTCCGGTTTTCCACCAGAACCTTAAATTCTTTAAACTTGTCAAAGACTTCAGATTTCTTCTTAAGGAAATATATCCATGTATTCCTTGAGAAGTCATCTATAAATGATACATAGTACACAGACTTACCTAGTGATGGAACCTTCGGTCCAAACACATCACTTTGCACAAGCTCTAATATTTGTTTCTCCCTCTTACCACCAGAGGGGAAACTCACCCGATTCTGCTTCCCATAGACACAAGTTTCACAAAAATCAAAATCCAGAGAGCTATTACTCATACCTTCTACCATACCTTTACCATGAAGTATTCGAAGGCCCTTCTCTCCAATATGTCCAAGCCTTTGATGCCATAGCATGGTGTTCTCTCCAGAGACCACTATATTTTTAGCTCCACTTTCAGGAACGACAGAACTGTTGCACCCATCAACAATAGTGCTACCTTGTAGCTTGTACAGAGTTCCAATATGAACTCCCCGCACCAACACCAGTACTCCCCAAACCATCTTGCGGGTATCTTTCTCGAACACTATCTTTACACCTGCATCATCCAGTTTGATTACGGAAATCAGAGTTCTAGCCAGTGTAGGAATATGTAGAACACCTGGAAGTGTTCTAACGCTTCCACCTTGCAACTTCAACTTTACTTTTCCATGACAAATGATTCTAGCCTTCTTGTCATCCCCCAAGAAGACATCACCACCATCATATTTCTCATACTCGAAGAACCACTCTCTATGGGGAGTGAGGTGAAAGGATGCACCTGAGTCAATCAACCATGCCTCATGATCTACATGTGTACTTGAAGAAGCCAAGTACACATCCCCACCTTCATCTGAGGTGGCTTTCGCCTCTACAGAAGGAGCATCATCAGATCCATTTCCTTTATCAAGAACTTTAGAATTACAATCCCTTTTTAAGTGCCCTTCCTTCCTGCATTTCCAGCACACCACCTTTATAGGTTTTCCTGGAGATTTAGATCTCCCTCTAGATTTAGATCTCCCACTCGATGACTTATTTTTGTTTCTATTATAGGACTGTTCTCGTACAGACAAGGCATCACCATTCTGGCTCTCCATATATTTCCGTCTCATCTCCTCCGTCAGCAAGGTTGAGACTATTTCATCAAACTGCAAGGCAGTTGAATTGCTACCTATTGCAATAACCAGACTATCCCACGAATCTGGTAGAGAACACAAAAAACTGATGCACTTATCTTCATCTAAAATTTTAATATCAACAGATGCTAATTGAATTACCACAGTATTAAATGTGTTCAGATGCTCTGTCACCGAGTCTCCATCCTTCATCCTCAGGTTATACAACTTTTTCCATAGGAACAGTTTATTCACCAGAGACTTAGATTGGTACAAAGTCCCTAATTTGTCCCACAAAGCCTTTGCTGTAGCTTCCCCTGATACATTCAGCAATACTAAATCTGAGACACACAATCGTATTGCACTCTTTTCCTTCTGATCCAACTTCTTCCATTCTTCATCGGACACTCCCATTGGTTTAGTACCCGGATCTATTGCGATCCACTAATCTTTATCCACCAACAGATCCTCCATCTTGATTTTCCACAACTCAAAACTCTGACCATTAAATTTCTCGATCTCTATCTTTCCACTGCTCACCATCTTCTTTCACCACCAGAATCGATCTCACAGATTTCCCACTGAACAGGGTCTACCACAGGCCTGAGCGAAACCCCTAAGCAACAAAGATGTCCCCTTGAAGCCAAAATAGCTCTGATACCAAATGTAGGTTTTAACCTTGTACAGAAATTACCTACATATGAATTCTAAAACACAGAAAATAAAAAATGCGAGAGCATAACACTTAAAACACATATACACAGAGATTTCCCCTGGATCCCAAAACCGGGACTACCAGCTTGATTTTTCATTATATTCCTTTGAATGTTATAATACATATTTATACATGACGAAGCATCCTAGGTGGGTCCGCCCAACCTAACATAAGGCCCATAAAGTGGGGTTACGGGTACGCCTCAAACCCCCTGTGACACCCCCCCCGCTACACAATCGGCGCAACAAAGGGGGGCCCCGCCCCCCCTCTAACCCCCCGGTTAACTATGTGGGCTAGTCGTGGAAAGAATATAACACAACCCAACATTATGATCCACAAGAGCATCTCCAACAGATAGCAATTTCTGTAGTTGAAAATGAAACTGATCAGATTGTCAAGGATTAAGAAAAGAGCAGTGAAAGAGAAGATTGTTTTCTAAAGCATCTTGCAAAAGAAAATTGTATTCAGTGAAAGTTCTAGCAAACAATGTCTTCTTTGACTGAAGATAATATTGATCAGCAATCAATTGATGAAGGTCACATTCATTCCCTCAAATTATATGAAGGTATTCAATAGTGTTTAGGAGACCAAGACATTGATGAGGAGTGTCAATCAGATTTCTCTTCAAATATTTCATTTCTTGAATTTTTGTTTCAAGATGAAACTTGTCCGTCAATATGTTTAGAATTTTTTGAAGACCAAGAGCACACTCTTCCCAAAATTCATCATGAAGAGTGACTAGTTGCCATAGAAGGATGTTTCTTGATTCCTCCAAATCAGAAAGAGCCAACTTTTCATGATTTCCAGGATCTTTATAGCCAGTAATGAAGGTCAATGTTGCAACATTCATTGATGAAGGTGATCAGTTTCAGCACATAGACAAATCACAAAATTTGGAATGAGGTTTGTTTTCCTGTTTTAAATCATCCAGAAAAGCATATGTTGCATCCTTTCCATGATCCTCTGGTGAGCTTATTGCAGTTATCAGTAGAGGAGGAATTTTTCAAGTTTTTCAATACAGGTGTTGAATCCATATGGAATTTGGAGTTGCCTAGCTTTTGTTTTGTCTGCCTGCTCAAGGAAAGTGTGAATAGGATTCAAGTAAATAGCCATTTATTGGATTAGTTACACTAGAGGGATCATTACACATGATTGTATATACATATTCAACAGCTGGGAAATTATCATCAAGATTTGAAGCCCAAGGTGAAGGCCCTAAGATCCTAATGGTCTGCTACCATAAGTAAGTTCAGTTAGTATGTTTTTTATAGTCAAGTGAGTCAGTTAGTCAGTTGGTTTTCAGTTTGAGTTTAGTCTTTGCATTTCGATTCCATGCCCAATGGATAAGGCTACTTCATCTATGGTGTTCTTGACACCTCCAAGGAGCTGACATCCCCAATTGGAGCCAATGTTAGTGTCAGTTAGTTCATCTTGTCACCAGTGATCAAATATGCTCTTACAAGGTGTTGTTAAGGTGTCAAGTCAAATTTTTGTCATTTTAGTGAGTCTTCAAATAAAAATTTGGTCACTGGTTGTTGTTTCTAGGTAACTACTGCTCTCTTCACTTACTCATGGTCTTCATCACTCATCATGGTCATTGTATTCTTCTAGGTATCATATCTTCATTTAAATGTCTTGGGTCATGAAATGGTTAAGTTCCTCATTTTAGGTCATGGTCTAGGGTTTCACTCCATGTGTTGTCATGATACCATATGTCAAAACAAAACATATCCATTAGTTAATTCAGTGGGTAAAGGGAGTTAGCAGCTTAGGGAAATCAAAATAAAGGTAAAGGTAATGTTTTGTTTCTAATAAGACAATCTTGCTGTACACAACCTCGCCTCATCATTTCTCATAGGGACATGTTTTCTTAAGAATATGTTTCTGACCAAATGGAGAATAATTTTACAAAAGTGAAAGTGTTTTGTGTCCATTAGTCCAAGGAACAAAAACCTCCTTCATTTTATGCACAGGTGTTATGATTTGAAAGAAATTCCCAAAATACACTTGCTATGGGAGAGTTGCTGCGCTTTTGGATAGCTTGACTTCAAGACAATTTTCCAGGGGTTTGGAACAGGTGCTGGTAGTGCTTAAGGACTCTATTGTGTAGCAGACATCCTAAGCTTTCCAATGGTACCTTAAGATCATGATTTGGATTAGTGTAAGGCATCAAAACGTGCTCTGCAAGTTGGAGCTTCTCTTTTGTTAGAGACACCCTGGGTTTTGGAGTGACCTTGGGAAATCAATTTTTCTCCCTGATGGAGTGTCCAAATTGCATTCTTGAGGAGTCTATCGTATAGCAGACTTCAAGATATTTCCAACAAGCTATCAAGCTCTCAATTTGGAGTAGTTTAAGGCCTCCAAAAGCGGTTTGGAAGACCGGTGTTGCACAAAGGAAGACTGCACTGCGCTTGGCGGCCTGGCGCTGCGGTTAGGAACACTGCGCTGTGCTTGGGCCATAGTAGCTAAAATTGCTTGAAACTAACCCAAAATCAATTTTTAAGCTTGCTCACTTGTTTCATTGCAATCCTAAGCTGATATAAAAGTAAGTACACCAGCTTACTTACATTTTTAATTTGGAAAATCAATTCATGCGAAAGCTTTCTTCAATTAGGGTTTTTCATTGAATTTCTCATGACAAAAATGATAGGGTTGATGATGGCCATTTTCATTTCTTGATTTTTAACATGTAAAATATTACCCTACACCTTTATACATGTTTGATATGCCATGTAAACCACTCAATCAACCTCATAACATAAATTTACCTCACTAAGATTGAAACCCTAGTTCATTCCTAGGGGTTTTGGGCACTTTCCCTAAAAGCTCTATTTTTTCCCTTTTACAAGCACATTGTTCCTTCATTTCTCTTCCAATCATTTTCATAAGTTTTCCATAATCCATATCCACCTCTTTCAAACCTCCTTTACCATTTTATCAACTCCACCTACCCATCATTTCATTTTTCACTCATCCCTCATTGTCTTTTTTCGCTTTCCTATCATCTAGGGTTTCAAAAATGAAATGAGGTTGCTTCACCAAGCCATCACCAAGACACATCAACACAACCTATGGAAGTAGGGTTATCAAACAAATTAGAGGAGGTTCCCAAGGCACCTAGACCTGAGGTGACCAAAACATACCAGAGATGAAAAGGACTTGTGTTTGCTTCTCATGGTGAGAAAGGGGCCAAGCCTTCTTCATCAACAAAACAAGGATCGACAACAAAGGATAAAGACACAGTTGAGCATGAGTTTGAGCTTATTGATTTATAGGCGGAGGATGAGACTTCAAACATGTGAAAAACAATCAAGGATAAGGACTATCAAATCAAGGAGCTAACAATCAATTTGGAAAGAGAAAAATACGTCATATCATTCCTTGAACAAGAGAATAGTCAGCTCAAAGAAAAGGAGGTTATCATGGAAAATGAACAAGCCATGTTATTGCAGTAGGTTTGCAAAGGCAAGGAGATCATAGAATCAAGTGAGCCTGAAGGATTAAAAGGGAAAGGAAAGAGGAAGAGGCCAAGAACAAAGGGCCTAAAGAAGGCATTGCAAGAAGAGGAAAAGCACATTATATTGAACGAAGACCTAGACCTAGAGGATAGGATTGCTCTTGAGGTCAATCAAGACAAGGATTATTAGCTCAACAAGATGAATGAACACTTTGAGAAGCTCCTTCAGAAGGAAAATAGAGATAATCAGTTTCTCAGACATATGGCACACCACTACCAAGCTCAAAACATGATTAGCAATGTCAAGTTTAAGTAGCTTGAAAACAAGCTTAAAGAAGCCAAAAAAGACCAAAAGGATGAGGAAACTTGGAGTTGCTTGTTGAGGCATCTATGAAGCTTTAACAAACATATTTTTAAACCTTCCCTCCAATTCTGAGCAAATTCTGAGCATTTTGAGTTTTTGAGAAATTTCCGTCTAAATTCAGAAAATCAAACTGCTCCAGAAGCACAGCGCCTTGGCGTTGCACTTTTTCCTCAAGCCCCCGTTTGAGGAAAGGTCTACATTTTTAGATATCTTTTGCCATCCTCTAAAAAACTATTTGCTCAAATTTTGCATAGGTGTCTTAGTTTTGGAGAAAAACGCAAAAAAGTGGCAAAAAACTAGCATTCTGGACCCTTTTTTGACAAGCGCTGTGCTTCTGCACTTCTCTGTGCCTTAATTGGAAAATTTCACTGTGTAAAATTTCTAGTTTCTAGTTTGACTCATTCAAAGTCAATATTCTCTATGTAATGGCACTAGTTTCGAGGCTAGGTGATCTAGGCATGAATAAATGTACATCATAGGTTGTTTTTGATGTTTATTAGGCCTCATAAAAGAAGAAAACTCCTAAACAAAATCTCCATGAAGTGTTTGAGTTTCACATTCTCTCTCTCACTTGTTGGTTGGGAGAATCTTGGAGTTAGTTCCTCCACCAAGTAATTTGACTTCTGAAGGTGGGAAAGTGGTCTAGGAGAGTCTATATGTATCATTTCACTTCAGCTAATACAGAGACAAGTTGCAGCTATTTTCAAGGAACTCTAGCCCAGTGAGTTCATGGTGCTTTTACTTCATTCTTTTTGTTTTCTAATGGTATAAACATATTTATCTACATTATATCTCTTCTTTCGATGAAGTCCTTACAAAAAAATACACAAAATTCATATTTTTTAAGCTCTGTTCTCTGGTTTTCATAGTTATGTGTATGTCTTCCTAAGCTAATGAAATCATGTTTATTTATGCTCATTAGTTTCTTCCAAACTATATCCTCTATGCTACACTAACAATACTCAAAATACACCATGGCTTCTAATATCTATCTCCTTCTCATATTTTCTCCTAGACTCCTTCAACCTAGACCTATTTTTGGCTCCAAACCCTAAGTTCAGCAAACCCTAAAAACCAAATTTTCACAAACAAACAAACAAATACACATATATAGCCTAAAATTCATTTGATTTAAAGTCATATCACTGATAAGAGACTTAGAGAGATCCCTCTCATGCTTAGTAGGGCTAGTTACTGAGCTGAAGTGGTTTGAGGTTACGCTTCTCGATTTCCTTTTCAGCCTAGGAGATTGTAAGGACTAACATTTTTGGCGCCGTTGTCAGGGAACGAAAGATCATATTTTCCTTGGGAAAGAACGACAAGGATCAGATCCGATTGTTGATGGTGAACAATGATCAGACACAAGAAAGGTTGTGCATCTTTCACTTGGCGACTCCAATTTAGAAGAATCCAAAAGTTCAAAAATTTCATGGCGACTCCACTGATCAAAAATCAGTATTTTGAAGAACTTCTTGGTGTCTTAATTTTTTTCAATATGGATTCAACTGCTCGAAGGTATGAAGGGTTAAACCTAGGTAGCTTATATTCTCTTAAAGATTTCCACAGAGTGTTCTCCGAGCATTATAGGAAGTCTCTTTTACAAATTTGTTGATTATTGTGAATATTTTATTGCATATCCTAAAATTATTGATGATATCGAATGTATGGATGATGAAGAGATAATTGGAGCATTCTATGATTTTTCCTTCCAATAGAAATATGAAGAAGATAATCACTTTGAGACACAAGATTATGCTTTACACATAGTAGCATCCTCATTGGTTAATGAAGAAACAGGCGATGAATATTGTCTAGATGCTCATAAAGATTCCCAACAGAAAATAATTCTGGAAGCAACACAACACACTGATCAGCCAAAGGTTAAGGAAGAAATTCGATAGCCTGAAACTAATCAAGAACAGGAAAATAATGAAAAAGAACAAGTTATTTTAGATCCTATGGGTGTACACATTAGCACTGTGGTTGTCGAACAAAGTCCTCTTGCCAATCATCAAGTAAAAATAATTGAGCATATCATTGAAGAATCATTTGTTGATTTGTAGCAGTCTTATGATCCAAAAGAGCATCTCCAACAAACAACAATTTCTGTAGCTGAAAATGAAACTGATCAGATTGTCAAGGATCAAGAAAAGAGCAGTGAAAGAGAAGATTTTGTTCTAAAGCATCTTGCAGAAGAAAATTGTATTTAGGAAAATTTCCAGCAAACAATGACTTCTTGGACTGAAGATAATATTGATCAGAAATCAATTGATGAAGGTCACATTCATTCCCTCAAATTATATGAAGGTACTCAGTAGTGTTCAAGAGACCAAGACATTGATGAGGAGTGTCAATCAAATTTCTCTTCAAATATTTCATTTCTTGAATTTTTGTTTCAAGATGAAACTTGTCCATCTATATGTTCAGAATTTTTTGAAGACCAAGAGCACACTCTTCCCAAAATTCATCATGAAGAGCGACTAGTTGCAATAGAAGGATGTTTCTTGATTCCTCCAAATCAGAAAGAGCCAAATTTTCATGATTTTTAGGATCCTATGGCAAATTCGTTACAACCAGTAATGAAGGTCAATGTTGCAGCATTCATTGATGAAGGTGATTAGTTTGAACACATTGACAAATCAACAAATTGGAACGAGGTTTGTTTCCTGTTTTAAATCATCTAGAAAAGAATATGTTGCATCCTTTCCATGATCCTCTACTGAGTTTATTGTAGTCATCAGTAGAGGAGGAATTTTTCAAGTTTTTCAATATAGGTGTTGAATCCATATGGAATTTGGAGTTGCCTAGCTTTTGTTTTGTCTACCTTCTCAAGGAAAGTGTGAATAGGATTCAAGTAAGTAGCCATTTACTGGATTGGTTACACTGGAGGGATCATTACACATGATTCTATATACATCTTCACCAAGTGGACGATTATCATCAGGATTTAAAGCCTGAGGTGAAGGCCTTAAGATCCCAATGGTTTGATGCCATAAGTAAGTTCAGTTAGTATGTTTTTTATAGTCAATTCAGTCAGTTAGTCAGTTGGTTTTCAATTTGAGTTTAATCTTTGCATTTTGACCCCATGCCCAATGGATAAGGCTACTCGGTCTATAGTGTTCTTGACACCTCTAAGGAGCTTCCATCCCTAGTTGGAGCCAATGTTAGTGTCAATCAGTTCAGCTTGTCACCAGTGATCAAATATGCTCTTACAAGGGGTTGTTAGGGTGTCAAGTCAAATTTTTGTCATTTTAGTGAGTCTTCAAATAAAAATTTGGTCACTGGCTGTTGTGTCTAGGTAACTGCTGCTCCCTTCACTTACTCATGGTCTTCATCACTCATCATGGTGATCCAGGTGGATCTTTAGACACCATGGCATGAATGCTCAAAAATCAAAGTCTTTGGAATGACTTCAAACCAGGACCAGATTGAAGAGCTCATCTTCCTGATCGTGGAGGTGTGAATGGTTCATCAATGTGAGTTTGGATAATGAAGTTATCGTGAAAAAGAAGGTGGCTCTGTTCCTTAAGAAAATGAGGCATTTTCTCATTAAAAATGGGTTCTTTGGCCTTTAAGGAAAATTGCAATCAGCATAGTCCAAAGGGCAGACTTAAGGTGGGCCTTTAGGACCCTCGATTAGTGATCTCCGATATCAGAGGTCAGGGGCATGATATATGTGATATCGATGCTTCACAGTTATGCAATTGGTGATGACGAGACTTAGAACCAATGATTAGCGATCACCAATATTGGCGATCAGAGCGATCAACGATCGGCAAAGGACCCTGGGCCGCAGTGATAGTGATATAGAGACACAATCTCAGTCATCGGATCTGGAAACCGATCAATGATCCAGATCTAATCAGCGACATTGGCGATCAGCGATCGACGCCTTGTGATCCTGACTTGAGATATATCCCAGACTCGATAAATTTATAAGTTCGATTTTATAAATTTTGAAATCCGAACTATCAGACTTTTCAATGATTTTCAGTGTTTTTCCGAGTTTTTGTCATATCGTTGTAAAATTATAAAAGGTCTATTTTTAATGGTTATTGCGCTCACCGATTGTTCTATACAAACGGCTTCTATTACAAGCATTAGACCTCCGATTTTTATGCACTTCCTGGTCCCAAAAACATGTTATAAAACACGATGGGTAACAGAGAGCCAAGGGTGGTGTGCCAGAGGAAGAGAGTCTATGCCAGAGAGACTGAGAGCCTGTGTCGGGGAATGCTAGAGAGCTTGAGTGCTAGAGACCTCAATAAGGAGGCTGCACTGATGGAGAGCCGCAGAACGTGAAGGCTAGGCATTGCACAGAGATAGCTAGAGTGTCGCAGAGAGCTACAACGAAGCATGATAGCCAGAGAGTGCTTGAAATTCTTGCAGATTCATAGCGCTGCAGACAAACCTGAGTGCGATAGGGCCAGATAGCCATAGAGATATAGAGCGAGAAGACCCAGATGATTCTTCTCTTTATGATTGGTTATGTTTCTTTTTGATCAACTCTTCTTGTATAATCAATGCTTCCTTGATTGTTTCTTTTGATCGATTCTTCTTCGATCACTTATTCTTCTTGCATATTGATGCTGTGAGATCAGTGTTTCAACAAGATTTAGCACTTTGACAGTTACTTCAGAGCAGTGTTTCTTCATGTGGCCATTCGAATGAGGCCGTGACAGATTGGTAGCGGACTGTGCCTGTGCATTGATAATGTGAACAGATGTTCACCATGGATTGTTTTATCCACTTCTTCATTCATATCTTTAGATGGTTTGTGGTGGTGTGAGGTATATGATTTATTCATATATTTCTTCTTTTACATTATGTTGCAGATCCTTGATTGATATTGATGCAGGATCTTCTTTATTTCTTGTTGTCATGATTCCTTGCTTCATGTTATGCAGAATCTTTCATATGATGTACTTGTTGTCATAACTCTTCATGTTATGCTTTGAGATCCCTTATTATATGTTGTTGGGATACTCTTGTTTATTATATGTCACCATGCATGTGTTTTTTTTGACATCCCTTTTGTGCCATGTTGGCGGGATGCGCACCATGCATGTTTTGTGTCATACTAATAGGAGTTTTGATTGAGAGTTCTAGTTGTAGAATATCTCTTAGAGCCACTCTTGCGTGAGGGCATTCTTCCTTGTATGATCGAGACATCATATATGTGTACATCACTTTTATTTATAGCACCTAATGCAGTGGCGTACACCACCTTGATTGGGGCCCAGAGACGTAGTCCCTCCTGGACAAACTCCATTAACAACAGCTTATGTTTTCATATGCTGATGATTACTATGTTCCTCTTCTTTTTCCGCATGTAGATGTATACCTTTATGTTCTTTTAAAATGAAATTTTAACACATCATGAAAGTAAAAGGTCTTGGAAAGGTCCTTCTTCACACCCGAACCTGAATCAAGTGGTATCAGAGTAGGTCTTAATGTTGATGTGAATTGCATCGTGAACAATGGAACGTGCAATGACAGAGGAGGAAAGAGCGATGTGCGAGACCATGCTTAACATTTCCAAGAAAGTGGAAGTTGTGTATGAAGCTCTACAGAAGAAACGGAGGAATAGGAGTGGCTACAACTTCAGTTGAAAGCCATAGAAGAGGCCACGGAGGAACTGAAGAAAAAAAACATAATCTTCAAACTGATAATTATGAATTGAAGATGCGTCTACATGAAGAGAAGGAGGAGAAGCAAAGTTTGCTACTACAGCTGCAAGCAAAGGACGAGGCCTTGGAAAAGTTGCAACGAGACCCATGTGAGGTAAAAAGTAGTTCTCCATCTTCATGTATATCTCTTGATGATGATTTCGCTGTGTTTGAAAATGATACCACATGAATTGGCTCCAAATTGCTGAAGAGAATGGGATATGAAGAGAAGGGCTTGGGCATTAATGGCCAAGGCATTTTCAGTCCCATCCAAGTAGAGGAATTACCTCATCAAGCAGGACTTAGGTATGTCAGGAAAGGAGAGTGCTCAAAGGTGTCAGATTTGTCTGAGAATTAGTCGAGGAAAGAGAATGATGGGAAGACATCCCCATCATCACATGGCAATTTCCATTGTAGGGAGAGAGCTGAGGCAAGCTCTCATCACCATATTGAAATAAAAAATAGCAACGGTATAATCACTTTCGATCTTCGAATTTTCATTATGATCATGTTGTTAATAATGAACGAAGACAAAGGCATCAGAAAACATGTACTTTTTGTGGTTTACCTAACCATACCTTTTCCAAGTGTTGGAAAAGGATGGCAGCACTCATGAGGCATGAAAAAACCTCTCGACAACATGAAAAGAAACAGATTAAGCAGGTATGGAGGAAGAAAACATAGTACAGTAATTGCAACAGACATGGCCATCAAAGAGCCACTTGCTGGAAGCTCCATCTAGAACAACACCTTAAGGACAAAGCGTCGGTGCATGAATTAGGTGAAGCAATTGTGCGACAAGCAAAACCACCTCAAGGAGGTGACCCATTCACAAAGATAAGTGAGAAATGGTTTCTAGACATGTTGTCGTTTCATGGTCATTCTTTTGTAAATCACTTGTTGCATTTTAAAATGTAAACATGATGATGTGTTTCCATCACGTAGTTAGCAATAATGATGTCTGGTCATGTTTTGGTCTTACTTGGTGTCACATGTTAAATTGTGAAAGTGATGTTATGTTTCCATCACGTGTCAAAATAATAGTGTTTGGCCTTATGTATGTAAATCATGCATTGCAGTGATGATGTGTTTTCCATCACTTTTTGAAGCAACCATGATAAGTTGGCCTTGTTGTCATATCTGGAGTATTACATCCATCTTATTGTAAAATTGACCACCGAGTATGAGTTATAAACTCATGGAAAGTATGGGACGTTTGAGTATTTAGTTGGTCATGTCATTCAAAGCATGTAATTTGCAAATCCATGTACTATATGTTGTAGATGTAGCAGGTGTCAGCTCGTCGCTTAAGGCTCTGAAGAACAAAGGTGAAGGAGATGGAAGTGAGACCTTTTAGGACATTTGTGATGCAGACAGGGTACAGAGAAAGAAGCAGATTACTTTTTATGCTTTTGGAGGACCAAAAGCTCCTCAATGGGGAGGATTGATCTAGGTGGATCTTCAGACACCATGGCATGAATGCTCAAAAATAAAATTCATTGGAATGACTTTGAACCAGGACCAGATCGAAGAGCTCATCTTCCTGATCATGGAGGTGTGAATGGTTCGTCAATCTGAGTCCAGATGATGAAGTTATCACGAAAATAAGGTGGCTCTGTTCCTTAAGAAAATGAGGCATTTTCTCATAAAAAATGGGTTCTTTGGCCTTAAAGGCAAATCGCAATCAGCATAGTCCAAAGGGTGGACTTAAGGTGGGCCTTTAGGACCCTTGATCAGCGATCTTCGATGTCGGAGGTTGGGGGCATGATAGATGTGATATTGGCACTTTACAGTTATGCGATTGGTGATGCAGCGATTAGAGATCGCTGAGATGGGCGATCGAAGCAATCATAGATCGGTGTCGGCACATGCCAATGTATTGGCAAAGGACCCCGGGTCGTAGTGATAGTGATATAGCGATGCAATCTCAGCTGTCGGATTCAGAAATCGATCAACTGTCTAGATCTAATCGGCGATGTCAACGATCGGTGATCGGCGCCTTGTGATCCAAACTTGCAATATATCCCAGACCCGATAAATTTATAATTTTGATTTTATAAATTTTGAAATCCGAACTGTCAGATTTTTCAATGATTTTCAGTGTTTTTCTAGATTTTTGTCATATCGTTGTAAAATGATAAAAGGCCTATTTTTAACAGTTGTTGCACCCGTCGATTGTTCGATACAAATGACTTCTATTACAACCATAAGACCTCCAATTTTTATGCACTGTCTGATCCCAAAAACATGGTATAAAACACGATGGGTAATAGAGAGCCGAGGGCAGCGTGTCAGTGGAAGAGAGTCTGTGCCAGAGAGCCTGAGAGCCTATGTTGGGGAAT
The DNA here is from genome assembly GCA_031772625.1 of Pinus tabuliformis. Classification (NCBI taxonomy): domain Eukaryota; kingdom Viridiplantae; phylum Streptophyta; class Pinopsida; order Pinales; family Pinaceae; genus Pinus; species Pinus tabuliformis. The sequence goes on along the minus strand of CM062819.1, from coordinate 2,009,620,798 downwards.
GCTAGAGAGCTTGAGTGCTAGAGACCTCAATAAGGATGCTGCGCCAATGGAGAGCCATAGAATGAGAATGCCAGGCATTGCATAGAAATAGCTAGAGCGCCGCAGAGAGCTACAGTGAAGCATGATAGCCAAAGAGTGCTTGAAATTCTGGTAGATTCGCAGCGCTGCAGATAAACCCGAGTGCGATAGGGCTAGATAGCCATAGAGATATAGAGCGAGAAGACTTGCATGATTCTTCTCTTTATGGTCGGTTATGTTTCTTTGTGATCGATTATTCTTGTATGATCAATGCTTCCTTAATTGTTTCTTTTGATCGTTTCTTCTTCAACCGCTTATTCTTCTTGCATATTGATGCTATGAGATTAGTGTTTCAGCAAGCTTCAGCACTTTGATAGTTGCTTCAGAGTAGCACTTCTTCATGTGGCCATTCGAATGAGGCTGTGACAGATTGGTAGCGGACTGTGCCTGTGCATTGATAATGTGAACAAATGTTCAGTGTGGATTGTTTTATCCACTTCTTCATTCATATCTTCAGATGGTCCGTGGTGGTGTGAGGTATATGATTTATTCATATATTTCTTCTTTTACATTATGCTGCAAATCCTTGATTAATATTGATGAAGTATCTTCTTTATTTCTTGTTGTCATGATTCCTTGCTTCATGTTATGCGGAATCTTTCATATGATGTACTTGCTATCATAACTCTTCATGTTATGATTTGAGATCCCTTATTATATGTTGCTGGGATACTCTTGTTTATTATATGTCATTATGCATGTGTTTTGTTTTGACATCCCTTTTGTGCCATGTTGGCGGGATGTGCGCCATGCATGTTTTGTGTCATACTGATAAGAGTTTTGATTGAGAGTTCTAGTTGTGGAATATCTCTTAGAGCCACTCCTGTGTGAGGGCATTCTTCCTTGTATGATTGAGACATCATCTCTGTGTACATCACTTTTATTGACAACACCTAATGTAGCGGCCTACACCACCTTGATTGGGGCCTGGAGATGTAGTCCCTCCTGGATGAACTCCGTTAACAATGGCTTATGTTTTCATGTGCTGATGATTATTATGTTCCTCTTCTTTTTCCGCATGCAGATGTATTCCTTTATGTTATTTTAGAATGCAATTTTAACACATCACGAAGATAAAAGGTCTTAGAAAGGTCCTTATTCACACTCGGACGTGGATCACATGGTCATTGTATTCTTCGAGGTATCATATCTTCATTTAAATGTCTTGGGTCATGGAATGGTTAAGTTCCTCAATTTAGGTCATGGTCTAGGGTTTCACTCCATGTGTCGTCATGATACCATATGTCAAAACAAAACATGTCCATTAGTTAATTTATTGGGTAGAGGGAGTTAGCAGCTTAGGGAAAGAAAAATAAAGGTAAAGCTAATGTTTTATTTCAAATAAGACAATTGTTCAGTACACTGCCTCGTTTCATCATTTCTCATAGGGACATGTTTGCTTAAAAATATGTTTCCGACCAAATGGAGAATAATTTTACAAAAGTGAAAGATGTTTGTGTCCAATATAGTCCAAGGAACAAAAACCTCCTTCATTTTATGCACAAGTGTTATGATTTTAAATAAATTCCCAAAATACACTTGCTACGAGAGAGTTGCTGCATTTCTAGATAGCTTGACTTCAAGATAGTTTTTCAGGGATTTGGAACAAGTGTTGGTAGTGCTTAAGGACTCTATTGTGTAGCAGACATCCTAAGATTTCCAATGGTACATTAAGATCATGATTTGGATTAGTTAAAGGCATCCAAAAGTGATCTACAAGTTGGAGCTTCTCTTTTGTCAGAGACACCATGGGTTTTGGCGTGACCTTAGGAAAATCAATTATTCTACTTGATGGAGTGTCCAAATGGCATGCTTGAGGAGTCTATCTTATAGAAGATTTCAATAGATTCCCAACGCGCTATCAATCTCTCAATTTGGAGGATTTTAAAGCCTCCAAAAGTGATTTGGAAGACCGGCGCTACGCTTAGGAAGACTGTGCTGCGCTTGGCGGTCTGGTGTTGCACTCAGGAACACTGCACTATGCTTGGGCTAGAGTAGCTAAAATTGCCTGAAACTCACCCAAACACCATTTTTAAACTTCGTCACTTGTTTTATTGCAATCCTAAGATGAGATACAAGTAAGTACACCACCTTACTTACCTTTTTACTTTGGAAAATCAATTCATGCCAAAGCTTTCTTCAATTATGGTTTTTCAGTGAATTTCTCATGACAAAAATGATAGGGTTGATGATGGCCATTTTCCTTTCTTGATTTTTAACATGTAAAATCTCACCCTACACCTTTATTCATGTTTTATATGCCATGTAAACCACTAAATCAACCTCAGAACATAAATTTATCTCACTAAGATTAAAACCCTAGTTCATTCCTAGGGGTTTTGGGCACTTTCTCTAAAAGCTCCTTTTTTTCCCTTTTACAAGCACATTGTTCCTTCATTTCTCTTTCACTTATTTTCATAAGTTTTCCATAATCCATATCCACCTCTTTTGAACCTCCTTTACCATTTTATCAACTCTACCTACCCATCATTTCATTTTTCACTCATCCCTCACTGTTGTTTTCCCCTTTTCCTATCATCTGGGGCTTCAAAACTGAAACAAGATTGCTTCACCAAGCCATCACCAAGACACTGTTGGAAATAATACTGAGAGGGGGGGTGAATCAGTATTATCTAGCAATTTAATAAATCTTCCTTATTTGATCTTTGAATTATTTTTGCATGTCAGTACCATAAAGTAATGAGCATGAACAAAGAAAACAGATAGTCACACCAAAGAACACAAGATGTAAGGTGGAAACCCAATGTGGGTGAAAACCACCTGCTGCAATATGTCTCTATCTTCTTTCAAATTAGAAACTCCTTTTACAATGATTTTGTACTGGTGCAGTCCTTTACCAGTACGCAGGCTGCAACCTGCAGAGAGCTACAACTCTCTCTCTCGTTTTCCAGTCTTCTCCTGGAAGGGAGCTACAACCCCCTACTTCTTTTCATAAAGCATCAAATGATCATCAAGTACATAACAGTTACAGTCCACTACAGTTATCAGATCAGTAATAACAGAACTAACCCAGAACACCTTATCAACAGAGAAATTCAATCAACAGAACATCTTAAGACAGAGACGCAGTTTTCCCTTCTGTGGCCTGCGACCAGACGCAGCTAACCTTCTTCTCCCCTGCATCCACACGCAGAGATCCTTCTGCTGCGCTGCGTGCCCGCGCACTGTTCCTTCAACTGCACTGCATCCTGTTGCTGCAGGGACGCACCCAGAAATACTATCGCGCCGCGTCTTTTTGCTCAGAGACGCACCTGATCCTTATTATGCTTCGCGTCCCCACGCAGTGCGCCTGTTACTGTACTGCGTCCCGAACGCACCTGAATCTTACTCTGCCCTGCGTCCCCACGCAGGTCTCTTCTTACTGCACTGCGTCCCGGCGCACTTGCCTTTCACTGAACCTGCGTACCTTCGGGTATGAATGATTTCAAGACTTTAAGAGTAACCCAAACAGTCAGATCTACAGATCTGATCATGCGCCAAAGAGATCTCAGTCTTTCAGAAGATTCGCCTTTTTAGATCTAGACCAGATCTAACCTCATAAGATATTCAACCAAAGACATACCAAACCAAATGATCTCCTTTGCTTTATATAGGCAAGCTCCTCCTCAAATCATGGAACAATACCACGAGCCGACACCATAATAACACAATACCGTCGGCTAGATACCAAGAGTAAAACACAAGAAACCCCCACGTGACCTTGAAAAGTGTGCACTGGGTGGACGCACCTCCTGAACGGCTGGCCTGCGTCTCTGGACGCGGCTACTGCATGGTGTACCTGCGGGTACGCACCTTCTGAACTGATTTCCTGCGTCCTTCTTAATTTTTCAATAAATTGAGAGCCTTGTCATGGGAGTTGCCATCAAGTACAACATCTGTAACATATAGCCATACCAGAGAACATAATGCCAACAATCTCCCCCTTTGGACTTGATGGCAACCTTACAATCTTCAGCTTCATTCTCCCCCTTTTACATCAAGGGCAAAGGGGTATGCTCCCCCTAAGATCATGCTCCCCCTGAAAAAGAACCAGATCTGTAACAAAGAACCATAATCCACCATGAAAGAGATAGAGACATATTGCAGCTATTTCCAAGATCTCCTTCTGACCATCCTCCATAATGCCAACAATGCATTATATGCTCCCCCTGAACCTGTACCATCAATCAGAAAAGATTCAACAATAAGATGATGCATCAACAACCCCCAGCTTTTGCCTGAGGTATTCAAAAGTGTCCCTGGGCAATGGTTTGGTGAGAATATCAGCAACTTGTTCCTTAGAAGGAACATACTCCAACTTGACCTTCTGTTCAAGCACTTGTTCCCGGAGAAAATGATACTTGATTGGTATGTGCTTGGTTTTTGAATGCATAACCGGATTCTTTGAGATGCTGATTGCACTTGTGTTATCACATAAGATGGGGATAGGTGGTGTACAAGTGATTTGAAAATCCTGCAAAGTCTGCATCATCCAAAGAAGTTGAGTGCAACAAGATGCAACAGCAACATATTCCGCTTCAGCTGTAGACAAGGCAATCGAACTCTGTTTCTTGCTGAACCAAGATACCAGTCTGGAACCCATAAAGAACGCACCACCACTTGTGCTTTTCCTGTCATCCACGCTTCCGGCCCAATCTGCATCTGTATAAGCATGAAGTGTAAGATCCGTATCTCTAGGATACCATAAGCCATAATTTTGAGTCCCTTGAAGATATTTGAAAATTCTCTTCACTGCCTGAAGATGAGTCTCCTTCGGATTTGCCTGAAATCTTCCAACTATTCCAACTGCATGCATGATGTCCGGTCGGGTACCTGTCAAATATAATAAACTTCCAATCATAGATCTGTAGGTTGGTTGATGTACTGCTGCAGATTCATCATTTGCACTGAGACTACATCCTATGACCATGGGTGTACATACTGGTTTTGCATCTTCCATGCCATATTTCTTCAAAATCTGTTTGAGATACTTGGTTTGAGATAAGAAGATTCCTCCTTCTTTTTGTTGGATTTGCAAACCAAGGAAATATGTCAGTTCTCCTAGCAAGGACATTTCAAATTCTTTCTGCATGACCGAGGCAAAGCTTTGACTCATAGCTTCTTCATTGCTGCCAAAAATAATGTCATCTACATACACAACAAGTATTAGCAATCTGTCATTTTCAGCTTTTATATAAAGATTGCTATCTGCTGAACCTTTTGAAAAACCTTGTTGATGAAGATATTTGTCCAAACGGTAGTACCAAGCCCTTGGAGCTTGTTTGAGACCATAGAGAGCCTTTTTCAATCTGCATACAAGATTTGGATCATTTCCAAGAATGAACCCATCTGGCTGTTCAATGTACACTTCTTCTTCCAAGTCTCCATTCAGAAAGGCTGATTTCACGTCCATTTGAAATACTTTGAAGTTTTGAAAACTTGAGAGAGCAAGGAACATTCGGATGGCCTCAAGTCTTGCAACAGGAGCAAAGGTTTCTTCAAAGTCTATTCCTTCTTGCTGCGCATACCCTTTACAAACAAGTCTGGCTTTGTTTCTAATTACTTCTCCATTTTCATTCAATTTATTTTTGAAGACCCATTTTGTTCCAATAACATTCTTATCCTTTGGTCTAGGAACCAGCTCCCAAGTGTTGTTCTTTTCGATTTGCTCAAGTTCTTCATCCATTGCTTTCACCCAACATTCATCTTTGCATGCTTCTTTCACATTTTGTGGTTCAGTAGAGGAGAGTAATGCCAAATAGCTTGAGGCTTCTGCAACTGTTCTTCTTGTTTGTACACCTGCTTCTTTCTGCCCCACAATCTGAGATTCTGGATGATTCTTCTGAACATATCTGGATGGAGTCTTTTCTTCTATTCTTGTTTGCTCCTCTGGCTCTTCTTGAGGTTCTTCTTCTTCATCATTCTGTCTTTGAGGGTAGCCTTCATCTTCTTCGATGTCTTCATGATGGACTTGCCTAGGAATGTATCCCTTCTCATCAACCACTACATCAATGCTGTCAACAATTCTGCCAAGTCTTTTATTGTAGCACTTGTATGCTTTGCTATATGGAGAGTAACCAAGAAGAATGCCTTCATCTGCCCTAGGTTCAAGTTTGCCAAGCTGCTCATCAGTATTCTTGATATAGCATTTGCTCCCAAAGATTTTGAAGTGCTTTACCGAAGGAGTCCTGCCACTCCAAAGCTCATGAGGAGTTTGAGTGCTGTTCACCCGGACATTTGTTTTGTTGAGAATAACAACCGCAGCATGTGCAGCTTCACCCCAGAAAGTTGCGGGAGTTCCTGATTCATCAAGCATAGCACGAGCCATTTGTTGGATTGTTCTGTTCATTCTTTCAACAACTCCATTTTGCTGAGGAGTTCTAGCTGTAGAGAATTCTCTCCTTATCCCATGTTCATCACAGAAATCGAAAAATTCATTTGAAGTAAATTCCCCACCTCTGTCGGATCTGAGGCACTTAATTTTGTGACCTGATTCATTTTCAACCAAGGCTTTGAAGGATTTGAATTTTTTGAATGCTTCATCTTTGTGCTTCATAAGTCCTAACCAGACAAACCTGGAGAAATCGTCAATAAATAATATCAAGTATTCCTCTCCTCTAGGTGTTCTTTTCCTGAATGGACCACATGTATCTGTATGTACTAGCTCAAGAGGCATGCTAGCTGATCCTTCTTTCTCTGGAAAGTTAGTTCTGGTTTGTTTTCCAAACTGACATGATTTGCATATGGTGTTGTCAGGAATTTTGATATCTGGAAGATCGCGAACTGCCTGATATTTGCATGCTTTCCTTATTTGTGAGAAGCTTAGATGTCCCAACCTTCGATGCCATAACCAGTGCTCTTCATCCTTGCTCAGATAGCATTGTTGTTGTCCTTCTTCAAATATGTACAGATTATTTGGAGTTCTTTTGCCTTTGAGCACTGTTTTACCTGTATCAAGATCACGAACAAGACATCCATTCGATCTGAATATAACCTCGGTTCTTTGATCACACATCTGGCTGACACTTAGAAGATTATGCTTCAATCCATCAACATACAAAACATTTCCAGCCTTGACCTTTTCTTTTAACTGAGCAATGCCTTTTCCTTTTATAGTTGCAGGAGTATCATTTCCAAAAGAGACTTTCTTTCCCTTTTCTAGAGCAGAATAAGATTCAAGTTTTTCTTTATCACCTGTCATATGCTTCGAACATCCACTGTCAATGTACCATAGATTTTCCTGTCCCTCTGCATAAAATGCTATCCCACATCTTTCTGTTTGAGGTTCCTTTATTCTCCATGTTTTGGTGCTTGAGGCTTGTTCCTTTTTCTGCTGGAACCTGCTCCTGCATTCAGAGTCTTCATGACCAAAGTTATTGCAAATAGAACATTCAACTTCATTTTCAAGAACCGAAAAGTTGTTATAGGTCCTTTTTGTAATCCCTGTCATACTTCTTTGTTTTTGAGCTTCCCTAGTCATGATTGTTTTATATGCAACACATTGAGCTGCTTTGTGACCAAAGTTATGGCAAGAAAAGCATTGTCCATTGAAGAAACTTCTGCGGTTATCAAATCTACCGGCCAAATGATTGTAACTTCTATTGTCATCCATTCTTGAACCAAATTGAGAAGATTTTACCTGTGGCTGGTTGTAGCTTTTGTTCTCCCTTAAGATGGATTGCCCCTGATAGTTTCTGTTTGTAATTCGTCCCTGCTTTACCTGATGATCTTCATTTTGCTTTTGCTCATTTCTTCTTGCTGCATCAAGATAACTTTTTGAGGTGGATGCTTGAGAAGTTTCTCCATTATAGCCCAGACCTGTCTTGTTTAGAGGAGATCGCTGCACATTGATAATCTCATCCAAAGTTTCAGATCCTTTGACAAACTTGAGATTAATAGTTTTTGTTTTCTCAATCTCTTTTCTAAGACCAACAATTTCACCTTCTAATTTTTCAAGATGTTTTTCCTTTTCATCAATTTGAAATTGTAGAGTATCAATGATCATGTTCTTTTCTTCTATACATCTCTTGAGTCTAGTAATTTCATCATAAAGGTTATCCACATCTATAGCATCCATATAATCATCATCTTCAAATGCCATTAACAACTTATATTCATTACCTTGTTCATCTTCATCACTGTTTGATAGATCATCACTATCTTCATGGGTGTAGTAGCTTTTCTTATTTGCACTTTGTTTCTTGTTCCATCTAGCAGGTTCCTTTCCTTTATCCTTATAAGGACATTTTGCAGCATAATGACCTACTCTTCCACAAGCAAAGCATTTAAAAGGTAACTTACCTCTAAACCTTCCAGAACCTCTTTGAAGATTTCTGACAAAATTTGATTCTTCTTCCTCTTCTTCTGGGACGTGGCTTGCTCCATAATAATCTTCTTTACCTGATGCCTTGAAAGCAGCTTCTCTTCTGTCTGATGGACCTCCCTTTCTCATTTCATAAGCAGTTAGAATTCCATGTAGCTGAGACATAGTGAGAATTCGTAGATTTTCCTTTTCTTCTATAGCAGATACTTTAGATTCAAACTTGGGGGACAATGATCTTAGAACCTTTTCAACCACTATAGCCTCTCTTATTTCTTCACCCAAATTTTTCATACAATTAACAATCTCATCTACCCGAAGAAAATAGTTAGCCACACTTTCATCATTATACATCTTGAGAGTCTCATACTGAATCCTGAGAGTTTGAAGTTTAGCACGCTTTACCTGTTCATCTCCTTCATAGCTTGTGACAATTTTGTCCCATATCTCTTTTGCGGATTTGTAGTGCATTACCTTCATGAATTCCGTTTGGGATATACATCCTAACAGAGTACTGACTGCTTTTGCATTTGTTTCATACTTCTTTTTCTCTGCTGGATCTGTAGGAGTAGCTGAAGGAAAAGCGTAGCCTGTTTCTACAATGTCCCAAACTTCTGTACCAAGAGATTGAAGATATGCAGTAACTCTTACCTTCCAATAATTGAAGTTTGTCCCATCAAAAACCGGTGGCCTGATTGATGCTTCTCTCTCGTAGTTGCTCATGATGAACGATCTACCTTCAAGCGATCAAGCTTCTCTGAAGGACCTGCTCTGATACCAATTGTTGGAAATAATACTGAGAGGGGGGGTGAATCAGTATTATCTAGCAATTTAATAAATCTTCCTTATTTGATCTTTGAATTATTTTTGCATGTCAGTACCATAAAATAATGAGCATGAACAAAGAAAACAGATAGTCACACCAAAGAACACAAGATGTAAGGTGGAAACCCAATGTGGGTGAAAACCACCTGCTGCAATATGTCTCTATCTTCTTTCAAATTAGAAACTCCTTTTACAATGATTTTGTACTGGTGCAGTCCTTTACCAGTACGCAGGCTGCAACCTGCAGAGAGCTACAACTCTCTCTCTCGTTTTCCAGTCTTCTCCTGGAAGGGAGCTACAACCCCCTACTTCTTTTCATAAAGCATCAAATGATCATCAAGTACATAACAGTTACAGTCCACTACAGTTATCAGATCAGTAATAACAGAACTAACCCAAAACACCTTATCAACAGAGAAATTCAATCAACAGAACATCTTAAGACAGAGACGCAGTTTTCCCTTCTGTGGCCTGCGACCAGACGCAGCTAACCTTCTTCTCCCCTGCGTCCACATGCAGAGATCCTTCTGCTGCGCTGCGTGCCCGCGCACTGTTCCTTCAACTGCACTGCGTCCTGTTGCTGCAGGGACGCACCCAGAAACACTGTCGCGCCGCGTTCTTTTGCTGCAGGGACGCACCCAGAAATACTATCGCGCCGCGTCTTTTTGCTCAGAGATGCACCTGATCCTTATTATGCTTCGCGTCCCCACGCAGTGTGCCTGTTACTGTACTGCGTCCCGAACGCACCTGAATCTTGCTCTGCCCTGCGTCCCCACGCAGGTCTCTTCTTACTGCACTGCGTCCCGGCGCACTTGCCTTTCACTGAACCTGCGTACCTTCGGGTATGAATGATTTCAAGACTTTAAGAGTAACCCAAACAGTTAGATCTACAGATCTGATCATGCGCCAAAGAGATCTCAGTCTTTCAGAAGATTCACCTTTTTAGATCTAGACCAGATCTAACCTCATAAGATATTCAACCAAAGACATACCAAACCAAATGATCTCCTTTGCTTTATATAGGCAAGCTCCTCCTCAAATCATGGAACAATACCACGAGCTGACACCATAATAACACAATACCGTCAGCTAGATACCAAGAATAAAACACAAGAAACCCCCACGTGACCTTGAAAAGTGTGCACTGGGTGGACGCACCTCCTGAACGGCTGGCCTGCGTCTCTGGACGCGGCTACTGCATGGTGTACCTGCGGGTACGCACCTTCTGAACTGATTTCCTGCGTCCTTCTTAATTTTTCAATAAATTGAGAGCCTTGTCATGGGAGTTGCCATCAAGTACAACATCTGTAACATATAGCCATACCAGAGAACATAATGCCAACAGACACATCAGGACAACCTATGGAAGTAGGGTTATTAAAAAAATCAGAGGAGGTTCCCAAGGAACCTAGACTTAAGGTGACAAAAACATACCAGAGATGAAAAGGACTTGTGTTTGCTTCTCATGGAGAGAAAGGGGCCAAGCCTTCTTCATCAACAAAATAGGGATTGATAGCAAAGGATAAAGACACAGTTGATCATGATTTTGAGCTTATTGATTTAGAGGTGGAGGATCAAACTTCAAGCATGCGACAGAAAATCAGGGATAAGGACTATCAAATCAAGGATCTAACAATCAATTTGGAAAGAGAAAAATATGTCATATCATTCCTTGAACAGGAGAATAGTCAGCTCAAAGAAAAGTACTTTATCATGGAAAAGGTACAAGCCAAGTTATTGCAGCAGGTTGGCAAAGGAAAGGAGATCATAGAATCAAGTGATTCTAAAGGATCAAAAGGGAAAGGAAAGAGGAAGAGGCCAAGAACAAAGGGCCTAAAGAAGGAATTGTAGAATAGGAAAAGAACATTCTATTGAACGAATACCTAGACCTAGAGGATATGATTGCTCTTGAGGTCAATCAAGACAAGGAGTATTGGCTGAATAGGGTGAATGAACACTTGGAGAAGCTCCTTGAGAAGGAAAACATAGATAATCAATTGCTCATACATGTGGCGCACCACTACCAAGCTCAAAACATGATCGCCAATGTCAACGTTAAGTAGCTTGAAAACAAGCTTAAAGAAGCCAAAAAAGACCAAAAGGATGAGGGAAACTTGGAGATTATTGCTGAAGCATCTATGAAGCTTTAAAAAACATATTGTTAAACCTTCCCTCCAATTTTGAGCAAATTTTGAGCATTTTGAATTTTTTGAGAAATTTTGTTCTAAATTCAGAAAATTAGCTGCTCTAGAAGCGTAGCACCTTGGTGCTGCACTTTTTCCTCAGACCTCCATTTGATGAGAGGTCTACATTTTTAGAAATCTATTGCCATCCTCTAAAAACCCATTTGCTCAGATTTTGTAGAGGTGGCTTTGTTTTGGAGAAAAATGCAAAAAAGTGGAAAAAAACTAGCATTTTGGACCCTTTTTTGACAGGCGCTGCGCTTCTGCACTTTTTTGTGCTTTAATTGGAAAATTTCATTGTGTAAAATTTCTAGTTTCTAGTTTGACTTAGTCAAAGTCAAGATTCTCTATGTAATTGCACTAGTTTCAAGTCTAGGTGATGTAGGCATGAATAAATGTACATCATAGGTTGTTTTTGATGTTTATGAGGCCTCCTAAAAGAAGAAAACTCCTAAAAAAAACTCTCCATGAAGTGTTTGAGTTTCACCTTCTCACTCTCACCTGTTGGTTGAGAGAATCTTCGAGTCAGTTCCTCCACCAAGGAATTCGACTCTTGAAGGTGGGCAAGTGGTCTAGGAGAGTCTCTATGTATCATTTCACTTTAGGAGAAGAAGGTTGAACTTTTTGTGAAGGAAGCTTGCATGTAATCTTGTTTTCAGCTAATACAGAGATAGGTTGTAGCTATTTTCAAGGAACTCTAGCCTAGTGAGTTCATGGTGCTTGTACTTCATTCTTTTTGTTTTCTAATGGTCTAAACATCTTTATCTACATTATAACTCTTCTTTCTATGAATGCCTTACAATAAAATACACAGAATTCTTATTTTTCAAGCTCTGTTATTTGGTTTTAATAGTTATGTTTATGTCTTCCTAAGCTAATGAAATCATATTTATTTATGATCATTAGTTTCTTCCACACTATATCCTCTATACTACCTTGACAATACTCGAAATACACCATGGCTTATGATATCTAGGTCCTTCTCATATTTTCTCCTGCACTCCTTCAACCTAGATCTATTTGTGGCTCCAAACCGTAAGTTTAGCAAACCCTAAAAACCAAATTTTCACAAAAAAACAAACAAATACACATATCTAGCCCAAAATTCATTTGATTTAAAGTCATATCACTGACAAGAAACTTAGAGAGATCCCTCTCATGCTCAGTAGGGCTAGCTACTGAGCTGAAGTGGTTTGAGGTTACCCTTCTCGATTTCCTTTTCAGCCTAGGAGATTGTAAGGACTAACAGACTCAATATGTAAAGGGATGTGTGTTGTGTTCAGTTAGCAAGCCCACTAATAGAAAATTGGGGCTCTACACACCACTCCCTTTTTCCAGTCGTCCATGGGAAAGTGTGTCAATGGATTTTGTAGGCATTTTTCCTTTGTCTAGGAGAGGCCATGACTATTTGTATGTCGTTGTGGATCGATTTAGAAAAATGTGTGTATTAATTCTCTGTAAAAAGTAGTCACTACATAGTAGACTGTGTTGAAGAATCTAGGGAATTATGTATAGTAGGATTCTTCTAGACTTGACAACAATTTGTGAAGTGCTTTTACAATTTATCTTCTTAGCTTGATCTTCTTCTCTTGTTATTATTGAGTGTGTATTTACTTCATCAAACTACTACCAAAACACAAGAAACAAGAACACAAGATATTGGCTCTCTACCAGGGAAAAACCTCTCTCTCTTAGAGAGGAAAAACTTTTTGTAAATTTCGCTTATTGAAGCTTTTATTAATCAATGCCAAACCATAGACCCTTAATAAGAATATCCTCCAAGCACAAGTCAAGTCTTTCCTTATTCTGACACTTCGTCCTCCTTCTTCTGGCACTTCGTTCTTCGGGAAACTGGTGATAGTCCTTGTTATGCTAGATCTAGAAGAGATAGATATATTTGATCCTTAGTGAAGTCTTTCACCTATAAGGATATCATCCTTCTCTTGTCCAACCAAGTTCCTTCTTGATGTGTAGTTGTAGACTTATTATGACTATAGTGTAGATCTAGTTTCTCACACATGTGGGAGGATTCCTTCAAGATTCTTATGCTAGAGTCTTCCTTTCTTCCTCGGTTGAGTGATATTCTTCTTCGCTTGAGAGAGAGGCCTTATAGGAATACTTTGATAGCCTAAACAATGAGAGATATGTGACTTGATAGTGTTGCTGTAATGACCTTAGATAGCCTTCCTTTTCTCACACGTGTGACTGTAGTTTACCCTAAGAACAAACTTCCAAGGCTCGGTGTTTCTTCCTCTTTCTTTGTTGCACTAGAGGCTTCTTTTCTTCGCTTTCCCTTCACCCTTAACTCATCTTCCTTCTCGCTGATTTTAGAAGTGATTGTGTCTTGTAATTGGCGAAGTGGAAAACCTATATATATATATATATATATATATATATATATATAGGTTTGTCCCTCCTTTAGGCCAACTTGAGGCCAACTAGGAGACTATAGGTTGACTTGAATTTTATTCTTCGAAATTGCTTCTTTTCATAATGTCATTGCATGGAGGACTTGTGACTTTTCTTGGAGGGATATCTTTGAATCTTATACAAATGTATACATAGTGTAACATGCCCTTAAGGGTCTTCAACATTTTATTTTGACTCTTTGACTTACCTATAGCACTTTGACATGTGCTAGACCTATTTCAATGAGTAAGAAACTCATTGATAAATATAACAAAAATAATATTTCTTTTCTTGTATAAATACAAATATCAGAAGTACATTTGTGAAGACCAAACATAGTTACACTTTCTTCAACAGACTGCTCATCTCTTCTCTAATTTGTATGTATCCACTATGGGCTTCCCACATCCATTGTGTCTGATTGAGACTCTCACTTTCTTGGAGAGTTTTGGACGAGTTTGTGGAGAATAATGGACACCAAGTTGAAGAGGAGCATGACATTTCATCCGTAGACCGACAGAAAAACAAAGGTTTTTAATCGCACAGTGATACACTTACTCTAAGGCTATTGTGGCAAGTATCCCAAGTTGTTGGATGAGCATCTTCCTTATGTACAACATGCATACAACCGAGCAGTGCATTCATCCACACACAACACACCATTTGAGACATGCTTTGATTATTTACCAAAGGATATCTTAGACATGGTATTTGGGAGAGATGAAGATTCCAGTGGGCAAGATGACAAGGACAAAGTGTGAATATTTATTCAACAAATTCAATTGATTCACCAGGTCGTGCAGGAGTAGTTGGAGAAGAGTCAAGCTCAATACAAATCTCAACATGACAAGCAACGAGTCGATCACCAGTTCTAGATTGGAGACAAAGTGTGGCTCCACATCAGTACAGACATAATGAAAGGGGAAGGAAATAAATTGCAATCAATCCATTATGGCCCTTTCACCATAATGGAGAATATTGGAGACAATGATTTTCATCCTGATTTTACAACATCCATGTAGATGTACTCAGTGGTGAATGTTGAAAATTTGAAGCTTTATGAGCCTTCGTTGATCATGGACACTGAAGAGGTTTGACAGGTTCATACAATGGAAAATTTTGCACCTGAATACTTGAACAAGATACCAGAGGACATCATTCTCAATAGGAAGACCAAGACTTCATGACCAGGAGACATGGAGTACCTCCATATTGGCTTCAAAGGAATGCATCCAAGAAATGCCCAATGGATTGAAAAGGAGAAAGTGAGGGAGAAATTCCCTCACTTTCCAATCAACTAATAAAGTATATCTATATATATATATATATATATATATATATATATATATATTAAAAACAAAGGTGTGTGTTAGGTGGGTGGGCCACCCCCATCAGAACCGCCCAACCCCAGTGGAACCAACGAATATATATTTAACATAAATCAAAACCACCGACGATATATTATGTAACTGCCACGGTCAAGCCAAAACCATCGTGCAACAATCATATATTTCACACCATAGAAAGAGTTCCATGGGATTCAACCCCGGAACAAACCAAAGCGATGCTCCTTAACATAGTACCACAGGCCAACAGGCCAATGACCCATCCGTTGAAATGTCCACATGCCTTTTTACGTATAAAATCAACTCATTTGACCAGTGGGAGACTGACGAAGGGCGGACGACAGAACCAAGAGCGGTCCAGAAGTGTGGAACCCTGAGAGAGGGTATCTTGGAGATGTTGAAAAGATTCCCTTAGAGGGCCAGAGGTGCTAGTGTCATAATTGGACAAGTTTATAGTCAATTTTATATGTTTTTTCTCTAGGAATACATCCGTGCAGTCTTTTTCCCTAGCCGAGCTCTCCATTTTTAGGCCATCATCTAGATTGGAGGTATAAGGGTCATTTTTGTAAAATTACTTGTCACTGATTTCTTTGATGCCACTTAATAAAAGAAGGCCTCCCCACTTTTGAGTAGGGCCGGAGATGTAGACCACTTTGGGTGAACTCCGTAATAAAATTGTTGCATCTTTGATCTCATGTTTACTTATGATTTCTGCTTCTTTTCATGTGTTTAAGTTACTTGGTTATGTATGCTCTTCTATATGTGTTACATGTCAATTTGTCGCCATGACACTTGATCAATTTATGGGTCTTTTTACTATTCGTGAACATGTTTGAATCAACTCCCTCAGAAGTAAAACAACCCAAAATATCTTGAAGTAGATGAGAAATTTGGGGAAAATAGTTGTCACGCCTTGTTAAGTACCACCTACGCTAATTTTTCTATAATTTCCCATGCATTCACTGGAATTAACTCTGAGAACAGCGTAGAGCTGCACTTTGTCTACCACTATAAACGCGCACAGGTGAATTCAAGAAAGTAAAAATAAAAAGAACATTCTAAAAACATAGTTGGTCGAATATTTCCCAACCAAAAGCTTCCAGGTGATGATTATTCGAACTGTAACCCTCAATGATGCATCTTAATCCCTTTTCTCATGGAAACCTAATCCCTCAATTTAGGAGTCTCATCCTCTTATTTTTGATCTGAAACTCCTTCCTCTTGGCCTATAAAATGACTAGAGGGTAGAGGGGTTGAGGAGGGTAGAACTCATAGAAGATAAACATATGTTGTTACTTTGAGATTGGAAAGCTTGTCATCTAAGGAGGAGATTGAAGGAATTTGGGAAGGACCTCACGACATCAAGGCGAAGATTGTAAGGCTCCTCTTAATCTTTGATTAATACAAATGAAAACTTTCTCCCATTGATTTGTCTTATTGGAATAATGAATGGTTTATAATTGTTTATAATGTTTATTAAGGAAAATTCAATTCCTAATTTCCTTGATCATTAGGTTAAGTTGTTTGGATTATTATATCGCATGTGCTTTTGATCCTTTTATGGTTGATGTTTGCAAGTCTTATCAAACATTGAGGATATGCATCGAATCCCAACAAGGGATCTTCATCGAAAATTTCATGAAATAGGTAAAAGTCTCATCCATTAGCTTTAATTCTTATAATTCAAACAAGTTCGACTTGGGGAAAGGGTCAGTTCAATTGTCTTGCTTGTTTCTAGTTTCTGTCAAGGATCTAGGGACATCTCTCTTATCCACAAGAGGATTTGTCTGGTGTAAGAAATTGGCGACTCCATTGGGGAACTTGTCTGGTGTAAGAAATTGGCGACTCCATTGGGGAATGTCTATGTTCTTGTCCTTAGTTTTTCTTTCTGATTCTTTTGATCTATCTCGACTTGAGTCTTTATAAATTAATGACTTTTTATATCTGTGTGGTTGATTCTTTGAAATTTTATTTTTTGTGAGTTTTTTACCCCTATGATGTTTTCATTCACCGACATAGTGCATTTTTGTGCTATTTTTCCTTAGCAATCAAGCGCATGCGCTATGTTTTGTATTGTTTGCCTGCGCAGGCCTTGAGAATTTTTGAAAATTTGGCTTTTGCTTCAACCCGAACCTCAGTTTGTTTTTTCTAGAAGTGTCATTACCTTTTTTTAGACCATGTTATGTCTCTTCTGAAGTCATTTGAGTGTTTTGTTAATGTTTTTTGAGAATTAGATCTCTTTGAAGAAATCACTTAGGGTTGTTCTTGGTTGATTTGCTAATTGATCAAAACAAGACAGGTTGTCCTTCTGTTTAAGATATTCTTATTTTTTTATGTCAAAACACTAGTTAGCCTTAGTTTTTTTCTTATTTGTGGTCAAACCCAGTTTGAATTGCAAATTAGGGTTTCTTGAGATCTAGTTCTTTAGTGGAGGAATTATGGCCATTTTTTCTTGATAAAGGAAATTGTTGCTTTCATTCTTGGAAATTTCTCACAATTACACTGTTATTATCATTAAATCAAAGCATTCATAGGGGCAAAAGTATTTTCTCCAACTCTCTTGATTGATTTCTGTGTGCTTGAAAGTTTTGAGTGATAAAATATAAAGAGTATCTTGGCTTATTTGACATTTAGGGAAATCTGGAATTTGGTTTGTTTCATGCATTTTCATTAAATTAAAGTGAAATTGGTTGTTTTATAATAATTGGAAAATTTGTGAGTTTTGCATTTCATTTCGAAAAAAATCAAAGAAACTCTTTCTTTCCTCTAAATAGGATTTCATCGAATTTTAAAGTTGCTATTGCATTTTTTAGTGCATTAAGTTTTTGAGTCATCTCATAACATGATAAGTTTCAACTTCATTACCTATTGAGTAAAGAACAGCTTAATAATACAACATTAATTAAAATTCATCTAGAATTTTACATTTTTTAGGGCTCTTGCCACCTACAGTAGCTTAAGTATAGGGCTTTGGAATAGGGAAGGAAGTAAACTTTCCAAAGCTACAAACGAACAATAGAATCTTGAGTTAGGGAGAGAAAATCCAATTATTTCCATTTTTCTCTAGGAAGCTCTTCTTGTACATGAGTTAAGCACAAGATTGTGTCGAATCTGGTGAAGTGATCGTACCCACTTCATCGGCTTATATTGATTTGCACGTATTACAATGGTATCGAAAGATACTTGGGGTCACTTGAAAGTAAACTTCCAATTGATCATGTGGATGAGCCTTCAAGGGGATTGAGCTTGTTACTCTGCCCTTGTGTGTATATCCGATCTGCGACTGTCTCCCTAGGTAAAATTGTTATATTTGGTGAACTTAGTGACTATAATCCTAGAGATCTACCTAAGGTGACGATAGAGGGGGAAGGCCTTGTTGTTGTTGTGTGTGGAGCATGATTGTTCAGAGGTCTTTGTTTCAGCCGGATGTATACCCCAGGAAGTTTGTACACCCCTCCATGCAGGGGGGACTTGTCCCCCCCGCAGGGGTCCGGGGGGGCCCGATCCCCCCGGCTGGGGGGTCTGGGGGCCAGCGGTCCCTTGGCGGGGGCTCGGGGGTAGCGCCCCCAAAGCTAAAAACATATGTAAAATTGCCTTGTAAAAGTATAGTAATTTCTAGTCAATCTGGGCCGTTCATTAGGCGGATGATCTGACGGTAGAACTTATGTTTAGTTTAGGGTTTTTTTCCCTAGAAGGCAACCCCTCTCTTTGTATGAGGGCATTGTATTTGAGGCTGAGATATAGATGTGTATTCTGTGAGCAAGAAACAGAGAGGTGAGACAGTGAGAGAAAACAGAGGATATTACAGCGGATCTGCTGTAGGTTGTGTCTCTTCATTTTGCTGGATAATAGAAAGGAAGGAATCGCTATTCAGGGTGGACGTAGCCCAAACTGGATGAACCACGTATATCTGTGTCTCTCTTGTTTTATGCATTTTCTGTGTTTATATTTCTGCAATATTTTATGTGTTCCATTGCTCCATAATATATAATTTTATAACAACTGGTATCAGAGCCGAAGGTCTATTTGGCTGATAAACTCGCAGGAAAGAAGGATTCCTCGTTCGAGTGGGAGCAATGGTGGAAGATGGTAAGTTTAGGGTCGAGAAATTTAATAGCCAAAACTTCTCGCTATGGAAGATGCAGATGGAAGATTATCTGTATCAAAAAGATATGTACCTACCATTGAGCGGAAAAACAAAGAAGCCGACAGCTATGATAGATAAAGAATGGAACCTTCTCGATAGAAAGGCACTCGGAACAATATGGTTGTGCCTCGCTGCATCAGTCGCCTTCAACATTTTGAAGGAAAAAACGATGGAGGGTTTGATTCACGGATTGTCGAAACTATATGAAAAACCCTCGGCCTCAAACAAGGTATTTCCTATGAAACGATTATTTAATATGAAGATGTCAGAAGATGGATCTGTTGCAGATCATTTAAATGATTTTAATACAGTTACAAGTTAGTTAAGTTCTGTAGGGATAAACTTTGAAGATGAAGTTAGAGCTCTTTTATTCTTGTGCTCATTACCAGAAAGTTGGAATGGTTTAGTAATGGCCATTAGTAACTCTGTCTCTGGATCTAGTACTTTAAAGTTTGATGATGTTGTCGGTGCTATCCTTAGCGAGGAAATGCGTTGGAAAAGCTCCAGTGAGACATCGGGTAATGCTTTGAGTGTAGAGTCTAGGGGAAGAAAAATGGAAAGAGGAAAGAGCTCAGGATATCGCAGTAAATCAAGGAAAGGCAGATCCAAGTCCAGATCGGGGATAGTGTGCTAGAAATGTGGAAAGAAAGGACACCTAAAGAAAGACTGTAGATCTCAGAAGGGAAAATAAGGAGATGCACAACAAGAAAACAATCATGAAGAAAATGTGACAGGTGAGGTGTTACAAGATGCTTTGATTCTTTCTTTCAAAAATATTACTGATTCCTGGGTGGTAGATTCAGTGGCCTCATTCCATGCCACACCTGCTAAGAAATACTTTCATGACTATGTTCAAGGAGATTTTGGACAAGTTCGTTTGGGTGATGATAAAACCGGTAAAATTGTTGGAATGGGAAAGGTTCTTGTAAAACAACAGAATGGAAACCAATGGCTACTAAAGGAGGTAAGGCATGTTCCAGATCTGAAGAAAAATCTGATTTCAACAAGGCAGTTAGGTGGTGAAGGTTGTGTGACAACTTTCACAGATAAAGCTTGGAAGGTCACCAAAGGAGCCCTGGTAATAGCAAAAGGCGAAAAGGTTGGTACATTGTATTTATGCAATGGTATTTCTAACTCTGTTAATGCTTTAACTTCCAAACAAGCAGATGCAGCATTATGGAATCATAGGCTTGGACACATGAGTGAAAAGGGGATGAAGATTCTTCACTCAAGGAATTTGTTGCTGGGTTTGAAGAATGTTGATTTGGACTTCTGTGAGAATTGCATTTATGGAAAATAGAAGAGAGTCATATTTCTCGGAGTTGGGAAAGAAAAGAAGAGCGAAAAATTAGAGCTTGTGCATACAGATGTATGGGGACCTGCTCAGGTATCATCTCCCGGTGGCTCTCGTTATTATGTTACTTTTATTGATGATGCAACTAGAAAAACTTGGATTTATTGTATTAAGAATAAATCTGATGTATTTGATACTTTCAAGAAATGGAAAGCTTTGGTTGAGATTGAGACAGGAAAGAAATTGAAGCGTCTTAGATCAGACAATGGAGGTGAATATTGCAGCAAAGAGTTTGATAGGTACTGTTCAGAGCATGGAATTCGTAGAGAGAAGACAGTTCCAAGAACACCATAAGAAAATGGTGTATCAAGAAGGATGAACAGAACAATCATGGAGCGTGCAAGGTGCATGAGATTGCATGAAGGATTGCCTTTACAGTTTTGGGCAAATGTTGTAGATACTGCTATTTATCTAATAAACAGAGGGCCTTCAAGTTCCTTGGATGGTGGTGTTCCAGAGGAAGCATGGACAGGAAAAAAGGTAAACTACTCTTTTTTAAAGCCTTTTGGTTGTGAGGCCTTTGTCCATATTGATAAAGAAAATCGAACAAAGCTTGAGGCAAAGTCAAAGAAATGTACCTTTATTGGATATGGTGTTAACGATTTTGGTTATCGCTTATATGATTACGAAAATCACAAAATCATTAGGAGCAGAGATGTAATATTCAATGAAAAGGTCTTGTATAAAAATCAGTTGCAAGAAAAGAAACAGGAAAAAGAAAACAAGGAATACGCAGTTCTTGATGAAATCACTGAAAAAGTAAAGGTGCCTGAAAATAATAATAATCAACAACAGCAACCACCACAATAGCAACAGGCACCCCAAACACCTGAAAGTGGTGTTAGAAGATCTACCAGGATAAGTAGACCCCCTGAACGATACTCTCCTTCATTATATTATTTATTGTTGACTGATTCTGGTGAACCTGAATGTTATGAAGAAGCAATGTAGGTTGAAAGCAGGAAGAAGTGGGAGGTAGCCATGGAAGAAGAGATGGTCTTCAAGGATGACGATGAAGATGAGAAACAACCAGGTCCAAAGAGGAGTCATTGTCTAGCAAATGAAGCAGCGGTGGAGTTGCTACAATCATTCTCCAAGTGGGAGATTGTTGTGTGTGGAGCATGATTGTTTAGAGGTCTTTGTTTCAGCTGGATGTATACCCCAGGAATTTTGTACACCCCTCCACGCGAGGGGGTGCGGGGGGACTTGTCCCCCCCGCAGGGTTTGGGGGGGCCGATCCCCCCCGGCTGGGGGGTCCGGGGGCCAGCAGTCCCCCGACAGGGGCTTGGGGGCAGTGCCCCCGAAGCTAAAAACAGATGTAAAATTGCCTTGTAAAAGTATAGTAATTTCTAGTCAATCTGGGCTGTTCATTAGGCGGATGATCTGACGATAGAACTTACGTTTAGTTTAGGGTTTTTTGCCCTAGTAGGCAACCCCTCTCTTTGTATGAGGGAATTGTATTTGAGGCTGAGATATAGATGTGTATTCTGTCAGCAAGAAACAGAGAGGTGATACTGTGAGAGAAAACAGAGGATATTACAACGAATCTGCTATAGGTTATGTCTCTTCATTTTGCTGGATAATAGAAAGGAAGGATTGGCTGTTCGAGGTGGACGTAGCCCAAACTGGGTGAACCACGTATATCTGTGTCTCTCTTGTTTTATGCATTTTCTGTGTTTATATTTCTGCAATATTTTATGTGTTCCATTGATCCGTAATATATAATTTTATAACAGTTGTACCTGGAACAAATGTTGACTAGACTCACTTGGACTTTTTTGGAGGGTAATATTTTCTCGAGATGGTTTATAATAGAGTTACTTGCACAAGACTACTTCATTAAGTAGGTTGCGAGGGTAACTGGTTCCAAATGCTCATTTCTATAAATATTTTCACCTCGATCACTACAATATTGGATTTCATCACCACCTAGTAATTATTGATCTCTGTGAAGAGTCAACTTGTATGGTTTGAACTCCTATATTTTTAACGCGTGTTAGTTTCTGTGTTGTTCTTTTTACTTTTTAGATACCTTAGGTGTAATTTATTAATTTAAAATTTTTCATTGTGGCGGAATTACCAAGACAATCGTGTAGGATACTCGGGGACCCCCCTGAGCACACACTGTGTCAGTTAGAAAAGATAAAAGCTGAAAAATATAAATCATCGGGATCTGGAACTCCAGCAGAAACTGAAACTTCTACTATTATAGACTATGATGTAAAAGGAAGGGATGTTAATTAACCAGTAACATCTATTATTTTAAGTCTTGAAGTGACAAACATTGAATTTGATAAAATTAAAAAACTAACATCACACTCAGAAGGAACTGATTTACAAATCATTGAACTCATTCAAACTGAATCAAATACTAGAGACTTTTCAGATACAAATCCCATTTCTGAACCAAATATTAACGAACTCAAGTCTGATATTTCTGAACCTGAGACTTATTGCCTACTACATCACGTATTCCAGATCCTCCACATTCACTGTGTGTGAAACTTATTATTACTGATAGTCTCCCTCCTGGTCTCATTAGCATTGAAGAACTTGTTTTAGATGAAGAGGAAGAACCAATAGTTTCTACTAGTGAACTGTAAGATATCTCAAAGCTTTTGTTTAGATCTTTTCACCCTGGCCCTTGGTATTTCACATCCTTGAAGTTTTTAGGACAATGGATTTCGTGATACATGACTCCTTACTCTACCGTACTAGGTCTTGATTGGTCTATGATGGCTTCTAGAGGTACCTCATCAGACACATCTATGTTTTCTACTTCTCCATAGTCAACATTGTATGGTGGTTTTCTACCACCTGGATATCACTCTCTCGCTGGAGCTTATCCAAGAGATTCTTCCTTGAATTCTTCTTCAAACATGTCAACTGGTGTAATTTATCCTACCAATGAAAGTTTGACATCTGAACAATTTATTAATATGATTATCGGTAATGTTGTTAATCCTCAAATCAACCTAACAGGTGGTTATTAACCGCCTGGGGGGAAACCATCGTATCCTCCACCTAGAGGAAAACCTTTAGGTGGATCTTACCCTACAGCTGGGGGGAAACCCCCTGTAGAAAATTATCTTAATTATGCTCAAATGCATTAAACCGGTTTTGGTCAACTTGTTATGCCTCAACCTGTCGTTGGAATGCCTTACCCTGAAATTAATACAATCTAGAACCCTTCATTAAATCAACAGTCAATTCCAGTTGCTTCTCAAGTTCCCATGTATCAACTTGTTCAACCTATTGGACAGCCTACATAACAAATACCTTTTCAAGGTATGCCTTTTCAAGTCCAATCAACTTTCCAGGTTAATACATCGACACCTAGCCAACAACCACTTCAGCATCCTATCACAAGTACTCCTTGATCGTTGGTATAGTCTTTTGTACCAACGATTGTTCAAAACCAAGGCTGAGGTTGACCTCAAACTTCCATTCTAGGAGTATCGCAAGTAACTGTCCCACTTATATCATAAGTAATGGTGCAGCCCCTTGTTCAGTCTTTACCTCAAGTATCTGGTGTTCAATCTATTCCTACAATTCCATCCATGCCCCAAATACATGTTGTACAACCTAATGTCCCATATATGCAAGTGTCATTTCAAGGGAAACCCCAGAGTCAGTTTGTTCAAGGTCCACCTTTTCAAGCTCAATTTCTCCAAGGTCAACCTTTGCAAAATAAACCCTTTCAAGGATAGTTCATTCAAGGTCAAATGGGCTAGAGTCTCCCATTTCAGAATCAACCACACCTAGGTCATACGTTTCAAGTACCTATGTAGCCGCAATATGGTATGGCTCATCCTAGATTTCCAAGAGGCATGCAGATCCAAACTACTGAGGATTTTCTAGGATATCATGGGTATCCTCCTCCCGGTAGAGGACTTGTCCCTAAGGGTTATCGGTATCCATCTTAGGATACTAACCGCCAGTTTCCCTTCATTGCAACTTTGGATTTGCTTGACTCTCTTGGTTAACTAATGATCCTCTTCTTTATTTATCATTTTGGCCAGCCATTCCTACTAAGTTGTCTAATGATATTCCAAAGTTTGAAGGTAATTTGGGTGAATATCCATCACACCATGTTATGACCTATCATCTTTGGTGTGTGTCCAACTCATTAATCGACGATTCTATTAGATTACAAAATTTTCAAACCTTAACTGGTTCGGTAGCCAAATGGCATGTAGAATTTCCGTGCTCTTCCTACTGTACATTTAATGCCCTTGCTACAACTTTTTTGACCCATTTTAAGTTTCCCATTTGATATGATAATGGAACTAAACTTTTAACTTCTTTAAAGAAGTCAACGTCAACCCATATCTCAAATCACATTCATGAATGGAGACGAAGATGTCGCTTGGTTAAAGTTCACATTCTGGACCAAATTTTGGCTGAATGGTTAATAAAATCTCTTCTACTAGTAATAAATAAAGATGTGGGCAAAGGAAGTGTTGTAACTGAGGAGAAAGTATTAAATTGGTCGTGCTCAATACCTTGATCTTGTTTATACTCAGTCTGGTACTTTGTATGAAAAGATTCCATATTTACCCTACCCTGGTCAAACTAATCCAACCCTTACATTATCACATGCCACAGATGGCATGATTTGTTATGTGAGCTAAAAATCTAAGAAAAAAAAAATTCTAAGAAAACTCAGATTTTGGCTCTATCTGATTCACCTGAAGAAGATCCTTCTCCCAAAATTACTATGGAAATTAACGTCATAGAATCATCTATCGACAAGGGTAAGAAATCCGGAAATAAGAAAAAGGAAAAAGGGAAAGATAAATAAGACACTCGTTCTAACGAGAAATCAAACAAGAATGAACCATTTGGTGAAAAGAAGAAACCTCTTTATCCTTGCCTAATTTTTGATGAAGATCATTACACCGAGGAGTTCCCACATCAAGCCAAAGTTTCTAAATTTGTCAAAGGTTCACCCAATCCTGCTATTTTTAAGGACCCCTTTCCTCCCCAAGACAACAAAATGGTTTCTCATGACCAATCCTCCTCATCCGTATCAACAGATATCATGATGATGTCTTCCAAAGTTATGGTAGCAACAAGATCCAAAGATTACACATCAAAGAGTCCTGTTGAAGATGGAGATGACTCCAGTCTAGTTGGTCAAACTTCCACATCTACTCCTTCTTCTTAATTGTTTCATATTGAAAAACCAAACCCTGATATGATAATTCATCCGCCTCCTAAGGGTATGCTTCGAAATTCAGCGTTTATCCCTCATGCTATAAAATCGTCAAATATTTGGCTATGTGACCTTCGGAAATGTTGGTTCTTTAAGTGCTTCAGACTTTTCTAACACAAATGATGTTATTATTATCATCCATAGGAGTAGTAGATCTTCAAGGCTCCAATTTGATTGTTTTCAATTTGGAAATGCATGTCCCTCATCTTCCGCACCAACTAGCTTTTCAGTTATCAGTTCATGTGAAAACTCGAGAGTTTTTCGAACAGTCACTGACGAAGGAGCATCGACATGTATTATGTCCATTTCCTATTGGAAAGCTTTAGGTTCTCCAACAATCAATCAATCTCCCAAAACTTTGAAAGCCTTTGAAGAGGTTTTCGTCCTTATGGTCTTTTAAATTATTTTCCAATCGAAATAGAAGGTAAAACGGTTGCAATAGACATTAAGGTTGTTGACGCTCAACTTGACTATAACCGTTTGCTTGGTCGGAGTTGGACTTATGCCATGTTGGCAGTAGTCTCGTCATATTTTAGGATGATCATGTTTCTTCAGAAAGGAAGAATTGTGAAGGTATATCAACTATCCTACTATACCTCAAACCCTAATTCTGCTGGTAGTGTGCCTTTTGTTGGAAAATCAACGACTCCATATGAAGAAGTTGGTGTTGATCTTCTCAAATAGTCATCTTTGATGGGAAATTTCCCATTCCCTCCACCTAGTTTGCCTCATAATGATGCCCAGATTAATATGATTACATAAAGTACTTTCAAATCGAGAGATCCGTGGAAAGTACCCTCAGAGTCAGAAATGGTCTTATATGGTAGTGAGATGCCTTGTACCCCTTTTGAGTTAGCTTATGAGGCAATTCAGTCCTTTTCCAACTCATCAACATCTGAAGACGATCAAATGAATATGATTATTGATGAATATTCTCATTTTTCACGCTTGGAACCAATCTCTATGCCTAATCCTTTTAACACAAATTTCTTAACTAATGAGGGAATTATGGAAGTTATGAGCTTGGATGAAATTCCATGGAACAATACTCATCATCATTCAACCTTTTTTCCATCTTTTGACAAAATTGAGAGCAATTTCTCATCTATGTTTTCATCTGAGACTCTTAGTGATCCTCAATGTCCAATATCTACCCTTTCTTCCAATTTTGAACAGAATTTAGGGAACATATTGGGAAAGATGCCCATAGATATCTCAGTGAAACCCAGGATAACTGAAATTATTCATATAGGATCTTCTTCTTCTTTAGAAGAGATTCAAACTTACAAAGCCCTATTTCAGGAATTTTGTGACATCTTTGCCTGGTCATACGAAGAAATGTCAGGAATCGACCCTAGCATAGTTGTACATGAAATAAAAATTATCAAGATGCTAATCTCGTTAGACGATGATTACATCCTATACATCCACAAAAAGCTTCTGCTATCAAAACTGAGGTTGAAAAATTGTTGAAAGAAGGATTCATTTACCCCATTCCTTTGACTAATTGGGTATCAAACATTGTACCCGTTAATAAAACAAGGAACTATTCGAGTATATGCTGATTACAAATATATTAATAAATATTTTCCTAAAGATAATTATCCAACTCTGTATATCGACGAAATTGTCAATGACTGTGCTGGGAATGAAAAATTTTCATTAATGGATGGATTTTTTGGCTAGAATCAGATAAGCATACTTCTTGTCGATCAGTAAAAAACCACATTTATATTCCCATGGGGAACATTTGATTATCGCAAACTCCCATTTGGCCTGAAAAATGCTGGCGCAACTTTAAGCGAGCAATGTATTATGCATTCCATGATATCAAGCATGTTGTTCAGTGCTATTTTTATGACCTGCAAGCTCATTCAATGAAAAGGCAAGATCACCCATTGTACTTAAAAGTAATTTTCATTAAGTGTAGGCATTATAATATTCGCTTGAATCTGCACAAATGTGTCTTTTGTGTGAAATCAGGTCGGCTTCTAGGTTTAATCATTTCAAAAGAAGGCATTCATGTCGACCCCATCAAGGTGGAGGTGATTCTAAATTGGCCTGCTCCTTCTAGCCTTACTCAATTCCAAATTTTACAAGGAAAAGCAAACTTTTTGCGTAGATTCATCCACAATTATGCTGAACTAACCCAGGGTTTTACTCAACTGTTGAAAAAGGGCATTCCTTTTGTTTAGGATGAGCTTGCTGATAAACATTTTGATGCATTAAAACATGCACTAACCAATGCATCGTTACTGCATCCACCTGATTATCATCGAGATTAATTTATGTACTTAGCCACATCTAATGCCACTATTGGCATGATGTTAGTCTAAGAGGATGATTCTAGAAGCGAACATGTGATTTATTATTTGAGTAGAAGTCTCACTGATACCGATATTAAATATGCACATGTGGAGATGCTAGCCTTAGCAGCTGTACACGCTGTCCAACGATTCCATCACTATATACTTCTCTAAAAAGAAACTTTTATTTAAGATAGGAACCCTATGATGTATATTCTCACTGAGAAATTGCTAGGGGGAAAATACTCCAAGTGGATTGTTATCTTACAAGAGTTTGATTTGGAATTTGAAAAATCTAAATCAAAGAAATCTTTGATTTTCGTCAAGCTATTATGTGATTTTCCTCATACAGATATAAAAATTGTAGGAGAAGATTCTTTTGTTGATGAATCTCTCTTTCTTATTAGTATGTCAGATCCATGGTATGGGGATATCGTTATATATCTCCAAACACAAACTTTTAGGCCTGAGTTATCTAAAATGATCATCGTCAAATCCGATACCAATCCCAACAATACAATATTATTGGTGACACTCTTTACTGTCACGGTATCGATTCTATATTTTGACGTTGTTTGACTCTCCAAGAGGTTGAAAAAACATTAAATAACTGCCACTGTAGAGCATGTGGCGGTCATATGTTTGGGTATGCTACTGCCAAAAGATACTATGTGCTGGTTACTTTTTGCATTCAATGTTTAAATATTGCATTACTACAGTTTGAAAATGCCATAATTGCCAAATCTACGATCTCAAAACGTGAGCACCTCTAGCTCCTTTTCACCCTATCATAGCTATCGGTCCTTTTGCCAAATGGGACATCAATTTCATCACCTTTAACCCTCAATCGGCTAGGGAGCATGGGTATACTATCCTTGCAGTCGATTACTTTACGAAATGGGCCAAGGCGATGCCTACAAATAGAGATGACGATGAAACTACAGTAGTTTTCATTTTCAACCATGTGATTGCTCGGTTTGGTGTCCCATAGGCCATTGTTACAGACCATGGTAGTCATTTTTGTAACTTTATGATGGTTGACCTATTCGCACAATTCGGCCTACACTATGATATATCTACTCCTTATTATCTACAAGCTAATGGTTAGGTCAAAGCCGTCAATAAAGTTTTAACCAATATGATTAAACAGATAGTTGGCATTCATAAAGGAAATTGCCATTCTATGCTCTTTTCAACATTGTGGGATTACCGTACTACTGCAAAAACATCGATAGGTTTTACTCCTTTCTAGCTTGTTTATGGTCTGGAAGTAGTGTTACCCATTGAATGTGAAATCCCATCCCTAAAACTAGCTATCGAACTACTACCTGCTATGTTTGCAGACGAAGAAAGTTTTGTACATTTAGCACATTTAGATGAAAAAAAATGTCAAAGCTCAGTTTCATCGAAATGTTAATCCTCTTTCATATTCAGAAGGTGGCCTAGTCTTGGTTTATGATCAAGCTCATGACAAGTTAGATGCAGGAAATTTCAAACCCATGTGGCGTGGCCCTTACATCATAAAACACGTATTAGTTAAAGGAGCCTATGAGTTGGTTGAATATGATGTTATTCCTTTGGGAAAGACCAAAAATGGTCCTTACCTAAAGAAATATTATGCATTAAATTTTGGTGGAGATCTGTAACTTATTTACCGTTTTTTAGGGTATGTGTGATAGTTAATGTTTTTCGCATTTTCTACTAATTCTCCTTCTTATCTCGTTTTGCACTTGATTTGAAGATGTTGACATTCTCTCATAATTACATTGGATTTCTTGATGGCGCTAGTTGTAGCACTTGAAATTGATCTGCCGCAGCGCGGGTTATCTATTCACCCATTAATGAGCTAGTCTATATTCATGGAATATGTCTCAGTCAAACAAAAAATAACATAGCAGAATATAGCATAGTCATTGAGATATTAGCTGATGCCATCACATTTGGTATCCGACATTTGATCGTTAGGTTAGATTCGTAGCTCATGGTATTAAATTTGTTAAACACACATGGACAGCAAACAATATGAAAGATAAATCAGTGAATTCATTTTTTTTATTAACATAAGATACACATTTATAGTACAATAGGTGACTCTTGGGATTCAGATCCCAAGGTCTCTTGGACTGCTTTTGTCCATTCGAATTCCACACTAACCCTTTAGGATTAGGTGTCCAACATTCCCCCCCTTAATCCGAAGGGTTATGTATGAGTCCAAGAAGAGAGCTGTAATAAAAAATGTGCAAAGAATGCATGGCAGCACTAGGTTGATTGTGCTCTATGAAATGTTGGTATAAAAAAGGGCAGTGGTTTAAGGATGACCACCAACACTGGAACGGTTAGTGCAGTTCCTAGAACTCTTCCAAAACTGGCAAGAAAATGAAGTTTTCTGCTAGAGGAAGTGATCCTATTGTTTCAAAGAGGGAAACCTTCAACCATAAAAGGGAGGTCTCACCCCGCATAAAAGGTAAAACTTCAACCTGAAAAGGGAAGTCTCAACCTGTGATGGTTTAAGGATAACCAACAACTCTGGAATGCTTAATGCAATTCCTGAACTCTTCCAAAACTGGCAAGAAGCTGGTGTCTTCTGCTAGAGGAACAAGTTCTGACATGTGTTTGGAATATCTTCTTGGCTGTTGATGCCCATTGCCAAGAAGCGATCCATCCAAGATGAATCTTTGTTCTTGCAGGACGTTTGTTTTTTAAGCATCTGTGTGAAGAATGGCTGGTTTTATGACAGTGCTCACATGGATGAAGATCAAAACAATGATCTTTCAGATGGCCAACTCGGTCACAGTGTTGGCATTTCACGATCTGTTGTTGTTGTTGTTGTTGTTGTTGTTGCTGTGGAAGAGGGGCAGAGTCTGGAACAGCTGGAGGTGAACTGTCATGAGGAGCAGGTGAACTGTCATAAATGAATCTAGCACTCTGAAACTGAATGGGTTTGGCATAGTCTGGAATATGAAAGGACAAGTCCTTGTCATATCCAAGACCAGTTCTGTGCTTGTTGTGGACAAGCTGTTCCCAAGGTCTGATGATGGGCTTGGGAAGTGCAGACTGAACCTCTGCATCTGCATGTAAATTTGCTGCTTTATCTGAATGAACTGTAACATTATTGACTTGCTGTTTATGGGAGTCTGCTTCATTGTTCTGAACAGAAACAGGTTCAGAATGATGACTCCACTGCTGTAATTCTTCCTGCTGCAGTTGTGATTCAAGCTGCAAAAACTCTATCTTTTCTTGTGCATATTGTAGACATGTTTGAATGTCTGAAAGAGAGGCTTTGTTAATTTTAACTGTGCTGTTAGCAGTGGACATGATTAGAGTTCTCAATAATTCTAATATTCTTTCAAGCTTAGCCATTTCTTAAAAATCCTCCAAATCCCACAGAAAAATGTAAGCTGCTAAATATCTTGAAACTATGAAAATTATACAAATATCACCGAGCCCAAATCCTTTAATATTTTGAAAAAAATCCTACGACTGCTGCAAAAAACTATCAGCTGCTAAATACCTTCAATCCACGATCAATGTGCATCATCACTGTTAAATACCTTCTAGATGCAAGCGGTAGGCATAAAAAATTTGTTATGGCCAACCAGCCAACTAAGTGGACACCTTCCTCTCTATTGGTCCTTAAATTTGATCTCTGTTCATCTTGCTTTGGAACTCAAAAATTAACATTATTTGAGATAAATTTCTCATTATTTGGGATTGATATCAGGAAAGTATAGTATGGATTTGGCTACAGACGTTTTCATTCCAGAGGATTATGTCAAAAGCCGCTACAGGAGGACGGACGGTAGAACTGAATCACCTTACAGTAATGAACACAAGTCTCAGAGCCCTGCTCATCACATCAATCTCAGTGGGGACTTTGCCTCAAACTTATCTTCGGCTAGATGCACTAGTACTATTTATGATTGCGCAAGCAGAGGAGGATCATGGAGTCTGGAAATCATTATTCTGAATTGTCTCACACCATAAAATTGATTTCATAAACATTTCAATGCAGCACGATTCACGATTTTGAGTGCAGAGGCAGAGTTCAATCACAATTTAATGACCGGCATGCAAATTACAGAGGCTTCATTATTTAAATGCACAGAATGTAGCCGGACCAATGGTTTTCATGGGTTTGACCCACGACCCTTTAAAAATTCTATTCTATAATGATAAATGCACCAGAAACGAACCCACAGAACAGTCGATGGATCTAGAGCTCACAGGGCGAATTGAGTTTAGGAAAATTGGTGCTGGCTTGGAAAACCTCGGCAATACCTGTTTTCTAAATTCGGTTCTACAATGTCTCACTTACACAGAGCCTTTGGCTGCTTATTTACAGAGCGGTCGGCATAAGAAAATTTGCCGTGCATCTGGATTCTGTGCAATGTGTGCAATACAAAACCATGTCATGAATGCTTTGGCTTCAAGTGGCAAGATTTTGGCACCTTCTCATCTGGTGAAGAACTTGCGTTGCATATCTCGTAATTTCCGCATTTCAAGACAGGAAGATGCTCATGAATATATGGTAAATTTGATGGAGTCCAATTTTATCTGGCCAGGCAAGCTTATGCAAAGCGCCAAAATTCAACTGCTTCCGCACCTTACAGAAATACACAAAATACCAGCGCATACATCTTTGACGAATCCACCATGCTTCAGTTTAAACACACATGGACAGGGATGAACGCACCACCAGATACAATATGCAAAGCTCACGATGTTTAACAAAGTTCTTTAATGCACATACCAGATGCTCACCGCACAGCGGGTTTAACGGACAGGGATGAACGCACCACCAGATACAATATGCAAAGCTCAATGTTCAGCACATCGAACAGGCTTTCACCGCACCATACACATATAATTTGCCGGAGAGTAGCGTACACCAGAGAGAAGCATCAAATGGATCATACGCAGAGAGCAGAGAAAGCTTTGTCCAAACAACTTTTCCAAAATCCATTGCTAAAGAACCTTCAACAATAGCTCCAACTATGGTATTCCGCTCTGAATTGAGATCTTAAACGAAAATTCTAACTTCGAACTTCGAATTTAGAAAGTTCCTTCCAATCCCTGTAAATTCAGAACAGATTCAAACTTTGGTTCCATTTCGTCTCCGACTATAGAAAACTCTACTGCTCTAAATATTTCGACTTTTCAACTTCCATTGAAGTAGCGATGACAAAGCAAAATATATGTCGCCAGAACCTCTACTACTATTTTGTAACCTCAGAAGGCAATGCAGCTAAAGATCTCGTTGTTCTCTGGCTGAACGGCGGTCCGGGTTGCTCGAGTTTTGATGGCTTTGTTCAAACATAGAGAAAATAGGGACAGAAAATATCGCAGAGAATTTGCAGAGATGGCCATCATGTGCATAATGGTCTCCGTCTCCGATAACATTAATACGCCCTCGCCACAAGCGCAGATCGAGGTACTTCAAAAGAACATGCAAAATTTACATGATACCGCTTTCACCTCGGGTATATGGCCAGTTTTCACCTCGACTGCTTTGGACAGATTCATTTGACCACATAAATCCTCTTCGTGACTTGCCAGTCTAGACCCGGGCTGCTTTGAACAGTGGGCAAGTTTCCTCATACCCAGAAATGTAAATTCGCCAGAAATAAATCAATATGCAGTAAAGATCTGCTCCAACATCAATGCCGAACCGCTTTGACAAATTCCCGTCACTAGCTGTTCTCAATTGAAACACCACAAACAGTGTTTTTCTTCCCGTCTCGACAAAGGGGTGGAATAGAAAAGGAACTACCCGCTGTCTCCATTGCGCGTATGAACCGTGGACTAGAGGCAAGCAGGCGGAACTCTCGAAGGTTACAGAGGAAAGAAACGCTCTCGGGAAAATGCCAAGTGAACTCTAGAGTGGGAAGAGGGGAAGGTTAGGTATCTTCAAACCGCGCGTTTTAATGATACCAATCGATTGCTAGCTGGAGCTGGAGAGTCATCGACCTAATCTCGGATTTCAAGATTTGGAGGGCCAGGCGTTGATTCTTTCTGCGCCAGGCAGAGGCAGAGCAGCGCAGGACAGACAGGACAGAGGGGCGCAGGACAGAGCAGCACAGTTACTGGGATTTCATGATTGACAAGGGATCATTTACTGCGATTTACAACGATTTCGCTGAGAGAGAGGAGTGTTCGTTCATAAGAATAGGTCTGCACAGTACAGAGGAATGGCAGAAGCGTTTTATGTAGAAAGGCCACAAAACAAAACAACAAGTATGAGCTGACAAGGGCAGAGCGCAGGAAAGAATATGTCAGGCCCAGAGCGCAGGAAAGAATATGGCGCAGAATGAGGAATAAAACGCTCAATAAGGTGGCAATTCTGATCAATTCTAATTAGTAGAAAGACAGAACTGACATGTAGGTAGAGACCACAAAACAAGTGGCTCAAAAATGAGCAGGGCCAGAATTCGCCCGCTCTGATACCATGTTAAACACACATGGACAGCAAACAATATGAAAGATAAATCAGTGAATTCATTTTTTTATTAACATAAGATACACATTTATAGTACAATAGGTGACTCTTGGGATTCAGATCCTAAGGTCTCTTGGACTGTTTTTGTCCATTCGAATTCCACACTAACCCTTTAGGATTAGGTGTCCAACAAAATTTAAATGGTGTCTATACAGTAAGGAATCCAACAATGTTAAGAGTGTTTTAACGAGTCCATATTTTGGAAAGGCAATTTGATTATATCGATTATCAACACATTCTGAGATATTTAAACACATTGATAGATGCATTGGTGAATCATGTGTTAAATAGACATTTTCAAATTTTGTAAATTAAAAACAATATTCATTCATACATTGATCAAGGTAAACAACATGAAAAAGTAGTATTTTTTCATTAAAATAGAGTTTATATCAAAGTGTGTCTACAAAATATGTCATCTGAGGCCATAAGGCCTCATGGCCTTTTATTTTCTGAATATTTTGACACCAAAAATCAAAATGTGGTCCTAGAAACTAGAACATCTAAGCATGATGATACTCATGATAACAAATGAAAACACGAGCAACTCGATGCAACAAATGTCTAAGTGCCCTGGGAACCCCAACTACATGTCTCTGATAAGCGTGAGGAATGTCATCTGTCCCAGTCTCTGGGATATTCAAAGTCAACCTCTCAAGGTTGTGTTCCATCTTTGTCAATATATATTCCACCTCTGGGTTAGCTACCACAACTACTATAGTCTGCTCACCTCATCTATCAAATCGTCTCAGCCATGTTGGTTAGTTTGGGCCCACATCTGCACATGCATTTAATATAATTAGCCTTTGAAGACAAAAACACATAAAAATTTAAAAATTTGGAAATATGTCAAAATGAGAAATTCTCACCTAGATCACCTCACCGAGTTTCAACTAGAAGTGGGATATCGAGATCACCTTTGTAATCCAACTTGGCATACGTAAAGTCCTCAATCAGAACAATCTTCTAGCATAACCAATCAAAAAACTTTGCAGAATACGTCACTACTTGTCTATCACCTCCATGACATGCCATCAGTACAAACCACCTCATCATGCATGGATCCATAGGTCCCCCCCTCATTTGCTAGAATCTGTTGTCGCCGGAGAAGAGGAATCCTCTCTAGGGAAAAATAAAAAAGAATGGTGCTGTAACTGAAATTCTTCAGTTTCCCATTCTTACATTTGGTTAATTGTCCCTTCATGTTCACCACCACTACCTTGCACTAGTTGAACACCGTGGATTCCTGACATTCCACAACTGTTTGCATCTGTGCCCATGTGGATAAATGAAGGGCAGCACTACCAGACAACTTGCTAATAGTGAAAGTAATGGTCCTTAGGGGCAAGAACTCGATGGTCTGAATATGAATTCTGCCATCCTTTGGTGGTGCACCCCTGCAAAAGCATAGTAGATACCCATCAATAGTATCTCCTTCTGTCTTCTGTCTGAATAATGAAATGTCGGCTCCTCGATGAGATAGCCCAGTCAAGAAATAGATGTCATCGACGTCAATGGTAATGTAATGATCTGTGATCACAAAACATTGTTCTTGGGAATTCTAGCTTCTTACCATCCATGTCATCAGATCTACCTGAGCTTTCATCCCAGGAATGAGCTAATATTTCAGGAGACCACAAGTTCTTAGAGCCTACATGGTAGCTAGATCTACCAAAGCTACCAAATCATTGGCTTCATGCTCTCTTTCCATCCACTCCATTTTGAACAATCAAATAGCCTGAAATGACCATTTGAAAAGCATTAAAATCATTTTTGAAAGCCATCTCATGTTTTTTGAGGACCAAAACTTGTTTAAAAATAAATCCTCGCCGCCTGCGCTTTACAGATAGGGTGCAACTGCATGTATTTTTCCAGAAAAATTCCGTGAAGGCTGCGATTTTCCGCACGGAAAATTTTACCTGCCTGCATAGGCCCGACATAAAGGAACCAACGTATGGAAAAGGGCACATTTTTAAACATAGTTTACCCCCCAAAAAAAACTGGAAGCTTAAAATGGAATTTTAAACAGATGAAAAGCTAAGTTAAGGAGAGATCTTCTACTTGGAAGAAGTGGTGCGCAATTTTTTTTATTTTTATTTTTGTATATTTAAAACGTTTTGAGAGGGGAAATGATATTTTCATGTAGTTATAATGATTTATTGAGTTTGAATGTGTAGGATAGGTTACAAAGTGGAGATGAATCATTTTTACTATTTAGTAGACTTTTATCACTTTTCATGCTCTTAAAAAATTACGAAATGAGAAAATCATGGAGTCCTCTTTTAAGCCCTTTTCAGAATTTCAAAACGAAAATATTGCTGACTACTTGCTTGTTCGAACTCCTAAAAGTAAATGAAAAACCATCCATTCAGTATAAGTTTACCCCTTTTACGAACTAATTTAGGACTATTTACGGAAAAGGTATAAGTTGACCAAACATGGTCAATATAGTTCTCTCTTGTATTATTTTATCCTTATTCAAACCTAAGAGACTAAAACTTATGAAAAAGAACCTGATGGAGTCTACTTCTGTTTTTCTTTTGACTCTCTAAAATTGAAAAATGTTGAGCTTTACTTTCTCTGGGCTCGTTAAAATTTTACGGTAAAAGAACTGAATGATTTTCCTTTTTGTGTCCTTTTCAAAGTCTTTAAAAGAAAATGACATCGAGTTACTCCTTTACTAGACTCGTAAAAAATAAACAGTATAGGACCCATTAAACATAACAGGATTGAACCATTCCTTCTTAGGGTTCATTAAAAATTCTTCGATGGACTCATCTGAAGGATGAGCTTATAGTCCAAGCATATGTTATCCTCAAGATTTTAAAAAAT
Organism: Pinus tabuliformis; assembly: GCA_031772625.1. Taxonomy (NCBI): domain Eukaryota; kingdom Viridiplantae; phylum Streptophyta; class Pinopsida; order Pinales; family Pinaceae; genus Pinus; species Pinus tabuliformis. The sequence goes on along the minus strand of CM062819.1, from coordinate 2,009,583,284 downwards.
AAAGAGGTAGTTGCCAATAATGGTGGGGGGAAATTGGGAAAAGGTGTCCATTTTACATTACCATTTCTAAAGGTAGCATGTTGCTCTTGAACACGACACTCCATCACACTCATGTTCGGGTTGGGGAATCCATTTGTCTTACAATTAATCGAACCTCATTTGAAATTCTTCATGGTTTTTGGTATTATCGTCAAGTCAAACGCTGCCAAGTCAATTGTCATGTCATTGTGTGTTCAAAGAGAAGTTCAACCTCAGTTCAAAATCCCTTTGCAAATTCTAGCCTTCAATTGCGTCAGCCATCCTTGAGTAAGTCCTTGCAAACTATTTTCAAAACTTGACATTGTGTTTTATGTTGTAGGATATCCTACGATGGGTCACTTCCTATTGAATTCGGCTCATTATCTAGGAAGTTGATCTATAAACCTTTAGTACCTTGAGACCTGCATGCCTTAATGACATGTTTCTCGCTTTCAACAAAAGGTTCTCATCATTTATCTTTGATCGAATGATTTTATGAGTGTTTGACTTTAGACTACCTATTTGCACTTCATAGATTGTACTGGAAGTACCTTAAGAACCATTGTAATTATTAGTGGTTTCTCTCATGCTTGTTAACAGTTCACATCATTGACTGATAATCAAGTGGTTTTTCCCATGTTTAACTTCAAAACATTCACTCGCATGGTTAGATTCGTACTGTGAATCGAGAGATGGAGGTCAAGACCTTGGATCTAGTTTCATCAATCCAGGTTGCGAGGAGATTGTATATTCATAATTTTGTAGACCTATTTATGACATATGGCCACGTACATGTTGTGTCTACTATCTATATGATTTTGTTTTTTCCTTTCTTGTTCATTGAGTTCTCTTTACTTTGAGTATGGGAATGCCTACCTCAAAGATGATTTTTGATACATATTTGCATTATAATTCTTGAATGTTTCCTGTAGGTTTCCAACCATTGCCTCTGATCTGATCCTTGGAATGATAAAGCAGTTCAATATTTCAAAATTATTTTACAGACTTCGCACTTTAGGAGGAAATCTGTTACATGTCAGTTTGTCGCCATGAGACTTGATCAATTTATGGGTCTTTTTACTATCTGTGAACATGTTTGAACCAACTCCCTTTGAAGTCAAACAACCCAAAATATCTCGAAGTAGATGAGAAATTTGGGGATAATAGCTTTCACACCTTGTTAAGTTCCACCTGCGATGATTTTTTTAGAATTTCCCGCGCATTCGATAGAATTAACTCTGAGAACAACGCAGAGCTGCGGTCTGTCTGCCACCATAAATCTGTGCAAGTGAATTCAAGAAAGTAAAAATAAAAAGTACATTCTAGAAACATAGTTGGTCAAACATTTCCCAAATAAAAGCTTCCAGGTGATGACTACTCGAACTATAAACCTTGGAAGATGCATCTTAATCCATTTTCTCATGGAAACATAATCCCTCAATTTAGGGGTCTCATCCTCTTCTTTTGGATCTGAAACTCCTTCCTCTTAGTCTATAAAATGACCAGAGGGTAGAGAGGTTGAGGAGGGAGAACTAAGAGAAGATAAACTTATGTTGTTAGTTTGAGATTGGAAAGCTTGTCATCTAAGGAGGATATTGAAGGCATTTGGGAGAGACCTCATAACATTAAGGCGAAGGTTGTAAGGCTCCTCTCAATATTTGATTAATACAAATGAACACTTTCTTCCATTGATTTGTATTATTGGAATGATGAATGGTTTATAATTGTTTATAATATTCATTAAGGCAAATTTAATTCCTAATTTCCTTAATCATTAGGTTAAGTTGTTTGGATTATTATATTGCATGTGCTTTTGATCATTTTATGGTCAATTTTTGCAGGTCTTATCAAGCATTGAGGAGCTGCATCGAATCCCAACAAGGGATAGTAATCGAGAATATCGTGAAATAGGTAAGAGGCTCATCCATTATCTTTAATTATTATAATTCAAACAAGTTCAACTTAGGGAAAGGGTCAGTTCAATTGTCTTGCTTATTTCTAGTTTCCATCAAGGATCCAGGGAGATCTCTCTTCTTTGGAAGATGGATTTGTCCGATGTAACACTATGCAATTCTGAATACATCCTTGAAGTTAAAATATCTAGATCACTCCTCTTCTCATAGTGTGTTTTATTTGTCTTGTTATATCTACTACGAGTTTTCCTTTCATTGGCATTGGTTGAGGTATTCATATCACTTTCCCATATACAAAATTTTCCCCTATAATCTTTATCTGGAACATAAATATACGACTCTGGAAGAACCCAAAGAAAACCAGGAATTCCCTTGCATTTTTTAGATAATTCCTCTAAGATATTGGCTTGAAACGTAGTGTAGGTTGTTGTAGGAAATGCATATATCCCTTTCTGCCTTTCTAATGCATCAATTGAAGGCACATTTTTCTCCTCGTTAATCTTTCCTCAGACGTTGACATGTTAATTATAGTATAGTTGTGCCTCATCTTTCCTTTTTTTTTTTTTTTTTAAATGCTTTCTACTTTGGCTGGGAAGTGTTTCGCTATCCAATCCTTCAATTTCCTCCCCACATGGCAACAATGTTCTTGCTACTTCCAATTCTATTGTGTAGAGCCATGTCTCATCCACAATGATTTCATAGAGGATTTTATTCTGTTTTGTAACTTCTCCATTTGTCCTCATCTACTCTTTGAAAGTTTGACATGCTTATGCACTCTTCCGATATAAGATTGATTTTAGAAAAGTAGGAATTTTAGAGCAACCAACATTTGTATCCATTGTATTATATTTGTTTCTATATGTTGCAGTAAATACATTATACTCATTTTCTTTGTCATATTGTGCAAACTTGACCAATTTTTGCTAGTTGAATATTCTATGATCAATTTGTTTTCTTAGATGCTGCCCCCCATATTTTAACATAGCTTTGAGACAATAGTAATTTTTCATCTTCATCTTCCAATTCATCATCTTCAGCTAGGCTTACCATCAATAGATACTAACTTTTTATTTCATCAATACAAATTTCTCCTTTGATGATTTATTTGATGATAAATAACTTGGAAATATGAGTGTTATTTGATGGTGAGGAATCAAGTATCTCATATTGATCATTATCTCTATAATTATGGCCTACTCTCGCGCTGAGAAACTTCACATTTCATAATTGTTTCTCTACCACTGATTAGTTTCTTTAATGCTTCCTTGAGTAGCTCCCCTAGAGACAAAGCTAGGTCACTAGTTGTTCTTTATTATTCCTATTCCACACTTTAGTAGGATGCTTTCTATTTTTTGCAATTATTTTCTATCCAATGAATGGTCTGATTTGATTAGCATTCATAATATTTTTAGAGTTCTTTAGGGTATTTTCTAATTTGTAGTGTTTGTCTTTGTGTCCAAGATTGCTACATAAATAACACCTTCTTTGACTAAGATATGACAGAAATGGTGTGTGTACTCTTGTGCTCTTTTTTGCATACAATTTACATTCAATGGATCTATGTCCAAATTCATTGCATAAATAATAGTAACATGGAAGTGTTTTGTGTACCCAGTGTATGGTTGTCCTTTTTTTTGCTTGCTTGAGGAGGACTTCTTGTTTGCTGCATCTTCTGCTTATTAAACTTTCTTTTCTTTCTCTTACATTATGTTGCTATATGACTAGGTTTAAGGCAAGGAAAACATTTTATGTCTTCCAAGGGAGCAAAGAATCTCCTTTGAGATCTTCCAAATTTTTTCAACTCATCTCTAGTAGGAAATTTACCTGTAACAACCCTGGTTAAAAATTCATGTAAAAAAATATAATACCACAGTGATGGGACACATATTCCAAGTTGAATGGTGGGGAAAACATATTAGTGGGTGTTCATTCGATTTATTATGGAAAAGGAAATTGGAAAAGGCAATGGAAAAGGCTTTGGAAAGGCATGAGGCATTAATTGGAATTTTATTTATGAAAATGATGGAAATTAGGAGAAAAGGAAGGTGAAAGGTCACAAGTTTCACGTGAGGAGGAAAGTGAATGAAAATAATGGAAAATGAAGAAAACAAATGCCTTATTAATAAAATGGATTCTGAGGATCAGTTGGAAAGGTTTGGTTAGTGTAAGATTGGTTAGTTCAATTTTGGAGCTCTCTCATAATTCTCTCTCTCTCATTCTCTTGGATACCTAGAGTTTTCTTGGAGCAGTCTTGGAGGGGGTGAAATACTTGGATTCCTAGAGAAAGAAGGCAAAGGAAGAGCAGGAAAGAGCAAGAGGACATTGAGATCAACAACTCTCGCAATATTTTCTTGTAGGTGCTGAGTTGAATGTATGTTTTCCTCACTAGTTTTTTCATGCATGACATATGCATGTGGATTTTTGGTCATGATTTTTCACTGACATGGAGGATTGTTGGATTGACAGTGGATTGCCTTACCTTGCCATTTCCTGGATAGTCATGGATATTATTGGTTTATTTCCTTGTTTTGTTTTGGTTGGTTCTCATGTTTCCTTAGCTTGGGTTGAGTTATTAGTTCCTGGAATCCTTTGTTGGAAAAACACTCTGGAAGCCCTATAACAGCTTCAGTTGAGTTACTATTACTAGAAGCCTTGGTTGGAAGAACACTATGGAATCCCTTGGTGGGTTGAGTTACTAGTCCTAGGAGCCTTGGTTGGACAAACGCTATGGAAACCTAGCGGCAGATGTGGGTTGAGTTACTAGTATTTGAAGCCTTGGTTGGAACAAACTGTATGGAACCCTGGAAGGCTTGAATAGAGACCAAATTGATGATGTTTTTGTGATGTCCGACTGTGAAGTGGAATGTAATGAATAAAATATATATAAATAATGTAAAATAATATAAATGATAATAGGCACAAATAATTATTAGTTATTAGTAATTAATGTCTAAATGAGACATGACTCTTCATGAAGAGACACTTGCTTGATATATAAGCAAGCTTCTCATTCTCATTGTAAATCATTCTTATTCTTATTCACATATTTAATATAATATTTATATCCCTAATGGATAATTTGATATTCCAAGTCTTTTTGAGTAATTAATCTTAAGAAGGAACTTTGTTCACTTCATTTGGTATCAGAGCAGTTCAGTCCTCTAGGTTGTTTAACCGGTGCACAAAGCTTGTTCTCTGATCCAAGTCTTTGGCTATCAACTCTTTGTCAAATTTATTGTTGCTGCAGTTCAAGCGTTTCGCTAAATATTTGGGGTTTCTCCGTCTCGCTACCAGGCCTTTGGCTATATATATATATATATATATATATATATATATATATATATATATATATATATATATATATATATATATATATAAAACAAAAATAATAATAAAGATTATATAAAAAAAAGTCATAAAAAAAGAGATTAAAAAAATATAGAAAAAAAATCAAATTCAAAAAAAAGAAAAAATAATAATAAAATAAGTGCATAATAAAGATAAGAGGGAATCTTTCCAAGTATATTTAAAACTGTTTATGTGGAGAAGCCGGTGGTTTTAAAAACAACCCATGGTAATTGCCCATGGTATTTAAAAAAAAAAAAAATACGTTTTACTTTTTATGTGGAGAACATTTTAACAGAGGTTTTAAAAACAACCCATGGTAATAGCCCATGGTATTTTAACATCGTGACCGTGTCATATGAAAAGATGTGACCTTTATATTTATTAAGTGGGGTGACATTAAAAATTTATCAAGAAGTAATTAAGTATATAAAAAAACGGACCAATTTATTATTAAAAAAAAGAAGTGAAACTATTATTATTATAAGATAATAAAGTTATTTTGAAAATGGGTCTTAATATAAAGAAATACATACATATATAGAGGGCAACAATATAAAGGAGTACTTTTTAAATAAAAGGGTATTCAAGTTTTAACAATCCACATTAAAGGAGAATATTTGAAGCCTTGGTTGGAAAAACACTCTAGAAGCCCTTTGTGGGTTGAGTTACTAGTATTGGAAGCCTTGGTTGGACAAACACTCTGGAAGCCCGACGATAGTTGTGGGTTGAGTTACTAGTCTCAAAAGTCTTGGTTGGAACAAATGCTTTAGAGCCCTGGAAGGCTTGGATAGAGACCAATTTGATGATGGTTTTGTGATGCCTGATTGTGAGGTGAAACCAATGTTTGATGGGTTGAGGTGGATGGCCTCTGGAAGCTTTGAATGTTTTTCGATTGATGAGTTCTTTGAGATCCCACTTTCATGCTTGGAATATGGCACGTGCGTTAATGGATGAAGAGAGATTTAGGTCAACCATTCTATGGTTGGGTGGAATGTGGAAGTAACATCTCGGGTTTGGATTTTGGCATCATCAATATGAGGTTATTTATCCTTGTATTTCTATGAGTATTATACTGGTTTATGATGATGACGACGATGATGATGATGATGGTTAACGTCCGCTGAGACCAAATAATGGTCTATCGGACCTAAAGAAACATAGACCTAATGGTATATGTGGATTATATAGTTGTTGTTTCCCTAGTATTTCTGTTGTTATTATGTTGGTTATGAATGTGTATTATGATAGTGTCTATGTATGCCTTCCATCATGTTTTTACTTGTATATGAGTGAACATTATATATATGGCCTAATGGATGAAACTACAACTAATGTGATAAGGAAACAATGCTTCATAGTGAACCTTAGATAAGTATGAGATCCTTATGCTCAGATATGTTATTTACACCTATAGATTACATGTTCATGATATGTTTGATGAAATTTCTATCATGGTTAGTAGGGGTCCAATCAAGGTCTTATTCAAGTAATTTCATCAGTACTATTATTTCCATGTTATCTTACTATTATGAAAGTGTCATTCAATTCTAGGTAGTGACATAGGCTCTGGCCCTGAAAATGTGGCTTAAATCCTGGGGACGCTCACATAGAACTGAGAAAAATAGTCCTTGGACACTGGCTTGCAGGCCTGTGAGAGAGTCCAAAGGTCCCTAGATGTTGGCATGCCCATAGCATGAGAGTGTCTAGAGGTCAAGTGGTCCAAAATGTCAGTGGGACCCAATGGTTGGTTGGCATATAGGTTGGGTTGGTTCCTAAGGGTCCTAATGTTGATATTGAATGTATGGTGTGTTTTCGTCAGTTCCACTTCCTTAATGTGACTTAGGAGGTCAAATCATATCATGGGGGCCTATCATTGCATGTTAACGCTGGCTGGTATGTTGCTTGGGTAGATGGGGAAGAGGGTGTGACATGACCTTTTTGTAAGAATAATTTTTTCCATCTCATTTTTTGGCTTTTAATGTTCTTGTTTTTTTTGTTTTATTATTTACTAATCACGTTGCTTGTCCCTTCTCCTACTTCAGTGATGCTTCATTATCTTCTATGGTTTCCTTTCCAGAATTTCTCATGGAAACAACCTCCTCTTGAATTTGTTTATATAATCTATTCTTTTCATCTAACTCATTTCTAGTTAAATAAATCTCAACCTCTAATATTTCACATTGTACCTCTTTCTCCTTAAGCTGATTGTTCATCACCTCTTCTATTATCCATGCTTCTCTAGGTTTTGTCCTTAGACTACTGATTTGCTTCTTATATTCATGCTCTCTTTCACCATATATATGCACCAATTTCTTAAAATATTTGTTTTCATTCTCCAATCTTTCTATTTTAGTCAAGGTTATGTCAATCTTGGCTTGTTCTTCAATTTTATTTTCTTCATGGCAATAAGGTCCATTCACACTAGCAAAGACCTCATTTGACTGAACCCTTTCTTTTCGATGTGGATTTTTCTTCTTCCTCTTTCTCTTCTCTTTTTTTGTACTACTGCTACTGGTCTCGCCTTCATGAATAAGTTGCAATCTATCCCATATTTATTTTGTATATGTTAAATATATTACTGTATCAAGATCCTTATTATGAATATTGTTAAACATCAAACATTTTTCCTTAAAAATCTATAAAATTTCTTGTGCAGAGGGGGAATATTTACAATAGCCATCACATACTAGTTTCCATACACCGGGTCCATCAGCTATCAATTCAAATTTTACCTTATCTCTCCATTCATGAAAATTTGTTGCACTCAACACATGTACACTTTGATAGTCCATGACTCAAGTAGACCTACGTTCAAGTTGTTAGGCTTATACAGAAGGAACCGACTCTGATACCAATTAATTAAAACTTGACTAAACTAAGAAGGGGGTGAATTAGTTTATTCCATTCATGGACATTAAAATTCTCTTCTTTAATCTAATTGAAACATTAAATGAGAAATTTAAAAAATAATGACCAACATATTGAATATGTGAAGAAAAAGTAATAAGAAAACTAAAACATTACATTAACACATAATAACAACACATATTGACACCAAATATAAGTGGAAACCCATAAAGGGATAAAACCACGATTTCTATATTGTTGTGACGAAAAGGAAATCTCCTACTCCCTTATTACATATGATTTTCTATAGATTCCAACCTATAGGAGGCTGCTACCTAAATTTTCTGCAAGCTGCAACATGCAAGGAAACTCCAACTCCCATATGTCTTCTGTATGCTACAACCCACATGAAGCTCCTACCTCAACCAACTCCAACTGGATATTTATCATGCCACAACTTGAAAGGAGACTACAATCCCATGAAGTAAATAAGAAATAACAATGTGCTAGTTTACCTGGTCATAAATTCTGCATATCTCCATCTTCATTTTTGCCTCTTCTTCCCTTCAAATCTGCTTCACATAAGCTTCATATGCACCATGTAACTAATGCATAACACCTCAATCAACTCTCACACATTCTCCATGTCTCTTAATACTCGTACTCAAAACTTTGCTCCCAACTTTGCACAAATTTATAAATGAACATTGATGGTTGTTCATGTTCCACTCACACGAATATGAAATGAAAAAAATTGTCTCTTTGCATTCCAAAGGTGTCCCTTCAATTCCAAAACTGCTTAAACTCTTGAATATTAAAATACATAAAATGAATTTCATCATATCCAAATGTCATGCATTCATATTCTTCATGTCAATAAAATAAATAAATAGCATGCAATAATACAATCTTGCATTCATATTCAAATAGCCCTACATCACAATATTTCTCGATGTCTTTGCCTTTGCCTTGCATCTTGCATTTCCTTGCATCATGTATTTGTCTTGAATTTGCTATCATGGAGTCTTGCCTTCACTTTGCATCGTAACTTCAACAACGCAACAAATTCTTCAACATAGCAATCTCTACAACATTCTTTCCTGCACATATTTTCCTTTTCCATAGCCTTGCATTACAATAATGCCCAATCTCTGCTCCTTTTTTTCAACTGTCAATAAGCAACATATCTATGTCAAGATCACCTTGTTACACACATATGGTGACCACACTACTTGCTACTCCTTTACCTTTGTCGCACTTTTGCCACACTTTTGTTGCTCCTTTGCCTTTGCGGAACTTTTGCTGCTCCTTTACATTTGCTGCACTTTTGTCGCTCCTTTACCTTTGCTGCACTTTTTATTTTCTGCTACTTCATCCCTTGTTGTTCTCCTTGCATCGTTGTACTGCTCCTTGCCTTACTGCTACTTTGTTGGTCTTGTGTTCCTTTGCCATCAATGACAATAATGCCATCATGTAATTTTCCAAAGACAAATAACATCACTAGACAACACTTTATTCATGGGATGTGACACCTTCCCTGATCATTATTAGCAGCATTTATTCACATCGAGGTTGATGCCTAAGAATCCATGCTTAATAATTGCAAGGATAAAATAACATTTATTATTTAATTAAATTTATAGGAATTGCAAAAAATATAATAAAATAATTAAAATATTGTTGATATTTAAAATAAGTTAAATACAATAATAAATAATAAATTATTATAATAAAAATAAAATTATGTTGGAATCACGATTACCGTTACACTAAAACCCGTAGATTGCTAGTAAATGAATGCATCACTAGAGTTAACACATCCATGAGAGGCGGTTATGCACATGTTGTGAAACACATGGGGAGTGCTAGTTTATCTAATGTCCAACAATCTCCCCCTCAGCGTGAGCTTAGTGTGATTCAAACTTGAGACCTTACGCTATAATACCACTTGTTGGAATCACGATTTCCATTACACCAAAACCTGTAGATTGTTAGTAAACAAACGCATCACCATAGTTAATGGATCCATGAGGGACGATTAAGCACATGTCGTGAAACACACGAGGAGCACTGGTTTATCCAATGTCCAACAAATTATTATTATTATAAAAATATATAATTAAATAATCAAAATAATTTGGATATATTTATATATAAATATTTAACATATAGACATAAAATTGATAATAATATGTCTTTCTATGGCTTGCAATTTAAAGACAAATAATTATAGTGGAATAATATAAGGTTTTTTTGTTTGCTAAGGAATGTGAGTTTTGAGATGATTGACACGTCTAACATGTGGCTCAAGTAACTACAACCTAGGGGCATCTAAGCCGTCAAAATCACCGAGGGATCACACTCCACTTGGGCGACACCAACCCTTAACATGGTTAGATTTTTTCCCATGGAGTTTTGAACCAGTAACCTTCACATCACAGAGTTCCTTAAGAGAATACTTTGTTATCGTGTTCTCTACACCCGTTAGCCGAATTATATAAGTTTTTAGATCGGCATTTCAAAATAAAAGTGTGAAATTTCCTAACTATGTAATTGTTAATACGAAAATGTTTTCATAATAAATGATGTAAAAGTAGGTTATCTTTACTTTCGTCTTTTTATGGGGAGATGCTGTCACATGAAGTTACATTTAAAAATATTAAAATAATATTTAGATTAACAAATTTAAAAAAGTAACTTTTAAAGTTGGAAATAAATAAAATACTTCAATTTTCATCTCAATTTTACGTAAACTTTAAAATACATAGAGATAAAGTTATTGAAAGTAAAAATAATGAAAAAAAATTCAATGTGAATTATATATATACGTACACACACATAATCATCTTAATTTTACATTAGCTTTAAAGTTGATAGAAATAAAGTAACTGAAAGTAAAAATAATTAAAAAATTCAATATAAATTATAAGTAAAATATTTTAGTCAATTGAATTTAGTTTGGGTGGTTGGGCAAAATAGTTGTTATCCTTCCCACCCACGTTCATGTCTTGTAAATTGACATACTGATTTTCACTTTAAAAAGGGTTCACATCTCAACAAACCAAAACTTTCTTCAAACTTTTCACTTTAAAAAAGCTATATTAGTTTTAAAAAATCTAAATAATAAAGTGAATAATATCTATACATTTAACATAAAATGTCTTGAAATGTTAAAGGAAAAAGGTACATAAGTTTTTTAAATCAATATAAATTAAAAAAATTCAATATAAATTATAAGTAAAATATTTAAGTCAATTGAATTTAGTTTGGGTGGTTGGGCAAAATAGTTATTATCCTTCCCACCCAAGTTCATGTCTTGTAAATTGACATACTGATTTTCACTTTAAAAAGGGTTCACATCTCACCAAACCAAACCTTTCTTCAAACTCTTCACTTTAAAAAAGCTATATTAGTTTTTAAAAATCTAAATAATTAAGTGAGTAATATCTATACATTTAACATAGAATGTCTTGAAATGTTAAAGGAAAAAGGTACATAATTTTTTTAAATCAATATAAATTTAATGTTTAATATTTTTTTTAAATATAATATTTCAATATCCCCTAGTGTAACAAGACTGCATTTTGAAAATCATGAAAATTCCGGTAATATTTTGATAAATTTGGTAGATTGTCAGAATTTTTGTAAATCTAGGGTGAAGTTGTTAAATTTCAAGATTTTGAGTACCCCAAAGGTTTTTGACGGTGTTGAATCCGTTTGCTACCTTCAAAAACATAATTTAAACAATGCTTCTGCAAGATTGGTTGACTTTTTTTTTTTCCATTCAAAAATGGTCGTCTGACAAGTCCTCCGCCTCAATAGACTTGTCCTTTCAATACTGATAAAACTAAATTTAGATCAATATTGATAGATTGGATATTCTAACAATTTTATATAATATTTTAGATGTGTAATTTTACCCAAGTCAATAAACTTTTTAAATCAATATAAATTTGATGTTTAATATTTTGTTAAAATATAATATTTCAATAGTTGTAAAAATAAATTTGGATAAATTTTGATGGGTTGAATATTCTAACCATTGTATATAATAATTTAGATGTGCACAAGTCAATGATATATTTTTTAAAAATTGTAATCCTATGAAATAGGAAATATATAATAAGATCATACCATGATAATTTTGTATATCTATGTCGAAAATCATGCTAGTACAGTTTTGCACATGTAAATGACAAAAAAAAATTGTTCCTAAAAATGTTGCATGATGCAATCCTTATTTCTTTATACCATTATTTTATCGGTGATGTGCAATCCGTATTTCTTTATACAATTATTTTATAGGTGATGTCATGGTTACTTAGATGTAGGCGTAATTCTTTCTACAATTATTTTATAGGTGATGTCATGGTTCCTTAGATGTAGGCGTCTAACTAAATTTATTTAAGGTTGACTTATTGTATTTGTCTTGTATTCTAATTAGGTTAGAGTGGTTATTATATTTGTCCTGTATTCTAATTATGTTAGAGTGGTTTTATTAGTTATGATTATTTTAAAAATAATTATTAAATTGAATATTTTGAAAATTAAAATTAATTTTTGAAATTTGAATTTTTATTTTCTTATTAATTTATATTAATGAAATTTTATTTATAAATAAAATTTGTCATAAATAAAATTTATTTTAAAAATAAATAAAAAAAATTATATGCTACCAAGTATCATAATAATATATACATCAAATTTCAATATATATGTAAAATGATATACATCAAATTTTAATAATTATGAAAATAATTTACAAAGTTTACTTTATTTTCTGAAAAAATTTAATAATCACATTTTTATTTTATAAAAATTTCATTTCTACCTCAAACTCATGTTTTACTTTTAATTAATGTGTAAGTTTTGAAAATAATTTACAAAGATTACTCAAGTAAAAATTTTAATAATCACATTTTTATTTTATGAAAATTTCATTTTAGTAAGTGTGTGAAACTCAAGTTTGACTTGTAATTAATGAGTAACTTTTGAAAACAATTTACAAAGTTTAATCAAGTTTTTGAATTTTTTTAATAATCATATTTCTATTTTATGATTTTTTGGTTATATATCTATCTATCTATATATATATATTTGAAATCACTTATATATATAATATTGATATATAAGAAAAACATCTAAAATTCTTATGTCACTACTTAAATAAAATATTCGTAAATTATAATGACAAATCTTTAACAAAATCTCTTTTAAGTCTTACTACTAAGACTCAAATACTATTGCAACAATTACAAAAAAATCTAACAAACACATTTATCATATTCTATCACTTCCTAGATCAATATAGACATATTGTTTGAAATGCAATCTAAGTTCTTCCTCTAAACTCTTGAGTCTCTTCTTACATTAATACAACCTTCATAAATTTATTTCTCATTGGAATTGACATTATAGTCTCAATTTTACATTGATTGCCTATCTAATTTATTAATAAGTTAGACTCTCCCAATACTTATAAATATTTTCTATTATTTTTTTATAAAAATATAAAATGCCTAAAACTTAACTATTCATTTATTAACAACATATTTCAAAAAAATATAATGTATTGATAAGAAAAAATAATGTCCCCTCCATTATAAATCTTTATAACTATTTGGTATGCCCCTAAGTCAACATGGTTTTTATGGGCAAGTGTAGGAGTCATATAAGACCTTGAAATATCAAGTTGTCAAATAATGCAAGATAAATATTTATAGGCATTTGTAGGTGCATTAGTTATTTAAGAATATAGAGAGCAAACAAAAGCCAATTGATGCCATTTGTTGTGGAAATTTTTGTTATAAATGATCTTAATGCAAGTAAACAATTTTGAATCTTAAAGTTGTGAATAAAAATCTCCCTACTTAAAAACTTTAACCATTCTATTTGTTTTAATATTCCGAAGTAGAAACCTAAATTCAAAAGTTGAAGAAGATCTAAACTATTATAATGTCGCTTACAAAATGGAACCTTGCAAATCACAAGTTTTAATAATTAAATATTTTTAAGATCTTTATTCATGGGAATGAGGTAAATGTTTATCTTAAATAGAATTATATTTAATTTTATTAGCGATGTCATGATTTTCTAAATGTGTTAAAGTTGAAGTGTGTTTAAAATGACTATTTTAATTTTCTCTATTTATATTATTTATATTTATTTATTTAAAGATAAATAATATTTGAAAAATAAATAATCATTTTTTTCTTAAATCAAATGTATATACCTACATCTTTATTCTAAGATACTTTTTTTTTTTTTTTAATATTCATTACTTAAAAAAAGTCAAATAAATTTTAAATTTTAAAATAAAATATCTAACTTTATTTTAATAACAAAAATTAAAATAAAAACATCTCCATATGAACTCAAAACTCCCATGATAGTAAAGTTCATGCTATTCACTATAATAATATTTTTTAAGTGCAATAATGTACATCTTCGCATCATTCTCACAAAAGATTCTCATATCAATTTTGGTATATTTAAAAATAAAACTTCTGATTATCATCTTCACATCATTCTCACAAAAGATTCTCATATCAATTTTGGTATATTTAAAAATAAAACCTAATTACTTTGATTCTCCTTGCCAACTTCTATAAATTTGACATCCTTTGCACAGTTTTTTTTGTATTCTAGAAATCTTATCGCCTAAGTTTGTTGGCAGTGTCTAGTGTGTTGTGTTTACATGGCAGTTCTGGAATTTGGATTGGGCTGGAAGCAGCCAGTGGCTCCTCCTGGTCGTTCTCGTGTACTAATCTTCCCGAAAGTTAGTGCTCTCTGCAACTTCAAAGTCACCAAAAAGCCACCTCTCCTCGTTACCCCTAACCGCTCTACTCCAAGCCATCCTCTGTATCTTACCAACATCGACAATCAATTGGGATTAAGAGTTCATATGAATACACTTTTGTTTTATGGATCACCCTGCGGCTCCTCCTCCATGAAGAATCAAGAGGACCCAGTCCATATTATTGAAGAGGCTCTAGCCAAGCTTCTGGTGCATTATTATCCCTTCGCGGGAAGAGTAAGAGATGCAGATGATAAAGGGAATCTCATAATGGACTGCAACAGTAAAGGGGTTCTTCTCGTAGAAGCCGATGCTGATATTTCCTTGGAAGAGTTTGGAGTTCTCTCTCCTCCTCTCCCTCGTGCTCTTGACTTTATTAATTACGTTCCACTATCCAAGCCCATCACAGAGTCTCCACTTCTTCTGTTTCAGGTCGGTAATTGTGATTTTAGATTCGTTGGAAGAGAGTTGAATTGTCCATGTCTAATTATTTGGAGTTCTTATTTCATTTTTAGTGAAATGGTATTGGTTAAAAATTATTTTTAAATATACATATATATATTGAGTATAAATTTAAGTACAGAATTGATATATCAAATTATAGTTCTGTAAAAAAATATTCAATTTAACTCCCAAAAAAAAATATAAAATATATTATTTTAATTAAAATTTTATGTGTTTTATTTTAAGAGGTTATAGGTTCAAAAACTAGAGGGTGGTAGAGTATGTATGTCTTCTTAGATTTAGCAGTTAAATCGCTGCGTGGAGGTAGGCCTCTTGTCCCATAAGCAAGGGGGAAAAGAAATGCAGCTTGAGTGGACCTAATGGTTAAGAGTATGTGTTTCTTCCCAAGAGGCCCCATGTTTAAAACCAGAGGGGTAGATTATGTATGCCTTAGTAGACTTAGCAGTGAAATGGCTACTGCTAAGTGGGTCCCTTGTCCCACAAACAAAGAGGTTTCATACACTAATTTAATTGGTGTCTAACTTAGTCATGACCTTAAAATTGGATAATAATAATAATAATAACAACAATAACAATATTATATATATATATATATATATATATTCAACATATTTTCACTATTATAAATTTAAGATAATTTAAATTTTAGACAATTAATAAATAAATAATTTTATTATTTTAAATTAAAATTTTTTATTTAAAATTTAATATACTAAAATTAAATAAAATATTTTTAAATTCAAATGCCCTTAGTTAATATTTTTTTAATTTAAATGCCTTTCATGTCAACTAAAATAGTAAAAGAAATTTATAATCAAATTTTTTATTAATAAATAAACTATAAATTATTATAATATTTGAATTTTTTTATTGAAAAGTAAATAAAATTTACTGTTAAATAACTTTTCCCTTAGTTGGAAATTAAATAATTTTAAAAGAATTAAAACGGTGAAAATAAAATTCTATTATAAAAAAATTTCAATAAATTTTATTAAAAACAACTTAATTAATATAAATTTTTATGTAAAATATATAGTTAGAAATTCAGGTTACTATTATCAATGCTTTCCAAATCTCAAATTTAAGATTCTAAGATTCTACACAAATAAATCTCACACATAGTTATGAATTCATTTAATCTTAGTCCAATTATTATAAGTTTTGGAGTTGGAGTTTTTGGTGGTTTTTTTTTTTTCCATCAAATTTTATTTAAAATTGATTTATGTTTTTTTAATTTTAGTTTAATTATTATAAATTTTGGAATTAGAGTTTTTGGTAGTTTAATATGATTGATTGATGATGATGATGGTGGTTAATGTCCACTGAGACCAAACTTTGGTCTATCAGACCTAAAGAAACGAATTATTTAGTTTGATTTAAGATTTTATTCCTATGCTCAAAAAGCTGGAGAGAAGCCTCCCCAACTCACTCTAATTTTGACAACATAAAAGGCTAGGAAGGTCAGTATTGCAACAAAGATTTTTAAACTTAAATCTAATGTGGTTGTACGCGGGGCACTCAAAGAGGAAGTGATTTTCATCATCGATGTTCATATTCTCACAAAGATGGCAGAACCTTTCCATCCATGGTGTTTTAGAAACTATTCACTATGGAGCTCTTGAGAGTTCATTCTAATCTTGGCTATATTAATTTTCTTCTTTGAGCTAGTTAAAACAAAGAGATACTTTTGATCTTCTAGGGTTGGGTTGATGACCTCTTTATAATATCTTAATTTTCTTTTAGCTGCTAAATCTTTCTCACACCACATTTTTCTTTGAACTTAGGAATAACAATATTTTTAATGTTATTAAGGTTTTTCAATGCAACATTCTCGTCAATCTCCCAATGGTTTAACCAGGCCATGGTGTCTTTATACCAACCTCGTTTGAGCCTTAGGTGGTTTTGGCTAGAATTTAAAGCTAGCTTAGGAAGTCTATGGTCTCTTATGTTATTGAGTTTGTGCTTGTACAACAAAAGCCTAGTCATACCTAGGCTCTTGATAGGGGAAAGACCCACTTCTATAAGGATAATAGGATAGGGTGTGTTGCTTTTAATTTTGAGGTTATATGTTATAAAATGCTTCTGGATTTGCTCAAGATTCTCTAAAGATGCTACAACCCCAAACCTCACATCCATATAAGATAACCAGAGTGACTAAAGTTTCAAAGAGGAACTTCTTTCTATCCCACATTAAGAGGTTTGTGGTTTTACAATTATTTTCAAGACCAAAATAATCTTTCCATCCCCCATTAATCATTTTCTCAATGCTATTAGGTACTTGTAGGAAGACACTTCCTCCAAGTTACTCTTGTCATACATAAAATTAGGGTAAGTGTCCTTCTTGGATTTGATAATCATAACTTATCAGTGTTAACAATCATATCCATGGTATAACAGAAATCCTTAAGAAGTATAAGTTGCTTATCAAGATCAGATGGGCACCTTGCAACAAGGATGATGACATTTAGATTATGAAGAGTTCACAACTTAAACTTATAATTCCAATAAATCTCTACAAAATTCTAGTAAAATTAAATAAAAAAATGGACAGAAAAACTTCCAAAACTTATAATAGATAGACTACCTGTTGGAAGTAATGCTTCCATGTGTTGTTGTGAATTGTCATTGTGAGTCCCTAGGTGTCATTCTAGAAGTAGTTATCTCCCTATGTGTGTGTGAGTTGTCCATGAGTTTTTCAGATAGTTGTGAAGTCAGTGATCTTATTCTTACATGTGTAACTACCTTATGTGATCAATAAGAAACTAGTGTGATTTGTGTTGTGTATGAATCTTTCTCTGCTCATCTGTAGAATTTTTCTAATACTACTACTTTTTAAAATTGATTTTTGATTGCATATATGAATTCACACTTTGAAAAACTGCTGACATATTCATATTGTGAAGAATTTAGACCTAAACTTGTAATTCCAACAAATCCCTACTAAATTTTAGAAAAATTAAATAAAAAAATATGACAAAAAAAACTTCTAATACTTGAAAAAATAGCACACTGTTAATCACTTGAATCGTCCTATCGCATTATTATATTGAATCTCAGAGTTGAATAATACTCTGAGTTTGAGTTGGATAGATTGGGTCGGTTACTTACTATTTCAGAATGTAATCGAATTAATCAGTTTGAGCTGTATTACTTGGTGTAACTTCCAATACTTATAAAAAATAGCAATTACATGTTAGGACTGTTAATCACTTGAATCGTCCTATCGCATTATTATATTGAATCTCAGAGTTGAATAATACTCTGAGTTTGAGTTGTATAGATTGGCTCGGTTACTTACTATTTCAGAATGTAATCGAATTAATCAGTTTGGGATGTATTACTTGGTGTTTTTACCCTCAGGTAACGCGTTTAAAATGTGGAGGCTTCATATTAGGTGTGAGTTTCAATCACACTGTGACCGACGGTGTTGGAATGACCCAATTTCTGAAGGCTTTGGGTGAAATAGCAAGAGGTGCAGCGAGCCCAACGGTTCCTCCAGTTTGGAACAGAGAAATCCTTAGACCGAGGGAGAAGCCAATGGCGAATTATCCCGGGGTCCGTGAATATTATGATTCTAGAAGAAAGCATGTAGAATCAATGCTGCAAGTGCCTGCAGTACCACAGGAAATGGAATCAAAATCATTTTATTTTGGTTCGAAGGAAATTGCAGCTTTAAGAGGACAGGCTGTAGGGGTGAAGCATCCCACCCCATTCGACCTAATATCGGCCTGTTTGTGGCGATACAGAGAAAAGGCTCTCAATATCCCTGGCGACCAAATTTCCACCATTATGTTTCCCTACGATGCCCGTCCTCTATTTCGGCCACGTCTTCCAAGGGGTTACTATGGAAATGTGATAGTTCCCGCTTACGGTATGACTAAATCCAGGGATCTCACTCACGAACCATTGTCCTTCGCTGTGAAATTGATTAACGAAGGAAAACGCAGGGTGAAGGAAGAATACGTGCGATCTTTCATCGATTTAGCGGAGCTGAATGGATGTCCACACGGTAAATCGTACGGTGTTTATGGCATTTCGGACGTTTCCAAGATTATGGTGGATGTCAAAGAAGTGGATTTTGGATGGGGAAAGGCAGCGTATGCTTCTCCGGTTTATCCGGGAGCGCTAAACGTTCCATATCTAATAAGGCCTTCCGTGAATGCCGGGAAAGGATTTCTTGTTCCTGTTTCTTTGCCATCTACTGCTATGCAAGTATTTGAGCAAGAAATAAATAATGCAACCAATGCGTGCGCGTGACTGCAGCCTCAGTGATGGTTTGAACGTGGCGTGGAGACTGATCAAAGGCTTCTTAATGTTCGTGATCGACATTAAATCAAATTAGCTGTGTAGGGTTGAATGCGTTCATGATCGAGATTGAATCAGATAAGTTGTGTTAGGGTTTAATGAAACGATTCATTCTATAAGTCAGGTGATTTAAGTACTGGGTTAGCACAGTAGTTTCTTTATTCTCCAAAGTAATTTTGCCACAGCCATATAAACCAAATGGCCAATCAATCTTCATAACCAACAAAATAGTTATGTACCATCTGTAATGTTGAGAATTAGAATTTGTAAGTTAAGGTAGAGTGGAAATCAGACTACCATATTTATAGATTTAAATATTATTTTATTTTGGTTTTTTCCAGTTTGGAAAAAAAAATATAATTTCATATTTCTTAAGCATTGTAATATAAGAGAAAATATTTTTTATTTTTCGCTTTTAATAAAACAAAAAAACCATATTACAAGAAGTTGTATTATAGTTAAATAGTTAAAAATATATAAAGATACTTACACTCATTTTCACAAACATAATATGTTAAATAGAGGTTTTTATAAACGTGTTGTTACACCTCTCCAAATTTCTTGGCATATGTTTATCAAAAGACATCTAATATTATTATCAATTTATAATATTTTATGAAACACGAAGATTAATGAAAAACGTGTTTACAAATGGTTTCCTCTTATTTCATGTTGGAAAAATGAGGATCTTGGATTTTGTATCATTTAATGTATAATTCTTTCCTTTTTAAGTTTTTTTAAATTAAATTCATTCACACTTAAGGTCAGAGGCTATTAAATGAGAACTTTTTCTTAGCGGGGTGATCATTTGACCTCTTTGACATTAATTTATTGTTTTTCTTAAATTAAGGATTTCATGATTATTATATTACGATAAATACATTGGCTCCCATTTTCATGGGCATTATTAGTCATCTAATTGATTCCTCTTGCCTTCGAAGCACCCTAGTGTGTGTCAATAGTCCATAAATGGGGATTGATACCCATACTAAGAAAAACCATGTTGCAAGTTCCAATATAGAGTTTGAGATTGTTTATTGGACAAATTGTCCCACCAAAAGATGGACCAAAAGGGATAGACATGCGAAAAAGTGGACGCAAAAATCCAACTTCTAAAGCACACATAATACTGCCAACCAACTCCAGGTTACTGTAACCTAGAGTTGTAAGACATCAAACACTCTTAAGCAACCAAATTTTCAAAAACATAAGAACGCCAGCCATCATATAGACTTTAGATTTTTAGAACAAAGGAATGACAAGCTCCATATCTCTAGTGATATCTTTTTCACGACATGCGAGTTCCAATACATACACCAAAAGCATAGAGATGATCTAACTAGGAATAATAAACATTCTATAGTCTACCATTAGACAACATCACTTAAACCCATTACACTGTGTGTCATTTTCAAACTCGACCCTTGATAAGATACATAGTGATGTTCAAAATCTTAACCATGAGTTAATGCTTACATGTGCGAAACAAGGGGAAAGTCCTTTCATATCTCATTCCCCTGCATAATTTCATATGCTGGTGAAGATGCCATGCAATTTTCTCAATGACTAAGATATAATGTGTGTTCATGACCTATGACCCACAAAAGATTAAGGTGCAATAAAATGCCTTAACTTATTTGAGAATACCCTCATATCAAGCATGGTTTCTTTGTTAGCTAAAGTTCTAGCGTGTTCACTGTGTTCTCTTATAACTTGAAGGAAGGATACTTTTGAAATCTTCAAACCTCCTTTTGGATTTACATGATTAAGGATGCTAGTTTGATATCAACAAGATTCTTCTTTTAAGTCATTAAGCTAATAATCATGTGTCATTGATAACATATCGTTTCTTAGCTCTAGCCATATTTATTGAAAGATGAACCTCAAGGATGGCATATGTCTCATTTTGATTATTATTGGAATTCCAAAAATCCCAAGAATATTTTTTTGCTAAATGTCCCCTAGGATCAAGTATAATCTTCCTATAGATGTCGCTCCTTTCATTTTTTTACTATTTTACAATTGGAAAAAAATTTAGAACTTCAAGGAAGGAGACCTTCCAAAATATTCAAACCTCCTTTTGCATTTGCATGATTAGGGATGATAGTTTTCTATCAACATGATTATTCTTTAAGGTCATTAAGGTTGATAACAATACTTAAGTCATCGATAACACTTAGTGTCTTAGCTATATCCATATTTTTTGAAAGAAGATCCTGGAGGATGGCATATGTCTCATTGTAATTATTGATGGAATTCCCAAAACCCCAAGCATAAATTATTCCTAAATGTCCCCTATTATCAAGGCTAATCTCCCACCACATACAACTCCTTTCAATTTGTAACTTTGTTACCATTGCAAACTTCAAATATTCATTCATTTTACCATGTTTTGGGTATTGTCCACCTCTCAGTGCCATTATAAAACTCATGGATGTGTATTCTTATTTTTGTAATATTTATTTTTGTTACAACGAATATAATGATAAAGAGATAATTTTGGTATTATAATTTAGTATCAATGAAATTATACACAAATTCTATCCAAATTCCACAATATTTGTCACATACCAAACCCACATTTTACCTTTTTACCATTTTACAATGGAGATTCTTAGTATTATTATTGTTAATTATAAAAATAATTAATATATAAGTTAAACATATATACATTTAAAAAAACATGGAACAAGATTCTTAACCATGGAGATTTATCCCCATTTTATAATAGAGATTCTTAAACTGTAAATATTGTGGTTTATCAATACCACATGCCCAAAAAACCATAAGTCACATCATGTGATGCTTGTTCATATGACATTTATCTAATTAACAAATTTAATTAAAAGGGAAAAAAAGGCATAACTATTTTGGGGATAAAACTCAACCTTTGATTTGTGATTACTAATAAGAATACTCTAAAATATACCATAGAGGTGAAATCCCTATCATCCACATAATAAATATTTATAATTAAATTAAAATTCAAGAATCCCTATTCTAAAAGACAGGTCTATGGGCATAATTAATTTTTAAAAACTATGGCACCATAACGAAATTGAGAGATTTTTTTTTTTTTTTTTTTTAATTTAACTATGTCAATATGGATGTATATTTTGGAATATGTCTTCAAGAAATTTAATTTAATTAGAAATAATTATTAGGTGGATGGTACGGATTTAACCTCCATATTGTTGAGAAATGGCAACAAGAAATTCTAGTTTAATTTGTTCTTGAATTAAACTGAGAATTAAAATTGAATTCTATTCTCATAGCAACTTGCAAATAGTTAATTAAGTTTAATTAACTTCATTAGCTTAGGAATTTCAAGTTGGAAGTCTTTCTGAAGTCATGTGTATGTTCTTCATAAGTTTTAGGGGCCCAGGATGAGTTTAATTGTGAGTTGTAAATTAGATAACCCAGTTTACTAAGTTATGTTCAGTTAAATTAGTTCCAAATTGTTTGTGGAACTAATAGAGAGTTAATAGTCAATTGTTGCACTAGTGCATCCATAAGTGTCACTCTAGTTAACTGAATATTCCTTCATCAGATATCAATTATGAGAAAGACCCAATTTAGACTAGAGTGCATGGACAATGTACAATAAGTTGTATGATTTACTGAGTTGTAAATATCATACATGCAATTAGAGAAAGACCTATGTTTGGATTGCGCAGTTTTGGAAGCATGAATTCCCTTTAAATATGTGTTATTCATCCTAGGAATTACATAAGATATTTGGGGTTTGGAGAGCTGCTGAATAGGCTAAGGATTTGGCTTGAGCTAGCTTGTGAGCTAAGAGAGTTGAGCATATTTGTGGGGAATTGTTCTAGTGAGAACAAGCTTTGTATCTTCACTTCACTCATATTTATGAATTATATGCAATACAAATATCAGGGTTTTGAGTAGTGGCTTTCCCTAGATACATCTTCTGTTATGTGCCATTGATTTATCTTCTGTTGTTCATATTGTTTTCATCGATCTATTGGCTTCCACTAGTTGAAAGTAGAGGTAGATTCTTGTCCTGTGCTTTAGTAAATTGCATGAGCTTGTGAATCTACAGGAAATTCTACATGGTATCGGAGCTGAGAACAATATACTAGAGGAGATTTTGAAGTTTTGAGTTTTAAGTTACAGGTGAAATTCAAATTTCCTATACATACTTTAGGGTTGGCAGATGACACTCTACCGTTTACGTCTCGAGTATGCCTTTGATCCGAATTCAAATAGGAACACAAAAAATTACAGATATAACCATAAACGCATAGATGTAGTAGAAATAAAACTTCATTTCATTAATATCAAAGAACTGAAATATGCTTACATACAAAATGGAAATAAACTACCTCGGGCGATGGTAGCTTATCTCTGAGAAGAGAGGTGGTGGCTACATGCCTCTGAATTGTCTTACAATGAGGGTTGAAGGGATATTTATTATTGAGAAACAATTGAAAACCCCAAAGGATCAAAAAATCTAACCCTAGGAGATGAAACACCAAACTATGGGCCGAGTTGGGGTAAATTGGTATATCAACTTCCCATGGTCGTAACTTTGGCATACGATCTCCGTTTGACGCACACAATACCTCGTTAGAAATATCTATCCAATGAATACAACTGTTGATAGTGAATATTGAGTTTCCACTAGTAATTTTCCGAAAAAAACATTGTTTATGGCGTCAAACGGCTCTAGACGTTTAGGTCCCGAAAAATTGCCAAAAATAGTAAACTGTGCTACAATCAAGGAAACTGAAAGACTGAAAGAAACAATGGTGGGGGTCCAAGTGGAATAGGTGGGTGGCCACCAATATTCACCTAGGTCATTCATCCCCCTTGAGGAAGCAATGATCCCCATTGCATTGAGTTCCTCCATGAGATGAGGAAACTTCTACTGAACTTGGTCCCTTGTGAGCCACTTGCTCTAGTGAAGGAGTTGCCCTTCTTTGATAAATCGATATAGTTCGATCCTTTGTTGTCGGGTGTTCTTGATCTATGTGTACATGATCCGATCAATTGTGGCTTGTTCCATGCAATCTGGGTGTAACTCTATTGGTATGAGTTGTTCTGTAATGTCGGATGTGTCCAACAATGGTGGAAAGTAAGGCCAAAGGTTGTCCACATTGAACACTAGGTGTACCAGGGAATGGTGGAATACAGAGCTTGAAGGCATTGTCCCCTACTTCCTTGGTGATGGTGTATGGCCCATATCAAAGTGGGCAAAGCTTATGGTGGGGTCCAGCGAAGCGCTCCTTCTGCAAATGTAGCCAAACTTTGTCACCCACTTGGAACTTGTGTGGCACCTGATGCTGATTATGCCACTGTTTGTACTTAGCATGAGCTCTATCCAATATGTCATGGACATGTTGGTTGATGTGCTAAATGCGATCAATGAACATGTTTGCCTTATCGGCTTTGGACTAGACATGAGCCAAATCTACCTGAGTAGATGCAAATGGTATGACCACATCAATGAGACATAGTGGTTGGAATCCCAAGCCCACCTGGAAAGGGTTATGTCTAGTCAAGCTATGGAGAGCTCGGTTATAACTATGTTGGACATAGGGGAGGATCTCATCCAATGTGCGTGGATGCTTTGAGTTGTACGTGCACAGAATGTGTATGATCATCCTATTGACGACCTCTTTCTAGCCATCAATTTGGGGATGGAAAGTTGTGGACTTAGTGAGCATGGTGTCCAACATCGACCAGAGACAAGACCAAAATCTACTGAGGAACCTGTTATCTCGATCCAAGATGATACAATGTGGGATCCCAAAGTGTACCCACACTCATGTAAAACAACATTTTAGCAGTGGCTTCTTCTGTGATATTCTTCTTGCAAGTCACCAAAATGGCCATCTTCAAGAATCTATCGACAACCACAAAAACACAGTCGTTTCCATTCTTAGTAGAAGGAAGGCCTGACATGTAGTCCATGGAGATGGATTCCTATGGTTGATTAGGGGTAGGCAACAGACTATAGAGGCCTTGCTTCTTGATGGTTGGTTTGGTAATGACGCAGGTAGTGTAGGATTTGATGTACTTCCCGACATCCTGTCGAAGATTCGGCCAATAGAAATACATTTGTAGTACTATCACTATTTCCTCGACCCCAAAATGCCCAACAACCCGACTGTAGTGCGCTTCTTAAATCATCTTGGCACGCTCGCTTGAAGGAACACAAGGGTGTCCCAGGTGGCATAACAGTGCATCCTGGAGGTGAAAATCTAGAACCTGTTGACCCTCCAAGAGTGTCTGGTATGTGTGGGAAAATTCTGTGGCACTTTTGTAGAGAAGTGTCGAATCAGAAGTCTCGTACACACAAGAGTTGAGCACGGTGGTTAACGCCATGATCGGCGGTCAGATGAGGCAGTCTACAACATTATTGGTGCTACCCTTCTTGTACTTGATATTCAAATCAAACTATTGCAGGTATGTGCACCACTTCTAGTGGCGATCATTCTGTAACTTCCCTTGCATTTGTACGAACTGCAGGGGTCAGTGGTCTGTTTGGATTATCGTTTCCTTCCCCAAAATGTAATTCTTCCATTTTTGGCAGGCCTGCACAATGGAATACATCTCTTTGTCATATGTGGGATATTTTTGGACTATGTCTGAAAGTGCCTCACTCTGCTATGCCACTGGATTCCCCTGTTGAGTAAGGATTGCCCCAATAGCATAGTCAGAGGCATACGTCTCGATCTCAAATGGTTGTTTCAAGTTTGGTAATGTGAGCATTGGTGCAGAGAAGAGGCAATGTTTCAACTCTGACAACGCCTTCTGTTGATATTCAAAACAAAAAAAAAATCTTTTGCTCCTCCCTTGGTGACTTGACTTAAGGGCCAAGTCATATGAGAGAACCCCAATAATAACCTGCGGTAGAAATTGGCAAGACCCAGAAAGCTATGGAGCTCTGTCAGAGTGGTTGGGGCTGGCCAATCCGAAATAACTTGGATCTTGGATGGATCCACATGCACCCCACGTTCATCAATAATGTATCCCAGATACTGAACCTGGGTCATGCCAAAAGTGCATTTCTCCAAATTGGCACATAACTTGTGTTTCCGCCGTGTTTGGAGAACCTATCGAATGTGTTGGAGGTGCTCTTCCCAACTCTGGCTGAAGATCAGGATGCCATCCAAGTATACCACTACAAATGAGTTTGTGAATGGCTGCAAGATGTCATGCATCAACCTCATGAAGGTTGCAGGAGCATTCATCAACTCAAAATGCATAACCAGCCATCCGAAAAGGCCCTCCTTGGCTTTAAAGGCAATCTTCCACACATCGGAGGGTTCGATTGGTACCTGGTGATATCTGGACTTCAAGTCGATCTTTCTAAAATATTTGGTCCCTTGAGTTGGTCCAAAAGGTCATCAATCCATGGTATCAGGTACCTATTGTGGACAGTGATCTTGATCAGCGCCCGATAGTCAATACAGAGTCTCTAAGTCCCATCCTTCTTCTGTACCAACATAATCGGGCTCCCACAAGGTGATGAACTTGGCCGGATGCGACCTTTCTGCAACATCTCTTGTATCTGCCTCTTGAATTTTTCATTCTCCATAATAAAGTGCCAATATATTGGTCCACTGGGCAACAATGCACCATGGGTTAGATTGATGGAGTGCTTGACCTGACAGTGCAGAGACACCCCTGCGAGGGAGGTGAAGATGTCCTCATACTCCTCCATGAACTTGTCCATCTATTGTTGTCATGCGGAGGGTCCCTGTCTAGAGGTCGTGGCCACGTCTTCTTCTTTCCTTGAGGGTGTATCATTAGGAAAACAAATTTCACGGTTTTGGAAATGAGCTTACTGCATTATTTTGTTGTAACCAAAGAGATGGCGGTAGGCAGTGCTACCTCTGGTATCCTATACAACTTATTTCCCAAGGTAACAATAAAAACACGAGGCCTTGAATCATACACAACATGTCACTTCCACAAGTATGGTTGGCCTAATAATACATCACAAGCATCAAGAGGAGCAACATCACATAATACCTCATTTGTGAAGGACTTGATGTTGTATGTAAGGCGACACTGCTAGTTGATGTGAAGATCCCATCCTTGGTGAAGCCACCCGATGGTGTACGGTTGTGGGTGTGATGTGGTCGGTAAGCCTAGCCGCTTCATGACCTATACTCAAATGAGGTTCTTTTGGCTCCCGCTATCGACAATTGACTAAAGTGAGGAACCCTTTACCCACATCTGGGAGTGGAAGAGGCACTCCTCCTCCTCTAGATCTTCGAGTTTCTCCTTCTAGATCTTCGTGGTGGCAACGATGGCGTTGGGCTCTGCATGGATAATCTACTTCCCTTTTTCATTCTCCTTGTGAGGTTTTGACTCAAATTTGGAACATGCACCTGATTCTAGAGGCCTTTAGCTCGGCCACCAATGATTTCTTGGCCCGACACTCACTTGTGTTGTGAGTGGAGATCTTATGGAACTCACACCACTTTCATGTGTCCTTCTTCGGCTTCACGATGTTTTTCTTTTCTTGCGGCTTTTGGTGGGTTTTCTTGGGCCTCTCTGCCTTGGCTTTTTCCTTTATTCTATGGTTTGGGGTCACCTTTCCCTTGCTTCGGATTCGCAGATCCAAAGTCTCACTTTTTTTGTTTAAGCTTCTACTCAATCTTGACAGCATGTCGGTACATCGTGCCAAACAAGGAAATGTCCATGAAATCCATCTCATCCTGGATGTACCTATGTAGGAAGTCGCGGTACTTGAGTACCAAATGTTTTGCAAAATCCTTGATACCTAACTTTGTGCAAAGGGTATGAAAAAGATTGGTAAACTCTGGTACATCTTGGTCCCTTCCCTACTGCAGTGTGGTCCACTTTATGTATTTATCCTCATAGATCCTGATAGGGTAGTGCTGCTAGTTGATGGCGTCCTATAATGAATTCCAAGTGGGTGCGGCTAAAAATAGTGAGTTCTTACTTTCATCCTTCTGATCACAATAGGTTTCCCACTAGTCCTTGATGTGTGGCGCACTTCGAGAAGAGAAAAAGTAATCTTTTTCCAGCTGGAAAAATCATGAACATAAAAATATCCTTCTAGCAAATTTAACCATTTATCTACGACGAATGCATCTATTTGTCCCTAAAATATGGGAATGTCAAATTTTACTTGCACCTTAAAAGGAGTGGCGCCTCTAGAGGGTTGTTGGATGTGGATGCGCCGCTGGTGGGTAACCATTAAAGGATCTGGGCAAAGTTATCCATCATCGCATTCCTTTATTTCTAGAGGGCATCCTCAAGCAATATTTTGATAGGATCTCCTACTCCCTCATCTTTCTTTTCCTCCCCTATGGGAGGTCATCGGGGTTTGCAAGGTTGATCTTGTACAGATTCAACCAGATTGAGCCCTAATACCTTATACCGCGACCTACTTGGGGACATACAAAGAAGGATTGAGAAAGAGCAGACCGCTCTAAAACCACTGATCCGAATTTAAATATGAATGCAACAAATTACAGATATAACCATAAACATAGAAATTCAACAAAAATAAAACTTCATTTCATTAATATCAAAGAACTGAAATATGCTTACATACAGAATAGAAATAAACTAGCTCGGGCGATGGTAGTTTATCTCTGAGAAGAGACATGGTGGCTACATGCCTCTAAAATGTGTTACAATGAGGGTTGAAGGCCTGTTTATTATTCAGAAACAATGGAAAACCCCAAAACCTCAAAAAACCTAACCCTAGGATATGAAACGCCAAACTATGGGCCCCATTGGGTTAAATTGGTACATCAACTTCCGAAGGTCATAACTTTGGCATGCGATCTCCGTTTGACGCACACGACACCTTGTTAGAAAGATCTATTCGATGAATACAACCGATGACAATGAATATTTATTTTAAAACACATATTCTCCATCAGCTATTTTCCCCAAAAAACGTCATTTATGGCCTCAAAACGGCTATGGAAGTTCAGGACCCGAAAAACTGCCAAAAATAGTAAACTGTGCTACAATTAAGGAAACTGAAAAAATGAAAGAAACAATGGTCGAGGTCCAAGTGGAATAGGCATGTCACCACCAATATCCACCTGGATCAGCCTTGGAAGGCAGCTTGAATTTTATAGCCTGGAGGGACAAAATGGAGGTTGTGCTAGAGGATAATGGCTAGAAGGAATTCGTTGATCAAGAAATTCCTAGGCCAACAACATTGGATGTACAAAATTTGGTCAAATGGAAGAAGTGTGTGGCGTAGGTGAGGCAGATAATCCTTGATGGAGTTTGAGACCACATTGTCTTGAGTCTCCATGGAAAGGAAACTCTGTATGCTATGTGGAAAACATTAACGAAATTGTATCAGAACAATAGTGACCAAATGAAATTGGCACTAAAGGACAAACTTTGAAAAATCAAAATGGAGAAAGGTGAGATGATTCCAAAATACTTGACCAAGTTCACTCATTTTTGTGATGAACTTGGAAGTGTTGGAATCACGGTTGCTGAGGATGATATGGTGAGTCTTGCTCTTCTAGGATTCCCAAAGAATTGGCATAGTTATCAAGACTCTGGCAATGGTCAAGATAAGTTGTCATATTGGGAATGATTGTGGTCATATTTGATGCAGGATTATATAAGGAGGAACACCAGGGATGGCTCTTCATCGAATACTGATGATGAAGAGAACTATGCCTAGCGATTAAGGGGAATAAGGGGAAAGGGAAATATTCCCATTCCAAGTTGGATTCTTATCATGGAGGTAAGAAGAAATACATGAAGAAAGTTAAATTCTTTCATTGTCATGAGTTGGGCCATTTTGCTACAAATTGTCCACTCAATAAGTCCAAGAAGAAGTCCTCAAGAGGAGCGGCAGGTGAGGATTTGGCCTCTCAATTCAAATTAGACTTTTCCCTCATTGCACACATGGTGTCATGAATGATCGGAAGTGTATGGTACTTAGACAGTGGAGCTTCATTCCACATGACTAGCGACAATGAGTTATTCAGTGACCTAGAGGAGAAATATCTCCAGATGCATATCGATTACTTTTCAAATGGAGCATGGGGCTCCACTCACCTTAAAGAATGTTATGTATGTGCTCGGGTTGAAGAAGAACTTGGTATATGTTTCCATGCTTGAGGATAGAGGCTATGTTGTGATATTCTTGAAAGGAAAGGCATTCCTTCGACACATAGCCATGGGTCAAGTAAAGAAGATATGGATTTAGGTGAAGGATCTCTATAAGCTGGAGGTAGAGGAGTGCGT
Organism: Pinus tabuliformis; assembly: GCA_031772625.1. NCBI lineage: Eukaryota > Viridiplantae > Streptophyta > Pinopsida > Pinales > Pinaceae > Pinus > Pinus tabuliformis. The sequence goes on along the minus strand of CM062819.1, from coordinate 2,009,552,357 downwards.
TTCTTTGAGCACAAAATCATAAAGGGTGCAAAGCCGAGATGTTAGCGAGTTGTGGCACAGGTGATTGGGCCACTTGCATCATGGGGCTTTGAAGATACTGTAGTAGATCTATACCATTCTTCCCAAAGGTACACTTGAGCAAGTTGATACATGTAAAGGGTGTACTTTGGGAAAATACACCGTCTTCCTTTCACGATAGAGGCAGTCGAGCATAGACTATTCTAGATCAAGTTCATTCATATGTTTGTGGACCATTCTAGAAATCATCCACAGCCAAACACAGGTATTACGTTATATTTGTTGATGACTTTTCTCGAAAATGTTGGATATTTTTCATGCAGATAAAGGAACAAACTTTCACAAAGTTTTGTGAATTTAAAGCATTGGTGAAGAAAGAGTCAGGAAAGAAGGTTAAAGCTCTATAGAGTGATAACGGTGACAAGTATGTCCCAAACGATTTTAAGAAATTTTGTGCAGTGGAAGGGATTAAATGGGACTTGATGACATCCCATAACCCGCAAAAGAATGGGGCAGGCAAGAGAAAGAACAAAAGTATAATATGGGCAGTGCGTGCGATGTTGCATGATTGGGGCCTACCACTGCACTTGTGGGCTGAGGCATGCAACACAATGGTTTATGTTCAGAACCGTAACCCACATCAGATACTTGAGATGAAGACACTTGAGGAAGCTTATTCCGGTAAGAGGCCAAATGTTGGTCACTTCAGGATTTTTGGGTCATTGATATATTTCCATGTGACCAAAGATGCACGGAAGAAGCTTGAGCTGATAGTAGAGTTGGGGATATTTTTGGGGTACATTGATACACCTCACAACTATCGGGTATACTTGCCAACCAACAGGATGATAGTGGTTCGCAGGGATGTCAAATTCGATGAGGAGAAGGCCATGTGAGTTTCCCTTGAGAGGGAGATTAAGCAACATGAGGATGAGGAGATTTTAGCTCCTAAGGTTTAGGAGCGTCAAATTGATGTGGAGTAGCCACATGTAAAGGATCCGGGAGAGGAGACATCCACTTAAGAAGAGTCTTCCAGAGAGGGAAGAAAGTGCATGAGAGAGGCTGACAGATTGTTGGATGATGCACGGGAGAATTAGGGAGCACCCACTTCTCATAGCAGGAAGAGGAGGTCACTTGAGATATATAATGGATACATGGCTCTTATGGGTGAATGTGTTGTGATAGAGCCACATTCCTTTAAATAAGAATGCAATAGGCGGTTTGATTTGATGCCATGGTGTGGAGTATGACTCCATAATTCATAATAGTGTTTGGGATGTGGTCCCGAGACTGAAAGACAAGTCAGTGGTGAGCTCCCGCTACCTTTACAAGGTAAAGAAAGCTGTAGATGGTAGTGTGGAGAAGCAAAGGCTATATTTGTAGTCCGTGGCTTTTCATAGGTAGAGGGGATTTACTATGATGAGATCTTTACTCCTGTTGCAAGGTACTTGTCGATCATATCTATATTGGCACTATTAACACAGATGCGTTGGAAGATACATCAGATAGATGTGAAGACAACCTTCCTTAATGGCATGATATAGAAAGAGGTGTACATAGAGCATCCTAATGTTTTTGAGACCTTTGACTGTGAGTCGCATGTGTGCCAGCTCAAGAGAGCATTTTATGGGCTAAAGCAAGCACCTTGTGCTTGGTACAACAAGATAGATAGCTACTTCATTGGGTTGGGCTTCACGAAGAGTGAAGCGGATTTGAACTTGTACCACATCGTGGTGGAAGGTAAACTGTTGATAATTGTAATTTATGTTGATGACCTCATATTGACAAGTGATGATAAGCTGATCAAGTCTTGCAAGGAGGACCTTGCAAGAGAGTTTGAGATGAAGGACATGGGGCTCATGCGTTACTTTCTTAGCATGGAGGTATGGTAGGGAGATGGGGATTTTTTTGTGTCTCAGGGAAAGTATGCTAATGAGATACTCAGGAGATTCCACATGGAGAGCAATAAAGCTATGGAGACTCCTCTAGTAGGTAACTGGAGGAAGGAGGATGATACTTCAGAGGAAGTAGTCGAAGTTACTGTTTACAGGAATCTTGTGGGTTCACTCATGTACTTGGTGAACACACGATTGGATATGTGCTATGCCTTAACCAACTTAGTCAAGTGATGGGTAGACCTACCAAGTTGTATTGGAAGGCAGAAAAGCATGTCTTGAGATACCTCAGGGGAACTTCTTAGTATGGATTATGGTACAAACAGGTAGAGGGAGTGAAGCTTCAAGGCTTCACCAATGCCGATTGGGTAGGGATTCCATCTGACCGAAAGAGCACATCAGGAGGGATCTTCAGTATTGGGTCAGCGATAGTTTCTTGGTACAAAAGGAAACAAAGATTAGTTGCACTTAGTTCAGCAGAGGAAGATTACATGGATGCAATCCAGGCAGCATGTGAGGCCATCTGGATGAGGAAGATCCTCATTGGCTTGTTTGGTCAGTGGATGGATCTGACAGTGATTTACTGCGATAATTAGAGTTGTATCAAACTCTATCAAAATCTAGTTTTTCATGACCAGTCCAAGCAATATCATCATCTCAGAGATTGTGTAGTGAGGTGGATTATTTTGTTAGAGTACATTCCCACGGAGGAGCAAGATGCTGACATTTTGACAAACGCATTGTCAAGATGTAAATTTGAGTTCCACGGAGACAAGATTGGGGTAGTTGATAATCCCTTTCTTTTTGAGAGGGAGTGTTGAGAAATTGCAACAATAAATTCCAGTTTAATTTGTCCTTGAATTAAACTGAGAATTAAAATCGAATTCTATTCTCATAACAAATTTTAAATAGTTAAGTTTAATTAACTTTATTAGCTTAGGAATTTTGAGTTGGAAGTCTTTATGAAGTCATGTATATGTTCTCCCTAAGTTTTAGGGGTCCAGGATGAGTTTAATTGTGAGTTGTAAATTAGATAACTTAGTTTACTAAGTTATGTCTAGTTAAATTAGTTCCAAACTATTTGGGGAACTAATAGAGAGTTAATAGTCAGTTGGTGCACTAATGCATCGATAAGTGTAACTCTAGTTAATTGAAGATTCCCTCATCAGAAACTCTTGCATGTCGATTCTGAGAAAGATCCAGTTGATACTAGAGTGTGGGGATAATGTACTATCACTTGTATGATTTACTGAGTTGTAAATATCACGCATGTAATCAAAGAAGGACCTATGTTTGGATTGCACAATTTTGGAAGCATGAATTCCCTTTAAATACAGGCTATTCATCCTAGGAATTATGCAAGAGATTAGGGGCTTGGAGATCTATTGAATAGGCTAATGATTTGGCTTGAACTAACTTCTGAGCTGAGAGAGTTGAGCATACTTGTGCGAGATTATTCTAGTGAGAAAAAGCTTTGTATCTTCACTCGTATTTCTGATATATGAAATACAGATAGCGGGATTTTGAGTAGTGGCTTTCCCCATATACATATTTTGTTATGTGCCATTGATTTATCTTCTTCTTGCTCATATTGTTTTCATCGATCTATTGGATTCCATTAGTTGAAAGTAGAAGTAGATTCTTGTCCTGTGCTTTGGTAAATTGCATGAGCTTGTGAATCTACAAGAAATTCTACACATATAATATTCTAGAATATTCTTAGTAGTATTCACAAATTGAAGTTTGAGATTTATATCCAAAATAATTGTACCATTTTTTCCTTTTTGGTTAAATTGATTAATTAGAAAAAAATTCATATGAACAAGCATCACATAAAGTGAGTTATAGTTTTTTAGGCATGTGATATTGATAAACCATGGTATTGGGCCACAATATTGTAACAAAATCTATTTACATATTAAGAATATACATTTTAAAATGAGCATAAATCTCCATTTTTAAGTGTAGTATAACTAGTGGTGGATAATATGGGTCCATAGGGGGGTACCCAAGGGCATAACGTGATGTAAAAATGGAACCACAATTAACTTAATTTAGTAAATAAAGCCCGTAAGTGATTACGCACATTAATGATGATTGTAAGTGGTTGACCCTCATTATAAAGTAACCACAATTAGTTAGTTTAGTTAAGGATAATGAATGGGCCATAACTAATAAATAAAGTGTATTGACCCACATTATGGAAGGGACCATGATTCGTTATGGTTTTTTTCGGGTTTTGGGATCTTCAAATATTATATATAGTTAAAGATATGAAGGGAAGAGATGTTAAGTATTGTTTTGTATTGACAAGCACGTGGCTTGTGGAGTGTTCTCCTTCCTTGGGTACACCATATTATCCACTCCTAGGTATACTACATTAAGAATCTTATTTCATGTTTTTATAAATGTATATATGTTTAACTTATATATAATTATTTTTATAATTAATAATAATAATAATAACAATAATAATTTAAAAACCTTCTCTCCTAATTTCTGATTCGGCCTTCAAACCCTATTTGCAGTGTTCTAGATTTCAACCCTTCTACTCTTCCTATGGCTAATGCTAGTGGAGGGAGTGCCACCCCTTCTTATAGTAGGATAGTTGTAGGTGGAAAAAACTCACGTCAACCCTCAACATTCAATCCTATCATGTCAGGCTCCACACTTAATGGAGATCATCCAAATCCCCAACATTCTGGCGCCTAATAAGGAAAATAATGACCTAGTAGCTACTTGTCAAAAGCGGCAATAGATCCCAAATTTGAGGTTTTCTCAAGCTGCATTGGCGAATATATTTAGTATATGCTAGATCATGCACTTATCATGAAATTTCTTAGGATGTGGCCCTAAGGAAAATCCCTCCTACACTAGGTCCAAACCAAGTGGAAGCCCAAAGGCTAGATTAATCTTGAACTCGGTGCCAAGGGTTTCTTTACTATTGTATTCACCAACTTAGAGGATTAAACACGATCATTTAAGAATGGGCCCTATTTTTTCAATTTGGTTGTGCTTTATTCGCGTTTCTAGATAGAACACCTTGTGTCATACAAGGAGGATTTCACGATAGCCCCATTATGGATACAAATGTACTCAATATCATGGTAGTTTTGGGATGAGGAAACCCTTGCCAGTATTGGAAACAAACTCATTCACTTTTTAAAAATCTATGAAGTGACCAAGATAGGAAAGTATATCTGCTATACTTTCATTTACATTTATATGAACCTTTTTTAATCGCTCCCATAATTTATCAACATATATTACTGAGATTATCTCTAGAAATAAACACTAGATTATGAACATATACCCTCACATTGTCATTGATGCCATGAATATGATCACCTCTACCACAACTATCCTTTATTAGCCATTGCCAGAAATCCTAATATTCTCCTACCTCTAACAATGACAACTTCACTGAAGTAGAAGAAAAAGGAAGGGCCCTAAAGCCAACTACCCTATAGACCCCCAATTTTGAGGTCAAATCTTCTAGATCTAATCGCTTTGAACCATTGTAAAAAATTGAATCCATTGATCCTACCTAATTTAATAAGTTGTTGGGAATTTTCGTGCAGAATGCCTCCATACCCCCTTCATCCCCCAACCCATCCCACTCCTCTACTTACCTTTTGTTGCCCCCACCTATGAACCCCTCTCCCTCCTCTATGTCACCCCCTTCCTCCTCCAATTTCTCACCTCTCCTGTTGGTAATCCTCTCTGCAATGATGGTTGGGCCAAACCAGATCTCAGACCATTGTGAAGACATGGACCTCAATTCGCTGAATTTTTTGAAAATAGCCAAGGCATGGAATGGTAAATACCCTTTCACTCTCTTTAAACACAAAGTTTTCATGATGGGCCATGTATACCTCTAAAATCACCATGCATCTACGAAAAAAACCCTATAGAGCATCCATTTCTGGGCCACTTGGAGTTCAAATCCATCCAATGAAGACTAGACCAAGCCCCACAAAGAGGAAAAGAAAATAGGTAGGAAAATAAATTCACAACTTCTCGATGAATTGTGGAGTATACTGATTAATTTGGGATGAATTAGAGTTATTTCGAAAGTTTTTTGTCCCTTTAATGTACCCCCAACATGAAAATAATCTCTTGGACTATCAGGAGCCTCAATTGCAAAGGAAAACATATGCTTCTCAAATAAAAATGGAGCTTCTAAAATCCTACAATAATGATGATACATGAAACAAAAAAATTCCAGTGAGATTCTAACTAATATTATCAATAAATGGGTAAGAAGTTGTCAAGCAGTGGCCATTGATGCACATGGTCTTTTAGGGGGCTCGCCATTATCTGGAGTGATCAAGATATCCAATTTCTCAATATGTTCACTTCTTTTCAAATCCTCACTATCCAATTAAGGATCATTGCATCAACGACATGGTGTTATTTATCCATGCTCTACATACCCCCTACAGCCAAAGTAAAATATTTGTTTTTTCATTCCATTATCAATACTCACAATATCCTTTTCACTTGCCCTTGAATACTTAGAGGTAATTTCAACCTCATAGAGTCCCTAGATGAGAAGCATGGAGGTGTTAGGAGCTTGGAAACATAGTTGATCCCTTTCTAGAAAATAAACAGAATCTCTCAATTCATTAACATTGAAACTAAAAATGTCAAATTTACTTGGAATAATAAGTGGGGAGGAACCTAGCAGGCGCCCTCAAAACTATATCCCTTCTTACTGTCAAAGCATATACTAAGGTGGTGTTGTATCAGCTACAACCATCCTCCAAAATTTTGCCTAAGCTTCGTTTTGGAGCTTCCCTCCTAAAAATCCCAACAAATTATCTCGCATTGACCCAGGTACTTGTGCTTTCATTGAGTTTTATCTCTTGTTTTATAGCTTTTGTTTTCTTACTTGATTTTTTTTCTAACCACAAGTTAGACTCTTCACTTGGTTGCAATCTGGTTCTAGCATTGCCTTGGTGATATTAAGCGTAATCCTAGAGGGAAACCAACCTTGCTCTCAGAAAATGCGTTGTTCAAGCCCATAGTGAGCTTTGAATCCAGAATTATGCACACCCATTTGACAACTTATCTGCAACTGGGAAATCCGCAGAGAATGAGAGGCATCCATAGTCACTAAGCACAGGAATTGTGCATAAGCATTCCCTCAGCAGTCACCTGATGCATGTATCAATAAGTTGCCAAATTCTCCCCGAAACTACACAATTTCTTCATTCATGCATGGTAGCCTTTCCCAAAAAAGAAAAAATAAAAAAATCATCCCTAAAAAATAGGGATATATTTTTAGCAATCGAAGTTACATTTAAGTTATTTTTGGAAACCACCGCCATGTGTCACTTTTTCCAAGATTTTTGGCCTTCGCGTCATAAACCCCAAATCGATCAAATCTATTTAATGGATGCCACCAAAGCTCCTTTTCATATTCCATCATGGAGCTTTGGCATTCTAGTGGAGATCTAGGAACCTTTAGCACAGTCGGTGCAACTTTTCCGAGTAAGTCTTGCTTTTCTATACTTTTGCTACTTTTTATGTCGCTTTTGTTTCCTTGTCTTGTGAGAGTGTTTTTTTACCCTTTTTGTTGAATGACCGCTGGCATTTTGATCTTTTTTAGCTTGTAGAAATGATGTTTTAAGTTTTGCATTGCCTTTCCTAAGTGTCGCATGCATAACCTAGTTTTTGCACTAACGATCGTATTTTCGGCGACTCTCTCCATAAGCTTCGTTGTTCTTCTGTTTGACTGATTCCTGCACCTATTTTGATTGCATGCATCACCATTCACTCAGATTTTCACCAACCATCACTCACACTTTCATATCTACTCATTTTCATGTTGTCCTTGGGCAGATCTAGGCTTCCTTGGCCTGGATCTAGCTCTTCCTCGCATGCACTGCACATTTCTGGAACTTAAGGCTCTGCCTTGGCTCCAGGAATTGCGCAGAGGTTGCTAGTGACTCACTCCAACTGCACACTATGTAGTTCCATGAGCCAGTCCTAGAGCCTTGGCCACTGGGATTATGAAATGGGCAATCCCAACCAGCACAAGCAAGACTAAACTGCACAATGCGTAGTTCCAGTCAGCATCACCTTCTCACTAACAGTTGGAACTGCACACTGTGTAGATCTAGCTGACAATCCCTCACCTATGAAACATATAATTGTGTAATCTTTCCCATCAATTTCCCCGTTTTTTTCTTGATCTGTCTTGAAGTGATTTTGATTTCAAGGTAACATTTGCATGCCATGAGTGTCCTCTCTGTCTTTAGGTACAATGGATGTTGAGAATCTTTTCAGCAGTTAAGGTAACATGGCTTCCAAGAGAGATGCATCAAAGGATACTATCGAGAGAAGCACTAGGGATGTAGTTGAACATGTGTCAATTAACTTGCCAGTTTATGTAGATGCAAAGTTTTTCATAGAGAAGGACATGAATATAACATGGCAGGAAATCAAGGATATATTTGCAGGAAACTTGCATCAATTTCCTGGCATGGGTTGGACATCGACACCATCAAAAAAATTTGTGAAAATTTATTGCAAGTTTCTTTCTCAGTGAAGCTACCGAGGAGTCATGGTGAGGTTATCTAACCATTTCATCATCTCAGTTTACAAGTTGATCTTTGAGCAGGATCCACCTTGCATGTCCCAAGAAGCAATGCAGGCATTACTTAACATTGTAGATTAGTGTGCCTCACCCGGTGGCACCTTCATCCATATGTTTGGTGGAGAGAAGCCTCCACATGTGCTACCAAGGTTTGCCAGAGATACGTTGGTCATCCAATAGGTTTCATGTCACATCTCCATAGGGTTATTAGTAGGACTGCATAGGAGGAAGAAGGCACCATGGCCTTCTCTTCCTTTGCGGATTGAATTGTACGAGATCTGGATCTTGAAGGATGTGGATGCCAAGGCTAAGGGCTTAGAAAATTTTGAGCTCGACACCAAGGATGACAATCTGTATGATCCCCACTGCATATACAAGAACCACTGCGCAAAGGTGTATTATCCATGGATCCACGAGACATTTCATTGGGTAGAGAAAGATCCTTGGAGTTACTATTACAAATCCTCTAGGCTCAATGATCTGATCAACATGGCTATAGAGTAGAAAGTCACTTTGTAAGCAACAGAACTACAGGAAGAAACAATAACAACAATAGTGAGAAAAAAACTGGCAGAGGACAAAGGCAAGAGGAATATTGCTAAGAACCCAAAGGCTGAGAAAAGCTACAAGTTTAGATAAGATCCTCTTGTTGAGAAAGAAAATTTTGCAGTGGAGGCAACGAGGCAACATCACATAAAGAGAGTAGAACAAAGGAAGAGAGAGAAGAAAAGGTTGGATGATGCAGAAAGGAAGTTGGAGGAAACAAAGAAGAAGTTGAAAGAAGAGAAGGAGCTAAGAAGGAGAGAGAGGGAAGAGAAGCAGAAACAAGAATAGGAAGAAGGGAAAGGCGCGATGACATAGAAAAATGTGCCTATATAGGTTAAGGAGTTAGAATAGCCAGCAGATGAAGAAGAGGGTGAGCAGGTGCAGGTTCGGGAACTTGCTCAACAGATTGAGAAAATAGTTGAAGCAACGGACATGGAGTTGGAACAAGGAGCCACAGGACCAAGATACCGACCTCATGCTGAGAACATTTGAGGTCGCCCCTCAATCTCCACCACCTCTAGAATCAGAACCAGTCCCGAGCGAGCAAGGAGAGGTTGTTCTCCTTGATGATGATTCGGTGATGGATGTGTACAATCTGTCATTTGATGAGTCACAACAAAGGATTGTACAGGTGCAAATAAATCATCTCCTAGATGATCACAAGTCACCTGAGCATATGGAGGAAAGGGTGATTGTGTCAGATGCTAGGAAACATCCAGCTACCAAGGCTGATACCTCTAAGGCTTATACAGAATCCACGAGCTCGAGTGTCAAGTTCTTGTTAGCAGAGAATGATCAGTTGGAAAATGAATTATGAGCGGCCAAGGCAGAGGGCAGAATAATATATAGGATCCACTATGGCAGAGATGAGAAAAGTAATACTTGTTGAGGTATTGACTCTTGAGATTGCCATGTGGAAAATTTATGACAAATTTGTCACCGTGTATATGGGAGTTGTCCATCTATATGGTTTTCAACAACGGTGCATGAAGATTTCCCAAACTCTCAAAGACATACATGGTGCTATTGCACACGTAAAAGAATGGACAATGGAGTATCAGGGAGCATTACTTTACTTTCACAAGATAATGAAGCCGTAAGCAGAGGTAGACAAAGCACAAATCCAAATGTTGATATGAAACTATGAGCAACTCCCTCTGCCCATCACTAACATTGAGGCTTCCTATGCACGGTTGTTCAAGAATCTGGATGTCACGACGATGACACACATGATCCCTTCAATCGGTTCCCTCACCGAAGCCATTGAGAAGAACCAAGTCTGGCTGGAGTTCGACGGGTACATGGAGCAGTTGATGCTAGAGGCCACCAGCGATGACTTGCAATTGAGCGCAAAAAACATGCAGAGGAACAACAATGGTCTAGCCACACTCAGGAGATTGTTGCGCAGGCTTCAAGAAGAGTTGGACAAAGGTTCCATAACCATATACCCACAAGCCATGGAGGGAAGTGTTTGTTTTAGAAAGACATCGCCAACAGTATGGGGACAACATAGCGCAGTACCAAGCTTCGTATCAGTTCGTCATTGAATACCATCAAGAGGATGTTGTCGAGTTGGTCTTCCCCCAAGCTTTTGAGTGATGGTGTTTTTCTTGTTAGACTGAATCAAGCTTATTTTGTCCCACATGGGTATATGTTGAAATTGTATATTATTTGTAAATATATTGTAAGTGAAATTCCAAGTGTCATTAGTCGAATGTGAACAATCACTATGTAATGTAAAGAGTTATTTGTAAAGGAGTTGAAGAGTCATGAGGGTAGTTAAAGAGTCAAAGGGGAATGTCAAGTGTCACCCCACCCTTTGTTATATATAGAACGTCATAAATCATCATAGAGGCTTTTGGGAGCCAAGATTTTGGCTAGGCTTAGGCTTAGAGAAGGCCTGGGAGTATTGTCACGAGCCTTGGCTTCTCCATAACGTAGAGCGAGTACACTTCTTTGGAGGAGCAGGAGGTGTTGACTATAATGTTCCACTATTGAGCTAGTGGTTGTCATTGGTGTATGTATGAATGGAACTTTCACTTAATAATATAACTGAGCCAACACTTTTTCATGCATATTTTGTTATTGTAGTTGGACTATTATGGTTTCTTTAGCAATGTATGTTGTTTAAATTACACATTTCTCTATGAACTATTTTTTATGAAATTGTATGAATCTTGTTGAAGGCATGTTGTTGGATTAACCCGTCACTTTAGTTCGTGGACTATTTTGCTTCCATCTTGTGATGTCATTCCGCTCGTGTGTTCCTTTTAGGATTCATACTATTACAGGCTTCTAAGGGGTACACTTCCTTTCCCCTCCATGTGTTAGAATCCCCATGCATCTCACTTGACTCGCTGCAAGGTCACACACTTTCTTTCGACCAAAGCTATCATACTTACCTTTTCATGATACTACGGTTAAGGCACTACATTACCACCCACTGCTGGCACTCCTACTCCAAATGGTTTGAGGTCTGGTTGGGACTTCTTACTGGGATGATCCCCTTGACATGTTGGCGGGTCCAACAACATCAACATTTATGGTGCTATAACGAGGGCTAGATGACAAGCTGAGCCCTCAAAGTTTGTTTTGAATCTCTACACATTATTCATGACTTACATCACAATCTTAACTCTGGCATGTTTTTCTCATACACAAAATTTTGAAGTGTTGGAGGATGTCATCAATGACTTTTCAAGACTCAAATACGATTGTGAAGGAAAAATAGCCTTGTTAAGACATGGAGTTGCCTTTTTGGGCTTCTGTGAGAGGAATGAAGTCCCCTCAGATGATATTGTCTGTGGGTTTTTCTCTTACACGTTCAAAAGGTGCGTTAAGAAATAGTGTCTCACATTGCCCGCAGCCTCCGTTCACTCTTTTAATCAAATGATCAGAGAGTTAGGTAATGATTTCTTCCATTATGACCGTAAAGCACTTAATAAAAAAATTCTAGAGTTACGAAAAGCACCTAATGAATCTATTATGCAAATTTTGGGAACGCTTCCGTAATCTTGCTTTTCAAATCCCTGAAGATGAAGTTGATTGGAAATTTCTCATAGAAAGATTTCAGTATCTTCTTCGCATTTCTAAAAATCTACATGACTTAGAATCATTCGAACTCGTCCCAACATACCTCGATGTTAGAGCTTCCAAATCTAAGACAGACAAGGTCGCTGTCACGAGTGAATCTATGTCCTCTTCTCATAAAACAACTCTAGCTCTGTAGGATGAGGTGGGAGAAGTTGCCAACCAATTTGTTGAATTGTCACCTCCTCCCACCCCACCTTCTCTAGATATTTGTGCATATTTGGACTACAACCCTGATGATTTTCATGTGATCTCATTCTCTCAACCTCTGTCCTTTGGTTCCTATGATCCTCCAAATTTTACTCTTTTTGGTTCATCTGTTCTGGACTCCACATTTGTTGTTCATGAGGATCAAATTGTCGATGGAGTTGGTGTTGGGTAGCCAACCCGTGTTGTTATTTTTGATGAGTATGTGTGGGAATATGAAGAAGAAGTCATGGTGAAGGATGACTGCCTTCCTTCTGCACCTCATTCGCTTTATCCTTACATCTTCTGTGATTCTACTATTTTAGTTTTTTCTTGTGAAAATTCACACACAGATGTTTCTACTTCCGATCATTCATAGGACTACACAAGATGTTAGTCCATCATTTGATTGCGGAGAGGAAAAATCTTTATTTCCAAATCCACCGAATCTGTCATCTTTCATTTCTGGAAATTCAGAGGGTGGAAAATTATGATTTTCATCAACCCCTGTGTATGATTTGTTAGATCATGAGGATGCCAATGCACATCTCGAATTTTCTGATCAGGGTTGTAGTGATCTTTTAACTCATTCATTTCATCATGATTCTGATTCACTTAATGTTGATCTTTCTAAGCCACTGGTCTTTGATGATACATCTTTTGGTGAAGTGGAGACCCCTCAAGTTGTCGAGGCACTTTAGCCCGAGCTGATGGTTATGTCAGGTTCTCGTAGCCCCAACGTTAATTCCACTTATGATCAGAAATCTATTGAATCACCCTAGGCTCCTCATCAGTGTCTTGTTCACATTGAAATTAGTCTAGTTTACACATTTCACATCCTCCACCAGAATCACATGATCCTTTCGCTCATGCATTGAAGGAGTCATACGTAGCAAGTCATGCTGTGAAACAAATTTTTTCTTCTTTTTTCATGTTTTCTCGTTTGTCAAGATCAAAATAGTGTACATGCTTGTCGTCTATGCATGGTGTGATACTGATCCAAAATGGATCTAAAAATATTCCTCACAGAGGAAAATTAAAGTCAAAGGATGCTCTTGGAAATAGTCTCATTGTATAGATCTCTTCATTCTGAATCTAATGCAATTTGAATGGGCTAAAATGGACTTCGGATGAAGAAGTTATTGTAAAAATAAATTTGCCCAATGTCCTTAGAAAAGGAGGCAATTTCTCATTAAATGGGACTTAAGGGAAATACATGTTCCTTAGAGGAAATCGCATCGGAGGAAAAGAAAAGGAGCGGACTTACCACAGGCCAAAGGACACAGCGATATGAAATTGTGATTTTTCGTATCGCAATATTGCATCGCACATAACCCAAGGGGAAGGACCCGTAGCATTGCGAAGGGCCAATATACGATGCGTCGATATCAGCGATCGGCGATCGGCAATTGGGTATCGCAATACAAAGGGCCATTGGCATGCGAAGATGTGAAGTGAGATTAGTGATAGTGATACGCCGATGCGATTGGTGATCGGCGATCGAAGGAGCATAGCACCAAGACCCATGCCATTGCACATTACGATATGTGATAGGTCGATGGGGATGATCACTTTGAGCCATTGGATCAAAAAAGGAATCAACGGTTAGAATCTGATCGGGGGAGCTTAAGGGTTGCGGACCATGGAAGCAGCGACCACCGATAAGCGATATAATGATAATACCGATAGCCAATGAGGCATCGATCGGAGTGATCAGAGATTGGTAAATTGGATCGTGATAATGCAAAGGGACCAATGCACCATGCAACATGCGATTGCGATGGGCAGACACGACGACATTATAGTGTCGAGTTTATTGTTCCTTGAGATTCGGATTAATCTATTTTGCCATGAATTTCCTGTGCATTGGTTATTATGTTCTGTTTTTGAGAATTTTCCCGAAGAAAGGCCGCTTGTGTATTTTCTTTGTAATGGCTCCCATTCACCTGTGCCACGCTGTAAGCGGGCGTTTTGTAACAGGAATGTGTTATAGAAGACACAGAGCCACAGAGCCAGTGAGCCAGAGGGACAGATGTAGAGCCACAGAGCCAGAGATCTAGAGGGCCAGACGCAAAGCCACAGAGCTAGTGAGCCAGAGGGCCAGTCGAAGAGACGCAGAGAAATGATGAAACAGAACGTGTTATGAAAACATGAATTAGAACGTAGAAGAGAAGGTGAAGAGACGAATAGAAGGGTCCAGCACAGAGGAAGGCGTTTTTGGGAACCAAAGAGGTTTTGGTAATCGTCCAGGGGGTCTGGAGGCATGTTTCTTGTGGACTCGAGGAGTTTGAGCCATCTGAGGGATAAATCCCATTGTTTATTAGAGACTCAAGGGCAGCTCACACATTGGAAATAATCCGAGCCAATAAGAGGAGAACAGAGAGAAGCCACCAGAGGTTGAAGGCAGTTATTCTCCTTACAAAGAGCCAAGAGCTAAGAGCCGAGAGCCAAAGCTAAGAGACAGTGCCGAGAGACAGAGCCGAGAGTTGGAGTTGAGAGCCAGAGCCGAGAGCCAAAGCCGAGAGCCGAGAGCCAAGAGCCAGAGAGCAAAACAGACCGGGATAAAGATGGCATTTTAAGCCCATGGGTTTAGTTGTAAATCTATGGAGTTAAGTGTAGCACTTGTAAAATAATTGAGTCCATAATCCCAAAGAGCCTAATCGAGTTGATTAGTGCTCAAGGAGATGTAGCCCAAGATATCAGGGTGAACTCCATATTATATTGTTGTCTCCTGTGGTTTGCTTATTTGCTATTTTATTTACTATTATATGCATTTCATATCAATTTAAGCAAACGAACATAAGCTCTTAACAGTTAAAGGCAAACAAAAGCATACACCTATTTCAAGTCCTTTAATTTCGCAAATTTTCAATCATAAGCATAGATCTTGGGGATATATAAGCTTTGGAGTGGGAGAGATTCTTGTAAGCATGACACGAAGCCTTTAGTGCCTCATTTCAGATCAGGTGGTATTAGAGCTTCAGGTTGATTACCCACCTTCAAAGAAGGTGGTATCAGAGCTGGTTATATCAGAGCAAGTTATACCAAAGCAGGTGGTATCATGATGCTTGATTGATTAAAGTAGGATGCTTGATTGATAGAGAAATATATGTGCTTGTTTGACTTGAAAGGTGTTCAAACAATAGAAAGAATTTATCTGTTTGATTGTTTGTAAACTGACTGTTGTGTGATTTTGCAAAGGTGAAGGGAAAGCTATTGTTAGCTAAGTCCAGGAGAGGACAAGAAGGAAGAAGGGCTGAAGGCATTCTTCTTATCCCAAAGGACCTAAAAGAAATCCTTGAAGCACAAGAGGTTTGTTGTAAAAGGTTGCTTGAATAAGCTCTTTGTTAATCTTGTTTGAAGTTCTTTTGTTCATTTTGGTAATGAGTACTTCTACAAGTGAGTCCTCAAATCCTTCCTTCATCACAAGATTCTTTGATGAAGACATGAAAGAATACTTGTTCATCATGATGGATATGGTGAGAGAAATGAGTGTTGGACTTCGAGAGCAGTTGAATTCCATGAAGGAAGAGAAGCAATTGCTTTATAACAAATTGCAGGAAATGGAGAGACAACTTCATATTGAAAATATGAACCTGGAAAGGGTGCATGAGTTGGAGACACAACTCTTTGCTGCCAAAGAAGCCTTACCCAAGTATCAGCTTGAAGAAGAGGTAAATAATTCCAGTTTGTCTTCAATTTCCTCTAAGAATTTTTATATTGGTTCTTTTGAAAAACATACAAGAGGCATAGGGTCCAAGTTAATGTCCAAAATGGGCTATGAAGAAAAGGCTTGGGAAAACATGCATGGGGTATTGTTGAGCCAATAATAGTTGAGGAAAGGCCTAAGTATTTGGGTCTTGGCTATGGAAAATCTTATGGAGAAAGTTCCAAAGCTGCCATGAAGACAATTGAAACAGTTCCAAGAAGGAGTTTCATTTCAGGTCTTCTACCTCAAGAGTGTAAAGATTGTATTCATGGGGAATGCAATAGCTTGAAACATCATTTTCAGGATGAAGGTGTTCATAAGCATACAATTGAACCAGAGAGTTGTGGAAACTCTGAAAGCCTTGAAGAGATTGATGGTGTTCCAAAGGGAGCCACTTCTTTATTTAGTTCACCTCCTCATGAAGGTAAAAGAGGTGAAAGAGAGGTATAAATTTGGTTCTAATCATATTCCTTTTGATTATGTTAAGCATGATAAATTTCCACATAAGTATTGGAAAAGCATTGCGTGTTCCTTTTGTGGTTGGGATAACCATAATGTTTCTAGCTGTTAGAAGAAGATGGCCACATGCACGAAACTTTGGAAGGAAAAGAAGCAAGAAGCCAAAGGTCCCTTGGACAAGGCAAATCATGTTGTTGAGGAGATGCACATGTGTTGCACTTACTACCATAAGCAAGGACATATTGTTGAAAGGTGTTGGACTTTGAATCCAACAATGCTTCCACGAAACTTGAAGAAGGTGGAAAGAGAGAATGGCGGGAATGGAAAGAAAGTTTCCATAAATGATGTGTTTCAAGATGATTCACATGTTGAT
This sequence comes from Pinus tabuliformis, assembly GCA_031772625.1. Classification (NCBI taxonomy): domain Eukaryota; kingdom Viridiplantae; phylum Streptophyta; class Pinopsida; order Pinales; family Pinaceae; genus Pinus; species Pinus tabuliformis. Next base: position 2,009,535,477 of record CM062819.1, on the reverse strand, counting down.
GTTGATGTGCAGACAAAGGAAGGACCTTTGAAATGGATTGGTAAGAAATGGTTAAAATTCTTATCCAATTAATATTGCATGTCTATTGATATAATGCATCTATTTGCATTTCTTGGTAATGGAATGCATGTTGCAGTTTTTTACCAAGAAGGTGAATGGAAAGGTTGGGTAGGAGACTCACTTTATTGTTGCAACATTATATTCATTTCAGCTTCGAAAGTACAGTGTACTTAAGTGAAAGTTGAAGGATAAAACATTATATTTCATTTCAGCTTCAAAAGTACAGTGTACTTAAGTGAAAGTTGAAGGATGAAATGCATGCATAAGCATGATGTGCATGAACACAGGGATGTTGATGATTTCCTTGTATTTGAACAGGTATGTGTAATTAACTTGAAGGGTTGATTTCTTTGTTTTTAAGCATGCATTTAATGTAATATTGACTTGGAAAAAGTTGATTTGGTCTCCAAGATGGAGATAATGATGAAGTGTTTCATCTTTGAAAGGAACTGTAGAATTATTTTCTACATGCTTGACTGGAAGGGTCAATTGTTTTAAAGGCATGTTTTGTTGGCTTGTTATCTAGTCAATCATTTGTATGCAAATGTAAAGACTTGGAGGTGTTCACAAGATGTGAAATCTGTTTCTTTTGATGAAGCAAGAGTTTAGGCCATCCAGTTGTTGTCTGTAATCCTGTTGTTGTTAACAGTTGTTGTTGATAGTATGTCAAACAGGTAAAAATGAAAATTTTGTGAAGCAAATGTAACTTCACATTGGTTTGAGCCACCTTGGATCAATGATCAAGGCAGAGAAGTTCAAACTACCTTTTGTGACCTTCTTAGCAAGAGTTCTACAGGAAGTCAAGGACAGTTCTTTCCAGGAGGACAAGCACATCAAGGAAGGGAGTGTTCAAAGGCTTTGGTTCAGAGGCACTATGTGTTGAAAATTCAACAATATGATGGAGCTTAGTGAAAATAAGTCGCCTTCACTAAGTGGGCCCGCAGGCTATTTTTGGCGCAAAGTCTATTTTTAGACTATGTCTATTTTTAGACATATGGATCATGGTCTATGAGTTGTAGGATGCTATCTATGGATGATTGGTCATGTTGGTAAAAATAGATGGACCTCTATTTTTAGACATATGGGCGGAGTCTATTTTTAGACTTCCAGTCAAAAAATAGAACAGTCGAATATTATTAGCTCTTAATAATATTTGGACTATAAACATTATCTTATCCTCTTGCAGCACTTCAGTTCGAGCTACGGATGTGGCACATGAAACTGCCAGAAGGAAATATGCTTTTCCTATGGGTTAGTTGAGCTATTGCATGATGGACTTCAGTTAGAACTTAAGTGATTGAGTTTGGTGGAGTTGATTGAGGAGTTGATGGAGTTGTGTTCAATTTGACTTAGTTGAACTAGTTGTATTTAGTCTAACTACCAAAGACACTAGTGATGAGTGATGTGAATTAATTATTAATTAATTCACTAATTATTAACTCATAAATCAACTAAAGAATACATCAGTTAACTCAGTGCATGGACAGTTCAGTGGAGACAAGTGTTAGAGGTGGGTGAAAGGGTGAGACTACTATCAGTTGTGACTATAGCTGTGCATGAGATTTGCACAATCATTCATTGAGATTGCCAATGAGGATTGCGCAGTACAAGCCAAGGGAATTCAAATTTGTATCTATTCTATTCTCAACTTGGATTGCGCAGTAGAGGCAGGCAAACATTGGAGGAGATTTGAACCCGTGACTTGTTCAGATCTGAGCTAGTTTTGTGTGTAGCATGTGGAGATAGTACTGAGTACTTGTGAGGAGTATTGTACTATGTATTGTTACGTGTTCTCTATCATTATAATATACAGATAGTTGGGGGTTTTTAGCTGTATGCTTTCCCCATTACATACTGTGTTGATATGCGTGATTGATGTTTCAATGTGCGCATGCGATTGTTTTTTTAATTCCGCAAATTGATGATCAATGGTAGAGGAGGTTATGTATTATGCATGCATTCCACAAATAGTGTATAATCAAGATAATCTCTATGAATAAGTGCTATATTATTCAAATTTCTACATGGTATCGGAGAGAAGTTGATCATCAGATCTATTATTCAGAAAGTGATTACATTTTATTTCTTCAGGCAGAGTCTGTAATAGGGCCAGGTAGCCTCTGGATTCATCCTTCTTTTGGAAGGTGAGATATCCTGTAAATTCCCATACAGTCAATCTCTGTACGAGAAATACTTTGCTCTCATGAATTTTAGATCAGAAGCGGTTGAGTTTGGAGCAGGTGGAATTCGAATTTGCAGCAGTGTTTTCTTGGTGTCGAAGTTGAAATGTCTTTCAACGGATTGCGATTGGAGTATGCCCTTGAAGGCAGCTCGAATTATATTGCATGGAAAGACAGGATGGAGGCAGTGTTAGATGATAACGGGTTGAAGGAGTTCATAGATGCTGAGGTCCCAAAGCCTACTGATGCTGCTCAAGTTGAGGCTTGGCAAAAGAAGACAGAAAAGTGTCGAAGGATTCTGTTGGAGGGCACGAAGGATCACATTGTATCCAGCTTGCATGGAAAGGCTTCTCCATACTTGATGTGGAAAGTGTTGAAAGATTTATTCCAAAGCAAGAGCGACCAGAGGAAGTTGGCGCTCAAGGATAAACTTAGAAACATTAAGTGTGAGAAAGGAGACAGTATTCCCAAGTATCTCACGAAGTTCACCCAATGTCGGGATGAGTTGGGAAGTGTGGGGGTGACTGTCGATGATGAGGACTTGGTGAGCTTGGCTCTCCTTGGTCTCTGAAGAGTTGGCATTCCTATCAATACTCTGTCAATGGTCGGGAGAAATTGCCAGGATGGGAGAGACTTTGGTCTGATCTTGTGCAAGAGGAGATCAGGCAGAATACCAGGGACGGATCTTCATCAAAGGCATCTGATGAAGAAAATTGTGCTTTGGGTGCCAAAGCAAAGAAGGGGAAGAACAAGAAAGCTTCTCATTCCAGTGCGAAAGGCAAGAAGCAAGACATGTCCAACGTGAAGTGCCTTCGCTGTCACCAGCACGGACATTATGCCACAAATTGTCTGCAGAAGAAGAAAAATAAGCAAGCTGCTGGATCTGCAATGGGAGAGGCCTTAGCCTCGCAGTTTGAGCTGAATTTTTTGTTGATCGCATGCTTGGTATCAAGTGTGATGGGATCGGTATGGTTCTTGGACAGTGGTGCGTATTTTCACATGACAGGAGATCGAGATTTGTTTTCTAATATGGATGAGAAAGATCTTGGAGTGCACATCGAGATGGGCGATGATGGTAGATACAGTGCGACCGGTATCGGTACCATTTCCTTTGAGAGGGAGTTTGGTAAACCCTTCGTATTGAAGGAAGTGATGCATGTTCCAGGATTGAAGAAGAATCTTATCTCTATGGCAATGTTAGAAGACAAGGGATATGATGTTGTCTTCAGTGAGGGAAAGGCTTTCCTGCACAGTAAGACAACTGGAGAAACCCGGAAGATAGGGGTTCGAGTCAAGAACCTTTATCAATTGCATGTAGATGACTGCGCAACAATGGCATGCAAGGTAGAAGGATTGGTGAGCCGGGATGATGGTGAGTTGTGGCATCGGAGATTGGGCCACCTTCACCATGGAGCCTTGAAGATATTGCAGCAGATTTCTACTGGGCTTCCTAAAGGCATTCTTGCGCAGTCAGATCATTGCAAGGGGTGTACTTTGGGAAATTTGTGAAAGCCACCTTTTACGAGAAGGATAGTCACGCCACGATGATCCCTGAGAGAATTCACACAGACGTATGGAATTCACACAGACGTGTGTGGACCTTTCTCAGTAGCTTCGACAGCAAAGTGCAAGTACTATGTGATCTTTGTTGATGATTTCTCTCGAGAGTGCTGGATCTTCTTCATGCAGAAGAAGAGAGAGACATACTCAAAGTCCTGTGAGTTCAAAGCACTGGTCGAGAAGGAATCGGGGAAGAAGGTGAAGGCTCTTAGGAGTGACAATGGTGGTGAATTCATCTCTGGCGAGTTCAAGGACTTATACAGCGCAGAAGGGATTCGAAGAGAGCTCATAGTTCCCCATAACCCACAGTAGAACGGGGTTGTTGAGTGAAAGAACAGAACGATCGTGGGTGCTACACGGGCGATGTTGCATGATCAGGGCCTACCTCTTCACTTGTGGGCGGAGGCATGCAATACTGCAGTATATGTGCAAAACCGTTGTCCTCACAAGATACTTGGCATGAGTACACCAGAGGAGGCTTATTCTGGTAAGAGGCCTGATATTTCCCATTTGAGGATTTTTGGTTCTCCTATTTACATGCATGTGACGAAGGATGCCAAGAAGAATCTGGAGCCGACCGCAAAGGTTGGGATATTTTTGGGGTACACTGATATGCCCCACAACTATCGTGTGTATTTGCCAGACAGTCGCAAGACTGTTGTGCGACGGGATATCAAATTTCAGGAGGAGAAAGCCATGAAGTGTTCGCTTGAGAGGGAGCCACACTTGCATGCAGATGAGGAGCTATTAGTTCCTAAGGATAAGCTTCAGGATGTGGATCAACCACAAGATGAAGTTCATGGAGTGGAAGAGACCACTCATGCAGCGCCAACCATCAGAGGGCGAAAGCATAGTATAGAAGCTGAGCGACTGGCTCAAGATGCAGAGAAGGTTGTAGGACCACCTATAGCACAGCGCAGACAGAGACAATCACCTGATCGATACACTGGATACATGGCTCTTATGAGCAAATGTGTCGTGACTGAGCCATCCTCTTTCGAGGAAGCTGTGGAGGATCCCACATGGGTAGATGCCATGGTGGAAGAGTATGATTCAATTGTCAGAAACAGTGCATGGGAGATTGTCCCAAGACCGGAAGGGAAATTAGTGGTGGGTTCGAGATGGATCTACAAAGTGAAGCAGGCAGCTGACAGGAGTGTGGAGAAGTACAAGGCAAGATTTGTTGCCCGAGGCTTCTCACAGATAGAGGGGATCGATTATGAGGAGACCTTTGCACCTTTCACAAGGTATTCTTCCATACAGACGATTCTTGCTATCTCAGCGCAGATGGGGTGGCACATCCACTAGATGGATGTGAAGACTGCATTCCTCAACAGAGTTATTGAGGAGGAGGTGTACATAGAGCAGCCCGAAGGTTTCGAGATTTTCAGCAGTGAGTCACATGTGTGCAGGCTCAAGAGAGCGTTGTATGGGTTGAAACAAGCACCTCATGCTTGGTACACATGGATAGACAATTATTTCACCGGACTTGGATTCTCCAAGAGTGAGGCGGATCCTAACCTATACTAGATTGTGGTGGAGGGTAAGTTGCTGATCATTGTACTTTATGTAGATGATTTTATTTTGACGAGAGATGAGCTATTGATAATTTCATGCAAGGAGGATCTTGCTAGAGAGTTTGAGATGAAGGACTTGGGCCTCCTTCATTATTTCCTAGGATTGGAAATTTGGCAGCGCAGTGATGGACTATTTGTTTCTCAAGGTAAGTATGCCCTGGAGATACTGGAGAAGTTCAACATGCATGGCTGCAAGCCTGTTGATACTCCTCTTCCTGGAGGTTGGAGGAAGGAGGATGCTACTTCAGCGGAGGTAGTGGATGCCATTGTTTATCGACAGTTGGTGGGGTCGCTTATGTATCTAGTCAATACATGACCTGATATATGCTATGCTGTTAACCAGCTTTCACAAGCTATGGTTAAGCCAACCAAGCTCTTCTGGAAGGCAGGCAAGCATGTATTGCGTTATCTCAGAGGCACATCGGGATATGGATTGTGGTACAGACAGGAGGATGAGGTGAAGCTATGTGGCTTCACGGATGCAGATTGGGCAGGGAGCCCAACGGTTAGAAAGAGCACATCTGGAGGGATCTTCAGTATCGGGTCGACAACAATTTCTTGGTACGACAGGAAGCAGAGATCCGTGGCACTCAGTTCAGCAGAGGCCAAGTATATGGCAGCAAGTTTGGATGCATGCGAGGCTATATGGATGAGGAAGATCCTGGTGGGGTTGTTCGGGTCACACTTGGAGCCTACTGCGATTTATTGTGATAACCAGAGTTGCATTAAACTCTCGGCTAATCTAGTATTTGATGATAGATCCAAGCACATTGACATCAGGCACCATCATATCAGAGATTGTGTGCAGCGGAGAATCATGTTACTTTCATACATTCCCACAAAGGATCAGGATGCTGATATCTTGATGAAGGCACTCACCAGGAGCAAATTCGAATACCACAAAGACAGGATAGGGGTTGCAGATAATCCATATCTTGTTGGGAGGGAGTGTTGAAAATGCAACAAGATGATGGAGCTTAGTGAAAAGAAGTCGCCTTCACTAAGTGGGCCCGCAGGCTATTTTTGGCGCAAAGTCTATTTTTAGACTATGTCTATTTTTAGACATATGGATCATGGTCTATGAGTTGCAGGATGCTATTTATGGATGATTGGTCATGTTGGAAAAAATAGATGGACCTCTATTTTTAGACATATGGGCGGAGTCTATTTTTAGACTACCAGTCAAAAAATAGAACAGTCGAATATTATTAGCTCTTAATAATATTTGGACTATAAACATTATCTTATCCTCTTGCAACACTTCAGCTCGAGCTACGGATGTGGCACATGAAACTGCCAGAAGGAAATACGCTTTTCCTATGGGTTAGTTGAGCTATTGCATGATGGACTTTAGTTAGAACTCAAGTGATTGAGTTTGGTGGAGTTGATTGAGGAGTTGATGGAGTTGTGTTCAGTTTGACTTAGTTGAACTAGTTGTATTTAGTCTAACTGCCAAATACACTAGTGATGAGTGATGTGAATTAATTATTAATTAATTCACTAATTACTAACTCATAAATCAACTAAAGAATACATCAGTTAACTCAGTGCATGGACAGTTCAATGGAGACAAGTGTTAGAGGTGGGTGAAAGGGTGAGACTACTATCAATGGTGACTATAGCTGTGCATGAGATTTTCACAATCATTTATTAAGATTGCCAATGAGGATTGCATAGTACAAGCCAAGGGAATTCGAACTTGGATCTATTCTATTCTCAACTTGGATTACGTAATAGAGGCAGGCAAACATTGGAGGAGATTTGAACCCGTGACTTGTTCAGATCTGAGCTAGTTTTGTGTGTAGCATGTGGAGATAGTACTGAGTACTTGTGAGGAGTATTGTACTATGTATTGTTACATGTTCTCTACCATTATAATATACAGATAGTTGGGGGTTTTCAGTTGCATGCTTTCCCCATTACATACTGTGTTGATATGTGTGATTGATGTTTCAATGTGCGCATGCGATTGTTTTCTTAATTCTGCAAATTGATGATCAATGGTAGAGGAGGTATGTATTATGCATGCATTTCATAATAATGTATGATCAGGATAATCTTTGTGAATAAGTTTTATATTATTCAAATTTCTACACTATGCAAGGCAAGTTTATGGAGGATGAAAGAAGAGGGTGAGGTACTCTCATTTACTTTTCAGATCAGTATATCAGTCTTTTGGAGTCCAAAAGCTTTTTAGTGGGAAGGCGTCATCGAAAATGGATCTAGTATAGACTCTAAGTCTAAAAATATTCCTCACAGAGGAAAATGAAAGTCAAAGGATTCTCTTGGAAATAGTCTCATTGCATAGATCTCTTCATTTTGAATCTAACGCAATTTGAATGGGCTAAAATGGACTTCAGATGAAGAAGCTATTGTAAAAAGAAATTTTCCCAATGTCCTTAGAAAAGGAGGCAATTTCTCATTAAATGGGACTTAAGGGAAATACATGTTCCTTAGAGGAAATCGTATCGGAGGAAAAGAAAAGGAGCAGAATTACAGCAGGTCGAAGGAGGCAGCGATAAGCAATTGCGATTTTTCGCATCACAATATTGCATCGCACATAACCTAAGGAGAAGGACCTGTAGCATTGCGAAGGGCAAATATGTGATGCGCCAATATCATCGATCGGTGATTGGCGATCAGGTAGCGCAATAAAAAGGGTCGTTGACATGCGACGATGTGAAGTGCGATTAGTGATAGTGATACGCCGATGCGATCGGTGATCGACGATCGAAGGAGCATAGCACCAAGACCCATGCCATTTACACATTGCGATATGCGATAGGCCGATGGGGATGAGAACTTTGAGTTGTCGGATCGGAAAAGGAATCAATGGTCAGGATTTGATCGAGGATCGCTGATCGAGGGAGCATAAGGGCTACGAACCATGGACGCAGTGATCGCCAATAAGCGAAATAGCGATAATGTCGATAGTCGATGAGGTGCCAGAGGGCCAGACACAGAGCCACAGATCCAGTGAGCCAGAGGGCCAATTGAAGAGACGCAGAGCCGCAGAGAAATGATGAAACAGAACGTGTTATGAAAACATGAATTAGAACACAGAAGAGAAGGTGAAGAGATGGACAGAATGGTCCAGCACAGAGGAAGGCATTTTTGGGAACCAAAGAGGTTTTGGTAATCATCCAGGGGGTCTGGAGGCATGGTTCTTGTGGACTCGAGGAGTTTGAGCCATCTGAGGGATAAATCCCATTGCTGTGTAGAGACTCAGGGGGAGCTCACACATTGGAAATAATCTGAGCCAGTAAGAGGAGAACAAAGAGAAGCCACCAGAGGTTGGAGGTAGTTACTCTCCTTACAAAGATCCAAGAGCCAAGAACCAAGAGCCAGAGCCGAGAGCCAGAGCCGAGAGCCGAGAGCCGAGAGCCGAGAGCCAGAGAGCCAAATAGCCCAGGATAAAGATGGCATTCTAAGCCCATGGGTTCAGTTGTAAACCTATGGAGTTAAGTGTAGCACTTGTAAAAGAATTGAATCCATAATCCCAAAGAGCCTAATCGAGTTGATTAGTGCTCAAGGAGACGTAGACCAAGATATCAGGGTGAACTCTATATTATATTATTGTCTCCTATGGTTTGCTTATTTGCTGCTTTATTTACTGCTATATGCATTTCACATCAGTTTAAGCAAATGAACATAAGCACTTAACAGTTAAAGGCAAACAAATGCATACATCTATTTCAAGTCCTTTAATTCCGCAAATTGTCAATCATAAGCATAGATCTTTGGTATATATAAGCTTTGGAGTGGGAGAGGTTCTTGTAAGCATGGCAAGAAGCCTTTAGTGCCCCATTTTAGATCAAATACAACACCATGATATGTCTATAGAGTGCCTTCCGTGTCCTTTCACTCTTTTCTTTTCTTTGGACACATTCAAACCATGATCGTGTTGGTTTTCATTGCTTTATCTTTCTTGTTAACCATGCCATCACCTACATGAATGTGCCGATGGCTGCATTGGAAATATCACTTCACGCGAAAAGGCCTATGCACTATTTATCTTAGGAGTAGGAGTAGTGTTTTATTTCTTGTTTGGATTTTGCTTACTTGTTTTTGCTTTCGTTTGACTTCTGTCCTTTGCTTGTTTTATTGTTATGCATTCGTAGGGTTAGTTTCCCATGAAACCGTGTTTGGCTTCTTGAGACAAGCAGGGTGATATACAAGAGGACTTGTAAAACTACCAACATTTTTTAATCTGTGTATTCCATCTCCTTATAAAGATCTTGCATTCTTTTATTCAATGATACCCTGATGGAAAATACATTCCTTTCAGAGTGAGTCTTGGTGAAATCACAACGCTTGCACTTTTAACTAGTACCACCTACTCTAATCGGTTTTCTATATTCAGTTAACCCTTGTCAACTCAGTCAAGTAGAGTAAGGTGAGGGGGGAAACCTTAACAAGTATGTTAGAGGTATATATAAACATCATTCTCTTAAGGGACAACCTATTCTTCTCTCAATAAGTCAGGATCCCTCTTCCGCCTCATGAAATAAATAAGTGCCTATGCACATTCCTTTGAAAAATGGAAAATGGAAAAAATAAAATGAAGATGAAAGAAGAGAAAGGCTTCCTACGAAAAGAGGTGAAGAAAGTAACCCCGTCAGGGTACTTTCCAGGCTCGCTGGAAAGAGAGAAATGCTTATGTTCCTTAAGTGACTCCGCTAGAGTATTATCCAGGCCTGCTAGCAGCGGAGCAACACCGGAGATGAAACTAAAACTTTGACAGTCCATATTATTTGTGCATCAATATACCCCTCATCCCCAATCAAAACAACTCAGTTGACTTGGCTTGGTATGTGTGCTACAAATAAAAGAGAATGGTGGGGACTACATCTTTAACTCAAGCTAGTGAAGGAACCATGATGATCAAAGAAGCGAACAATACTTCCGAAAGAGTTAGACTCGCTTTACAGGAGAGAATGTCCATATAGAGAGATGGAGTTCTACCACTGTATCGCTAATGTTGTAGTGGCTACAACCACCCTCTAAAATTTTTCCTAAGCTTCATTTTGGAGCCTCCCTCCTAAAAATCCCGACAACTTATCTCGCACTGACCCAAGTACTTGTGCTTTCATTGAGTTTTATATCTTGTTTTATAGCTTGTGTTTTCTTACTTTCTTTGTTGTCTAACCACAAGCTAACGTCTTCACTTGGTTGCAATCTGGTTCTAGCATTTCCTTGGTGATTTGCGCAATCCTAGAACACAGTGATCTTTGGCTCCAGAATTGTGCAGACCTTGTTAGCTGCCTATCTTCAGCTAGGAAACTACGTAGAGCATGAGAGGCATCTAAAGCCACTCAACCTAGGAATTGCGCAGAAGCATTCCCTCAACAATTGCCCGATGCATGTGCCAATGATTTGTCGAGTTCTCCTCGAAACTGCATAATTTCTCCTTGCATGCATGGAAACCTTTCTCAAAAAAGTAGAAAGAAAAAAGTGAAAAAGTATCCCTAAAAAATAGGTATCTAGTTTTAGCAGCCAAAGTTACACTTGAGCTATTTTTGGAAAGTACCACCATGTGTTGCTTTTTCCTAGATTTCTAACCTTCGTGTCATAAACCCTAAATCCCAAAGCTCATTTGCATTTTCAATCTTGGAGATCTGGCATTCCCAAGGAGATCTAAGAACCTTTAGTATGGTCGGTGTAGCTTTTCTGGGTAACTCTTGCTTTTCTAGTCTTTTGTTGCCTTCTCTGTCGCTTTTGTTTCCTTGGCTTGTGACAGTGTTGTTTTACCCATTTTATTGAACAAACATTGGTGTTTTGATTTTTTTTAGCTTGTAGAAGTGTTTTTTTAAGTTTTTCATTGCCTTTCCTAAGTGTCACATGCATAACCATGTTTTTGCACTAACGGTTGTCGTTGCCGCAACTCTCTCCGTAAGCTTTGTTGTTCTTCTGTTTAACTGATTCCTACACTTTTTTTTATTGCATGCATCACCATTCACTTAGATCTGCACCAACCATCACTCACACTTTCAAATCTTCTTGTTTTGATGTTGCCCTTGGGAATATCTCGGCTTCCTTGACCCGAATATATCTCTTTCCACATTGCACTACACATTTCTAGATCTCAAGGCTCTACCTTGACTCTAGTAATTGTGCAGAGCTTGCCAGTAACTAGCTCCAACTGCACACTGCACATTTCTAGGAGGCAGTCTCGGAGCCTTGGCCATTGAGACTGTGTAATGTGTAGTCCCAACCAGCAAAAGATAGACTGAATTGTGCATTGCACAGTTCTAGTCAGCATCACCTCCTCACTGATAGTTGGGACTGCACAATGTGTAGATACAGCTGACAATCCCTCACCTCTGAAACCCATAATTTCTCAATCTTGCCCAGTAGTTGCCCATTTTGTTGCTTGATTTGTCTTGAAGTGCTTTTGATTTCGAGCTAACATTTGCATCCCGTGAATTTCCTCTCTGCCTATAGGTACAACAGTTGTTGAGCATCTTTTCAACAGTATAGGTAACATGGCTTCCAAGAGAGCTAAATCAAAGGATATCATCGAGAGAAGCATTGGGGATGTAGTTGAACAGGTGTCAATGAACTTTCTAGTCTATGCAGACACACAATTGTTCATAGAGAAGGACATGAAGATAACATGGCAAGAAATCAAGGATATCTTTGCAGGCAACTTCAAGGAAGATCTATAAGATCAACATGTCTATGTCAACATCCACAAGTTAGGCTTTTATAAGGTTTCATGCAGGTACCTCACCTTCCAATGTGCATACATCATTCACTGGATTGTCTCACATATTGATCCTGAGACGATAACATTGATTTGTGCCAGTGGAACACAACTTGCTACCTTCAGGACAAAAAACTATCATCAGATGTATCACCTACCACAGCCAGTGAACTACATGGATGCACTTTTCTATGCCCCCAACAACAATGTGAACACTAGAGACATCATAAAGCATTGGGTGAAAGAGTCGTCGAAGTTTAGGCTGACACCCAATCATGTTTACAAGACTAATTCATTGAGAAAGGCCTACCAACTCTTGATCATATTTGCATGATTCTTGTATGGTCAAGAGAGCATGAAACCCTTTCCACAGAATTGGGTGGTTGTGTTGTACCAGTTGGAAAATGAAGGAAATTCAACTGGTTGGATCTATTGGCTCTTCAACTGAAAGTGCATGTGACTAATTCCCGGAATCCACCCAAGGATGAGAAAGCGATATTCTATATGTCCACATACCTACTTGATGTAATATGTGCCCAACATCAGTTTCCTAGCATGGGTTGGACATGGACACCATCAGAGAATGTTGTGAACATTTATTGCAAGTTTCTTTTTGAGTGCAACTACCGAGGAGTCATGGTGAGGCTATCTAACCATTTCATCATCCTAGTTTACAAGTTGATCTTTGAGCAGGATCCACCTTGCATGTCCCAAGAAGTGATGCAGGCATTACTTAACATTTCAGATTGGTATGCCTCACCTGGTGGCACCTTCATCAGGATGTTTGGTGGAGAGAAGCCTTCGCATGTGCTACCAAGGTTTTCCATAGATAATTTGGTCATGCAAGAGGTTGCATATCACATCTCCACAGGGTTATCAACAAGACTACATAGGAGGAAGAAGGAACCATGGCTTGCTCTTCCTTTGTGGATTGGATTGTACGAGATCCAAAGCTTGAAGGATGCAAATGCCGAGGCCAAGGACTTAGAAAAGTTTGATTTCGGCACCAAGGACTACAATCCATATGATCCCCACTACATATGCAAGAACCACTGTGCGAAGGTGTATTATCCGAGACATTTTATTGGGTAGAGGAAGATCCTTCGAGGTACTATTACAACTCCTTTAGTCTCAATGAATCGAGAAGCATGACTATAAAGTGGAAAGCCACTCTGCAGGAAGAAACACCGCAAGAAGTAGCAATAAGAACAACAATGAGAAGCAAACCGATGCAGGACAAAGACAAGAGGAAGATTTTTTAGAACCTAGAGGCTAAGAAAAGATATAAGTTTAGAGGATATCCTCTCATTCAGAAAGCAACTTTGGCAGTGGAGGCAAAGAGGAAACATTGCATAAAGAGAGTAGAATAGAGGAAGAGAGAGAAGAAAATGTTGGAGGATGCAGAAAGGAAGTTGCAGGAAACAGAGAAGAAGTTGAAAGAAGAGCAGGAGCTAAGAAGGAGATAGAGGGAAGAGAAGAAAAAACATGAACAAGAAGAAGGGAAAGGCGCGATGACAAAGCAAACTGCACCTATACAGGTTGAGGAGTCAGAACAACCAGCAGATGAAGAAGAGGATGAGCAAATGTAGGTTCGGGAACTTTCTCAGCATATTGAGAAAATGGTTAAAGCAACATACATGGAGTTGGAACAAGAGCCACACGACCAAGATACCAACCTCATGTCGACAACATCTGAGGTCGCCCATCAGTCTCCACCACCTCCATAATCAGAACTAGTCCCGATCGAGCAAGGATAGGTTGCTCTCCTTGATTATGATTCAATGATGGATGTGTGCAATCCATCATTTGATAAGTCACAACAAAGGATTGTACAAACATGAAGAAAGCATCTCTTGGATGATCATGCATCACCTACACAGATGGAGGAAGATATGATTATGTCAAATGTTAGGAAACATCCAGCAGCCATGGTTGATTCCTCTAAGGCTAATGCAGAAGCCACGAGCTCGAGTGGAAAATTATTGTTAGGAGAGAATGATCAGTTGGTAAAGGAATCACAAGAGGCCAGGGTAGAGGGAAAAACAATCTGTAGGATATGCCATGGCAGAGATGAGAAAAGTGATACTTATTGAAGTATCGACTCTTGAGACCACCACGCGAAAACGTTATGATGGATTTTTCACTGTGCACAAGGTAGTTGTCCATCTAGATGGCTTTCATCAGCGGTGCATGAAGATTGCCCAAACTCTCAAAGACATACATGTTGCTATTGCACATATACAAGAATGGACAATGAAATACTAGGTTCATAATCGAATTGAACTTTTAGTACTACGTTCTTCTCACTTGTTATTATTGTTGCAAAGGTAATTTTAATTTCATCATTGACATGTGTATCTACACACTCAACTTCACTTTTTAAATATATTCATGCACTGCATCTTGTACGAAATCACTTTTTTCTTCTGCAATTTATTCAACTGTATTGTTGAGGACAATTGTCGTCTCCTTCTCTTGTATATCTTCCTTTGATTATACATGCTCTTTCACAACTTCTACAATTACTTTTATGATATCAAAATCTTTTAGTTCTCCCATCACAGCAACTACAACGCTTTGTTGATTGATGTTGCTCCCCCTTTCAATATATGCCATCTCAAAAATATTCCAAGCTTATTTGGACTTGGTTGTTGTTGCAATCTTGGGAGGAATGTTGTTATCCAATTCTCATTGAATGAGAAACAATTTTGTTAGATAATCCTTTTGTTTACAATGAGTTAATCGTTTTGATCTTGTATTATGGCCTCCTAAGTTGCTTGACTTGGGGTTCTTGAAACCCATTCAAAAGAATATACTACAAATCATTTAATCATAATTTGATTATCATTTTAATAACCCAAAATTCATAAATTTTGTCAACAAAAATAGATTACAAAAGATAAAAAAAATTATATTCATTACATATTGCAATAACATAATAGAAAAAAATTTCTTAAGAAAATAAACTCGTTTTTCCCAAATCCCTCCTTCTTATCTTACCCCTTTTAATTTTATTTTCTAATAAACCTTTTATTTTTATATTAATTTTAAAAACGCTTTTGAAAATATTACTCAATCACTTTAGTATTTTTTTTTAATTATCATTTAACTGAGTAATAACGATAACTTCACAACAACAAAGGGGTGGAAAAATGCCTTCATCACATAGTGGCAGTTCTATAAGCATTGGCCATAGGTTGATTTCTACCTTCTCTTGATCCCAACAAACAGTGGCAACTAGCTTTGGAGAGATGACTGTGGCTGTCCTTACAGTGGAAATGCCTTCTTCAATCAACTACTCACGATTCCCTCAATTAGCAACAACTAATAAAATGCACAACGAGGGATTCTTAATGGCGGTCGATTAACAAACACTCGATTCGATTTATCTCTCAATTTTGTTGTTCTCTACAAAATTGAATTCAGCCTTACTAGCTCCTTTGGTTCCTCTGGTTGTGATATCAATTTGAAGGATAAAGGAGTAAACCAAGATAAAATAGCCATAAAATAACCTATAATGGTATTCTATAATACCATTATAGCCTCAACTCTAAACTTCAATTTATTGAGGACACATTAATTAAATAGACTAAAAATCATATGAAGAATTTTCCAAAAAATCTATAAAGCACTGAGAGGGATAAAATCTCTAATTTGATCTCTAATAAGAGCATGGAGTTGACATGTGGCATATGGATCTTGTTCCTCTTCCAAAGGAACAAAAACTTGTTAGATGCAAATGGGTTTACAAAACCAAGTATGGACCAGATGGAAAAGTTGATAAACATAAAGCTCGTCTTATTGCTAAGGGTTTTTCACAAGTTGAAGGCATTGACTATACTGAAACCTTCTCCCTTATTTCCAAAATGAACTCTATTTGCTTTGTTCTTTCCCTTGCTTCCTCTTTCAAATGGGAAGTCCATCAGATGGATGTTAAATCTACCTTTTTGCATGGGGACTTGCATGAAGAAATCTATATGAAACAACCTCCTGGCTTTATACAACCAGACTCCAGCCTTGTATGTCAGCTTAAGAAATCCTTTATGGTCTCAAGCAAGCCCCTCGGGCTTGGTATGCCAAAATGGATAGCTTTCTTTTAGATATTGGATTTTCTAGGTGTCATTCTAACAATACAGTCTACATCAAGAAAGTGGGCAAGTCTCTTATCATTCTTGTTCTTTATGTTGATGATCTTATCCTTACTGGTAGTGATCCCAACCTTATAAACCATGTGAAGTCCAACCTTAAAAACAAGTTTGAAATGACAGACTTAGGACACTTGCATTATTTTCTTGGTCTTCAAGTCTTCAATCCAAGGAAGGTATTTCCCTTTCCCAGTCCAAGTATGCCTGTGATCTTCTACGCTAATTTCACATGGAAGATTGTAAGCCAGCCCCTTCTCCCTTTCAATCTGGAGTCAAACTTTTAGTCACTTGTACTTCCCCTGAAGTTGATGCTACCTTATATCGTCAGCTTGTAGGAAAACTTTTGTATCTGACCCATACTTGTCCTGACCTTTCCTTTTTTGTTGGCCTTATTCCCTGGTTTAAAAAAACCCACATGAAAGTCATCGGAAAGCAGCTAAAAGAATACTTCATTATGTTCGAGCTATAGTTTAGTTTGGGATTCATTACAGTGCAGAAGCATCTCCTCTATTGGTTGGTTTCACTGATTACAATTGGGTTGGTGACCCTGATGATCAGAAGTCTACTGCAGGTTATGTCTACACTCTTGGTTCTGGACCTCTTACATGGGCTTGCAGGAAACAAAGTGCCATTTCTCTTTCTTCAGCGGAAGCAGAATATCGTGGCATCATAGAAGCTAGTAAGGAAGCCTTGTGGCTTCATCAGATCCTGTCAGAGTTTGGCTTTCAGTAGCAGCATCCGACTACACTTTGGTGTGATAATCAAAGTGCCATTCAACTACACAAAGATCCAATCCAACATCAGCGCAGCAAACACATTAAACTACGCATGCAGCTCATCAGAAAGCTCACTAATGACCATGTTCTTGAAGTGCAATATTGTTCAACCGATGATCAAGTTGCAGACATCTTTACAAAGGCTCTCACAGAGGCAAAGTTTACTAAACTTCGATTTATGGTTGGAGTTCAGGAAGTTGTCACTAAGGGGGGATAGGCTCTAATGCCTCCTTCCTTCTCTCATTGTCATATTTGTAATTCCTTCAATCCTATCCCAAGTTGTTCTTAAGGGGGGATGTTAGGATATTCCGACACATAGGAAATAGTTAAGTATAACTTGATCTAGTTTAGAGTGGTAAAGTGTGTTTCTGTACTATGTACTTTTGTAACTTACAATCGACGGTCACGATATGTTCTAGACATGAAGTGATCCGACAACTCATTCTATCCTCGGTATTACCGACACTTGATCCATGGCTTGACACTTGATTGGTCCATGATCTCTATTTAAAGAGCATGGAGGGTCATTTGTAGTGTAACCATTCATGAGAGAAGCTTATGTAAATTTTCATTCTTTTATTAATAAATTGCCTGAAGTGGTCGCGTTGGCTCAAGCCATGGACTGTTTCCCTCTTTGAGGGTTTTAACCACGTCAAGAATACTGGTGTATTGATCTATGATATGTTTGTGAGCGATGTCCTTTGGTGTCCTGTTTGAGGAACTTACTGTGTAAATTCCTACACAAATCTCTAATCTCATTCCTAATCTCTAGAAATGCATGGAGTTGACACATGGCATATATAAGAGGGTTCGCATCTCTTGAAGTGCAAACCTTTCTTCAAGTTTTACACTTTAAAATAGGTTCACATCTCAAGAAATATCTCTAGCGCTACAAACCATTCTTCAAGTTGTTCACTTTAAAAGATGTTCACACCCCAAGAAATTTGATACCTCCCAACCCTTAATACAACTAGTCTTATAGAAGTTTGGCTCATATAAATAACAAACATAGATCCATGTTAACCCGAGATTTATAAAGTACCAAGAGGGATCCAATCTCTAAAGGTGCAAACCTTTCTTCAAGTTTTGTACTTTAAAAGAGGTTCACACCTCAAGAAATATATCTATCCGTGCAAACCTTTCTTAAGTTTTGTACTTTAAAAGCGGTTTACACCTCAAGAAATATCTCTATTAATGAAAACCTTTCTTTAAATTTTGCACTTTAAAAGAGATTCACACCTCAAGAAATATCTCTATAAATGCAAACCTTTCTTCAAATTTTATACTTTAAAAGGGGTTCACACCTCATGAAATTTAATCCCTCTCCACCCTTAATACAACTTTAATATGTAAATCTATACTATTTTAAAAAATTCTTTAAACTGTTAATGAAAAAATATATAAAAATTTTAAATCATTATACATTTAATGTTTAATATTATGTTGAATTATAATATTTCAATAATTAAAAACAAGAATTTGGAAACATTTTGATTGGTTAAATATTCTAATAATTTTATATAATTTTTTAGATGTGTAGTTTTAAATAAGTCAATATTTTTTTTAATTGTATTGTTATGAAACATGTTTTAAAAATACAAATAATTAGTAGTTTGAAATATATATTAATATTTTAAAAAGTAAAATGAGAAATCACACCACACCAATTTCTTATATAAAAAATAAAAAATCATGTTATAAAAGTTTTGTATATATAAATCATACCATTGTAATCTAAGTCGAAAATCATGCCACTGTAAAAAAATTGTTGTAAACATCTTGCATAATGCAATCCTTATTTCTTTATACAATTATTTTATTGGTGATGTCATGATTTATTCTATTTAAAATTTTGTTGGTTTATATTTATTTATTTAAAAGATAAATAATTATTTTTTCCCCCTCAAATACGCCGACGCACTTTATTTTAGGATTGAGTATTTTAATTTTATCTTTTTATATTTATTCCTTAAAATAATCAACATATATAACTTTATTTTAAAATAAAAAAGTTAAAAAAAAACACATGAAAACTCCCAGGATAATAAAGTTCACATTATTCACTATAATACTATTTTTTTAAAGTGCAAAAATGTAGAGATAAATTTGCATTTCCATAAATTTGATATCCTTAGAAAAAAGTCAAGATAATTTTAAAATAAGGAAAATATTTTACTAATAATGTTATTTTAATTTCTATGTCCATTATTATTTTATTTTATGAATTTATATTAAAAAATAATATATTTCTTATTTCTTATTAAAATATAATATATTTATTTTTAATAAAAAAATCGAAATGTTTTAATTTTTAATTTTGATTATTAACAACTATGGTTTCGACGATTTCATGGTCAGTACGATGATTTGATTGATAATAATGAAGATCACCTTAGATCAATTTTGGTATCATCATTATTGTCGTTAATATATGGGTGTATGTCATGGTAATGATGTACAATAATGAAGATGATGTTAGATAAAATTTGGTATCATCATTGTTATTTTCATTCTTATTGTCATTGTGTATGTCGTAGAAATTATTATTATTGTTGTGTATGTTGTGGAATCATCATCAACAACATTAATATCATTTATAATGATGAGAATTATCTGACATCAATTTTGGTGTATTTAAGATCATCATGGTCATGGTGGTGGTAATCATTATTGTCGTCGTTGACGATAGATAATCATCATTGTGGTTGTTATTGTCATCATCATTCATTGTCATCATCATCATTGTTTTCCATTATCATCGTCATCATCATGTATCATTGTTGTTTTCGTTTTCCCACCACCACCACCACTACTGTCATCATCATCTTCATTTTCATCGATAATGACATAAGGTAGTCATCATCATCATCATTTTCATCAATAATGACATAAGGTAGTCATCATCATCATCATCGTCGTCATTGAAGAACAAAGGAGGAAATCAAACAAACATTCACAAAATAACTCAGAAGAATACCACACACAACATAATAGAGATGCATCGACTAAATAGTTCCAACGCATGTCCGTAGAGCGGGGAACGTGGCAGCAGATAACCTAGCCAACTGGGGGGGCGGACAGGCAGGAAGAGACCTTGATATAAGGGGAGAGGAGTTAAGCCAAATGGAAGGGATGAGAAGTCTAGAAGAAATACTAAAAACTAAGAAGGAGAAGGGAGAAAACCCTTGATCGAGGTGTGGTAGGCACGAAGCAATGAAGGCAAGGGAGGTGGGCCATAGGGCATGGGGGGTCAAGGTGAGAGCAGACACCCAGCTGGCTCGAAGGGCAGAGGTGGAAGGGGACGGTGTCAGGCCACGAGTGTAGGTGGGGCAACAAGCAGTACAGGGCAAAGGAAGATGTAGACAAGGGTGGAGGTGAGAGATAGCGACCCAGTGTCAGGTGCAGGAGCGGGCACGCAAGAGCAGATGGCAAGTGGCAAGACGGAAGGAATAAGCCAATGGCAGGAGTAGTCGGCGATAAGTGTGGAGATATGAAAGGCAATTATGGCAGTTCCAAGGAAACCCCATCTCGAGTTAAACGAACGAGGGGAAGGGCAGTGGAAGGAGGACGAAGGCATGTGGAGTTTCCTTCAGACGGCAGGTGAGGCAGTTGGACAGAGAAACAAAAAGGTAAGACAGTTAGCAAAATAGGCATTTGCATGCAAAGGGCGAAGGCAGGACGTGCTGCGGAAGGTGGTGGAAGAGTGCTAAAGGACGTCGTGCTACAGTCAGGTTTCATCGGCAAGCCTTGTTATGTTATCTCAGCTCCCATTTTAGACTGCTTAGAAAAAATAACTTTTACGGAGGTTTACTGGTTAATGGATATGGTAACTCAAGATGCAGTAAGTGAAGAGACCTGTTCCTTCCGGGGATCTAACTCATTAACCTGGAATGATTCTGCCAGGAATGTCATCGAGGCGAGGGGGTTTGAGAACTCTGTAATGGGTCTCTGGGTACAAAGGACCTGCGGGACTTTGGCTTGCTAGGACATCCCTTGGGGTTATCACTATGGAGGAAGAATGAACTTTGTAGCTTTGGTTTGGTGGAGTCTATGGCCTGAAAGAGAAGGAGTTATAGTCATGGGTGGGAGGTCAGTTGCCTTCTTGGAACTGGTAGTAAGGCTATGTTCTAGCCGACTCAAGTCGAGCCCAAACCTAGCTGAAGGCCGTGGGTCCAAGGACAGAAATAGGGGTAGCAACTATGTTAGGAGAACAGTAAGGAGAAAATTCTGGGCCCACCCCTCTAATGGAAACCAAAATAGGGATGCCTGCACAAGGTTTCATTCCGAAAAGCCTCATCCCACCCATTGGGTTGGAGATAAGCAGGGGAGGGAAGAAACTTCAGTAGGGAGGGGAAACAGAGAGACCTTGTGGGAATGGGGAAACGAGGTTCTCCAGAATCCAACAAAGAACCAATGCAATGAAGAGAAGGACATAAGCCTCTTTTTCCCTAAGGAGGAAGGGGGGCATTCGAGTATTAAAGTGGGCCATTACAATTCTCCATGCCGGGAGCGGTTGGAAAAGCTCGGGCTGGAGAAGACTATGTTTACTATACTCAAAATAATTTTGACTAATAAAGAATTTTCACTGGTTTATGCTTTAGGTAATATCACTACCAGAGTGCAGCGAATTTCAGGGCATCAGAACTCTTTTAGTGCTCCAGGCCAGGAACAAGAGAGAAGCCCGGAACAGATGAGCTGCCAGAGAAAAAAGAAATTAAGCTGGAAGGGGAACAGGCTGGAAAAGGAAGGAAAAGAAGCGGGCAAGAGAGGTAATATAGGAATAGGCAAGGCAAAAGCAAAGTCAAAAGGATTGGAAGAAACCTCCAGCAGAGGACCAAGTAAAAGAGGAAGGAAGACCAGGAAAGAGAATATGAAAAACTTGATAAATGCATATGTGGTTGGCACACCACCGGAGGTGAAAGCACAAATATCCGAGTGGGAGAGGGAGCTTAACGACAATATAGAAAATCAGGAAATAGAGGCAGAAGAATGGGAAACCATAGTTAAAGACCCTGGGAGCACCAGAGGCCGTCAAACGTTGTTCCGACAAACAATTTACCAATACTGGGTAATGAAGAATATCCTAGCCAGAGCAATGACATTATATAAGGAACAAGAGGAACCGAAGGAGGCCAGACCAGCGGAGCTTAGTATGAAGGATTTGCACAGGGAGATTGTTGTTGTCCAGATTCAATTGTACCGAAACAATCTCACAGTGAACAAGATTGAACAGAGCATACAGGATATGAAGAGAAGCAAAATCCCGGGATCTAGCGCGAAAGCCCCAGCCCCGATGGACTTATCAGATGAATGAAGAAGGTCTTCAAATAGAATTTTGTTTATATGTTGGCTAGAATTAACTGTTTTAAGATGAATTCTATAGTAGATAAAATTGCCAATGTAGCCTGGATGATCATGAAAACTCTTTTCAAATTTTGGACAACATTCAATGCAGACAGGTGGTTGACAGACCTGGTTTCCTGCAGGTAAGTTGAGGCCACCTGCATTTTTTGCTAAAGTTATACTTATGTTCTGAAAATAGTAATAGAAAAAGATCTACCAAGCTTACACAAAAAAAAACATAATAGAGATGCGTCGCTCTAATTTGAATTCATTTAATTGATTGGGGATACATTGATTAAGTGTATCAGAGCCAAAGGAACTAATAAGGTTGGATTCAATTTTGTAGACAACAAGAGTTAGATCGGATCGATTGTTTGTAAATCCACTACTATTAAAAATAGTATTAACAAATTTTCCTATTTTTGGACCGAATTCAGATTAATTTGGTAACTATGTTTAAATAGGCTCAAAAATCATAAAGAGATTTTTCTTCTAGAAAAATATTTAAAATACTAAAATATATATGTTAATTTTAGCTCACACATACATGACTAATTATTCCAATTTTATTAGATACTATAAAATAACTAGAAATAATAAACACATTATCATTATTACTATTATCATTATCATTATCATTATCACTCTCACCACCATTACCATTTTCATGTAATGATAAAAAATTATGCCAAAAGATAATAATAATAATTATTTATTTTTTTCGAAATAAATTCAAAATTTAAAGTAATTTTAATTTTAGAGAGTTAATAAATTGATATTATTTTAAATGATTTTTTTATTTAAAATTTAGTGTATTAGAAATTAAATAAAATATTTTTAAATTCAAATGCCCTTAGTTAATTTTTTTTTTCCTAATTTAAATGTCCTTAATGTGAACTAAAATAGTAAAAAAAAAATTATAATTAATTTTTTAATAATAAATAAACTATAAAATATTATAATATTTCAAAACATTTATTGAAAAATAAATAAAATTAACTATTAGATAACTTTTCACTTGGTTTGAAATTAAATCATTTTAAAAGAATTAAAATGTTAAAAATAAAATTCTATCATTAATTTTGTTTTAGTTAATTTAGTTAATTTTATTCGCTGACAAAAAAATAAACAAAATTAACTATTAGATAACTTTTCACTAGTTTTGAAATTAAATAATTTTAAAAGAATTAAAATGTTAAAATAAAATTTTATCACAATTTTGTTTTAGTTAATTTAATTAATTTTATTCGAGGACAACTTAATTGACATAAATTTTTATGTAAGATATACAGTGAGAAATTCAAATCTCAATAGACTAGTTACTATTATCACTATTTTCCAAATTTCAAATTTAAGAACTTATATATTTATGAATTTCCTTAATTTTAGTCTAATTATTATAAGTTTTGGAGTTGGAGTTTTTAGTAGTTTAATTTTTTTTCATTAAATTTTATTTAAAATTGATTTTTGATTGCATATATGGATTCCCATTTTTTTTGTAAGTCAATGTTCTATTCATATAGGGAAAAAAGAGTATATTCGGTGGTTCAGAAAATAGGTGGTCTCACCTCAACCGGGTTTGTTGACTAAAATTTGCATCAGATGACAAAAATACAAAAAGGAAACTAGGGACATTGTTCATAAATGGTAGGACCAGAGGCACCAGAATATAGATAAAACATAAAAAATACCAAAGAGCATACTACTCTTCCGACGTGATGGAGGCAGGGTTATCCGGGGTTGTTCCTAGAGGAGGTGGAGGATGGAAGTCACACTGAACGTGCCCTTCAAAGTGTGCCATCCAAGTCTCTAGCTTTTCTACTTTCACGGTTAGTCTATTTTGGCCTCGCCAAACCACCATCAGTCTCTCCCAGACTTGGAAAAATAATGCATTCGGTCCAACGTTGCCATCTTCTATGCATGCTCCTCGCAATGGACTCTCTCATTCATGTCCACTCTTTCCATTAGGCTATTGATAAGTGCTCGACTGTTCTCCAAGAAGAAATGTTGGATACCCTACCCTTCGTTCATTTCGGCTCGACCAGAACCACGATTCCCCTTGCCACCCCGGGTTCCTCCACTTCTACGACTCATATTCTAAACCCGCACACCACCACCCCTACTGGAATCTTGTTTACCTCCTCCATGACCTCCACGCGCTCCCACACTAGTTAGTTGCACATGTTTAGTCAATTTAGTGTCCTAAATTGCTACATAAATTATCAATCTAGGTGTCGTAAACTAATGAAGTGTAGTGCACTATATGTGCTAAATAACCCTTTCTTACCTCACTATTTTCAAGTTTATGTTATTTTGGGGTTTTGTTCTTTTGAACTAGACCAGTCCTTTGAACTTCTTCTTTTCTGATTTCATCAAGTTCGTTCAACTGCTCCAGTCTATGCTTTTGAGCTTCTGATAGATCCATCCCCAACTTAACTGCCATCTTGAAAGTTTTAACTTGGAACTCAATGGGGAACGAGACTTGCTTTCCATAAACAAGCTCATAAGGTGTATGTCCTGTTGTGTTCCTGCATGTAGTTCTATAGGCCCACAAGGCTTCAGGAAACCTCTCTGCCCAATCTCTTCTATGTAGATGCATAGTCTTGGTGAGGATTCCTTCAATCACTTTATTTGTAGACTCCACTTGACCATTTGCTTGTGGATGATAGGGAGTGGATTTCCTATGCTTGATCTTGTACTCTTCCATAAGCCTCTCCATCATTTTGGATGTGAATTGAGATCCATGATCTGTCACAATTTCTCTTGGAACACCAAAGAGAGTAAAAATATCCTAAAAAACAAAACTAACTATTGTTTTTTTGTTAGCAAAAAGTAATGCTCTGGCTTCTACCCATTTGGTGACATAATCAGTACATACCAATATATACTTTTTTTGCTTAGATGGAGGATTAATTGGTCCAATAAAGTCTAAAGCCCATTTTTCAAAGGGTTCGATAAGTACCTGAGGTTGTAATGGCATCTCATTTGAGGGAGTAGGTTTCCCTACCCTTTGGCAGCTGTTGCACCAAAAGACATATTCTTTTGCATCTCGGAAGATGGATGGCCAATAATATCCTAAAGAAAGGATTTTATAGGCTGTCCTCTTATCAGCAAAGTGTCCACCACCTCATCATGACATGCTTTGAGAATATCAAGCATTTCATCTTCCCTAACACATCTTCTGATCATAAGATCTGGCCCTGTTTTATACAATTCGTTAGAGATCCATGAATATCTTGAACTATTTTGAATAATCTTTCTTTTCTCTCTAGGAAATAAATGTGAAGGTAACTTCCTTGTAACCAAATAGTTAGCAACATCTACAAACCAAGGAGTTTGAGTAGTTACTGCAAATAGATATTCATCAGGGAACTTATCCTCAACCAGAGAGTCTTCTTTGATATTCTGAATCCTGGACAAGAAATCAGCAACTATGTTCTGTTTCCCAGGTCTATCTAGCACAGTAATATTGAATTCTTGCAAAAGTAAAAGCCATCTTGTAACTCTACCATTAGTAATAGGTTTATTCATCAAATATCTAATTGCAGAGTGATCTGTATGAACAAAAGTTTCATAGCCTGTTATATAATGTCTAAACTTGTTAATTACATGAACAACAACTAAGAACTCTTTTTCAGTCACAGTATAATTCAACTCAGTGGGAGTCAAATTCTTACTTGTATAGTAAATGGCATAAGGAATCAAATCTTTTTGTCCCAGTACAACTCCTAGAGCTGTATCTGAAGCATCTGTAGAAATATGGAAAGGAAGTTTCCAATTTGGTCCTCTTAAGATAGGTGCTTCAGATATTTTTTCTTTCAAGGTTTCAAATGCTAGTTGGCAATCAGGATTCCACTTGAATTCACAATCTTTTGTAAGCAATTTGAAGAGTGGAGATGCTACTTTGGTAAAGTTTTCTATGAACCTTCTGTAATATCCTGTAAATCCTAGAAAACTCCTAACATCTTTTTGGCAATTTGGAATTGGTAACTTAGAGATGACTTCAACTTTAGATTTGTCTACTTTAATCCCATCTCCTGAAATGTGATGTCCTAAAACAATACCTTCCGTAAACATCATAAAACATTTTTCATGGCTTAGTGAAAGGTTTGTTTCTTTACATCTTTTAAGGACTTTTTCCAAATTTTCCAAGGCTTCTTCAAATGTGTTACCATAGACTGTAAAATCATCCATATATACCTCTACACAATCATGTATTAGATCAGAAAAAATTCCTAGTACTTCTCTTTGGAATGTTGCAGGTGCATTACATAATCCAAAAGGAAGCACTCGGTAGGCAAAAGTTCCCCATGGACAAGTAAATGTGGTCTTATCCTGATCCTCAAGTGCTACCTGAATTTGATTATAACCACTAAAACCATCCAAAAATGAAAAGTACTTTTTACCTGCTAATGTATCTAATACCTGATCTATAAAGGCAAAGGAAAGTGATATTTCAAGGTTGCTTTATTCAATTCTCTGTAATCAATGCACACCCTCCATTTACCATTCTTTTTAGGCACAATTACCAAAGGAGAAACCCATTGGCTATCTGAGATTGGGTAAATGAAGTTTACATTGAGTAGTTTTTGGAGCTTTTCTTTCACAATATCCCCAATATTTGGATTCATCCTTCTCTGAGGTTGTCTGATTGGTCTACTATTTTCCTCAATATAGATATGATGGATACAAGTCTTAGGGTCAATACCTTTCATATCAGTATACTCCCATGCAAATGCAGCAGAATGTTTTTGTAAGATTTTGGTTAGCTCCTCTTGTTGTAATTTCTCCAAATTTTTGTTTATATTCAATGTTCTACCTGGAAAAATTTCAATTGTAGAGCTACCAAACTCTTCCATAGAATAGAGAGACATCTGCCTAGATGACAAGTATTCAACATTAGAATTTACCTGAAATTGTGCATGATCATATTCTGAATATGTTTCAAAATTTTCTAATGTGTTCAAAATTTGACTATCCTCACTAATTTCTGATATAGTAAAGATAGGCTGAATAACATCCTCATCATCAATCCATTCCCTGTCATCTATTTCTGTGATTGCTTTTGCTGGAGGATACAAAGTGAATTTCTTTGTTGAACTACCATCAGAAATGTACATGTCACCAGATCTACAACTAATAAAAGCATCAGCTGTGGCCAGCCAAGGTCTTCCTAAGATAAGTGGGTGTCCTCCTAGGTTATTCTTGGGAGTTAAAATCATAAAATCAACAGGATATTCCCAAGAATCTAAGGAGACTGAAATGTCTTCTAGCACACCATCTAGTTTGATTACTGATCTATCTGCAAGTTGCAGTAAGGTAGGTGTGTAAAGAAGATTAGGAAGTTTAAGTTGTTCCATAGTCTGTATACTCATAATGTTTATTGTTGTCCCTAAGTCAATCAGTGTATTTGGAATTTCAATCCCATTTATGTGTGTCTTGATAATTGGACTTCCTGGATCCACATATTTCTGCATGGTAATCTTTCCCATCATGATATCTTCTATTTTTCCTACCAGGTGAATTCTTTTTGTGTCTCTTGGTTTTCTTCCTGGTCTTTTGATGCTCAACTCCTTTATTGTTTTTGCTAGAATAGGAATTTCTCGAATGGCTTGTAACAAAGGAATCTTGATACAAACATTCTTTAATTCATCTAGGAAGTCATAATTGGGCAACAAGATCTGTTTTTCCACTCCTCTATCAATTTGCAATCTCTCAGGAAAAGGAGGTGTAGAAGTAGATGCAGGTTGCTCAATTATAGGAGTTGTGTTTATTGACTCTTTTTGTTTTTCTTTTTGAATGTTTTGGTTTTGAAGGGATGTTCCCTCAAAACTTTTATTAACTTTCAGAGAGTCCTCCTCAGAAGAATCTTGCTCTTGAATATCTATAGAAGGTTTTTCCTTTTCTAAAATCCTACCAGATCTAAGTTGAACATCATTAAGATCTAGAGGAACAATCATGTAAGTAGGAAATTGTTGTCCTTCTACCATGTAAGAATTATGAGGGCTTTTATTATTGGGGTTTGGCAATGTTTGGGCTGGTAGTTGATTTGGTTTTTGTTGAAATGGAAGTAAGAGTTGAGGATTTTGACTTTGTTGTGGAGGTTGTTGTGGAAATGGCAATGAAAGGTGAGGGCTTTGATTTGGAAGTTGTGGTTGCTGATTTTGCTGCTGATTTTGTGGGGGAGGATAGCTCTGATAAGATGGAGGATATTGATAATATTGAGCAAATCTCCCATAAGGATTTTGTACCCCTTGTGCCCATGGTTGAGATTGATACTAATTTTGAGGTTGAGGCCAAGGTTGCTGCCAAGAATTCCAGTTTGGTGGGGGTTGAAAATTCATTGGATTGTTAAATCCTTGATTTTTCTACCCTTGCCAAGGTCTCCTTGCAACAAAACAAAGAGGTTCTACAAAATTTGGGACTACTTCCTCTTGAAAGATAGCCTTAAGACCTGAGATTGAAGGAAAATCCTTGGTCTCATGACTTTCTGAACAAATCATACAAGTTTCTATAATTTTTGCATCTAAAGGACATTCCCTTAGAGCATGTTTCTTTCTACATTTTGGACAAAAGATGGCTAAAGCATCAACTTCTGTTTTCTACTTGTTTTGGATTTTGAGGGTGTCTAGCTGCTCACTAAGGCTCCCTAAAATATTAGTTTTGAACTCATCAAGCATATTGCCAATTTCTACCCTACTTACAGTTCCAGTTGCATATTTGTTTGCTCTAATAAGAGAAGGATCTCTTGGTCCTTTCCTAGTTTTAGATTTCCCTCTTGAGAGATGGACACATAGTTCTGCTATATCATTCAATGGAAGTTGAGAGATGTCTCCCTTCCCCATCATGTTAAGGATATCTATCCATTCATCTCTAATGGCTTTCAACAAAAGAGCTTTCAAGGTCTCTTCATCTAAATTGTTCATTTTTTCTCTTTTCAAATTGTAGTTAAACCTCTCAAGAAAATCCTCTAAGTTTTCATCTTCCTTTTGCATCATTTTGAATACTTCATCCTTATGATTGGTAGGCATACAGTAATCCAAGTATCTATCCAAAAATTCTTGTTTCATATCATTCCAAGTTCTAATGGATTGAGTGACTAACCCCATAAACCATTTCAAGGCAGCCCCTTTCAGTGTTTAAGGGAACAATTTGAGTTTTTGAGAGTCTTCTAAATAGTCATAAGTTCGGCATAAGACTTCAAACTCAAACAGAAATGTTTCATGATCCTCACTTCTCAACCCATAAAAGTTTGGGAGCATAGATGGTGAAATGTTTTTCATTGTTGTATGTGTTTCCTCATCTACTATAGGGAATCCAAATGAGTTATCTCCTTCCCTATTTCCTCTGCCTCCTCCATTATTACCTCTACCTCCTCCATTGTTTCCTCTACCTCTACCCCCTCCTCCAAATAGTGAAAATTCTCCATCTTGCTCTTCTTTTGCCATGATAGTTTCCTCATAATCTTATGGTTCTTCTATTAATGGCTGATGAGAGAAAGTTTCTACTTCTTCTTCTTCTCTAGGTATTCCTACTTCTTCAACTACAATAGGCTCCCCTATAGAGGTGAAAAGGGGTTCCTCTCCTAGGTCTGGTTTAGTAGATCAAGTGGGAGAATCTTCTAACTGAGTTGTTGCCCCTTGAATTCCAGGAATCCTAAGGCTGGGAGTATGAGTCTGGGATGGATGTGCATCCTTTCTAATCTTTGGTGGAGTAGTTGCAATTGTGAAAACCGAACTTCTGCCCCTAGCTATAAATCTACCCCTAGAATCTCATTCTCTATGCATGTCATTATTTTGTTTTGTTGTTTCTGATTATTTTTTTTAGTTGGAATAACAATTCTTTTTTTGATCCTCCAGATCACACAAAGTGCAAGAGGAGAGCATACTCGAGATTTTTTTTTTTAATGAATGTAAGAGATATGCTACCTAGTTACACTTCCCCGACAATGGTGCCAAAATATTTAGTCAATTTAGTTTCCTAAATTGCTACATAAATTATCAATATGGGTGTCATAAACTAATGAAGTGTAGTGCACTATATGTGCTAAATAAAACTTTCTTACCTCACTATTTTCAAGTTTATGTTGTTTTGCGGTTTTATTCTTTTGACTCCTAAAGTTTTGCAATGTAATTGAAATCTTAATCTACTGCTGATAAAAACCTAGAAGAATGAAGTGAGAGTCTAAAAGTGCTTTTTAGGCCAAGTTTGGAAGTGGACTTTTCAAAACAAGAAATTGAAGACAAAGCTTATCTTCTTTATATTGTAATGGTTTCCAAAATATGAGCTTAAAAGAATCTTAAAACTGCTATCTACAAAATCAAAACTTGAATGAGAAAATGGAATTGCAACTGTCTACAACAAACTTAAGAATGAAACATTGAAAACAAAACTACTTCTGCTGTCTATTCTACTTGCAAAATTAAAGTCTAATGAACTACTGCAATTAAACTAAAGGAAAGAAACAAAACTGAAACTACAACTATACTATTTGTGAAAGCAAAACTAGATGAAGCACTGTTACCACTCTGCTATATAATTTAGGGAGAAATTAACTCCTTATGATAGCAACATTTGAGAGATTCCATTCTTCACCATTCTAAAAGAAGTAAACATTAAAAGTGCAAGGAAAAACTTAGTCATTAGTAAGGAATTTCACCACTTAGTCTTAGGTTCAACCATAAACGAAGGGCTTTTGTAAATATCTTTTTAAATCATGATTTGCTTAAATTAACAAGAAAATGGCATCAAACTATCTAATTCTAAACTAATGAACAACAAGTAATCTCATTTATAAACACAACACTTCGCCATTTAGTTTGAAGATCAATCATCAACGAAAGGCTCTAGAAATATTTGGTTATATCATGAGTGACTACACTAAGAAAGAAAAGGTACTGAACAACAAGAAATCTCATTCATAAATCCCATATTTCACCATTTAGTTTGAGGATAAACCATCAACGAAAGGTTGTGGAAACATACATTTATGTAATGAGTGACTATCCTAATAAGCAAAGGCATGAAACAAATTAAATTAAAAAAAAAAAACTAGCAACTCAGGAACAACAGAAGAAATGATGCTACTTGACACAATTTAAAAACTACAATTAAGAAACTAGAGCATAAGAGAAACTAAAGAACTACTTCTAAACTAGAATGCACCTATCTGAGTTAGTAGAAACAAGTGGCAAAAGCTGCAATGAACACAGTGTTAGAAACAATTATGGGCATAAATAAAAACACAATAAATGTACAGCTGAATGAAAGAAAATAACAAATGGAAATGTACAGAAACGAAAAGTAACCTCGACCAAGCAGGGGCCCTTTGCATGGCCTAGGACTAGCAATGCAAAATCACTTCACACGCTCAGGTATCAATATGGAAAAAAAATAGAGTTTTTATATTGAAAACAGAGTACTGAATGTCTCGTTCTTACAAATGGAAATTACACTATTTCATCATCAAAAGCATTAACTAGTTCTGCGTTCCAAACACTCAAATTTATATGAAAAATTCACAACTGTTTTTAAGAGAAAAGTCTTCTATAGTAGACACATGAATAGGTAGTGCATCTAGGAATTTAGTCTTCGATTGGCTCGAACAGTAAATCTCTAAATAGTGGCTGTTGGATTTGGTTATGCAAGTGGCAAACGACATCCTCATCTTTAGGAACATGCCTCAGATTCATTTACATGCAAAAACAAAGTTCTAGTTACTGTAGGACTTCTCTGTTGACTCTCCTTTGACCGGGGTCTTTCTGCTCGAATTTGATCAAATGGATAGGACACCATCCATGTACTGACATTTTCCCATCTACCCATGTGGCTCGTTTCTTCTATTGACAACTGTAACCTGCAAAAGTATGGAGATGGCTTCGGAATGGCCAATTAGATGCAGAATGTGGCTACGTTCCGTAGCTAAAAAACAAAACCCTATCCAAATAACACACATAATAATATAATTTGAAAATCACTAAAATGTACTCCTGGAAGCAACATGCAATAGCTTTTGATGGCTTAGAATGCATTGGCATGGGAAAACAAAGGAAGAAGGATGAAGAAATTGCCTAAAAAAGAGGCAGTTTTGGAACTCAACATCGCACATCCAACATTCTTGCCACCCCGACGAGGAGCCCCAATGGAAATTGTCGAGTTCACCACACCCACAGGGCCAAGGGTGGTTGGGGAGAGGGAACACCCATGCCGCACAGGGGTTTCATAATTCTTAAAGATGGCGAGCTGCTATGTTCAAAATCCACAGGTCAGACCCCCCACCATAGAAACCAAATGCCACCACCCACCACATGAGAGAAACACAATCCCATCACCCACTACTTGAAAAACACCACCACCATTAAAGAAACCAAATACCACTGCCCACCACACCAACACAAACAATTGAAAGAAAGACAAAGACAAAGTAGTTAGTTCCTGAGCACAACTTCCCCCAAGGTGGTGACCAGCCTCCGAATTCGCCTCGCAGAGACCACCCACCAATCCGACAAACACCATTGCACGCACGCCAAAGGTCACAAAATTGGAAATTGAAACTATTTTTCCACCACCACCCACGAAGTTTCCTATACTGTTGATTCCAGCTTCCACTTCTAGCCTGAGAAAACATGCTTACCATAAGCCAAGGTGAAATGGAATGGAATAGGTCTCAACCTACCAGCTTCCCATCCTTACGCACACAGACAATAACAAAGAGGCTTTGTAACATGGTCCAACTTGACGCACTGCTCCAAAAAATTCTCAGGATGGGTACACACAGACCATTCATACCAAATAACCTCCTGCAACGCTTTTGTTTTCTCGCTAGAGGCCACTACGAGGTCCGGCATCAGACCAGAACGCGGATACAAATGTCTGGCTCCCTCATCTTACCACGCCTTAACCATTCACCACCCCCAAACTCTAAAGTGATGTTAATACTCACACTAGTTGTCAACCTACTAATATTACTCCTCCCATTACATGCGCTTTGGTGAAGGGACCGAAAGGACTATCCCTCACCCCCACCCCACCTGTATTCACACATGAGGCTCCTCCTCCGGAATTCTTAGTAGGTCAACTAGGAAATTGTTTTGGGAGGAGGGGGACCAGTCTTGGGAAATTTCCTGGCCCTAAAGCTCACTACCCCAATTCTCTAGTTTGTCTGTCACTTTATTTCTTTCATGATCGACATGTTTGGTTATCACGTAATCAAAGGAGGAGAGTCTGGAGAGTATGTGTTCCCATATCAGCTCCAAACACCAACTATTTATGACCTTTGACAGAGGAGAACCATTAATCAGACACTGAAGCATGTATATAGCGATATGAGAGTCTCCAATTACTTGCAGCTTCATGATGCCCATATTTGTTGCTTTCTGCAAACCCTTATCCAAAGCTAGGTATCCAACCATGTTGTTGGTGGTGTGGCCGCAGGATGAAGCATAGAATCTAAGGGCCTGCCCTCTGTCATTCCAAAGGATTCCCCGAGGCCTACTAGGCCAGGGTTCCCCTTTGAGGCCCCATCAAAATTGAGTTTAACAAAGTCCCGCTGTGGACAAGTGAACACATTTGAAGAGATGTGTTGAGGCGCAGATCGATGGGTGGGGTCTGAAGAAGGGGGCTCCCTCAGGATATCTAGCACAAGTAGAATAGTGCATTCTCTCCCTTTCGCCTTCCAATCCTCCTTCGACCATGGTGAAGTCGATACAGTTTCCTTAATATTGCGAAGAACAATGTGCCAGACATTGACGGGGTGGAAATCTTCTGAGTGGAAGACTGCCCTCTTTTTTCCTTTCCAGATGTTCCATAGGACAAATCCTTGTGACAGGCACCATGCTCAATTGACAATTGGATTCTTGAACAGGGTCCATATCCATGTGTCTAGAGACTCCCGAAGAATGTTAATAGACCTGTGAGTGACTCCGAAGACCTCTGAGTGACATCTCCAGACTACCAGTGTCTTTGGGCAGAAATTTAGAAGGTGGTCGGCCATTTCATCCTCTTTACAACATAAAGGACAACAGGATGGACCGAGAAAGACCTTCTTACATATTTTATCCCGCGTGATAAGATTACCTTGTTTGATCAGCCGTAAGAAGAAGGATACTTTTGGCCAAAGGCGAGAGTACCAAATCCTTTTCCATAGAGGGTCTGGCTCTAGGTCTCCTGCAAAAGATTTCAATGAGTACACCTCTTTAAGGGTGAACATGCCTTGTTGTCAATATCCCCAGCGTAATCTACCAGGTTCTCCAATATTCAGAATTGGCCGCTGGTAGGGTATTGTAAGGAGGGCCTCCCAATTCAGAAGGGTGTCATGAGCAGGCCAATTTTCGGGGGATTTCCATTTTCTCCACTTTGAGCCCGACAGAGGCTCACTCTAGAAGTCTTGGACATAAGTCAAACCAGTCTGGGAGGTGAATTCCTGGAGACTTGCAAACTCTGGATTTTGATCGAATTTGCGATATTGCATCCATCGGTCGGTCCAGAATTTAGGTTTTATTCCAGTGCGGACTTCCAAGAAACCATGTATCTGAATGAAGTCTTGTTGTGCCTTGGCTCTGTTCGAAATCAAGGATCCTGATGGGAGGTCCTGGTGGTGGTGAAGGGGACTTTTCCAACCCTCAATCCCATATTTGGCTGCCGATATGTTCTTCCATAGCTCCTACACACCTTGGATCCAACACCACCACACCTTTGCACTGAGGATCATAGATAATAACACAGGATATTTTAACCCAAGGCCACCATGGGTCTTTGGTTTACAGAGCTTCTCCCAGACCACCAGGGCCCATTTGCGACTGATTTAGGCCCCAGAAGATAGAAATCGGTAGAACCTTGTTGTCATTTCTTTATAGATGCTACTAGGGGCCAAGAGTGCCGACAATTGGTATAAGGGGATTGCCTAAAGGATTGCATTTAACAACACCAATCTTCCAGCTGAGTTTAGAGCTCGGAAGGTACAACTCAAAAGTTTCTTGTCTATGTGGGAGAGAACTTCCTTCCACATGTAGCTCTTGAGAGATTTAGCCACTAGGGGGATTCCAAAATAGGTGCTGGCAAGTTTCCCGATTCTGAAGCCCAATGTTCTAGAACGGTGAGCTTGCACTCTGGCTTGAGTGTTGAAGAAGAAGATGTCTAATTTCTCACCATTTATCAAAGTGACTGAGGTCATTTGGAAGGTGTCCAAAATTTTCCCCAGCTGCTCAGCCTATTTCAATGTTGGCTTCACAAATAACATGTTGTCATCCACAAATTGTTGATGGGTTACCGGAGGGATTGTTTGAGAGATATGAATGCTTGAAACGGCCCGAGAATTCATCACTGCCTTAATGAGCTGACCCAACCATTCTACCGCCATAATGAATAAAAAAAGGGAGATAGAGTCACCCTATCTAAGACCTTGTAATCCTCGAAAGGGACGGGATGAGGCTCCATTCACAAGGATGGAGTTGAACAGAGTTGATATCAGGGATTTGACCCACCCAATCCATGCCGGGGAGAAATCAAAGACAACTAGAATTGACAAGAAAAAATCCCAATTCAAACGATCATAGGCTTTAGAGAGATCCAATTTTATAATCATACCTGGCCTTCGGGTAGAAGCTAAGGTGTGCATTATCTCATGCATAGCCAGAATTCCATCCACGATCTGCCGACCTTCCACAAAACTGGTCTGTTCTAGGCCAATGATAACCTGGAGTAAGGTTTTAAGGAAAATATTTTATTAATAATGTTATTTTAATTTCTATGTCCATTATTGTTTTATTTACAAATGAATATCAACAGGTTAATGATGTCCTTACACAGGTAGAAGACAAATTGAGACTCATAGAGGAGGCAAGTTTTAATGGAGGAGTTTTGTGAGCATTTGTTTGTTAATTTAGAATATGATGAAGTTT
The DNA here is from genome assembly GCA_031772625.1 of Pinus tabuliformis. Classification (NCBI taxonomy): domain Eukaryota; kingdom Viridiplantae; phylum Streptophyta; class Pinopsida; order Pinales; family Pinaceae; genus Pinus; species Pinus tabuliformis. Next base: position 2,009,499,232 of record CM062819.1, on the reverse strand, counting down.
TTATAGTAGAAGGAACTGGAGTGGATCATATCTCGAGCTTTTTTATGGAGGATGGAACAATATCATCTAAAGAAACAAATGAAAACATGATTAAGGTGAGTCTCATGCCTTCAGAAGGAAGCATGAGTGACGCTGAGATCGAACCTTTGGATGAGTGGCTTGCAGAAGACCTAAGAAATTAATGTTGCATGGAGGACGAGAACACAATTCAAAATAATTTTGAATTGTATGAAGAATCAAATTCTTTGGAACAAAGAATGGAAACCCAAAGAAGACGCATACATATTGCAAGGAAAAAACTGGAGGATGAAGGATTTATGTTAAAAAATAGTGAAGAAAGAGTTGTCCAGTGTGAGAAAAAAAGATATGAATAGTTTATTAGTAAGAGTTTTGTAACTCTTATAACAAAGAAGGATGTGCAACAACCTAAGGATAAGAATAACAAGAGTGGATATCAACCAAAGATAGAGGTTGGAAAGGTGATTGATGAAGTGTGTGAGTTGATGAGAATACCATCTAAAAGGAAGAGATACAGCAGGAAAAGGAGGATAGGTAATAAGGAAGATCAAATGACAGAGGAACTCTGGATCAATAGAGAAAGTGGGCAGCAACAACACAAGATATGGAATCTCAGAGAAGAAAAGACAATAGGGAAACATCACCACAACCAAGAAATAGACCAGTTACAAATTGAAGTTCTTAATCTATGAGGACCTTCAACATCACATCAAAACACAAGGTTAGGAGACCATGATATTTTTCCACATTGGGAGTCTGATGGAGGAGCATTCAACTTCCAAGTCAAAATTTGTTTTGACTAGACCTAGTGGTTTTCATTTACTAAGGGGGTTGGTTCCCTATTTGAATGTAATGATTAATTATTTATTTTCTCTATGTTTTAAAAATATTTTAGAGAAATATGTATTTAGGAATAGAAATTGTAATCATATCTATTACTTAGGATAGATCTTGGGAATCTATGATTAAGTTAGAGAAGAATGAGGGAAGTTAGATCTTTTTAGGGAAACATGGATTTTGATGATCTAGTTTAGGATATGGACTAAACTAGTTTTTATTCCTTTGTATTTAGAGATTAATAGTTAGATAGGAAAGTAGTGTACAAAGGTGTGTATGAAGAAGTTCGAGAGTATTGGATGATCCGAATTGGATCCATAAAGAACTGTCAAGGAACCATGACTATATTAGATCGGGACGAACATCAAAGAATTCAAAGATAGCGGTCAAAAACACCCTGAACCAATGGCAATGGCAGCCAGCATGGAACGACGAGGACCTCGGTCAAGCATGCTAACCGAGGCCCATGGAGTCTACACGAGAGGCCGAATTAGCCCCTGGGAGGCCCAGATCAGGAAATGGAGGTGGATTTTGATGCGTGATTAGCGCTTAGCGCTAATCGCGCATCGTTGGGTGAAAGGGTTCAAAATGGGGAAGCCCCGAGCACTCGGTCACATGGAAGAGCTGGAGAACCGTAGGCCGAAAGGCGAAAAAGTGCTAAAGGACAAGGCGGGACCTGCACTCTAGAAAACCAGCGGTATTGATCGGGGCGCCCTCAAATGGTAAGTGGTTTTGGACGAGAGCAGAGCGATTCCACTCAACGATCAATGTGTGGTAAGCGGAGGAGAGAGAAAAAGGCCATTGATCGTGCGCTAAAGGTCGAGAAAGTCAACCGCACGAAATGAGTGGATGGCATTGGATCTAGGGGATCTAGATCGAACAGTTGAGATCGCGCCCGATGGGGGGAAGCGGAATCGACGAGAGATTAAGCTGCAATTTAGAAGGATTTGAAGTCCATTTTGACCGCCACGGTGGAAGAAGACTCATTCCACGAATGTAACTAAAGAATCGAACCAATGAAGCAGGCTGGCACCATTTGCAGGAGGACATGTGGCCACTCCTTGAATGCTAATGATGACGCCGAACAAGGAACTCCAAGCGCAGCTGTAGAAGGCGATTCGATGGAGGAAATGAACAGTCTTGGAATGGATGGCCTTAAAGCCATGTACAAAGATAGAAGACACAAGGAATCTCGAGAGGAGGACGAGAGACAGAGAGACCAGAACCCCGAGAGGAGGATGGAACACAGAGAGAAGAAGACAGTGAAGAAAAAGTAGAATGGAAGACAGAGGGCCGAGCTGACCAAAGGCAGCATCGAGCATCTGAGAGCTTGAGAGATTCAATCCATCCCAGAGAGGATCTATCCGGACTAAGCACCACATTGGGCTCTCTCCACTATAGACCAGAAGGTCATAGAGCTGGTAGGCAATAGAGTCTGTGCACTCCAGTGGCTTGGGGAATCCAAGAACCACCCTGCCAAGCAAATCTGCTTCAGGTGACTCATATTGAGCTCCTACATTGTAATTCTCTACTTAAAGACACAATAAAATAAGGCCACCACTGAAGCTGTACCGGAGATGTAGCCATGGAGGATAGGGTGAACTCCTTATTAATTTCTTATGTTTTGTGTTTGCTTACTGTATTTCTCTGTTGTATTTCCATTTCAAATGTCTGTGTATTGGCAATCTGATCGATCCGTTGCTTAAATAACATAGACACACACACCAGCACATGAGTGTGTAATACCTTTATTCAATAAATCTTTAACTGAGGTCACTCATAGGGTGATTATCAGATCAAGTGGTATCAGAGCTTTAGGCTGTAAGTTTAGACAAGCTTGTGTTGGTTTAGCTATTGAATGCTCACTAGATCAAAGCTTAAATTAGGGGAAGGAGAGTTGGTGGAAATTAATCCTGAAATTGGGAGAGTCTATCCTCGGAAGACAATGTCAGAGGAAGGTTCTGTGGGGCCAGACCCTCAATTCATAGAAAGTTTCCTAGCTATAAAGTCTATGGTCAAAGAAATGTATAAGGACTTTAGAAAGCATAAGGTTGAGGATTCATCAGGTTCTAAACAAGATAAAGACGAAGATGAGTCTCACTTCCATGACCACTCCAAAATAAATGGGAAAGAGGAAAGCTTTCTCACACCTCCTAATAGCCCTGTGCATAATAAGAAAGCATCTTGGATTAAGCTAGATGTTAAATTTGATTTGCATATATATGATGGAGAGCTAAATGCTAAAAAGTTGGACAATTGGATTAGACAAATTGATGTGTATTGCAAAGCATAGAACATAGACTTAGACAAGAGTAAGATTCAGTTGGCAAGCCTATGCCTAGGAGGCACTGCCTTGGTTTGGTGGGAAGGTAGAACCCAAGATGATATGAAAAGACATGGTAAGACCATCTTTGTCTGGAGTGAATTTGTTTCTGCAATCAAAAAGCAAGTCTATCCATTGGCCTAAATGCAACAAGCCATGATGAGTTGGAAAACTCTTCGGCAGTTGAAAGGGAAAAGTGTGCAAGTGTATACTCAATAATTTAGAAAGAGAGCATTGATGTTGGGTATCTCATTAGACTCACCAGAGACTCTTTTGAATTACATTGGTGGTCTACACAGCTACATGAGGCATACCATCCTCATGTTCAATCCCACTAGTATAGATGAGGTATCTGTACAAGCTACTCATTTAGAAGCTAGAGGAAAGAATGGAAAGCCAGAAGTTGGGGGACCATCCCAACCCACTGCAAGCAAAAGCAAGGAGAAAAGAAAGCAAAAGTGGAAAGAAAGGAAGGCTAACACTGCATAGAAAAGAAAAGCTTCATCCACTCACTGTAAAAAGGATGGGCATGATGATGAACATTGTTGGATTCTGCATCCATAGCTAAGACCTAAGAAGTCCGAGGGCAAGAAGAAGAAGAATGCTGCAGCTATTTAGAAAGATTTGGGGTCAAAATTAGGAGACGAAACAACTATTGTAGCCACAGGTATAAAAGGTAAGAATTCTGAAGCATCTACTAGTAATTCTGCTCAATCTGTTATTGATGAAGACAATGAGAGAAAAAGACATGAGCTTTTCCATATTCGAGTTGTTTCCAAAAATCAAAAGATTGATACTTTGTTTGATAGTGGCTCACAAGTAAATTTAATTTCTGAAGCAATTGTAAAGAAATTGGGATTAGCAACTACACCTCACAAGAAACCATACCCATTAGGATGGTTGAATGATAAAGCACAACTACAAGTGACTAGACAATGCAAACTCAAGTTTTCGTTTGGGTCAGCATTTGTAGATGAGGTTGAGTTAGACATAATTCCTTTGGATATATGTGGAATTGTTTTAGGAAGCCCTTACTTGTATGATAGAAAGGCTATTTTCTATAGAGCTGAGAACAAGTATCTGCTTGTTAAAGATGGAATCGAATACTTTGTAAGAGATCATAAGCTCAAGAATAATTATACTCTCATAAACTTAGGGCAAATGAAAAGAATGATAAATTCATGCAAACAATTCTTACTGATGGTTGTAAAGGAAAAGAAACCTGATAAAACCAATGTATTTGAGGGCTGTAATGCTGAACAACAAGCTGATATAGAAAAGGTTGTTTCAGAGTATGATGTCTTATTTCAAGAACCTAAAGGTCTGCCACCCAAAAAGGGAATAGTACATGATATTATTTTGCAGCAAGATGTTCCATTGCCTAACAATGGCATGTACAGGTTGTCTACTTTAGAGAATGCTGAAATCCAGAAGCAGGTGCAGGAGTTGCTCGAGAAGGGCTTCATCAGGCCTAGCACATCACCATGTGGGTCACCAATCATTTTGGTGAGAAAGAAAGATGGCTCGTGGAGAATGTGCATTGATTACCAAGCATTGAATAAGATAACAATAAAAAATCGTTATCCCCTTCCTCGCATAGATGATCTTTTAGATCAATTAAAAGAAGTTGTTTATTTCACCAAGCTGAATTTGCACAGTGGATACCATCAGGTCAGGGTTGCAGAGCAAGATGCCTGGAAGACTGCTTTCAAAACAAAGCAGGGATTGTATGAGTGGCTGGTTATGCCTTTTGGCTTAACTAATGCTCCTGCTACTTTCATGAGATTAATGAATGATGTACTCAGACCTTTTCTTGATGATTTTGTTATTGTGTACCTGGATGACATTTTGATTTTTAGTAAAACGTGGGAAGAACATTTAAATCATGTTAAGCAGACATTAGATGTTTTGAAAAGAGAAAAAATTTCTGTTAAACTCTCAAAATGTGAATTTGGCAAAACATCTCTAAACTACTTGGGTCATATAGTAGGGGGAGGTGAATTGAAAATAGATCCCTCTAAAGTGGCAGTCATTGCAAACTGGCCTAAACCCAAGTTTGCTATAGAAGTGAGAAGCTTCTTAGGAGAAGCACAATATTGGAGGAAGTTCATTTCTAACTTTTCCACAATTGCAACTCCCTTACATGCTTTAGCAGGATTGAGCAAGGTGTTTCAGTGGGGAGGCAAACATCAGAAAGCCTTCGACACCTTGAAAAAAAAGATTAGTACAACACCTATATTAGCACTGCCAGATCTACAAATACCATTTGAGATCCAAACTGATGCTAGTGACTATGTCATGGGAGCAGTGTTGACACAGCACGGTAAACCCATATGCTATCATTCCGAGACTTTTAATTCTGCAGTAGTTAACTATCCTACATATGATAAAGAATTGTATGCATTAGTTCAGAGTGTGAAAAAGTGGAAACATTACTTAATGGGCAAAGAGATAGTAATACATACTGATCCTCAACCACTTCAATATCTCCACTCCCAAACTAAGTTGCAGCAATCAAGACATTACAGATGGATGGGTTTTCTATAACAGTTTCATTTAGTCATCAAATATAAAAAGGGCATACATAACAAGGTTGTAGACATGTTATCTAGACCCATTATAAATGCATCTACCATACTTAAGCATAATTCTGTACTACATGAAAGCTACATTGAACAATATGCTCAGGATATGGACTTTAAAGATGTATATGCAACTTTAAGTAAAGGTAAAAGAGTAGAAGAATTGGACTATCATGTGAAGGACCGACTCTTATACCATTGTGGGAAACTCTGCATTCCACAAACTGAGAGAGTAAAGATAATTAGGGAAGCACACACTTCTCTGATATCAGGTCACTTTGGGGTAAGTAAAACAGTTGCATAGTTGCAAAGATTTTGTTATTGGCCGAAAATGACTGAGATAGTTTCTAGATATGCAAGAGCGTGTGCTATGTGTGCTAAAAGCAAGCCCAACAACATAAAACTAGGCTTGTACACTCCATTGCCAGTTCCTTCTCACCCTTGGGAAAGTATTTCCATGGATTTTGTTGGAGGACTACCTAAATCTAGGAAAGGTCATGATTATTTATATTTTGTTGTGGATAGGTTCAGCAAGATGTGTGTGTTGATACCTTGTAATAAACAGATTACAGCTAAACAGACTACAAAATTATTCTTTGAACATGTATGGGTTCATTTTGGATTACCCACTTCTATTGTATCTGATTGAGACACCCGATTTGTGGGGAAGTTTTGGTCCAGTCTATGGGAACTGATGGACACCAAACTGAAGAAAAGCACAACTTTTCATCCACAAACTCATGGCCAGACAGAAGTAGTTAACAGGACAGTGATCCAGTTACTGAGAGGATATTGCAGCCAACATCCTAAGCTTTGGGATGAACACTTGTGTTATGTGTAGCATGCTTACAACAGAGCAAAACACTCTTCTACACAAAGATCTCCTTTTGAGACCTGTTTTGGTTTCACACCAAGGTCTCCCTTGGATTTTGTCTTTGGTAAAGATACCATGGTTGATGGACACAATGATGTGGATAGGGAAACTGGGTTCATTGAACAGATCCAGGAGATCCACCAAGCAGTACAGGAATAGCTGGAAAAGAGCCAAGCCAGATACAAGGCTAGGCATGACAAGCATCAGATGGAGCATAGTTTTCAAGTTGGTGACCAAGTCTGGTTGTATATCAGCAAGGAAAAAATGCAAGGTGAAGGTAAAAAGCTAAAGCCTATTAGGTATGTACCCTTTAGGATACTTGAGAAGATTGGTGAAAATTCTTTTTGCCTTGATCTACCAGCTTACATGCACATCTACTCAACGTAAATGCAGAATGCTTGAGATTGTTTGAACCTTCAATGATTGAGGACCCTGAAGAGCAAAGCCAATTACCTTCTATTGATGACCTGCTACCTGAATATCTTAATGAATTGCAAGAAGACACAGTGCTAGACAGGAAGGTGAGGATAACGCGCAGGGGAGATGTGGAGTACCTCAGGATTGGGCTCAAAGGTTCAAAGCCAAGCGTGCAAAATGGATTGAGATTGGGCAAGTGAGAAAACAGTACCCTCACTTAGTCGATGCTTGAAAACCAACTTTTGGTGGTCCAAAAGCTTTTTCAGTGGGAAGGCCGTGATTCGAATTGGATCCATAAAGCACTGTCAAGGAACCATGACTGTATCAGATTGGGACGAACATCAAAGAATTCCAAAATAGTGATAAAAAACACCCTGAACCAGTGGCAATGGCAGCCAGCGTGGAACGATGAGGACCTCAGTCAAAGCGCGCTGACCGAGGTCCATGGAGACTGCGCGGGAGGCCGAATTAGCCCCTGGGAGGCCCGAATCGTGAAACGGAGGTGGATTTTGATGCGCGATTAGCGCTAATCATGCATCGCTGGGCGAAAGGGCTCGAAATGGGGAAGCCCTGAGCACTCGGTCGCATGGAAGAGCCTGAGAACCATAGGCCGAAAGGCAAAAAGGTGCTAAAGGACAAGGCGGGACCCACGCTTTGGAAAACCCGTGGTATTGATCGGGGCGCCCTTGAATGGTAAGTGGTTTTGGATGAGAGCAGAGCGATTCCACTCAATGATCAATGCGTGGTAAGCGGAGGAGAGAGAAAACCACCATCGATCGCGCGCTAAAGGTCGAGCAAGTCAACCGCATGAAATGAGCGAATGGCGTTGGATCTGGGGTATCCAAATCGAACGGCTGAGATCGTGCCCAATGGGGGGAAGCGGAATCGACGAGAGATTAAGCCGCGATTAGAAGGATTTGAAGTCCGTTTTGACCGCCACGGTGGAAGAAGACTCATTCCACGAATGTAACTGAAGAATCGAATCGACGAAGCAGGTTGGCACCATTTGTAGGAGGACATGTGGCCACTCCCTGAGCATAGATGATGACAGCAAACAAGGAACTCCAAGCGCAGCTGCAGAAGGCGATTCGATAGAGGAACTGAACAGTCTTGGAACAGATGGCCTTAAAGCCATGTACAGAGACAAAAGACACAAGGAATCCCGAGAGGAGGATGAGAGACAGAGAGACCAGAACCCCGAGAGGAGGACGGAACACAGAGAGAAGAATATAGTGAAGCAAAAGGAGAACGGAAGACAGAGGGTCGAGCAGCATCGAGCATCCGAGAGCTTGAGAGATTCAAGCCATCGCAGAGAGGATTTGTCCGGACTGAGCACCACATTGGGCTCTCTCCACTGTAGACCAGAAGGTCACAGAGCTGGTAGGCAACAGAGTCTGTGCACTTCAGTGGCTTGGGGAATCCAAGAACCACCCTGCCAAGCAAATCTACTTCAGGTGACTCATATTGAGCTCCTGCATTGTAATTCTCTACTTAAAGACACAATAAAATAAGGCCACCACTGAAGCTGGACCGAAGATGTAGCCCTGGAGGATAGGGTGAACTCCTTATTAATTTCTTGTGTTTTATGTTTGCTTACTATATTTCTCTGTTGTCTTTCCATTTCAAATGTTTGTGTATTGGCAATCTAATCGATTCGTTGCTTAAATAACATAGACACACACACACCAGCACATGAGTCTGTAATACCTTTATTCCATCAATATTTAACTGAGGTCACTCATAGGGTGATTATCAGATCAATTCGAGGGCTAAAAAGGGACATAAGGCAAAGAGGGCCATTTGATGTAAATATGGCCAAGAAAGTTTTTTGAAATATATGTATATATTTACCCATATAGGAAATGAATTGTTTTTGTGTGAAATGCATGAAATTGAGTATTTGTCAATTTTTGAGAACATTGTTATGGTGTGGAATTAGTCATTGTAACTATAGCTAAGGTTGAAATACAAACAGGTCACGAGAAGCTTAGGAGGGATCGTTGCAGTGAAATAAAGATGCTTAAGAAGTCTAGACCATTGTCAATATCAGAATTGTGCAATAGAGGCGTGACAAATTTTAATTTAAAGGATTGAAAGGATCACAGTATGATTGCATACTAAGAGGAGTACTCCCCTCGATCTGAGATCCAAGTATAAAAGGGTCATAGAAATGATGGGAAAGCTAAGAATTAATAGAATTCAGAAGAAGATAAAAAAGAAAGGTAGTGCAGAGATCAAGAACTAGAGTGTCACCGTGGGAGGAGTACATAGGAGACTAATACTTAGTCACTTTTATATTTTTGAAAAATTCCTCAATGGAAGAAGGCCGAGAACTGAAGTTTCATTAAAATATAGTGTCAGGAGAAAAAAACTGGCAACGTTGGGATAGAGATTTTATTCGGTAAGGATAAGAAAATAGTCTCTTGACAGCACTGGGCTGAAGGCTTATACCCGACGACTTTACTAAGTTAATTAACGATTGAGCGGGTGGGTTTATGTGGCCTCCACAAGACGGGTTATTAAGTTGGACCCACCTGGAAATTACAACCCAGCAACTTTTTATCTCTCCTTTAACCATCAAGTCGGGCTTAGATGAGCGGGCTCACATGGTGGAGTGGGTCCCACCCGCAGGTTCTCCATCTCGGTGACTTTTGTAAACCCTTTAACCATCGTGACAAGCTATTGATGACATCTCAGGTCAATACTCCATAACTCGTAGCCTGAAACACTAAGATACATCCCCAATCTTGAGATCGAGGTTCTAATCCTTCTTATCCCCATTTATTCAACAATAATGCCCTTAAAATCAGTTTTCAAATTTAACAAGGAAGGATCAGATTCATATTTTTGTGCTCTCTACAATACTTGGGTGTGATCAAGGAAACACCAGAGCATACCAAGGCTCTGTTCCTTAAAACCCATATGCTCCTTTCTCTTCAAGTTTGCTGAATGTATGAGAACGTTGGGGTTGAGACTAGGATATGATTTCCTGGAATAGGAATGGAACTTAGGGATCAGGAACAGAACTGGTGAATAGGAAACCTATACTCTGTTTCACACAGGCTGAAACAAATTGTGATTTCAAAATTCAATACGATTTATGCTCCATCTTCAGCATTAATATCTTGTGCCTCTCTGCTCTTGACATGATGACTTTGACAACATTCTTCTCCAAGCACATTTCCCATGACACCGAATTCAACATTCGATTTCCTTCCTCTAACCCTGTTTTGACCCAAGCTATGAAACTAAGGATCCCAACACGCAATTCTGGATACCTTCTAACATTGTTCTGTATTCCTTCAACTTACAGCTCCAATCCAATCCTCAGTTACGCATTTCACTTTGGCTTGTTTCACTTTGGCTCCAATTCCTCAGGAACCAGACTTCCATGATAAATCTTCATGCTGGTTTATAACATTCCAACTCCACACACGCAGATCTTCCCATCTGTTGTTCCAGCAGATTATAACACAATTTCTACTTTCCTTTGGCACTCAGATTAAATTCAATATGGATCGTTGAATGTTACTCCACTCCACCTTGCAATCAGACTTCATCTCTAGGTTTGCTACACAAAGCATTTAATTCTGATGATCCACACAACATCGTGCTCTTTCCCTCTTATTGATACCATATACAGGTCTAGCGTAAGGTCAATGCTACCCTTTGACTTCTTTATCAGTGTATCTACACCCTCCATAATCATGCAATTATCTCCAACAGTACTAGAACGTTTCACCGTGATCATAATTTGATCTCCACTTGGCCATATCTTTTCTTCTTATCTGTGCTTAGGTCCTTTGTCAATTCTCCTCGAATTCATAAAGGAGGCATTAGAGCCTGTGGTGTCAGAGCTCTGATACCATGTAGGAATTTACAGGGTAAGTTCCTCAGACAGAACACCAAAGGACACCGCTCACAAACAGATCACAGATCAATACACCAGTATTGTTGATGTGGTTAAAACCCTTAAAGAGGGAAACAGTCCACGGCTTGAGCCAATGCGGCCACTTCAGGAAATTTATTAATAAAAGAATGAAAATTTACATAAGCTTCCCTCATGGATGGTTACCCTACAAATGACCCTCCATGATCTTTAAATAGAGATCATGGACCAATCGGGTGTTAACCCGTGGATCAAGTGCCGGTAATACCGAGGAGAGAATGAAACATCGGATCACTACATATCGTGACTGTCGAATTGTAAGTTACAAAAGTACATAGTAAAGAAACACACTTTACCTAACTCTACACTAGACCAAGTTATAGTTAAATATTTCCTATGTGTTGGAATATCCTAACATCCCCCCTTAAGAACAACTTGGGATAGGATTGAATACGACGCAATAGGAGAAGGAAGGAGGCATTAGAGTCTATCCCCCCTTAGTGACAACTTCCTGAACTACAACCATAAATCGAAGTTTAGTAAACTTCGCCTCTGTGAGAGCCTTTGTAAAGATGTTTGCAACTTGATCATCTATTGAATAATATTTCACTTCAAGAACATGGTCATGAATGAGCTTTTTGATGAAGTGCATGTGTAGTTCAATGTGTTTGTTGTGCTGATGTTGGACTAGATCTTTGCATAGTTGAATGGCACTTTGATTATCACACCAAAGTGTAGTCGGATGCTGCTGCTGAAAGCCAAACTCTGACAGGATCTGACGAAGCCACAGGACTTCCTTGCTAGCTTCTATGACACCACGATATTCTGCTTCTACTGAAGAAAGGGAAATGGCACTTTTCTTCTTGCAAGCCCATGTAATATGTCCTGAACCAAGAGTGAACACATAACCTGCAGTAGACTTCCAATCATCAGGGTCACCAGCCCAATCAGAATCAGTGAAACCAACCAATAGAGGAGATGCTTCTGCACTGTAATGAATCCAAAACTGAACTGTACCTCGAATATAACAAAGTATTCTTTTAGCTGCTTTCTAATGACTTTCATGTGGGTTTTTCATAAACTGAGCAATAAGGCCAAAAACAAAGGAAAGGTTAGGACGAGTATGGGTCATATACAAAAATTTTCCTACAAGTTGACGGTATAAGGTAGCATCAAATTCAGGGGAAGTACAAGTGATTGAAATTTTGTCTCCAGAATGAAAGGGAGAAGGGGCTGGCTTACAGTCTTCCATGTGAAAATGGCGTAGAAGATCACATGCATACTTGGACTGGGAAAGGGAAATACCTTCCTTGGATTGCAAGACTTGAAGACCAAGAAAATAATGCAAGTGTCCTAAGTCTGTCATTTCAAACTTCTTTTTAAGGTTGGACTTCACATGGTTTAGAAGGTTGGGATCACTACCAGTAAGGATAAGATCATCAACATAAAGAACAAGAATGATAAGAGACGTGCCCACTTTCTTGGTGTAGACAGTATTATCAGAATGGCACCTAGAAAATCCAATTTCTAAAAGAAAGTTATCCATTTTGGCATACCAAGCCCGAGGGGCTTACTTGAGACCATAAAGGGATTTCTTAAGCCGACATACAAGCCTGGAGTCTGTTTGTATAAAGCCAGTAGGTTGTTCCATATAGATTTATTCATGCAAGTCCCCATGCAAGAAGGCAGATTTAACATCCATTTGATGGACTTCCCATTTGAAAGAGGCAGCAAGGGAAAGAACAAGGCAGATAGAGTTCATTTTGGCAACAGGGGAGAAGGTTTCAGTATAGTCAATGCCTTCAACTTGTGAAAAACCCTTAGCAACAAGACAAGCTTTATGTTTATCAATTTTTCCATCTGGTCCATACTTGGTTCTGTAAACCCATTTGCATCTAACAAGTTTTCATCCCTTTGGAAGGGGAACAAGATCCCATGTATCATTTGCCAATAATGAACGATATTCTTCATTCATAGCTGCGTCCCAATCTAGATGGCCTGAAGCTTCTGCAAAGGTGTCAGGATCATAATTAACTGAAGCTTGAGCCAGTAAAGAAGAGGCTCCATCGAACTGAGAATGTGTACGTCGCTGATCTGTAGGATCACTGGCAAGAGAACTTGCTGCATCTCGAGTAGCACAAACCCATTTTGGAAGCTGAGGAGCTGAAGGAGGATCCTAAGAAGGTGGGGGAGGATTTTCATCCTCGCTGTCATCATCTGAAGAAGAAATATTTTCAGAAGTAGAAGGGATAGAGAGAGGTGGCACATCCACCGAACTAGGCTCGTAGGCCGATATATTTTCAGCAAACTTTACATCTCTTCTAATGATAACATTTTTGGACTTAGGTGGAATAATTATGTATCCTTTGACATCTTCAGAATATCCAACAAAAATACATTTTTCACTCTTAGGTTCTAAAGCTTTATGTTTCTCATCTGGAATATGGGCCCATGCTTCACTTCCAAAAACACGAAAGTGACTTACATCTGGTTTAATTGAGCTCCATGCTTCTTCTGGAGTGATATTCTTTAAAACCTTAGTAGGAGTATGATTTATTATGTAATTTGCACAGTTAATTGCTTCTGCCCAAAAATTAAGACTAAGTCCTTTATATTGAAGCATACAATTATCCATTTCCTTTAAGGTGCGATTCTTCCTTTCAGATACACCATTTTGTTGCGGAGTATATGGAACAATATGTTGCATTTGAATTCCATTCTCAGTGCAAAAGTAGATGAATTTTTTGTTAACATATTCTCTACCATTATCAGATCTTAGCTTAAGAATTTGATGTCCAGATTGTTTTTCAACAAAGGCCTTAAACGCCAAGAACATGTTAAATACTTCACTCTTGAGTTTTAAGAAGTATATCCAAGTGCGTCTGGAGAAATCATCAATGAAAGTTAAGAAATACTTGTAGCCAGAGAATGAAACAACTGGAAGTGGACCACATAAATCACTATGCACAAGTTTTAAAGGGGCTGAGGCGTGCCAAGAGGCACATTTTTCAAAACTATCCTGATGATGTTTTCCGAGTACACATCTGAAACAAACACCATCTCTGCAAGATACCATTGGAAGACCTGTCACCATATTTTCTTTACATAGATTCTGAAGGGAGCGATAGTTTAAGTGACCAAATCGCTCATGCCAAAGTTTTCTCACTTCATCATTATGAGCAACAAATACTGAGGGAAGATTTGATGACCCAAAGTTGTTAAACTTATACAACGTTGTAGAATCATCAGTAATGCCAGTAGCTAAAATCTGTCTAGGATCTCTTAGGTCCTTAATTACAACATCGTGAGGTGAAAATTCAACGATTTTACCTTCACCTGAATGAGTTATTTGATATACAGATAGAAGGTTGCAGGATAAGGTTGGAACACATAATACATCATTGAATTGACCATTGTATATATGAACAGTTCCAGTCCCTACAACACTAAGAGATCTATCATCACCAACATATATATTTTTGGTGTTACAATCATTTAAAGAAGAAAACATGGCTTTGTTTTTGGCCATGTGATAAGAAGCTCCAGAATCAATGAGCCACTCATGAGAATGAGAAGAAGAAGATACATTTAGTGCATATACAGACAGAGATGCTTGACAACCACATGCAGAAAGTGCTATTCCTGAAGATGAAGTTGAACTTGTTGAGTGCTCCAAATGGATGTTATGCTTCTTCATTTCTGCTTCCAAGGCTTCCATCTTCTTAAAGCATTTGGATTCTAAGTGGCCATCTCGATTACAAAAGTGGAAATGTCTATTAGTCTTCTTCCCTTTGTTTTTATTTTCCTTATCATTTTGTTGAAATGATTTTTCATTTTGAGACTGAAATGGCTTAGGACCCTTGTTTGGTTTAGGATCATTATTTTTAGGATATGGCTTCTTAGGATTATTTGAATTGGGTTGCTGTTGGGCGGCTAAGGCATTCTTAGAAGAGTTTCCAAGATTAGGAAGACCAATATGTAAGAGTTTTTCTTGTTCTCTTATTAAAGAATCACAAAAGGCATCAAAGGAAGGGGACTTGTAGTCTTGTCCTTGAGAAATGAAGGCTTCTCTTGTAGAATGGAAGGTGGAAACAAACACAGAGTAGTTTGGTCCCAACTTAGTAAGAATGGAATAGATAAGGTTACCATCTTCTTTCTTAACCTTAACACCTTCCAAGAGAAGTGTAAGGGTCTTGAACTTGGACAAACAATCTTCAATGGAAGAAAAATTATTGGGGTCCAATGTAAGCAACTCATTTTCGAGTTGATGGGCTCTAAGTTCATATTTAATTCCAAAAACTTTAGTGATCTGTTTCATTGCTTCATTAGGAGTATCAAGTTCTGCGATATGGAATCTAAGGTCTGGAGAAATAGACATCCCTATCAACCCACGTGCTTGATCTTGCCTATTTTCCCATTTTGCTGCCTTATCTTCATCTTTTGGTTTGGTTTCTTGGCCTGAGGCTATTCTGTAAAGACCTTTACTTCTAAGTAAATCCACAATGTAGGACCACCACTGGAAGTAGTTGGTGCTGTCAAGAATAAATTGGCATGGAATTTCCATTTTACTAGAAATTGAAGCTATATATGCTGAAACTAAGTGTTCTAATGGAAAGATCTCAAAAATTAGGCTGATTTAAAAAAAACGGCTCTGAAAACAGCTTTTGGATGAAGAAATTATGGTTTTTTGAAGAAAAGTTGTTGAAGATGTCGACGAAGTGCGGGAATGTGTGGAAATGAATGATAATGTTATATTTAAAAAAAAATCCGCCCCCTTTCCAAACTTAATCTAATTAGCTCAACAAAAAGAAAGACTTGAACTCAAGACCTCTATTCTCATAAAGTAGCTTTGGACCAAGTGAGCTAGATTAAAAGGTTAGTAATTTTTGGAAAAGAGGAGGGGTTTTTTTTAGTCACCGAAGCTTTGGGGTGCTTTCTTACTTGAAAAAACTCTTTTTTTCCTACAAAACAAAAAACACAAAACCCAACACGGACATACAAAAAAACCTTATGGCTCGAAGTTAGCTTTACCCTGAAACTAAATATTTTCCTCAATGTTTCTGATTTTTCGAGATCACACTAAGGCCTGGTGGAACCGAGCATACACATGAGAAAAATCCTTCCTTTATGTTTCTAATTTGCCCAGATCGCACAGAGTCATGGGGAAAAGAGCATACGCAAAAATGAAAGGTATAGATCCGATAATAAAAAAAACAAAGAGTTAAATAAATCGAAATAAACAGAGAGAAAATAACTAAAAACTGCAAATAAACACTGTATATCTCCAGATCTTAAAAATGACGTAGCTAGGGCTACCGGAACCCTTTTCGTGTCAAACGAAAGGGGTTCCTCACTGGAACAAATGCTCCTAACACAATAGAGCAGTCCTCTCGGCCTGAAAGCAGTTAGTAACAGTAGATATAGGAAACAACAGTCGGATCCAGTTCTACCAGCTTCAGATTTGGATCACCAACGGATGCAACCCTCAAATAGCTTTGATACCATGTAGGAATTTACAGGGTAAGTTCCTCAAACAGAACACCAAAGGACACCGCTCACAAACAGATCACAGATCAACACACCAGTATTGTTGACGTGGTTAAAACCCTCAAAGAGGGAAACAGTCCACGACCTGAGCCAACACGACCACTTCAGGCAATTTATTAATAAAATAATGGAAATTTACATAAGCTTCTCTCATGAACGGTTACCCTACAAATGACCCTCCATGCTCTTTAAATAGAGACATGGACCAATTGAGTGTTAAGACACGGATCAAGTGTCGGTAATACCAAGGAGAGAATGAACCGTCGGATCACTACATATCGTGACCGTCGGATTGTAAGTTACAAAAGTAAATAGTAAAGAAACACACTTTACCTAACTGTACACTAGACCAAGTTATACTTAACTATTTCCTATGTATCGGAATATCCTAACACTTTGGTTCCCTTTTTCTGTGTGACTCTTCTCTTAAGTTATTCTTCCGCGCGCTTCTTTAAAACTACTACTTCTAAGCTTTGTGCTGATTTCTTTAATCAGATTCATATAGTCCGACCACTATCATCCTCTGTATTCCTTCTCTACACTCATTCTTTGCTCAATATTCTCATATATATATATATATATATATATATATATATATATATATATATATATATATATATATATATATTAAACAGAGTTCTCCACTACACACATAATTTATCAATTAATTTCTTAATACACACTATATAACTCAGAAAACGAATCTCTGTATTAAAAAACAAATGTATATACAAAAGAGTCTTTCTCTCGTTGGCCTGATTTTCTAATCAATGGCCTTTCTCTTCTCACTACCCGTAGGCTACAATCCAAACCCTATCTATTTCCTATCTAAGGATTATTCTTCATTCTGCCTCTTTTTCATTATGCCTTTGAGGTTTACATTTATACAAAAGGATTCTGTTTCCAATTCTGGTTCAGATCCTCAATCTTCTCAACTAAATCCTAAGAATCCTCTAAGTCCTCAATTAGTTCCTAAAATATCTTCTTTATCCCTTGAGGATCTCAAATTTCAACTAATCCTAAGGATCCTCCATAAATCATGAACTACTTTCCAAGATTTATAATATCTCAATCCATACTAATTACTCATCATCACTAATGTTCTCCTACATTCGAGAACATTTACAAATATCCTCACAATATTTAATTAACTCCTATTATAAATGTCTCACATAAATCACTCAAAATATTTAAAATTACATTAATTAAATACTTAGGAAACCCACTCTTTTGAAAACACAAGACCACCTAGATTCTATTAAATGTATACATTTTTGGAGCCATGATGCTCCTACACCAGCTATTGAAAGCGGTATGGAGGCTTATTAATGAGACTTTCCATTTTTTGATAGACGAGTAAAAGAGTCATGCATAAAGGGTCGGGCTCACATGGTGAAGTGGACCCCTCTCGGGGGTTGCATAACCCGACGAATTTTGTGAATATTCTTCCCATTACGTCGATAGAAAAGAGTAGGCTTATGTGGCTCATGGACCAAATATGTGCAGAGAGATCGAGCATTTGGAAGCGGCGGCATGAGGACGATAAGTGTGCTAGCTCGGAAGTTCAAAGAAGAAGCAATTAAGAAAAGGTCTACATTTGGAGATTCAGGCCTTTTATGCATAGGGTTATAAGGTATAGTTCCAAGGTAGAGAAAGATGAGAAAGGATTATAGGGCCTAAATTTAGTTAATAATGCAGGCTGAGATATATAGAAGCTATAAACGGTCAGAGAAAAGGAAAGGGCTTGAATTCAATGGCTTTGGGAAAATGGTTTGTCATACCCTTGTGGCTCCTCCCATGGCTCCTCCCACTGTTCATTAATTCTTCCACTTTATAATTAAATCCTCCCACTGAGTTATTAAAAAGGGATTTATAATCCTGTAAACGAGTGTGACTGATGGTTGGAGGAAGCATATTTAAGGGAGCAGATCTGGGCATTATGGGATTTTAAGCGACCTTAAAACTTGGGCCTGCATTAGTAAGCCTTGAGATCACTGATACTTCTAACTTATGGTTTGATTAGTTGCGACCCAGGGGCATCTAACCCATCACAATCACCGAAGGATCACACATGACCTAGGCCACACCAACCCTTAACATGGTTGGATTTTTTCCCACAAAGTTTCAAACCAATGACCTTCACTTCACATAGTGTCTTAACATAACACTCTATCATCCTCTGATCTAGTCCCCGAGGGTAGAATTATATAAGCTTTTAGATTTGTACAAATTTAATGTTTAATATTTTGTTTTCAAAATGAAAGTGTGAAATTTCCTAACTATGTAAATGTCAACATGAAAATGTTTTCATAATAAACTATGTGAAATTAGGTTATATTTATTTTTATCTTTTTATGGGAAAGATGTTGTCACTTAAAATTACATTTAAAAATAATAAAATAATACTTATGGTAATAAATAAAAAATAGTAACAATAAATTAAAGTTGGTAGTAAATAAAATACTTCATTTTCATCTTTATTTTACATCAAATTAAATTTGATAGAGGTAAAGTAATTGAAAGTAAAATTAATTAAAATTAATAAAAAGAAATTCAATACAAACTATAAATAAAAGAATTTAGTCAATTGAGTTTAGCTTGGGTGGTTGGGAAAAATGGTTGTTGTCCTCTCTACCCAAGTTGAAGTCTTGTAAGTTGACATGTTCCTTTATTGTCATGATGAAGATGATGTGAACTTCCTTT
The DNA here is from genome assembly GCA_031772625.1 of Pinus tabuliformis. Taxonomy (NCBI): domain Eukaryota; kingdom Viridiplantae; phylum Streptophyta; class Pinopsida; order Pinales; family Pinaceae; genus Pinus; species Pinus tabuliformis. The sequence goes on along the minus strand of CM062819.1, from coordinate 2,009,480,042 downwards.
TATATCTAAATTAATCCATAATCTCTAGAAGTGCATGGAGTTGACACATGGCATATATAAATAACCAACATAGATCCATGTTAACCATAAATGTTCAAGCACTGAGAGGGATAAAATCTATAATTTGATCCCTAATCTCTAGAAATGCATGGATTTGACACGTGACACACATAAGAGGGATCAAATCTCTTGATGTGCAAACCTTTCTTCGAGTTTTACACTTTAAAATAGGTTCACATCTCAAGAAATATCTCTAGAAGTGCAAACCATTCTTCAAGTTGTTCACTTTAAAAGATGTTCACACATCAATAAATTTGATCTCTCCCAACCCTTGATACAACTAGTCTTATAGAAGTGTGGCTCATATAAATAACAAGCATAGATCCATGTTAACCCGAGATCTATAAAGCACTAAGAGGGATCAAATCTCTACAAGTGCAAACCTTTCTTCAAGTTTTGTACTTTAAAAGAGGTTCACACCTCAAGAAATATCCCTATCCGTGTAAACCTCTCTTAAATTTTGTAGTTTAAAAGAAGTTTACACCTCAAGAAATATCTCTATCAATACAAACCTTTCTTTAAATTTTGCACTTTAAAAGATATTCACAGCTCAAGAAATATCTCTATAAATGCAAACCTTTCTTTGAGTTTTGCACTTTTAAAAAAGTTCACATCTCATGAAATTTGATCCCTCTCCACCTTTAATACAACGTTAATATATAATCTATACTATTTAAAAAATTAAATCATTAAACGAATAATACCTATATAAGCCTTGAAATGTTAATGAAAAAAGATATCTAAACTTTGTAAATCATTATACATTTAATGTTTAATATTATGTTAAATTCTAATATTTCAATACTTATAAAAATGAATTTGGAAACATTTTGATTAGTTAAATATTCTAATAATTTTATATAATTTTTTAGATGTGTAGTTTTAAAAAAGTCAATAATTCTTTTTTTAATTGATGATGATGATGATGATAATAGTGATTACCTTCCACTAAGACCAAATTGGTCTATCGGACCTATAATTTTCTTAGTTTTTGATTGTCTGGCTTCTTGTCTTTCTTGGCGAGATTGACGTTGTAGCTTTCTTTTTTTCTCTACGGTCTGCCAACTTCCTTTATCTTGCATCTCCTTCATTTCTTCTGGTTCTTGGGACATTAGTGTCTTAGCTTCACAATCTATTGTGTTCGTCGTTTTGAAGATAGTCGGAGAAGAAATTTAGTCTAGGAAATCTGCCTTAAAAATACAAAATAATAAATAGTTTAAAATAGATATTAATATTTTAAAAAATAAAATTAAAAATCTCACCACAACAATTTCTTATATAAAAAATAAAAAATCTATGTTATAAAAAGTTTGTATATATAAATCATTCCATTGTAATTTTGTATATCTAAGTCGAAAATCATGCCACTATAATTTTGTACATGTAAATGACAAAAAATTTGTTCCTAGAAATCTTACATGATGCAATCCTTATTTCTTTATACAATTATTATTCCTTGATACAATTATTTTATCGGTGATGTCATGATTTATTCTATTTAAAATTTTGTCGGTTTATATTTATTTACTGAAAAGATAAATAATTATTTTTTTCCCTCAAATAAGATGCACTTTATTTTAGGATTGAGTATTTTAATTTTATTTTTAAATTTGATATCCATATAAAAAGGTCAAGATGATAAGGAAAATGTTTTATTAATAATGTTATTTTAATTTCTATGTCCATTATTATTTTATTTTATGTATTTATTATTAAAAAATAATATATTTATTATTTCTTATTAAAATATATATTTATTTTTAATAAAACAATCGAAATGCTTTCATTTTTAAGTTTGATTATTAACAACTACGGTTTCGCTGATTTCTTCCTCTCATGAATCATGTACGAGATTTCATGGTCAAGCGTGCTTAATTATCAACATAATTTAGGTATAAAGCTATGTTGCATCGGCTTTGGGGATGGGTTAGAGTGCACTTTCAAATTTTCAGGGGACAGTAGGTTGGGATGGTAATTTTATATATTTAAAATTTAAAAAATATATATAATATGTATATGTTATAAACATGAATGGTAACTTGATAAGTAGAACACATTGAAATAAACACTAATTAGTTAAGAAATTTATTCATCTTAGTAATATAAAATATAAATATGAAACCAAAAAAATAACACTTAAAAGTTGGAAAATCTTGAATTGTCTAATAACTTAGTAGATTATGATTATATATTTGAAGGAAAAGCATAGATAATAGTTCCAAATTCAAAATAATATATATTGTGAGTGCCAAATGGAAAATGCATCATAATAAGTTAATAACACAAAATGCTAATGAAGTCCCTGACTCAATGACCATACTATCATGAAGGCTAAAGCTACTCATAAATTTAGATCCTCTGCAATAATGTTGTCCAAAAATGCTTGAGCCTCACTTCCTTCTCTGTCATCATCATCAATGCCTTGCAACTGCAAGTCAATGCCATCTAATGGTACATTTACCAATCCTGCGTGGAGAGATGGATCATTCACCTCATCATCAATCTGCGAAGCATCCTTAGGATCCACATCCCATCATGCTACTGGTCCCTGTAAATACTCTAGTGTTTTCCTTGTAAGAACATGAAGACTGCTATGCACATAAACTAGTTTTTCTGCCCTCTTAGAGGTAAGCCTATTCCTCTTAATAGAGTGGATAAAACTATATGTGGACCAATTCCTTTCTTCAGTTGAGGAACTAGCAACCTGAGATAGTAAACGCATAGCTAGTGTGCATATTTGTGTAGTTTGGTCCCCATACATCCTCCACCATCCACTAGGAATTCTTTGTGCCATACCCACCAAATATTTCTTTGCAGAAACTGGGGCTATTGAGCATTGCAAAGTCAAGAAATTGTTCTCGAATTATGGTTGCTTGCTCCTCTGTATACATATTTTGTATGGCATCAATAAATCCTAGTTTCACTTTAGGATCATCTATTGGTGCAACTCTGCCTTCTGTTTCCACATACCACTTTGGACTAAGTTCATAAGCAACCACATGAAGAGGTGTGTTCATCCTGTTCCATCTCTTCTATATCAACTTTTGGATTTCATTAAAAGATTCCAAAGAGGGGTCCCTTTGACGTACAATGGACTTGACACATCTGATCATGCTGTCAATTGACTCATATATTTCCCCAAGGTTAGGGGAATCTGAATCTGCATACCTTATGAGCTCCACTATTGGATAGGTGAAAGAGACAATGTATTTCACATCAAGCCACCATTCCTCATTCAAAAGCATTTGTCTTATCTTCTTTCCTTAATTTGTTTTGGATTCCCCCCATGTAGACCACTTTGAACTGATAACAATGGCCTTTAAGGCTTGTTGCACCTCTAGCATACGATCAAGAAGAATAAAATAGGTGGCATACCTTGTATCTGCTGGTTTCAAGAACTATTTTTTTGCATAAATTCTGTAAATAGCTAGAGAGGCATGGTGGTTGCAAATAAACATTTGTGCCTCTCTTGCATCCAAAATTGTAGAAATTCTGCAAATTCTCTCTACAAATCTCGCTCCTCTGAGACCATAGAAAAAATTTGATTGTAGATTAACCCGATAATGTAATATAACCAAAGCAAAATACTATAACCTACTTCTACTATTAAGCAATTTGTGGAAGCTTAAAGATCAAGTTGAATCAGATCTGAACACATATAACCATAAGAAGAAGAATCAATACACATGAAACACAGAAAATACTCAGGAGAAAGCCTCAACTAAAAACCCCATTATCTGTATTATCATACAAGGTGGAAATACATCAAGAATTATACAAAGCCTTAGCTCACACAGCTAGCCAGCTCTCAGTACAATCCTCCTAGATGCTCATAGGCAATCAAAGCTTCTCACAAGCCTTCTCCTCTGCCCTCCAAGCTCCTATTTCCTTGCGTTGTTCCTAGTGGATGATCTTCACCTCACCAAGTGGAACACTGCTCTAACACATTGGCAGAATTGTGCAATCCTCAAGGAACCTTACCTTGACTACATGCATGAGTTTCCTTTATAGGAAAACACATGCAACTGATAGTACACTTTCCTTGATATTTAGCTCAACTGGGTCTTTCTCAGAATAGACATGCATGAGTTGCTGATGAGGGAATCTTCAGTTATCTGGAGTACACTGGTTGAGTGCATGCATGCATCAACTGCCTAATAACTCACAATTAATTCCTCAAACAGTTTGGAACTAATTTAACTGGACTTAATTCAGTAACTGAGTTAACTAATTACAACTCAAATATAACTCAATCTTATCTCCTTAATTAAGGGATAATCTCCTTAATTTACGGGATAACTGTTGCATGACTTCAGAAAGACTTCTAACTTCAATTTCTCCAACTAATTAATCCATAATGAATTAATTAATTGTTTCCAAGTAGCCGGTGAGACTAAATTCGATTTTAATTCACAATTTTAATTCAAGGACAAATTAAAATTGGAATATTTTGGATTCTATTTTTATCATTTCTTGTTGCTATTTTCAACACTCCCTCTCAACAAGAAAGGAATTCAACTCGATCCCGATCGTGAACCTTTGGAATGTTATGCATGCAACACTTCTCTCTAGTGTTATTGCTCCAGCAACTCTAGAAACAAAAAAAACATCCAACTTGAATCAGTATGATGCATCTGTCATCAAAGTCTCTGACTGTTATTGCCTCTGTCAATTGAAAACTTTGCGCTTCTGCTGACTCTGCCTTTCTGCACTATTGTCAATCCTTCTTTGCGCTCTTCAGTATCTAACTGCTCTAGCCTCTGTCACTTTGATCTCTGACTGCATCAATCCCACTGATTCCTCCCGCTACTATGTACTTTGGGCTCCCGTAGCAAGGTACGATCCATGAGATAAAACTTCTCAATGGACCCTGCCCAATTTCTGTTGAAAAGTGTGCAACAAGAAATGCTTGTTGAGAGTGCAACAAGATGATGGAGCTTAGTGAAAAGAGTCACCTTCACTAAGTGGGCCCGCAGGCTATTTTTGGCGCAAGTCTATTTTTAGACTATGTCTATTTTTAGACATATGGATCATGTCTATGGATGATTGATCAAGTTGGGAAAAATAGATGGACTTCTATTTTTGATGAAAGTGTGAGTGATCACAGTGTGAGTGATTACAGTGTGAGTGATCACAGTGTGAGTGATCAAAGTCAAAAATAGAAAAGTCAAATATTATTATCTCACAATAATATTTGGACTATAAACTTAATCTTATTCTCTTGGAGCACTTCAGTTTGAGCTACGGAAGTGGCACATGCAGCTGTCAGAAGGAAATTCGTTTTTCTTATGAGTCAGTTGAGTTGGTGCATGCATGACTTCAGTTAGAACTCAAGTGAGTTGAGTTTAGTGGACTGGAGGTACAGTTGATGGAGTTGTGTTCAGTTTAGCTTTGTTAAACTGGTTGTATTTAGTCTAACTGATCAATAGACTAAAGATGAGTTGGGTGAATTAGTTATTAATTAATTCACAAGTTATTAACTCATAATGCAACTATAGAATACATCAGTTAACTCAGTTGCATGTCAGTGCATGTTCAGTTCAGCAGGGACAGGTGTTAGAGGATCAGATTGCTATCAGTTGTGACTATAGCTGTGCATGATGATTTGCACAATCAAAGGATTGAGTATGCCAATGAGTTTGCTCACGTATCTTCATGATATTATAGCTGTTGCTCACGTCCAACATAGTGTGGGTGACTATTTTGCAGGTGAAAATCGAGTTTGGGAAGCAATTCTCATCAGTTCTTGAGCAGGTATTGAGCAGTGGAGGCAGGCAAGCAGCGGGGGAGATTTGGAGATCAAATCTGAGCTGTATTGTGTGTAACAGGTGGAGATACTTGTGAGAAGTATTATGCTTTGTAATGTTACATGATTCAATCAATATAATATACAGATAGTGTGGGGTTTTTAGCGAGATGCTTTCCCCGGGATACATACTGTGTTTATGAGTTTGATTGATGCTTCTATGTGTGCCTGTGGATGTTTCTGCTTCTGTAATTTGATGATCAACGTAGAGGAGATTATGTATTATACATGTTCCGCTTAAATTGTATGATCAGGATAATCTCTGTTGAATATGTGTCATATTATTCAAAATTTCTACATGGTATCAGAGCTAGATAATTGTAGAAAAAATTTCTACATGGTATCAGAGCAGCTTGATTTGTAGAAGAGATTTTTACAGGATATCAAGCGAGGATTGATCATCAGATCTACTATTCAGTCACGAATTCTAGATCGGAAGCAGTTGAGTTGGTTGCTGGTGGAATTCGAATTTGCAGCAGTGTTTTCTTGGTGACAACGCAGCAATGTCTTTCAACGGATTGCGATTGGAGTATGCTCTTGAGGGCAGCTCAAACTATATTGCATGGAAGGACAGGATGGAGGCAGTATTGGATGATAACGGGCTGAAGGAGTTCATAGATACGGATATCCCAAATCCTACTGATGCTACTCAAGCTGATGCTTGGCAAAAGAAGATCGCAAAATGTCGAAGAATTCTGTTGGAGTGCGTGAAGGATCACATTGTGTCCAGCCTCCATGGAAAGGCTACTCCATATTTGATGTGGAAATCACTAACAGAATTATTCCAAAGCAAGAGCGATCAGAGGAAGCTGGCGCTCAAAGATAAACTCAGAAACATCAAATGCGAGAAGGGAGACAGTATTCCCAAGTATCTCACGAAGTTCACTCAGTGTCGAGATGAGCTGGGAAGTGTGGGGGTTACTGTCGATGATGAGGACTTGGTGAGCTTGGCTCTCCTTGGTCTTCCGAAGAGTTGGCATTCCTATCAGGACTCTGTCAATGGTCGGGAGAAATTGCCAGGATGGGAGAGACTTTGGTCGGATCTTGTGCAGGAGGAGATCAGGCGGAGCACCAGAGACGGTTCTTCATCCATGCAGGATGAGGAGAACTGTGCCTTAGCGAGTAAGGCGAGGAAGGGGAAGGGGAAGGTTTCTCTTTCCGAATCCAGTTCTTCCAATGATGGGAAGAAGGTTGACAAGGCGAAGGTGAGATGCTTTCGTTGTCATGAGTTGGGTCATTATGCTACTAATTGCCTAAAGAAGAAGTCCAAGAAGGGATCCGGGGAAGGATCTGAAGGTGAGGCAGCCTCACTTGCTTCACAGTTTGAGTTGGACTTCACACTCTTCGCATGCATGGTTTCATCCATGATGGGAAGTGGTTGGTTTCTTGACAGTGGAGCTTCTTTCCACATGACCGGTGACAAAAGTTTGTTCAGTACTTTGGAGGAGAAAGATCTCCAGATACTCATAGGGATGGGTAATGATGAGAAGTATAGTGTCTCAGGTGTAGGCACGGTTATTTTTCAGAGGGAGCATGGAGCTCGCCTTACCTTGACCGATGTCAAGTATGTACCAGGACTGAAGAGAAACTTGGTGTCGATCGCGATGTTGGAAGACAGAGGATATGATGTGGTCTTTACTAAGGGAAAGGTTTTCCTTAGACACATCATCACTAGACAGGTGAAGCAGATTGGTTCACGGGTCAAGAACCTGTATGCTCTTGAGGTTCAAGATGCATGCAAAGCCTTGAGCAGCAAGGCAACTGATGGAGACTTGGTGGTTGAGAGGGAGCGTATATTACCTCTCAACATGCAGAGCCAGAAGAAGTCTCAGACGATTGTGGAGGAGCCACGATTGGTGCAGCAGCTTCAGGAGGTTGTGGAGCAGCCACAATAAGGGAAGCTGAGAGGAGATCGAGTAGAGACATCTACTCATCCAGAGACCTCCAGTAGGGGGAAACTTCAAGCCAGGTGGGCTGAGGGATCGCATGCAGCCATACCTCCAGGTAGGAGGTGGGGTGATGTGGATTGATTGTCCCAAGGAGGAGGGGCAAGATCCTTGAGGTACCCAACCTCTTGGATGAGACCTTGCTACGGGAGCCCCGATGTGTAGTAGAAGGAACTGACTGATTGGGTAGAGACAGATGCGGATGGAGCGGCAGAGAGCGACAGTGCAGGGAATCCCAGGATAGCGCATAGCTAGCAGGCTGTAGCAATGCGAGAGGCACAAGTGTTTTGCACAGTGTTAGGTGGCACAGAGAGGTGTGCAATGGTGCGAGATGCATGGAGATGTTGCAGTAGCGCAGATGTCAGAGAGGGAGCACTTGTCAGTAGCAGGTAGAGCTTCAGCATCAGAGGGTGTTTCTATCCCAACAGGGAGGTCAGTTGGGAGGTGCAGTGCGGATGCAATGCTGGGAGATAGAACCAGCAGCAGCACGGATGCAGTCAGAGATCAAAGTGACAGAGGCTAGAGCAGTCAGATACTGAAGAGCACAGAGATGCAGAGTTTCAGTCGACAGAGGCAATAGCAGTCAGAGACTTTGATGATAGAGCAAGTGGACCAGCCAGATGTGTTGCATGGAGAACATTCCAGAGTTACAGGATCAGGTTTGAGAGGAAGCCTTTCTTGTTGAGAGGGAGTGTTGAAAAGTGTGCAACAAGAAATGCTTGTTGAGAGTGCAACAAGATGATGGAGCTTAGTGAAAAGAGTCGCCTTCACTAAGTGGGCCCGCAGGCTATTTTTGGCGCAAGTCTATTTTTAGACTATGTCTATTTTTAGACATATGGATCATGTCTATGGATGATTGATCAAGTTGGGAAAAATAGATGGACTTCTATTTTTGATGAAAGTGTGAGTGATCATAGTGTGAGTGATTACAGTGTGAGTGATCACAGTGTGAGTGATCAAAGTCAAAAATAGAAAAGTCAAATATTATTATCTCACAATAATATTTGGACTATAAACTTAATCTTATTCTCTTGGAGCACTTCAGTTTGAGCTACAGAAGTGGCACATGCAGCTGTCAGAAGGAAATTCGTTTTTCTTATGAGTCAGTTGAGTTGGTGCATGCATGACTTCAGTTAGAACTCAAGTGAGTTGAGTTTAGTGGACTGGAGGTACAGTTGATGGAGTTGTGTTCAGTTTAGCTTTGTTAAACTGGTTGTATTTAGTCTAACTGATCAATAGACTAAAGATGAGTTGGGTGAATTAGTTATTAATTAATTCACAAGTTATTAACTCATAATGCAACTATAGAATACATCAGTTAACTCAGTTGCATGTCAGTGCATGTTCAGTTCAGCAGGGACAGGTGTTAGAGGATCAGATTGCTATCAGTTGTGACTATAGCTGTGCATGATGATTTGCACAATCAAAGGATTGAGTATGCCAATGAGTTTGCTCACGTATCTTCATGATATTATAGCTGTTGCTCACGTCCAACATAGTGTGGGTGACTATTTTGCAGGTGAAAATCGAGTTTGGGAAGCAATTCTCATCAGTTCTTGAGCAGGTATTGAGCAGTGGAGGCAGGCAAGCAGCGGGGGAGATTTGGAGATCAAATCTGAGCTGTATTGTGTGTAACAGGTGGAGATACTTGTGAGAAGTATTATGCTTTGTAATGTTACATGATTCAATCAATATAATATACAGATAGTGTGGGGTTTTTAGCGAGATGCTTTCCCCGGGATACATACTGTGTTTATGAGTTTGATTGATGCTTCTATGTGTGCCTGTGGATGTTTCTGCTTCTGTAATTTGATGATCAACGTAGAGGAGATTATGTATTATACATGTTCCGCTTAAATTGTATGATCAGGATAATCTCTGTTGAATATGTGTCATATTATTCAAAATTTCTACATGGTATCAGAGCTAGATAATTGTAGAAAAAATTTCTACATGGTATCAGAGCAGCTTGATTTGTAGAAGAGATTTTTACAGGATATCAAGCGAGGATTGATCATCAGATCTACTATTCAGTCACGAATTCTAGATCGGAAGCAGTTGAGTTGGTTGCTGGTGGAATTCGAATTTGCAGCAGTGCTTTCTTGGTGACAACGCAGCAATGTCTTTCAACGGATTGCGATTGGAGTATGCTCTTGAGGGCAGCTCAAACTATATTTCATGGAAGGACAGGATGGAGGCAGTATTGGATGATAACGGGCTGAAGGAGTTCATAGATACGGATATCCCAAATCCTACTGATGCTACTCAAGCTGATGCTTGGCAAAAGAAGATCGCAAAATGTCGAAGAATTCTGTTGGAGGGCGTGAAGGATCACATTGTGTCCAGCCTCCATGGAAAGGCTACTCCATATTTGATGTGGAAATCACTAACAGAATTATTCCAAAGCAAGAGCGATCAGAGGAAGCTGGCGCTCAAAGATAAACTCAGAAACATCAAATGCGAGAAGGGAGACAGTATTCCCAAGTATCTCACGAAGTTCACTCAGTGTCGAGATGAGCTGGGAAGTGTGGGGGTTACTGTCGATGATGAGGACTTGGTGAGCTTGGCTCTCCTTGGTCTTCCGAAGAGTTGGCATTCCTATCAGGACTCTGTCAATGGTCGGGAGAAATTGCCAGGATGGGAGAGACTTTGGTCGGATCTTGTGCAGGAGGAGATCAGGCGGAGCACCAGAGACGGTTCTTCATCCATGCAGGATGAGGAGAACTGTGCCTTAGCGAGTAAGGCGAGGAAGGGGAAGGGGAAGGTTTCTCTTTCCGAATCCAGTTCTTCCAATGATGGGAAGAAGGTTGACAAGGCGAAGGTGAGATGCTTTCGTTGTCATGAGTTGGGTCATTATGCTACTAATTGCCCAAAGAAGAAGTCCAAGAAGGGATCCGGGGAAGGATCTGAAGGTGAGGCAGCCTCACTTGCTTCACAGTTTGAGTTGGACTTCACACTGTTCGCATGCATGGTTTCATCCATGATGGGAAGTGGTTGGTTTCTTGACAGTGGAGCTTCTTTCCACATGACCGGTGACAAAAGTTTGTTCAGTACTTTGGAGGAGAAAGATCTCCAGATACTCATAGGGATGGGTAATGATGAGAAGTATAGTGTCTCAGGTGTAGGCACGGTTATTTTTCAGAGGGAGCATGGAGCTCGCCTTACCTTGACCGATGTCAAGTATGTACCAGGACTGAAGAGAAACTTGGTGTCGATCGCGATGTTGGAAGACAGAGGATATGATGTGGTCTTTACTAAGGGAAAGGTTTTCCTTAGACACATCATCACTAGACAGGTGAAGCAGATTGGTTCACGGGTCAAGAACCTGTATGCTCTTGAGGTTCAAGATGCATGCAAAGCCTTGAGCAGCAAGGCAACTGATGGAGACTTGGTGGTTGAGAGGGAGCGTATATTACCTCTCAACATGCAGAGCCAGAAGAAGTCTCAGACGATTGTGGAGGAGCCACGATTGGTGCAGCAGCTTCAGGAGGTTGTGGAGCAGCCACAACAAGGGAAGCTGAGAGGAGATCGAGTAGAGACATCTACTCATCCAGAGACCTCCAGTAGGGGGAAACTTCAAGCCAGGTGGGCTGAGGGATCGCATGCAGCCATACCTCCAGGTAGGAGGTGGGGTGATGTGGATTGATTGTCCCAAGGAGGAGGGGCAAGATCCTTGAGGTACCCAACCTCTTGGATGAGACCTTGCTACGGGAGCCCCGATGTGTAGTAGCAGGAACTGACTGATTGGGTAGAGACAGATGCGGATGGAGCGGCAAAGAGCGACAGTGCAGGGAATCCCAGGACAGCGCATAGCTAGCAGGCTGTAGCAATGCGAGAGGCACAAGTGTTTTGCACAGTGTTAGGTGGCACAGAGAGGTGTGCAATGGTGCGAGATGCATGGAGATGTTGCAGTAGCGCAGATGTCAGAGAGGGAGCACTTGTCAGCAGCAGGTAGAGCTTCAGCATCAGAGGGTGTTTCTATCCCAACAGGGAGGCCAGTTGGGAGGTGCAGTGCGGATGCAATGCTGGGAGATAGAACCAGCAGCAGCACGGATGCAGTCAGAGATCAAAGTGACAGAGGCTAGAGCAGTCAGATACTGAAGAGCACAGAGATGCAGAGTTTCAGTCGACAGAGGCAATAGCAGTCAGAGACTTTGATGATAGAGCAAGTGGACCGGCCAGATGTGTTGCATGGAGAACATTCCAGAGTTACAGGATCAGGTTTGAGAGGAAGCCTTTCTTGTTGAGAGGGAGTGTTGAAAAGTGTGCAACAAGAAATGCTTGTTGAGAGTGCAACAAGATGATGGAGCTTAGTGAAAAGATTCGCCTTCACTAAGTGGGCCCGCAGGCTATTTTTGGCGCAAGTCTAATTTTAGACTATGTCTATTTTTAGACATATGGATCATGTCTATGGATGATTGATCAAGTTGGGAAAAATAGATGGACTTCTATTTTTGATGAAAGTGTGAGTGATCACAGTGTGAGTGATTACAGTGTGAGTGATCACAGTGTGAGTGATCAAAGTCAAAAATAGAAAAGTCAAATATTATTATCTCACAATAATATTTGGACTATAAACTTAATCTTATTCTCTTGGAGCACTTCAGTTTGAGCTACGGAAGTGGCACATGCAGCTGTCAGAAGGAAATTCGTTTTTCTTATGAGTCAGTTGAGTTGGTGCATGCATGACTTCAGTTAGAACTCAAGTGAGTTGAGTTTAGTGGACTGGAGGTACAGTTGATGGAGTTGTGTTCAGTTTAGCTTTGTTAAACTGGTTGTATTTAGTCTAACTGATCAATAGACTAAAGATGAGTTGGGTGAATTAGTTATTAATTAATTCACAAGTTATTAACTCATAATGCAACTATAGAATACATCAGTTAACTCAGTTGCATGTCAGTGCATGTTCAGTTCAGCAGGGACAGGTGTTAGAGGATCAGATTGCTATCAGTTGTGACTATAGCTGTGCATGATGATTTGCACAATCAAAGGATTGAGTATGCCAATGAGTTTGCTCACGTATCTTCATGATATTATAGCTGTTGCTCACGTCCAACATAGTGTGGGTGACTATTTTGCAGGTGAAAATCGAGTTTGGGAAGCAATTCTCATCAGTTCTTGAGCAGGTATTGAGCAGTGGAGGCAGGCAAGCAGCGGGGGAGATTTGGAGATCAAATCTGAGCTGTATTGTGTGTAACAGGTGGAGATACTTGTGAGAAGTATTATGCTTTGTAATGTTACATGATTCAATCAATATAATATACAGATAGTGTGGGGTTTTTAGCGAGATGCTTTCCCCGGGATACATACTGTGTTTATGAGTTTGATTGATGCTTCTATGTGTGCCTGTGGATGTTTCTGCTTCTGTAATTTGTTGATCAACGTAGAGGAGATTATGTATTATACATGTTCCGCTTAAATTTTATGATCAGGATAATCTCTGTTGAATATGTGTCATATTATTCAAAATTTCTACAATTTCAGCCTTCTTGGGACTATCACTTCACATCGCCCCACTATTGGGTGTGGAGCCTGATTATCTTTTGTATTCAAAGGTATCACCGCATTGGACCCCAATTCGAAATGGGGCGGCAACGCTACCCGTGAAATATTCGCTGCAAGGGGGGTCCAGGGGGGGCGACTGTGACCTTTGGGGAGCCCCCCCCCCCCTAGCGGGGGGTTTTGGGGGTAGTGCCCCCGAAGCTAAGAATAAATGTAAAATTGCCTTGTAAAGTGTTGTAATTTTGTAGTCAATCTTGGTCGTTCATTAGGCGGAGATCTGATGGTAGAAGTTGTTAGGGCCTAAATCTACCTTAGGCTGAGAAAGTTAGGATCTAGGGTAACATCAAACCACGCTTAACTTGGTAGCTAGCCCTACCAGGTCGGGAGAGGGCTCTCTCCTTGTCAATCTTAGAAAAAATGGCCTATGAAGCTTGAGATGACTGATCTAATGACTGATTTTAGGCTAGGTATGTGTACAGAGGTGTTTGATTGAATTTAAAGATGTTTTGCTTGCTCAAATGGAATGGCAAATTTTGGGTCTTGGGAATGAAGCTCGGTTTTGCAGAGGTCTCAATGGGGCAAGGTAGGAAAGTGATTTGATACTTCAAATTGAATGAAATGGAGAGATTTATATAGGTTAGGAATTGAATAGAGCAAGAAAACCTCAGGGATCCTCTCCAAACAGCTGAAAACATCAATAACTAAGAAAACCCTAGGTAGAGCACTGCAATTTCAATGGATTCTACCTTTATCCTTGTTTGTTTTAGTTAAGAAGAAACAAGAGAGATAATGGCATACATAAAACACATATAAACTTACAATTATAGAAGGAAACACAATATCAAAGCAAGCTGCCACATGAATCCCATAGAGTGCTGCAAACCTTGGTCTATTCCTTAGCCAAAACTGCTGAAAAATGTATACAATGAAGCTCCAAGCTTTCTCAAAAGTCCAACCATGCTAATGACTGAAAAACACAAGATATAGGCAAACAAAAACTCATTCTAGCCTCTAGGGGTCGAGCTCATGAGTTTAGGAGCTGTTCCAACAAATTTTAAACTGAGAACTAAAAAGTAGGCAGTGGAACATCTTGCCTCTAAATACTAGGGAACTGATTCATTCAGTTGCAAACTACCTTTTCATGGATGAATCTACCTCTATAAGTGAAAATTTAGCATAATTACATCAAAATACATCAAGTCAAATTAAATTACATAATGAGTTTGATAATTAGAAGGAGAAAAGTCAAACTGTCAAGAAACTAGGCGAAAAACAGAGTATTTTTGGTCAAACTGAGCAAAATTCCTCCAATGTGCCGTGTTGATTTCCCTATGTGTAGCACTTTTTTGCAGCTGATTTTGGAGGCCTTTCCGATGTAAAAATTTTCTCCCAGTGGGCTTGTTGCACAGGTCGGCCTGTCTACTTTCCAGCACAAGTGGAATTTTTGAATTTGGCCTCCATTTGCCCCTCCAAAACTGAGTTCTCCCAACATTGCTTCCTGTGTGTCCAAAAAGGGGCAGAAAGGTCATTTTTGGGGTGTTTTTGACCTTTTTGGGGGCTCAAAACCTGTCAAAATTTCTTGGCCATTTGTGAGCATGCATATTTTTCCATGAAAAATCCAAAAATTTTGAGCTTTCCTCAAAAGGAGGTCCCCATCAAAAGCGAGCGCCAGGTGGCGCGGCGCATTGGGCAGAAAAACCTGTGTTAAAAATTTCTATGCGTAGTGCCTTTTTGCAGACCCGTTTTGAGGGCCTTCCTGGTGTCCAAATTGGGTGCACAATAGCTCGTTGGAAATCTTATTGAGTCTAATTTCCAACCCAACTTTAATTTTTTAATTTAGCGTTGATTTTCCCTGTCAAAAGTCAAATCTCCCAAGATTGGTCAAAATGTGGAAAATGAGGCTGCCTAAAGGCAGAGTGCTGTTGCAGACAACTTTTGAAGGTCTTCCTCAACCCCAAATTGATCTCATGATAGCTAATTGGAAATCTCTTTGTGTCTAGTTATCATTTGACTCATCAAACAAGTCATTTGGCCAACCAAGCTAGGAGAAATCTTGATTTTCCCAAAGTCACTTCAGAGGTGCATCAATTCTCCTGAGGCAACTATATTTTTGACATTTCTCTAAAACCATGACACCTGTGTAAAAAGTGAAGGAGGTTTTTATTCCTTGGCCTATTGTGGACAAAAAATTCTCTCAGTGTTTCCAAATTCATCTTTCCTTGCTCAGAAACATCATTTGAGTAAAACCTACCCCGATGTGTGGAACAGGGGATTTGTCGAAATGAAGGGAAATGAAGGAGATAAGGGGCTTCTAAATTCTTGAGGAAATTTTGGGAAGTAGGGAGGGATGTTAGGAAATAGGGGAAAGTGGAATTTCAAAGATTGAGTGAGGGGAAGGGGTCCAAAAGGGAAAAACACAGGCCTAGCCTAGAAAATTGCCAAATTGTAGCAAGAAACTAGGGTTTGTGGGAAAATGAGGAATTTAAGGGATATCAGTGATGGGAAGTGTTTAATAAGGTACATTAAGGATAGGGGAAGGTGTATGAACATCAGGATACAAGTTTTGCTAATGATTTTACCATCCAAGAGAAATTACCTTCAAAACCCTAGGAGAGGGAAACGAACCTTACCTAGGCACAACTGAAGCATGAACAAGGTGTAAAATGACCCATTGGAACTTGACATGATGATGAAAACCCTCTGAATGATGGTACACTCAGCTGAATGGTGACATGAAGCTCTTGGGAAGAATCACTGACAGTTTCATCATCCCTCTCATAGGAAGGATCAGACTCCATGTTTGCCAATGTTTAAGTTTTCTTAGATGAGTATGAAGAGATTTATGGTGTTTTTAGTTTTCTACCACCAAGTGTAAGAATGTATGAGGGACTGTGGAGGGAGAGGGTATGAAAGGTTTGGGAATATTATGACAAGTTTTTTGGGAAATAGGGGGTTTAGGGAATAGTATGTAAGCTTAGGGACAACAATTAGGGTTTGGGGATTTTGTAGTTAGGATTTGGGAAAATGGAAATTGGGGATAGGGTGAATGATTTTAGGAATATATGAATTAGGGAATGAGTGGATGAAACTGAAAAATAAATGCAGGAGTCAAAGAGTAAGGGAGTGATGAAGTAGACTTGGTAGCAAAAACATAAATACAAACCCTAGGCAATTGTTTTTGAGCAAAATTGCAAAGAGGTAGGGTTTGAGATTTTACACACTAAACCACCATAAATTCTAAGAAAAACTCTTTCACTAGCAAAGGAAGAACTCTAGACTTACTTGCACACCATAGGATTGAGCAATTTTGGAAATTTGAGGGAGTTTATGGTGAAATCGGGCTTGCAACGCTATGCGCCGCGCCACAAACCCAACGGGTCGTGCTAGTGTATTTTTTACACTGTGGAGGATGGCCCAATGTGCCATGCCAGCCCTATGCACCGCGTCGCTCACCCAATGCGTCGCGCCCCTGAAACTTGCCCAAATTGCTGCAGTTTTGTTCTTTGCTTTCAACCCGACTGTTCTCTTGTTCACTCCTTCTCGTTTGGATGCAAATGAGATTTTTAAACATGACCAATGGTTTATATACAAAAGATTTTAATTTTTCACTTATCAAAAACCCACTTTGTAATGTTTGCATTTGACTTGTTTTTCAAACTCTGTTTTTGGATAGTTTGCTTTATTTTTGCCTGTGATGAACTGAATGCTTTGATTTTTTGTTTGCCTTACAGGTGATGGAGATGCTGAAGCTTGGCAAGGTGACCAGGGTTTCCACTGAAGTTATTACATATGGAAAAACTAAAATTACATCAAATTTATACATAAAAACATAAAAAACTCTGTTTTTCCTCAAAACAGGGTTTTGAGGAAAAATCAATCACTGAGCATGTGATTATAGAAATTATTGTTGTTGAAACTTTATTTTTCCTCCTCATGTGCTTGCTGACCTTTATTGAGCATTTTGAAGACCTTTTTGACAAAACCCTAGACCTAATGAAACTGAAACCCTAAAAATGACTCTTGCAGATTTAAAAACAAAAAATTGACTGCAGACGATCTAGATGAATGGTAATGTGTCAGCAGGTAAAGGGCATGAGGGGAAAATGTACAACAAGCCACTACCATCAGATGATCCATGATCCTAATGGAATGCAGCTGACTGAGCGAGACACCTAATATGGAATGCAACAAGAGAATTCGATCACTGATGGAGGGATGAAGATATCGACACTAACATTGGCTCCAATGGGGATGGTAGCTCCTTGGAGGTGCCAAGAACCGCAGATCTTTGGAAAGCAGATAGTGCCTTCATCCATTGGGCAATGGAGTTAAGAACTCAAGATAAAATGCATGACTGAAAACTGACGACTTGATGACATAAACTGACTCTCACTCATCCAATGGATTACTTTTCTTCTTTTCATACCATGAATGCAATCTTTGATCTAAGCTTTGTGACGAGACTCCTGTTGAAAATGACCAAGAAACCAGCTACCAAGACAAGTTTATATCAGTACACGTTTCAGGCTCACATGTAGTCAATGGAGAAGGACTTTGACTGCAGACCTCATCCAAAACATCAACTATTGGATCATGAAAAACTTGAAAATACTGCTGCAACCCATTTTATATTGGTTCCGATGAGATTACATGATTCCCTACAGGCTGCTCATCCTTTATTGAAAATGTATTATGCAAATTTTCCTTTAAAAACTGAAATGATTCAAAACAAAATGGTACGGAATCATCTTGCATCATTTGATCATATGGTTCAGCTTCCAAGTCTTCATCTGCAACTTGACAATTAATCAGATTTGAGGGCTGCAATGCTGGATATGAAAAGTCTTGAACAAGGTTTTCATTACTCTCAAAATGGTCCAGATCAAGACTTGTCGACAATTGATTTCTGATTGCATGGAAGTTGTCTTTGATGAAATGAAATGAATCAAAACAAAAAGGCAAAGATCCTTCACTTAATTCAAAATTTGTTGCACTTCCCTCATCATTTCCATAGCTGATATGTGATGGCTGAACATTGTATTCGAGCTGCTGAAAGTGAACTTCTTCCTCCCACAAACTAGCTGCTGATTCGTCTGCAAGATTAGCTTCTGTTTGGAGAACATAACCATCATCATACTGATCAAACTAAGGCAAATCATCAATATAAAACACATCATCAAGCATACATTTCATATCAACAGATCTCTCTTCTCCAAGATGATCTACAAAATAATCATTATGAGATCTATGACAACTAGGATAAGAAACAAAATGTTTTGGATCAGCAACTTGTTCTTCTTCAATCAGTGAGCGACAGGATTGAACATTATATTCATTCCTTGTAGTGATCTTCTGCATCATCTCTTCCACTGCACTTACCAAAATGTCAAGCTTTACCTCTAGAGATGTTGATTCCTCCAGATCTATGTTTTTCATCTCTTCTTCCTTCAACTTTGCCCTTCGGATCAGCAAATGAGCCTCTACATCTACTACATTGTTCTGCATCTCTTCAAGTGTTGCAAGATTCCTTTCTCTCAGCTGAAACTCCATTTCCGGATCAAAGGCACCTGGGTAGTGCAAGAGAGCAGATCCAAGAGGAGGTCTTATATTAATCGGCATCGAAAAATAAACTTGGTTAAATCTGGCAGAAAATTGTTGTACTGTCTCCCCTGGCAATCTTTTCAACTGGTTATACTCTTCTATAATCAAGAAAGGGTTTTGTCTTACCACCCACCTGTCAAGGAAAACTTTGACGAACTGCTGGAAATCTGAGATGCTCGCATCAGGCAGGGTTTTGAACTAACTCTTGACTTTTCCTTGCAAAGAAAGAGAAAAAAGCCTAATTCTGACATCCTCTTCATCAACTTCAAAAAGGTCGAGAAAAGACTCAAAATTCAGAACATGTCTCTCAGCAGTGATGTTGTTGTGTTCACCATCAAATCTTGGTAGATATAAATCATGATTTTTAGGGAAAGCATGGGATATAGGAGGTAAAATCAGAGGCTTGTATCAATCTGGAATTTTACAAGGTATAGGGGTATGTACAAATGTTGCAGAATCAGTCTTGGTCTCTTGAGGTTCATCAGTTTGAAGACGGTCATCACAAGACTCAAAAGAAGGGTCTTGATCAAGCTCAAAGGCATGCAAATCTTTGGTATTCACAATCTTCAAAGGGAAGGAATCAAATGCAGGCCGAGGATCTTTTCTCATATACAATATACTTTGCAAAGCCTTCTTGACATTCTCGGGAAAAGAGAAGAAATAATTTAGAACAAAGAACAAAATGTCTTGGATGAAATTCCAACTTGAATACCTGATCTTTCCATATTGTCCTTTCATGTTTCTGTTGGTCAGGTTCATCCTCCAGTGGAGTCCTTGGATCTGATCTCGAAACTGATTTGGAGTCACCAGGTGAATGATTTTAGCCTTGCGGTGTCTGATCGTTGTCCACCATCAACAATCAGATCTGAACTTGATTACATTTTACTGAGGAAACCAGATGTTCAGTTCATAAACTAGACCGGAGATTGACTGAAGTAGCATTCATCTACTTTCGCTAATGCAAAGCAAGAGCGTTTCGAAGGCTACCTGGCTAACTTCAGGCTCCGTCTGTAGTTTATAAAGCAAACAACAATTTTTTCTTCCCCATTATGGTCACCACTATGTTAGGGCCTAAATCTACCTCAGGTTGAGAAAGGTAGGATCTAGGGTAACATCAAACCATGCTTAACCTGGTAGCTAGCCCTACAAGGTCGGGAGAGGGCTCTCTCCTTGTCAATCTCAGAAAAAATGGCTTATGAAGCTTGAGATAACTGATTTTAGGCTAGGTAAGTGTACAGAGGTGTTTGATTGAATTTAAAGATGTTTTATTGGCTCAAATGGAAAGGTAGATTTTGGGTCTTGGGAATGAGGCTCAATTTTGCAGAGGTCTCAATGGGGCAAGGTAGGCAAGTGATTTAATACTTCAAATTGAATGAAATGGAGAGATTTAGACAGGTGAGGATTTGAAGAGGGAAAGAAAACCTTAGGGATCCTCTTCAAACAGCTGAAAACATCAATAACTAAGCAAACCCTAGGTAGAGCACTGCAATTTCAATGGATTCTACCTTTATCCTTGTTTGTTTTAGTTAAGAAGAAACAAGAGAGATAATGGCATACATAAAACACATATAAACTTAAAATTATAGAAGGAAACACAATATCAAAGCAAGATGCCACATGAATCCCATAGAGTGCTACAAACCCTGGTCTATTCCTTAGCCAAAACTGCTGAGAAATGTATACAATGAAGCTCCAAGCTTTCTCAAAAGTCCAACCATGATAATGATTGAAAAAACACAAGATATAGGCAAACAACAACTCATCCTAGCCTCTAGGGGTCGAGCTCATGAATTTAGGAGCTGTTCCAACAAATTTTAAACTGAGAACTAAAAACTAGGCAGTGGAACAACTTGCCTCTAAAAACTAACTGATTCATTCAATTGCAAACTACCTTTTCATGGATGAATCTACCTCTATGAGTGAAAATTTAGCATAATTACATAAAAACCAATCAAGTCACATTAAATTACATCATGAGTTTGACAATTAGAAGGAGAAAAGTCAAACTGTCAAGAAACTAGGCGAAAAACAAAGTATTTTTGGTCAAACTGAGCAAAATTCCTCCAATGTGCCGCACTGATTTCCCTATGCATAGCGCTTTTTTTGCAGCTGATTTTGGAGGTGTTCCTGGTGTCAAAATTTGCTCCAAGTTGGCTTTTTGGAAAGGTCTGCCTGTTTACTTTCCAGCACAAGTGGAATATTTGAATTTGGCCTCCATTTGCCCCTCCAAAACTGAGTTCTCCCAACACTGCTTCCTGTGTGTCCAAAAAGAGGCAGAAAGGTCATTTTTGGGGTGTTTTTGACCTTTTTTGGGGCTCAAAAACTATCAAAATCTCTTGGCCATTTGTGGGCATGAATATTTTTCCATGAAAAATCCAAAAATGCTAAGCTTTCCTCAAAAGGAGGTCCCCATCAAAAGCGAGCGCCAGGTGGCACGACGCATTGGGCAGAAAAACTTGTGTTAAAAATTTCTATGTGTAGCGCCTTTTTGCAGACCCATTTTGAGGGCCTTCCCGGTGTCAAAATTGGGTGCACAATAGCTCGTTGGAAATATTATTGAGCCTACTTTCCAACCCAGCTTTAATGTTTCAATTTGGAGTTAATTTACCCTTTCAAAAGTCAAATCTACCAAGACTGGTCAAAATGTGCAAAATGAGGCTGCCTAAAGGCAGAGTGCTGTTGCAGTCAACCTTTGAACGTCTTACTCAACCCTAAATTGAGCTCATGATAGCTAATTTGAAATTTATTTGTGTCTAGTTATCATTTGACTCATCAAGCAAGTCATTTGGCCAACCAAGCTAGGAGAAATCTTGATTTTCCCAAAGTCACTTCAGAGGTGCATCAATTCTCCTGAGGCAACTGTATTTTTGACATTTCTCTAAAACCATGACACTTGTGTAAAAAGTGAAGGAGGTTTTTCTTCCTTGGCCTATTTTGGACAAAAAACTCTCTCATTTTTTCCAAATTCATCTTTCCTTGCTCAGAAACATCATTTGAGTAAAACCTACCCCGATGTGTGGAACAGGGATTTGTCGAAATGAAGGGAAATGAAGGAGATAAGGGGCTTCTAAATTCTTGAGGAAATTTTGGGAAGTAGGGATGGATGTTAGAAAACAGAGGAAAGTGGAATTTAAAAGATTAAGTGAGGGGAAGGGGTCCGAAAGGGAAAAACATAGGCCTAGCCTAGAAAATTGCCAAATTGTAGCAAGAAACTAGGGTTTGTGTGAAAATGAGGAATTTAAGGGATATCAGTGATGGGAAGTGTTTAATAAGGTACATTAAGGATAGGGGAAGGTGTATGAACATCAGGATACAAATTTTTCTGATGATTTTACCATCCAAGAGAAATTACCTTCAAAACCCTAGGAGAGGGAAACGAACCTTACCTAGGCACAACTGAAGCATGAACAAGGTGTAAAATGACCCATTGGAACCTGACATGATGATGAAAACCCTCTGAATGATGGTACACTCAGCTGAATGGTGACATGAAGCTCTTGGGAAGAATCACTGACAGTTTCATCATCCCTCTCATAGGAAGGATCAAACTCCATGTTTGCCAATGTTTGAGTTTTCTTAGATGAGTATGAAGAGATTTATGGTGTTTTTAGTTTTCTGCCACCAAGGGTAAGAATGTATGAGGGACTGTGGAGGGAGAGGGTATGAAGGGTTTGGAAATATTATGACAAGTTTTTTGGGAAATAGGGGGTTTAGGGAATAGTATGTAAGCTTAGGGACAACAATTAGGGTTTGGGGATTTTGTAGTTAGGATTTGGGAAAATGGAAATTGGGGATAGGGGTGAATGATTTTAGGAATATAGGAATTAGAGAATGAGTGGATGAAATTGAAAATTAAATGGAGGAGTCAAAGAGTAAGGGAGTGATGAAATAGACTTGGTAGCAAAAACATAAATACAAACCCTAGGCAATTGTTTTTTAGCAAAATTGCAAAGAGGTAGGGTTTGAGATTTTACACACTAAACCACCATAAATTCTAAGCTCTTTCACTAGCAAAGGAAGAACTCTAGAATTACTTGCACACCATAGGATTGAGAAATTTTGGAAATTTGAGGGAGTTTATGGTGAAATTAGGCTTGCAGCTCTATGCGCCGCGCCACAAACCCAACGCGTCGCACCCTTTTTTTTCCTGAATTTGCCTACTCCTATATTGATACAAAAATATGGTTACAGAGAGGCAGAGGCCTCGAGAGTTCTAGCCCATGAGATGGCATGCTTACAAAAATCGCTTGAGAAATTGACCAGAAGACCTGCATAATGACTTGCTTTGAGACTTGAGATAACTGGAAACAGTAACTGAAGACCAGGACAAATTGAAAGGAACAGTGCAGCCGCTACCAAGACAGTGACCCATAAATAGATTGAACCAAGATAGTGACCAAAGAAACCGGAGATTGCTGCCCACGCAGGGGAAACCGGCAAGTCAAAAATTGAAAAAGACCTGATTCTGAGAACTAAAAACATGAAATGACTATGAATCCGGAAGGGATTGAGCAACATCTTTCAGCAGTTGAACAAAAACCAGAAGGTGCAGACCTGTTCAGTCTTCATGCGATGTTGGAGGCGATTCTTCAACAATGCGGCAGCCGAATTGGTCTGGGTCTTCAAACTCAGAGGGTTGGCCCTCTTTACTTGAAGGACCACCACCTACAGGAGCGCTCGGACCGGCTTGGATGGTCGAATCCAGAGTTGCAGAGCTGCCTAGGGCCTTTCTCTGAGTGGTCACATTCTGCGAGGATTCAATCTGGTCTTCCATCCTTGGTTCCAAAGGATCCCCTGGACTGATAGCCCCCAAACCCACAGAATCCTCACACAACTCTACAGTAACGGATGCAATGAAGGAGGAATTGCCTAGAGTGCATGGGAAGCGGAAGCGAGATGTATGAGAATTGGGATGGTGAGAGCGCACTTCGGTGAAGAACTGCCCTCGACCCCTGCCGCGACCACTTCTGGTCACAGGGTATCTATCAAAATAGAAATCCAAAGCCTCTGACAAAGGGTCCGAGGTTGTGGAGGAAGGCTGGCGGGAGACACGGCCTCGGGAGCTACCTCTTCTGCAACTCATCCTTGAGCGCACTCTGGGCATTTTGAAGTATGCTGGAGGAGCCGAACAAACAGCTGTGGAGGGGACTGAGAGGGGGCGACCGAGGAAGATGCAAAGAGGATTGTTTGAAGCATGAAAGCCCATATGAGTGTCGACGCCTTGATACAGAGACAGACAATACCCTGGACTATCTTCAACCTTGCTGAACCAGCATAAGCGCAAGGGAGGAGCGGGAGTGAATAACAAGCAGAGCATCATTACCGATATACTAACACACTGGCGAGAGGGAATGAGCTGCGTTAATGCAGCATTTAAGTTGATGGACTGTAACATTAATTCTATTCTCATGCGATGCCGGCTGGCACTTGTGATGAGCCACGCGCCCACCCTCCTCGCCGCCAATGTACTGCTCTCTTGACTATGCACCCGCATCCGGGGGTGATGAATCCTGTTGCACCAGAGAAGTGCAGTCTTGTTTGAGTTGTGCATCATTTGAATCGCTTAAAGGACCTGAGAAAAATAGGAGCTGCTGATTGACTCCCTGATTGGCCAATCTGTCTGCTACCTTGTTGGCCAATCGCTGAATATGTTTGAAGGTAATGCTTCTGGAAGTCCTGAGCCATTCCTCTATTTGTTCCAATATGCTTAGAATCCGCCAACTCGAGGCAATCTTTGCTACTGAGGTACCTGAGTGAATCCTTGTGGCTGCTGCTATTAAGATTTGAGAATCCCCTTCTACCTCAAGAGGGAAAAAAATTTCCTCTTCTGCTATGCATAGACCTTTCCATAAACCTTCAAGTTATGCAGCGTTGTTGGTATCTTTGCCAATTGACCCATGATATATGTGCAGTGCTGAACCAACTTCATTTCTGAAGACACCACCGTAACCAGCCAGCCCAGGATTTCCCTTAACAGTCCCATCGAAGTTCAATTTGTAAGATTGGGAAGCCGGGGGAGACCAATTGTGGGGAGAAGCAGTGCTGATTGGGGGACTAGTCTTGACTTGAGCTAAGAAAGTGAGGTCCAAATTCCAATCTCTCAGGATGAGGCGTTCCTGAGGAGAGTCTGGCAGGTCCAAGTCTTGCCAGTGTCTTAGAGCAAGAGTTTCTTGTAGATTTTGTTTGAGAAGGAGCCATAGGGTATCAAGTGGCTTGCTAAGATTGTTGAAGATTCTATTATTTCTCTCCTTCCATAAGATCCAATAGACAAAGCCCGGAATGAGGCTCCAAAGGGAGTTGAGAAGAAGGCTTTGGAAAGGATGCCGAGGCCAGTTTCTGATAGTGTCTGTGATATTTCCCACACGTCTGCCCGTTCTTCTATTGCACTGAACAATTCTCTCCCAAAACTGTGCTGCTAGTGGGCAGGTATCCAGGAGATGCAAGATGGTTTCTGAATTGAGATTGCAATTGGGACATCTAGAAGGTCCATTAAATCCACACTTTTGTAGATTATCCCAAGTAAGGATTCGTTGCTTGCTCAGAAGCCATAGAAAAGTGGAAACCTTAGGCCAGATACTAGGTTGCCAAATCTGATCCTTTGTTGTTTGCATGGGTTGATAGAGAAGTTGGTATGCTTCCTTGGTAGTGAACATACCTTTTGGCATGTGTCCCCATCGCAGTTTGTCCAGAGTATTTAATTTTCCTGAGATTTAGCTCCTGCTCAATCTCTTCATTTGTTTCCCCCTGCCAATTTACCTGCCAGGTGCTGGCTGATCTCCAGAGTTGAAAATCTTGAGGGGATTGTTACTGCCAAAACTGATGAACATGGATTTGGTTAGTTTGCTGCATCGAAGCTTGCCAGTTGGGTTTGTAGAAGAGAGAGGCTAGTTTGGGGAGTTGTTGCCAAGAGTCCTCCCAAAATCTAGCTGTAGTGCCCAAATGGATCTCCCAAAAACTATGCGCTTGAATAAAGGCACTATGTTGCTTGGTAGCATTCCAGATCAACGAGCCAGGAGTTGTTGTGCTGATTCTGATGAGATCGTCCCATTGACTGCCTGGCGCGTATTTGGCTTGCCAGAGACGTGCCCAAGGAATGTGCGGTTTGGAAATCCAATTCCACCAGATACGGGCTCCCATTGTATTGTTGCTGTGAAGGGGATCCCTCAAACCTAGCCCACTAGCTGATCTCGGTAGACAGACCTCAGTCCATTTGACAAGAGCCCATTTCCTGTTGAGTCTTGCAGACCCCCAAAGAAAGTTTCTTTGAAGATTGTGGATGTTCTTGAGAACCCATTTAGGAGCTGCCAATATAGAAAAAAGATAAAGGGGCATAGCTTGGAGAACGGATTTGATAAGGATGAGCCTGCCAGCTATGTTGAGCGAGCGGAAGGTCCAAGAAGAGAGCCTGGTTTCTAGTTTGTCAATGAGGGTTCTCCAGGAGGTGTGTTTAATAGCAGAGTCCAGCAAAGGAGCTCCCAGATATTTCGAAGGAAGCACGGCTATCGGGAAGCCCAGAATCCTGGCAATGTTCCTCTGAGTCAGGGTGGGAGTATGGAAGAAGAAGAGCTGGGACTTGGAGGCATTGATGGATGTTCCTGAGGCTTCTGAGAAGAGATTGAGCAGGGCTTTAAAGGCGGAGGCCTCTTGAGCTGACGGGTGGCCGAAAAGCATAGTGTCGTCGACAAACTATTGATGGGAAATAGGGGGGAGACCATGAAGGGAAATGCCCTTTAGGGTATGGGAGGAGATGGCAGAATGAAGGAGGCGACTGAGGCCTTCGGCCATGAGAACAAAGAGGAAAGGGGAAAGGGGGTCACCTTGTCGAATGCCACGGGAAGGATGAAAGGGAGCAGAAGGTGAGCCATTAAGCAGGATGGAGAAGCTAGGTGAAGAGATGAGGTTCATGATCCACCGAGTCCAAGTAGCGCTGAAGCCAAATGCCAGTAACATCTGATGGATATAGTTCCAGCTGAGTTTATCAAAAGCTTTGGAAGGATCTAGCTTGAGAATCATACCTGGCTTTTTTAATAGCTTGAGAGAGTGGATCACTTCATTTGAGAGAATGATGCTGTCCATTATCTGGTGCCCTTCGACATATTCGGTCTGCTCTGACGAAATGAGGAAAGGGAGAAGAGGTTTAAGCCTGTTCGCCAAGACTTTGGATATGAGCTTGTAAATGACGTTACAAAGTGCTATGGGCCTGTATTTTTCAGGCGTATTGGGTTCATCCACTTTAGGAATTAGCGCTATGAAGGTAGAATTTAGGGAAGGAAGGATCCAGTGCATCGATCTTGATTCCTCCACTATCTCCCAGACCTCTGTGTTAATCAGCTCCCAAAATGCATGAAAGAAGTTGGTTGTAAAGCCATCGGGTCCAGGCGCTTTGCCATCCTTAAGTTGGGCCATGGCATCCTCCACTTCCTGTTTGGAGATGGGCTGGAGCAGCATTTTGTTGTGGTCCTCCGTAACAAGTTTAGGAATATGCTGCATGAGTGATCGAATGGCTTGATCCCTGCATCCCGGCGGCTCCCGAAGAATATCCTGAAAGTACTCTTTGAATTCCTGTTCCACTTCTTCATGCACCTCTAATCTCTCCCCTTGTCGATTATTTATGAAGGCGATGTTATTGTGCATTCTCCTTTGAATAGTAGATCTATGAAAAAAAATTGTATTTTTCTCCCCTTCCTTTAGCCATTTGATTCTGGATTTTTGTTGCCACAGAAATTCTTCTTGCTGCCTTCGTGCTTCGATCTTGGTTAAGAGGGTCTGCTCTTGTTGCGCATATTCATCTGTTCTTCCCTCCAAGATAATTCTCTATTGTAGTGAGTTCATCTGTTGCTCCAGCTCTTTCCGATTTTCAAAGATGTTACCAAACTGAGTCTGATTCCATGATTTGAGAGCTTGTTTGAGATGTTTTAGTTTTTGTTGGAACTGGAACATCTTGGCTCCTGCAGGGGGATTGAAGGATTTCCAAGCCTCGTTAACTACTTCTTTGAATTTGGGATGAGAGAACCAAAAGGCCTCAAAGCAGAAAGGTCTATTGCACTTTGTGCCTGGACGCGACCACTGAAACGTTATGGGCCAATGGTCAGAGCCCACTTGAGGCAAGATGGAAGCATGAAAGTCCCCACCCAAGTGTATGGCATTATCCGATATAAGGAAGTGGTCCAGCCTGGAAGCTATATGCTGTGGTCCCCTTCTTTTATTGGTCCAGGTATACATACCATTGGAAGTCTGAAGGTCCATTAACTAATTACTGTTGATGAAGTCTTTGAAGCCGATGCTGTCAGCTTCTAGCTTCGATCTACCTCCGGATTTTTCCTCCAAAGCCGTGATTATATTGAAGTCACCGCCACCAATCCAAAGGGGAAATCGCCTATCTGAATTGAGAGCTGTGAGTGTGTCCAGTAGATCCATCTTTTGTTGTAAGTCTTGTGGAAAATATACATTAGAGAGATGGCCATGGATATTGGTCCCAATTAGATGAAAGGTTGATTGAATGAAGAAGTGTGAGGCATGAAAGTCTTGAAGGGAGAGTACCTGTGGGTTCCACAAGATTGCCAGCCCTCCAGAAGCGCCAGAAGTGTCCACTGAGACTGAGTGGCATCCTGACCAAACCTTATTTAGAATCCTTTCCAGTACAGTGCTATTTCCTTTTGTCTCTTGAAGAAAGACAATTGAAGGCTTTTCTTGCTGGATCATATTTTTTAACATTCTGTGTTTTGTGGGGCTATTAAGCCCTCTCAAGTTCCATGAGATGAGCTTCATGAGGAACTGTGGGGGAAGAACCTGGTCAGCTTGGGGAATCTACCAGAATCCACCAGCATTTCTCCGATGATAATTGTCCTTTGCAGATCCGTCTTGCGCCCTCGTTTCTTCGTGTCTTTCAAGATTTTCTTTCCATCCCAAGGACTGCCGGCCTGAATACCTAGACATTTGTTATGCTGTGCTCTGGCTAGAACTACTTCAAGCCTTTCGATTTCCCGGGGGGGTATTGTATTAAATTCTTTCTGTCTGCACGTTGTTTCCAGTTTGAGAATATCTAGACCTTCCAGATCTACACTCTCTGGTTCCTCATCCATGTGGATCAGGGTATTCTGTTCTTCCTCATTTATCTATTGGTGAATGCTGAGAGCTAGAGCTGCATCGATTTCCATAGTGGAAGACTTCTGGGCGGTCTCTGGATCTATTTTCTCAGAGGAGGTAGAGGTGGGAAAGCTGGTAAGAGTTGAGGCGGATTTCAGAACTACAGATTGAAGGGGCTGGGGGGTTGAGGAAGGAGAGGGATCTGCAAGAGGGATTTCAGGGTGATCCTCCATAGTATTTTGAGAGGTTAGAATTTCAAATCTGTTCTGGGTTTCAGGATTTTTGGAGGTACCTGGAGTTGCCGGAATTTTCTTGGCATGCCTTTTGCGACTAGGGACCTTTGTAAAACCATCAGTGTCTTTGCTTGTCTCATTAACTGGGCTTTGGACTTAAGATTCAAAGGGCAGTCCCTTAAAAGATGGCCATGTTCATGGCATTTTCTGCAACGAAAAGGAACATGCTCGTAGTCTATTGTTTGGATCCATTCATAGTCGTCATGAAATAGACTTACCGAGTCCGTGAATGCTTTAGTCAAATTCATGTGAACACAGATCCTGGCATAGGAGGTGTATCTCTGTGTTTTGGTTTCCTCAGTAGCTTTGATGAATACCCGCAAGCTGTTGCCTATGTCCTTTAAGGTCTCCTCGTTCCAGTATTCCAGTGGAAGAGAATACATGCATATCCATACTGGAGCCTAGCTGAAATCTTCCTTGTCTGGGTTGAACCTTTCTTTCCAGTCATGAAGGTACAGGCCTGAACAGTTGAAGAAATACGAGCCTCCCTCGAAGATGCGAATTTTGTCTTCCACGCAGTTGAAAGTGGCGGTAAAGAAGCCTTTGGGGCCAAGCTGCAGAGTAACTTGTCCTTTAGGCTTCCATTTGGAAGCTATCCATCCATGCAAGGCCTTTTCAGTTGGCTAGAATCCGAGGAACTTGCCTATGAGTGCATGATCCCTCACATATTGAATTTCGTTGTTGATTCTATGACTGGGGAGATCTACTTTGATTCTTTCTATAGTCTTTGGAATGTATGTTACAGAAGACACCTTTGGCTGTGACGTTGAGGTATTTTGGTCATTGCCTATATCATTTGTGGCCGCAGAACCTGCAGCAGGGTCCCCAATAGCATCGGTGGCAGGTTCAGTGTCCTAGTTGGTCTGAGGGAGGGCGCCTGGATTGATCAGAGGGTCTACGCATTTTGTCTTGTCAAAAGAGGGACCAGTGGATGAAGGGGGGGTTGAGCCCACCCCTCCAAAGGGCGAATCCATGGTGAAGAACTTAGCCGGAGTACTGAGTCAGGATCGCCAATAGCACAGAGTAGAAAAGTGAAAGGGTTAATGCTCGAGCCCTAGCACGAGTAGCATCTGATGAGCCCTCATTAATGGCATGTCAGTGTGTTATATTACATTGAGAGAAACGATTAACGCGTCACGCCCTTTATATGCGTCGTGCTAGTGTATTTTTTACACTGTGGAGGGCGGCCCAATGCACCGCGCCAGCCCTATGCGCCGCGCCGCTCACCCAATGTGTCGCGCCCCTGAAACTTGCCCAAATTGCTGCAATTTTGCTCTTTGCTTTCAACCCGACTGTTCTCTTGTTCACTCCTTCTCCTTTGGATGCAAATGAGCTCTTTAAACATGAAAAATGGTTTATATACAAAAGATTTTAATTTTTCACTTATCAAAAACCCACTTTGTAATGTTTGCATTTGACTTGTTTTTCAAACTCTGTTTTTGGGTAGTTTGCTTTATTTTTGCCTGTGATGAACTGAATGCTTTGATTTTTTGTTTGCCTTGCAGGTGATGGAGATGCTGAAGCTTGGCAAGGTGACCAGGGTTTCCACTGAAGTTATTACATATGGAAAAACTGAAATTACATCAAATTTATACATAAAAACATAAAAAACTTTGTTTTTCCTCAAAACAGGGTTTTGAGGAAAAATCAATCACTGAGCATGTGATTATAGAAATTATTGTTGTTGAAACTTTATTTGTCCTCCTCATGCGCCTGCTGACCTTTATTGAGCATTTTGAAGACCTTTTTGACGAAACCCTAGACCTAATGAAACTGAAACCCTAAAAATGACTCTTGCAGACTTAAAAACAAAAAATTGACTGCAGACAATCTAGATGAATGGTAATGTGTTAGCAGGTAAAGGGCATGAGGGGAAAATGTACAACAAGCCACTACCATCAGATGATCCATGATCCTAATGGAATGCAGCTAATTGAGCGAGACACCTAAGATGAAATGCAACAAGAGAATTTGATCACTGACGAAGGGATGAAGATACCGACACTAACAGAAGTTATGTTTAATTTAGGTTTTTTTTGCCCTAGAAGACAACCCCTCGCTATATATGAGGGAATTGTATTGCGTCTATGTAGATCTGTATTTTGAGTGAGGAAAAGAGAGGAGATTGAGAACGAAGAGGGAGTTGCAGCCGATCTGCCGTAGGTTGTATCTCTTTAGTTTGCTGGATAATATAATAAAAGAAGGACTCGTTGTTTCTCCGTGGATGTAGCCCAAACTAGGTGAACCACGTATATCTATGTCTCTCTTGTTTTATGCGTTTTCTGTGTTTATATTTCTGCAATATTTTATGTGTTCCATTGCTTTGTAATATATAATTTTCTAACACCCACCTCACACCTGGAGGTATGGCTGCATGTGATCCCTCTACCCACTCCAATTGTGGCTCCTCCACAATTGTCTGAGACTTCTTATAGGGTTGCATGTTAAGAGGTAATTTACTCTCCCTCTCAACCACGAAGTCTCTAACATTTTCCTTTCTCCTCAAGGCTTTGCATGCATCTTGAACCTCAAGAGCATACAGGTTCTTAACTCGTGAACCGATCTGTTTCACCTGTCTCATGGTGATGTGTCTAAGGAAAACCTTTCCCTTACTAAAGACAACATCGTAGCCTTTATCCTCCAACATCGTGACCAATACCAAGTTCTTCTTCAGTCTAGGCACATACATCACATATGTCAAGGCGAGAGGAGCTCCATGCTCCCTCTAAAAAGCAACCGTGCCCACTCCTGAAACACTATACCTTCCATCGTCACCCATATCTATGCGCATCTTGAGGTGTCTCTCCTCCAAGGCACTGAATAAATTTTTGTCACTGGTCATGTGGAATGAGGCTCCACTGTCAAGATACCAGACACAACCCATCATCGATGACACAATGCATTCAATGAGGGTAAAGTCCATTTTGAACTGAGAGGCTAATGCCTCACCTTCCGATCCTTCCAAGGATCCCTTCTTGGACTTCTTCGATGGGAAATTAGTTGCATAATGACCCATCTCATGACAATTAAAGCATCTCAATTTAGACTTGTTACCCTTCTTCCCTCCATGAGAAGAATTCGATTTGGAATGGAAAGCCTTCCCCTTCCCTTTCCTTGCCTCACTTTCTAAGGCAATATTTTCGTCATCATCTTCCTTGGATGAAGAACCATCTCGTGTGCTCCTCTTGATCTCCTCCTGCATGAGATCCGACCACAGTCATTCCCAATCCGGCAATTTCTCCCTTCCATTCACAGAATCCTGGTGGCTATTCCAACTCTTTGGAAGGCCAAGGAGAGCGAGGCTCACCATATCATCATTGGCGGTAGTTATTCTCACACTACCAAGCTCATCTCTGCAAGTGGTGAGCCTGTTCAAATATGTGGAAATAGTATCGCCCTTGTCCATCTTGATTCTACGAAGCTTATCCTTGAGCGCCAATTTCCTCTGGTCGCTACTATTCTGGTAGAGGTCCTTCAATGTCTTCGACATTGAATATGGAGTATCCTTCCCATGGAGACTCGAGATAATATGGTCTCAAACTCCCTCAAGGATGATCCGTCTCGCCCTCACCACACACTTCTTCCATTTAGCCAACTCCTGTGCATTAGTTGAACCTGGCTTTGGGATTTCTTGATCAATGAAATCCTTCAAGCTGTTGCCTTCTAATACAACCTCCATGCGATCTTTCCATGCTATGTAATTCAAGATGTCTTCCAAGGCATACTTGAGTCCCAAGCCATAGAACGCCATTGGCCAACCTTGAAGTATGATAAGAATTCGATTTGCACCTCCAACCCTGAACTTCAAACTCCGAATTCTCTTCTCCTTATACTGTTCACTCCTCCGATAAACTAAGCTCTGATACCATGTAGAAATTCTGCAATATAACCAAAACAAAATACTATAACCTACTTCTACTATCAAGCAATTTGCGGAAGCTTAAAGATTGAGCTAAATCAGAGCTGAACACATATAACCATAAGAAGAATAATCAATACACATGAAACACGGAAAATACTTAGGGGAAAGCCTCAGCTAAAAACCCCACTATCTATATTATCATACAAGGTGGAAATACATCAAGAATTATACAAAGCCTTAGCTCACACAGCTAGCCAGCTCTCAGTACAATCCTCCTGGATGCTCATAGGAAATCAAAGCTTCTCACAAGCCTTATCCTCTGCCCTCCAAGCTCCTATTTCCTTGCGTTGTTCTTAGTGGATGATCTTCACCTCACCAAGTGGAACACTGCTCTAACACACTGTCAGAACTGCGCAATCCTCAAGGAACCTTACCTTGACTGCATGCATGAGTTTCCTTTATAAGAAAACACATGCAACTGATAGTACACTGTCCTTGACATTTAGCTCAACTGGGTCTTTCTCAGAATAGACATGCATGATTTTCTGATGAGGGAATCTTCAGTTATATGGAGTACATTGGTTGAGTGCATGCATGCATCAACTGACTGATAACTCACAATTAGTTCCTCAAACAGTTTGGAACTAATTTAACTGGACTTAACTCACTAAACTGAGTTAACGATTTACAACTCAAATATAACTCAATCTTATCTCTTTAATTAAGGGATAATCTCCTTAATTTAAGGGATAACTGTTGCATGACTTCATAAAGACTTCTAACTTGAATTTCTCCAACTAATTAATCCATAATGAATTAATTAATTATTTCCAAGTAGCTGGTGAGACTAAATTCAATTTTAATTCAAGGACAAATTAAAATTGGAATATTCTGGATTCTATTTTTATCATTTCTTGTTGCTATTTTCAACAAAAATAATGCGAGTGATCCAAGAAATTTTTCGAATATCTTTGAGTGCATTATTCAAAGCATGCACACAACAAGGAGTCCAAAATAGATTCTTATCCTTGTTTTGAATCATTAACCCCGTAGACCTACAAACTGGTGCAGCATTTGTGATAACTTGAACTACAATTGTACGACCAATCTCTTCAATTGCATCCTTCAATACCTCAAATTGGAAAGTTGCATCCTTCAAATTTCTAGTACAATCAATTGCCCTTAAGAAATAGGGCCCACTTGGAGAGGTGACAATGATGTTCAGCAAAGGCCTTTGTTGAGTATTTGTCCAGCCATCCATGACAACTGAACATCCATAAAAACCCCATGATTTCCTAAGGCCTTCCATCAACCCTTGCATATTTGAGACTCCTCTATCTAGCAAAGTTGTCCTCATTTTATTATAACCGGGGGGTTGAAATGATGGACTAGTAGCAATGACTTTCCTCATCATCTCTTTGTAGAGAGGAGAATGGGTGGCATTAAATGAAATTCCATTAGCAAAGAAAAATTCAGCCACTGCATCATCTGCCTCATCCTTGCGTTGTGTATTGAACATCTCTATGACAACAGCTTTCCTACTTGTCATAGTGTTACAAGGACCTTGAATTGAATCAAGGTCATCATTGTCATTGATTTCTCCTTGAGAGAAATCCATTGAATCAAGAACTCTTGGTTTTTTAAAAATGGCAGATCTGTCCTCCTATATATCTTCAATAATAGTCCCACCTGTGGCAATCATGTGAAGTCTTGTCATTTCAACTCTTTTCTCCAATGAGCAAGTGCATATTTTAACTCCATCCCCTGTAATAGCCAATAAATGATGGTAAACTCTAGTGTAGCTTCCATTAAATACATGGTTGCAAAGTTTGCATAACCACTGCTGTGAACCACCACTATTTTTCTTCTTGTTTTGGGTGATTTTCTTGACATATTGTAGCAATGGTTTCTTCACATTGATGGCATTGTACGGTGAGTCTTCAGTTGGATCGGGCATGGTATTTGGAGTTGACCTCATTTCAGATTGAGGAGATGGAGAAGAAGAGCTATCCATTTGAAAATTCAAAAAGAATTTGTAAGATTAAGATTCAAACAATTGGAATTCATGATTTCAAGAAAAATAAAAGATGCTTTTGTTCAAGCTCTAAAAACAAAGAAACACTATTTAACACTACTTTTAAAGTCCGTTACTTTGTGTGACACTGATATTCCAAATCAACATACATTCAAATTTCAAAAGCAATAGAGAAAGAATATCATTTTGAAACAATAGCTCGAAAGTCTAGGCTTTAAATGAATAAAGTTCTATCGCTGCACTAAACCATTAGATTTCCTTAAAAATCAAAACCATTTAACTTTAGGTAATGGCTTACCAAGAAAAAGCCTAAAGGTCACCCAGAATTTATTCTTTAACTTTAAGCCGCTAAAGAAGATTGCAAAATCACTATCGGCTTCTAGAGGAAAGTTGGTTTTAGCTTTAACTAAATTTCTTCATTGATAACATAACATAGATTTCTTGGATAACAGAACCGAGAAATTTCTTAAATGTTCGCAGCGTAGTGTTTCCAAGGAGCGTTTTCAAACCAACGACCTATGGACTGGTTTAACTAGCAAAAGGAACATGTGACAATCAAACAATAATTATCACAACATAAATTTCTTGGATAACAGAACTGAGAAATTTGAGCCCAAATAATTTTAATCTCTATATAAATCGTAAATGGCAAATTCTGTGAGTCGCACGACATACCTGTGCATTGTTGAAGATGGAACCACGAATACGCTACTACGCTATTGAATATGGAAGCACGACTTTGCTGCTGCATTGTTGAAGAATCGAAGATGGACTAGTCTGCTACGCTGTTGAAGAAGGAATGGGGAACCACTTAGCGCCAACTATAACCGCAATGTTGTACACTGTTGTGAATCAGAAACCACTGTTGTGAATCAGAAACCACTGTGAACCGCGGAGTAAAAAAAGTATGCCGTCGTCGCTCAGGGAAATAAGGAAACAAGAAATCTGAAATGTTATGTCGCGTAGGGTTTAGATGGTGCATAGGATTTAGATATATAGCACCAAATATTTTAATATTTGTTTATCGCTCGGTCAAACGTCCCTGATTTTTTCCAGGGACAATGGAAACTTATCAAAAAAGTCCTTGATTTGAGTGAGGGACAAATTGAGAACGCCTTAAAAGTCCCCGAGTCCCTAATGGGGTCCCTTGCCATTTGGGAACGTTTCCTAGGCGTTTTTAAGTCCTCGGAACGTGGAGACGTAGGGGACGAAGGGTTTTCTTGGGGGCATGGGTCCTTGTGCAACATAGGTATAAACCCAAAAAAGAAGAAGAGACAATTGTAGGGAGGAAGGAATTGCATTGTTTAACTAATTTATTTTCTGAGTTTATTTATTTTTTAGAGGTGTTTTTGGAATTTGGTTATACAATTATGTAAGATTGTGATTTTTAGTTATTTAAAATATATTTTTAATTATCTAAATAAATTTAATAACTTAAATATTATGAAATACTAAATTATACTAATTACATAATTCAGATTTATAATTTTTATAAATATTTATACTAATGAAATTGGCCAAAAACATATGCGTGGAAAATCTAAAATTAATATAAATGGAGCATTACCTGCCTTTCTGAAGCATTAAAAAGCATACTACTTTAAATTATCGATGTTTCAAATGGAAAAATACACAATAATTCAGTACACGAAATTCATGATTCTAAAACTATAGTTTGAGTGGGTTTAATGATAAAGAACATGTGTTTTCAGAACATGAAATTCATGATTCTAAAACTACAGTTTGAGTGGGTTTAATGGTTAAGATCATGTGTTTCTTCCTAAGAAGTCACATATTCAAAACCAGAGAGATAGAGTATGTATGCCTTTGTAGACTTAACAGTTAAATCACTACTCAAAAGTGGACCCCTTATCCCACAAACAAAAAAATCTTATACCCCAATTTATTGTCTCGATTAACAGTAACCTTAAAATTAAATAATAATAAATATAAATGATAAGACTACGCAATATATCACAACGGAGATAATGGATTTGGACAATGTACTTCAGTGGAATTCAATTTGCCATGTTACGTTCTGGTTGCGTTCTTAAAATATTATTTCCAATCACATTGCTCTTGCACTTGTGCAAATAATGCGTTCTAGCAATAAAAACAACGTGATATCACCAATTTTAATAAAAAATAATGCGTTTTAACCACAAAAGCAACGTGAAATAGACTTGACGTCCATTGTATTAAAAAAACAAAAAAGCCCTGATGGGTTGAAATTGTAATGAAGGGGATGTTTAATATTTCTGGTTGATAATCAGAATATAGGATAAAATCAACCTATTTAAAATTCTGACCAAATTCTTCATGTATTGCATTAAAAAACAAAAACAAAAGGGGATTTGATTGGTTGGAATGGAGGGTGGTGTTTAATTTTTCGAAATGGAAGACAATTTTTAATATTTTTAAGTTTGAAAAAGCATAAAAGAAAATCAACATTGCTAAGATTAAAATTAGCTTTCACTAATTATATAGCTAAATGAGTATAGAATTATTCCTAAAACATAGTGAGATGCATAAATATGTATTTTTGTGACACTAACATGGTTGAAGATGAAAGGCAATTTCTCATACAGTGTTGTGTGTATACCCATTTTAGATCCTAATTTTAAAATATTTTTTATGACACGGACCTTTCTAACCTCTTAAGTCATCAAAATATGGTGATCTTGGAAAGCTTCTCTTAACAATTTTTGAGCACATAAATAAGATTATAAACAATCTAAGTAATCTCCAACTTTTTCTATGGTTCAATAAACCAATATAATATCAAATAGATGTTCATCATCACCATGATCATCATCATTGGTATCAATGGGTATTCATCATTGTCATCATTGTCATCATGGTGTATGTCATGGAAATGATTGATAATAATGAAGATTACTTGAGATCAATTTTGGTATCATCATCACTGTCGTCACCATACGGGTGTATGTCATGGTAATGATTGACAATAATGAATATGATCTTAGATAAAATTTGGTATCATCATCGTCGTTTTCATGATCATTTTCATTGTGTATGTTGTAGAAATGATCATTATCATTGTGTATGTTGTGGAAATCATCATCAACAACATCAACATCGTCTATAATGATGAGCATTAACTGTCATCAATTTTGGTGTATTTAAGATCATCATCATGGTCATGGTGGTGGTAATCATTGTTACCGTTGTTGACTATAGATAAACATCATTGTGGTTGTTATCGTCATCATCATCATTGTTTGCCATTGTCATCGTTGTCATCATCATGTACCATTGTTGTTTTCGTTTTCCCAGCACCACCACCACCACTGATGTCATCATCATCATTTTCATAGATAATGACATAAGGTAGTCATCATCATCGTCATTGAAGAACAAAGGAGGAAATCAAACTAATATTCACAAAACAACTCAGAAGAATACCATACACAACATAATAGAGATGCATCTCTCTAATTTGAATTCATTGAATTGATTGAGGATACATTGACTAAGTAGACTCGAAAATCTTATGGATAATCCTATAAAAATATCTTTGGAATGCTAATAATAGATGTGTTAATATTATCTCACACATGCATGACTAATTGTTCCTAACTTTACACTCTTCTAAAAACTATATGATAACTAGGAGTAATTAACACATTCCAACACTCCCCATTAATATCTTTAGAATGCTAATAATAAATATGCTAATATTAGCTCACACATGCATGACTAAGTGTTCCTAACTTTACACTCTTTTAGAAACTATATGATAACTAGGGGTAATTAATAGATTCCAACAATCCTCCTTAATTACGACCATGCTTTCTTGCTAGTCAAAGTCTCAACTATGCCTTCAACACTTCAAATCAACACTTCAGATCAATTAAAAAGTTGATTTTACTTCTACATGCTGGTGCAGGTTGTCCCCAACTCTATGTTACATATGCTTTTTCTTCCTTTTGCTCCAAACTTTTTATTCTATATATTTTTTCTTCTTCTTCAACTTCAACTTCACTCTGATTTTGTTCTTCAATATTTCTAGTTTTATTTATCTAATTCTTCAACTTCTACATATGCATGTACTTCAGTTACTATTAATTGAACACATTTTTCAACCACTATAAGATTAAAAGAAATATCTTCATTTTCTTTCATATCTTCTTCCATCATTGCAAAAGCTTCAATGACTCTTATGGTTGATTTCGTTACTTTGTTCCTTCTTCTGTTGTAGTTATGATAGATTTTCAATACTCACTTTCATCTTCAACATGCTTTGACTTTGTAAGCCTCCTCAAGAAATGTTAATTTAGGTTCATAATCAAATTCAGCTTTTAGTACTAGGTTCTTCTCACCTATTGTTGTTGCTGCAAAGGTAATTTTAATTTCATTTTTGACATGTGCATCTACATACTCAAATTCACTTTTTAAAGATGTTCATGCAATGAATATTGTACAAAATCATCTTTTTCTTCTGCATTTTCTTCCACTATATTGTTTAGGACAATTGTAGTCTCCTTGTCTTGTATATCTTCCTTTGCTTATGCAAACTCTTTCACAGCTTCTCCAATTACTTTTACGATATCAAAATATTTTATTTCTCCCATCACAACAAATGCAACACTCTCTTGATATATGTTTTTTCCCCTTTCACTATACGCCATCTCCAAAAGATTCCAAGGTTATTTGTTATCTTGGGAGGAATGTTGTTATCCAAATGTTGTTGAATGAGAAACAATGTTGTTGGATCATTCTTGTTGTTTACAATGAACTGATCCTTTTGGTCTTATGTCATGGCCTCATATGATTCTTGACTTGAGTTATTCAAACACATTCAAAAAAATATCCTATAAATCATTTATTCATAATCTAGTTTTCATTTTAATGCCCTAAAATTCATAAATTTTGACAAAACATCAAAATTATCTTAAAAACCTATGCTCATTAAATATTAAGAAAAGTCAATAATAATAATAATAATAATAATAAATCCTTTTCTTCTCTTGCTTTTTTTGATAAAATATAATTCAATCACTTTTTAAATTTCTTTTATCACTTAAAAAAACTAATTAATAACGATAAATTCTCAAGAACAAATATAATTCAATCACTTTTTAAAACTTTTTTTATCTTTTAAAACAACTAATTAATTATGATAACTTCTCAAGAACAAAGGGGTTGGAAAGACCCCTTCCTTCAGCACATGGTGACCATTCTATCAACATTGGCCACGGCTTGATTCCTACCTTCTCCTGATCCCAACAAACAGTGGCGGTCCTTAAAATGGCAAGGCTTTCTTCAATCAACTACTCACGATTTCCTTGATTAGGAATAGCTAAGAAAATGGTACAACCAGGGATTTTTAATTGCGGTGGATTTACAAACACTCGATCCCATTTAGCTCCTTTGGCTTTGATACACTTGATTCCTCTTGTTTTGATATTAATTTGGAAAATAGAGGATGAAACCAAACTTAAATAGTCATCAAATAACTCATAAGAATACCATACACAATATAATAGAGATGTTACTCTTAACTTAGATTTATTAAATTGATTGAGGATACATTATTTAAATCATAGTTACCAAATTAAAATTGAGATTAAAAATCCATACAATAGGAATGGAAAAATTTTAATTCCAAAAAAATTCAATAATATATATCTTAAACACATTTTGATAATATATATCTATATATATATATATATATATATCTTAAACAATTTACTCCATGCAACAATTATGCCTTGGTTCATTTTCTCTTTAATTTATTTTGAATTTTAAATAACTTCTAACTTTAAATCAAAATTACATTAAAATTTAAATTCCCAAACTCAAAATCTAAAATCTTTCCATAATTTAAAATCCTTAGATAGTAAATAATTGCAGTCGGAAGCGCAAAACCCTCCGGACCTTCCTTATTTCCTTGCCTATATTTATGGATTGAAAATACTGTCCCTTACGCCTACTTCACATTTACAAATATTCAAAACTTCCCTTTTCTTTCCAACTTTTTAAGTAGAATAAAATTGGAAAAAACCCAAAAAAAACAAAAACAAAAACAAACTTGCAATTTCACAATTACTTGCCTCTCCTTCTATTTGAGTCATTACATGCTAGATTATGCTTCACCCAAAATTATGCTCCACCTATTTGAGTCATTTGCAAAAGAATATATGAAAAACAAAATATGATTTAGTCTTAACATCAATCTTTGTACCTTATAATTTGCCTTTAAGATGCCAAATTTGCATTTAAGATTGGCATCGATAGGTTCGTAAAGATAATTTTTTCTTTTTCTTTGTTTAGTACCGCCCTTAGCTATACCCAATAATGAACAATTTATGTGGCTGAACTATGGGTTTTTTTCATCCGATTCACTACGTTAACCACCTACACTGCCAATTTGATTGATTTTTGTCCAGGTACTTTATATTCGAATAGTATTAACGAATTTTCTTATTTTTGGACTTGATTCGAATTAATTCGGTAATTATATTTAAATAGACTAAAAAATCATAAAGAAAATGTTTTTCAAAAAAATATTTGAAGTTAAAAATATATAAGTTAATTTTAGCCCACACGTGTATAATTAATTGTTCTAATTCTATTAAAAACTATAAAATAACTAGAAATAATAAAGTTATTATCAGTATTACTATTATTATTATCATTATCACTCTTACCATCATTTCTATATCTTCCTAGTGATTATTATAAACAATGATAAAAAAAAATATGATAATTTATATTTTGGAGTTAAATTCAATATTTAAGGTAATTTGAATTTTAGAGTCACCACCATTTCTATGTCTTCCTAGTGATAGCGATGATAAAAAATTATGTCAAAAGATAATGATAATGATTATTTATTTTATTTAAGGTAATTTGAATTTTAGAGAGTTAATAAATAGATAATTTTATTATTTTTAATTAAATTTTTTTATTTAAAATTTAGTGTAGAAATTAAATAAAATATTTTTAAATTCAAATGTTTTTAGTTAATTTTTTTTTAATTAATTTAAATGTCTTTAATGTCAACTACTAAAATATTAAAAGAAATTTATAATCAAATTGTTTAATAATAACTAAACTATAAAATATTATAATATTAAACATTTATTGAAAAATTAATAAAATTAACTATTACATAACTTTTCAATTTGTTTGAAATTAAATAGTTTTAAAAGAATTAAAATGTTAAAAATAAAGTTATCATCATTTTTTTTTAGTTAATTTAATTAATTTTATTCTAGGATAATTTCATTGATATAATTTTTTATGTAAAATATATTGTTAGAAATTCAAATCTCCATAAATCAGGTGGCTATTATCAATATTTTCCAAATCTCAAATTTAAGATTCTAAGATTCTATAAAAATACCCGACAGATTTATGAATTTCTTTAATGTTAGTTTAATTGTTATAAGTTTTGGAGTTTTTGGTAGTTTAATTTTTTTCCATCAAATTTTGTTTAAAAATGATTTTTGATTGTATATATGTGATTAACATTTTGAAAAACTATTAAGACATTTAGATTGTAAATCGTTCACAACTTAAACTTGTAATTCGAATAAATCTCTACAAGGTTCTAGCAAAATTAAATAAAAAAATTGACAAAAAAACTTCCAAAACTTATAATAGATAGACGATAGCCTTAATGTTTAAAATTGATTTTTGAATGCATATATGGATTCCCATTTTTTTTTTGTAAGGCAATGTTCTATTCATATAGGAAGAAAAGAGTACATTCGGTGGTTCAAAATATAGGTGGTCTCACCTCGACTGGGTTTGTTGACCAAAATTTGCGCCAGATGACAATATACAAAAAGGAAACTAGGGACATTGTTCATAAATGATAGGGCCAGAGGGACCAAAATACAGATAAAACATAAAAAACACCAAAGAGCATGCTAGTCATCCGACGTGATGGAGGCAAGGTTGTCCGGCGATGTTCTTGGAGGAGTTGGAGGATGGAAGTGACACTAAATGTGCCCTTCAAAGTGCACCAGCCAAGTCTCTAGCTTTGCTACTTTCTCTGTTAGTTGATTTTGGCCTTGCTAAACCACCACTAGTCTCTCCTAGACTTGGCACTGAAAATAGTGCATTCGGTCCACTGTTGCCATCTCCTCTGCGTGCTCCTCATGACAGAATCTCTCAGCTGTGTCCACTCTTTCCATTAACCTATTGATAAGTGCTCAGCAATTATCCTAGAAACAATATTGGATACACTTCCCTTCATTTGCTTTGGCTTGACCAGATCCACGATTCTCATTGCCACCGCGAGTTCCTCTACCCCGACGACTCAACTTCTAAACCTGCGTACCACCACCCCTACTGGAACCTCATTTACCTCCTCCACGACTGTTGGGATGTTAATATGTCATTACTATTATCACTTTTTAACACCTATTTCATCTATTTCTACTCTTCTTTATCATGTCATTTATCATGATTTATCATATAATCCCATTTTATAATTATTTATGCTCTTATGGATAAATATTATTTCTTCTCCTTTATTTTTAATAAATTGATTATTATGCATGTTTTTACCAATGATGGTTTATTAATAAATTGGTTGTAACATCACTCACCATTTTAGCCTCCAAGATATTTTC
Organism: Pinus tabuliformis; assembly: GCA_031772625.1. Classification (NCBI taxonomy): domain Eukaryota; kingdom Viridiplantae; phylum Streptophyta; class Pinopsida; order Pinales; family Pinaceae; genus Pinus; species Pinus tabuliformis. The sequence continues at coordinate 2,009,436,242 of CM062819.1, read as the reverse complement.
CATATTGTAGATTTGATCTCCAGCTCATCATTAAATGTGCCAACTCAGAAATTCGCTGGAATAAGAAGTGACAATTTTGCATTGGACGTTTTGGGAAAATGGAGAAGAATATAGAAAATCTGAAACATGGGTTTTGTCCAGAACGGACCAAATTAGTAATGCGTAGAACCATTTTCCCAAATTCGGTCCGTATTAAGAGAAACGAAAGGTTCTCTGAAGACGTTTTTCTCAGATTCACTGTTGTGGCCGTTTTCCAAATTATCTCAATTGCAATACCAAATTCGACCTGTTCCTGTTGAATGTTGATGGAAAGATATTTCAGATATGATCTTGTTGATCAATTTGTTGTGAACACTCCAATTTTGTAATGGGAATCACATTGTAATCATCTCTGTTGTAACTGCTCTCTGCTCTCTATGTATTTAAATGAAAATAAAGATCAAATCAAAAAGGAGGTAATTAGATGGATTATTAGATTAGAGATAGATAGGATAGGATAGGAGGAATGGGAGAATTACTATTGAAATTGTAACTTTGATCATTGACTCTCGCTGTTGAAGCAGAGCACGAACTTGCTGTAATGATTATGCAATGATTAATATATAAAAACAGTTGTTGTTTCTTCACATCTCCTGAAGTAATCCAGCGGTATTCACCGGCGGCTAAGGGCCCGGCTCTTGGTGGATCTACTTGTTGTTCTTGTACCATACAGTGTGGTTTGCCTAATTTCTGATTTCTGCAAGTGTGGTTTGTTTAATGATTACCTTCTACAATTGAATTGCGTTGCTGTTCATTTCCCTCATAACAAGATCATTGCTTTCTGCAAGTATGTTGTTGTGCTGTTCATTCTAATTACAGAGCTTCGCTGTTCATTTCAGTAACTTAGTTTTGTTGTTCATTGCAGTCACATAAGCTTTTCTATTCATTTCTATTATATAGCTTTGCTGCTCATTTACTTTCTGCAATCATCTAGTTTTGCCTTCTAGCATTCTTACAGTTAACAGAATTATCTTATTTACATAATCTGTAGTGGTATTGTTGATTTACTTCATTGTCATTTCCAATTTGGTTATTTAGTGTGTTGTGTGTGAGGTCAACAACTGTAAAGAACATTGGCTATTGTTGTCAAAGCTCTCAGATTGGGGATCTTATTTATGCTTGATTTAGTTTCCATCAGTTAAACAAGGAATGAGTTATTGCTACTATATCCTTGACTGATAATTGCTGTTACTTTGTCGAATAAATAATTTAGTTTCAGAGCATTGAGTTTCCTTTAATTGCAAGTGAGTTTTATTTAAAGCATCCATTTACTCTTGTATTTGAAAGCATTGTACTGCAATTTAGAAACATTACTCTTGAGTAAATAACTGCCACAAACTGTGTACACTCTTGAAATAGAAAATCTTGCCTGGATTGATAATTAATGTGGGATAAATAGGAGTTAAAAAGACACCTTTTAGCCCCTAACAACGACCTCCACGCACTCCCACACTAGCCAACCGTGTGCGTCTAGTGGTCTTGCCACCTTGACGGGGATCCCTAGTGGCAATTGTTGAGTTTGCCACACCCGTAGGGCCAAGGATGGCTGGGGAGGGGGAATGCCCACATCGCGCAGGGGGTTTCATAATTCGCAAATATGGAGAGCCGCCATATTTAAATTCCATAGGCCAGACCCCCCAGGAGAGAAACCAAAGACCACCGTTAGAGGAACCAAATGCCACCACTCACCACATGAGAGAAACATAATACCACTACCCATTACCTTAAAAAGACCACCACCACTAAAGAAACCAAATACCTCCACCCACCACACCAACACAGCCAATTGAAAGAAAGGAAAAGACAAAGTAGCCAGTGCCTGAGTGCAGCTTCTCCCAGGGGGCAACCTGCCTCCGAATTTTCCTTGCAGAGACCACCCAACAATCTGCCAAACACCGTCACACCCATGCTAGAGGTCATGAAATTAGAAATTGAAACTACTTTTCTATCACCACCCACAAAGTTTCCTATACTATGGGTTCCAGCTTCCACTTATAGCATGAGTAAACATGCTTACCAATCCAAGAGGAAATGGAATGAAAGAGGTCTCATCTTTCCAGCTTCCCATCCTTACACACACAGACAATAATAAAGAGGCTTTGTAACAGGGTCCAACTTGATCCACTACTCTAGTAAATGCCCAAGACGAGTACACACAAACCACTCCTACCAAATAACCTCTTACAACGCTTTCGTTTTCTCCCCGGAGGCCACTACGAGGTCAAGCACTAGAGCAGAGCATAGATACGAATGTTGGGCTCCCTCATCTTTCCACGCCTTAACTGTTCGCCACCCCCAAACTCCAATGCGATGTTAATAATCGCACAAGTTTCCAACCTACTAATATTAATCCTCCCATTACATGCGTTGTGGTGAAGGGACCAGAACGACCGTCCTTTAACCCCACTCCACCTGTATTCAAACATGAGGCTCCTCCTCCACAATTCTTTGTAGGTCAACCAAGAAATTATTTTGGGAGGAGGGGGGCCAGTGTTGGGAAATTTTTTGGCCCTAAAGCTCACTACCCTAATTCACTAGTTTGTCTACCACTTTATTTTCTTCACGTACGACGTGTTTAGATATCATGTAATCAAAGGATGAGAGTCTAGAGAGTATGTGTTCCCCTATCAGCTCCAAACACCAACGCTTTACGACCTTTGATAGAGGAGAACCGTTAATAAGACACTGGAGCATGGATATAGCGATCTGAGAGTCTCCAGTTACTTGCAGCTTCTTGATGCCCATATCCATTGTTTCCTACAAACCTCTCTCCAAAGCTAGGTATTCAACGACGTTGTTGGTGGTGTGGTTGCAGGATACAACATAGAATCCGAGGGCCTACGCATTTTCATTCCAAAGGATTCCCCCGAGGCTTACTAGGCGAGGGTTCCCCTTTGAGGCCCCATAAAAATTGAGTTTAACAAAGCCTTGCAGTGGACAAGTGAACACATCTAAAGAGACACATTGAGGCACAGGTCAACGGGTGGGGCCTGAAGAAGAGGGCTCCCTCGAGATATATAGCGTGAGAAGCATAGTGTTTTCCCGCCCTTCCACCTTCTAGTCCTCCTCCAACCATGGTGAAATCGATACAGTTTCCTTAAGATTGTGAAGAATAGTGTGTCAGGCTTTAATAGGGTGGAACTCTTTTGAGTGGAAGACTACCCTGATTTTGCATTTCCAGATGTTCCATAGGACGAATCCTTGCGATAGGCACCATGATCAATTGATAATTGGATTCTTGAATAGGGTCCATATCCATGTGTCTAGAGACTCCCAAAGAATGTTAATAGACTTGTCAGTGACTAAAAATACATCTAAGTGACATCTACAGACTACCAGTTCCTTCGGGCAGAAATTTAGAAGGTGGTCAATCATTTCTTCCTCCTTATGACATAAAGGACAGTACAATGAACCGAGAAATACCTTCTTTTGTATTTTATCCCATGTGAGAAGATTACCTTGTTCGATCAACCATAAGAAGATGGAGACTTTTGGACAAAGGAGAGAGTACCAAATCCTTTTCCATAGAGGGTCTGGCTCTAGGTCTCTCTTAGAAGATTTCAATGAGTACGCGTCTCTAAGGGTGTGCCTTGCAGCTGATATCCCCAACGTAATCTATTAGGTTCTCCATTATTCAAAATTGGTCGTTGGCGGAGAATCATAAGGAGGGCCTACCAATTCAGAAGGGGGTCATGAGGAGGCCAATTTTAGGGGGATTTCCATTTCCTCCACTTTGAGCTCAATAGAGAGTCACTCTAGAAGTCTTGGACATAAATCAAATCAGTCTGGGAGGTGAATTCCTGGAGACTTTCAAACTCTAAATCTTGATCTAATCTGGGATATTGCATCCATCAGTCAGTCCAGAATTTAGGTTTTCTTCCACTGTGAACTTCCTAGAAACCATGTATTTGAATGAATTCTTGTTGTACCTTGGCTCTATTCCAAATCGAGGAACTCGATGGGAGGTCTTGGTGGTGGTGAAGGGGATTTTTCCAACCCTCAATCCCGTATTTGGCTACCCATATTTTCTTCCATAGCTCCTACCCGCCTTGGATCCAATTCCACCACACCTTTGCACCGAGGGCCATAAATAATAGCTCAGGATCTCTCAGCCCAAGGTCACCATGGGTCTTTGGTGTACATAGATTCTCCTAGGCCACCGGGTCCCATCTATGGCCGATTTGGGCCTCCGACCATAGAAATCGGTGGAACCTTGCTGTCATTTATTTATAGATGCTACTAGGAGCTGAGAGTGCTGACAATTGGTGTAAGGGGATCGCCTGAAGGAATTCATTTAATAGCACTAATCTTGCAGCTGAGTTCAGACCTCGGAAGATCCAACTCAAAAGTTTCTTGTCTATGCAGGAGAGAACTTCCTTCCAAATGTAGGTCTTGAGAGCATTATGCACTAGGGGGACTCCAACATAGGTGCTTGGAAGTTTCCTGATTTTGAAGCCCAGCATTCTAGCAAGGTGAGCTTCAACTCTGGGGTGAGTGTTGAAGAAGAAGATGTTTGATTTCTCACCGTTTATCAAAGTGCCTGAGGCCGTTTGGAAGGTGTTCAAAATCACCCCAACTGCTTAGCCTCTTTCAATGTTGGCTTCCAAAATAGCATGTTGTCATCCACAAACTGTTGATGGGTTACCAAAGGGATTGTTTGGGAGATGTGGATGTTTGAAAGGGCCAGAGAATCCATCGCTGCCTTAATGAGCCGAACCAACTATTCCGCCACGATAATGAATAATAAAGGGGAGATATGGTCACCCTGTTTGAGACCTCTTAATCCTAGAAAGGGAAGGGGCGGGGCTCAATTAACAAGGATGGATTAGAACGGAGTTGATATCAGGGATTTGACCCACCCAATCCATGCTAGGGAGAAACCAAAGACAACTAGAACTGACAATAAAAAATCCCAATTCAAACGATCATAGGCTTTAGAGAGATCTAATTTGATAATCATACCTAATGTTCAAGAATAAGCTAAGGTAGGCACCATCTCATGTGCAACTAGAATTCCATCCATGATCTGTCAACCTTCCACAAAATCGATCTGTTCTAGGTCAAGGATAACCTGGAGTAAGGGTTTAAGCCTTTGTACCAGGATTTCAGAGAGGATCTTGTAAATTACATTGCATAGAGCTATTGGCCTGAACCTAATGGGTTCCAAAAAAGATCCCTTTTTTGGGATGAGTGCAAGGAAAGTTGCATTTAGCCCTGACCATAGCCATTGGGATCGACAAGAGTATTCAACGAGCTTCGGGATCTCCTCTCCGAGAAATTTGGATCCCACCTTGAAGAACTCAAATGTAAAGCCTTCGGGCTGAGGGGCTTTATTGGACGGGAGAGCCCAGACCACCTCCTCTAGTTCAGCAAGAGAGACTTATCTTTAATTAGGCACGGGATATTTTGTTGTATTTTTTGTTGGCATTATGATACAAGTGTTGTCCTTGATGGAAACTCACACAGATGACAGATCATAGTGTAGCAGGTCAGTAGCAAAGAATTGATGATTAGTCTACAAAGAATGAATAAAGAAAAGTATATACGCAGGTTCACTATATACCAAGTCGTGTACACATGCAGGTTCACTATATACCAAGTTGCATATATACGCAGGTTCGCTATATACCAAGTAGTGTATACATGCAGGTTCACTATATACAAAGGCGCGTATACACGCAGGATTGCTGATCAAAAGTCGCGTATGTGTATGCACGCACTTTCATGCACGGAAAAGCACGTACATGTGGGAAAGCTTATTTTTGGGTCCGTGGTATTTAGACCTATGGTTTTGGACCTTGGTATTGCGTCCGAAGTGTTGAACCCAGGTATTGGGTCCCTAGTATTGGTTCTAAATGGTTTTGGACCATGGTATTGAGTAAGGCCTAAGACTATAAAAGGAGAAGAAGATCATTAGGCAAAGGCATTCAGAAAGTCTTGAATATCTGATGATGTATGAGATCTAGTATGTAGGTTATGGGTTCATTATGCTTTGCTTGATCTGAGCTAAGGAGAAATCTCAGCAGTTGATGGAGAACAAGATCTAAGGATAGATCGGGATCAAATGGTTTGGAATGAATCATCTCTATATGGTTTGATCATGCTTTTTCTAGATCTGTATACTGACGCATGTAATGTTCTGATCTGGGTATAACTTAAGATTGAAATAGCTGCAAAACATGAATGAATATTTATAGATGTATACGCTTGTTGACTTTGATAAAAGTGCGTACATACACAGGTTAGATACATCTAAGTAGCGTATACAATATGAACTATGATGTTTGAAGTTACAGGTGGTTCTGGTTGTTGATGCAAAGTCTGAGTTCTGGTGACTATTTACTCCTGTCAGTATTCTGCATATTCAGTTTGGTTGATTGTGTTTAGTTTCAGTGTTGATGGATGAGATCTATAATGGATTAGGATCATAATGACTTATCTTTATGTGATCTGATGGACTAGATCTGGTTGCTAACATATGTATTATCCTTGTTTATGTAATGATCTAGGTATGTCTGAAGTCAGGAAGTTCAGCGAAGTTATCAGTAAGTAATTGTTGACATATACACTGGTTCACTTTGGTGAAGTTGCGTATACACACTGGTTCGGCTCTTCAAAGTAGCGTATGCATGTTTTTTGATGATATAGTTGGTTCTGAATATTGTTGCAGAGTTTTGTGTTCTAATTTGTGTTCTGGTGATTGCAGTTTGTTGACTGGGTTTCAGTGATTCAGTATTGGGTGATTCAGAGATTGATGATGCTAGTGTTTATTGATTTTGTGCTTCAATGATATTGATGGGTCTAGTATGAAAATTAGATGAAACATGGCCTTTTAGATTATGGTGTTGTGCTTCAGGAGTATCTAGTCTGAAAATTTATGAAACGTGGTACCTGGAGGATGAAATAGAAGGTTGTAGCCTTCTATAGGTTGGCACCTACGTACTAGCACGTCAGCTAGTACAAGAGCTAAGGGGGTGGTAGCTCTCTTCCAGTAGCATATGGAAAACGAGTGAAGATTGGAGCAGTAAAAGGATCAACTAGTATAAGAGCTGGAGAACGAGAGAAGGTTGTAGCCTTCTGCAAGTAGAAGCCTATGTACTGCTATAAGACTGCACCAGTACAAAAATATTGTAAAAAGAAGTTTCTTATTAAAAGAAGATAGAGACGACTTGCAACAGGTGGTTTTCACCCACATTGGGTTTCCACCTTATATCATGGTGTTCATGTGTGCTTCTTGTGTGTGATGATCTGTTCTATTTTACTGCTCCTGTTTACTTTTCATATGGTTAATAATGTTCTGATGCACTCATTAAGGATCAACTAACTGAATCATAAGTTTACTAGATATACGCTTGTTGCATTAAACATAATTGCATATACATGCGATTTTCCTTAACTGAAGTAGCGTATATGAATCTGAATATGGAAATGGAAAAGTTATATTGATTTGATAATAATGATTAACCCCCCCCTCTCATTATTATTTCCAACATTTTTGAGGTAGCCTCCCTCCTTTCCACTTCTGGTTCAAAGAATAAGGATTGAAAGTGGTCGATTAGGGCTTCAAATATTTCCTCATGATGCACTAGATGTTGACCATCAAGATTGTTTAGAGAGAAGATGCGGTTGGGGTGGCAGTGTTGCAGCATAGTCCTGTGGAAGAATTTCATATTTCGCTCCCCCTCCTTCAGCTATTGCACTCTAAATTTATATTTCCACCAGATTTCCTCCTTATTCCTCCTCCGCTCTAACTCCATTAAGAACTACCCCTCATGGGCTATATGAGCCTCAATGCACCCATCAGAAATGATTTTTTGTTGAAGAGATCTCATTTCTTCCTCGAGGTGACACTTCCCATGATGAATGTTTCCAAACCCAGATTTTTCCCATTCTTTGAGTCTTCCCTTAAGTTATTTAAGCTTGAGTTGGAAGGTTTCCATCATGTTTCATCCTTTGACCCTAGAAGTCTGCCACCATTCTTCCATTTTGGGTAATATATCTGGGTTTTCCAGCCAGAAGGATTCAAAACAGAATGACCTATTTTGAGGGGCCATGCGCAGATCTATCTATAGGCAGATCAACCAGTGGTCTGATCCCATGCACGGGAGGCTCTCCACCTGGAAAAATAGATCATGTAGCAGAATATTATCAGATACAAGAAATAGATCCAACTTTGAGGATATTTAGAATGTACTACCTCGCCAATTGTTCCAACTGAATATTCTGTTTTTGAACTCCAAGTCTTCCAACCACAGCTCTTGGATGGTTTCCTGGAAGCCCACAAATATCTGATCCAATATTCTAAGGCATCCTTTTTTCTTTCCATGCTTCATTATGATATTAAAGTCCCCAACCACAATCCAGTTTATTTCCCCCACCAGCTCCTTGAGGCTCGTCAAGCCCTAAAGGAAGCTGGCTTTTTGGCCGGGTATAGTTGGTCCATAGATCCCTCTTAACCATACCTTCTCCATTGATCCAAGACATTTGAATTGGCTTGAGAGAGAGTGAGGGTTGGCCAACCAATTTCTGAATGAAATAGGTTTGGGGTCCCAGAGGATGCCCAGACCCCCCGCATTACCTCTTGTGTCCAAAGCCATTCTCTCCATTAGAGGCAAACTCTTGTTGGCAAACTCTTGTAGTATTTCCTTAGTCACTTTTGTTTCCTACAGAACAATTATATTAGGCTTCTATTTCTAAATTATGTCCTTAAGGTACCTCAATTTCCCTTTTGAATTGAGGCCCTAAACGTTCCATGAGATTAGGCTCATTGAGAAGGGGGGAAGAGATCTTTGATAGTACTCTGTCAGGACATTTTCTTTCCATGAGTTTATCAGGATTGCCCCTGCTTCTCGAATCACCTCCCCTGTTGGTCTTCCTCCCGCTTCCTGGATCTCGAGTTGAGATCATAACGTTGCGAGGGGTGGTCTTCATATCACAGTAGTAATGCCAGTTGGTTGTGAGGTTTCGTCGTAGCTTGACATTTCTCCCAGTCTTTGAAAATTTGATGGCACTGATTCAACTGATCTTGTGGGATTATCATTGTACCTTCCTTTTCCCATCTATGGAGCTAGGCGACCATGATTCTTTCATCTGAATTTAGTTGTTCCAACTTCACATCCTCCTCTAACACTTGACAAACCTATGCAAGGACTTTGAGGATTTTATTGCTATTTTATTGGGTTTCTAGGGACTTTTGTGTGCTCGGCTGCTTGCACTTCACAACTGCTAGGCCATATTCCACTTCCATTATTGCTTGGGCTTGGGGGCTTGTCCTTGGAATCTCTGGTTTTTCTAGCTCTGATGACACAGTTAGATCTACAAGAATGGAAAGGCGATTACTTTAAGGGTTTTGACGTGGAGGCTGTGAGCTAGAAGTTATGCGGCCTGCGGCCACAATTGGGGGTTCAACCGAGCGATTGGTAGATGCATGCATGAGCTTCGCCGACCTTAACTAGGGGGGGATTTGTTTGGAGGGGGGCATCGATAGTGGACCTCTTGGAAGTTGTTCAGGGCAGGGTTAGAGGTAGTGGCTTGGGCTTGTTGTGCGCAGTCACAAAACAAATGACCATATTCGTGACATAATTGTCTTTTGAACGAGACATGTTTGTAGTCCAACGACTGGGACCAGGTCTCATCCTGTCATTCAATTTCAACATATTTCAAGAGAGATTGAGAGATGTTTGTGTACACACAAATGTGGGCATATGGCGAGAATATTTTTTGGTGCATGATCTCAGAGACCTACACAAAGTTTCCTATAAAATTTTCTATGAGTTCCAAAATTTCCAGCTCTTAGAATTCCTCCGGGAGAGAGTATAGGTGGACCCAAATTGTGGTGACGAGGAATTGTTCCTTCTCTAGGTTATAACAGAGTTCCCAATGTCTCATGAAAATGCCTGTGCTATTCACGAGATAAGGGCCATTATCCATGATTCTTTTCCTGCCCCCAAGATCTTCAAATACTACGGTGAAGAATCCCTTAGCCCATAGGCAAAGATAAAAGGGAGCTTTGGGTTTCCATTTTAATTGGATCCAGCGGAGGATGTAAGTTTCCCGTGACCAAATACCGATAAATTTGCATATGATTGCATGGTCCTGCATGAACTGGCCGGATTGTTCTAGGGGATTATTGGGAATGGCCACCTTGGGATTCTTATTTTCTTTTGGCAAGCAGTGGCCCTTGATTCGCGCCTGCGATTGTGCCCCTAGAGATGGCGTCTTTGCCTGAGTACCTTTGTTTAGTCCAGAGGAAGGCACAAAAGTTGGAGGCGGCCTAGTAGTTCCAATAAGAATCGACTTGAAGGAGGGGGCGGATCCACCTCCCCTTGGAGGTCCCATCCATGGAGCACTCAGCTTGGCACACGCTGGTTGTCACAATGCCTGCAACAGAGGCGTGGTGAGCAAGATGGTTCAGTTAAGATCAGGGTTTCGTTGGAAACCCTAGCTCAATGTTACTTCAGAGCTCCTGAGCAAGAAACATTTCAACCTTGACTATAGTCTAGAATCACATATGGATTCCCACTTTGAAAAACTCCTGAGACATTCATATTGTGAAGAGTTTACAACTTAAACTTGTAATTCCAACAAATATCTAACAAATTTTAACAAAACTAAACTGAAAAACATGTCCAAAAGATTTCTAAAACTCATAATAAATAGCAATTGCATCTTGTGACTGTTAATCACTTGAATAATCCTATTGCATTATTATATTGAATCTCAGAGTTGAATAATTTTCTGAGTTTGAGCTGTATAGATTGGTTGGGTTACTTACTATTTCATAATGTAATTGAATTAATCAATTTGAGTTGTATGACTTTGTGTTTCTACCCTCATGTAACATGTTTAAAATGTGGAGGCTTCATATTAGGTGTGATTTTCAATCACACTATGCCTGATGATGTTGGGATGACCTAGTTTCGAAAGGCTTTGGGTGAAATAGCAAGAGGTGCAGCGAGCCCAACTATTCCTCCAGTTTGGAACAAAGTAATCCTTTGACCGATGGAGAATCTAATGACAAATATTATGATTCTTGAAGAAAATATGTAGAATCAATGCTAAAAGTGGTTGTAGTACCACAGGAAATGGAATCAAAATCATTTTATTTTGGTTCGAAGAAAATTGCAGCTTTAAGAATACAGTTGGCAGTAGGGGTGAAGCATTCCACCCCATTCAAACTAATATCATCTTGTTTGTGGTGATCCAGAGAAAAGGCTCTCAATATCCCTGGCAACCAAATTTCCCCCATTATGTTTCCCTACGATGCCTGTCCTCTATTTCGGCCACGTCTTCTAAGGGGATACTGTGGAAATGTCATAGTTCCAAGGAAAACAATGACCAAGTAGCTAATTTCTAAAATCAGCAATAAATCCCAAATTTGAGGTTCACTTAAGTTGGATTGGCGAATATATTTAGTATATGCGAGATCATGCACTTATCAGGAAATTTCTTGGGATGTGGCCCTCAGAAAAATCCCTCTCTCACTGGGTCCAAACTAAGTGGAAGGCTATATTAATCTTGAACTCAGTTCCAAGGGTTTCTTTACTTTTGTATTCACCAACTTAGAGGATTGAACATGAGTCTTTAAGAATGGGCCCTATTTTTTCAATTTGGTTGTGCTTTATTTGTGTTTCTGGATAGAACACCTTGTGTCATACAAGGAGTATTTCATGATAGCCCTTGTATGGATACAAATGTACTCACTATCGCAGGAGTTTCAGCATGAGGAAACCCTTGCCGGTATTGGAAACACACTCGTTCACTCTCGGTAAGGGTATATTTTTATAATATAGAGTTTATTTCTAGAGATAATTTCATCTATCTTGGTAATTTATCAACCTATAGTATTGATATTATCTCTAGAAATAAACTCTAGATTGTGAACATATACCCTTACATTGTCATTGATGCCATGAATATGATCACCTCTACCACAACTATCCTTTATTGACCATTTCCATAAATCATAATATGCCCGCTACCTCTTACAATGATAACTTCACCAAAGTAGAGAACAAAAGGAAGGGCCCTAAATCCAACCCCCCTTGTAGACCCCAAATTTTGAGGTGAAATCTTATGGATCTAAGTATTAGGGGTTTACGCAGTGCATTATATTAGATATCATTTTTGGGATTCAACTGTGTTAAGTAAGTCATTAACGTATGGATCTAATTGCTTTTACCCATTGTAAAAACTTGAATCCAACGATCCTACTTAGTCTAATAAGTTATTGGAAATTTTCATGTAGGACTTCTCCATACCCCCTTCATCCTTCAACCCATCCCACTCCTCTATTGACCTTCTTCTGCCCCCACCTATGAACCCCTCTCCCTCCTCCATGTTTCCCCCCTTCCTCCTCCAATTTATCACCTCTCTTGCTAGCAATCCTCTCCGCACTGATGGTTGGGAAAAACTAGATCTCAAAACAATGTGAAGACGTGGACCTCATTTCACTCAATTTGTCAGAACTGGCCAAGGCTTGGAATGGTAAATACCGTTTCACTCTCCTTAAACACCAAGTTTGCATGATGGGCCATGTATACCTCAAAAATCACCATGCATCTGCGGAAAAAAACTCTAGAGTATCCATTTCTGGGCCACTTGGAATTCAAAACCATTAAATGAAAGACTCGACCAAGCCCCACAAAGAGGAAAAAAAAAGTGAGGTAGGAATAGAAATTCACAACTTCTGGATGAATTATGGAGTATTTTGGTTAATTTGGGATGAATTAGAGTAATTTTGAAAGTTTTTTGTCCCTTTAACGTACCCCCAACATGAAAATAATATCTTGGACTATCAGGGGCCCTAATTGTAAAGGAAAACAAAGGCTTCTCAAATAAAAATGGAGCTCCTAAAAACCCTACAATAATGATGATACATGAAACCATAAATTCTAGTGAGATTTTAACTAATACTATCATTAAATGGGTAAGAAGTTGTCATGTAGTGGCCATTGATGCACATCGTCATTTAGGGGGCTCACCATTATTTGGAGTGATCAAGATATCTAATTTCTCAATATTTTCACTTATTTTCAAATCATCACTGTCCAATTTAGGATCATTGGATCAACAACATCGTGTTATCTATCCAATGTCTACATACCCCCTACAGTGAAAGTAAAATCTATCTTTCTTCATTCCATTATCAATACTCACATTATGTTTTTCTCTTGCCCTTAGATACTTGGAGGCAATTTCAAACTCATAAATTCCATAGATGAGAAGTGTGGAGGTGTTAGGAGGTTGGATGCAGATTTGGTCCCTTTCCAAAAAACAAGCGAAAGCTCTCAATTTATTAACATTGAAACTAAAAATGTTAAATTTACTTGGAATAATAAGTGGGGAGGACCCTAGTAGGTAGTCTCAAAACTAGATCCCTTCTTACTTTCAAAGGACATACTAAGGTGGGATCTATTTTTGGAAGCATCCATCCTTCCAAGCCATGGCTCAAACTATTGGACCATTTTATTAAACATTGATTTGAAAACTCAGCCTCGAAATCAGGCTTTCCATTTTGAAAATTTTTGGCTTCTCCATCCAGAATTCCAAGAAAACATACAAATATGGTGGGATGAACCAGTAATAACATAAGGATCAAGAATGTTTACTCTCCATCAAAACCTCAAGCATATCAAATCCAGACTAAAGGGCTGGAACACAAATAAATTTATAAATATCTTAGAAGAAAAATGTCGACTAGAGAAAAAATGGACACGGTCCAATAGGAAGCCATTCTTTATGGCATATTAGAGACTTTAATCTAGGAAGAATCATCCACTCTCCTTGAACTGGAGGAGTGGAGAAAACAAGAAGAAATCTTATGGCAGCAAAATATAGAATTCATTGGCTCAAAGAGGGGGAGAAAAACACTTCTTTTTTTGATAACTCAATGTTCCAACATAAACATCACAACTTTATCTCTTCCATCACAAATATCAAAAGTGAAAAATTATAGATCCACTAGGAAATCTCCTTTGAGCTAAATCACGTCTTTCAAATTATTCTAGCGGAACCCTTAACTAATCGGTCAAGAGAAACTTAGCGTATACTCCAGTACATCCCTAAATTGATCACTACAGAATGGAATGAATATCTGCTTAGAATCAATTCCTTGGATTAAGTGGAAGCCACAATAAAAGCTATGCCCAATAAAAAAGCACATGGACGAGATGGATTCACTATTGAATTATTTTATGCATGTTGGTCAATCATTGGGCATGATGTCTAGCAAGAAATGGATGAATCATGATAGTCAAGAACCATTCTCAAAGCCTTTGATGCCATGTTCCTAACATTAGTGCCCAAGGAAAGAAAAGGTTGAGGATGAAAAGAACTATAGGTTGATATCCTAGTGCAATTTGATTTACAAGATCAGTACAAAAGTTATCGCAAATGGGCTCAAGTTGTTCCTCGAAAATATCATCTCCCTACAACAAACGAGATTTGTTAAAGGATAAAAAATACTCGACGGAATTATGGTGGCCCATGAAGCAATGCACTCCCTAAGAATTGCAAAGAATCTTGGTTTGATGCTTAAGCTTAACCTCTCTAAAGATTTTGATAAGCCAAATTGGTAACTTTTAAGAAACATCCACAATGCTTTTTGTTTCTTCAATGAGATGGTAGAATGGATCAACAATCTTCTCTCATCAAATTCTTTCTCTATTCTTGTCAATGGAGATCCCTCTACGCCTTTCACATCGTCTTGCTAGATCCAACAAGGGGATCCATTATTTCCATTCCTCTTCATAATCATAGTGGAAGGGTTGGGTGTTCCCATAAAGTTGTGGACTCAAAGAAAAGGCTTCATTATATCGGCTATTTGGGGATGATCTTCCACTCACCCATCAACAATTTTTCGATGATGCAATGGACATGGGAACATCAACGATTCATGAAGCACAAGAATTCACAAAAATATTCAAGAAATTCTCTCTAGCCTCACGTATGGATATTAATAAGACAAAATATCAATTATATCTCTTTAACACCCCCTTGGTAGTCCAGAGACATATCGCTTGGATTTTGGGCTTCCAAATTTGCAAGCTTCCCTCAAAATACCTCGAAACCCCTTTGGCTTCCAATTCATTAAAATGGAGCCTATGGGAGGAATTAATATCCAAACTCAATAACAAATTGGCAAGATGGTAATTTAGAGATCCCAATATAACATGCTAACTTGTACTTCTTAAAGTTATTCACCAAGTGCTACTTATCTCTCTATGCTCAACATAGGTGGGCCCATCATCGATCTTACAAGAGATCCACCATATTCAGAGAACCTTCATCTGGGAGGGTACATGCTTGAAGAGAAAAACAATCTCTAGTGAAATGAGACAAGATTTATAGACCAAAGCTAAAAGGAGGACTTGGGATGCAAAATCCCCTAACCATGATAAAAATCCAAGATGACAAAATATGGTGGCATTGGTTGCAAGGAGGACTAGATCTATGGGAAAGCATCTGGTACCGTAAGTGTTCCCCCCCAAACATCTATGCAACACCTCATTCAAATGCATACCATGGTCACATGTTCCTATATATGGTCCCTTTCAAAAAGAGGTATGAATATGATCCCGCAACATTGTTTATGGGATGTCAAAGATGGCCAAACAACATTATTTTGGAATGACTCATGGAAGAAACTCCCTAAACTAGGTGATCAATAAAATATTCACAATTTGAGAATACAGATGAGAGCTAAAAGAAGGACTAATTTCTTTGACTATTGGAATCAACTCAACCCTAGTTCTTGATGTCAAAAAAGGCTCCCTCCAGAGGTATGGCAACCCAAACCATACTCAAATACTTAGAAACAATCAGGTAGAAACCTTCAGAAAAGGTGTATTTAATTTCACTCCTTCCCAAAAACATCCATTGGGCCTACTCATCCAAAGGTATATTGTCTATTTTGGAAGCACACCACCTTGAAGTAGGGCACCAATTACTACCAATATAAGAAATTTGGTCCAAAATTTGGAAACAAACCTTTCGGCCTAAATTCTCCTTCTTTCTTTGGCTATTGATGAAAAATAAGCCTTTAATTTGGGACAATATCCAAAAGAGTTGTTACCAAGAACCATCTCACTGTACACTATCTATGCTACATCTTGAATATTTGGAGCATCTCCTCAATAGTTGTATATTTTCAATGGGACTAAGGTCCAAACTTGAGGAAAGCCTCACTCACTTTGACAAGGATCGCTCAAATATTTTCAGCACCATTGTGGGTTGGCGTTCCCAGGTCTTCTCAAACCTGATATTAAATTAGACATGGTATCTTTCCACTAGTATCCTTTTGTTAGAAATTTGGAAAGAGCATAATAGAATAATGTTCAAGGGTTCGTCCATCCCCTTTGACTCCCTTTAGAATTCCTTCCTTTCTAGCACCAAGGATTTTTTTCTCTCCCTCATTTGATCTTCTCTATATTGGAAAGTATTTAGAAGTGAAGCAAGAATCCTTTAGTGTTGGGACCCATTTCCTTCCCTTCCCCTTTCCCCTCATTTACCCTCCACTCTCCCCCTTTTAGCTAGACCTTCAGCTTGGTTTCCTCTGATGCCTTCCTTCTTTAAGCTGAATTTTGATAGGGCTTCTAAAGGAAATTCTGACCCATAGGGATCTAGAGGCATCATACGTGATCATGAAGGCAAACCTCTCTATATTTACTAAAAATGTTGGTATCAATAGTAATAATGTCATGGATATTATGGCTCTCATTACAGGGCTTGAAACAACTCACTCCCAAGCTTGAATAACCAAGCTTCTAGTTCAAGGAGAATCTTAACTCAATGTGAATATGCCACACAGAATTTAGAACGACATCCATATTCAAAAAGTCTCCATGAGATAGCGCCTCGAAGCACTCCTCAGCTAGATACCCATTCTTATCACCAATATATCATTGATTATTTCTACACACATCTGACGGTCTAGAAACAGAATGACTTGTATGCCAGAAAATTACAAGTGCTTAAACTCCTCTCTCATATCCTCTAGCTAGAGCTATTTGTCAGATTCCCTTCTCAATAATATGTGTTGGTAATTTGTTCAAAGAGACTATTAAACCCTGGATGGGGTGTTTTCAAGATGAAAGGGGGGGTAGGATTCTATTTTCCCACACGGCCATAGGACCAACGGTCATTGTATCACACCCCTGTGATAGTTTTAATAATATTGTGCAAGAGAATCCAATCCATCACTTAGATTAACATGCAGTTAGCCCTTAGTGGAATTACAATCACTTCAATGGTCATTCAATGTTTCACTCAACGGAAACATTTATCCATGGTCTTAGGGCTTGATGTCTGGTTTATGTTTAGTTATATTTTGGTCTGCAGGGACTCCAACTTGTCATGGTAGACAATTGAGATCTATAATATTCCTACCAGCAACATGTCTCCACCTGATTCTTTAGTGCCCTAGTTTGGTAGACAACATTATTCCTAGTTGGAATTCCATAATACCCCAGAAGTTGTTTAGCCTCAGTTTCAATTGAAACACATTGTGGACAATATATTTCCTCCCCACCATTGTTTATTTTCTTTTTTCAATTCATCTTTCTTCTATGGGATGGTAAAGCTTCAATCTTCTCTTGTGCTTAGTATTTTCTATTCTTAATGGCCTCCTTTGCATCTCAACAAGCAACCCAAAAAATTTCTCTTTCCCACAACCTCCCAACCTCTCAGCCTCCTCTGGCTTCTAGCTCTTTCTCTCTTCCTCCAAACTCCTTTTGACCTAGAATACCCCCTTGTATTGCTATCCTGACCCAGCTCCAGGTTCCACTAGTGATTCCTCCCCTATCCCTTTGTAGCTCGCTTTTAGCATTCCCATGTTGTCAAAATCCTTGTCACTGATGGAAACAATTGGAAGCTCCTTGTGGTGGCCATTCCCTCTGTGTTGTCCCTCTCCTCACATTTTTGTGATGTGGCATCTCCAACCTCTCCCTTCCCATGTTTGGTGTTTGACTCTTTTATATTTTCTTCCCCTTTTCACATGCCTCAATAGTGAGCCCAGGTGTGCAGGGGAGCGACTTATTATCAATAGAGAGCCCACAGGGGCAACACTCATACGTGTTGGGCAGAGAATCCCCCCATAGCATGTTTTGGGGCTTGAAGTGTGAATTTTGGTCAAGTGTAATGTAAAGACCCCGGAAATGCTGGCGCGAAGTCCAAGAGTCTAGGGTTTTCTACCCTAAGATAATGTAATTTAATGTAAAGTGTGTCGGCCTACCCGTGGTCTACAGACCATGGGATTGTATAAATAGAGCGAGGCTCTAAGTGTAAAGGGAGTCTTAGTTTTTGAGAAGTAATAGATAGATGCGAAGGCATGGTTAGAAGTTAGAAGTAGATTTGAAGGTATTGGGTCATAGTGATAGGTAAAGGCTCTGCAGCTGAGTGTGCAGAGGCCTAGTAGAGTCCACAGTTGAGTGCGCAGAGGCCTAGTAGAGTCCGCAGCTGAGTGCGCAAGGTGGAGTCGGGTCTGTAACTGAACTTGAGTATTAATAAAGATAAGATTGATTCAGAATATTGTGCATCTTTTTGTAGATATGTATTTCCATGTTCTAGTTATCTTTATGCATTTATATTGCTTTTAAGTACGTGCGCTATATGAAAGTTGAACAAAGTAATAAGAATATTGGGCCCACATAAACTAAGCAATAATATAATAGCGTAGTAAGGATCGGATCGGAATAACATGGTATTCACAAAAGGCGCATGAGTTGCGAAGAATAGAAAGCTGCGCGGAGCAGCGCAGCGCATGGATTAGGATCATGAACCTTTAGAACCCTCATCAAGACATCCCTAGGGTGTAGAAACCTGGTTCGAGCACGCTCCCATACTACTTCGGGTGAGACCTCAGTCCGTGCTTCGCAGATTGTTGCTGAAAGGGCTAGTAGTATCGGGATTTGCTTGGCTAAACTCACTACTGAACTTGGGTCAGGCTCCACGTAGCCAACAAATGGTTCCATTACCGGGACCGGGATCTACATAAGAGATGTCTGATGTCGTGCCACTGGAACCCAACAAAGAAGGAAATTCAAGAGTGGTTCGATAAGAAGATTCATGAATTTTCAACACAGGAAAATAGAACTCCGCACGTATTCGAGAAAAGATGGCTGGATCGCTACGTGTATACAGAAATCCATGAGATCTTCTTCGCATCCTTTCCCTCCGAATTGTATGAGTGGATCACGAGGTTAGCCGACAGCCACGGAATGTGTAAACTCGACCAACCGATAGTGTGGAATCCGGAGTTAGTGCGCAGACTAGAGGCATTAGATGATAAGATCGCGCGAGATGTGGACCATTGGCTCCACTGTATAATAGGGGGATTTATCACTGAGTTTGTGGTAGACACGACTGTGAGCTACAGTGAAGCAAAATGACGTTTTCTCAAGGGACCGCTAGGTAAGTACATTAAATCCTTGAATACCTAGATTAAGATGTTCTTATGTGAAAAGTGGGTTATGCAAATACATTAATGTTCGGAATGACGCAGAGTGGAAAGATCTACAAAGGTAGCGGGGAATTAGGAAACAGTCCCTTAATTTCACCTTCACGAGAGAGCGAGGAGGAGCTCACTCGGGTCTCTCCGAGAAGTGCGGTTAGTTTGATAAGACAGCGCATTCCGTAGTTACCACCTCCACCCATGCCAACTACCCACTTCACCTCCTTCACCTCCATCTCCATCCACTCCACCTCCACCAACCCCATAGTTCAGCATGGCAAGTGCAATCAAGCTACCTGTATTCAGAGGAGTAGGGAATGAGGATCCGGACCATTTTTGGTTCATGGTAAGAGCAGAGTGGGAAGCACAAGGGGTCATGGATGACAACATTAAAAAGGCTACAATTTTGAGCGCACTGCAGGATTGCGCGTTGACATGGTATATCAAGCACTCTAATGACCACCCAAATGCAAGGATAACAGAGATCTAGAATGCGTTGAACAGAGAATTTAGCCGGCAGAAATCAAAGACATAGTCAATCATTAGGTTTAAAGAGATCGTGATGCTTCCAAGAAAGACCCCCTGGGATCTGGATCAATGACTGAAGAGTACGATCCACGAGGCTAATATGATGCTCATAGATGCACAACATCGCGCATGGTTTGTGGCATCTCTGAACCGCACCTGAGGAAGGCACTATCACAACAGAAACTTTCTACCCAGGGTGAAGCATTGGAAATGGCAATGAGGTTGTATGAGACATCGATACAAGATCCGGGCTGGGAGTTCAACAATTCCACACACAACTATAGAATCTCTGCCTGGAAATGCAGAGCTTGAAGCAGGATAGGGAACTGCGGCCAGAGGCGCGTGAGGAAGTATGGTATGTAAAATGCAAAGGCCAGGGCCATGAAAAAGACCATTGTCTAGTATTCGCAAACTAATTGGCAAGAGGGGGGCCAATTCCATTGAGATCGGAGGCACAGGCAGGGCCAAGTGTGACACCCACATTATGGTGCATGATCTATCAGATAGGAGGAAAACACACGATGAATAATTGTCATTTGTTGCAGAAGTATACATAGACTCCCTAGCAGTTGTTTTGTAATTTCTGCAGGTCAGTAGGCCATGATGAGCGTACTTGTTGTAGCTACGAGTTAATGATGGATCGAACCCCAGCCTATAGAATGTAGACAGAAACATGAGGCCTTGACCCAGCTGCGGGGATGGCACGTGCTGGATTTCAGGGGCGAGGTCGAGGACGAGGAGGAATGGGACCAGGAAGGGGCTGTAGACAGTTAATTTGTTACAATTGCGGAGGACCAGGGCACTACGCCCATGATTGTACCAACCCGACAAGAACATCCTGTTCATATTGTGCTCAGTTTGATCATGAAATGATAGATTGTCCTACGTTGATCACCTAGATGCACGAGAAGGGGGTACTCCAGCCTCCTCTAAATCAAAATATCCAAATGATGAGGTTTGAACTGTGCGAAGAAGACCCAAATGTGAACATGATGCTCAGAAGCGGTGCAACCACAAGGGAGGATAAGGGGAAGTAGACCAAGGATGATACATGGGTTCACAAGGCTCCTAGAAAGGAACCTGAGTTTGACCTAGAATGCGAAAAGGAGAAGTTCATGGAAGCTAAGAAGAGCTTCGCGGAGGCCTCTACTACAGGTAGTAAGGATCAACCAGAGCTAGGGATGGATCCTTCTATGCTTACTACCTTTTTGGAGACATGCATGAAACTACTGCATGACAATAAGGTAGTTAAGGGACTACAGGAGTTGATCACTAGGTGTGCAGGGTTAGGGGAACCGCACACAGTCCAGAAACTAGGAAAGCATGCATTGTGCACTAGAAGAGAAATGAGATTGATGGTGCAGATTGGCAAGTATGAAATGGATCAGGTAATCCTAGACCTGGGTTCAGACGCGAATGTATTACTGAAGCAGACATGGGAACGTATGGGCAGGCCCACGTTACAGTGGTCCCCTATTCAATTACGAATGGCGAACCAATAGAAGATTTTTCCCATGGGGAGGTTGCAAGGGGTAACAGTTGATATCGAAGGCGCGAGCACACAGATGGACTTTGAAGTAATAGAGATTGTCGATGACAGCAATCCCTATCCCGCGTTACTAGGAATAGACTGGGCCACTGATATGAATGGAGTTATCAACCTAAAGAAGCGGAAGATGATCTTCGAGAAAAAGTCCCTACGCGTAGTAGTCCTGCTAGACCTAGCTGAAGGAGTGCGCTACACCGAACCAGTGCACGACGATGAAAGCGACGATGAGCTGGATTGTATTTACCAGATAACTGTGCGAGACTAGGAGCGGGTGAACCTGATTGCAGATGGGAGAATCTCATGGGAGTGTGACAGTTCCTACACTTCGGATTCAGACGAAGAAGTAGAACGCTGGAAAAACCGGTTGCACGATGTGACAATGCTAAATTGCAACATGATGATTAGATCACTGCATTGCGTGAAGATAGAGGCAAGGGAACTGTAACCTATGATGGGGTGATGGCGATGGATGAATTCCTAGACAAATTTGAAAGGACAGTACCGAAACAGCAGTGGTACGGTGTGCTAGAATGGGCACTACGCAACACCCTCCCTATGGTGGAGTACACATCAGAAGACCATTGTAAACTGGCATGAATGTAGAAGATAGATGCGCTTACGATTTGGAAGCCCCCAACATCAAATGAGAGCCGGGCAGCCAGGACGAAGTAGCTTGTGTGGCCACCTGTGTCGATGGGTGCAGACGTTTGCTGTGCAAGCACAACCCAGACTAAGGATCGAAAATCAGAACCAGATGTGGCAGCAGGAAAAGTGATGTGCACCACAAATATTCCACGTCAGAGATTTCAAAAAGCTATGCGGAATCAAGAACAGAGTTCACCGGGCGAGACGAAATGACTAGGACCTGCACGTAATAGCGGTTCGATGGGCCTATAGGGCCATACGCAAAAACTGGAGTGCAGAAGTGATCCCAACACTGACGAGAAAATACGAAACCATAAGAGTAGAGAAGAATCCCCCTAAAATAGCTCCCATAGTTGGGACAGTACACGAGGACCCGGGTAAAGGAATTATGTAGTTACAGGAAGCCATTCGGCGAGGGAACTTGAAACTTTATGAACTCGAAGAAGATTGGGTACGACTGAGAAAGAAAAGCATGATATTGGATGAAGAAATCAAGAAACTAGAAACTGAAGTTGCGCAAGCATGCTGCACCAAGAAACTAAGCATGATGGGACAAGGTATAGCCAGCCATACTACTGCAGTAGAAGAATTTATGACCCTACTACCATGACTGCAACCGCACCTTACTAGCGTGAGGGTAACTAAGGAAGGCGAATTGAAGCCTCGCACCAGTGGCACGAACACCTGACTATCTGTAGGGAGCACAGTCTCAGCACTCCAAGCAGTTGAAAGAGAGCGTGGGGCTATAAAAGAGTTTGTATGGGAGCTTCGCGATATGGAGGTTGTGCGCAGGATCGGTTTGTTGTAGGGATCGTGGCCGCACATAAGGGATACATTGCTGCGCGGGTAGGCTGGGAGGTGACCGTTGGTGTCACTGTTCATCATAAGAGGTCCAATTTAAGGCAAAAAGGAGCGGGTGGCGGGCAATTAAGACACAAATTAAGAATGAGCTTTGGGACGATCTGCCACCAAGAAGGCATTACTGATGCAGAAGTGGGGGGAAGGGTCAAATTCAAATTCAAAGGATGCTATAAAACCCTTAGGGCCAGCTCCAAGGCAACACTTGGTTGTTTGATATTTGAGCAAGTACAGAGCATTGAGCGCCGCGTACTCTTACTATCCTCAAGTGTAGAGACAATGACAACTGCTAGAACAAGAGTGCGATTCGTTGAAGTTACCGCGGAGCCCGGTATGGCCCATGAGGAGCCTAGAGAGGTGGCAACTGCACCCAAAGTTCCAAAATAACCACACACATCACGGCCATAGAAAGATAAGCAAACGATGGTGCCAGTCCGTGTATCCCTAAGAAATCCACGGTTTGGCAAATTTCCAATGGCGGAGAAGGGAAAATCCGTCACCATTGAAACAATGGAGGAGGAGGAAGACTTGCAGGCCTGATCGCCCAAATTTAAGCGCAAGATGATGAGGCAGAGGATGTCTCCCAAAAGCATTCCGCAACAAAGTTACCTCCCTACATCCCCCCCATGGAGGGGGAAATCCAAGGTACCAAAGGACCTGGAGGCCACGAAGAGTGCGCTCCAAACCCCACTCCTCCTCAATGATATAAGGTTTGAAGGTCTGCCATTGGGACGAATACCTATTATGAAGTTCGAAGATTAGGACCTCGCAGACAGCGAGAAGTTCCCCCAGTTGGCCACGGAGAAGTTAATAAAGAAGAAATGGTTGCACTGTGTGGAGAAGGCTGGGTTACTCCATCTACGATGGATACCCCACTACAACCACGCGCCCATCACCATTTTTTTCATTAGGCAGCTCCTATTCCTGGTGCATGATGGGTATCTCTGGCTGGAGGAGCTGATTCCCATCACAGTCAATCTGATTCACCGAATTTCTCGACTTCCAGTTAAAGGAAACGACCCCGTGACCATAGCCGGAAAAAGTAGCGACTTGGCCCTCATAGAAGCTGTGAAGGCCAAGTATAAACGAGAAAAGAGAAAGCGAGGGTACGCAATAGCAAGTATTAAATACCAAGGGGTGCGCATAGCCACCTAGCTGCTGGTCGACAAGCTAATGAGGAAATTTCATGCCGACAAAGTACCAACGTCTATGATTGCATTGGCAGAGCAATACGCAGAGGGGTTCCAGTTCAACTAAGTGCAATTCCTCTGTGACGAGTTCTTGACAAACTGCAGGGAGGCCCAGGAGCAAGGTCAGACCTTCCACTATGCATGGTTGCTTTTATCCATCCTGTTGGTTGCAGGGGAGCTACCAGTAGATAGCCAGTTTCCCACTACTGAGGGTGACCTGCCCAAAGCCGCGAGGTACACCTCGCTTTGGGCTACAAAAGACGTGAACAAGAGTTGCGAGATGAAGGTGTTCTAGGTGTTTGTAGAGGTGAGCATCCGAACATGGATCAATCGCAGGCTGTGCTTTTCCGCTACCATTCATAATAGCTTGCAAAGCACGGCAGAATTCAAGGCGGATATGCATAACCTATATATCCGGGTGCGCAAGGATCCAATACAAAAATGGGTGAAGCTTCCATTTATTGCCATGGTTGATGTGATCTTTGCAGTGATGAATTCATGGCCTCCGGAGTGGCACACCCCAGACTTGGCGGAAATGGAGAAGGTCACAACTTAGCGATGAAAGAAGGACACCAAGCTACACCTCACGCAGCTGGCTGAGAGGAAGTGCCAGGAACAAGAAGCAGCCACACGGCAAAAGGCGGCTGATGCAGCAACAATAGCATAGATGGCAGAGACCACAACCGTGCCAACCAAAGAGGCCGAGGAAGGCTAGGAGATGTACTCAGGGCAACAAACTGGGGAAGTGAATAGGGAGGAGGACTATGCGGACCCCAGTACAACATCAACACAACTCAAGTGGCCGCACAACCTAGAGAAAACCGTCCCCAGGAAGAAATGAAAAGCCACAAAGCATCCAACGACCCGATCACGCTCACAGAAGGTGATCTATTGGATATCAGTAAAACAATTCGGGAAGTCGTGGAGGGCACACTCCAAGGATTGCGGATGGATCAGAACATTGTGTTGGGGGTGCTCAGTGCGTAGCTACAAGGTTTACAGGTACAACACCCCCAAACAGGCACAATGGCCCAGTATGTCGCAGCAGAAAAAGCTGAGGCTGAAAAGTCGTTGCGCGCCCGTATGGGTAACACCTTCATCTTGCTCGAAGGTGCATTAGTAGCAGCAAGCGAGGATGACTGGGTTGCAATGAGTAGCATGAAAGGCATCGGCTTGAACTTGGCTGCCCTGTCATGTGAAATACTGTACCAGCTGTAGGATGGGGTCATCGCTAGACTCCGCGCTCAGAACGGCCGAGTGATCCAGGTCCTGCATGAGCAGAAAATCAACATGGATTAGCTCAGCATCCAGAGGGATGCGTTGGTTGCGCGGGCTAGTAGATTGGAGCAGGCCGTAGAGGATGCATGTAAGAGCGTTCCAGAGTTGGCCGTTCCAGTATAGTTACCAGCAGTAGAGTGGGTCCATAGATTGGAGGCCGAAGTCTGCGAGGCCTGAGAGGAAACGACAAAGGTTCAATTGGAGCTAAACCTGCAAATCGCTGAGCTGAGATTGAAGGCACAACCCTCCACACCCCTGGAAGTTAGAGAGCAACGCACTCGCGCTATCCAGATGGGGTTGGAACAAATTGGCCAGATGACACAAGGGTGCACTAAGATGTTGGACCAAGCACTAACCCTACTTATGCACCTGCAGGAAGACCCGAACCTATAGTGCCTAGAGACAGAAGCGTGTGAGTTTTAGTAGGAGTACAACAGTGTCCAGGGCACCATGCAAATAGTTTCCCTTACTCAATGACTCGCTAGACTACAGCAGGTAAGGGCACTGAAGGACCGATTAGACGTCGTGCACCAAAAGGAAGCCCTGCTTAAAGCACGCATCCAGCCATGGATCGATGAAGCATTCACAATCACAGCTACCATTGAAGGGAAGCTGGCACAAATGCAGGAACTATATACAGTTGGACAGGAATGTGACCCTGCTCATGAAAGTTCAGAGATACGCGTGCAACAAGTACAACAGGTGGCGGAATAGTGTGTTGCGGACACCCAAGCTACGTGAGACCTGCTGCATGGACTTCGCGCAAAGATCGCCGCACCAATAGAGTGACTCGGGATGAGTCACGATGATTGTGTTGGGGGCCTGTTGGGCAGCGGACCCCCCCATAGCATGTTTTTGGGGCTTGAAGCCCAAATTTTGGTCAAGTGTAATGTAAAGACCCCACAAAATGCGGGCGTAGAGCGCAAGAGTCTACGGTTGTCTGCCCTAAGATAATGTAATTTAATGTAAAGTGTGTCGGCCTACCCATGGTCCACAGACCATGGGATTGTATAAATAGAGCAAGGCTCTAAGTGTAAAGGGAGTCTTAGTTTTTGAGAAGTAATAGACAAATGTGAAGGCATGGTTAGAAGTTAGAAGTAGATCTAAAGGTATTGGGTCATATGGATAGGTAGAGGCTCTATAGCTACATGCACAAAGGTTTAGTAGAGTCCGTAGCTGAGTGCGCAGACCCTTGTAGTTGAGTGCATAGGGCAGAGTCGGGTCTGTCACTGAACTTAAGTATTAATAAAGATAGGATTGATTCAGAATATTGTGCATCTTTTTGTAGATCTGTATTTCCATGTTTTGGTTATCTTTATGCATTTATATTGCTTTAAAGTACGTGTGCTAATCTGAAAGTTGAACAAAGTAATAAGAATATTGGGCCCACATAAACTAAGCAATAATATAATAGCGCAGTAAGGATCGGATTGGAATAACACGGTATTCACAAAGGGCGCACGGGTTGCAAAGAATAGAAAGTTGCGCAGAGTAGCGCAATGCGTGGATTAGGATCGCGAACATTCAGAACCCTCATCAAGACATCCCTAGGGTGCAGAAACCTGGTTCCAGCACCCTCCCATACTACTTCAAGTGAGACCTCAGTCCACGCTCCACGGAATGTTGCCGAAAGGGCTAGTAGTACCGGGATTTGCTTGGCTAAGCTCACTGCTGAACTTGGGTCAGGCCCCTCATAGCCAACAATATGTATCATCACTTGAAGGAAGAAACCACCCATTATCGATACCTCACCCCGGGTCCCATCTAGGAAGAACTCACTTGTGTTAAGGGATAAGGATCCTCTTATCGACTTCATCTCTCAGACACAAAGGTTATTGCAAAGTTGGAAGATTGGGTACCTGATATTGGCCACACTAGGGGAAGGTATAATCAACGTACATGTAGACAATTGACCTCTATTGGCATATTAAGTTCCTTCTAAGCATAGTTCTCCTATATTGACATGAGCATTATGTAGAAATTGTCTACTCTCTTGAGCATCTATTCTAGCATATGAAAGACCTAGACTAATGGATGGGTCACATAGAGTAACATCATGGAATTCCTCCCTTAACGGGGGCACAATAAGACATAAGAAATATCCCATCCAGGTCATTGCTACGGACTCATGCCCATCTTCTTGATTGTATGTCATGGTCTCTCTATATTGGTTTTTTGTTCCTATTGTTTACTTTCAACCAATTAGGCCCACTACTCTCTTTTGTATGATTTTGAACCAATCCACTACTCAGTTATCTTGTACCTCTTTAAAGAGATTTGATTTTTGGCTTTGGTCGAGTCTCCGTCTTGAGATACCAACCTAATATATTTAGTACTATTATGTAATTCCTAGTTTTTAAGGTAATACAATTCACCACAAAAATAATAACAATAACAATAACAATAATGATGATAATAATCAAGTTATAATTTAGTTGATTTTTTTATTTTTATTTTATTTTAGCAATATGAGATGTATCGTGACGTAAGTGTTTTGATGTTTATTATGGATTAATGCCTATCAACGATTTAACTTATATGGTTGTACTAGTTGCAATAATTTTAATAATTATGTTAATATTCTAAAAGACATATTTTTCTATTACTTTTAGTACTAAGGAAAAAATAATATTTATAATTCAACTTTTCTTTAATCATGGGAGATTTTGATCACCAAACCCTAGTTATTTATTTATTTTATTCTATATTTTAAAATATTTATAAAAAATATTTTAGATTTTCAAATAACACTAAGAGGAGTTAGTAAAGGAAATATAAAATGTGTTTCTATTTATTTTGTTATCCTAAGTTCATTTTGATTTTGAATTTATCATGTCCATATAGAGATTAGTTCAAAATGCAAACCATTCTTCAAGTTTTTTTAGTTTAAGAAAAGGTTTTTTTTTTGGGGGTTTTTTTTTTTGGGGGGGCGGAGGGTTTGGGGGGGGGGTGGTGTGGGGGGGGGGGGGGGCGGAGGGTTGGGGGGGGGGGGGGGGGGGGGTTGTGGGGGAGGGGCTTGATCAATCTAGAGTCTTTTATTTTCAATTACACACACACACACATATAGGCATGATAATGAAATATTTATTTAATATGGACATTGAAATATTCTTTTGTTGTTTTTTTTTACTAGAAATGAAAGCACAAGAAACCCCAAAGTACTTCCCTACATTTCATGGATGGTAAACTGGGTAAACTATCAGCAATGATTATAGGGCCTCAACCCAAGGGAATCAAATTGTGTAAAACCCATGATCAATGACAACTAGCAACAATATAAAATAAATTGACGTATTTCTCTAGACCACTTGAGCTAATCCTTTGGGCTATTATTTTGTTATACATACATGCATACATACATACATACATACATACATACATATGTATTAGTGATCTGGGATCTGAGACTAACAAGGAGTGGTTCCATTGTATTTAGGCCAGATCTCATTCAAGCTAAATCTCTCTATCAAATGTCTTTTATATCTGATGATTCGGGGTCTGGGGCTAGAATGAATGATTCCTTTATATGCAGGTTGGATCTCATGCGGGTCATATTTCTCTATCAAATTTTATTTGCATTCAATAACATGGTTCTTGGGTGGAAAAGGGCTGCAAACCTTTGTGTAGCACCGAACACGACTTGGGTTGGATTGCCGTATTGCAAGAATTAGATTTGGGTATCTAGGATTCGAGGGTGGAAAATGGTGCTCACATACGTGTAGGCCAAGATATGCTAGGAGCCATATACCATATGGCAGGCCTTACACTAGATTACCTTCAAATGCGAAGTGGATATATAGATCTAGAGGTCTACTAGTGGTAAGGGTTGGCACAACATTGAAACAACCAGATTCCCATGGTCCAAATATAATGAAAAAAAATAAGATTTTAGGACTTGGTGGACCCCACATTATGTTAACGTGGAAATTCCACAAGGGCTAGACTAGGACTACGTGGATGCCACCTGGTAGCATAATGTTAGCATGGCCTAATATAATTGGTCAAATTTCTGAGGGACATAACTTTCAATTAGAGAGTTAGATTGAGGTTAAATTTATATCACCAAAAATCTCTTACCAATATGAATGTGATGGTTTCGTTTGTTAAGATTTGAGGAATTTTAGAAAAAGTGGATTTTATAACCCATCTTCATAATATAAGTTAGAGATCGAGTCAAAGAAAATGAGTAACACCTCCCACATTTAAGATAGGACAAGGGGGTGAGAGGGAGTGTTGCATCCATGATGCCCTCAGACTTGAACTTAGAGAATGAGAGATCACAACTATCAGAAATAAAAAAAAATTGTTTGTAACTTCTAAATGTATGGCTTAGATTTTGTGCCCAAATTGTGATGGACAAGAGATACTTGGTTCATAAAAGTTATGTCTATAGTAAAATGAGTTCTAGTATTTTTAATTTAAGCTATTCATTCCACATCCATTAATAATTTTTTCATTTAACATGCATATAGACATTGAAGAGAGAGAAACCAAATGATGTAGTACTCTTCAAAAAACTAAAATTTTGTAATATCATTCAAAATTATCCTTTTGTAAGTTGATTTATTCTAAAGCCCAACTAAAGTTGAAGTTGATAGTTATGAAAGTCCAATTTCAAGTTGGAATTTCAAGAAGTCATTGATATGTTGTAGGGTGCATGATCGGTGTTATCCAACACCCCATAATTAAAATTATGTCAAGTCATGATTTAGTAATGTTTAGTCAAATTCATAGTCAAAATTCAATATTACATTTATTGATGTAATGAGTTCAGAGTTTGGAGTCAAAGAAGTTAAAAATATTCAAATTGTCAAAATAAAATGTCAAGTCAAATTATTGATGTAAATACATAAAGTTGGGGTGCATGATCAATGTTACCTGACACTCTAACAAATTATGTCAATTCATTACATTATAGTTTGAAGTTTAGTTGAGAATGTGGATTCAAAGTAAAGTGAAAATAAATTCATGTTTAAGTTATGTAAATCATGGAATTCGGTGTCAATTAATTCTACCAAGTCAAGGTCATAGGTTTGCTTATCAGACATTCTACAACCCATCAAGGAACGTACTTTTTGTACATATGTTTTTTTAGAAGAATGAATAAAATTGAAAGTGTAGATGAAAAGAGATGACAAAACAAGATGAATAAGAGAGAAGAAGATGAAAACTCCATGAAGAAAAATATGATATAGGAATCACAAGCAACATAAAAAAGATGCAAGAAGAAGGAAGACTAAAGAGCGACTCCTAGACTTAAATAAGAAAAAGCAAAAGAATTAAGTGCTAGAAGAGAAGCCTCACCTCAAGGGAATCAAAGAGAGTCGAACCCATGGTCAATGACAACTAGAAACAATATAAAATAAATTCACGTTTGGCTCTAGACCACTTGAGCTAACCCTTGGGGCTATTCTTTTGTTGTACATACATACATACATACATACGTACGAGTGATCCGAGGTCTGGAAATGCCAAGGAGTGGTTCCATTATACATAGGCCAGATCTCATTTGAACCAGATCTCTCTGTCAAATGTATTTTATATCTCATGATCCGGGGTCTAGGGCTAGCAAGGAATGGTTCCTTTGTATGTAGGCTGGACCTCATGTAGGTTGTATCTCTTTGTCAAATTTTCTTCGCATTCAATATTGGGGACCTTGGGTGGCAAAGGGGTGAAAACCTTTGTGTAGCACCATATAGCACTTGGGATGGATTACCTTGTGGTAAGAATTGGATCTGGGTATCCAAGTTACGAGGGTAGAAAAGAGTCCTCACATACATGCAGGCCCAGATGTGCTAAGAGACAGATGCCATATTGTGGCCCTAGTACTAGATTACCTTCAAATGGAAAGTGGATATGTAGATTCAAGGTTCTAGCAGTGGCTAGGGTTAGCACAATATTGAAACACCCATATTCTTGTGGGCCAGATATAATGAAAAACATCAAGGTGTGGGGACCTAGTGGACCCTACGTTGTGTTGACATGGAAATGCCATGGGGGTTGGACTAAGACCACGTGGATGCCATGTGGTGGCATAGTGCTAACATGACCTAATATATTTGGTTAAACTTCAGAGGGGCATAAATTTTAATTCGAAACTTAGATTGATGTGAAATTTTTATCTCCAAAAATCTCTCAACATGCTGAATTCGATGGTGGCATTTTTTTATATTTGAGGACTTTGAGAAAAAGAGGATTTTGTAACCCCATATTCATAATATATGTTGGAGATAAGGTCAAACAAAACAAGTAATACCTCCCACAATTGAGATAGGACAAGGGGATGAGAGGGAGCGTTGCAACCATCATGCCCTCAGAATTGAACTTGGAGAGTGAGATGTCACAACTATCATAAATAACAATGTCATGTCTATGGCTTCTATAGGTATGGCTCAGATTTCATGCCCAAAGTGTGATGGACAAGAGAAACTTGATTCATAAAATTGATGTCTATAGTAAAACGAGTTCTAGTATTTTTAATTTAAACTATTCATTCCACATGCATTAGTAATTTTTTATTTAACATGCATATAGGCATTGAGAAGAGAGAAACCAAATGATGTAGTAGTCTTCAAAATTCTCAAAGTTTGTAATATTATTCAACATTATCCTTGTGTAAATTGATTTATTCCAAATCCAACTAAAGTTGATGAGAGGGAGCGTTGCAACCATCATGCCCTCAGAATTGAACTTGGAGAGTGAGATATCACAACTATCATAAATAACAATGTCGTGTCTATGGCTTCTATAGGTATGGCTCAGATTTCATGCCCAAAGTGTGATGGACAAGAGAAACTTGATTCATAAAATTTATGTCTATAGTAAAACGAGTTCTAGTATTTTTAATTTAAACTATTCATTCCACATGCATTAGTAAATTTTTATTTAACATGCATATAGGCATTGAGAAGAGAGAAACCAAATGATGTAGTAGTCTTCAAAATTCTCAAAGCTTGTAATATTATTCAACATTATCCTTGTGTAAATTGATTTATTCCAAATCCAACTAAAGTTGATGAGAGGGAGCGTTGCAACCATCATGCCCTCAGAATTGAACTTGGAGAGTGAGATATCACAACTATCATAAATAACAATGTTGTGTCTATGGCTTCTATAGGTATGGCTCAGATTTGATGCCCAAAGTGTGATGGACAAGAGAAACCTGATTCATAAAATTTATGTCTATAGTAAAATGAGTTCTAGTATTTTTAATTTAAACTATTCATTCCACATGCAATAGTAAATTTTTATTTAACATGCATATAGGCATTGAGAAGAGAGAAACCAAATGATGTAGTAGTCTTCAAAATTCTCAAAGTTTGTAATATTATTCAACATTATCCTTGTGTAAATTGATTTATTCCAAATCCAACTAAAGTTGAAGTTGGGAGTTATGAAATTCCAATTTAAAGTTGAAATTTCAAGAAGTCATTGATATGTCATAGGGTGCATGATCAATGTAACTTGACACCCCATAATTCAAATTATGTCAAGTCATGATTTAGTAAAGTTTAAAAAGTTAGAGTCAAAAGTTAAGATTATATTTATTGATGTGGTGAGTTGAGAGTTTGGAGTCAAAGAAGTCAAATATATTCATATTGTTAAAATCAAATGTCAAGTCAAATTATTGATGTAAAGACTTAAAGTTGGGTGCATGATCAATGTTTTTTTTTTCTATATTAAGACTAACCTACGTACCCACGGGAGATTTGAACCGGTGACCTATCGCAAGGAGTGCCCTAACAACGCACCCATTCACCATCAATCCAAACCCCCGTGGGCCGGTGCATGATCAATGTTACCTGACACTGTAACAAATTATTTCAATTCATTACACGAGAGTTTGAAGTTTATTTGAGAACGTGGATTCAAAGTAAAGTGAAAATAAATTGATGTTTAAGTTATGTAAATAATGCAATTGGGTGTTAATTAATTCTACCAAGCCAGGGTCATAGTTTAACGTAATTTTGTGATCCGCAAACTATCGTGGATATTCCATTAGATAGTTTGTCACAACAAATCTGATAATATTATATTTAAAATATGAGATTCTACACTATTATAGTTTTATTTAATTTCTAGATTTGTAGATTTTACTGTAATTAGTGCATGCATGCAAATGGAAATTATATAGAAAAGTAGAGAACGATAAAATAAGCTCACACATATATAGTACATAAGATATTATCTCTGGGAAACCCTTTCGAGAGAAAACCAAGCTGGAAGATGAGGCTGCTTCGCTCTCTTTCTTTGTCTAGAAATATGGCTGCAGGTACAAAGAAGTAATGCATCTGGCCCGTGGGCTACTACAGTGCACAAATCCTCTTTGTGTGCTCTACCTCCTATCTCTCTTGGTTATCTTTGCTCATCTATGGAATGAAATGCTCTCGAAAGAATGGAATGCCTCTTCTTCTTAGTGGCCTGGTTATAACACAACCCGATAGCCTACTAGTGGTTAAGTTTGACTACATCAACTCTTAACTAGAGTTACATAAATAATGGGGCCTAATGTGACATCCTCCTGGACTATAGGTGTGAAACAGGAAGGTCAACTTCTGAGTGGCATAAATGTTGCACACGGACTTTGCTTGACACACTTCGTGCATCGTTGGAAAGGTCTTTGTGTGTAATATAGTGTAAAATGGCATGACACCAAAGCTGCAAAGTTTTATCCCCAAAAAACATTGTTTGATGCCTCAAAACGCTCCCAAACAATTTTAGACCCCGTTTCGAGAAACTAGGTCCTGCTAGTAAAAATGGTCTCGTGGGATGATTCCTCCACTTTTTCTAATCCAAATTCATTGCGATGGATGAAAAACAATAAATTATCCAATTCGGATTGCACCTTGCCATTTTGGGAGGCTTTTGGTCCCAAAAATCTTTTACTGAATGAGGTGAGGAAATTTTTCCTCGCCTTCTCTCTGGTGTACCATTTAGATTTGTTTGGAATTTGTCCCTTCAACCCAATATGCCAAAGGTCATGTTTCCCTTGTCTTGTAGTTCTAGACCTCTTCTACAAAACTATATCTTTTGTCAACTCTGCCAGAGTGTCTGGTGTTAAATCCTTCACAGAAGGTAGGACTTTTTCCTCTTCCTGATCTAGCATGGAAGGCTCGTAGAGTTTCAAATTCTCTACATTCATAACTGAGTAAATGTGCATATATGGTGGTAAACGTATTTGATAATAATTATCACCCACATTTTCCAGTATCTCAAAGGTACCATACCTTAGAGCCTTGATTTTATTACCAGGCTCCTGCAACCTCTCTTTGTTCAACTGTAGCCATAATCTATCTCCCACCTTAAATTATTTCTCTATTTTATGCTGATCATGCTTGGCCTTATACTTCTCCTACAAATTCTGCAGTGTTTCCTGTACCTGTAGATGGATCTGCCTAATCTTCTCTATAATTTTTTCAACCCTCAAAGCATCTCCTGTAAGATATTCCCCCCCTCCTCCTTTCTTCCCATATGCAATTCCAAAGGCAAAGGTGGAAAATATCCAAAACAAGTCTTAAATGGGGACTTTCCTGTAGAAGTGTGGCCCGCTCTATTATAAGAATGTTGTACATATACTAGATTTTCATCCCAGGTCTTCAGATGCTTCTAGTTGTATCCCCTCGAAAGATGCACCAAAGTCTTGTTGACTACTTCTATCTGCCCATCTATTTATGGATGGAATGCTGTAGATCTATTCAACTTTGTGTCCATATTCTCCCACAATGTAGTCTAGAATGCACTAGGAAATCTTGTGTCCCTGTCTGACATGATGCTCCGTGGTATCCCAAAGTGCACCCAAACATGTCCAAAGAACAAGTTTGCTACTGCTTTTCCACTGATGGTCTTTTTATATGGAATAAAAACATAGATCTTGCTCAACCTGTCAAATACCATGAATAGGTAGTCATGCCCCTTCCTGGTTGTCAGTAAACCTCCCACAAAGTCCATGGAAATGATTTCCCAAGGACAAGTAGGTACAGGTAAGGGATGATACAGAACCTGTTTCTTGTTGCTAGGCTTGCTGTTACAACAAAACATGCATCCTTTTATGAACCTGTTGTACTACAAAACAACCCCCCCATTTATGAATAACAATAACTAAGGATAGAGATATAAATGGGGACACTTTTTAAATTTTTAGGCTTAGGATAATAATACCTAACTCTAAGAAAATACCTAGAAAAACCTTGCAAAATGACCTAAGGATGAAATGCTCATCGAAAATCGCAAATCACACTTTTCCATGTGACTGTCATAAAACACCTTTAAAGAATTTCTATGAGTGATCAAATCTCCCGATGCGATATCCCGATCAACATCACCTTGTCATTTTACAAATCGCACTTCGCAAATTTTGCAAGTAATTTAGCAATGCTTTTATGATGTCCATTGGCGATTTGAAAAATGAGATATTGCAATATTCACAATCACATTTTGCTTTATAGATCTGGTAACGCTATATTTCATCCATTTAAAGATTGCGACGTGTGATTAAGAGCTGTAAAGCATGTGAAATAATTACGTTTTAATATCAAAATGAATGAATCAACAGGTGTTATGAAACCAACTCACAAAAAGATAGAAAAGATAGATCAATGCCTTAGAAATAAGCCTCTTTGAGGGGGCAACCTCCTTTACATTACACAAATGAACAATTCTTAGATGATACAAATGACAAGACCTCCTTTCTATATATAGGAGTCTAAGGGGTCATAATATAATCAAAGCCGACATAACAATAATAATGTAAGGGACAATAATAATAATAGTGGGCTTCTATGGGGAAAAATAATAACAATATGGGGACTACATGGGCACAACAATATAATAAGGGGGTTGTACTAATAACAATAAGGGGTTACACTAGTAGTATAGGTACTTAACATGCCCCTCTCCTTCAAAAAGTGTTGTCCTCAATGCTTGAGTAGTTCTTGATGCTTCTATATAAATTCTTGTCCTCCCATGTGGAATCTTCAGTGGGTAAGTTCTTCCCCTTGATGAGATACTCTGAAATTGATCTATTTCGTAGCTGTCGATTTCTCGGTTCTGTGACTACTTCAGGTTCCAATATGATTTTTCCTTCCTTTTCAAGTTCTCGCAATATTGTTTGAACTGGGATCTTCTACAATTTTTGAATAAGTTCCCACTCCTTTGGGCATATGGATATCTGTAAGGCCTGATGTTTGGAGGAAAACTTCTTGGAATCAAATGAATAGCATGATCATGATCACGAATAGGTGGGGGGCCTTTGGGAGTCTCAAATACCTTGGAATGATTGTCCAAAACGTTTTGGATATCTATAGAAATACATGATTTTGTTGTGGTATCCTCTAGTGAACATAATTGTGCAATTACGCCTCATTGTTCTTTATTTAGAAGCTTTGTCATGCTGTTAGAGTTGATTATATTTCTAGGTTTCCCTTTGATACCCCTCAATTCAACTTCCTTTCCTTCCCAAAAAAATTTCAAGAAAAGTTCTTGAAAATTAAAAGCTATCGTACCCAAAGATTGTATCCATTGGACTCCTAGTAAAACGTCAGCACCACCCATTGGAATGGTAAGCATTGGGCTATTCAATACATATTCTCCCATAGATATCTTGATATTATGGGACTTTCCAGAGCAATTTATGGTTCCTCCACTTGAAACAATCACTTGACACTCTGGTGCTGGATATAGGAAGCAATTCAATTCCTTGGCTATCTTACAATGAATAAAATTATGGATACTGCCCGAATCAATCAACACTATTACCCTTTTCTTCTTGATATGTCCTTCTATATTGATAGTTTGAGGAGTGGTAATTTCTTCCAATGCATTAAAAGATATGGTCGGATTCATTTCTTCACGTTCAATGTAATCTTTCAATTCTTGAACATTTTTCTTCTTGATATGTCCTTCTATATTGATAGTTTGAAGAGTGGTAATTCTGGCCAATCCATTACAAGATATGGTTGGATTCATTTCTTCTTTCTCGATGTGATCTTTCACTTCTTGAACCTTTTTCTTATTGATATGTCCTTCTATCTTGAGAGTTTGAGGAGTGGTAATGCTTTCCACTGCTTTACAAGATATGGTCAGATTCATTTCTTCTTTATCTATGGTGGCTTCCTGGTGTATATCCTCTTCTTTTTCTATTTCTTGATCCTTTTCTTCCTCCTCTTCATAATCTATGTAAAATAATTTCTTCTCAACACACTTATGACCTTTAATGTATTTTCTATCACAATTGTAACAAATCCCTTTTTATCTTTTTTCTTCCAATTGTTGCGGTGTAAACCTTATAGGTTTTGGAAGGATAGGAGAAAAAACAATTCCATAATTATAGTTGTGAGTGGTGGGATTCCTTGTTTCCATAATTTCGCTTTCAATTTTTCTTGCCAACCTGAATGCCTTCTCCAATGAATTAGGTTCCCAAAGACAAACCTCGTGTTGAATGTTATCCTTTAAAGTCCCTATGAAGACATCAACCATTTTCTTCTCTAGAATATCATTTACCCTTATATTCAATTTTTGGAAGTCCTCAATGTGCTTTGCCATTGAACCCTTTTGTTCGAGATTTATCAATTGGCTAAAGAAGGTGTTTCTCTTTGTATCCTCATAATGTACTATCATTTCCTCCATGAAAATTAACCATGTGACAAGTGGTTTACGAGAACAAATCCCTTTATACCATAAAAATTGATTCGGATCTAAATAATTAGATGCAATACGTACCTTTTGTAACAGTGGTACACCATGTAGATCAAAATATTTCTCCGTCTGTAGTATCCAATTTACCAGATCCTTACCATCAAACTTCCTCATCTCATTTTTTCTTGATTTTATGAGCTTGAACTTGAAATGACTATAACTCTGTAATTTCGGATCTTTAAGTTCTAAAATTTCGGTCTGTAATAGCCCTATGAGTCCTATTTTTAACTCCGCAAGTCTAATTGCAATTGGATTCCTGAAGAAAGATCTATTCCCAATCTCCCGTAATAACCTAATTATAGACTAGTTAAGTAGAGAGAACTTGTACGACATGCCACATGTCACTGTTTCAACCTTAGGTTCTGAAAATTATACCCAAACAAAACAAAGTTTGTCCTCTTTCTGTAACTTCTTACGAAATTTCAATCTGATGCTCAGAGAGAACGTTATGACTATTTTACCAAGGTCACCTGTTTAGGATGTAATTCGGGAGTCTACAAAAACCCTAAATTCCTTAGATCATATATCCAAAAATATAGCGATACAAGATCTGAAATTCAGGTCTGAGGTTTAGACAGATTTCTTCTCAAATGGTTTTTTTTTCGCTTTTGAAACATCGCATAAAAAACGTTATAGCGAAAATTCCATGATGACCTGTTTGAAGTAACGAAACCCTAGAATCCAAAGCTCTGATACCAAATGTTATGAAACCAGCTCACAAAAAGATAGAAAAGATAGATCAATGCCTTAGAAATAAGCCTCTTCAAGGGGAAACCTCCTTTACTGATCCAAAATGGATTCTAAACCCTCTAATTCTAAGTCTTTAAAACTATCCGAAAACCCTATCGAAGAGGAAAACACTAAAGAATTAGTGGAAAAAGAGTAAAGCAAAGGTTGAAGTATCGTTGAACCAGAGCCATCGGATTAGACTGATCAACGGTCCAGTTCAAATCGGCAGATCACATCGGAGGGATCGACGATATCGCAGTTGGAAAATTGTATTGGAAGTGGCCTTATGGAAGTTGTGATCGCGATCCAGTGACACAACGTGGACCATTAATCGAGCACGCAGATCAACGACCGAGATTACATTATCGCGTCGCGAGATTCCCAAAGGGAGGACTTACCAAAAGCCCAAAGACCATGCAATATGCGATTGCGATATATCACATCACAATATCGCATCGCAACAATACAAATGGGTGAAGACCCATAGCCGATGCGTCTTGTGATTGCGATTGAGGCGGACCCGATGGGGTTTATAAATGCGGCCCTATAAATTTTGAGTTTGGATATAAAAGTGTTTGTTGGGCTTTTTATGTGTATTAGCACATTTCCGTTATAAAACCGAAATACAAAATGAAATGACCCGAAGTGATAAAGTTAGACCTGAAATATTTATAGATGCGGCTTTATGTTATTTGAGTTTCGTGGTAAGCAGGATTTCAGGCGGGCCTCATGCGGTGAGTGGTATTGGATGGGCTTCGCCCGATTCCATACACCGGCCGACACGTAGCACCCTGTAGGAGAGAGAAAAATGCCTTTTTCGGGCGGGTAATCTCCGTGCAAATGGGCTGCCCGAAATGGCTGTTAGTCGTTGGATTGGAAGGTCGTAGATCAACGGTGGGCTTGCGATAGTGATATAACACAGACCCGATAGGATTATAGGTTGGATTCAATATCTTTTGAGTTCCGGGCTTTTGTCTGTTGGTCGGATTTTCCATTATTTTTAGTGTATTTCCGTTTCTGAACAAGAAACGTATTCCCGGGGATTTCACCCACGCCAATGGTCCTTTCCGTTACAAACAGGTGGCCACCATACCTTCAGCATTTTACAATGATTGTTTAACGCTTGAAAGGGAGATGAACGGATAGGGGCTGGGAGCTAGAAAGCCTGAGAAAGGAATGTAAACCGATAGTGCCAATAGGCTTAAAAGCCATTCAATGGTAGAGATAGAGGGATGCAGTTGCTCAGAGACAGAGAGTCAGAGAAAATGCAGCTATGAATAGTGGATAAGAGGCACTAAGAGGGAGAGTCTGGGTACTCTTTAAACTTGAGGTTCTCGAGTGAAATCCCTGTGTGATATCACTGTTGTTGTGTTATAGCTTTGCTTGAGCTCCAACTTGTAATATTCTGCTCTTAAAGACTTAATATAGAGGTTGACACTAAAATCTAGACCAGGAGACGTAGCCAAGAAGTCTGGTGAACTCCTTGATTATTTGATGTGTTGTTGTGTGTGACTGTTATGTTTTCTAACTGCTCATTGTCTATATTATTCGCAATATTTTTGATCCGTTGCACTAAGTAATATAGGCATTCCTGCACATGAGTTCGTAATACCTTAATATTTATTTAAGATCTCATTTTCAGATCAAGTGGTATCAAAGCATTTGGTTTTGTTAAGGTTAGACAAGCTTGTGCTGGATTTGTTCCATTTGAAAAGGAACAGCGATAGACTGATATTCACGTTAAAATAGAAATGGATGATATGATGACCTGTGATAAGGAAATTCAGATGGAGGCACCACTTCCAGGAGTGATAAGGATTCTGAACTCAAAGCAACACAATAGGAAAGTTCAGGTAAAACTCCCAGCCTCCACTGCTGCATGGAGAAGAGATCCAAAAATAGTAACCCTGCGCAAGGGGTTGAAGCAAGCTTAGCAAGAAGCAAAAAAGCTTAGAGAACAAACGGTCCCTCACGAAATGTATGAAGAGCTACAATAGCAACTTAGGAATGTCAATCAATCTGAAAGCCGGGCTTTTGAAGGTTGGCGGAAGGAACAAGAGAAAGTTGCAAAGGTAACTCGTAGGCTAGATATTGTTATCAAGCAAATGGATACCTTGTGTTCTTTATACAATGACGTCTTAACATGTAGGGCCCCTGCCAAAAATTATGCCCAGTTTTTACTGGAACGGTATTTGCAATTAAAAATAAAAGCTGTTAAAGTAGGTGCTCCCATACAAATTAACACTGTCAATGATTTTATAGACTGTTGTAAGCACTACGAGGTAAAATTCCAGAGACTGCTGTGTGAGTTCTATTTACATAACCTTGTACTAGACCAGGAGACTGAGCTGAACCCTGGCCCCTTTGTTGGAGACATCCAATTGTAGGCATTTATCTCATTTGGGGTTAATCATATTAAATGGCTTAAAGCCTATAATACTTTCCAGAGGCAAGAAAACGGCTTAGATTTGTGGGTAAGGGTTGAGCCTAGGAACCCAGTACAGTTGTGGAAAGCACATAGAAACCTCATGAAGACTCCGGGTGTAATTGAAACATTAGGACCCATGCATGAGGCACTCATTCGACAGGGATTAGAATACTTTCTTTCCATTAAAGACCTTGCCATTGATGCAGCTAAATTTCGGTATCAAATCCAGCTCAGGGAACCGTTTAAGTATGAAAATTTTAAATTAGCTGCCAACCTTTGTACATTTATGGCGAAATAGTTTTGAGGGCAGGGCCATCCTGGTTAGGATATAGGTTCTGGAGTCCAATTATTTGGCACCCTGCACCCGGATACCAAGCCCTGTATGAGATGCCCGAGGGTCAGACAGGCCATTTCTTTGACTACCTAGTTACTCATCATGGCTGTAGGCCTCCACATGAGATTCTATATCCAGCCTATTCTCTCACTATTTTGCATGTCAACTACAACGTTTTCATGAGGGCATGAAACAGGGTAAAAAGGGGGGTGTGTGGAGTACTAAAAGAGGTATGTTTTTTATGATCATTTCAGTATCTTTTTAGTAGAACTTGCAAACCTTTTTGCATCATGAACTTGGAAAACGATAAAGAATTATAACAAAACATGTGAGATTAATATGCAAGACTAAAACGCTGACAATTGTCATTTCCTCATGCAGGAAGGAGTGAAAACGAGAAGTTGTCGTTCCAAAGGAAAGGACAAGGACGAGATAACTGTTGTCCCTTTGACGGGAGACCGAATGCAAACAAGGCTAAGCAGATCAAAGCAAATCGGCCCTGAAAAGGAGGTGGAGGTACCACGGCGGTGCAGGAGAGAAAATAAGTTATTAAGGATTAACGGTTCGGCGAATCCCTCAGGATCCTTGATCCTGAGGGATCACTGTTTTATCTATTTTTACACTTAGACATCTCCGCCATCACCCTTATAAAAGGGACAACATTGTTAGCTCAGGGAGAGTTAGACATGATTACGCTTTTATGTAATTTTTGTTAAGATCAAAACTTTGATCATCGAGTCTCGATAAGAACTGGTTCATTGTAATCTTACTTCATGCATTAATACAAACTTGGTGATTACTTCATCTCTGAGTCTGGATTAACCTAAAGCGGTGTACCCCTGGAGGCTAAGGGCCCGACCCTGGAGGACACTTGCTCCTGTATTATTACGATTTGGCTTCTGTGTGGTTTGCTTATCATCATTATTTGGTAATCTGATATGCTTTATAAGTTTACATCACATGCTCTGTTATGTTTAATTCATTAAGGTTTCCACAGACAGAACTATTGTATTGACTCTGCATCATATTACTGTTCCTTTCAGAGTTGATTGAATATTACTAGTCTTAACAGAATACTGTTACTATCCCATTACAGAGCTTTTGTGCTGTGCACCTGTTCATTCACGTTACAGAATTTATCTTGGGAGTTATGTTCTTTACGATTGTTGAATTGATGAACGATGCTGTTCTATTTTGAAATGCAGTCATATTCCTTTTAACTGAGATTGATATTTGGATCAGATTACTCTTTAAGCGTGCTGTGTGCGTATATGGTTTTTAAGCGTTGTTCCATAATTTATCAGTAATCAGTACTGTTCCATTGGTGTGTGCTGTTCGATCTGCCTTAAGAGTGAAAGATTGTTGTTTGATTATGATTAATGCATTTGATTTGGTAGATTAAGTTTGTTACTGCTCGCGAGACTTAGTTGTTGTTCTATTTCATAGTTGTTGTTCCATTTAAGAATTGTTGTTCCATTACAGACTTGCTGTTCGATTTCTTATTTGCTGTTCCATTTTCTTATCTATCATTCCAATTGTTGGCGTTTGTTATTTTGGTGTGGGAGACGATCTAAGGCTGTAGTGAGACTTGGCATTTACTGTCTGGTTCCCAGATCCACGGTCTGTTCTCTAATTTCCTTTTCCATCAGTTTCCAAAGGGATGAGTTATCGCTACCGAACCCTTGACTAATAAGTTGCCTAGTCTTCTGAGTGTGTGATTTACTCTTTTGAAGTAGTTTAGTTGTAGACAAGCATCCGTTTACTCTTGTATTTCTGAACACTGTACTACTAGCATTACTCTGGCAAATGATAGCCTCAGACTGAGACACTCTTTGAAATAACAAAACGTTCTTGGATTGACATATTAATGTGAGGTAATTAGAGGTGAAAGAGACCCTTTTTATAGCTCTACAGCCAACTTTGCAAAGAAGAACCTGGACCCCTTCAAGCTGATTCAGGGTTGGAGAGTATTGGACAACAAATTAAAATATGGAAAATCGGTTATGTATGCTTTAGCCTCTTTGGCAAACCCATACAACTATGCAACAGCTATGTTATGTAGATTATATGGGTTACCTAATAATACTAAGTTTTCCATAGAATGGATCCCTCTGATTGATGCATGCGTTAATTCCCACATCATGAGTTGGGCCTCCATACTATCTAATAACCTATCCACCATCATTACCAAATATCGACAGAAGAGAGGCTCCTCTCCAGACAACCTTCCTCCATTCTATTTTAGTGCCTACATTATGCATGCCATCTGTTTTTGCAAGACATTTCTGACCATGGTTGGACATGGACCTTATAGGACCCCTACCCAATTAATCTCAGTCATAAGAAAATATGGGAATCACATTATATACCCCACTTATATAAAACATGTCATGCTATTGTTTTGCCCCTACATCAAATAACTTTAAATAAGAAAGCCCCCAGTTTTCTCAAGGAGCCGCAACAGACCTGCTAGCTGTTGGCAAATATTTTATTGAAGGATGGTTCACCTACATTAGGGTTTTTGGTAGCACAGCCAACCCACATGTCCTTCCTTTATATGTTTATGATAAATTATTAGCAAGAGAGATTGCCTACTAAACCGTGGGAAAAGGCCTAACTAAAGTTCTCAAAGACAGTGAAAAGTTATTATGGCCCTCTTTCCTTGTCAAGTGCGGTTCTTTTGCTTTAGCAAATTTTGTTCATGCTACTAAGGAGTCAGTAAACATGGAAGCCCTCAGGCTTCATACATTGTCGAAAAGGAAATTTTATCTAGACAAGGCGGCATATAACATCACTATTACTGTAAAACTCAAGCCATACAACCATGATGATAATGATTTTGAAGATTTATTACAGTTGGCCCAATCCTTCGAACAAGAGTTT
The DNA here is from genome assembly GCA_031772625.1 of Pinus tabuliformis. Taxonomy (NCBI): domain Eukaryota; kingdom Viridiplantae; phylum Streptophyta; class Pinopsida; order Pinales; family Pinaceae; genus Pinus; species Pinus tabuliformis. Next base: position 2,009,391,638 of record CM062819.1, on the reverse strand, counting down.
GAATGGGCTAAAGCAAACCTAGGTCCTGAAGGTTTTGATAAATTTCAGGAATTCAAAAATGAAAGGCTCGAAGTAATCCTAATGCACTTATTGAAAATTGAAGATAGGCCCACACCTAGTGTGACTATTAATAGTGAAGGACCTAGTTCTCGGGTAGATTCTCAGATAAATACTAATAAAACACCAGATATAGGGAAGGCTCGAGACATAGATAATACAGCTGAGTCAAGCAGGAAGTCAACTGAGAAACAAGTTATGAGCACCCTGACTACAGAAATCAGTTTAGAGGTCAAAGGCAGTAGTATGGAGTAGGAGTGGAATCAGTTTAATTAGAAATTGCAAGACACTTCCAAAACGACAAATACCCAAGAAACAATGGAGTGTAAAACTCCTCTGCATGTTTAGGAGAATATAGAGCCCAAATCTTTGGACGAGTAGTCCAAATCCATGGATGAGCAATCCAAGCCTATGGATGAGCAAGCAACATCATCCCGGCAAACTAAGATTATCCCTGCTCTACCCACATCAGAGATTGTCTTGAAGGTGATCGAAACTCATCCACTTTATGTGTTCTACAAACCGCTCCACAAGGCTGTGGTTAGAAGACAAAGGAAAAGGACAAGGGTAGAAACACCCAATCTCCCACTTGGAAACGAGCCAATGGACATAGTTTGGAGGGTCATTCCTTTCCACCCAGCTAAGAAATTGAATAGATTGTCATAGTTCATGGGAGCATATGCAACGACCACCATGGACAAAGCTACTAAAGTCTCTACTTTGTTAAGGGAAAAGGAGGAGAGGATTGCACAGCTCGAGCAACAGCTTGAAGCAGAGAAGACAAGTGTGAATAGGCAGGAAGCTGAGTAGCTTTTTCAATTGCAACAGAGCATGGAGGTCTTGAAAATAAGCCATGAAGCTGATATATCGGCTAAAAACATTCAACTCCAATAATTACAACAATCCATGGAAAGATATAAGGATGTCCCTACTACTGAGGAGTTTGTTAAAGAGGCGCTGGAACTAAATTCCCTCCTGATGAAACAACAAGAACACTTCTACCAAAAGATGTCACGTATTACTCCTTATCTAGCTACTAGCGATCAGCTAACAAACAAGGCGATCGACTAGAGAACCGAGTTCACTAATCTAAACACCAAAATCTCAGAGTTCATCGAATGGCAGGAGACAGAGGACAGAAGGAAAGCCAATCTTCCTGAGATATAGGAGACACACAAATACTTCTATTCACGGATTGGGATGCAATATAAAGCAAGTTGAGCTATCGGTGGCAAGGGAATTCATCGTATCAAAGAATATAATCAAAGCAGTGAGCCATATTGTGTTTTCTACCAACCTGACAAAGGAAGGCAATCTAAAAGAAATGTCCGATTTAGGTGCTTTGCATAAAAACTAGCAGGAAAAGGGAGAGGCTAAAAAAAAACACTCACAAAATTGACCAAGACCAATTAGGATTCATATTGGCAATACCTCGTGAAGCTGCATAGCCAAATCATGACCCTTAACTACTCAATTCATTTGAATCTACAGATGTTGCCACCTCTCACCGATGCGAGTTTTGTAGGAAAGCTCAGGACACATTTTGGGGCACCTCCTCAACTCAAACCAGTGACCAATATATGCGACTTGAAGGACAAGCTGGAAGACAACAAATCATCTTCTTAGTTCTGCTCATCAAGCCACTATTTATTTTTAGAGTTAGTTAACTAGTTAGGAGGAAGGTTGTTTGAAACCTCCTCAAATTTTGTATAATCTATTTTTTCACTTTAGTTAGAATAATATTTATACCCTTCTCATGCATTTAGAGAAGGGTACAAAATTTTATCAAAAACATTTGCAAAGAATCCACTATTGTAATTTTGTGAATGCTTTGGTGAAATTATGGAAGATGATCATTTCTTTCAGATAGCAGACTACTTTCCTTTGTTGATGCACTATTGTGTTCTTGGGATACAATTTGATTTGAAGAAAGGAGTTGATCGATGTCATTACTCAAATGAGCAGAACATTGCACATATATTACTATAGTCTTGTATGATTGATTCTTTTTTTATTTAATTAGTGACAACACTTCATTCTCATGAATTGTATGTGAGATTTATCGTTTTTGTTAAGCGTTAATTGCACTATTGTATGATGCCTAGCTGAAATTGTTGATTTTCATATACAATTCATCATATATGCGGTATATTTTATAAATTTATTTGTCTAACTATTTAGTCAAAGAAATTATCTTACATGTTATCATCTTTGTTTATGCATGATTGATCTTTATTATCACATGTTAAGAAGATATATTTGTAGATCGCATACCATACGGAAATACACGGGTTTATATTAGAATAAGTCAGTTAGAGGTCCGCATAATAGAATAGATCATTTAGATTATCATTATTCTATTGCAATCACTCATGAACCACCCACTCTCATCTTAAAACCCACATTAGGAAACTAGTCCCATTATCCCCAGTCAAAGCCACCACTTTAAACAGAAAAGGAGTTGTCTTAAGGTCTGGAATGGATGGTTATCCCCCATGTCAGGGTAGCAGAAATATAAAGCCACAACAGAAACTAGCTACCAACTCTTGCATCTTGGGCTAATACACATACCTCTTCAAGTTAGCCATGGTCTTCCCTACACTAAAGTGCCCTGCAACCTTGGAGGTGTGAGCTCTCTAATCAACTGCAATACCTCACCTTTAGGAACACATAACTTATCCAGCCTGTAGAGTAACCCATTCTGGATATGGTGGTCAACGGTTTGTTGCCATCGTGCACATGACTCTAACTTTACAACTACTAATACACCTCCTTAAAGTCCTCATCTTCTGAATATGCCTCTATGTATGCATCATGGGTGAATGGCTCCATGTGCATACGAGTCCCCAAAGCTGTAATATTTGATGTGGGTGGCCTTGAAAGCATATCATCCAATGTTTTTGTGTTTCCCTTATTATACTTGATCACAAAATGAAACTGCTATAAAAACCCCATCCACTTGTAATGCCTGGTCTTCTATAGCTTTCTATGAGTGTTCTAGTATTATAATGACTCGTGATCTATGAGGATTATTGTCTCCTTTCCCATCATATAGTGATTCCACTTCTTCAAATCTTGAACCATGGAATAGAGCTCCTTATTTTAGGTTGGGTAGTTAAAACTCCCCATGAAACACTTCAGAATGGTATTAAACAGGCCTTCCTCCTTGCATAAAGACAACTCCCATATCATACCCACTTGCATCTGTCTCCACTTCAAAAGGTTGTTGCAAGTTTGCTAATGCTAAAACTGGTGCTTGACTAATATTCTTCTTTAACTCCTCGAAAGCCCTTTGCTAACCTTTTCCCCACTGGAGACTCTTGCCACTTGTTGTTATGGAATGGAGCAATGCTGCTACCGCTGAAAATGAGGCTATGAATTTCCTTAGGTACTGTGTTGCACCATTTAAACTCCTGACCTCAGAAACATTAATAGGCACTGACCATTTCATGATGGCCTCTGACTTAGAAGGATCTATCTTCAACTCTCCTCCACCGATCACATACCCAAGATACACCAAATACTACTGCACAAACACATACTTCTTGAGATTTTCTAGATCCTTGTGCTTCTTCAATGTTTCCAACACCTACGTCAAATGTGAAATATGTTCCTCCTAGACAACACTATATACTAGTATATCATCCAGATATACGATAAAAAATGAATCTATAAACAGGCACAGTATATCATTCATTAATCTCATAAATGTAATTGGTGCATTACATAGGCCAAATGGTAGAACCAACCACTCATACAAACCTTTCCTAGTTTTGAAGGCGATATTCCATGTATCTTCTTCTTTATCTCAAACCTGGTGATATCCTGACTTCAAGTCCAACTTGGTAAAATACTTTTCTTGTTGTAACTAATCTAGGAGATCGTATATCCCGAGTAGGGGGTATCTGTTCTTGAGCATGATTTTATTCGGCACCCTGTAATCTATACACATCCACCATGTCCCATCCTTCTTTGGAACAATGATTATGGGTGACCCACATGGTGATGTACTCGGTCGAAAGACACCATGTTCCAGTAGTTGCTACAACTATTTCTTCACCTCACTTGCTTCTATAACAAACTACCTATACAAGCCAATATTTCGCAATGGGGAGTTTGGAAATAGTTGGATCTCATGCTCCACTTATCGCTTAGGTGGTAACCTTTTAGGCTCTTGGAACACATCCTTGTATGCTTGTAAAAACTCCTCCAATTCTTGTTTCTATTTCATAGTACACCCCTCCAGGGATGCCTTGCCTCTTATTGACTCCTCTTCAAACTCACTTTCTCTTAAAAACAATAAAACATACTTCTTGCTGTAATTGATCGATTTCTTGGCTTGGTTGGAACTTAGCAGTGACATTTTAGACTTTCCTTTGTGCGCGTTAATGATGAACGATTTTCCATCCTTGATGAGTCGCTACTAGTTAGCTCTCCTCATGAATATTGCATCATGCATGTACATATATGGACTCCCAAACACGACTCCACATACATCAAGGGGAACCACATCCAGATCTACTTCATCAATAAAATTGGCATTGATAGAAAATCTAATTTTGCATTATTTTGTTACCTTCAGCGTTGCATCCTTATTTACCAATCCCAGTGGATATGGGTTTGGATGATCATGAAATTCCAACCTAAGCTTCTTGAATGGCTCTGCTACAATGAGATTCGCTTGCGATCCTGAGTCAAATAGAGCATCAATATTTGTCTTCTTGATCTGTATCTTTATATGGAAGAGTTTTTTCATTTCTTTCTCTTCCTATTGCTGAAGGCTACTCAGATTCACCTCCTTCTGCGCTAATGTACAAATGATCTTCTCTTCCACATCTGACCTGCTTTCAACTTGGTTTCTTCTTATTATCAGTGGCCATGAGGTTCTTCTTCTTATTATGTTTCTTCTTATTCTTCAGGTTTAGCTCTGGATGTAAATTCCAACACTTCTCCTTTGCATGGCGATCAATGTTGCAGTGGTTTCTAGGATCTTTGCACTGGTGTGTTTTGGTTGTTGTCTTTTTATATTTCCCCCTTTTTTCTTCTTCTTCCCCTTCTTAGAAGCTTCTTCTTTCTCCTTATGCCTCAATCCACTTGATTGCGCTCTTTTCATGCCTATGTTCTCTAGGTACTATGCCTATACACAAGCCTCATCCATCGATTTGGGCTTGAACAGCATCACTTTCTCACTTAGATGGTAGCGCAGACTCCCCAAATACTTGAGGATTACATATGGGTTCTTTGGAGAGATACCCAATATTATATCCATCTTTCTGAATTCGGTGGTGTACTCTTGCACACTTTGGCCCGGTTTTTGCCTAATGTAATTCCACCAAATCCACTGGTCCTCCACGTACCCAATGGGATAAACCGTGACTTAATGAGGGTTTTTAAATGCTCCCACTTAGTGACTGGAGGTTCTCCCTCCAACCTCTTGGTTTTCGTGTGGCTCTCCCACCAAGCCAATGCACGACCCTCTGATTCCAATCACGCGAATGAGATAAATTTGCCTGGAAAATTTTAGGGGCTAATATTCGCAGGTGGGCTAAGTTTCCATGATTTTTACAAAAAAATTATTCACAATTTCAATTTTTTTTTATAAAAATGATTCGCCCAAATTTTACAATATAAAATTATTTTACCTTCAAATTTGTCAACATTATATAGAGAGTATATATAAAATCATTATAATTTTGAGTAATTTTACAAATACATCAATAAACATTTTATAGTTTGCATAGTAGGGACTAGTGAGATTTGCCAATGTTTTTAAACTTCAAGATAATTTTACATCCTTAAAATTTTCCCTATATTTTTCCCTTCCTTGACCTGATGGACGCTAAAATAAACTTCCAATTGCTGCAACTAGTGGTTTAGCTTTAGAGAATCGATATTGCCATGGTATGGCTTGATATTGACTTTTTCTTCCATTTTGAAAAGGTATTGACTCATGACACTCGAACTAGGTTGATTTTTTCCGGCTTCTTTCTTCGACTGGTTCTCTGTGTCTTAGCAATCTCCCGATCCCCCTTCTGATTTTGCATATGCATTTGAACCCCCATCTTCTCCAAATATCCCCAGCTTATTGCTTAGGGCCACCATGAAGAGGTTTACATTTCCGTTTATATCCACGTTTGTTGTTCGAGCCGTGAAAACATCACCTCTGCAATATCACCAAGTTCATTTACATATTTGTCGACCATGATTAGGGTTTTACAATTTTCGACCCCACCAACCTAGATCCCCTTCAAATATCCAAACATATCCAAAGAAACCTTCTATGACACCAAAATATCTGTAAACTGTCATGGATATTCCACTGGACAGTTCGTCACAACATATATGATAATATTATATTTAAAATCTGAGATTCTACACTATTATAGTTTTATTTAATTTCTGGATTTATAGATTTTACTGTAATTAGTGCATGCATGCAAATGGAAATTATGCATAAAAGTAGATAACGATAAAATAATCTCATACACACATAAGACACAAGATATTCTCTCTGGGAAACCCTTTCAGGAGAAAACCTAGCTGGAAGGTGAGGCCGCTTCACTCTCTTTCTCTGTCTGGAAATATGGTTGCACGTACAAAGAGGTAATTCATGTGGGCTGTGGGATGCTATAGTGCACATATCCTCTCTGTATGTTATACCGCCTATCTCTTCTAGCTATCTTTTCTCAGCTATGGAACAAAATGTTCTCGAAAGAATGGAATGCCTCTTGCTCCTAGCGTCTCGATTATAACACAACATGATAACCTACTAGTGGTTAAGTTTGACTACATGAAATCTTAACTAGAGTTAAAAAATACACTCTTCTACTGTATTTTACATCACAAACACATGGCTAGACCTTTTCCATAAATAATGGGGGCTGACATAGGCTCCCTCCAAACTATAGGTGTGAAAACAGGAAGGTCAACTTCTGAGTGTCATAACTTTTGCATAAAGACTCTGATTGACGCACTTATTCTGCTGTTGGAAAGGTCTCTGTGTGTAGGATAGCATGAAAAGGTTCAACATTTAAGTGGCTAATTTTCACCCTCAATAAATGCATTTGATGCCTCAAAATTCTCCCAAGAGGTTTCAGACCCTGTTTCGCGAAACTGTGTCCCGCTGGTAAAATGGTCCTGTGAGTCGGTTCTTCCACTTTTTGCACTCCAAATGTATCAAGATAGATGACAAACAATATAATGATCCAATTTGGATCATTTTGTACACATTTTGTTTTAGAAGAATGAAGAAAATTGCAAGTGTAGATGAAAAGAGATGACAAAAGAAGATGAATAATAAAGAAGAAGATGAGAAATCCATGAAGAAAAATATGATAGAGGAATCATAAGAAACATAAACAAAGAAGATGAAATAAGAAGGAAGACTAAAGAGGGACTCCTAAACTTAAATAAGAAAAATCAAAAGAACTAAGTGCTAGAAGAGAAGCAATGAAAAAGGAAGATGAGTGAAGTGAAAGAAAGAAAAATGAATATGAAGATACATATAAGAAGAATGAAGTGAAGCAAGCTAAGAATAATAGTACTGTGTGAGATGCAAAATCAATGTACCCGTGAAAATTTAAGCCCTAAAAATTTTAATGGTCCCTGATGTTTTTGGATGTTAATTTTGAATTTTTATGTACTTGATTCAATTTTTTTTGTATGAACTAAGCTTGATGAGGAAAGTATAACCCCATTGAAAAGTTTGTGGTACTTTAAAACAACGCTGTTGTGGAATGTTCATGGTAATTCGAAACCACTTCTCATGACAAAGGAAGGCTTGTGGTAATCTAAAACCACTAATGTAATGTATGTTTGTAGTAAATTGAAACCACCTAATGTAATGCATGTGTGTGATAAATTAAAACCACTTGATGTAATGTATGTTTGTGGTAATATGAAACCGTTAATGTGTATGGTTCATGGTCATTATAACCAATTGATGTAATGTTTGTGGTAAGGTGAAAACACTTAAGGAATTTAAATATTAAGGATAAGCTGATGTAAAACCTTGAGAATGTGATGGTTTGGGGTCATCCATGAAGACCCATAATTGTAATGGTTGAGGGTAATCAAAGAAAACCTAGAGTGTGGTCGTGAGTAATTCAAATAAAATATAAGATGTGGTTACAAGTAAGGCAAAGAAAACCCAAGATGATGATGTATAGGGAGTAAAAGTGTTTGTGATTTTGTGGGTACAAGATGGAAACTAAAGACAATCAAGGGTGATGAATGAAGAAGAATATAGATTGAAATATTAAATATGAAAACGAAGAGAAGTGAAGAAAAAGAGAATTGAATATGAAAATGGGAGAAATTTGCATATTGAGATCACAAGTAATCATGAGTGAGGAGAATGAAGGATCAAAATTTTCTTGTAATTCATGAATAATGTCGAAGTATTATGAATAGTGTGACTTCCTCAAGTACCTACCATAGAGATTTAATGCTTTGTTCTTTAAGCTTGAATATGAACCAAATCATCACACTTCTTTTATCTGGATTTCTTGTCCACTTTAGAGATGACCTACCCTTCTATCCATCAATGATTATTTTCTAATATTTGTCAAGCCATATGTCATTGTTTGTGATATTGTATTGTCATTGCCACATCCAGTCGTTGCCATAAAGGTATGAGAACATTCTATATATTCATCAAAATTTCTACGAGAGTGTCACTTCTAGCCACCAAATTGTCGTAGTTCTCAACCTCATTATTGTGTAGGTCATGATTTTTCTCTTTGCATTGTCATACAGGTTACGTTCTCACTGTTATTAAACACTGTGATAGATACCACTTACAGTTATATCATACAAGCCTCTATCAACCAATAGTTTTGTTATATCAAACTACAAGATCATTGTCCATATGTAGGTTTCCTTTATGCACATAGAAATATAGAATGAACCTCAGTGCTACATAAAAAAACGCGCGAGTCTCATAACATGTTACGAACATTACGAGCCACCAGAGATGATGAAAATAATGTGTCCAAAATGTGAACCAATTACAGATATGAGCCACCGTAGCACATACATTGTAACCATCATAATCATAACAACAAGATCCTCAAAGCGAGATTCAGTCAAGCGAGCCAGAGAAAGGTAATTCAATGCACAAATTATAGATGCGTCATAAAGATTCTAGCCACGGTTAACAAGCGATAAATGCGGGTCAGAGAACATGGAGTGAGTATGAGCCACAAAATATAGCGTGAGAGTTATAAAGTCACTGCATAGATCGAGAAATACTATGTGTTACCATCACTGTTAATGTGATGCCATCAAATGATGCTATGTAATGTTATGATGCTACTTTCAAAGGTTATACGAGCAATATGATTGTAATTATACCATTGTAATAATTTGATGCCACTGTTCATATGAAGCTAGACAATTTGATACAATTTGAAACCATCCTGTAGCGAGCCACCTAAACAAGCCACAAAGAAGTTAATTCATGAGAGCTATACTATAATGCGGGCTTTACAATCCACTGTATATTAAATCACAGATCACTATGTAGAGTAATAAGCTACAAAGATAAACGATGCTAGTGATGCCACTGAGAAGGTGATGCAAGCCCTGGATGTCAATTGTGTGCCTCAAAGTAATATAATGTGCCACCATACTGAGATCACCGAGCCATGCATTATGATTCCATTGAACTAGCACATGTGTGGGTTACTGATGTGATATATACAAACCACATAGTTGATCGGGCCTTAGAGCGAGCTACAAAATGTGTATATATACAAGTACAGTAGAATGAGTCAGAAAAAGGAATATAACTAGCATTTGCACCAGATGTTGCAAAAGAAACGCCGTAAGGCATAAAGTGCGGAAGAATAACAACATAAACATGTGAATGGACTACTTGAAAATCTATTCCAAACACCAAAATTTCAGCCTTTTACTTGCAAATGGCTTCCAACTAACAAAATTTCAACTTTTTACTTGCAAATTGATTCCAAACACTAAAACTCCATAAGCCGGAATAAATTTCAAATTTTACTTGCAAATTGATTCCAAACACTAAAACTCCATAAGCCAGAATTGGTGATTTGAAATGAAAAATGCGCACAAAGAAATGATGGATGACTAATCTTAAGACAAGTTCCTACATTGAAATCACAGAATGGGAAATCGTGTGGGAAGCAGTGGTGGTTATCTCTGCATTAGGTAGTTGATTTATAAGAACATCATCCCCATTAAAGGCAGAAATTACCGATGTCATAGGCACAACAGCAAGTGCTACCAATAGGGCATGCATAACAGTCATCGCACTTTGCTGGAGGTGTGACTGGAGAGGGAGGGGAAAATTATTCAGACAGAGATCACACTGACTTTTAACCGGAGAAAAACCCTCAAGAATTGAACAAATCCAATTTATATTCATAAAAGACATGCATTTGCATGCTTGTCATTTGTGGCTTCCAGTTTAAGTTTCTACAATGATATATTGTTAATTCTCTGTTCGGCTTGGTCTCCATTATTCACGCACCATTTTTGCGTTTTCAAACTTCAGGGAGATGACAAGTGTAAAAGAAGTCTTAACTATCAAACAAGGTAAATGTAATGTTCAGTTCTCTCAAATGTACTTTAAATATCACCCTATGAAGTTGTCACCAATTTGAATGAGATGGGTATGTCTGTTGAACCTTAATTTATATAATTTCTGAGAGTGCTTTGAGACACACATGGCTGGTTTTCTGCATCATTATTTCATCTTTTACAACAATAAAACCTCTTATGCTATTTCATCATAAAGCTGCGCTTGTGCTTCATATTTTTAGTGAAAAATGGCAAAACAAGGAGTAGACAATGTGGAAGAGTTGAAGGAAGAGATTTATAATGAAGAGCTCCTGGACTATGAAGAAGAGGAATTGGATGCACAAGCATTGGAAGAACATTTTTCCACTGATGAAGCCTCCAAGAAAGGTTATGTGGGATTTCCCACTGAAGCCAGAGCTCCTTCGAGCAATTGTGGACTCTGGATTTGAACATCCCTCAGAAGTTCAACACGAGTGCATTCCTCAAGCGATTCTGGGCATGGATGTACTCTGTCAGGCCAAATCTGGAATGGGGAAAACAACAGTTTTCGTGCTTTCAACTCTGCAGCAGATCGAACCCACAGAAGGCCAAGTCTCTGCCCTAGTTTTGTGCCATACTAGAGAATTGGCATACCAGATATGCCATGAATTTGAGAGGTTTATGACTCATCTGAAAGAATTGAAGGTTGTTGTATTCTATGGAGGCCTGCCTATCAAAACTCACAAGGCAATATTAAAAAATGAATCCCCCCAAATAGTTGTTGGGACCCCTGGAAGGATTCTGGCATTGGCAAAAGACAAGGATCTCAGTCTGAGAAATATCAGGCATTTTATTCTGGATGAATGTGACAAAATGCTGGAATCTTTGGACATGAGGAGAGATGTACAGGCCATTTTCAAGATGACCCCTCATGACAAGCAGGTCATGATGTTTTCAGCCACACTGAGCAAGGAAATCAGGCCTGTCTGCAAGAAATTCATGCAGGATCCTATGGAGATATATGTTGATGATGAGGCCAAGCTCACACTTCATGGTCTAGTTCAGCACTATATAAAACTGGCTGAGGTAGAAAAGAACAGGAAGCTGACTGATTTGCTGGATGTCCTGGATTTCAACCAGGTGGTTATATTTGTGAAGAGTGTGAAAAGGGCTTCTGAGCTATCCAAGCTGCTGGTGGGGTGCAGCTTTCCTTGTACCTGCATTCATTCTGGAATGCAGCAGGATGAAAGACTGATGAGATACAAAAGTTTCAAGGAGGGGAATAAGAGGCTTCTGGTTGCAACTGATCTGGTAGGCAGGGGAATTGACATTGAAAGAGTTAATATTGTTATCAACTATGACATGCCTGAGTCTGCAGATACTTATTTGCACAGGGTTGGAAGGGCTGGACGGTTTGGCACAAAGGGTCTTGCAATTACCTTTGTTTCTTCTGCTTCTTCATCAGAGGAGGATGTGCTGAAGCAGGTTCAAGAACGTTTTGCAGTTGATATCAAGGCACTCCCAGCACATATAGAAGCATCAACATACATGCCATCATGGCCATTGAAATCTGCTCTGGTGTCTGCAATAATTATCCTTCTCATTCATCTCAGTTTTGGCATGGTCTGGTTTTGTTTTCTGTTCATAAAAACACAGCAGATTCATAAAATTGAAAGGAACAATGGCCATCAAGGCATTTGTAGACAGACCATCACAATTTCAGTCTTATCCACGACTAAGACATATTTGGTTTTTCTATGAGAGCCATGCGTGTTTTCTTCTATTTGTCCTAATTATACAAAAACCCATGTTTTGAGCTACAAATTTTACAACAAATTTGGATTTAGTGCGATTAAAAAGCAATCGATGGGAAAAATGATCATATTATCAAGTCATCAATGTCTATAATGGTCAAAATTGAAGATATATGTCTGGAATATCCCAAAAATTTACAATAAAATCTTTGAAATATGCACATCAAGGAGCTTCCTTCTCACTAGTTATTATGAGTGGAACTTCAACCAATCTTGCACCCTTGCAAGGAATGTTCAGTTAGATTTTGGATGAAAGTAGTCATGTTATTCCACAGAAGCATGCTGTGGATATTGCAAAAGCCAACATTACAATGGTTGGATTACAAGAGGTTTCAAAACCTTGAATTTTACCTTTGCGATGTCTTTAGTTTTGTAATGTCATCTAAAAGTATAATGAAGGAAAGTATCCCTCATTCTTCTTATATTGGGCACTCCACAGATCAACATGGATTAGAAGCCACCTCTTAAACCACGGTCTACTGAATTAATATTGAATGTGCAGGAAAGAGCAATTGATGCTTCTAGACATGCTATGCTGATAGCGAAAATGAGCATGGAAACAAACATTGGAGATATTGACAAAACTAGTCAATTAGTAGAGGAACGTGTAACGCTTGAAAAATCGGCTCAGCTTACTCCGGAGGCCACCTATTATCGAAATCTTAATGACTTAGCATTTGTTATGTAAAAAATTATCGAAATCTTAATGACTTAGCATTTGTTATGTAAAAATATAAACTATATTTTTTTAGATACATTGCAAGTTGCAGCAACATTAACAGCTTTCGATTTCAAATTCTCTATCTACTATTGCTGGGCAGCAATCTAGAGAAAACTCTGTACCCCAACATCCAGTATGTTTGAAACCTGTTCGGATCAGACACTGATGTATCCAGGGTAATGTTAGTGTTTTCGCTTTATTTTCTAGTTTTGAAAGACATTTTGTTTATTCATTTTTTTCTTCAATGATTCTTTATATGTCACAATTCTTCTCGATTATTAGTTTCTGACTTGAGGTAAAATATTATGCCCGAAAGTCAACATTGTACAAGTCACTTTTCATCTTTTTAAAAAAACCTTCTGATTGTGATTATGTTCTTTTAGGTTTTAGTCTCTAAAGCTCTTCCATTGGATCCTTTATTCAACGTGCAAGTTGGCTCTCTGATCTGCAGTGCATATTTTTTATTTATTTCATGAGTGCGCTGTAAATCCGTGGTTAACATTGTGTTTCACACGAATGGGAAAAAATAAGATGTAAGATGGTGGCATTTACAATAATCTTGTATGCATAAACAATTTGACAGAAAACAGGTTTCATACAGATCCATCCTACAACAGCTCTTTTGCAATTACATTTGTCTCTTCTACTTCTTCATCAGAGGAGGATGTGCTGAAGCAGGTTCAAGAACGTTTTGCAGTTGATATCAAAGCACTCACAGCACATATAGAAGCATCAACATACATGTCATCATGGCCATTGAAATATACTCTGGTGTCTGCAATAATTATCCTTCTCATTCATCTCAGTTTTGGCATGGTCTGATTTTGTTTTCTATTCATAAAAACACAGCAGATTCATAAAATTGAAAGGAACAATGGCCATCAAGGCATTTGTAGACAGACCATCACAATTTCAGTCTTATCCACGACTAAGACGTATTTGGTTTTTCTATGAGAGCCATGCATGTTTTCTTCTATTTGTCCTAATTATACAAAAACCCATGTTTTGAGCTACAAATTTTACAACAAATTTGGATTTAGTGCGATTAAAAAGCAATCGATGGGAAAAATGATCATATTATCAAGTCATCAATGTCTATAATGGTCAAAATTGAAGATATATGTCTGGAATATCCCAAAAATTTACAATAAAATCTTTGAAATATGCACATCAAGGAGCTTCCTTCTCACTAGTTATTATGAGTGGAACTTCAACCAATCTTGCACCCTTGCAAGGAATGTTCAGTTAGATTTTGGATGAAAGTAGTCATGTTATTCCGCAGAAGCATGCTGTGGATATTGCAAAAGCCAGCAGTACAATGGTTGGATTACAAGAGGTTTCAAAACCTTGAATTTTACCTTTGCGATGTCTTTAGTTTTGTAATGTCATCTAAAAGTATAATGAAGGAAAGTATCCCTCATTCTTCTTATATTGGGCACTCCACAGATCAACATGGATTAGAAGCCACCTCTTAAACCATGGTCTACTGAATTAATATTGAATGTGCAGGAAAGAGCAATTGATGCTTCTAGACATGCTATGCTGATAGCGAAAATGAGCATGGAAACAAACATTGGAGATATTGACAAAACTGGTCGATTAGTAGAGGAACTTGTAACACTTGAAAAATCGGCTCAGCTTACTCCGGAGGCCACCTATTATCGAAATCTTAATGACTTAGCATTTGTTATGTAAAAAATTATCGAAATCTTAATGACTTAGCATTTGTTATGTAAAAATATAAACTATATTTTTTTAGATACATTGCAAGTTGCAGCAACATTAACATCTTTCTATTTCAAATTCTCTATCTACTATTGCTGGGCAGCAATCTAGAGAAAACTCTGTACCCCAACATCCAGTATGTTTGAAACCTGTTCGGATCAAACACTGATGTATCCAGGGTAATGTTAGTGTTTTCTCTTTATTTTCTAGTTTTGAAAGACATTTTGTTTATTCATTTTTTTCTTCAATGATTCTTTATATGTCACAATTCTTCTCGATTATTAGTTTCTGACTTGAGGTAAAATATTATGCCCGAAAGTCACCATTGTACAAGTCACTTTTCATCTTTTTAAAAAAACCTTCTGATTGTGATTATGTTCTTTTAGGTTTTAGTCTCTAAAGCTCTTCCATTGGATCCTTTATTCAACGTGCAAGTTGGCTCTCTGATCTGCAGTACATATTTTTTATTTATTTCATGAGTGCGTTGTAAATCCGTGGTTAACATTGTGTTTCACACGAATGGGCAAAAATAAGATGTAAGATGGTGGCATTTACAATAATCTTGTATGCATAAACAATTTGACAGAAAACAGGTTTCATACAGATCCATCCTACAACAGCTCTTTTGCAATTACCTTTGTCTCTTCTACTTCTTCATCAGAGGAGGATGTGCTGAAGCAGGTTCAAGAACGTTTTGCAGTTGATATCAAGGCACTCCCAGCACATATAGAAGCATCAACATACTTGCCATCATGGCCATTGAAATCTGCTCTGGTGTCTGCAATAATTATCTTTCTCATTCATCTCAGTTTTGGCATGGTCTGATTTTGTTTTCTATTCATAAAAACACAACAGATTCATAAAATTGAAAGGAACAATGGCCATCAAGGCATTTGTAGACAGACCATCACAATTTCAGTCTTATCCACGACTAAGACGTATTTGGTTTTTCTATGAGAGCCATGCATGTTTTCTTCTATTTGTCCTAATTATACAAAAACCCATGTTTTGAGCTACAAATTTTACAACAAATTTGGATTTAGTGCGATTAAAAAGCAATCGATGGGAAAAATGATCATATTATCAAGTCATCAATGTCTATAATGGTCAAAATTGAAGATATATGTCTGGAATATCCCAAAAATTTACAATAAAATCTTTGAAATATAAGAACATCATCCCCATTAAAGGCAGAAATTACCGATGTCATAGGCACAACAACAAGTGCTACCAACAGGGCATGCATAACAGTCATCGCACTTTGCTGGAGGTGTGACTGGAGAGGGAGGGGAAAAGTATTCAGACAGAGATCACACTGACTTTTAACCGGAGAAAAACCCTTAGGAATTGAACAAATCCAATTTATATTCATAAAAGACATGGATTTGCACGCTTGTCATTTGTGGCTTCCAGTTTAAGTTTCTACAATGATATATTGTTAATTCTCTGTTCGGCTTGGTCTCCATTATTCACGCACCATTTTTGCGTTTTCAAACTTCAGGGAGATGACAAGTGTAAAAGAAGTCTTAACTATCAAACAAGGTAAATGTAATGTTCAGTTCTCTCAAATGTACTTTAAATATCACCCTATGAAGTTGTCACCAATTTGAATGAGATGGGTATGTCTGTTGAACCTTAATTTATATAATTTCTGAGAGTGCTTTGAGACACACATGGCTGGTTTTCTGCATCATTATTTCATCTTTTACAGCAATAAAACCTCTTATGCTATTTCATCATAAAGCTGCGCTTGTGCTTCATATTTTTAGTGAAAATGGCAAAACAAGGAGTAGACAATGTGGAAGAGTTGAAGGAAGAGATTTATAATGAAGAGCTCCTGGACTATGAAGAAGAGGAATTGGACGCACAAGCATTGGAGGAACATTTTTCCACTGATGAAGCCTCCAAGAAAGGTTATGTGGGATTTCCCACTGAAGCCAGAGCTCCTTCGAGCAATTGTGGACTCTGGATTTGAACATCCCTCAGAAGTTCAACACGAGTGCATTCCTCAAGAGATTCTGGGCATGGATGTACTCTGTCAGGCCAAATTTGGAATGGGTAAAACAACAATTTTCGTGCTTTTAACTCTGCAGCAAATCGAACTCACAGAAGGCCAAGTCTCTGCCCTAGTTTTGTGCCATACTAGAGAATTGGCATACCAGATATGCCATGAATTTGAGAGGTTTATGACTCATCTGAAAGAATTGAAGGTTGTTGTATTCTATGGAAGGCAATATTAAAAAATGAATCCCCCCAAATAGTTGTTGGGACCCCTGGAAGGATTCTGGCATTGGCAAAAGACAAGGATCTCAGTCTGAGAAATATCAGGCATTTTATTCTGGATGAATGTGACAAAATGCTGGAATCTTTGGACATGAGGAGAGATGTACAGGCCATTTTCAAGATGACCCCTCATGACAAGCAGGTCATGATGTTTTCAGCCACACTGAGCAAGGAAATCAGGCCTGTCTGCAAGAAATTCATGCAGGATCCTATGGAGATATATGTTGATGATGAGGCCAAGTTCACACTTCAAGGTCTAGTTCAGCACTATATAAAACTGGCTGAGGTAGAAAAGAACAGGAAGCTGACTGATTTGCTGGATGTCCTGGATTTCAACCAGGTGATTATATTTGTGAAGAGTGTGAAAAGGGCTTCTGAGCTATCCAAGCTGCTGGTGGGGTGCATCTTTCCTTACACCTGCATTCATTCTGGAATGCAGCCGGATGAAAGACTGATGAGATACAAAAGTTTCAAGGAGGGGAGTAAGAGGCTTCTGGTTGCAACTGATCTGGTAGGCAGGGGAATTGACATTGAAAGAGTTAATATTGTTATCAACTATGACATGCCTGAGTCTGAAGATACATATTTGCACATGGTTGGAAGGGTTGGACGGTTTGGCACAAAGGGTTTTGCAATTACCTTTGTCTCTTCTACTTCTTCATCAGAGGAGGATGTGCTGAAGCAGGTTCAAGAACGTTTTGCAGTTGATATCAAGGCACTCCCAGCACATATAGAAGCATCAACATACATGCCATCATGGCCATTGAAATCTGCTCTGGTGTCTGCAATAATTATCCTTCTCATTCATCTCAGTTTTGGCATGGTCTGATTTTGTTTTCTATTCATAAAAACACAGCAGATTCATAAAATTGAAAGGAACAATGGCCATCAAGGCATTTGTAGACAGACCATCACAATTTCAGTCTTATCCACGACTAAGACGTATTTGGTTTTTCTATGAGAGCCATGCATGTTTTCTTCTATTTGTCCTAATTATACAAAAACCCATGTTTTGAGCTACAACTTTTACAACAAATTTGGATTTAGTGCGATTAAAAAGCAATCGATGGGAAAAATGATCATATTATCAAGTCATCAATGTCTATAATGGTCAAAATTGAAGATATATGTCTGGAATATCCCAAAAATTTACAATAAAATCTTTGAAATATGCACATCAAGGAGCTTCCTTCTCACTAGTTATTATGAGTGGAACTTCAACCAATCTTGCACCCTTGCAAGGAATGTTCAGTTAGATTTTGGATGAAAGTAGTCATGTTATTCCACAGAAGCATGCTGTGGATATTGCAAAAGCCAACATTACAATGGTTGGATTACAAGAGGTTTCAAAACCTTGAATTTTACCTTTGCGATGTCTTTAGTTTTGTAATGTCATCTAAAAGTATAATGAAGGAAAGTATCCCTCATTCTTCTTATATTGGGCACTCCACAGATCAACATGGATTAGAAGCCACCTCTTAAACCACGGTCTACTGAATTAATATTGAATGTGCAGGAAAGAGCAATTGATGCTTCTAGACATGCTATGCTGATAGCGAAAATGAGCATGGAAACAAACATTGGAGATATTGACAAAACTGGTCGATTAGTAGAGGAACCTGTAACGCTTGAAAAATCGGCTCAGCTTACTCCGGAGGCCACCTATTATCGAAATCTTAATGACTTAGCATTTGTTATGTAAAAAATTATCGAAATCTTAATGACTTAGCATTTGTTATGTAAAAATATAAACTATATTTTTTTAGATACATTGCAAGTTGCAGCAACATTAACAGCTTTCGATTTCAAATTCTCTATCTACTATTGCTGGGCAGCAATCTAGAGAAAACTCTGTACCCCAACATCCAGTATGTTTGAAACCTGTTCGGATCAGACACTGATGTATCCAGGGTAATGTTAGTGTTTTCTCTTTATTTTCTAGTTTTGAAAGACATTTTGTTTATTCATTTTTTTCTTCAATGATTCTTTATATGTCACAATTCTTCTCGATTATTAGTTTCTGACTTGAGGTAAAATATTATGCCCGAAAGTCACCATTGTACAAGTCACTTTTCATCTTTTTAAAAAAACCTTCTGATTGTGATTATGTTCTTTTAGGTTTTAGTCTCTAAAGCTCTTCCATTGGATCCTTTATTCAACGTGCAAGTTGGCTCTCTGATCTGCAGTACATATTTTTTATTTATTTCATGAGTGCGCTGTAAATCCGTGGTTAACATTGTGTTTCACACGAATGGGCAAAAATAAGATGTAAGATGGTGGCATTTACAATAATCTTGTATGCATAAACAATTTGACAGAAAACAGGTTTCATACAGATCCATCCTACAACAGCTCTTTTGCAATTACCTTTGTCTCTTCTACTTCTTCATCAGAGGAGGATGTGCTGAAGCAGGTTCAAGAACGTTTTGCAGTTGATATCAAGGCACTCCCAGCACATATAGAAGCATCAACATACATGCCATCATGGCCATTGAAATATACTCTGGTGTCTGCAATAATTATCCTTCTCATTCATCTCAGTTTTGGCATGGTCTGATTTTGTTTTCTATTCATAAAAACACAGCAGATTCATAAAATTGAAAGGAACAATGGCCATCAAGGCATTTGTAGACAGACCATCACAATTTTAGTCTTATCCACAACTAAGACGTATTTGGTTTTTCTATGAGAGCCATGCATGTTTTCTTCTATTTGTCCTAATTATACAAAAACCCATGTTTTGAGCTACAAATTTTACAACAAATTTGGATTTAGTGCGATTAAAAAGCAATCGATGGGAAAAATGATCATATTATCAAGTCATCAATGTCTATAATGGTCAAAATTGAAGATATATGTCTAGAATATCCCAAAAATTTACAATAAAATCTTTGAAATATGCACATCAAGGAGCTTCCTTCTCACTAGTTATTATGAGTGGAACTTCAACCAATCTTGCACCCTTGCAAGGAATGTTCAGTTAGATTTTGGATGAAAGTAATCATGTTATTCCGCAGAAGCATGCTGTGGATATTGCAAAAGCCAACATTACAATGGTTGGATTACAAGAGGTTTCAAAACCTTGAATTTTACCTTTGCGATGTCTTTAGTTTTGTAATGTCATCTAAAAGTATAATGAAGGAAAGTATCCCTCATTCTTCTTATATTGGGCACTCCATAGATCAACATGGATTAGAAGCCACCTCTTAAACCACGGTCTACTGAATTAATATTGAATGTGCAGGAAAGAGAAATTGATGCTTCTAGACATGCTATGCTGATAGCGAAAATGAGCATGGAAACAAACATTGGAGATATTGACAAAACTGGTCGATTAGTAGAGGAACTTGTAACACTTGAAAAATCGGCTCAGCTTACTCCGGAGGCCACCTATTATCGAAATCTTAATGACTTAGCATTTGTTATGTAAAAAATTATCAAAATCTTAATGACTTAGCATTTGTTATGTAAAAATATAAACTATATTTTTTTAGATACATTGCAAGTTGCAGCAACATTAACAGCTTTCTATTTCAAATTCTCTATCTACTATTGCTGGGCAGCAATCTAGAGAAAACTCTGTACCCCAACATCCAGTATGTTTGAAACCTGTTCGGATCAGACACTGATGTATCCAGGGTAATGTTAGTGTTTTCTCTTTATTTTCTAGTTTTGAAAGACATTTTGTTTATTCATTTTTTTCTTCAATGATTCTTTATATGTCACAATTCTTCTCGATTATTAGTTTCTGACTTGAGGTAAAATATTATGCCCGAAAGTCACCATTGTACAAGTCACTTTTCATCTTTTTAAAAAAACCTTCTGATTGTGATTATGTTCTTTTAGGTTTTAGTCTCTAAAGCTCTTCCATTGGATCCTTTATTCAACGTGCAAGTTGGCTCTCTGATCTGCAGTACATATTTTTTATTTATTTCATGAGTGCGCTGTAAATCCGTGGTTAACATTGTGTTTCACACGAATGGGCAAAAATAAGATGTAAGATGGTGGCATTTACAATAATCTTGTATGCATAAACAATTTGACAGAAAACAGGTTTCATACAGATCCATCCTACAACAGCTCTTTTGCAATTACCTTTGTCTCTTCTACTTCTTCATCAGAGGAGGATGTGCTGAAGTAGGTTCAAGAACGTTTTGCAGTTGATATCAAGGCACTCCCAGCACATATAGAAGCATCAACATACATGCCATCATGGCCATTGAAATCTGCTCTGGTGTCTGCAATAATTATCCTTCTCATTCATCTCAGTTTTGGCATGGTCTGATTTTGTTTTCTATTCATAAAAACACAACAGATTCATAAAATTGAAAGGAACAATGGCCATCAAGGCATTTGTAGACAGACCATCACAATTTCAGTCTTATCCACGACTAAGATGTATTTGGTTTTTCTATGAGAGCCATGCATGTTTTCTTCTATTTGTCCTAATTATACAAAAACCCATGTTTTGAGCTACAAATTTTACAACAAATTTGGATTTAGTGCGATTAAAAAGCAATCGATGGGAAAAATGATCATATTATCAAGTCATCAATGTCTATAATGGTAAAAATTGAAGATATATGTCTGGAATATCCCAAAAATTTACAATAAAATCTTTGAAATATGCACATCAAGGAGCTTCCTTCTCACTAGTTATTATGAGTGGAACTTCAACCAATCTTGCACCCTTGCAAGGAATGTTCAGTTAGATTTTGGATGAAAGTAGTCATGTTATTCCACAGAAGCATGCTGTGGATATTGCAAAAGCCAACATTATAATGGTTGGATTACAAGAGGTTTCACGAAAACCAAAATAGTCCAGCAAGCTATCATGGGTTTGAATCTCGAGCTCTGGAAGAACACGGAGGAAGAGGATCTCCGCAGAGTCTATTGTTATCGGTGTAGGAGGATATCGGAACCTTTCGAAGCGGGATCCCATGCGGAATTCTTACTGACGGGGAATTAATGGGGCCGCCTATTATATTATTGGCCACTGAAAGTCTCTGCAAATTGACCAGACCTCAAAGGCGCAGCTTCTTCAGCCTCCTGAGCCTCCCAAATGACAAGGGAATAGAGCCAGCAATTTGTTTCAAGGCGCCCATTTCCAAAATTTCACGAAACTGGAGATCTCCTGAGGACTCCGACAGCGTGCCCTTCATCTGAGTATCCGATATGAAGTCGCTCCTGGACAGAACACAAAATGAGGTAAATAATTATTGCATTTAAATAAAAATTTAATAGACATCAAACATTATGAAACTGCAAATTCTGGCTTCAAGGCATTCTGCAAGAGTTTCAGATGAGTATCTTTGACAAAAATGGCTCCATAAGGGCTCGAAATTGCATATGATTGGAAAGTGGGTGAAAGACAAAAGAAATGTCCTAAGAATCCAAAACTTATCTTTACGAGGAGACCTCCAAGGAGAGAAAGGTGAAAATCAACCTAGATGTTGCATTTACAGTAACTCTTATGGCCTAGCTACTCTAGAAGAAGTACTTGCTACACCACTTCTTTTTAATGTTTCTAATTGCACCCTGTAAATTTTGAATGGACATGCCAAATAACTAGATAATTAGTTGATAAATGACTAATTAAATGTATATAATGGCACCATGTGAATTTTGAAGAGACATGCTAGATAAATAGATGATGATTTAGTTAATGAATGACTAATTAAACATTTATCCTTCAATAAGAGCTATAAAATCATACAAATTAGTGTGATAGAAAAAATTAGACCAAAAATAGCTAGCAGAAAATGCCAGTGAAAAAAATATAGCTTCTAGAAATACCATAGAAACAACCCTACAGATCAGAAAGTTTCTTTACAAAATGCATTTCCAGGGCACAAAATGCAAATAGAAACTTAATGTCTCACCTAACATAACAATGATACGAATGTTCTAATTACTAGAAGAAAAGAGTTCAGAAGGCTTTTTCTCACTCCTGTTCATAATACATATTGTACATTTGCATACCAGTCCAAATGCATGGTAAAAAGTTGTCATTTTGACAGAACAGGAAAAAGCACATAAAAAATCTGGAAGCACATGAATTACAAAACTACAAAAGTTGAAAAGGATGAAAAAAATAAGCAGCAACATAGATACAAAACCATCTTCTTATATCGCCAGTTACTACTAAAAATACACCTAAACTTATGCTAATATATTTGAACATTTCATTTAATTAATTTTTATATTTAATCTAGTACCTTGAGTCCTGGCATTTCCTTCCTGACAACATGTTACCTTCTATCAATCTATGGTACTTGATAGCACTCTAAAGAGGAAACCACGATAGATGGACGAAATCAACTATTCACCATGCTAGAAGCAAGACAGTAAAATTCTCTATGAGTCTTTTGTGTATCAGGGGTTTGCTTCTCCCACTGTCCACACAGGCAAAATATTGACTCTAAAAAAATACAGAACGACCCTGCCTTTTTCCAAAACGCAAAAACCCGTTGCGATTTTGAATTGCATCAGCAGTCCATGAACGTTGAGTTAGGCAGTTTTTGATGAATTGATCCTCAGATATTTTCATTTCATAAAATAAATGAACAATAAAACATTCCCTCTTGGGATCACATCATCACAGGTGTCCTTTTGGCTAAAGATAAAGGTCAATAATTTTCAGGCATGCAGATGTTTTTACTGTGGCATCAATAGCAAATGCTTTCCACGAGTAAGTTCAGCCATGGATACTTCTCAGTTGGTTTCAGGGAGTAATACAATCAAAAGGCACCTTAGAAAAGAGGTTACTATGAACACAAAGTTCAACAGAATTAGCCCCAAAATAGCTAGAAACTGCACATATTGACCCAAAAAATATCTTCCATGTCTTATCATCCATGGTAGCATCCTGTGAATACGGGATTTGAACAGATCATAATTATACACATGTTGGGAATGATAAATTTCTGATGGAATGTTTTGTGGTTTTAAAGTGAACTAATCCAAACTTACATATTTCACTTACAACGTTTTTCCCCTGGATCTAGCATGTGCCAGAAATAGGTGAATTTCAAAACTACAAGAAGTATGATTGGGTTAAGAACAACATTTCTGTACCAATAAAAAAATGATCAAATACGTTAATGATTCAAACAGGTAGACTTTCAACCAAAGGCATGGAAGAAAAACTATTGAGAAGATTATTCTTAACCCTGATTGTTTATAAATTATTATAGGCATAATAAATAGGGAAGGATGAAACACACCCATGGAGAAAATCCAACAGATTTGAATGCAACACAATGATTATGTGCATTTAATGATCAAAACAGGAAAGGGAGTAAAAATGCATTTAATGATCAAAACAGGAAAGGGAGTAAAAATCAGAGATAAAGGAAAATATAAAACTAAAACAAGAAGTAAAAACAACCAAAGTAGAAAGAAAAGTCACCAAAGTTTATGAAAAGCCCAAGCCCGCTAATATATTTCTTCATATATATGTAGGCTTGAAAAAAGAAAGAATAGAATAAATAGGACTTGCCGCAGATAATTGCCCAATTTAGAATGTCTAATTTGCCTGGAACAAAAAGTTTCAGGTCACAGAGTTATTGCGTCCAAATAGGAAATTTTGATGACAATACCAGAAGCATTTACATGGAAAGAACAGCTTTTTGTCAGTGCATTTCCGCTAATCAAAAAATCCAAAGAGATGTGCTCTGTCTGAACTCTGAAGCCTACAACGAATGACAATTCTTGATGTCCTAATAACTTGATTGAAGCTCAATAAGCACACATCTGAGTCAGTTCTTCCAATTATCTGAACAAAATGATTTCTTTTATAATTGGTTCATTCGCAATATATAGGTAGCCCTATGATGGTGAAATATCACAGTAGCTTTCAACTTCAAGTTTGAAGAGAGGCAAGCCTGCCTGATGAATGCACAAAGGATCATTCATCTTGGCTGCTTAATTCACCATTGCACTAATTAATAATGAATTCTTCAACTGCAGAACTTCTAAAGCTAAGGTCAGAGTTTATTGCACATAGAAAGTACGAAGACTAATAGCACGTTATTTCCATATTCTCAGAAATGAAGTAAGATGTGATCTCATGCTTAATTCTTCGAAGATGTTAATAATCAATTGATAGAAACAAGTTTGATATGCTTGCAATCATCATGGAAATTCCCATCCAAAACAGACCCGCACTTCAAGAAATCAAAACAAAGACACCATAAGCAGGCATGCGGCAGGCAATCAAGAAGAAATATATTAATCCCAAAAGATAGGCAGCATTAGCAAGACTCGGTTCATTTCTACTCAAGCAGATGGTTATCCCAAATTACTTCTCAACAACAATAACAGTATAGATCTCTTAAAAGCCCCAGATGAGAACACGCAATTGATATCTTCAATTCAAACGCGCGCGCACAAAGCTGTAGGAACTCAACCACTCACATCGCTAGCGGTGCATCTCAAATGGAAGGTGTTGGCGCATTCGCATATCACATAAAATTCTCTTCACATGCAAAACTGTTATTCACATGATATCTGTTGTCATGAGAATCAAGAAAGGGCATACCTTGTCATGAGTGCACAGGCAGGCAATGGCAATGGCAATGGCAAAGGAAATTGGGATCGAGACGTGTTCCTCTGCACTTGCGAACATATGAATCCAACTCCAACCATTTGCGTTCGTAACAGCCTGCCTCAACATTGACTTGTATTTATACCAAATTATTGACTCCAGATTCTGTAGATCAAATTCACTGTTGGGCATATAGCTAGTCGGGTGAGGAAAGATAGTTGCACAGAAAAAGATAATTAATCCAGAGACCCAATAGACGAAATCACAGAGCGGAGCAGAGATGGATGTGCAAGCCCAATAGCTAGCCCATCTATGTCAAAAGTCATGTCATGAGGAGGAGGTGGGTGGGACTAAGTTGTGTTTCCCTATATAAAACAATTGCCCGGATATTTTTGTGGCGACTCGACCATTACAATCTCGGCCACTTTCCCAAAGTCCGAAGAAATAAAAAACGCAGTCTCTGCAAATTGACCAGACCTCAAAGGCGCAGCTTCTTCAGCCTCCTGAGCCTCCCAAATGACAAGGGAATAGAGCCAGCAATTTGTTTCAAGTCGCCCATTTCCAAAATTTCACGAAACTGGAGATCTTCCGAGGACTCCGACAGCGTGCCCTTCATCTGAGTATCCGATATGAAGTCGCTCCTGGACAGCAGCCCCGGCAGCAGAAGCCCCCTTGCACGCCCTGTTTGTCTATTGCAGGATACCCCTGCCACTGGCAGTAGTTGGAGCCGTTCCATGACCGCAGGCGCCTTGAGGTGTCATCGACAATCCGTGCCTTAGAAGTGCAGCAGCGCCTGGAGGAAGTAGCGTAGCGTCGAGAAAGGGCAAGCGGTCGATCTGCTAGGTCGCATCGTATACCGGTATGATCAATTGGATGGGTAAGATCATTTTCATCGTCTAACACTTAAATCAAAGGCTCAGAAATGTACACGTCATCAAAGAGGAAAGTTAATTTCAAATGGAAACGCCTTACGGCGTAATTAATTCGATTCACAGAAAAAGAGATTTGAGCCATCGTCATAGAGAAAAGGTATCCAAGTCATAAAAAAAAAGTGCGATCCATTGCATTTCAAATATGAGCCATTAAACATATGAGTCTCAACAGCAACGTGATCCACCAGGAAACAAAGATATGATCCTATCAAAAGCGAGCCAATAGAAACATTAATCAGAGTTTCAGAAAATGTGAGCCGGTGAGTGATGGGTGAACCATTATAAAAAACAAATCCGAGCCAAGCCACAAATTTTATCCATGCCACGAATCACAAATAATTTTCATGTCATACGAACCGCAAAGGAATTACAAGCTACATGAATATGCCTAGAATTTTGTCCAGTCCACCAAAAGTCACAAAAGTTTGTTTAATAAAATCCACAAAGAGATCCTTCAATCCAAATACCAACAGAGTGTGATTTTTAGGCCTCCTACTTCAAACCTTATCTATGATACCAGGTTGAGAAATTGGGAGGCTTGCAAAATTAGGGTGATATCTCTTTACATGATATTTGTTTGTGAATATTGTCGGCTTCTTATTAATATTTAGTATATTATTTTCATCAAAAAATTACCAAAATGTAAACATGAATATCACAAGAAAACGTGAACAAAAGATATAGCCTCCAAGCTAGGGGAAAACCCTTCAAAGGGAAAAATCCAGAAAATTTTCTTCTTATAGAATGAGATCAAAGTGAGATATCCATGATTGTTAAAGTCACATGGAATGTGAATAGCGAAATAGAATGATAATCATTAGATTGCATATATTATTGACATGATATACATCTATAGTACATGGTGTGACCTTTGGATTCATATTCTGAGTGGTCTCTTGGACTCTAGTGGTTGTTCACATTCCACACCAACACATAGGCGATTAGGTGTTCAACATTCCCCCTCTTAATATGAAGGGGTATGTATGAGTCCAAGAAGAAAGTTGTAATACAAAATGTCCAAAAATGTATGGCAGCACTAGGCTGAATGTACTCTCTGAAATGTTGGTATAAAGGGGGTGGTTTAAGGATGGCCACCAACACTGGAATGCTTATTGCAGTTCCCGAAACTCTTCCAAGTCTGGCAAGAAGTTGAAATATTCTGCAAGAGGAAGTTTCCTAATGTTTTGAAGAGGGAGACCTTCAACCTTGAAAGGGAGGTCTCACCCAGCATAAAAAAGGAGAACCTCAACCTGAAAAGAGAGGTCTCAATCTGTGATGGTTTAAGGATGACCACCAACTCTGGAATGCTTAATGAAATTCCTAGAACTCTTTCAAAACTGGAAAGAAGTTGAAGTCTTCTGCTAGAGGAAGTGTCCCCAATTCTTTGAAAAGATGTCTCAACCCCACATATATGGTTTAAGGTTGATCACCAACCGAAGGCATGCTCAGGGGCATCTTTGTCTTTGGATACAACTCTGAATCTGGTATGGCAAGTTGTGGCCTGGGCTCACTTGATGTGGCTTTGAAGCTTGAAGATGGTCATCACTTTCCCCCCTGTTAGATACAAGGTGAGAAGATGAAGAGATATCAACTGCAAGACTTTTCAATATTCGAGAACAAATCTTGTTGTATGAGCGAAATATCTTCTTGGTTGTTGAAGCTCATTGCCAAGAAGAAATATATCCAAGATGAATCTTTGTTCTTGTAGAAGGTTTGCTTTTGAAGCATCTGTTTGAAGAATGAGTATGATGACCACAATGCTTACATGGATGAAGATCAAAACAATGATCTTTCACATGGCCAACTTGGTCACATTGTTGGCATTTAACAATCTGTTGTTGTAGAGGAGGAGGAACAGTTGAAGATAAACTGTTCTAAAGAAATCTAGCACTTTGAGATTGGATTGGCTTGGAATAGTTCAAAATATGAAAGGACACATCCTTTTCATATCCAATACCAGTTTGTTCTTGTTATGGAAAAGCTCTTCCTAAGGTCTGATGACGGGCTTGGGAAGTGTATGCTGAATTTTTGCTTCTTTCTACAAATCTGCTCCTTTGTTGGGTATTATATTGATTTGTTGTTTATGGGAGTTTGTCTCAAGTTTCTAAACAAAAATAGGTTTAGAATGATGTCTTTTTTGTAACTCATCTTGCTATAGTTGTGATTCAAGCTGCAAAAAATCAATGTTTTCCTGTGCATTTTGCAGACAGTTCTGGATGTCAAAGAGAGTGTCTTTGTTGAATTTCACCATGTCTTCAACAGTAGACAAAATTAATGTGCTTAATAGCTCTAAAAAATCATTGATTCTAGCCATTGTCTCAGCAAAATTGAAGACCTCAAAGGATTTCAACTAGAAATGCACCATTGTTTTTTAAACTTCTTTTATTATGGCTTCAATTGATAAAAGAAATCCCAAGAGATAGAGGTGGAGATGGGCCCAAAATAGTCAAAACATCTTATATATTTATGCAATTTCTCCAAAATAACGTTGTAATTTGACTTTATCTGTTTCAACTATATAAATGATTTAAATAGTAGCCACACACCAACCATGCATCATATATGTGAACCAACATACCCTTACCAGATTACAGTCTTCATAAAAAGATACCAACGAACCATGCATAGTCTTCCACATACATATACCATGTCTTTCACACACCACAAACCAGTTGCAACAAGTATACATACCATTCAAGCTGACATCATGCTCCAAATAATGTATCACTTCCTCTTTGTAATAGCCCAAATGCAAAATAATGCACCATATACGGTCGCAACAATTACACTCAGGGCCATGTTGTATGGCAGAATATGAGGCTTCTCCTTCACTACAATGACCAAAGAAATGTGGGATCCTTCACAGAGAGATAATGTCAATGAAGGGGCATGGAAGCTTTGAAAATGATGTAATCACCTATTGAAATCCTCTTTTGTTCTGCTACTAAGCTTATTCCACTCTCGTTCTCTTCTTTGTTTCTGATTTATGTGAAATTGGGACAAAGACTGATATAATATAGCAATTAAAGTGGCTCAACACCATCTTTGTTGATCTAAACTCTCGGGTGTTTCCAACTGCAAGATTTCAATTTTATTCAAAATTCTCCAGCGAAACGTTTATATCCCACAAGTGGCCTATGACACCGAGGAGATTCTAAAACATAGACTTAAAAAAAAATAATGTGAGGTGGGAATTGAATTAGTAGCAAAATTGAAAGCAGAAAACTTGGGTCAACCAATGTCGATTGAAAGAATCCATCTCTGACACCTAACAATGGATGGGAATTGAAATCCTAGTTTCAAAGTTGCGTTATGGATGCTCTTCATCTCTGTTTATTTTTAGCTTCTCTGCGATTGCAAATACCCATGCAGGTGGACAAGCCGAAATGGTTTTATATTGATATTAGTTGGGAGTGTGGAGGTATTAATGTATAGACCATACTAAAATAGACCAACATAATTTGTTCTACTGGAATCCAGGGTGGTAATATATTAAACACACCAACACAATGTGTTCCATTGCACGGGTAGTTGGAGGTGACAGGAGTCGGATAGGAGTTAAGCGTTATGATAGGAGGAAACTGGAGCAGTGGGAGCACTATATTAAAAATATAAACGCATATGACAGTGGATGACGATAAAATAACACAAATTTATCACTTGGACAAGATTTGCGATAAGATCTGATCTATCCCCATCAGAATGGTGTATGAAATGTCTGAATTTATCTTTAAATTCCTGGATCATAAAAGCCTACGGGTCAAGCAAAGGGATTTGAGATTAAGTACTTGGTAGCAAAAGCTGGAGTAGAAGTCAAAAGAGAAATGCAACGACACTCAGGACCTATTCACCAGCTATTTCATTACAGAGGTGAACCATATGCCCTTAGAGGCGATTCTTTGAATAAATCATTCCGTGATACTACTTGTTAGTCCTTACAATCTCCTACGCTGAAAAGGAAATTGACAAGGGTAACCTCAAACCACTTCAGCTCAGTAGCTAGCCCTGCTGAGCATGACAGGGATCTCTCTAAGTCTCTTATCAATGATATGACTTTAAAGAAAATGAATTTTAGGCTAGATATGTGTATTTGTTTGTTTGTTTGTGAAAATTTGTTTTTTTTGAGGATTTGCTGAACTTAGGGTTTGGAGCCACAAGTAGGTCTAGGCTGTGGGAATGCATGAGAAAACATAAGAAGGAGCTAGATATCAGAAGCCATGGTATAAGTTGAGTATTTTGTCAGTGTAGTACAGAGGATATAGTGTGGAAGAAACTAATGAGCATAAATAAACATGATTCCATTAGCTTAGGAAGACAAGACACATAACTATGAAAACCAGATAACAGAGCTTGAAAAACAAGAATTCTGAATATTTTATCACAAGGAATTCATAGAAAGAAGAGATATAATGTAGATAAATATGTTTAGACCATGAGAAAACAAAAATAATGAAGTACAAGCACTAGGAACTCACTGGGCTAGAGTTCCTTGAAAATAGCTGCAACCTGTCTCTGTATTAGCTGAAAGATGATTACATGCAAGCCTCCTTCACAAAACGTTTAACCTTAGCTCATTCCTAGAGGTTTTTGGGAATTTTTCATTACAAACCCTATTTTTCCTCCTTGCAAACAAATCACTCTTCCACTGTTTCTTCACTCATTTTCATCAGCTTCCAAATTTCATATCCACCTTTTTCAAACCTCCTCTATAATTTGTCAAAATCCACCTTCACATCACTTCATTTTCATTCATACCTCACAATTTATTTTTCATTCAAATACAGGTGGGGTCATCTAGCAAAACAATGGAGAAGACTTAGCTATCCAAACCTGAGGTGACTAAAGTGTATAAGAAAGGGCAGAGGCTTGTGTTTTCTTCTCACAAAGAGAAAGGGGCCAAGCCTTCTTCATCGACAAAGCAGGAATCAACAGCAAAGGATAAAGACACAGTTGAACATGAGTTTGAACTAATTGATCCAGAGACTGAGGATCAGACCACAAACATGAGACAGACTATCAGGGATAAGGACTACCAAATCAAGGAGCTGGCGATCAATTTGGAAAGGGAAAAGTATGTTATATCATTCCTTGAATAGGAAAACAATGAACTCAAAGCAAAGGAGTTGATCCTAGAAAAGGAAAAAACCAAGTTAATGCAGCAAATTGGCAAAGGTAAGGAGATCATGACATCAAGCGAGCCTAAAGCATCAAAGGTGAGAGGAAAAAGGAAAAGACCAAGGACAAGAGGCCTCAAGAAAGATTTGCAAGAGGAACAAGAACAAATTTTGCTTAATGAAGACCTTGACCTAGAAGAAAGGATTGCCCTAGAGGTTCATCAAGATAAATAATATTGGCTTAATAGGGTGAATGAACACTTGGAGAAGCTACTTGATAAGAAAAACAAAGACAATCAATTGCTCAGACACATGGCACATCACTATCAAGCTCAAAACATGATCGCCAATGTCAAGGTAAAACAACTTGAAAATAACCTCAAGGAGGCCAAGAAAGACCAAAAGAATGAGGGAAACTTGGAGATGCTTGCTGAAACATCCATGAAGCTAGAACAAACCTATTTTTACACCTTCCCTCAATTTTGAGCAAATTCTGACATTCTGAATTTTTTGAGAATTTTTTGTCTAAGTTCAGAAATTCCGCTGCTCCCAAGGCGCTGCTCTTTTTCCTCGGGCCTCCATTTGAGGAAAGGTCTACATTTTTGGAAAGGTATTGACATCCTATAAAAACCCATTTGTGCAGATTTTGCAGAGGTGGCTTAGTTTTGGAGAAAAATGCAAAAAGGTGGCAAAAAACTAGCATTCTGGACCATTTTCCACAGGCGCTGTGCTTCTGGAGTGACCTTGAGAGAATGGATTTTTGAAGATCTTCCCATGTTCCAAATTCAAAAATTAAAACGGTTCTAGAAATTAGACTTGAAGGGATAGTTGACCGTTCTCTCAGATTTGCAGTTTGACCTCTAGAAGGCACCTAAAAATCAGCTCAAAGTCAGCACTACAATTCTGCACTTTCTATGTTTTTTATTTGGAAAATTTCACTATGTAAAATTTCTAGTTTTCAATCTAACTTGGTCAAAGTCAAGATTCTCTATGTAATGGCACTAGTTACGAGGCTATATGATGTAGGCATGAATAAATGTACATCATAGGTTTTTTTTGATGTTTATTAGGCCTCATAAAAGAAGCAAACTCCTAAACAAACTCTTCATGAAGTGTTTGAGTTGCACCTTCTCACTCTCCCTTGTTGGTTGAGAGAATCTTGGAGTTAGTTCCTCCACTAAGGAATTCGACTCTTGAAGGTGGGTAAGTGGTCTAAGAGAGTCTATAAGTATCATTTCACTTCAGGAGAAGAGGTTTGAACTTTTTGTGAAGGAGGCTTTCATGTAATCATCTTTCAACTAATATAGAGACAGGTTGCAGCTATTTTCAAGGAACTCTAGCCCAGTGAGTTCATGGTGCTTGTACTTCATTTTTTTTGTTTTCTCATGGTCTAAACATCTTTATATACATTATATCTCTTCTTTCTATGAATTCCTTGTGATAAAATATTCAAAATTTTTGTTTTTCAAGCTCTGTTATCTGGTTTTCATAGTTATCTGTTTGTCTTCCTAAGCTAATGAAATCATGTTTATTTATGTTCATTAGTTTCTTCCACACTATATCCTCTGTACTACACTGAAAAATACTCAACTTACACCATGAATTCTGATATCTAGCTCCTTCTTATGTTTTCTCCTGCATTCCCACAGCCTAGACCTACTTGTGGCTCCAAACCCTAAGTTCAACAAATCCTTTAAAAAACCAAATTTTCACAAACAAACAAACAAATACACATATCTAGCCTAAAATTCATTTTATTTAAATTCATATCACTGATAAGAGACTTAGAGAGATCCCTCTCATGCTCAGCAAGGCTAGCTACTAAGCTGAAGTGGTTTGAGGTTACCCTTGTTGATTTCCTTTTCATTCTAGGAGACTATAAGGACTAACATTTTTGACGTCGTTGTTGGGGAACAAAAGATCATATCTTCCCTGGGGAAAGAATTTCAAGGACCAGATCTGATTTCTGATGGTGAACAGTGATCAGACAGAAGAAAGGTTGTGCATCTTTCACTTGGTGACTCTAGTGTCGAAGAATCCAAAGGTTCAGAATTTTCATGGCAACTCCACTGTTCAAAAACCAGTAGTTTGAAGAAATTCTTGGTGTCTTAATTGTTTTCAATATGGATTCAACTGCTCAAAGGTATGCTCCTATGAATCGAGCTCATATTCCTAGTTTTCTGAATCAAATTCCTTGCATAGATTGGAAAACTAATTTGCCCAAATTCATAGATGGAAACGAGGATGAGGCTATTCTACATCTAATCAAATTTCATTGGCATATACATAAGCTCGGGATTAAGTTTCATGAGGATTGTTTGATGAAAATGTTTATGGCTACCCTAGAAGGAAAAGCAAGATCATGGTATGAAGGATTGAAGCCATGTAGCTTATTCTCTCTTAAAGATTTCCACACAACATTCTTTGATTTTTATGGAAAATCTCATCATTCATTTTTGTTGTTCGAAGATTGTTGTGAATCATGTGAAAACTTCATTCAATACCTTGAAGAAACTTTTGGTGATGAAGAATGTCTAGATTATGAGATCATAGAGGCCTTTTATGAATATTCTTCCCAACAAAAAATAACAGAGATTAGTTGCTTTGATACAAAGGATCATTCACAACACACATCAACTCCTTCTTTGCTTGAAGATGAAACAGATATGCATCCTAACAGTCAAGAAGAAATTGGTCCAAGTGAGAATTCTGAAATTTCATGTACAAAAAACTTAAGCAGTGAACCATCTAATGACAATGATCATCTACTTTTGCAAGGAAATAGTGAACAAGAAGTTGTTTCCCTTGATTCTTGTGGTATTAAAATTGATTCTTCCTATTGAAGCACGTGAGGAATCAAACATACTTGAAGTGGGTGCTGCATTTAAAGTTTTCCATGAGAATCCAAAACCCTGTCTTTTGGATGAGAGGTATGAAGATAGTCATTCACTTGTTCTTTCAGATTGTTCTTTCTCTGAGGTTTTATTTGAAGATCAAGTTTGTGAAGACCAAGATGAGGTTTTTGATGAAATGTATGAACAAGGATCTCTAGACATTCACCACTCATACGTCTCTCCCGCTCATCAATTTTTTGAAGCACTATTTCAAGGGCAAATTCATGCAAATCATAATTTTAAATTGGCATGTGTGAAGGTTTCGGACAATGTAATTATGGCAGAGAATAATCATCAAACATTACAAGCAGATTATGAAGAGGAGAGCAGCGATAAAGAAGAGGTTGTTTTAGAGCCACTTGCACATGATGATCTTCCTCCAAATTCAGAAAACGAAGAGTGTGCTTGTATTTCTTCTAACTTTCAAGATATGCTAATGTTCCAGATTATTATAGACCCTATTTCCAATTTGTTGCAACCATCTGGAAAGATGAATTTTCTTGTATTTATGGATCATGAGCACATGTTCAGTGGACACTCAAAGTTGCCTAGCTTTTGTTTTGTCTTCTTGCTCAAGGAAAATGCGAGCATAATTCACATAAGTAGCCATTTGCTAGATTGGTTACACTGGAGGGATCATTACACATGATTGTATATACATCTTCATCAGGTAAGCAGTTATCATCAGGATTTGAAGCCCGAGGTGAAGGCCCTAAGATCTCGATGGTCTGCTGCCATAAGTAAGTTCATACAGTATGTTTTTTATAGTCGAGTCAGTCAGTTAGTCAGTCATTTTTTATGCATGTTGACTCCATTACCCAATGAATAAGGCTACTTGGTCTACAGTGTTCTCCAAGGAGCTACCATCCCCAGTTGGAGCCAATATTAGTTTCAGTCGGTTCAGCCTGTCACCAGTGATCAAATATGCTCTTACAAGGTGTTGTTAGGGTGTGAAGTCAAATTTTTGTCATTTCAGTGAATCTTCAAATAAAAATTTGGTCATTGGCTGTTGTGTCTAGGTCACTACTGCACCCTTCACTTACTCATGGTCTTCATCACTCATCATGTTCATTGCCTCCTTCGAGGTATCATATCTTCATTTAAGTGTCTTGGGTCATGAAATGGTTAAATTCCTCATTTTAGGTCATGGTCTAGGGTTCAACTCCATGTGTCATCACAATACCATATGATGCTAAAAACATGTCCATCATGTGATTAAGTGGGTAAATGGAGTAGGCAGCTTAGGGAAAAGAAAAATAAAGGTAAAGTTAATGTTTTATTTCAAATAAGACAATGTTGCAATACACTACCTCGCCTCATCATTTCTCATAGGGACATGTTATATTCAAAATATGTTTTTGACCAAGTGGAGAAGAATTTTACAAAGGTGAGAGATTTTTTTGTCCATTATAGTCCAAGGAACAAAAACCTCCTTCATTTTGTGCACAGGTGTTATGATTTGAAAGAAATTCCCAAAATACAATTGCCATGGGAGAGTTGCTACACTTCTGGACAGCTTGACTTCAAGACAGTTTTTCAAGGGTTTGGAGCAGGTTTTGGCAGTGCTTGAGGCCTCTATTGTGTATTATACATCCTAATAATTCCAATGGTACCTTCCTCTTGTGATTTAGATTATTGGAAGGCTTCCAAAAGTAATCTGCAAGTTGGTGTTGTGCTCTTGTCAGAGAACCCTGAATTTTTGGAGTGACCTTGGAAAAATCAAATTTTCTCCCTCATGGGGTGTCCAAATTACATGCTGGAGGTCTCCATCTTATAACAGAATTTAAGATATTTCCAAAGAGCTATCAAGATATAAATTTGGAGCAGTTTAAGGCCTCCAAAAGTGGTCTGGAAGATGGTGTTGCGCTTTTGTGAATTGTGCTGCGCTTTGGCGCTGCGCATCAGGACACTGCGCTGCACGCAGGACAAAGTGCCCAAAAATTCTTCAAAACTCTCCCAAATCTCAATTTTTCACTTCCAAGCTTGATTTTATTGACTTCTAAGCCAATGGAAAAGAAAGTACACCATCATTATCCCTCTTTTTCATTTCCAAATTCATCTCATGTCAATGATTCTTCAAGTTAGGGTTTGTAGTGAAATTTGCATGGGAAATGATAGGGTGAAAATGGATATCTTTATTTTTGGTTTCTAAAACGTGTAAAATGGTTTCCTACACCTGCATACATGTTTAATAAACCATTTTAACCATTCAATTCACCTCAAAACAAAGTTTTACCTCTCAAAAAGTAAAACCCTAGCTCATTCCTAGAGGTTTTTGTGCATTTTTCATTACAAACCCTGTTTTTCCTCCTTGCAAATAGATCACTCTTCCACTATTTCTTCACTCATTTTCATCAGGTTCCAAATTTCATATCCACCTTTTTCAAACCTCCTCTATCATTTTGTCAAAATCCACCTTCACATCACTTCATTTTCATTCATACCTCACAATTTATTTTTCATTCAAATACAAGTGGGGTCATCTAGCAAAACAATGGTGAAAACTCAGCTATCCAAACCTAAGGTGACTAAAGTGTATAAGAAAGGGTAGAGGCTTGTGTTTTCTTCTCACAAAGAGAAAGGGGCCAAGCCTTCTTCATCGAAAAAGCAGGAATCGGAAGCAAAGGATAAAGACATAGTTGAACATGAATTTGAACTAATTGATCCAGAGACTGAGGATCAGACCACAAACATGAGACAGACTATCAGGAATAAGGACTATCAAATCAAGGAGCTAGCAATCAATTTGGAAAGGGAAAAGTATGTTATATCATTCCTTGAACAAGAAAACAATCAACTCAAAGAAAAGGAGTTGATCCTAGAAAAGGAAAAAACCAAGTTAATGCAACAAATTGGCAAAGGTAAGGAGATCGTGACATCAAGTGAGCCTGAAGCATCAGAGGTGAGAGGAAAAAGGAAAAGACCAAGGACAAGAGGCCTCAAGAAAGCTTTGCAAGAGGAACAAGAACAAATTTTGCTTAATGAAGACCTTGACCTAGAAGAAAGGATTGCCCTAGAGGTTCATCAAGATAAAGAATATTGGCTTAATAGGGTGAATGAACACTTGGAGAAGCTCCTTGAGAAGGAAAATAGAGACAATCAATTGCTCAAACACATGGCGCATCACTATCAAGCTCAAAACATGATCGCCAATGTCAAGGTAAAACAACTTGAAAATAAGCTCAAGGAGGCCAAGAAAGACCAAAAGGATGAGGGAAACCTGGAGATGCTTGCTGAAGCATCCATGAAGCTATAAGAAACCTATTTTTACACCTTCTCTCCAATTTTGAGCAAATTCTGAGCATTTTGAGTTTTTTGAGAATTTTTGGTCTAAGTTCAGAAATTCAGCTGCTCCAAAAGCACAGTGCCTTGGCACTGCGCTTTTTCCTCAGGCCTCCATTTGAGGAAAGGTCTACATTTTTGGAAAGGTCTTGACATCCTCTAAAAACCCATTTTCCCAGATTTTGTATAGGTGGCTTAGTTTTGGAGAAAAATGCAAAAGAGTGGCAAAAAACTAGCATTCTGGACCATTTTTTGATAGGTGCTGCGTTCTAGAGCGACCTTGGGAGAATGGATTTGTGAAGGTCTTCCCATGCTCCAAATTTAGAAATTCACACTGTTCTGAAAACTAGACTTGAAGGGCTAGTTGACAGTTCTCTCATATTTTTATTTTGACCCCTGGAAGCCACCTAAAAATCAACTCAAAGTCGGCACTACGCTTCTGCACTTTCTGTGTTTTTTATTTGTAAAATTTCAATATGTAAAATTTCTAGTTTTCAGTCTGACTTGGTCAAAGTCAAGATTATCTATGTAATGGAACTAGTTACGAGGCTAGGTGATGTAGGCATGAATAAATTTACATCATAGGTTGTTTTTGATGTTTATTAGGCCTCATAAAAGAGGCAAACTCCTAAACAAACTCTTCATGAAATGTTTGAGTTGCACCTTCTCACTCTCACCTGTTGGTTGAGAGAACCTTGGAGTCAATTCCTCCACCAAGAAATTCGACTCCTGAAGGTGGGTAAGTGGTCTAGGAGAGTCTATAAGTATCATTTCACTTCAGGAGAAGAGGGTTGAACGTTTTGTGAAGGAGGCTTTCATGTAATCATCTTTCAGCTAATACAGAGACAGGTTGCAGCTATTTTCAAGGAACTCTAGCCCAGTGAGTTCATGGTGCTTGTACTTCATTCTTTTTGTTTTCTCATGGTCTATACATCTTTATCTACATTATATCTCTTCTTTCTTTGAATTCCTTGTGATAAAATATTCAGACTTCTTGTTTTTCAAGTTCTGTTATCTGGTTTTCATAGTTATGTGTTTTGTCTTCCTAAGCTAATGAAATCATGTTTATTTATGCTCATTAGTTTCTTCCACACTATATCCTCTGTAATACATTGACAAATACTCAACTTACATCATGGCTTCTGATATCTAGCTCCTTCTTATGTTTGCTCCTGCATTCCCACAACCTAGACCTACTTGTGGCTCCAAACCCTAGGTTCAGCAAATCCTTGAAAAAACCAATTTTTCACAAACAAACAAACAAATACACATATCTATCCTAAAATTCATTTTCTTTAAAGTCATATCACTGATAAGAGACTTAGAGAGATCCCTCTCATGCTTAGCAGGGCTAGCTACTGAGCTAAAGTGATTTGAAGTTACCCTTATCGATTTCCTTTTCATTCTAGGAGATTGTAAGGACTAACACTCCCCATGAAGCAGTTACAACTATATTTGCTTTAGATGAGAAGCAAACAACTACAAAGGATGTCAACAAAAGAGTATAAGGGTGTTCCGAATTTATGATATATATACCATGTAGGAGTGTACATTTAAACGTGTCAGGTACATCAAAACAACATTCAATTCAAGGTAAATAACTCAACCAACAATTCATTCAATGACCCTTTCAAAAACAATGCACAACTATTTAAAACAAATCACAAAAGCACCATTCAAACTTATAAGACATGAATTAAAGAATCAAACAGAAAGACGGGTAACATATTCGAATATGAGGGAGAACGCCCATTTTTTTGTTATTTCGAGAGAATGGGTAGAGATGGTACATTGTAAAGAGAGAACCCAACTCAAATATAGATGACGCTGGTTTTAGAATAGAAAATCTAAGTGGAAGAGGGCCAAGACTGACCATCCAGCTCTGATACCATGTTAAAGTCACATGGAATGTAAACAAAAAAATAGAAAGATAAGCATTAGATTGCATATATTATTGACATGATATACATTTACGGTACATGGTGTGACCCTTGGATTCATATTCCAAGCAGTCTCTTGGACTCCGATGGCTGTTCACATTCCACACCAACCCATAGAGGATTAGGTGTCCAACAAATACTCATGACCATAGAAATACTCCAACCCTATAGATGCCAAGTAAAACCCTCCTTCCGCACAACAATTCCATCAACAACAAGAGACTAGAAATATCTACAACATCAAAAATGAACCTTCATCAAGATATGTATCAAGGTAAAAATTCTACAAATTTGAGCTTGAGGTAAACCCTTCTTCACTTATCAACTTCAAACTTCGGGCATCTATATTCTACCATATTTCAGAACCAATCAATGCAAAAATTGTGTGTCCAAATGAGCTCCAAATTCTATTTATACTTGTTTAGAGGGGTTTGAACAAAAATGTTTTTTGGGGTAGGGCTAACTTGGCTTCTAGAGGGAATTTTTGACCAAAAAATTTGAAAATTTATTTTTCTTTTTTCTTTATAATAGTTCCAAATAGGACTTTGAGTCTTTGACTCAAGAAATCCTAGAAGCATGAAGAACATGCTTATCTAAAATAATAATTTGATTTGAACATGAAATCCATGCTTGAAAAAATAAATTCTTTTTCTTCTTTTTTGTTTTTACATATAATAAAAAATGATACAAATTATGAAGACCGGACCTAGTTACACTTTTCAAAACTTGTTGGTAGATAATTTGAACTAGGTTTTGCATGCATTGATCTAGACGTTAGCTGGAGGAGCACTTCGAGGGAGGAGATCCATAACAAATCTTCTTCGCAACTTGGAAAATTAGCTGAGAATCACCTTCGACGATGAGGGGATGGAAACCTTTGTTCCAGGCAATGAGAATTCCATGGATTAAGGCTTATAGCTCAGTTTCATTATTTCTTTCATGACTTATGTAGCCTCTATAGAATTTGATGATGTCACCCCTGCAGTTTCTTATGAATCCTCTTATTCCGGCCTCCCCTAGATTTTCTTTTGAATCTCTATCAAAGTTCAATTTGTAATGACGCTCTAAAGGAGGTGCCCAAACAAGTGCATCTTTGGATCTAGGGCGCATAATTCTTGTTGTGACATGAGATTTATTGAATTTACACTATGTTAGGATGGGTTTTTATTTAGGGGATCCCTAGAAATCCTTTTCTTTCGAACTGGAAAGAAATAGGGTCTCCTCAATGTGGCTATGGAAGAGAAACCAAATACCTTCCTCATTTTTATGTTTTTTATTAAATATTCAATGATTATGTTCATTCCATATTTCCTAGACTAGGAGGCTTGGAGCCAATCCCGAGAGTCTATTAAAAACCTAGATTTGGAAGGGGTTTTTGCCCATGTATTGAGAGGTTCAACAACATACCCTAGAAATCTATCATTTCTTTTGAAGCCCAACACAATTTTGTCCCAAAGGCTATTTGCTATCTCACAGGTGTCAAGGAAGTGATCCATGGCCCTTCCTAATGATTTTTGAACATATGGCACCATGAGGGTATGGTAAATATTCTTTTATCAAGTTCTCCCAGGTGAGGATTATGTTCTTTTCTAGAATCCATATGGAAGCAGATACCTTTGGTCATAAGCTCGAGGACCATAGCTCTTTCTAGAATGGATTTGCGTCATCTTGTGGTGCTTTTCGAGTTAGGCGATAGGCCTATTTGACTGTAAAATATCTCATGTTTTTGTAGCCCCATCATAGGATGTTTGCACTTATTTTCTTCCTAATAATTCTCTTGTTGATTTTTTTTCCACATATTTTGTGATTATTCGACACTTCCATTTTCCTACCATAGTGTTGGTTGCTACCATGTTTAGATTCATGTGTTGTCATCCTCTAACCATTAATGATAAACTTGAATTCGCCCAGACTAAAAGTTTTCTTGGATTATGATCCAGGTGGATATTAGTGGCCACTTTCCTATTCCAATTGGACTCACAAGATGATTTCCTTTCAACTTCCTAATTTCCAACACAATTTCCTATTTCGGCAATTTTCTATTTTTGCCAATTTTTCAGGTCCTAAACTTTCGAAGCCATTTTGAGGCCCTAAACAACATATTTTTGGGGAAGCAGGAAAATATGAGGCCGATGGCCTGCATTTGTAGTCAAAATTTGTTGTCCTAGGATAGACCTTTCTAATGGGCTATCATGCATGCCAAACAAAGATCATATGCCAAGGTTACAACCCTGGGAAATTGACATTCCAACTAACCCTAGCGAGACCCACAAGCTTTTGGTACTTCATATCCTAGGGATAGGTTTTTGGATGTTTAGGATTTTTCGTTGTTTCTTAATGATAAAAATACCTGAGAGACTCATCGTAACTCAATTTAGAAGGCATGTAATCACACATCTATTCTCAGAGATAAGCTACCATCGTCCAAGCTACTTTTTTTCTTTTATGCATGTAAAAAAATTTCAACAGTGGCTATTTATTAATTAAATTTTTATTTTGTTGTATCTTTGTGTTTTAATTTAAATATGTATTTCATTTCATTCCTTCATAAATCTAGATTAGTGGTACCAAAGCAATCTCTCTCTCTCTCTCTCTTTTTCTATGCATGTACCCAACGAGGTTGAGGTAGAAAGAGTTGGGACTTGAACTAATTGACCCCTTGCAAGACCAACCAAGTTGACCCCAATGACCTACCATGGTGGAAGGAAAGAAAGAGGAGGGAGCAGGAGATCCTTTCAAATTGTTGCTTGAATAATCCCTCAAGTGACAAAGGAACGAGATGATGGATAATTTTTCCCAGATCCTTCGGCGGGTATTGTTTGGCAAACCATCTTCATCCAACACTCACTTTGGAGGTGTCACCCCCTTTAAGGTACATGCTAATTTTTACATTCTTATAATTGAAGGAAAGATAGATGCAGATGCTCTAGATAGATGGTTAAATATGCTGGAAGGATATTTTTCAATCCATAACTTTTCAAATAGGAAACAATTACTTTTGCACTCCTCAAAGTCACCCCCCATGTCAAGGATTAGTGGGAAACTTACTATGAGAAGAGGGACGAGGAGAAACCCTCACTATTTTTAGCCACATCCTCTTAGAATTCTTTCCGAGATGTTGTCAAGGAACAATATCACCCTATTGGCAGCTATGAAGATAAGTACATAAAATGGACCACACTATGATAGGAAAGGGATCAAGAATGTGCCAGAGTT
Source organism: Pinus tabuliformis (assembly GCA_031772625.1). NCBI lineage: Eukaryota > Viridiplantae > Streptophyta > Pinopsida > Pinales > Pinaceae > Pinus > Pinus tabuliformis. The sequence goes on along the minus strand of CM062819.1, from coordinate 2,009,348,579 downwards.
CATGAATATTTTTCATTCCCTATGTGCGAAGTTGGGAATCAACGATTTTTAGAATCATATGGTACTCAAGTACCATGGCTATCTGCATAAATACATCCAAGTAGAAATGGAGTTCTTGGACATCTCCTCTCTTGGCACATCCAAAGTAGGGAAAATGAACCTCCAAACCACAACACAAATGAAATAGCCAATGTGGAGTGACCAAGGACAACCCATTGAAGCCAAAAGAAAAGAATAACACCATGAAGATGAAGAAGGACATAGGAAAGTGGTGTGAGTTCCAAAATAGCCCCACCCACAACAAAAAGGAGTGTCACGCCAAGCAGTCATTGGTGGTCGAGCTAAAATCTTTAGAGTCAAATACATATTCTGACTTTGAGATGGAACCCGACAAGGGGAACAATAAGGGGAAGAAAATTATTTACGCAGAACCCAATGCCATAATTTCTACCACCAAGGTACAAAATATTGAGCTCGAAGATCTAGAGGAGGGGGAGCGTCTCTTCCACTCATAGATGTAGGTAAATGGTTCTTTGTTGCAGTTCATTGTTGGCAATGTAAGCCAAAAGAACAACATCTCAACATAGGTCGTTATGAAATTGGGCTTACCAACCACACCAAACCCACAACCATACTGCATCATCGGATGGCTCCACCAAGGATGATATATACTTGTTAGCCAACAATGTCACCTTCCCTACAACATCAAGCCCTTCATGAGTGAGGTACTATGTGATGTTTCTCCTTTTGAAGTTTGTGATGTTTTATTAGGCCAACCATACTTTTGGAAGCGTCACGCTATGTATGAGTCCAAACATCACACTATTATTATTACTTTGGGCAAAAAACTCTACAAGATACCGGAGGTAGCCCCATCTACTGCCATTTCTTTGATCTCTACTGAGAAAAGTAGTAAGATCATATCCCAGTCCATGGAATTTGTTTTCTTTTGGATTCACTCTCAAATTAAGGGGAATATCATGGCCATATCGATGGCCCCCAAAAAGGGTTCCTCCTCATAGTAGAAGAAACTTGATAAGGTCATGCAAGAGTACAAGGACATCTTCTCCTCACCCACAAGGGTACCTCAATTTTCATTGTCAGGTCAAGCATTCGATCAATTTGAATTCTGGAGCACCTCTACCTAATGGGACAATATATAGCTGTTATCTTCTAAAAAATGAGGAAATTAAGCAGTAGATCCAAGAATTGCTACAAAAAGGGAACATATTACCAAGTTCCTCACTTGTGGGAGGCCAATTGTACTCGTACAGAAGAAGAATGGAACCTAGACATTCTGCATTGATTATCAGACACTGAATAAGATCACTGTAAGGAAAATGGATCTAATCCCACATATTAATGACCTTCTTGAACAACTCAAGGGGGCCAAGTACTTCAACAAGATTGATTTTAATTCTGGCTATCACCAAGTTCCAATAGAACCCACACATGCATGGAAGACCGCCTTCAAATCCAAGAAGGGTATTTTTAAGTGGTTGGTCATGCCCTTTGAGTTGAAAAATTCCCCTGCAACTTTTATGAGATTGATGGATGACATCTTGTGTCATTTCACCAACTCATTCGTTGTTATATATCTGAATGACATCGTCATCTTCAATAAGAGTTTGGTAGAGCACTTGCAAGATATTCGACATGTCCTTCAAACCCTGTGACAAAAACAACTATGTGCCAACTTGGAGAAATTCCCCTTTGACATGAATCAAGTCTAATATATGGGTTACATTGTTAATAAGCAAGGTGTGCATGTGGACCCAACTAAGATCCAAGTCATTTGGGATTGGCCAACCTCAAAAACTCTAACAGAGCTTCATAACCTTTTAGGCCATGGAAATTTTGTATTGGGGTTCTCTCATATCACTTGGCCTTTGAGTCATGTTACCAAGGGTAGAGTGAAAGTAAACACCACATTTTCTCTGTGCTAGTACTCACATTGCGAGACCTGCAACAACCATTCAAAATTGAGATAAATGCCTCTGACTATGCTATTGGTGTAGTTCTCACCCAGCAAGGGCATCCAGTGGCCTATCACAGTGAGACACTCTCCAATACGATTTGAAAATAGCCCACCTATGATAAGGAGATGTATTCCATCATGTCGGTTTTCTAGTAGTGGAAACATTACATTCATGAGAAAGAGACGATCATCCACATATATCACCGACCTCTTCAGTTTATACAGACACAAGTGAAGTTGTAGAACGATCACTATCATAAATGGTCCACATATTTGAAACAATTTCAGTTAAACATTAAATACAAGAAGGGGAACACCAATAATGTTGCATATTGCCTAAGTTGGCCCCAAGTTGTGGAACTGGCCATTGTTCTCAACTCTTGTGGACACGAGACTTCTGGATGGCCGTAGTTGTACAAAAGTGATCCAGAATTCACCACCACATACCGGATGTTGATGGACGACAAGAAAGTACCAAACTTGCACATCCAGGATGCACCATTATGCTACTTGGGGCACCTTTTTGTTCCTTCAAGTGAGTGTGCCAAGCTGATTTGGGAGGTGCACTACACTCCGGTCACAAGACATTTTGGTTTGGAGAAAACAGTGGTATTACTGCAAAAGTATTTTTATTGGCCAAAACTCTGAAAGGATGTTGGAAAATATATAAGATCTTGCACTACATGTGCCATCGCCAAGCCAACCATTAAGAAGAAATGCTTGTACACTTTTTCCTAATCCTAGCCATCCTTGGGAATCCATCTATAGGTTATATGTCTAGACTTCCTTTTACCAGGCATGGTAATCACTGTGTATTTATGGTCGTCGATATATTTTCTAAGATGGCTATACTTGTTGCTTGCAAGAAGAGTATCACAACAGAAGACACTGCCAAACTCTTCTTCCAATGAGTGTGTGTACATTTTGGGATCTCATAAACCATTATATAAGATCAAGGAAAAGGGTTGTTGAGTACATTCTGGTCAAGCCTTTGGTTGTTTCAGGGCACCAAGCTCACCAAGTTGACTACATTCCGTCCCCAGACTGATGGCCAGACAAAGGTTGTTAGCAAGATGATATTGCACATACTACAAATATACAACTCCAACCATCCACAAACATGGGATGAGGGTCTTCCCTATGTGCAACAAAACTATGGTAGAGCTCTCCATAGCTTGACTACCAGAGCCGCTTTTAAGTGGGCCTGGGATTTCAACCATTGTACCTGATTGATGTTGCCATGCCTCTTGCGACTACACAAGCATAATATGCACATGTGTAATCCGAAATTGAGAAAGGCACAAGGTTCCTTGAACACATCTAGCACATCTGCCGCAGGTTCATGATATCCTAGATAAAGCTAATGGAAAGTATAAACAACGTCATGATAAACATCAGGTACCACATAAGTTTCATGTGGGTAACAAGGTGTGGTTGCATCTGCAGAAAGAACACCTTGCCAAAGCCCATCAGAAGATTCAACCACTTCGATACAGGTCTTACACCATCACCAAGGCCATGGGTGACAATGATTTTGAGCTAATTATCCCTCCATTCCTTGGACTAGACTCCGTATTCAATGTGGATCACCATCAACCATACTTTCCACCATCATTGGACACATAAGGCATTACAAAGCAGCTGACACCAATAGAGCTCAACCCTTATTACATTAAATAGGCCACAATTGATAGGAATGTGGACACATAGATTAAAAAAATAGACAACCTAGGATCCAACTGTATCAGGTTGTCAAAAATGACTAGCTCCTCCACAAAGGAAAGTGGCTCACTAGGGTCCAAATTCAGTAAAATTTTCCCCATCTCATGGAGGCACTCAACGCAATGGGGACCATTGCTTCCTAAGGGGGGAGGATATTAGTGGTCACCCACCTATTTCGTTCAGACTCCCAATTTTTTTTCCCTTTAGCTTCCTGATTTCCAATATAGTTTCCTATTTTGACAGTTTTCTATTTTTGGCAAATTTTAAGGTCCTGAACTTCCAGAGCTGTTTTGAGGCCCTAACCATTTTTTTTTGGGAAACAGAAAATGCGAGACTTGTGAATTGTTCTTGTAGTTATTTTTATTTTTTTCCTTGGATAGAATTTTCTAACGAGCTATCATGCACACCAAACAGAGATTGTATGCCAAAGTTATGACCCTCGGAAGTTGATATTCTAATTAACCCCAATAGGGCCCACAAGCTTTTGGTGCTTCATCTACTAGGGTTATATTTTTGGATGTTTTTGGTTTTCTGTTGTTTCTTAATGATAAAAGGGCTTGAGAGACTCATGGTAACTCAGATTAGAAGGCATGTAAGCATCATATTTCTTCTCAGAGATAAGTTACCATCATTCGAGCTAGTTTGTTTCCTTTCTGCATGTAAACAATTTTCAAGAGTGGTTATTTATTAATTGAAGTTATGTTTTGTTGTATCTCTGTGTTTCTTTCTTAAATCTAATTTTACTTCATTCCTTAACAAATCCGGATCAAATTAAGGGGAGTTGGAAATTCCTAACAACGCTAGGCATCTACTGTCATGAATATTCCCAAAATCCCGTTGATTATCCATCGCAGATTTCCAAAAAACTATGTGCTTGGACAACGTATTTGTTGTGGCTTGCTAGGTTCCAAATTAAAGAGCAATAAGAACTTGAATACAGTCACATAAGGTCTTACTTTTCCAACTCATTTGCATATTACATGCGCCATAAGTGCACCCAGGGCTCTGATGTGTATTTTACTCACCTCCACTATATTTTGGCACCTAATACCCTGTTGACGATTTTTAGTTCTCGCAAGCCAAGACCTCCTTCCAGTTTTGATAGATAGAGAGTGCCCCATTTGACTAAGGACCATTTTTTATTGAGATGATTACCCGCCCATAGGAAAGTTCTTTGCAAAATTTAAATTCTTTTGAGGACTCACTTGGGTGTCGCCACAACTGAAAAGAGACATATTGACATGGATTGGAGAACATATTTGAGAAGAACAAGACGATTGACTATGTTTAGAGTGTAAAAAGTCCTATTTTCCATTTCGCTGTTGAGTTTGAAAAGGAGTTCCAATGAGGAGGAATTCTTGATTTCCGTGTTAGTAAAAGGTGCACCCAAGTATTTAGAGGGAAGGAAGGCAGTTGCGAAACCAAGAATTTTGATCATGTTTCTTTGAGTGATGACAGGAGTATTGACTCATGAAAACATTTGAATTTTCCAAACTTATGGTAGTGTCTGAGGCTTTTGAGAAGAGAACTAGAATCTCTTTGATAACTTTGGCTTCCATAATCGTTGGGTGGTTCAAGAGAAGGGTATCATCTACAAATTGTTGATGTGTTAGAGGAATGTCATCATGGAGTTTCAGTGCTTTCAAAATGCCCATTTGTGAGGTTGCTTTAATGGTTCTTCCCAACCCTTCATCGATAAGGATAAAGAGGAAGGGTGTGAAGGGGTATCCTTGACAAATGCCCTGAGAGGGTTTGAAAGTGTCAGAGGGGGAGCCATCAACCAATATTGAGAAGAAATCTATGGAGACAATAAAGATGATCCACTCGATCCATTCAACAATAAAGCCAAAGGCTAGGAGAAATGTCTCCATATAGGCCCAATTAAATTTGTCAAAGGCTTTCGAGAGATCCATTTTTAGCAATATGAAGGGTTTTTTCAAGATTTTGAGGGAGTGAATGGTTTCATGGGCCAAAATAATCCCATCAAGGATTTTTTGACCTTCCACGTATCTAGTTTTCTTAGGAGAGTTGGGTGTGGAGCCTGATTATCTTCTTTATTAAGAGGTATCGTCGCATAGGACCCCAATTCGTAATGTGGAGGAAACACCACCCGTAAATTTTCACCGCCAGGGGGGTCCAGGGGGGGCGACGATGATTATTTGGAGCCCCCCACCCCACCCCCTAGCAGGGGATCAGGGGCAGCGCCCCCAAAGCTAAAAATAGGTGTAAATTTTCCTTTTAAAATGTTGTAATTTCGTAGTCAATCTGGGCCGTCCATTAGGCGGAGGAGATCTAACAATAGAAGTTATGTTTAATTTAGGTTTTTTTGCGCTAGAAGGCAAGCCCTTGCTATATATGAGGGAATTGTATTGCATTTATGTAGATCTATATTTTAAGCAAGAAAGAGAGAGGAGATTGTGTGAGAGCGAAGAAGGAATTACATCGGATCTACTATAGATTGTATCTCTTCAATTTGTTGGATAATATAAAAGGAAGGACTGGTTGTTTCTTCGTGGACGTAGCCCAAATTGCGTGAACCACTTATATATGTGTTTCTCTTGTTATATGCGTTTTATGTGTTTATGTTTCTGCAATATATTTTATGTGTTCCATTTCTCTGTGATATATAATATTCTAACAAGGACAGATGAGAATGGGGAGGATGGGCTTGAAGTGATTGGCTATCACTTTGGTGGTCATTTTATAAATAACATTACAAAGAGGAATGGACCATAATTTATGTGGAGAAGCAACATTGTCCTCCTTTGGCACCAATGCTAGGAAGGTGGCATTGAATGTGGGGAGAATGCACCAAATGGATCTTGAGTTTTCAATGATCTTTGGGATATCATTATGGATGAAGTGTCAACATTTCTTAAAGAATGAGATAGAAAATTCATTTGGTCTAGGGGTTTTCCCATCCGCCATTTAATGAATGGCCTCATTAACTTTTGCTACTCTAATATGCCTAACGAGTGTTGTGTAATGGGCTTTTGTAACTAGCTTAGGGATGTTGGATGTGAATTTGCGAGTGGCTTCGTTGCATTAAGGCAGAGGATTAGAGAGAAAATAAATATAGAAGTCCATAAGTACTTCAATCTCCTCTTGTTTCTCTATATTTTTTCCATTCTTAGATCTTAAATATGTGATTCTGTTGTGAGATCTATGTTTGATGGTGGAGTGATTGAATAACAAAGTGTTACATTCCCCTTCCTTTAACCAACCTATCCTAGACTTTTATTTCCAATATATCTCTTCTTGTGTATCTCTTTCCTCCAACCTTCTTGTGAGGGAAATTCATTTTTCTACTACTTCTAATGTTCTACCATTGTTAATAATTTCCTATTGAAGTAACTCCATTTGCTTTTCCAAGGTTTGTTTTTCTTTGAAAATATTTCCAAATTATTCTTTGTTCCATTTTTTGAGTAGGAGTTTTATTTGCTTGGGATTTTGTTGGAAGATGAACATTTTCAATCCCTCTACGTGGTTCATGCTTTGCCACCATTCTTGTATTTTGTTGATTAGGATGGCATTTGTAAGCCAAAATTGTTTGAATGTAAACAATCATTTTAAGGGTTTTGCTTATATTCCTCCACGAGAGACATGTTGGCCAATGATCCGAGCCAACCGATGGGAGAATCTCTGTCATTGCTTTATCCCCGCAAGTGAGGATATTTTATGAGATGAGGAAATAATCTAATCTAGAAGAAATCTGTGCCTCCCCTGCCCCCCCCCCCTATTATTCCAAGTGAAGAGCCTATTTGAGGTTTTCATATCTACAATGTCATTATCCTCAATGAAACTTAAAAGGTCCTCCGATTAGTCTGTAGGTGTCATCGTGCCTCCTCCTTTTCGCTCAAGGATGTGATCATTTTAAAGTCACCTCCTATTATCCATTTGTGTTGGAAGAGAATGGAGATGCCTCTACATTTCCTGCTTCTTAGCTAGAAGCTAGGGGCCATAAACATTAGAAAGAAAGCCATGCAGATCATTGCTTAATAGATGAAAATAAACAAAGAGAACAAATGTCTCTTGAGATAGGCCTACAATGCTAATCTAAGCTAGGTCCCAAGCTATACCAAGGGCACCCAATGCTCCTTCAATATCTACAACTATGACTTTAGAATTTTTCCATAGGAGTGACATTATTAGTTCAAGATATGAGATAGAGCATTTAGTTTCTTGAATTAACATGATAGTTGGAAGATCCTATTGAATATTCCGATGAAGAATACATTGTTTGGAGGGGATATTCAGACAAGGCTTATATTCCATGAGATTACCTTCATGAGAAGATGGTATTTTGAGAGGCGTAGATCTCCGAGATTTTCATGTATTAGCCTAAGTCAACCAACTTTCTTCCTAGTGTATCAATTCTTTGGAGATTCGATTTCCTACCCCCTTTATTGAATTATTTGCTGCGCTTTTTTCCTTCTTTAGTGATGATACTTTGGACTCTTCACTGTTATGAGGCCTTGGGTTTTTGGAGCAGAATCGTTAGAAGATTAATATGCTTCTCAGGGATTGTTTCGAGATCATTACAACAACATGCATCCTCAATTTCCATTAGAGCTATCCCTTCTATGTTCGTGAACTTGTCCTTCTCTATCATTATTATGGTCTCTGTTTGCTTTGGATTATGGATGTCAAAACTCTTGCTTGGAATGGATTCAACATTTTTTTTGTTTTGTTCCTCCACTTGTTCCTTGCCTGCATCTTCTAAAGGGACTTCCCAAATGTTCTTTTGCTCTGAGACACTTGATCCTTTTGGCAGATTTGCTAGCACTTCAAAGCTATTACCCATCGCTTGTCTCTTAGGTGCGTTGAAGGTGTTGGTCTTTCTGTTATGGCACCTCTTGGTGGGGATTTTCATAAAACCATCTCCATCCTTTTCCTTTGTCTCCCTTGTGTCCTTTTTGGCTTCATTGAGAGGTAAATCATGGAATAAGTGTCCATGCATGTGGCATCTCCTACACCTAAAGGGGATGTGCTTGTAGTCAAGGGTTTGAAACCAGACTTTGTCTTCTAATTCCAAAACTATTGCCTCAAGGAGGGAGTCAAAGATATCCATGTATACACATATCCGTGCATATGAGGTATACAAGTCATGCATTATTTGCTCTGATAGGCACATAATTTCACCCAACTTATTACCAATCTCCTCCAATGTCTCCAAATCCCAATATCTAAGGAAGAGAATACATCCTTATCTAGGGTGGGGCTGAAGAAAAACCCTCTTTATCAGGGTTAAGGCATTCCACCCAATGTCACAAGTATAGCCCGACCGAGTTGAAGAAGTAAAGGCTCCCAAAAAAATCATAGTGAAAAACCCTTTTGAGCCCAATTTTACCTCATAGTGGGCTTTTGGCTTCCATCCCGCTACGATCAAATGGAGGAATGCTTTTTTTTTTTGCTATATCTTGATAAACTTACAGATCAGTGCATGATCTTGCATGAATTGGATATTAACATTCAACATCCCTAGGGGATGAAAATCCATGAGATTTTTACTGGTTTGGTAATGCATGGGCTCGCGCCTTTCTATGTAAGGGTCATTTTTTACTCAAGACTAGGGTTTTTTTTCCAAACCTAGCTTAATGGTGTCCTAGCTTTTCACTTACCAGAATCAAGCCTTAAGAGTTGTTAGAGGGGTCTAGGACCCCTCCCCTGAGGTTGCCATACCCCGAGATGTACTCAGCGGGCCTCAAAGAGGAACAATGCAGATAAAAGAGGAAAATAATAGGTTTGTAGATGCAATGTTCCTAAACCTTGAGAAGATCACGTACAAAGTAGTGATTGTTGCAAAGGAATTTCCAATTCACATTATTGGATAAAAATATTCATTTAACTAAAACTTTAGAATACATTTATTAAATAAATAAATAAAATGGTTTAAAAAATATAAAACCTAAAAATTATTTTATAATTCCAAGTGTCCCTAACAGGTCAGTAAACGTATTCTATATTTACTTTTTGAAAAATTAATACCGCCCATCTACATAGAGATAGATTTAATGAAATTTGTTGGCTACATTATGTAGAAACCAACACAGATACATGTTATTAGTCCCTTCCATCTGGCGATGGCATGGGACTATAGTAATCGATTGGCGCTGTTAAACCATTAATTGCCCTGTTTATTATTAGTCACGATGACTTATAAACCAAAGTTTTCAGAGGCATATCGTTTCACCATCTTATTTGGCCTCTTCCCAAGGGGAAGAGGCTATACCCATGATATTTTTCCTATTCTTCATAGGATATTCCATCTATTTCGTTAACATTTTATATAGGGAAACTATTACTAACATTAGTTCATGACTATAGAACTAGAACAAAGATAGAACCAAAACAGAGACAGATGATGTTGTGCATGTGATGGCCTAGAACAAAGACATATGGTGTTGTGGTTGCTTTGTCCTGTATTTTCAAAGCAACGCAAAGTCTGCCTCATTGGTTTTGCTTGCCGTTCACTAAGCCCTCCAGTCAATTCGCTACTGAATCCTGTCAGTGGGAGCGAGGCCAGGTGTTCAGTTGTTCACCAGGTTCATGTTCCACCCACATAAGCAAACTGAAATACTAGCAGTGGCGATCTGCCTACCATATGCTCGTATAGAATGACCTGTACCCCTACACAAAGGAAGGTGTGCCCGTAACGAGATCAAGAGATAGATAGGGCCATGCCTATTCGTTGTAGCTGCGGAAGGGCTGGTGGTAACGTGACCCCCTTAGGGATGCCTAAGAGAGCCACCTTGTTGGTAGGTGATGCTCGTAGATATGTCCTCGCGCACGTCGGTCTACATGTTGATGGATGTGGGAGAGGTCTTATGTGGAGGGAGGCGGTGAGATTCATAAGCTTCAACCAGAGTGAGGCAAACTCGCGGAGACCACTACTGCTCCTCCCCTCTTTTCAATGTTGATTCACTGTATTACTGTCAATGTCCTTCTGTCCCCGTGAAAGTAGGGGCCAAGGCAACTGCAATTGCATGCGTAGCTTTCGCCATTCCCACAGTGAGTGAATTTGGTTAGTGAATCAATCAATTAGTACAGAGTCAAGTCAGTGCCTCGACTAATATTCATATTCATATAATTGGGCTTATTTATTAACTGCTGGGTTGGGTTAATGTTAATAATTTACAGTTGCTTGGAGCAAGGGCGATTCCTTGGGCAAGAGCTAATCTCAACCATGTTTCACATGCGCTCATCATCTCTACAAGTAAGTCAATAATTACGTTGAATAATGGATATTCCCACCTTGCAGTGACTTAATCTCCTTAGTTTCTATCAATGTTTTTACATGACAATTTCGCAGACTTCATTAATCTACTATTATAATATTAAACTACCTTACTAAAATGCTTGAATAGTTATGCATTCATCCATGCTTTGATCAAGAAATTTTAATTACTAAATTGTTTGCTTATAGTGTTTTGCTTGGACTCGGCACATGTTACATCTTTTTCCATTTTCATTGCCACTCTCATTCATCTTGTTAATTGGGCTGACCTCTCTCATTATGATGATTAGGGCATGAAGTGCATGTTGATGTTGTGTTGTATGTAATTTGATTGGCAGTGAGTGGATTGGCTTATTTCATTGTAGCAGATAAGACCATTCTCAAGTCTGCATGGAGAAACACCTTCCATGAACAAATGGAAAATCAAGCCGCCGAGCGCTGGCATTTCTGAAAGATAGAATCATCTCACCTTCTAACAACCCTCCTGGGATGGCGTCCCTGATGCTGGCTTTGAGTTCGTTACTTGCCTCGTTCGTTACTCGCTGGCTAGTTCAATAAACTGGCTAGCTGCTCCAATCACCCCAGCTTGTCGCTCGCTGCCTCCTTTGCCACACCAGAAACGTGAACAACATAGGCCCTCCTCATTTGTGCAGAAAATGGCTCACATCCATTCACAAGTCACATCTCAGGGACCTCATAAATCACTTCAGGATTGCCATCACATCCTAGTGCTTCAAAGGCCAGCGACATCATAGGCTCAAGCCAATTCATGACAATCCTGACTAGTAATGTTTGTGTGGTACCTTCTTTCTTCGGCGATGATCATTCTTGGGGAAATTAGGAGCACTCAATAAGCAAAAGGAAGACATCAAAACCGGAATGGACGAATTTATAAAACTAGAATTCCATTACCACATGAGATTCCAAGCGCTGGTGGACATAATAAGGCAGGTTTAATAAGGCATTTGGTATGCATGCAGGTTGTCGTTCAGCATGAGTGATAAGTGGTTGTGTTTATCATGACAAAACAATCATGTGGGTGTTTCTACGCTACTCGACGTACTTCCTTCTTGCTTTAACACTAGGACAGATGGTGGGACCTTCATTTGTGACGTGGCATCTCTAGCCTTCCGTGATGTGGTTGGATTCAGGAAGTGGCGTGCAATATCGTTCGGCGTTTTGATTCAAGAAGTGGAGTGCAATATGGTTCAGTGGGTTGACCATTAAATTATAATATTTCATTGTTGTTCACACATAAAATAACTAAGTCTCACCATTAATTTTTTTAATTGATCATTAATAATGTTAAATGTCACTATAACCCAAAAGTAACAATTTTTTTATACATTTTCAATCAATTATATTAACATTAAGAACCATAAGAAATCTCAATTTTTCACTATTTCTTATCAACCCACAATATCATTTATAAGTTATATAATACCAAGCAATAACACATACATATACTTCCAACAATAACACATACATATACTTCCAACTATGATATTTTGACACAATTCCAGCTATGATACGTTACCACAATGCTCTTTCACCATGATGAACAATGATGGAACATTATCATGAAATGTTCCAACAGCACCGCAAACGACCAACAAAATGGCATTTGTTTGTAGTGCAATTAGCACTATGTTAATTTCTTGAAAACTGTATCTGCAAAGCAGAATAAGAACATAAATTCAAATAGACCATTGGAGGGTAAATGAAAATCAATCCATCGCAATATAAGCCAATATTCAAATATGCATTCTTTAATATCTATCTGGATTAAGTTACACAGTTAAAAAATGCAAAATAAACAAGAAAGCAGGAACACCCTACTGGTACTTCCTGCACCTTCCTAAAAACTAATAGAATCAATTAATACGAGGCATTGATAAAAAAAAATATTTAGTCACTTCACAATAAGTACTCGCCCTTGACCCCATAGAGTAACCACTTGTCTTTGCAAAGAACCGTATTCTTTTGAGTCAAATTCATGGATCTTTGTAATTGCAGAATACCACTTTCTTTGATTTCAGCTCTTGTGGTGATTTGTACCCTCAACATGTCACGGCCAAGAACTCAATTACAGATTGTTGCGAATTCAATTACAGATTGTTGCCTCATTTAGCATACTAAAGATCAATGCTAGAGATCGACATGAAGATTTCTGGGAGCAATTGCAATGTCAACCAGGCACACAACCTTTGTGCTGCAGAAGAAACCCATATATACATAATGGAAACCACCATTGTTTCCATTATAAAATCCATACCATCATCTTCTTCACACCTACTTTTCCTTGCAATTCAGACTACACTGATGACATTGCTGCTGGAACTCAAACTACTGCTTTCATTGAGAGATGGTTTTGCCTGAAATGCTGATTGCCTAGAGGGGGGTCTTCCATGTAATTTGAGTGACAGTTCTGAGGGTTTGATTGCAGAAGCCTCTGGAACACCACCGCTGAGGCTTAACTGGGATAACCCTGTGCATTCGTCCATTTTTATTGGAGCAGTTGGCATTACAGCTGTTGGCTTATAAACATTGGAATTTTGTGATATTGTGGGTCTAAAAGTGTGCCATATGGGGAACCCGTATGGTACATAAGGGGTAACAAAACCTGGGAACACTGTCAGATCAGCATCCCCATATGGTACATAAGGGGTAACAAAACCTAGGAACACTGTCAGATCAGCAGAAGCTGTTTCATCAACCTGAGGAAGAAGAGCTTCTACATCTGCAGAATTTGCGGAATTATCACCTGATTCGGCTTCTTCTTGATCAGAGGCCGACCGTGATGACAATACAGGCAAGGCAGGCGAAGGTAATGGACAACTGATAGGTTCAGCAGTGATATCGAACAGGCTAGAACGTCGTTTCCTTCTGGTTAGATTACTCTGCCTAATAAAATACTTTTGTGCATGACTAGCAACCTGAGTAGGAGTTCTTGTCGGCACAAAGTTTCTTGATATACCTCTCCAATCACCCTTTCCAAGCTTTTGAAGGCCAATGAGAAACATGCGGTGTTCCTCTTCAGTCCATGGAACCCCTGAGATCATGATATAGTATAAACATTGAATTCTTTAGTAATCATTAAGCAAGAAATAAACACAAGCAAATTAAACTTTTTATGGCATCAAGTTAAAAGGGATTAATGATGTCACACAAGAAAAGAGCAACAAAACTGAAGGGCTAAGAGATTGATTGATTTCAAAGAAATCTAGAAAAATTCACAGCTCAAACTTTTTAAGCTCGCAAGAGAGAAGACAGTGCATGAATTTTGTTCAACTCAGATTATTTGCTGATAATCAAGAAATTCCAGAACAAAAAGCTTTGTTCAAAATCGAAGGAAATTCACAGCTCAAACTTCTTAAGCTCGCAAGGAAGAAGATAGTGCATGAATTTTGTTCAACTCAGATTATTTGCTGATAATCAAGAAATTCCAGAACAAAAAGCTTTGTTCAAAATCGAAGGAAATTCACAGCTCACACTTCTTAAGCTCGCAAGAAAGAAGATAGTGCATGAATTTTGTTCAACTCAGATTATTTGCTGATAATCAAGAAATTCCAGAACAAAAGGCTTTGTTCAAAATCGAAGGAACCCAAATGATCATAACAGAGAAGAAACCTGAATTCTTCTCAAGTCCACAAAACTAAAAGTCTCGACAGTTTGGAATCCAATGTAAATCGTGTACCTTTCTTCCTCTCTCCTCGAGAATTGTTATGAACGAGGCCATCGGATACATAACCATCTGCAGAAGCAGCAGCATTAGCAACTGATTCGCAAGGCTCCATAGCTGAAGCTGAGGCCGGGCTGTTATTAGAGGAAGAGGCGTTGTTGGAATAATGCAACAAATTTCCCATACTCACACTCTTGCGTATCGGCCCATCAGTTAGCCGAACTCCAAACAATTTCACACCACGGTTGGGGCATGTTCTGGAATTATGGCCATTGTGCCCACAGTGCGAACACATGTTTACCGGCCTTGGAATTAATTAATCGAAAGCCAAGAGACAGACAAAAAAAACCAGACACAGCCCAATTCGTAAAATTCGGGCCCCTCATGTCTCTCTACTTCGGCTCATAGCTCGTCTTAGTCATCTCTTCTCCTGATATGGCAAGGGAGTTTATGAAGACTCATGATCTGCTTTTTGCCAGCAGACCTCCATCAATTGCAGGTAATCACTTGTTGTATAATTCTTTGGACGTCGGCTCTGCTCCATATGGCCCTTAATGACGCAAATGCCTAAGCTCTGTATTTTACAAATGCTGAGCTCCAAAAGAGCAATAGAGCAAGCAGCATGAACATCTATATGAGCTATAAATTATAAAAGATAGATCAATTTATTCTTCGCCTCAAATCGTTGTGAACATTAAATAAAAATAAATTTATTCTTCGCCTCAAATCGTTGTTAACATTAAATAAAAATACATTTGATCTGCACACATTCATCTCGCATTCTTCGCTCATAATGCGAAAGTAACTCATTAAATGCCTTAGAATAGCTTCTGCGCATGAGACTGATTCTCGGGTACAATTTATAGGTCAGTGTTTCTGGTTTCTTGTGTAAAACCAAAATGTAAAGTTGGTAGATATGGAATGGTTTTTTTTAATATGTAAACTAAAAAGTAAAGTTGGTAGATAAAAATATAAAAAGTGATTAATTTGAAAAACATTATCAAAATAGTGTTAATTTTTTTTTTTGACAAAGTGAGAGATCTTGAAAAAGTGAAAGAGAAAACCCAGAAATAATTAATCCCAAACAGTGCATAGAAAGTGTGTTGGAAAACACCAGGATAATTAGCCCATAGGCATCGGTAGACAACTCCCATAATAAGATGGAACTGGCTGGGAATCTGTTGAGCTTTTATTATGAATATGATCATATTTCGGCAGTCAGCGCAGAACGCGTCAGGTGAGTCTTTTCATATATTAATTATCCTTAAATCTAGGATAATCGGTAACTGGTGAGACTTACCCTGAACAGATCCAGGATCAAATCTAACTAGCTGCCACCATAAACCTAGGCTACGTGCAACGGCCTGCAAGCCACGAGTTATCCTGAATAGACCCATGATCAAATCTAACTAGCTGCCACTATAAACCTAGGCTAACTAGCTGCTGAATAGACCCATGATCAAATCTAACTAGCTGCCACTATAAACCTAGGCTAACTAGCTGCTGAATAGATCCATGATCAAATCTAACTAGCTGCCACTATAAACCTAGGCTAACTAGCTGCCACTATAACCTAGGCTAACTAGCTGCCACTATAAGCCACCATAAACCTAGGCTACGTGCAACGGCCTGCAAGCCACGAGTTATCTTGAATAGACCCAGGATCAAATCTAACTAGCTGCCACTATAAACCTAGGCAATAGACCTAGGATCAAATCTAACTAGCTGCCACTATAAACCTAGGCTAACTAGTTGCTGAATAGACCTAGGATCAAATCTAACTAGCTGCCACTATAAACCTAGGCTAACTAGCTGTTGAATAGACCCAGGATCAAATCTAACTAGCTCCCACTATAAACCTAGGCTAACTAGCTGCCACTATAACCTAGGCTAACTAGCTGCCACTATACCTAGGATCAAATCTAACTAGCTGCCACTATAAACCTAGGCTAACTAGCTGTTGAATAGACCCAGGATCAAATCTAACTAGCTGCCACTATAAACCTAGGCTAACTAGCTGCCACTATAACCTAGGCTAACTAGCTGCCACTATAAACCTAGGATAACTAGCTGCTGAATAGACCCAGGATCAAATCTAACTAGCTGCCACTATAAACCTAGGCTAACTAGCTGCCACTATAACCTAGGCTAACTAGCTGCCACTATAAACCTGCAAGCCATGAGTTATCCTGAATAGACCCAGGATCAAATCTAACTAGATGCCACTATAAACCTAGGCTAACTAGCTGCTGAATAGACCCAGGATCAAATCTAACTAGCTGCCACTGTAAACCTAGGCTAACTAGCTGCCACTATAAACCTGCAAGCCACGAGTTAGCCTGCAAGCCACACAATAGCAGGGAACTTATGCCTCAACAAGAGCCTAACTAGCTGCCACTATAAGCTAACTAGCTTCTGAATAGACCCAGGATCAAATCTAACTAGCTGCCACTATAAACCTAGGCTAACTAGCGGCCACTATAAACCTGTAAGCCACGAGTTACCCTGCAAGCCACACAATAGCAGGGAACTTATGCCTCAACAAGAGCCTAACTAGCTACCACTATAAGCTAACTAGCTGCTGAATAGACCTAGGATCAAATCTAACTAGCTGCCACTATAAACCTGTAAGCCACGAGTTACCCTGCAAACCACACAATAGCAGGGAACTTATGCCTCAACAAGAGCCGTCCACTATGGGGTCGCCTACTCTTCTAGCCAAGACACAACAGGTCATATATATACTCAATGAGATTTGAACCCTCATCTCGTGGGTTTCACCCAGTGAAACTTACCGTTAAACCCCATATCACCGTATTATCCTTCGCCATATATTAATGATTACGTGGTAGAAGTGTAAAGGCTCATCGACTTAAAAAAGAAGGCTAACAATTCGCCACTACAAATGGGCCATAGGAACCCTCATCATAAAAGGATATTAAAAAAGATAAGGGGTAGTGTGATTTTTTGGACTTTCTTACGTCAGACAATTTTGATGTGCAATCTTGATTTGTCTTATTTAAACTGGTTTTTTGACTGTATATATGGATTTAGTACTCAAAAAACTTCTAGGACACTTGCATTGTGCAGCAATTACCCATCAAACTTGTGATTTCAGTAAATTTCTACCTGAAAAATTAGACCAGAAAAACTTACCAAAAAAACTTCCAAAAAATAACACACCACTCTTATCTTATCATAAATGCCTTTTAAACAAATTTTATATAATCCATATTTCAAAGAGGCATCTAATTTAATTTTATTGCAATTTTTTACTTTATTTTGTGAATAGGAATTAGGTTATATTAAGAAAGTTTTCAGAAAATTTAATTAAATAAAATTTTAAATATATAATAAAATTGTAAAATAATAGTATTAATTTTTAAAAAAAAATTGTGAATATTGAAATATATAAATATATAAAAATATGAGAAATTAATTTTAGAAAAACTAAATTATTAATTTAATTTTTTCTTAAAACAATATTTAAATTATTATTACTGTATAAAATTAATAATCATTTATATATTAAAATATTTTTTTTGATATTTCGGAGGAAAATTGGGGAGATTTGAATTTTGGATTTCTTAGTTTTTTTCAGATTTTACATTACTTTGATCATCAATTGAGCTACAATGAGACTAAAACATACAATTTTAATATTTCTATAAAAGTTAAATAAACATGAAATATAATGTAATCTCTTTTTAAAATTTGAAATTAAAGCTAAAAAGAAATTAAAACCAGCTCAAAACATATGTGCTTGTATTATATTATTGCAAATAATTTATTTATTATAAATAGTTTTATTATTTTTATTGAAAATATTAGTCAAAAATAAATGTTAAACTACATATAAATCTTATTTAAAATTTTATTTAAATTAACTTAATACAAATTTAGTAATACTCACCTTAAAGTGTGGATATGAATAAAATTTAGTAATACTCACCTTAAAGTGTGGATATGAATAAAGTTTAATGTATTTAAGTTCTGTCTACATTTTATAGCTGTAGATATGAAGAACTTTTAATGTAAATTTATGTTTTCTTTCGAGGTAAGACTAAAATAAGTTTAATAAATTAACATCAAATAAGTTTAATAAATTAACATCTTGACAATGACAAGCATTTGCATCAATGTGTTATTGGTGGGTTGATTTTTATCATATTTTCATGTTAGAAGAGTAATAGTATTTTTTTTCAATTACAATTAAAATAATTATAATTAAAATGTACAAAGATATTAAAATTTATATGTACACGATTTAATTTTATAAAAATTATAAAATTTTATATGTTTATTTTGTTACTCATTTTATATATATATATAATTTCTATAAGTATATTTTAAGTAAGATTTTAGGGAGATGTGTAATTCTTTCCATATTCAATTTTAAAATAAAAATAAATTATTTTTTAAATAAAAACAATACCATCTATAATTACACACATATAAAACAATGATTGGTTGATTGGTTGGGTTGTTGATGTTAAGAACATAATAAAATTCAGTGTGGTTGGTTAGTTGGTTGTTGGGTTGTTGATGTTAAAAACATTATAAAATTTACTATGGCTGGTTGGTTGGTTGTTGATATTAAAATATTGTGTTTGGTTGGTTTTTGATGCTACAACCCAGTACGAAGGAGATGTGGTAAAAATATTTTACTTTCACTCTAAACCATCATAAAATATTTTGATTGCCATATAAAGTATCATAATTTTATATCAACTGTAAAAAAAAGAGAAAATAATTAAAAATTAACATTATATTTAAGTGTGTGGAAGATATATATTTTTATACTTTTTAAAAATTCCTCAATATAAAGTTTAAATAAATTATTTGAATAGCCATGTTAAGTAATGTATGGTAATTTAATATGAACTTCATATAAATTATTAATTATTTTTATTTTATTTTAATGTTTATCATAATAAAATATTTCAAAACCCAGGAAAAATTAATTAAAGTATAAACATTTATTTTCTTCCTAAAAAGAATAGTAAAAGAAAGATGCTAAATTTCTTTATGTTTAATATACAATTAAATATTAATAATAAAAAAAATTCAATGTGGACATAAATAAAATATTTCAATGTGTAGATTAAATAATATTAACGTATATTTAAAAAAACTATGTATATATTATATAAAATAATTGGATAAATGAAAATCTTATGCTTAAAACATTTCCAGTAATCTAATTATTTTATATTTTGTTTGATATTCAACTATAAAAAATGATGATGGAATTGCAAGTTTAAGCAAAGTTTTTAAAATCAAGTGATCAAGGGCTGAAGAGGATTTTCTAGGAGTTGAATCTATTTATGCATTCAAAAATCTAATTTAAACAATGAAAAATGACACACACATATTTGAATTGGTGGTTAAGATGGATTTAAATTGATTAACCACTGATTTATGAAGGGTCCAAAGGGGTGCAAAGTTTTACTCTATAGAATAGGTTTACACCTTAAGAGATTTGATCCCTCTTGGTGCTTACTAGATGTGTGGTTAACATGGATCTATGCTGGTATATATTTTATTACTTTCTATTAAGACTAATAAAAGAGGTGTAATTCATTCAATTTTTATCATAAAATTGATATGTGATATTTTAAAAATATTAATAATAATAAAATAGAAAAAAATTTCTCGTAGTGGTATGTGAAATATGTCCAGCAAAAGAACACCACATAAGTTTAAATTCTAACAATAATAAAATAATATATTTAAATATTAGAGCAAATTAAAACTAAACTGATATGTATTTAAAAATATATTAATAATAAAAACAAGACATTTTCACATTAAAAAATACAATATATAAATAAAATATTTCAATGACCATGTTTAAATGTCATATATATATATATATATATATATAAAATCTGTTTTTAAAACATTTCAAGTAGTGGTACCGTTTTACATTTTGGTCATTTTTTAGGTATATTTTTAAATTGATTTTATTTGAAATCTAACAAAGGTTTGTTAACAAAGGTTTGTTGTAATTGCAAGGTTAAGTTGTATAGGCCACACAATCCAAATGCTCAGGGGAATTTTCAAAGTATTGAATCTATTTATGCATTTAATTTAAACCATGAAAATTTACACGTAGGTTATATATATATTCACAAAAAAAACCACTATCTCAAAGTGCAACTTTTGAATTTGAGTAGACCTAATAAATGTTTTCCATGAAATATTAGTTGTATATGTCAAGAAAATTACATTATGTGTAAAAAATATACTTAAAATATTTTGAAATAAAATTGATATTTTCGGTTTTAAGTCACATCAATTTAAAAAACATATTTCCAAATTTAATTTAAATCTAATCTTGATTTATGTATTTTTATGTAAAAGATATAGTACTCTTTAGAGAGAGAATTTAAATTTTGAAGGTTTAATGCGTTTAGAAACCTGAATAATTAAGCCACTTAAAATATTTATCGAAGAGACTATTATCGTGTATCCCTTAAATAGTAATATATTTCACTATCATCTAAGCTTTTAGGTTTGAGTTTATGCTTGCAGATATTTACTGATGCATATTTCCAATATTTAGGAGCAATCATAGTTATAATGTAGAAAATTTAAATTTTAAGAATTAAAAAAGTTTTCACAACTTTCATTTTTATGTGGAAATATCAACATAGTACAACATGAGTGGACCAATTGGACATCATCCACAAAGGGAGACATTAATTTTGTGCGTCCATAAGATTGCCTCATCGGTAAATAATTATTATTATTTAAAAAATTGTGGTATATTTTGAAATAAAAGTGATATTTTCAAATATCAAAGCACACCTATTTGAAATCATTATTTTCAAATTTAATTTATATTTAATGTTTACTTATTTTTGGTTAAAAGTTATTTTACATATTTTGTAATTTTATAATTGATATAATAATCTTTTAGATTCACCACTTTGAAGAAAATTAAAAGTGTGATTTTTTTTTTTTTTACTTAATTGACTGTTAAATACGTGATCTTCCTATGAAGGATCAAAGGTTGTTCTCACTCTCACTAATACTCAGCGTTAAAAAATATAAGTAGATAAATAATAAAAAATGCATTGAAATTTTAGAAATTGTTTTAAAGAGAGGTAAAGTAATTTGTTTTAATTTCGTAATAATTTATTATATAGTATAAATAAATTATTTGCATCATGGATGTTCTTTGCACCTTGTGCTTACATTAATGTTAGTGCATTTTATTATAAAGTTAAAACATTTGTTTTCAAATAAACATTTATGTTTACATGGTTGCATGTTCTAATCACATTTATAATTATTAGTTGATTTCAATTGAAATCTAAATCATATGTTGATATTTGTATCTTTCATTATTTTTTAATAATGATTAGCAATAACATATTTTAACGAATCTAGAATCTCACACTTCTTCAATGTTGATAACAAATTTTAAGGGTTATTTGTAAATCGGTTCAACATAAATTAGTAGAGATGTATGGGTAGTTGTTTGATGGACTTGTAAAAATCAGTTGAGGCAATGCCAATAATTTTGTCACAATGCCATGACTATTTTAGTAAGTTAAAATTACTAAGATATTTTAGTCAACGTAGAATCTCACACTTCTTCAATGTTGATAACAAATTTGAAGGGTTATCTGCAAACCAATTCAAGAGAAATCAGTAGAGATGTTGTATGGGTAGTTGCTTGATGAACTTGTAAAAAGCAATTGACACATTGCCAATAATTTTGTCACAATGCCATGCCTATTTTAGTAAGTTAAAAAAACATTCACAATTATTTATATGCTTACTTGTAAAGTGCTTTTCTGCCTTTTTAATAGAGTTTTCACTTCCATGTTGAGATCCCTTTTAATATGGTATTCATAGATTGGTTGCTAACTAAGAGAGTATCTTCAAAGTCAACACCTAAACTCTAGAAGGTAAAACAATTCTTTACCCTACGAAATGGGTTCCCTTAATTTAGATTAGAGGATAAGGTTAGGAATTTGTTTCTTGAAACCATAATGTAATTGTTGTTTAAAGGATTACTTATAATTAAGATTGTAAGCTAAGAGAACCATAGAAGTGATTTATAAACTATCGTGGGTATTCCACTGGACAGTTCTTTACAACATATCTAATAAAATTATGCTTAACATCTGAAATATATACTATGGGGATTTATTGTTCCTTACATTTCTGGATATGTGAATTACTATTTATTGCATATGCATGCAAATTATAATTATGTAGAAAAAAGAGAACAGTGAAATAAAATTCAAACCATAAATTATCACAATATATAACCCGAGAAACCCTTTAAGGAGAAAACCCAGCTAGAAGATAAGGTCACTCTGCTCTTTTTCTCTGAATGAAGAATGGATGCAAGTATAAAGAAGTGAGGTCTGTGGCCCATGGCCTACTACAGTGCACTAACAATCTATGTTTGTTCTATCCATATCCACTCTCTGACTACTCTGCTCATCTATGTAACAAAATGCATTCGAATAGAATGGAACCCCTTTTTTTTCCTAGTGGCCCAGTTATAACACAACTCAATAGCCTACTAGTGGTTACGTTTGAATCCTTCAAATCTTCACTAAAGTTACCATATGGACTCTTCTAAATTATTTTGTTGGCAACATTGTGTTTCCATTGATCTCAACTAGATAAGTTAGCCAGATAGGGAATTGTTGTTAAAAACCTAGTGGACTTGTATTGGTGATTAGAATACTGGAAAAGGTTTAGCAGATGTGTACAAGTGCTTGGCAAGATGGTTGAAGAAAACTTGCAATAGGGGTTGCAGATCAGGGTTGAAAATCCTTGAGTTTTTTATGGTTAGGTCGACTTTCACAATCTTGATATTGTCACATAGAAACATTTCCTTACTACCATTCTCATATTGTTGTATGCCCATGATATTTGTTATAGGTTGACTATTTCCTACCCTCAACGCTTTCCTGTAGGTGCCAAAAGGAAATACCAAGGGTCATACCACTGTAATTTCCCAAGGAATTAGTGTGATTGGGGTGTCTTGTGCCTTCAATGTATTAGTTGACTTGGTCATAGTTAACTCATTGGTTTGGTCTTAAAGGTTGAAATTAGAGGAAATTTTAGCCTAAAAGTGTCCAGGAAGTTTTCATGTGTCGAATATGTAAACCAATTAAAATCCTTGAAATTTAAAAAGAGGTACATGTAAATATTTTGTAGGAGAAATAAAAATGAAACTACTTTTTTAATTGTATTTTTGGATTATATCCTTATAAGTTTACTCAAATTTCAAGTGTAGACACTCGTTGGATGCGAAATTAAATTCCACATCCAACCAGTGTCTACACTTGAATTTTGAGTAAAACTATAAGGAGATAAGCCAAAAATACAATAAAAAATAGTTTTTTTCTTTTCCCTCCAAAATTCATAACTCTTATTTTATTATTTTTCCTTAGGAGGCCACTTTTAGGTTGAAATTTTGTCTAATGTGTGTGACGCATTGGTGATGTGATTGTCCATTAGTAGATTGACTCGGTCTTGAAGAGTTTTTATATGGTCTAAAAAAAGGCGTGAACATATTGATTGTTTAGTTAGTGATAATGGTGGCTTGATTGATTCTAATTAGTGCACTGAATAAGTTAAATATGCCTCATATGGATTGATTAAGAGGGTAGATAGCGTGAGATATGGATAGTGCGTTTGGAAATCAGATATATTGTATGGAGTATGATCTGCTGGTGGTTGTTGTGCGCATGGGAGGTCAGATAGAGCAATCTGAGCCAAATAACATACTGGTGCGATGCAAGAAACAAGAGTGCATAGGACCCCTGTAAAATGAAGAAGAGTGTTAAGACTAGGAGCATAACATTATGTGTGATAGTGAAATATTGTAGTGTGTATGGCATAGATGGAGAGCGTTGAGTCTGGTGCGTTGGTGGCCTATGGGATAGAGTTCGAAAAGTACCAATGTTCATTGAATGAGGCAGGGGTTGTGGCAGATTATGGACAAAGCTACTAGGATGGAGAAATATTTTTATGCAATGTAATGTTGTTGTGGTTGCAGCAATTTCATTGATGAGTGCATTGTTGTAGCTTCTATATATTGTCATAATTAGTTTGACTAATGTATGTTGCTATAGTTTTTGTGGTGTAGCTTTTATATGGAGGGTGACATAGTTTCAATATAGCTGAAGTTGTTATATGTATTGCCTTATATTAGTCATAAACCTCATGTATTGACGATGCCTAGAATATGTTTGATGGAGTTTGTATGTTAGTGTATGCTTGTTGGGGTGATTAAAGAATTGTATGCAGTAATTGTATGAGCGAATTATGACCGGGTTTTTGTATTGTAGAGAGAGAGTTGTGTTCCAGAGGATTTGAGATGATTGATATCATATTGTTGATGAGCATAGAGTCTTTGTGTGTCTATTATGAAAATTGTGAAATGAGACTCACGGTTGTTTTGTGCAGAGGATCGTGGGCCCTAGTTTGAAATGGATGAAATGTGGTCCATTAGAGCTTGAAGGTTGGGGCCTTTAGTGGGTGACTGCTGGCTTGTTGATTCAGGGAGTGGTGGCTTTCTTCGGGTTGTGGCTTGAAAACTATGGTGGTGCTGGCTTGTGTAACACACTCCTCCCACATCTACCCAAGTAACGGCCAACCGGGGTAAACATGTGGTGAGAGGCTACTATAATTAGATTCAACCTCCTATCTGACCTTAAGGAAGTGGAATCAATGGAAACACAAGATACAGACCTTGTAGATCAGCTACATGCTCCCAGGAGCCATCCCAACCACTTAGGTAGCTAGCCTCTGGGTCCCACTGAGTTTTTAGACCACTTGACCCCTAGATGCTCCCATGGTATGGACCTAAAAATGTCCAAGAAGCTTTGGACGCTCTCATACCAAGGCATGCCAGTGTATAGGGACTATTTTTCACAGTGTTGTGTCAGCGTCCCCAGGATTTGAGCCACTTTTTCAGGCCCAGAGCCCAGATCACTGCCCAGAATTGAATGACACCTTCAGAACATAGAGATAACAAGGAAATAATGATGCAAATGTAAACACTTGAACAAGCCCTTAACTGGACCCCTATTGGCCATGACATGCGTTTCGTCAAACATATCACGAATATGTAATCTACATGTGTATACAACATATTTAAGCATAGGGGTCTCATGCTTATCTGAGAATCGCTATGAAGCATTTTTCCCTTATATAATTTGTTGCATTATCATCCATTAGGTTATAGATACATTTTTTATCCATTTAAAAGTAAAAACATGATGAGAGCCATACATAGCCACCGTCATAAAACATATACATAACCAACATAATAGGAACACAAATACCAATGAAATCACAACCATATGATCCACATATAAACCAATATAATACTCATAGAAATACAAGGAGAAATGACCTCATATTGATGATGCAAAATCCAATCCCAGGATGGGACTAGCATGTTCCACCTGACCATAGAATGGCTAAGCCAAATCTCTCTTCATTCATTCACCCTCATGCCATATTCCAAGCATGAATGTGGGACTCAAACCAAGAGAACCAACCAGGGCATCCCAAGGATAAACCACCTCACCCTCATCACTAGAAACCAGGATTCACCGTAATCCATCTTGAATCACTAGGCCAACACAATGAACATGTAATAATAGGCTCTACCGTGATATCCACTCAATCACTAGGTCAAACAAGCATGTATGCCATTGAATTTCTCCACCTAAACCATGAGGAATTTTCCTGTCTCCTAGTCTCTCAAGATTTAGTGCAATCCACGCCCGACCATTAGGTACTAAATCGAGACCCTCTCTCCAGGCTTTATCGCATATCCCAACACGGAATTACGAGGTCGAAAGAAGAGCAATCCACCTCTTGGATTTATTGTATATCCTGCCATTCAGTGGCTAGGATCCTAGGCCCACCAAGGCAACACAATCCTGGCTTTACTAAAACCCACAGTTTAGCTAAGGGGTTACTAGGTCAGTGGATTTATTGTGATCCACAGTCTAGTTTAGGGACCATTAGGCCATGTGCTCTATCATTCGAAGATCCACCTCACTCAACTTCAAATCCATTTGGCAATCCAGATCAACCAAAACATGAGAACCCCATCACACCATGGTTATCCAGAAATGGAAAGGCTAGGTTGAAAACATTGTCACACCTAGAAAAACCCATGCCATAACAACAAAAGAACCACATGCAATACCATGCATGCCAAATCTAGAAAGGAAAAGCCACATGCAAAATGATACCTACAAAGAATACAGTTGTAACTGCTTGATCCTACTCTTCCTTATGTGATCTCTACTTTCTCTTGCCTTCTTTGCCATTCTTAATCCAATGCCAAAATGCTCCAAGAAAACTCTAAGTGTCCAAGAGTGAGAGAGAGAGAGAGATAATAATGAGAGAGATCCAAAACTGAACTGAAAAAGGTTACAAATTGATCCTCATAAGCCTTTTTATCAATTAGGCATCTATTTTCTTCATTTTCCCTTTTTTTCCTTCATTTTCCTCCTCACATGCAACCTTTGACCTTTCACCTTCCTTTTCTCCTAATTTCCATTATTTTCATAAATAAATGTGCCAAAAATGCCATTTTTCCTTTCCAAAGCCTTAGCAATTTCCTTTTCCAATTTCCTTTAGCCATACTAAACCAATGAACACCCACACTAGGATGTTTTGCCCAACAATTAGCCTGGAATAAGTATCCCATCAACTGTGGTTATTATTTTTGACTTTATTAACTTTTATTACATGGAATTTTCACCAGGGTTGTTACAGAACCCTCCCCATTGGGGGACACCGTCCTCAGTTTTCAACCACACCTATACCTCAACAAAACCACTTAAAAACAAACATACTACCCATGGAGCTTTATAACATAGCTCGATGCAATATTTACAATGATCACCCTGTTGAGAAGCAAACCAACATGATAACATAACAAGCATAATATCATAATGACATGACACCCATACTGCTTATTGGAGCTTTATAACATAGCTTATGGCAGTATTCACATCCATATACATATGTACATATACCAAAACATCACCAAACTTGTCCAAAAACATATACCAAAGACATATACCAAAACTGCTTTGCCTCAATTGGAAAACAATGAAGGATACATAGCCTGCATCTGATCTACCATATCCCATGTAGCTTCATTGGGCCCAAATTTCTTCCACTACACTTTAACCATCTTGATTTCTTGGTTTCGGAGCATGAGCACCTTTTTCTGCAATATACACTGAGGCTTCGGCTGGAATTCTCCATCTGGTTCCACCTGCAATATAGACCATTCAATCACATGATCAAAATATTTAACATACTTCTTAAGCAATGACACATGGAAAACATCATGGAATTACACTGTCGAAGGAAGTGAAAGTTGATAGGCTACTGGCATAATCCTCTCAACAATATTGAAGGGTCCACAAAACCATGGTGCCAGCTTGGCACATGATCCAATACGTAAGGATCTATTATGTGGTTTGATGCATAAGTACACCTATTCCCCAACCTGGAACTCCTTGAATAACCTATTCTGATATGCAAAGCTCTTCTGCCTATCTTGTGCTACCTTTAGATTCTTACTTATAAACTGCATTTCCTGTTCCATGTCCGGTCCAATCAACACCTTGTTAACTGGATCGTTCCAACTAATGGGAGTATTGCAACTCCACCCATACAATGCCTCAAATAGACTCATCCTCAAATATTCCTGATACCCATTATTTTAAGTGAACTCTACTGGTGGAAGATACTCTTCCCACTTTCGTTGCTGATGCATCACATACATCCTTAACATGTCCTCCAATATCCTGTTGACCTTCTCAGTCTGTCCATCTGTCTGCAGATAATAAGTTATACTGAAGGCCAACTCTGTGCCCAAACCTACAAACAACTCTTTCCAAAACATGGAAGTGAACTTTTCATCCATGTCTGACACAATCTTCTTTGGAACACCATGCAATCTGATCACATATCTGATGAATACCTGTGCTACATCGCTAGTTGAGAATGTAGGCTTCATGGAATGAAGTGTGTAACCTTTGTCAACCTGTCCACAACAACCATGATGGAATCATGTTGTCTCAGTATCCTTGGCAACCCTGTGATAAATTCCATGGAAATGGCCTCCCATTTCTACTCTAGAATCATAATCGATTATAGCACTCCACCTAGATGCTTATAATCTACCTTCACACACTGACAGTCGAAACACCTAGCCACGAACGTTGTTGCATCCTTCTTTAGAATCAGCTAATAATAAAATTTCTTCACTGCGGTGAATGTTTTCTGGTAGCCTAGGTGACATGAATATGGGTTCACATGAAACTCCCTCAAGATCACCTTCTTGAGCTCACTACTATCTGACACATATATCATGTCTTTGAATCTAACCAATCCGTCTGTTGTAAGACAATAGTCTACATCCTATGCACCTATGCCTGTACCTGTACCTGTACTATATTGCAACATGTGCACAATCTCCATATACTTGACATCCTGCTGACTTGCTTACAAGTTCCTATGCTGTAAGTTTTTCCCATAGGAGCTCATAGCTGCTAAGTGATTTACCTGTGCTCGCTTGCTAAGAGAATTTTCCACCGTGTTCACTTTTTCTTTGTGTACTTAATCTCTAAGTCAAACTCACTGATCGTGGCCAACCATCTAGCCTGTCAGGCATTTAGATTCGGTTGGTCAAGAAAATACCTCGACCCAATGTGATCACTCATCAACACAAACCTCCTGCCAAGAAGATAGTGCCTCCACATCTTCAATGCATGTATGATCGTTGCTAACTCAAGATCATGTGTCCTGTAGTTCTTCTCATGATCGTTTAGTTTCATGACTCATAGAATACCACCTGTCCATCCTGCATAAGGAGTCCACCAAGTCCTCTCTTGCAAGCATCTGTATATAATACAAACTCCTTGTCCGTATATGCAATCTTTAACACTAGATCATGTGTCAAAAACTGCTTAAGCTGCTCAAAACTGGCCTCACACTCCTCGGTCCAGTCGAACTTGTTACCTTTCCGATGTAACAGGATAATAAATCTGCGAGAATTTCCTGATGAACCTCCTGTAATAGCCTACCAACCCCATGAAATATCTCACCTTATCCACATTTCCAGGAGCTACCCACTCCATGATGGCCCTTATCTTTTCTGGATCTACTATAATTCCCTCATTGGAGACAACATATCCCAAGTAATGTACCTCGGTTTGAAAGAAACTACACTTGCTAAGACTAGCATACAATTGATGCTCTCTCAACAACCTCAACACTGCAGCTAAATGCTCGGCATGATCTTCCTCATTTTTAGAATATACCAATATGTCATCAATGAACACAATAACAAAATTAACCAAATACAAAGGTAACACCGAATGGAACTACGACAAACTCATAATGCCCATACATGGTTCTGAATGTGGTCTTGTAGATGTCCTATTCTTTGATGCGTATCTAATTGTATCCAGATCTGAAGTCAATCTTAGAGAACACCGCTGATCCCTTCCGTTGATCAAACAAATCATCAATCCTTGGTAACGGGTACCTGTTGTTGATGGTCACTTTGTTCAACTGTTTGTAATTAATGCACAATCTAAGAGTACCATATTTCTTCTTCACAAGCAATACTGGTGCACCCCAAGGTGATACACTTGGCCTAATATATCCCTTTTCCAACACTTCCTTCAACTTCAACTTCAATTCTACCAACTCAAGTGTGCTCATCCCGTAAGGTGCTTTTGATGTTGGTGCTTCCCCTGACACTAACTCAATATAAAAGTCTACTTCCCTGTGAGGTGGAAACTATGAAATATCCTCAGGAAACACATCCTAAAACTGTTGTAGAACTGGGTACATGCTCAAAACATCAGCATCCTCAAATTCCTTACCTTTTTCACTAAAAATATGTATGGAAAATAACACTCATCCTTTCCTGTGACTGCGCTTTTCCTGCATAGCTGTCACCATCCTAACTGATGTGTCTTTCTTCTTTCCCTGTAAGACTCTTGGTTCCCCATTGTCATCCACAAACTCAATTTATTTTTTATAATAATCCACCTTGGTTCTATGAAGATACAACCAATCCATGCACAACAACATAATATATGATATCAATGGTAATACATTTAAATGTGCTGCAATAAGCATACCATTTAAATCAAATTCACAAGCTCTTACCCAATGATGAAATCGCTTCTTTGTACTTGTACCCAACTGCACTAACCAGTATTTTGCATGCAATTCCCTACTCAAACTAGACTTATCCACCAAGTTAGGACTAACATAACTATAATTAGATCCAGGGTCAATCAAAATAGAAATAACTTGATCACAAAGCTTACCATCCATCTCAATGATAGATGCCTAATGGTCTGCCTGTTTGTTATCCAATGCTGCATAGATACGAGGAACACTCTGACCAACATCCCCAACATTCTGTGCCTCTTGCACACTATATATATGAGACCTACCACCCTGATTCTATGGACAATGCCTCTTAATATGCTCCTTTATGCATGCCCAACACTCCAATTGACCAGTACCATCACCTCTATGTTGCTGTTGTGACCCATGTCCCTGTCTAGCTGTATTAAACCTCTTTTTTGGTACAACATTCTCTTTCTCATATGTATTCTGAGGCCTTGCTCTTTTTAGCTGCCATTTACCTTTACCTTTGTCTTTTACTTTCCATCCTTGCTGGGATTCATTCTTACGCTTTGACCTTTCATAGCAATGCTTCAATTTCCCAATAACTTCCTCAAGTGACCGAGGCTCATCATACTCAATCTGATCTCTAAATTCTAATGGAAATCCATTGACAAATATTTGAACTTTAGCCTTCTCATCTTTAAGATACAGTACATACTTCAAGAGCTCCAGGAACTTAGTCGTGTACTCTTCATCTGTCATTGATCCCATCTTTAGCTCATAGAATTCTTTGGTATTACTTTCATAGTACCTTTCTGACAAGTAATTCTTCCTGAAAAGCATCTGGAACTCGTGACAAGTCAAGTCATGTGTCCTGATGTCTCTAACCCTCTTCACATCTTCCCACCATATGTCTGCTTTACCTCTCAGGCTGAAAATAGCTATTCTGGCCTTCATATTATCTGTGTACTCATGCAACTCAAAGAATGTCTTCATACCAAGTATCCAAGTTTCTGCATCTTCTAGATTCTTCACATCTCCATCAAAATTAGGTGGATTTTCTCTCTTAAACTCATCTAGAAAGTATCCTCTATCACTCTTGGATGATAATGATGATGATCACGATGCTTATCGGAACCAGAACTAGAATAATACCTGTATCCATCACCTCTCCTATCTAGAGTATCCAACAATCTACCATCTCTAACCGTGTCATCTCTATCTGACATGTAACCACCATGAGACCGACTACCATATGCCCCATTATTTTTGTCCTCCTGTCCATGGCTGATCTGAAGTGGCCCTTGTCGTTGTAATCCTGACAAACTTTGAAGAAGTATAGCATTAACCTCTGCTTGTTTCTCTTGTTCCTGTATGATTTTGTCATTGTTTGCCTTACAACTCCTTATTTGTTCCTTCAATCTTCTCAATGTGTCTTCCAAATTAGAAGAGTTCCCAACATCACGTTTCTCATCTGATTCATAGGGGGAGTCTTTGTAAATTACCATCTTGCTAGTCATTTTGAT
Organism: Pinus tabuliformis; assembly: GCA_031772625.1. Classification (NCBI taxonomy): domain Eukaryota; kingdom Viridiplantae; phylum Streptophyta; class Pinopsida; order Pinales; family Pinaceae; genus Pinus; species Pinus tabuliformis. The sequence continues at coordinate 2,009,316,261 of CM062819.1, read as the reverse complement.
CTCTTTCCTGCAAGGCATACTATGTTAGCTAAACCAAATCATAATAAACCAACGTACCTTAGTATAATTTGGGGAGGATACCTCATCTCCAAGATCACCAAATCATCATGATACATGTATAAACATAATCATAACAACTTATAGACATATAATACATAAGCATATAACCAGGTAATCGACAGTCTAGCTAGAGTCCAAGCATCAATGCATGACCATATCAACTACACATACCATGAACTCATCGATGAAAACGACAACCATACCAATGTATACCGACAATCTGCAAGCATAAAATACATGTAACCAATCATACACTCATGACGACATACTTCATAACAACGACATCCTCTTTCATATGGTGACATCATTACAACCATGATTGACACCATGCATATGCAACAGTGCATAGACCACAAGAATGATTAACACACATGCAAATGGCATGAATGTGTGACCAAAACACAACCCATCCAGTCTGAGGGGTGAACCATGCTCTCATACCACTCTGTAACACCCTCTTCCCACATCTACCCGCATAACTAGCCAACCCGGGTAAATATGTGATAAGAGGCTACTATGATTAGATTCAACCTCATATGTGACCTTAAGGAAGTGGAATCGATGGAAACACAACATACAGACCTTCCACATCAGCTATAGGATTCCCAGGAACCATCACAACCACTCAGGTAGCTAGCCCTTATGTCCCACTAAGGTTTTAGACCACTTAAACCCAAAATGCTTCCATGATATGGACCTGACAACATCCATGAGGCTTTGGACGCTTTCATGCCAAGGCATGCCAACGTCGAGGGACTATTTTTACCAGTGTTGTGACAGTGTCCCCGAAATTTGAGCCACCTTTTTAGGCCCAGAGCCTATGTCCCTGCCTAGAATTGAATGCCACCTTCAGAACAAAGAGATAGCAAGGAAAAAATGATGCAAATGTAAATACTTGAACAAGACCTTAACTGAACCCCTACTAGACATGACAGGCGTTTCGTCAAACATATCACGAATATGTAATCTATAGGTGTAAACAAAAAATTTAAGCATAGGGGTCTTGTTGGTGTCCAATTGTTAATAAAACTATTCAACCCTTTCCCACGTTAATTATCAATCCAAGATCTATTGGTTAATGCAAGGCTAACACACAAAATATATGCAAGTAACAATTGTACAACCTAGAATTGACCGAGAGTTTATCAACAAATAATAAACAACTGTAAAAACAAATGGAAATGACAGGAATAACTAATCTGTAACAACAATGGAAATGAAAAAAAATAATTAATCTATAACAACAAGCTGATTCACAACATTCACATAAAACCATTACAATGAAAAGATGAAATACATTAATTAAAAAGAAACTAAGCACACATTACTTCAACAACACCTGATTAGGAGAGCGGGCCCAACTCCCTGATCAGGGTTGTGGTAGAAAGGATTGAAGGCTAGATAATAATCAGAAGATCAATATTGCATTAATAAAAAGGAAAATACAGAATTCTGATCTTACATTCTCAAAGAAAAACCTTCAATATCTGATCTGCTCCCCTACATGCGTTCTCCCTTATTTGTGTCTTTTAAATATACAAACAACAAAGAGAAATTTACAACAAAATTGATTGAAAAATGATTTCCCCCATTCAATTTAGATTTATTATAGAAATATCAATAAGAAAGATTATATTTGAGAGATATTTCCATCATGATTCAGCTGGAACAAGTCGAATTTGGTCATTGCAATTGGGGAAATTTGGAAAACGGCCACAACAGAAAATTTGCGAATATATCTTTCAAAGAACCTTGCTTTTCTCCCAATCGAAACCAAATTTATGAAAACTTCACATTGGGAAACTAATTTGGTCCATTCTGCACAAAACCCATGTCTCAAATTTTTAAGATTATTCTTTGTTTTCCCAAAATTCCCAATGCAAAGCTATCACGTTTTATTCCAGGGAAATTATGAGTTGGAATATTTTATTTTGAGCTGAAGATCAAATTTGTAATCTGCAAGAGATATTGGAGGAGTGATGTTATAAAAAAATAATCAATAAACCATTATTATAAATATCATGCATAATAATCATCAACTTTTTTAAAATAAAGGAGAACAAAAATTACTTATCCACAAGAGCATAAATAATTATGAAATGGAATTATATAATAAACTATGGTAAATAATGTGATAAAAGAATAGTAGAAATTAATGAAACGGATGTTAAGAAGTGATAATAATAATGACAAATTAGTAACCCAACGTCTCCCCCAATCTGAACATGTTGCGTGTCCTCATGCAACCCAATGCCTTTGTATTAACCACGAAGGGGAAATAATGGTTGAAAAATATGAATGAATAATGCTCAGTAATTTTTTTCATGACATTCTCATAAAATTTTAATAAATTAAAACTTATGCTCTTTCACCTCAAGTTTTACCTCCATAAAAATGTGGAATGGCATGTATGGATTTGTTGAGTTGATGTTGAAAATGATGTGGAAAGTGGAAGCCATGCAAGCTAAAGGAAAGTAATCAGAAAGTGTAGCAAGATTTCCTTCCCCCAAACTCATTAGTTTCCTTGTCATCAAGATTTCTATAACTCATCTCATGAATATCCTCAATTAGTAATTCATCAAGATTCAAAATCAGAATTCGGCCTCTTTATCCTACCCCAAAATAATAGTAGTGTTGTTAAGCTAGGATTAAATAGAGATTGATTGGGTAAAGCAATTATCTTTGGTTAAAGATTATGAAACTTGTAGAATAAAGGAATGATAGATTAGATGATACAAAATTTCAAATATCAAATATCCTAAAAGTTTCATCCTTAACATGTAAAGTAAATATTTATAACTCAATAATAGATATAAACCATAACCAGCATTCTCTAAGAACTAATTAATATTACCCCATGAACCATGAGTTCTAGTGAACCTTATATATGCAACAATGGGCTTTATCGGAAGCTAGTTTTGAGAAAACAAGGTAACCAAGTAGATCACAATATTGAATTAACTTCTATACCATAGGTATGGCCACTGCTGCCAGCAGGCATCCATAGCCTTGACAGAGAGGCATTTTTAACCCATTGAGATGCTAGTGTCCCATCTATTAGAAATAAGTACATAGTTACAAAAGCAATTCCATTTACTTAGGTGTCTACTAAAGATCATTGTTCTGGCTTGGTAACTAGTTAATAATAATTCCATTCATGGGAGCTAATAGAAGTGAACAATTCGGCTCATGATGAGACCTCTTGTCCCTTAGTTTTATGACCAAAGGCCATTACCCTAGCTTATTGACTAGTAGTGGTAATGTCACTCTATTAGGACCTACGATCATGGTAGGTTGGCTCATGATGAGACCTCCTATCCTCCAGTTGACTATTTATGTTTAAAATTTAACTATGGTTATCAAAAAATTCTTATTTAATAGATGGGGTGGCAGGCTAGCTCCTTATGAGCTAGGGATGGTGTAAAAAGTTTTGTAGTAACTATTTTCAACCCGAGTAATTTTTCTTCTCAAAAACTAATAACCTTCAAATGGCCGTTGATAAATATATTTTTCTTTGTTAATATTGGAGTTGAGGAATAGTTGATTAGATAGTGATGAAAATATTTAAGTACAATTTTTTGGTCATCATCATAAATTTTACAAGATCAGGGACTCAAAAAATTAGGAAAGTTGAAAGTTGGCATGATGAAATCATCTTTGCATAATTATTCCTTAAATATAAGATTATGTTTATAGATAAACAAAGATAAATTCGCTACCCAATCATTATTTCAAAGAGGACCTATACACTTAAAAAGTATTTCCCATTCACCAAGTTAATGTCGTCGTGCATGATTCAAGTTCCAATGTGCATGGATAAGTGGGGGTTACAGATTGTTATGAATTATTGTGGTAATAATCTTGATATGTACGAGTTGACGCGAGATTTTAAAAAAAATGATGACATGACATCATTGCTATTAAACACGATACATTTTCTATTAAATGCAACACCTCCCCCTCTCCCCAAAACTGAGGTATGACCATCCTCGATCATGGTTGGTCATGTCATAAGTGAAACATGAATCAAATACATGGAATCGATCGGGGACGTACCTGGAGACTTACCTTGGTGGAGTATCAGCATGGGTTGAGTAACAACACCGGGTACTTAGAAAAAAATTTCACCATGGAGTAGCATCACCGGAGGAGTAACAACATTGAAGGAGTAATAACATTGAAGGAGTAACAACATCGGGTACTTAGAAAAAAATTCACCATGGTGTAGCAGCACCGGAGGAATAACAACATCCAAGGAGTAACAACACCGAAGGAGAAACAACACCGGGTATTTAGAAAAAATTTCACCATGGATTAGCAGCACTAGAGGAGTAACAACATCAGTGGAGTAACAACACCGAAGGAGTAACAAAATCGGGTACTTATAAAAAAAAATCACCATGGAGTAGTAGCACCAGAGGAGTAACAACATCGGAGGAGTAACAACACCGAAGGAGTAACAACACTGGGTACTTAGAAAAATTTTCACCGTGGAGTAGCAACATCGGAGGAGTAACAACATTGGAGGAGTAACAACACCGGATACCTAGAAAAATTTTCACCACAAAGTAGCAACACCGAAGGAGTAACATTGAGGAGTAACCGCACGGAAGGAGTAACATCACTCGGTACTTAGAAAAAAAAAGTCATCATGGATTAGCAACATCGGAGGAGTAACAACATCGAAGGAGTAACAACACCATAAGATCTGAGGAAACCATATACTGATAAGACTCGGGAACAAATAGATAAATATGGAGCAACATCATGAACCTGAGAACTTCCTTTTATTTTGATGAAGGAACAAAATTTGTGACTTTGAACACCTGAAACATAAAAACATAAGAGGAATCAGAAAAGAAACATCAATTTTATTGAAAAGCAATAAATAAATAAATAACTTAAGTTGCAACGATAATGATTTTGATTGTAACAATGTTGTTTCCTAAGGGAATATCAATATGTTTCTAGAAACAACAATATGTGAATGGTAAATGAATGGAAAAATGTTTTGGCAGAAATGACTTGGATCTTCAAATGGAAATCAATTCTCCATTTCTCCTATTATGAATCCATTAGGTAATGAAAAAGTCTTCATGTTGTTTGTGAGCAATAGTGGGAATAATTTTGTAACAAACTCGTATGACCATTTTTTTTTTTTTTCATGGCACCTAGAAAGACTCAAAATTATATGATATTGGATTTCTTAATATATGCTTGGATGAAAATCTATTATTTCATTATCATTTCCTTCAAGAATCACTTGTTCAATAAAAAAAATTGACCTCCTTTATTCTCCTGGGACTTGCAAAAAACGAGCGTATACCTGCAATAAAACATGTAATCATGGAAGAAGAGAGGTGATCGGGATCTCTTAATCCAATAAAAATAACAAGTAGTTACTCTGTAAAATAAATCCATGGAAAAAAAATAACAAAGTAGAGTTAATTTATTACTTACGGGAGAGTGGTGGCCAACCATACTAACCAGCAATATTTTAATCATAACTTCTGTGCTTTTCCTTCGATTTGAGTGATTCCAAAACAAAATTAAATTGAATTCATAGGGATATCTCCAATTGAAATAGGTTTTAAAAATTCCATGATATAATATGTCAAATTTACTTAGAACAACCTACCTAACAGAGTCATTTTCTATTTCCCAACTTAGACCAAGAGTTGATATTTTAAACATAATTTTTTCTTTGATACGGATTGAACTGATTAAAATTGGAGATTAAAGTAGATTCATGTAAATATATCCAATAGAAACATTTTTTGAAGGCATGAAGAATTGATGTGTCAAATGTGCGAAGGAACGATCGGAAAAACAAAGTTTTAAAGGTGCTGATTTACGATAGACAGTCAGTATTTTGGTCATAACTTTCTCATATAATATGGAAATGGAGTGATTCAAATTGAATTATAAACTAGATTAATTGGGTAATATACCATAGAAGCAGGTTTCCAAAATCTAGTCATTTAGGCCTCCAAAACCTGACTGTCCCAACTCTGTTCCTGAGCTACCTACTAGACATACTGTCAATGTTTTGGTCATAATGTTTTCATTTCAAATCCAAATTGAGTGATTCAAATTGGATTAGAAGTTAGCAATAAAGGGATACTTAGGGTAGAAACAGGTTTTGAAAATATGCCAATTTGGTCCCTCAAAACATGACTGTACTGACTATGTTTTTAGTGGTTTTATCAAGCCCACATGCCATAAGATATGATAATCAAGCAATTTTTTTTTGAAATGGTGATGAGTGTTTGTAGAAACATTATTTTAAATATAATACGTCTACATACACAAATATATTCAAATATTTACCACTGATATTGATATACTCAGCAAGTTGCAACAAACACAACTCTTTCTACATATAAATAAATTTATTTATTTATGTACTTTTTTATTCTATTTTCTACACTAACCTACTCTACCTTGAAAAATAAAGTATACTTACGTATAAGAGTACTTCCAATGGAACCATTTTCTAAATAAGGCCTCAAATGTGTACATACTCGAATTTGAGAAATGCATCTCAGTAAATACTAGGGTATGAGAGACCAACTTCCCCATTAAGGATGGTGTCAAGAATTACAGTTGAAGTAGGGAGTGATGTTGAAAGCAAACAATAGAGTGAAACTAGTCTTCAATATAGTCTTTATTTCCCATAGTTGTCATATCATGAAGTTCTTCAACTAGGTTCCAGATTATGTTGATGCTTTCTTCCTTGACTTCCACCCATGAGTTTTGAGGGCCTTCTTCTGCCCCTTTTGTTTGGATCTTTGTTCAGGCAATTAAAACATTTAAAAGTTCTCATAGCTCAGAACCTGGAGTAGGGTAAGAAAGAGTCCCTCCCCAGGGTGAGAGAATGATTTTGAAACAGAAAATAAAAAGTGGAGAAAAACCTAAGCTCCGGGCCTGGAGCAAGGTAAGGAAAATTCCTTTCCCAGGGCAATAGATTGGTTATAAAAAAAATAAAAGAAAATAAACTAAGAAGAAAAATCGTACACTCAAGGCCTAGAGCAGGAATAGAAACCTTTCCTCTCCAGGGTGAGAGATTGGGTCTTAAGAAAAACAAAAGAAAGAAAGGAAAATAAACAGGAAAATCTTACGCTCGGGGCCTGAAGCAGGAATAAAAACCTTTCCTCCTCAAGGCGAGAGATTTATTCAGTAGCCAACACCGACTGTGCTCTTGCGCCTTGATAGCCTCCTCGAAAACGATGCCAAAATGTTGGTTTCCAAGTGTGAATAAAACTATGCAACCCTTTCCCACATTAATGATCAATATGTGTTAGGATATTCCGACACATAGGAAATAGTTAAGTACAACTTGGTCTAGTATAGAGTTAGGTAAAATGTGTTTCTTTACTATGTACATTTTGTAACTTACAATCCGATGGTCACGATATGTAGTGATCCGACGGTTCATTCTCTCCTCGGTATTACCGACAATTGATCCGTGGCTTAACACCCGATTGGTCCATGATCTCTATTTAAAGAGCATGGAGGGTCATTTGTAGGTTAATCGTTCATGAGAGAAGCTTATGTAAATTTTCATTCTTTTATTAATAAATTGCCTGAAGTGGCCGCGTTGGCTCAGGCCGTGGATTGTTCCCCTCTTTGAGGGTTTTAACCACGTCAAAAGTACTGGTGTATTGATCTGCGATCTGTTTGTGAGCGGTGTCCTTTGGCATTCTGTCTGAGGAACTTCAACTTTTGTAATCGAGATGGACACTTAGAATCCAAATGCTTTAAGAAGATGGAAGCCTTGGAAGCAACAATGAAGAAGCATAACATCAATTTTGAGCAATCTTCAACTTCAACTTCATCTTCAGGAATGGCACTTTCTGCATGTGGTTGTCAAGCATCTCAGTCTGGCTATGAACTAAATGTATCTTCTTCTTCTCATTCTCATGAGTGGCTCATTGATTCTGGAGCTTCTTATCACATGGCCAAAAACAAAGCCATGATTTCTTCTCTAAATGATTGTAACACCAAAAATATATATGTTGGTGATGATAGATCTCTTAGTGTTGTAGGGACTGGAACTGTTCATCTAGACAATGGTTATTTTAATGATGTATTATGTGTTCCAACCTTATCCTGCAACCTTCTATCTGTATATCAGATAACCCATTCAGGTGAAGGTAAAATCATTGAATTTTCACCTCACGATGTTGTAATTAAGGACCTAAGAGATCCTAGACAGATTTTAGCTACTGGCATTGCTGATGATTCTACAAGATTGTATAAGTTTCACAACTTTGGGTCATCAAATCTTCCCTCAGTATTTGTTGCTCATAATGATGAAGTGAGCAAACTTTGGCATGAGAGATTTGGTCACTTAAATTATCGCTCTCTTCAGAATCTATGTAAAGAAAATATGGTGACAGGTCATCCAATGGTATCTTGCAGAGATGGTGTTTGTTCCGGATGTGTACTCGGAAAACATCATCGGGACAGTTTTGAAAATTGTGCCTCTTGGCACGCCTCATCCCCTTTACAGCTTGTGCATAGTGATTTATGTGGTCCACTTCCAGTTGCTTCATTCTCTGGCTACAAGTATTTCTTAACTTTCATTGATGATTTCTCCAGACGCACTTGGGTATACGTCTTAAAACTCAAGAGTGAAGTATTTAACATGTTCTTGGCCTTTAAGGCCTTTGTTGAAAAATAATCTGGACATCAAATTCTTAAGCTAAGATCTGATAATGGTGGAGAACATGTTAAAAACACATTCATCAACTTTTGCACTGAGAATGGAATTCAAATGCAACATACTGTTCCATATACTCCACAACAAAATGGTGTAGCTGAAAGGAAGAATCGCACCTTAAAGGAAATGGCTAATTGTATGCTTCAATCTAAAGGACTTAGTCTTAATTATTGGGTAGAAGCAATTAACTGTGCAAATTACATAATAAATCGCACTCCTACTAAGGTTTTAAAGAATATCACTCCAAAAGAAGCATGGAGCTCAATCAAACCAGATGTAAGTCACTTTCGTGTTTTTGGAAGTGAAGCATGGGCCCATATTCCAGATGAGAAACATAAAGCTTTAGAGCCTAAGAGTGAAAAATGTATTTTTGTTGGATATTCTGAAGATGTCAAAGGATATAGAATTATTCCACTTAAGTCCAAAAATGTTATCATTAGAAGAGATGTAAAGTTTGCTAAAAATATATCGGCCTGCGAGCCTAGTTCGGTGGATGTGCCACCTCTCCCTATCTCTTCTACTTTTGAAAATATTTCTTCTTCAGATGATGAAAGCGAGGATGAAAATCCTCCCCCACCTTCTCAGGATCCTCCTTCAGCTCCTCAGCTTCCAAAATGGGTCCGTGCTACTCGGGATGCAGCAGGTGATCTTGCTGGTGATCCTATAGATCAGCGACGTACACGTTCTCAGTTCGAGAGAGCCTCTTCTTTACTGGCTCAAGCTTCAGTGAATTATGATCCTAACACCTTTGCAGAAGCTTCAGGCCATCCAAATTGGGAAGCAGCTATGAATGAAGAATATCATTCGTTATTGGCAAATGATACATGGGATCTTATTCCTCTACCAAAGGGACGAAAACTTGTTAGATGCAAATGGGTTTATAGAACCAAGTATGGACCAGATGGGAAAGTTGATAAACATAAAGCTCGTCTTATTGCTAAGGGTTTTTCACAAGTTGAAGGCATTGACTACACTGAAACCTTCTCCCCTGTTGCCAAAATGAACTCTATCCACCTTGTTCTTTCCCTTGCTGCCTCTTTCAAATGGGAAGTCCATCAGATGGATGTTAAATCCGCCTTCTTGCATGGGGACATGCATGAAGAAATCTATATGGAACAACCTATTGGCTTTATACAAACAGATTCCAGCCTTGTATGTCAGCTTAAGAAATCCCTTTATGGTCTCAAGCAAGATCCTCGAGCTTGGTATGCCAAAATGGATAACTTTCTTTTAGAAAATGGATTTTCTAGGTGTCATTCTGACAATACTGTCTACACCAAGAAAGTGGGCAAGTCTCTTATCATTCTTGTTCTTTATGTTGATGATCTTATCCTGACTGGTAGTGATCCCAACCTTATAAACCATGTGAAGTCTAGCCTTAAAAGGAAGTTTGAAATGACAGACTTAGGACACTTACATTATTTTCTTGGTCTTTAAGTCTTGCAATCCAAGGAAGGTATTTCCCTTTCTCAGTCCAAGTATGCCTGTGATATTCTACGCCATTTGGTATTTCCCTTTCTCAGTCCAAGTACGCCTGTGATATTCTACACCAAGGTTGTAAGCTAGCCCCTTCTCCCTTTCAGTCTGGAGTCAAAATTTCACTCACTTGTACTTCTCCTGAAGTTGATGCTACCTTATACCATCAACTTGTAGGAAAACTTTTGTATCTAACCCATACTCGTCCTGACCTTTCCTTTGCCGTTGGCCTTGTTGCTTGGTTTATGCAAAACCCACGTGAAAGTCATTGGAAAGCAGCTAAAAGAATACTTCGTTATGTTCGAGGTACAGTTCAGTTTGGGATTCATTACAGTGCCGAAGCATCTCCTCTATTGGTTGGTTTCACTGATTCCGATTGGGCTGGTGACCCTGATGATCGGAAGTCTACTGCAGGTTATGTGTTCACTCTTGGTTCAGGACCTATTACATGGCTTGCAAGAAACAAGGTGCCATTTCTCTTTCTTCAGCAAAAGAAGAGTATCGTGGTGCCGTAGAAGCTAGTAAGGAAGCCTTGTGGCTTCGTCAGATCTTGTCAGAGTTTGGCTTTCAGCAGCAGCATCCGACTACACTTTGGTGTGATAATCAAAGTGCCATTCAACTATGCAAAGATCCAGTCCAACATCAGCGTAGCAAACACATTGAACTGCACATGCACTTCATCAGAAGCTCATTCATGACCATGTTCTTGAAGTGCAATATTATTCAACAGATGATCAAGTTGCAGACATCTTTACAAAGGCTCTCACAGAGGCGGAGTTCACTAAACTTCGATTTATGGTTGGAGTTCAGGAAGTTGTCACTAAGGGGGTATAGTCTCTAGTGCCTCCTTCCTTCTCCTATTGTGTCATATTTGTAAATCCTTCAATGCTATCCCAAGTTGTTCTTAAGGGGGGATGTTAGGATATTCCGACACATAGGAAATAGTTAAGTACAACTTGGTCTAGTATAGAGTCAGGTAAAGTGTGTTTCTTTACTATGTACATTTTGTAACTTACAATCCGATGGTCACGATATGTAGTGATCCGACGGTTCATTCTCTCCTCGGTATTACCGACACTTGATCCATGGCTTAACACTCGATTGGTCCATGATCTCTATTTAAAGAGCATGGAGGGTCATTTGTAGGTTAACCGTTCATGAGAGAAGCTTATGTAAATTTTCATTCTTTTATTAATAAATTGCCTGAAGTGGCTGCGTTGGCTCAGGCCGTGGACTATTTCCCTCTTTGAGGGTTTTAACCACGTCAAAAGTACTGGTGTATTGATCTGCGATCTGTTTGTGAGCGGTGTCCTTTGGTGTTCTGTCTGAGGAACTTACCCTGTAAATTCCTACAATATGGGATCTACTAGTTATTGCAAGGCTAACATGCAAAATATATGCAGGTAACAATTGTACAACCCAAAATTGACCGAGAGTTCATCAACAAACAATAAACAACTATAACGCAAATGGAAATGACAAAAATAACTAATATGTAACAGCAATGGAAATGACATCAATAATTGATCTGTAACAACAAGCCGATTCACATCAAACCATTACAATGAAAAGAAGAAATACATTAATTGAAAAAAAACTAAGCACACATTACTTCAGCAGCACCTGATAAGAAGAGCGGGCCAACTCCCTGATCAGGGTTGTGGTAGAAAAGATCGAAGGCTAGATAATAATCAGAAGATCAATATTGCATTAATAAAAAGGAAAGTATAGAAGTTTGATGTTACATTCTCAAAGAAAAACCTTCAATAGCTGATCTACTCCCCTACATGCATTCTCCATGATTTGTGTCTTTTAAATATACAAACAATAAAGGGAAATTTACAACAAAATTGATTACAAAATGAATTCCCTCGTTCAATTTAGATTGATTACAAAAATATCAATAAGCAAGATGAGATCTGAGAGATCTTTCCATCATGATTCAACTGGAACAAGTCGAATTTGGTCATTGCAATTGGGGCAATTTGGAAAACAACCACAACAGAAAATCTGTGAATATATCTTTCAAAGAACTTTGTTTTTCTCCCAACCCAGACTGAATTTATGAAAACTACACATAGGGAAACTAATTGGTTCGTTCTACACAAAACCCATGTCTCGTATTTTTAAGAGTCTTCTTTGTTTTCCAAAAATGTCCAATGAAAAAGTGTCACGTTTTATTCCAATGAAATTCTAAGTTGGAATATTTGATTATGAGTTGAAGATCAAATTTGCAATCTGCAAGAGACCTTGGAGGCTAAAATCATGAGTGGTGTTATAAAAAATTGATCAATAAACCTTTATTAGAAATATCATGCATAACAATCATCAATTTATTAAAAATAAAGGAGAACAAATATTACCTATCCACAAGAGCATAAATAATTATGAAATGGAATTATATAATAAATTATGGTAAATAATGTGATAAATGAATAGTAGAAATTGATGAAATGGATGTTAAGAAGTGATAATAATGATGACAAATTAGTAACCAAATAGCTCTCATACTTACCTGAGATTTGCTATGAAGCATTGTTCCCTTATATCATTTGATGCATTATCATCTATTAGGTCATAGATACATTGTTCATCCATTTACAAGTAAAAACATGATGAGAGCCATACATAGCCACTATCATAAAACATATACATAACCAACATAATAGCAACGAAAATACCAATGAAATCACAACCATATGATCCACATATAAACCAATATAATACTAATAGAAATACAAGGAGAAATGACCTCATATTGATGATGCAAAATCCAAACCCGAGATGGGACTAGCACATTCCACCTGACCATAGAATGGTTGAGCCAAATCTCTCTTCAGCCATTCACCCCCATGCCATATTCTAAGCATGAATGTGGGACTCAAACCAAAAGAACCAACCAAGGCATCCCGAGACTAAACCACCTCACCCTCATCAATAGAAACCAGGCTTTAGTGTAATCCATTCTGGATCACTAGGCCAACACAATGAACATGTAATAATAGGCTTTGCCATGATCTCCACCCAATCACTAGGCTAAAAAAGCATGCATGCCACTAGATTTCTCCACGTACACCATGAGGAATTTTCTTGTCTCCTAGTCTCTCAAGATTTACTGCAAACCACACCGGATAACTAGGCCCTAACCGAGACCCACTTTCCATGCTTTACCACATATCCCAACCCACGATTACATTTCCTAACGAAGATAAATCCACCTCTTGGCTTTTTTGTATATCCTTCTATTTGTTGACAAGGATTCCTAGGCCCACCAAGGCAACAAAATCATGGCTTTACCGTAACCCACAATCTGGATTAGGGGTTACTAGGCTAGTGACTTTACCGTGATCCACTGTATGGTTCAGGGACCACTAGGCCATGTGCTCTATCATTTGGAGATCCACCTCACTCAACTTCAAATCCATTCGGCAATCTAGCTCAACCAAAACATGAGAACCCCTTCACACCATGACTATCCAGAAATTGCGAGGCTAGGCTGAAAACATTGTCACACCTAGAAAAACCCATGCCATAATAGCAAAAGAACCACATGCAATACCATGCATACCAAGTCTAGAAAAGAAAACACACATGCAAATTGATACCTACAAAGAGTATTGTTGTAGCTTCTTGATATTTCTCTTCCTTTCTTGATCTAATTCCAAAATGCTCCAAGAAAACTCTAAGTTCCCGAGAGTGTGAGAGAGAGAGAAAAATGAGAGAGATCTAAAACTAAACTGAAAAAAGGTTACAAACTAATCCTCATAAGCCTTTTTATCAATTAGGCCTCTATTTTCTTCATTTTTCATTATTTTCCTTCATTTTCCTCCTCACATGCAACCTGTGACCTTTCACCTTCCTTTTCTCCTAATTTCCATTACTTTCATAAATAAATGTGCCAAAAATGCTATTTTTCCTTTCCAAAGCCTTAAACATTGTGTTTTCCAATTCCTTTAGGCATACTAAACCGATGAACTCCCACACTAGGTTGTTTTCCCCAACATTCAGCTTGGAATAAGTGTCCCATCAACTGTGGTTATTATTTTTTCCTTTATTAACTTTATTACATGGAATTTTCACCAGGGTTGTTACAACTTCCTCTAGGTGGTGGCCTAGGAAACTATTGGGAGTGGTGGATTCCAACAGGTAATGTCCTGCATAGTTGAGGGAGTGGTGGCTTCTAGCAGGTGGTGGTTGTAAATTTTGGGGAAGTGGTGTCTTTCATCAGGTAGTGGCCTTGAGTGAGTGGCGGCTGACATGCATTACAAGTCGAGGCTTGCACAATAGTGGTGGCCAATGCATGACGTAAGAGAAGAATTTATAAGAAGCAGATGAAGACAAGTAGATGGTGATTTTTCTCCCAGAAGGGTTTTATCTCATGTTTATGTATGTTTCTTTTTATATATCACTCATGGTTTAATTTTTGTTGATTATATTTTGTGCTACTAATTAATGATTCAATTGATTGTAAAAGAAAAAGGAAAAAAGTTTAATTGATTGATCCATCTGTACAATACTAATTCACCCTCCCCTCTCAATATTGTCAATCTCCCAACAATTGTTATTAGAGTAGGTTCTTTTAGGTGCAACTTGACTACTGAAAGGTAGATCTGGTAAATTTTTGAATTTTTTTTAGGAATGGATCATCAAGGAGTTTATTTACTCACTGCTTCAAAGTACTAGGTACGGAAACACAATGTTAAATCTAAATTATTGGATTATTGATATGATATTTGGAAGTTTTCATGTGAAGGATGTGGAAAAGATCCTATTCCAGCAAATCTTATGCAATAGAATGCCCAAGCGAAATGTGTGATCTACGAAAATCTTCATAATGAAGATGTGGAGAAGATAGTAGATCTGATATCTGCTAAAGAAATTTAGGACAGATTGCAGGTATGGTATGGAGGAGATAACAAAAATAGAAATGGAGAGAACAAGAGAAAAAGTAAAAAGGAAAAGAAAGCATCTCACAATATAGAATTTCAAACTGATGAAATTAATCCCGTTAGTACGAGTTCAACAACTGATCTTCAAGGGAAGAAATCAGAAGATGAAGGTGCAAGAGAACTAGTTGTATTCCAACAAGGTAGATCGTAAGGTAATGATGATTGTGAGCCAATTTATAACTATGTATTAGATGGATCTGATGTTAGCATGTTGAGTTGCATATTGAAGATGAGAATGATGATATGCTTCTTAAAACTAAACTTGAGTCACTCATGGTTGTAGCAGAAAAAATCTATGTTCAAGTTAGTACGTTGACAACTATGTGTAGAGACCAAGGATACCTTTTCTAGATCTGTTATGGAAATGAGGTTGAGATTGATCCAAAAATGGATCCTGGATAAACCTCTAAGTCTAAAAGACTTCATGCAAGAGGTAAAAGGTGCCAAATGGCACAAATCCTTTGTAAATAAGAGGAAAATGAAAATCGCAGGCTGCTCTTAGAAATAGTCTCATTGCAGAGATCTTCTCATTCTGAATCCAATGCAACTTGAATGGGTGAAAACAGACTTCAAATGAAGAAGTTATCATGAAAAGAAGCTCCCCTTGTTCCTTTAAAAATGAGGCAAATTCTTTGAAAAATGGACTTAAGGCCTTAATGAAGGAAATCACATTGGAGAAACCAAGCGGAAGTGTTATCAACCCTTGGCCTTTAAAGGGAAGTACGATTGGACATGGGCCGTTAGATCAACGGTGGAGATGGCTTCATCTCATCACAATAGAACAGTGGCACTGGGTCAGACCTTAAGCCTCAAGCGATTGCGATATGCGATCGCCACAATATCGCATCGCAATGTTTCATTGAACGTTGAAAGGACCCTGGGCCATTTACATATGCGATAGCAATAAGCCGATGCGATCGGCGATTGGATCGCACGATAACAAGGGCCATTGACAATGCGATAACGCCGAGATGCGAGATGCAATGTGATACGCAATCGGCAGATCGCAGTCAGCACATTACAGTGGAGCGGGGCAGATATGTTATGTATTATATATGCGATGCCATGGTTCGACCCAATGGGGCGGTAAACAACATTGGATATATATTGAAGTCCATCAAAAGGTTGTTTTATGTGCATTTTTGCATATTTCGTTTAATAAACGAAAAGCGAAGGGAAGCGCGATGCGAAGTAAACTGGACCTGAAAGGGTTCGGGAATGAAAATGGATAACATTTGAAATCCGCCAAAGCCATACTTGCATTATTTTCCACGTTTTAATGTATTTTAAAAATACAAAGGGGAAACCCATGGAGTAGGCCTTGTGACATGCAATAGTGACCTACGGGTGGACCCGATAGGAGAATAGGTTGCAGTTATGAATATTTCAAGTCTAGATGGATAGTGCTTTGTGGATTTTTTCGTGTATTGCAGTGTTCTCTGTGTAAAACACAAAACTATTGTTTTTAAGGGATTTCAAGCGCCAATGCCCTCATCCGTTACGGAACAGGTGGCCGCTTGCCCAAAGGGCATTATGCAATGATTATTTAATGCTCAGAAGAGGGATTCGAGCGGACCCAAAGCCAGAAGACAGAGAGCCCGAAAGGGAAAACCAACAGACAGTGTTGATTTGGCTTAAAAAACCATGAATGTCAAAGACAAAGGGCTGCTGGGTTGTTGAATAGTGGCCAAGTTATTGTTTGTTGCTGAATGCTGAAAGTAGTAGCAGCAGAGAGCCGAGAGAGCAGAGCGATAGAGAGCCAAAGAGCTACTGTGTAGAGCTGCTAAATTGTTGATGGTGGCCAAGTGCTGAAACTGATCACAAGTGGGCAGTGTTGAGATAGAGTAGAAGCAAAAGAGAAGCCTACGGGGTCACTTGGAAGCCAAGTGAAAAGCCAAGAGGACTGTTTTTCTGATAGAGATCCAAAGAAGCCAGAGATGAGGAGCCAAGAGCCAAAGAGTCAGAGCCAAGAGCCAGAACCAAGAGCCAAAGAGCCAGAGTCAGAGCCAAGAGCCAGAACCAAGAGCCAGAGAGCCAAGAGCTAGAGCGTCAAGAGGCAAAGGGATAAAACGGTGTCTAAACTCACTGTTTATGTGTAGAACAACATGAGTTGATCTAAAGAGGTTGTAAAAGACTTACATCATAATCCTAGAGATCCTAGTTGAATTAACTAGAGCTCACGGAGACGTAGCCCAAGAGTTGTGGGTGAACTCCAAATTAACATTGATGTTTCTGTGTGTGTTTTATTGTTGCATTATCTATGCTGCTTTATTTACTATTATATGCATTTATAT
This sequence comes from Pinus tabuliformis, assembly GCA_031772625.1. NCBI lineage: Eukaryota > Viridiplantae > Streptophyta > Pinopsida > Pinales > Pinaceae > Pinus > Pinus tabuliformis. The sequence goes on along the minus strand of CM062819.1, from coordinate 2,009,298,757 downwards.
ATCAGTTTCAACACATTAATTTACAACACTTAACAGTAAAAAACAAATACAAGCATACACTCATATTTTCAAGCATTTCTTAATTCCGCATTGGTTAATCAAATAGACTTGGGAAAATTCAAGCTTTGGAAGTGGGATAGGTTCTTGTAAGCTAGACCAGAAGCCTAAGAACCCCATTTTTAGATCGGAGATCAAAGGAGAAATTATTAATTTGAAAATATAGATTGAATAATTTAGAAGAGTAGAATATGTGAAGAGAAGAAAGTTGAAGGAGAGAGAGGGCTGAGTTGAAGAGATTGAGGATGAAGTTTTAACTATGAGGAAGCAATTTGAAGAGAAAGAAAATCAAATAAAGAAGGAGAAGAGTATGAGGCTATTGGAAAACATGTTTGAGATCCAAATATCTCCCTTGAACATATCTAGTTTTAACTTTCATGTGGGAGAGTCCAGCTCATAGGCGTGTGCAAACAATGATGTAGAACCCAAGAAGTTTGTAGCAGAAAATGGCACCAAAATGAGCATCAAGAAAGAAAGGAGACAACAAATCTAGTAGTAACCAAGAAAAGAAACTTAAGGATCACCTATTAATAAACAACCTTTCACTCCAAGAGAATATTATGATAGATATGACAAAATTTAAAGGATAAGCAATACTCCATTTGATCCTTTAATGGATGAGATCGAGTGCTACATCTATCATAACTTTGGACAAATTGCAACTAGCTATGGAAGAAAAATGTACAAATCTAATAAACAAAGCATGCAGCAATATGGGAAACAAAGGAGATTACCAGCCATAATGTATATTAGTTCATTTTATGGGTATTGTTTCTAATGTAACCTATTTTTCCACAAGGAAGTTGATTGTAGATCTTGTGCACGAGGTAGAGGCATGTTTTGTGAAACACAAAGATTTGGCATAGTTAGCAGAGGGTATGATCACCTTGTCTCATACCTCGGTGATGTGAGGTGTTATAACTGTGACAATATTGGTCACATGGCTAGAGATTGCAGTTTTTTTGGTTCGTCAAGACAAATTCGACAAAATGAGTATTTGATTCAACATAGGACTAGTAGAAAACCAGAGGTGATCGCACATATCAAGAAGTAGCCTACCACAGTGTGGGTGAAGAAGGAGGAGCAATAAGTAAAGTGTGGAATTTATCTGTGCACATTTGATGATGATGACCAATGGTACATTAATAATGGTTGTTCCCATCATATGTCTAGGGAAAAGAGAAATTTTCTCTCCTTGAGGAATACCAAAGATGGCCATGCCATTCTTGGAGACAATGCACCTGCTAAGGTATCAGGCAAAGGAAAGGCCAATCTTGTTGATGAGAAAACTAATGCAGTTGATGTATCTCGGTGATGAGTAAACTAATGCAGCTGGGTGAAGGAAAGGCCAATATTGGTGATGATAAAACCAATGTTGGTTGAAGGGTTGAAGCACAATATCTTGAGTGTGAATCAGATGGTTGATAGAGGCAAGGAAGTGATCTTAAAATCTAAAGGGTGCTACATCAGAAAAGTAAAGTCAAAGAGAGTAATTGCAAGAGGAATTAGGACCCCACACAATGTGTACATGCTAAAGGGAAGAGTAGGCAAAAGAAAACGATAGAAGAAAGTATCTTCCTCTTTAAATTCCTATAGAAGAAGAAAAATCCCCATTTTAGTCCATGGTTCTTAGATCTATTCACAAGAAAGACTGCAAAAGAGTGTTTGGTCATAGGGGGAGCACATGACAACAACATGGGAAGCATGAAGAATTGATGCAGATGAGTAGCAATATGGTAGCATGGTGTGTATGAGAGTCCTCATGTGCAATAATGTCCATGGGATCATCATGTAGTTTAGAAGGTATATGAGCTCATGGGGAGCTATGTATGTATCTAGGGTTGTTGGGTTGTGTTATATTCTTTCCATGACTAGCCCATGTAGTTAACCGGGGGGTTAGAAGGGGGGAGAAGCCCCCCTTTCGTTGTGTCGATTGCGTAGCGGATGGGGGGGGTGTCACAGGGGGTTTTAGGGGTGCAGGTAACCCCACTCTATGGGGTTCGGGGCAGAGCCCCAAAAAAATTTTGGTTTTGGACCCTATGTTAGGTTGGGTAGACCTACCTATGGTTTTGTGCATGATTTTCGCACATGGTTTTGGACAAGATGGTTTTCGGTCCATGGTTTTGGACGCAATGGTTTTTGGTCCATGGTATTGGATGCTTTGGCATGTATAAATATGTATTGTAACATTGAAAGGAAAATAATGAAAAATCAAGCTAGTAGTCTCAGTTTTGGGATCCAGGGGAAAATCTTTGTGTATATGTGTTTTATGTGTTATGCTCTCACATTGTTTATTTTCTGTGTTTTATAATTCATATGCAGGTAATTCCTATACAGGGTTAAAACCTACATTTGGAATTAGAGCTATTTTGGCTTCAATGGGATGCCTTTGTTGCTGAGGGGTTTCGATCGGGCCTGTGATAGACCCTGTTCAGTGAGAGATCTATGAGATCGATTCTCGTGGTGAAAGAAGATGGCAAGCAGTGGAAAGATAGAGATAGAGAAATTTAATGGTTAGATTTTTGAGTTGTGGAAACTCAAGATGGAGGATCTGTTAGTGGATAAAGATCAGTGGATAGTGGTAGATCCGGGTACTAAACCAACGGGAGTGTCCGATGAAGAATGGAAGAAGTTAGATCGAAAGGCAAAGAGCACAATATGATTTTATGTCTTAGATTTAGTATTGCTGAATGTATCAGGCAAAGCTACGACTAAGGCTTTGTGGGACAAGTTAGTGACTTTCTACCAATTTAAGTCTCTGGTGAATAAACTGTTCCTGCAGAAAAAGTTGTATAACCCGAGGATGAAAGATGGAGACTCGGTGACAGAGCATCTGAACACATTTAATACTGTGGTAAGTCAGTTACTATCTATTGATATTAAAATTTCAGATGAAGATAAGTGCATCAGTTTGTTGTGTTCTCTACCAGATTCGTGGGATAGTCTAGTTATTGCAATAGGTAGCAATACAATTGCCTTGCAGTTTGATGAAATATTCTCATCCTTGCTGACAGAGGAGACGAGACGAAAAAATATGGAGAGCTAGAATGGTGATTCCTTGTATGTACGAGGACGGTCCCAGAACAGAAACAAAAATAAGTCATCGAGTGGGGGATCTAAATCTAGAGGTGCTGGAAATGCAGAAAGGAAGGGCACTACAAAAGGGACTATAAATCTAAAGCTCTTGATAAAGGAAAGGTATCTGATGATTCTCCTTCTGTAGAGGCGAAAACCACCTCAGATGAAGGTGGGGATGTGTACTTGGCTTCTTCAAGTACACATGGAGATCATGAGGCATGGTTGATTGACTCAAGTGCATCCTTTCACTTCACTCCCCATAGAGAGTGGTTTTGCAAGTATGAGAAATACGATGGTGGTAATGTCTTCTTGGGGGATGATAGGAAGGTTAGAATCGTTGGTCGCGGAAAAGTAAAGTTGAAGTTGCAAGGTGGAAGGGTTAGAACACTTCTGGGTGTTCTGCATATTCCTGCATTAGCTAGAAATATGATTTCTATATGCAAGTTGGATGATGTAGGTGTAAAAACAGTGTTCGTGAAGGATACCTGCAAGATGGTTCGGGGGGCACTGGTATTGATGCGGGGAGTTTGAATTGGAACTCTGTACAAGCTGCAAGGTATCACTGATGTTGATGGGTGCAATAGCTCCGTGGTTCCTGAAAGTGGAGCAGAGAATCTAGTGGTCTCTGGAGAGAAGACCATGTTGTGGCATCAAAGGATAGGACATATTGGAAACAAGGGCCTTCGAATACTTCATGGTAAAGGTATGGTAGAAGGTATGAGTAATAGCTCTCTGGTTTTTTATTTCTGTGAAAATTCTGTATATGGGAAGCAGAATTGGGTGAGTTTCCCCTCTGGTGGTAAGAGGGCGACACAGATATTAGAGCTTGTGCAAAGTGATGTGTTTGGACCTATGAAGGTTCCATCACTAGGTAAGTCTGTGTACTATGTATCATTTATAGATGACTTCTCAAGGAATACATGGATATATTTCCTTAAGAAAAAATTTGAAGTCTTTGATAGGTTTAAAGAATTTAAGGCTCTGGTGGAAAACTAGACAGAGAAGAAGACAAATGCAGAAGGAAAGGTGGAGAAACACAAAGCTCAGTTGGTAGCAAAAGGTTATTCCCAGGTGCCGAGAATTGATTTTGGTGATCTTTTTTCTCCTGCTACCAAGGTAACTTCTATTAGATTACTTTTATTTGTTGCTGCTGCTTTTGATTTTGAGGTAGAATAGATGGATGTGAAGACAACATTTCTTCATGGGGATTGGAAGACGAGATCTACATGAAGCAACCTGAAGCATTGCGGTGAAGGGCAATAGATAACTAGTATGGGTTAAAATAGTCACCAAGGATGTGGTATCAGAAATTTGATACATTTATACGGGGACTTGGCTTCACCAGAAGCAAAACAGATCATTGTGTGTATTTTAAATTAATTAGTGACCATGTTATTTATCTAGTCTTGTATGTGGATGATATGTTGCTGTTTGGAAATGACAAAGAAATTATCCAGCATTTCAAGACCCATTTGTCCTCCAAATTCAACATGAAAGATCTTGGTGCTGCAAACTATATTTTGGGCATCGAAATTAAAAGAGATTGGACAAAGAGGAAGCTCTGGTTAAACTAGAGGAAGTATGTCAAGACAATATTGCAGAGGTTTAATATGCAGGATAGTAAACTGGTGAAGGTTCCTATTCCTGTAGGTGTAAAATTATCTGTTGAACAATGCCCAAGGCACAAGAAGAGGAAGAGGACATATCCCGTGTTCCATATGCAAGTGCAGTCGGTAGCCTGATGTATTTGATGGTCTATACTAGACTAGACATTGCACATGTAGTGGGAGTATTGAGAAGGTTTATGTCAAAACCAGGGAAGGAGCACTGGACAACAGTGAAGCGGGTTTTTAGGTATTTGCATGGCACTAGTGATTATGGTTTGTGCTACCAAGGAAGACTAGAATTGGATAGATTGTTGGATATCCATGGATTTGTTGATGTAGACTGGGCTGGAGATCTGGATCAAAGAATATATACAAGTGGGTATATGTTTAACCTATTTGGAGGTATAGTCAGTTGGATGAGTAAGAAACAATCTGTAGTGGCACTGTCAACTACAGAGGCAAAATACATGGCAACCACTCATGCAAACAAGGAAGCAATTTGGTTGCAGAGATTGTGTTCAAGTATGGGGTTAGTACAGGGAGATATAAGGATAGACTGTGACAACCAAAGTGTAATTTTCTTGGTAAAGAACCCTACATATCATTCAAAGACAAGGCACATTGATGTTCAATATCACTTTGTGAGGGATATGATAGAAGACAAAAAGGTGTTGCTGCTAAAGGTGGAAACTTTGAAGAATAGTATAGATGCATTGACAAAATCTGTGAGCTCTAAGAAGTTCTCTTGGTGTAGAGAAACAATGGGCATTGTAGGGCTAGATAAATGACTAAGCTCTCTTATGGCCCCTGTGGAAAGAAAACAACAAGTGGGAGAATGTTGGGTTGTGTTATATTCTTTCCACGACTAGCCCACGTAGTTAATCGGGGGGTTAGAAGTGGGGCAGAGCCCCCCTTCATTTCGCCGATTGTGTAGCCGGGGGGGGTCACAAGGGGTTTGAGGGGTGTAGGTAACACGGACCTACCTATGGTTTTGTGGATGATTGTCACAAATGGTTTTGGACATGATGGTTTTTGGTCCATGGTTTTGGACGCAATGGTTTTTGGTCCATGGTATTGGATGCTTCAGCATGTATAAATATGTATTATAACATTGAAAGGAAAATAATGTTAAATCAAGTTGGTAGTCCCAGTTTTAGGATCCACGGGAAAATATCTATGTATATGTGTTTTATGTGTTATGCTCTTGCATTGTTTATTTTTTGTGTTTTAGAATTCATATGCAGGTAATTTCTGTACGGGGTTAAAACCTACAAGGGTTTCAAGGCTTACATACTATATTTCTTATTTCTTTCACTCATTCTTTCATAGTAGATCCACATGGTTGTAGTCATGATTTGGAAGTTGTGAATCAACATTTTATGTACTTATTCATGTTACCATTGTTAGTTGGGTAAGTAACCCTAGTATGAGTCATGTATGGGAGCAAGATTAATTTGGAATGAATAAAAGTAGAGAGCATTTATTTTTTCCATGTAAGAACTTTTGTGTGCATTGAGTAGCCCTATATGTACTTTCTTATCATTTGGTTCAACCATGTGTAAGAGAGTGAGTCTTAGTGTCATACATTCATTGTAGAGATGATTCATGTTACAACAATATATGGGGTTTTGGAGTCATTGTTATAGCCCTATATTTCATTCATGAAGCCTTGTACTATATGTTCATTATTTGGTGATGGGTTGTTGTGGGTCCTTGGTCTAGTGGTGTAGTCTCTTGAAAGTGGCAAGGAGGCTTATTGAAGAGCATCAAATATTGTTTTCTAGCAGCTTGGAGGTATTACTTATAGCCCCAATACATGTTCAACAAAAGGGAGCTCATGGTGTTGGCATAGTGTCATGTTGGTTGCAGGAGGCAACAAAATTCTTAGTTCCTAATGATTATCTTACACGAGTTATGTAATTGATCATCCTTCATCATAAAAAATTAGTATCAGTAGAGTATAGTTGGTGTCAACATGGTGTTTTAGTGAGGAATGATTACCCTTTTCCATTGAAGTCAAAGGGGTAGAGTGAGCTAGCCGCGGGTAGAGAGTGAGACTAGCCAGCTTGAAATGAATGATGATCAATTTGTGGAGTGGTTGTAGGTTTCCATCAATGCTAAGGGGATATTGTTGGTAGCATGGCGTTGGCATTGATGTCATGCAGATGAGTCAACCAGCTAGGGCATTGATGTCAACAACCTAGTGGACTTGTATTGATGGTAAAAATATTGAAAAAAGGTTTGGTAGAGGTGTATAGGTGCTTGTAAAGGTGGTTGAAGTAGGATTCTAACATAGATTGTAGAGCTGGGTTGAAGATACTATTAGGATATTCCGACACATAGGAAATAGTTAAGTACAACTTGGTCTAGTATAGAGTTAGGTATAGAGTTAGGTAAAGTGTGTTTCTTTACTATGTACATTTTGTAACTTATAATCCGACGGTCACGATATGTAGTGATCCGACAGTTCATTCTCTCCTCGGTATTACCGAAACTTGATCCATGGCTTAACACCCGATTGGTCCATGATCTCTATTTAAAGAGCATGGAGGGTCATTTGTAGGTTAACCGTTCATGAGAGAAGCTTATGTAAATTTTCATTCTTTTATTAATAAATTTCCTGAAGTGGCCGTGTTGGCTCAGGCCGTGGACTGTTTCCCTCTTTGAGGGTTTTAACCACGTCAAAAGTACTGGTGTATTGATCTGCGATCTGTTTGTGAGCGGTGTCCTTTGGTGTTCTGTCTGAGGAACTTACCCTGTAAATTCCTACATGGTATTAGAGCTATTTGAGGGCCGCGTCTGTTGGTGATCCAAATATGAAGTCGGTAGAACTGCATCTAACTACCGTTTCCTAGATCTACTATTTCTGACTACTTTCGGGCCGAGAGGACTGCTCTATTGTGTTGGGAGCATTTGTTCCAGTGAGGAACCCCTTTCGTTTCATGCGAAAAGGTTTCCGGCAGCCCTAACTGCGTCATTTTTAAGATCTGGAGGTATACAGTGTTTATTTGCAGTTTATAGTTATTTTCTCTCTGTTTATTTCGGTTTTCGGTTTATTTAGCCTTTTTTATTACCGGATCTATACCTTTCATTTCTGCGTATGCTCTTTGCCCTATGACTCTGTGCGATCTGGGCAAATCAGAAACAGAAAGGAAGGATTTTTCTCATGCGCATGCTCTTTTCCGCTACGCCTTAGTGTGATCTCGGAAAATCAGAAACATTGAGGAAAATATTTAGTTTCTGGCTAAAGCTAACTTCGAGCCGCAAGGTTCGTTTTTGAAAATATTTAGTTTCCGGCTAAAGCTAACTTCGAGCTGCAAGGTTTGTTTTTTTTTGTATGTCCGCGTTGGGTTTTGTGTTTTTTTTTTTGTAGGGAAAAAGAGCTTTCTCAAAGCAAGCACGCAACCCAAAGCATCAACCCCCCCCCCCCCCCCCTCTCTCTCTCTCTCTCAAACTTTTTGTATAGCTCACTTGGTGCAAAGCTAATTTATGAGAGTAGAGGTCTTGGGTTCAAGTCTCCATTTTGTGGGGGCAGATTTTTCATTTCCGCACATTCCCGCACTTCGTTGGCGACTTCTTCAAAAAGCCATAACTTCTTCATTCGGAAGCCATTTTCAGAACCATTTTTTTGAAACAGCCTAATTTTTCGAGATCTTTCCATTGAAACAATTAGTTTCGTATCTATAGCTTCAGTTTTTTTTAAAATGGAAAGTCCATGCCAAGTTATTCTTGACAGCACCAACTACATCCAATGGTGGTCCTACATTGTGGATTTACTTAGAAGTAAAGGTCTTTACAGAATAGCCACAGGCCAAGAGACCAAACCGAAAGATGAAGACAAGGCAGCTAAATGGGAAAATAGGCAAGACCAAGCACGTGGGTTGATAGGGATGTCTATTTCTCCAGATCTTAGATTCCATATTGCAGAACTTGATACTCCTGATGAAGCAATGAAATAGATTACTAAAGTCTTTGGAATTAAAAATGAACTTAAATCCCATCAACTTGAAAATGAATTGCTTACATTGGACCCCAATAATTTTTCTTGCATTGAAGATTTTTTGTCCAAGTTCAAGACCCTTAGACTTCTCTTAGAAGGTGTTAAGGTTAAGAAAGAAGATAGTAGCCTTATCTACTACTACTACATTCTCATGACTGGCTCATTGATTCTGGAGCTTCTTATTACATGGCCAAAAAAAAAGCCATGTTTTCTTCTGTAAATGATTGTAACACCAAAAATATATATTTTGGTGATGATAGATCTCTTAGTGTTGTAGGGACTGGAACTGTTCATCTAGACAATGGTCAGTTTAATGATGTATTGTGTGTTCCAACCTTATCCTGCAACCTTCTATATGTATATCAGATAACCCATTCAGGTGAAGGTAAAATCGTTGAATTTTCACCTCACGATGTTGTAATTAAGGACCTAAGAGATCCTAGACAGATTTTAGCTACTGGCATTGCTGATGATTCTACAAGGTTGTATAAGTTTCACAACTTTGGGTCATCAAATCTTCCCTCAGTATTTGTTGCTCATAATGATGAGTGAGCAAACTTTGGCATGAGTGATTTGGTCACTTAAACTATCGTTCTCTTCAAAATCTATGTAAAGAAAATATGGTGACAGGTCTTCCAATGGTATCTTGCAGGGATGGTGTTTGTTCCGGATGTGTACTCGGAAAACATCATCGAGACAGTTTTGAAAAACGTGCCTCTTGGCACGCCTTAGCCCCTTTACAGCTCGTGCATAGTGATTTATGTGGTCCACTTCCAGTTGCTTCATTCTCTGGCTACAAGTATTTCTTAACTTTCATTGATGATTTCTCCAGACGCACTTGGGTATACTTCTTAAAACTCAAGAGTGAAGTATTTAACATGTTCTTGGCCTTAAAGGCCTTTGTTGAAAAACAATCTGGACATCAAATTCTTAAGCTAAGATATGATAATGGTGAAGAATATGTTAAAAACACATTCATCAACTTTGGCACTGAGAATGGAATTCAAATGCAACATATTGTTCCATATACTCCACAACAAAATGGTGTAGCTGAAAGGAAGAATCACACCTTCAAGGAAATGGCTAATTGTATGCTTCAATCTAAAGGACTTGGTCTTAATTATTGGGCAGAATCAATTAACTGTGCAAATTACATAATAAATCGCACTCCTACTAAGGTTTTAAAGAATATCACTCCAGAAGAAGCATGGAGCTCAATCAAACCAGATGTAAGTCACTTTCGTGTTTTTGGAAGTGAAGCATGGGCCCATATTCCAGATGAGAAACATAAATCTTTAGAACCTAAAAGTGAAAAATGTATTTTTGTTGGATATTCTGAAGATGTCAAAGGATATAGACTTATTCCACTTAAGTCCAAAAATGTTATCATTAGAAGAGATGTAAAGTTTGCTGAAAATATATCGGCCTGCGAACCTAGTTCGGCGGATGTGCCACCTCTCCCTATCTCTTCTACTTTTGAAAATATTTCTTCTTCAGATGATGAAAGCGAGGATGAAAATCCTCCCCCACCTTCTCAGGATCCTCCTTCAGCTCCTCAGCTTCCAAAATGGGTCCGTGCTACTCGGGATGCAGCAGGTGATGTTGCTGGTGATCCTACAAATCAGCGACGTACACGTTCTCAGTTCGAGAGAGCCTCTTCTATAATGGCTCAAGATTCAGTGAATTATGATCCTGACACCTATGCAGAAGCTTCAATCCATCTAGATTGGGAAGCAGCTGTGAATGAAGAATATCATTCATTATTGGCAAATGATACATGGGATCTTGTTCCTCTACCAAAGGGACGAAAACTTGTTAGATGCAAATGGGTTTACAGAACCAAGTATGGACCAGATGGGAAAGTTGTTAAACATAAAGCTCGTCTTGTTGCTAAGGGTTTTTCACAAGTTGAAGGCATTGACTACACTGAAACCTTCTCCCCTGTTGCCAAAATGAACTCTATCCGCCTTGTTCTTTCCCTTGCTGCCTCTTTCAAATGGGAAGTCCATCAGATGGATGTTAAATCCGCCTTCTTGCATGGGGACTTGCATGAAGAAATCTATATGGAACAACCTATTGGCTTTATACAAATAGACTCCAGCCTTGTATGTTGGCTTAAGAAATCCCTTTATGGTCTCAAGCAAGCTCCTCGAGCTTGGTATGCCAAAATGGATAACGTTCTTTTAGAAAATGGCTTTTCTAGGTGTCATTTTGACAATACTGTCTACACCAAGAAAGTGGGAAAGTCTCTTATCATTCTTGTTCTTTATGTTGATGATCTTATCCTGACTGGGATCACCCTGACTGGTAGTGATCCCAACCTTATAAACCATGTGAAGTCTAGCCTTAAAAGGAAGTTTGAAATGACAGACTTAGGACACTTACATTATTTTTTTGGTCTTCAAGTCTTGCAATCCAAGGAAGGTATTTCCCTTTCCCAGTCCAAGTATGCCTGTGATATTCTATGCCATTTTCACATGGAAGACTGTAAGCGAGCCCCTTCTCCCTTTCAGTCTGGAGTCAAACTTTCAGTCACTTGTACTTATCCTGAAGTTGATGCTACCTTATACCGTCAACTTGTAGGAAAAATTTTGTATCTAACCCATACTCGTCCTGACCTTTCCTTGGTTTATGCAAAACCCATGTGAAAGTCATTGGAAAGCAGCTAAAAGAATACTTCGTTATGTTCGAGGTATAGTTCAGTTTGGGATTCATTACAGTGCCGAAGCATCTCCTCTATTGGTTGGTTTCACTGATTCCGATTGGGCTAGTGACCCTGATGATCGGAAGTCTACTGCAGGTTGTGTGTTCACTCTTGGTTCAGGACCTATTACATGGGCTTGCAAGAAACAAGGTGCCATTTCTCTTTCTTCAGCAGAAGCAGAGTATCGTGGTGCCATAGAAGCTAGTAAGGAAGCCTTGTGGCTTCGTCAGATCTTGTCAGAGTTTGGCTTTCAGCAGCAGCATCCGACTACACTTTGGTGTGATAATCAAAGTGCCATTCAACTATGCAAAGATCCAGTCCAACATCAGTGCAGCAAACACATTGAACTGCACATGCACTTCATCAAAAAGCTCATTCATGACCATGTTCTTGAAGTGCAATATTGTTCTACAGATGATCAAGTTGCAGACATCTTTACAAATGCTCTCACAGAGGTGAAGTTCACTAAACTTCGATTTATGGTTGGAATTCAGGAAGTTGTCACTAAGGGGGGATAGGTTCTAGTGCCTCCTTCCTTCTCCTATTGTGTCATATTTGTAAATCCTTCAATCCTATCCCAAGTTGTTCTTAAGGGGGGATGTTAGGATATTCTGACACATAGGAAATAGTTAAGTACAACTTGGTCTAGTATAGAGTTAGGTATAGAGTTAGGTAAAGTGTGTTTCTTTACTATGTACATTTTGTAACTTACAATCCAACGGTCATGATATGTAGTGATTCGACAGTTCATTCTCTCCTCGGTATTACCGACACTTGATCCGTGGCTTAACACCCGATTGGTCCATGATCTCTATTTAAAGAGCATGGAGGGTCATTTGTAGGTTAACCGTTCATGGGAGAAGCTTATGTAAATTTTCATTCTTTTATTAATAAATTGCCTAAAGTGGCCGCGTTGGCTCAGGCCGTGGATTGTTTCCATCTTTGAGGGTTTTAACCACGTCAAAAGTACTGGTGTATTGATCTGCAATTTGTTTGTGAGCGGTGTCCTTTGGTGTTCTGTCTGAGGAACTTACCTTGTAAATTCCTACAGATACTTGTGTTTTCTATGGTTACAACAACTGCTACAATATTGATATTGTCATAGAGTGACATTGCTTTACTGCCATGCTCTTGCTATTATGTGCCCACGACATTTGTTGTAGGCTAATCATTTCCTTCATGTGGCACTCTTCTGCAAGTGCGGAAAGGAAATATGAAGGGATATACCACTATAATTTTGCAAGGAATTAGTGCGATCAGGGTGTCTTGTGCCTTTAATGTATCAGTTGACTTGGTCATGGTTAACCCATTGATTTGGTCTTTAACGGTTATGTGTGAACACATTGATGATGTGTTTATCCGTTAGTGGATTGATTTGGTCTTAAAGCATTTTGATTTGGTCTAGAAAAAGTTGTGAAGATATTGATTATTGAGTTAGTGATAGTGGTGGCTTGATAGATTTTAATTAGTGTGTTGAACAAGTTAAATATGCCTCCTATGGATTGATTAAGAAGTTATATAGTGTGAGATGTGGATAGTGCACTTGGAGAGCAGATAAATTGTATGGAGTGTGATCTGTTTGTGGTTGTTGTGCACATCACAAGTAAGAAAAACAATGATCTACACCAAATAATATATTAGTGTGATGCCAAAAACAGAGAGTGTCTAAGACCCCTAAAAAATGAAGAAGCTTGTTGAGATCAGGAGTATAGAGTTATGTGTGACAAAGTGAAAGAATGTAGTGCACATTGCAAAGATGGAAAGCATTAATTTTAGTGTGTTGACTATCACCTGGGAAAGAGTTTGAAAGGTACCAATGCTCATGGAATGAAGCAGAGGTAGGGGAAATTTTAGGGGTGAAATTTCGCTAATTGGCTATTTCTTGGACATTTTCTGAAAATATATATATATTAAATACACCCATTTGGTTAAAATACTAATGTTTAGATAAATATTATTAAATGGATAATATTGCTAAAACTTATCAATTATAATAGTAAATTACATGTTTTTTATTAAATATTTTCCTACATTCTATATTTATGAATTTTCAAACGAGAATAGTCGCCTACAATACTATAAATAGGAATAATATTTGAATCCTTAAAAAATACCCTAAGCAAAGGATGTGCCAGAGTATGGATAAAGCTATTATGACGCAGCAATATTATTATGCATTGTAACATTGTTGTGGTTGCGGGGGTTTATTGATGAGTGCATTGTTGTAGCTTCTATGTATTGTCATGCATAGTTTGACTAATGTATGGTTTTGTAGTTTTTGTGCTGTAGATGTTGTATGGAGGGTGACAGAGTTTCAATATAGCTTAAGAATTTATATTTATTTCATTGTATTAGTCATAAAACTCATGTATTGATGCAACCTAGAATATGTATGCTAGAGTTTGTATGTTAGTGAGTGCTTGCTAGGGTAATGAGATAATCTTATGTAGTGATTGTATGAGAATATTCAGAGAAAGTTATTGTATTGTACAGAGATATTTGTCTTGTAGAGGTTTTGAGACAATTGATATTGTATTGTTGATGAGCATAGAGTTTTAGCTAGTGTACTATGAAAATTGTGAAATGAGACTCACATTTTTTTTGTGCAAAGGATCGTGGGCCCTAGTTTGAAAATGGACGAAATGTGGTCATGAGATTTCGAAGGTTGGGGCCTTTAGTGGGTGATTAGTGGTTGGTTGAATCATGGGGTGGTGGCTTCCTTCGGATTGTGGCCTAGAAAATTTGGGAGTGGTGGGTTCCCCTAGGTGGTGGCTTGGGAAACTATTGGGAGTGGTGGCTTCTAGCAGGTAGTGTCTTGTAGCAAGTGGTGGTCTAGGAAACTATTGGGAGTGGTGGCTTCGAACAATAAGCGGCCTGTAAAGTTAAGGGAGTTGTGGATTCCATCAGGTAGTGGTTTGGAGTGAGTGGTTGCTCGCATGCATCGCAAGTTGGGGCTTGCACACTAGTGGTGACCAGTGCGTGATTTAAGAGAATAATTTTAATACTAATAATAAGTAGACAGAGAAACGTAGATGGTGGATTTTATCCTGGAAGGGTTTCTACCTTATATCCTATTTGATTTTTATTGTTTGCTTCTCTCATGTTTATGTGTGTTGATGTTTATATTATTCTCATGGTTTAACTGTTGTTTATTATATTTGGTGCTGCTAATCAATGATTCAATTAATTATGAAAGAAACTGGAAAATAATTTAATTAATTGATCCATTAGTACAATGTTGATTCACCTCCCTTCTCAATATTTTAAAGCTGCCAACATCTTCTTCATCATGATCACATGGTTATCACATTTTCCATGGATAATGGGGGTTAGCATGACATCCTCTTGAATTATGTTATGAGTGGAATAATTTTGCATGTGAATTATGGTTGAGGTGATTTTTATGTTGTTGGAAAGGTATTTGGGTGTAGAATAGTGCAGAAAGGTGTGGCACTTGAGTGGAAATTTTTTACCCCCTAAAAATTTCATTTGATGCCTAAAATTGCTCCTGAAAGGTTTCAGACCCCAATTTCGGAAATTGGGTCCCACTAATAAAATGCTCCTATGAGTTGATTCCTCCACTTTTTCCACTTTAGCTTTGTTTTCATCTTCTCCCACAACATAGTCCATAATGCATCGAGAAATATTGTGTCCTTGTTTGAAATGATGCTCCTGAATATTCCAAAGTTCACCTAGACTTGTCTAGAGAACAAGTTTGTTGCTTCTTACCACCTATGGTGTTTTCACAAGGCATTAGAGCACATATCTTGATGAATTTGTCAACTACCATGAATAGGTAGTCATGTCCCTTCATGTGTTTTGGTAAAACACCCGCAAAATCCATGGAAATACTTTCCCAAGGACTAGTAGGTACAAGATAGGGATAATATAGACTTTGTTTCTAGTTACTAGGTGTTGTCTTAGTGGGTCCTGTCCCAAGTTCAAAGTTAAGTTTTCCAAAAAAATCCCTACACTACTGGCCCTTTTGGCATTAACCCATGAAGCTCGAAATGAAATCTCACCCGAAGCAGTATGGGGGGATGCTGGAACCAAGTTTCGCACCTAGAGATTAGTGTAATGTCATTTTGTGCCCTAAACCTGCGTTGGTACAGATCGATAAGCCCTTAAGGCTTATCGATATAAATTCCCTTTATCAACCTATGACCTTTTCGAAGGTCTACGACTGTCTTTCGCAGACCCTAAACAGGTGAATCAACTAGTTGCGCACCTCTGTAATTACCCTTAGTTCTATATTTACCCATATCAGCTTAAGTGTTTGATAACATTAACATGCAAGAAGATATTATTCCTATAAACAGTTATTATTACTTGTGTTTGTATGACCATATAAATCATGTAAAATCACACATCAATACAATATTAATTCATAAACCCATCATTCATCATAACATAATAGCGTGTTCATTCATAACAAAACTAGATAGATAAAACATAGATATTTCCAGAATAATCTCTTTATTGATACTTCAGTTCTTCTTACAGACTCAAGACTTCCCTGTGCACTCAGTTGCAGACTCTACTCTAGTCCTCTGTGCACACAGCTGCAGAGCCTCTCTTCTACTCTAAGACTTCTTTTCTCTTACTCCTAATGACCCATTAAATTCATCTTCATCATTATCATGAAGTTATGAACTGCCTTAGACTCTCTAAGACTCTCCTTTTTAAACAATCCCATGGTCTGCGGACCATGGGTATATCTACTAGAGCCAACACAACTTACATAAAATAAGGGTAAAACCCCTTATGACACTTTACTATCTACGTGCTCCGCGACCACAGCTTGCAGATACTTTACACATTACATAACAAAATCTTGGGCATTATGCCCCAAAACTTGGGCTTTTTCCCCAAAATTGGCCCTAGGGGACCCTGTCCTAATAGTCCCCCAACACAAATATCGTGACTTGCCCCCAAGTCACTCTACTAGTGTGGAGATCTTACTGCGGAGACCTCCCAGCTCTACCTATGCCACTGCTACCTCAGCTGTGCTCTACGTGGCTGCCTGTTTGATCTACTCCACTAGTTTCTTTATTGTTGGGCCTGCATTGTCTTCCTTTATCTTCTATTGTGTTCTATATAGGCTTGCCAGCTTCTCCTTAATGGTGGAAGAGATAACATAGGCCTCGTCCAGCCAAGACCCCAATCTGGCCTTAAGGAACGCCTCTTTCCTTTGTGCTACCTCCACCCGTTCAAGAAACTGCTTTGCCTCATGAAGCTTGGCCAGTCACTGCGATATAGAGACGGTGTACGCCGTCGCTCTTGCTTCATCATACTGTTGCTGTAATTCACGAACTTTCGTATTAAACCTCTGTAGGTTAGGATCTTCCTAGAGCAGCGGGACTACCTCCATGGACTACTCAAAGAGCGCAGTGCAATCTGCCACCATGACATCTACTGCGGTGTCTCCATCCTTTACAACTGCCTTGCGTTGTTCTCTTAACTCTGGTGGAGTTGAAGACTGTGAATTCAACTCAAGCTCTGTTATCTTCAAGTTTAATTCAAACTGAATCTTGACCACTTTTGTTTTTTTTTTTGCACACGCCTGCATCCAATTTCCTGATCTTGGCATCCATCGACGCTTCCTCTGGGATATGCAGTTCAGGGACTGTCCTGCATGCCTCAGCCATCATGGATGCAGTCTTCTCGTTCTGTTCCTACACTTTCTTCCATGCTTCTAGCATTGTTATCTTCTCAACGAAAATTTGTTCATTCTTAACCTTATATTCACTGATCATGCTCAACACGCGCTGCTCTCAGGCCTTAAGTTCTGTGATCACACATGCTTGTAATGTGTGAAGGAACTCATTGGGGAGCATGGCCATGTTGAGGCCCACATTCTTCAAAGTGCTGACAATTACCTTGCCAGTGGCTGCCTCCGCGTTGAAAGCGCCATTGGGCAGTGCGACTGCTCAGATATCCATTGTCCGAAGCAACTCTTCTACTTGAGTGGTCCCCTATTCTAAACTGGTGGATGCCACACTGCTCTGTCCTGCACCGGCTTGAAGTCTAGTTGTTTTGATCTACAGCTTGCATAGACTTGACTGTATGGCGACCAATGCTTGCTTCTATTGCTTCTCAAACTGTTGCAATAGTTCTATTGTTATGTCCTACACCTTATCTCCAATATCATCCAAGTCACCCTTTATCAGGATAATTGGATATAGTGATGACTTAGAGGACTTTTTCTTCTTGTGCGGTCCTTCCTTCTCTTGCTCCCTATACCGCTTCACCTAGAAGGGAGTACTTTCCTGCTGATCTCCACCACCCTGATCTGACCACTCATCTTCCTCTGTTTGGGGTGAAGGAGATTTCTGACTTCTGTCAGAGCCGTGCTCCTCCTGTTCTGCTTGTTATTTTGTGACACGCTCTGCTTCTGCTCGGGCCTTCTCCTTAGTCTCCTTCTTCCTTTTCTCATCCAACTTCTGAACCTTCCATCTAGCTGCTTGCTTTTTCTGCTTGTCCATGGACTTGCTAGCCCCAGCGGCCTCATCGGATGGAATGTGCCAGTTTGTTGGCCAATGCTTGATGACTTCTCTAATCGTGTCATCTGTGCACATGTAGGGTAAGTCAAACAATATCTAGTCCAGGTCCTTGTGTGCCTGGATGTAAATATGGTGGAAGTTCGCCTTGAACTCCACGTACCCCAACAACTGCTCAAACACGGCTGGTGACAACCATACTTTCGGTTGATGGCCACATGAATGCTTGCCTCCATCAGTACCCAAAAGATTTTTCTTTCTTGAACCCGAACAACATCCTTTATGGCCCATAGAGAAGCAAACTTGGCTGCTTTTGATAAATCTATCTCGACTGGAGGAAATTGGCTATCCTCCAACAACTCCCACATGACCAGCACAATCAAGAGTAATAGCCATGAATAATGAAAGGTCTTAATTAGGTCTTGTGCCTCTCTGTAGTTTGTGAGGAACTCACTGCACAAGTAGCACGCCTAGTTAAACTGTACACCCTCCACGTAATGAGTTGCCAAAGAGACCACTGGTGTCAACACCTCATCCACACAAAACTTTCTTATCACTTTACCAACCAAAATTTGAGTAGCCACCTTCACCGCGGGGTCAGTAATGTTGGTAATGGAATACCCGTGCGACTTTTTTGACAAGCTTAAACTTGTCCTTGATTTTCTCAGTGAGGTCGCGCTTGCTCGTCTTTCTGCCAAACACCCTGGTAGGATTTAGTCCTAACTGAGGCAATAATGTGATCTAATGGATCAACGTATCAGTTATTGGTATCGGATCACTCAACCACATGCACCTATCATGCACTAGGCACAACAATTGCTTAATGACATTCAAATTGATCAGAGCGCGGTGGTAGTGAGGCACCCACAGTAGGTTCAACAACCACCAAATCTAGCATTGTGACACTAGACTCCTTGTAGAACACGCTCCTCATGAAGGTGTCTATCACCCGGTGGGGGAACCTCTCGAGGTTTGCCAAATCCCAATCTTCTAGCTTTAGATGTGTGATCCGCGCCAAGCGCGGACCTTCAAAGGGTAGGTTCTCAAGTAACAGGGGTGTCATCTAGGTCCTTCAGTACTTTTACTTTCCCTTGGCGTGGATGGATATACTCTGGCAGCTTTGAAATAGGGTCTACCCCCTCAATATCTATGTCTTCCACGTCCTCTTCTACTTCCATGTCTACCACCTTCCCCTTCTCCTTCACGCTTGGATTTTCTTTCCATTGCACCTGTTTAGCTGCATGTTTCCTCGGTGACTCGCACACCAGCATTGACTTCTTCTTCTTATCCTTCTTCGGCTTTGGGGACCTCCCTTGTCAGCATAGGCATCGGCCTAGGTGACCTTAATGCCATAGGCACGGTTGTTAGAACCTCCATGCTCACAACTTCAGGGGCAGCTCCTTCAGACGCAATAGTCTCTCCAATGCTTACAGTTTCTGCGGGACCTAGTCCTAGCATGATGTCACAGATAGGCTTCTTGTTTGACTCAGAATACTGAGTGAAGACGGGGCTTGCAACAAAATCCTCAAATAATTCACGGTTCATGCACAACAGACAGCACAACGAAATTCTTAGAATGAAAAGTGTTTCTTGCTGGATGGCCACTTGTAATTTATAGGCGAATTTGAATTCAAATTCGATCACTTCCCCCAAATCCCATCCATAAATGCGATATTGGCAGCAAATTTCCAAAGATTTCACACTTGATTTCAGCCTTAAATGCCTTAAATTTTGGTCACTTACTCCTCCTAACCGTCTTCTAGTAGTCTAATCATGAATAGTGATGATAACAATCACTTTTTGGCTATGCTACGCGGTCTCCACCCCTATAACGCAACTCCCTTTGCGCTTCTTTTGGTACTGTTAGATCCTCATGTTTCGCGCAGAGACCTAGTCGCACAGCTCTAGAACCCGAGCAGTGTAGTTTATAGTCCAGTGCCTCCTTGTAGCTGCTTGGAGGGATAAGACTGTGTTACCATCATGTATTCATTGGGCCAGATCCTCGGTGTATGGCTTCAATCAGCTGCTATTTACCTTTCCTGGAAATGGATCTCCATCCAATTTCACAAGCTGAACTGCTCAACCATCGGTAATCTCCTTGATCACATACGGCCCCAGCCAATGCATCTGGAATTTTCCTAGAAATTTATCAAACTTGCTGTCATATAATAAAACTAAATCATTTACCTTGAAGGTACACAGTTTGATGTGCCGATCGTGCCATGTGTTTTCCTGTTCCTTCTAAACCTCCTAATGGAATCCAGCTAGAAATCTGTCTTCCTCAAGCTCTGTCAGTTGCATGAGCTGCTCTTCTAAGGCTTTGCAGTTCACCATCCCGGTGAATGCTACTGTGCATAGACTAGGCACAATATACTCCATAGGCATCACAATCTCTACGCCATAGACCAATCTAAATGGTGTCTGACCCGTAAGATTCTTACAAGTAGTTCTATAGGCCCATAACACAGCTGGTACACGCATGTCCCAATCATTCCTTTACACATTGCAAACCTTTGTTAGCATGTTCTCTAATATATTATTAAACACTTCAACCATCCCATTGGCTTGAGAATGATATGGCGTACTCTTCTAATGATAAACTTGGAACTCCTCTGTTAGTGCGTTGATCGTTTCATTAAGGAAATGCATACTGCGATCTCTCATTAAAATCTTCGGGCAACCAAACCTGGTCAACACATATTCAAACATAAATTTTGTTGTTGTTGCCCCGGTATAGTCCTTCACGAGCTGCGGCTTCGCCCATATGGTCAAATACTAGGTCGTGGTGATGATGTACCGCGCACCCATCTTCTTTCCTGGAGGCTGAATCGGCCCTACAAAATAAATTGCCCATTTCTCGAATGGCTGCAATGATATGTACGGATTCAAAGGCAATTCATCCCTCCGTGATGGCCTATCGATTCTCTGACATGCATCACATGCCCTACAATATGTTTTGGAATCCTTATGCAAGGTTGGCCACTACAACCCAGAGCATAAAATCTTCTCCGTTGTTTCTTTTCTTGCATAATGGCCTCCCGTAGCTCCTCCATGAGCTTCAGCTAGGATACTACTTCATTCAAAATCAGGCACATAGTGTCGCAGTATCTCATCTAATCCCATTTGTTGGCTGCGAGGAGCCTGACCCAGGTTCAGCGGTAGTTAGCCAAACAAATCCCTACACTACTGGCCTTTTCGGCATTAGCCTGCAGAGTGCAGATCGAAGTCTCACCCAAAGCAGTATGGGGGCATGCTGGAACCAAGTTTCTGCACCCTGAGACGGTCATGATGTCAGTTTATACCCCCTGTTCTTGCTTTCATGCAGGTCGCTAAGCTCTCAAGCTCTGCCAGTCTAGCCCTTTACTCGGCCCTTCAGTACCTCCATGAAAGAGTATGATTTACCTTTACGCAGACCTAGCTTGCGGTCCAGGTACTTTCGCATTGCTATAACAGCATATTGCACCAGTTCCCAAGTTATCTTAAGTGTTTTGCTTAACTTACTAAACTTTCACAGTTAGCACTGTGTAAATAGATATTCTTACTTGCATTCAATTAACCAACATAATTACATACATTTGCACATCACATAAGCGTTGTAAATGGAATCCATACACAATATCACAAGATGTATTTAACAGGAAATAAATACACATGAATTGTGGAATACTTCTCTTTATTGATATCTTCAGATTATTATAGACTCTATCCACCCTATGCACACAGTTGCATGGGTCCGCGCACTCAGCTATGACCTTCTACCCTAGGCCTCTGCACACTCAGCTGCAGAGCCTCTACCTACGCTAAGACCTGAAAAACTTAGAATTCACTATCAAGACCCTTCAATCCATTCTTTGCTAAAGACTTCTTAACTACTTAGAGCTTACTTAGCTCTTTTCATACAATCTCATGGTCCGCGGACCATGGGTGGATCTTTACAACCAAATATTCACTTTACAAAATAAGGGAGGACAACCCTTTATGACTCATTACACCTTCGCGCTCTGTGACCACAAAATATGGAGACTTTACAACTTTATTACAAAACTTGACTCAAAACATGGTCTTTTAGCCTCAAAAATGTCCTTGGGGGATCCCGTTCCCAACAGGCCCCCAACACAAACATCGTGACTCGCCCTCAAGTCACTCGGTAGGCACGAAGAGTTTAGTGTGAAGACCTCCCAGCTCAACCTATATGGCCACAACCTCGACAGTGCATTGTGCGGCCACCTGCTTCTCTTCTTCAACCATTTGCTCGGTTACTGCTCTTGAGCTGTCAGACTGAAGCTTTTGTTGAGTTGCTTGCAGAGTTGCAAGCTTTCCTTCAATAGAGGTCATAATCGCATAAGCCTCATCCAACCAGGACTTTAGTCACACCTTCAAAACTACCTCATGTTGTGCTGCATCTACCTATTCTTTCAACTTCTTGGCCTCCTGCAGCTTTACCAGTCTCTGTGTGAGCGTGACAGTTCGCACTATGCCTTTGATCTCAACATAACGCTGTTGTAGTTCTCGCACTTCTATCTCCAGCTTCTCTACAATAGGGTCCTCCTTCAAGCTTGTCAGGACCTCGAACGACTGTTCAAAAAGTTGTGTGCAGTTTGCTACTAAACTATCGACTGCCACTATTGCTTCTGTGATAGTGGTTGCACGCTACTCCTTTACTTTTGGTAGTGTTGAGGGCTAGGCCTTCAACTATAGTTCGGTGATATGTAGGTTCAACTCTTGCTAAACCCTAGCCATCTATGTGCGACCGTTGTGCACCCCTGTAGTCAGCTTGCGGACGTGCACCTCTACCGGTTCTTCCTCTGGAATGGCTAACTCTGGGACCATTTAGCATGCTTCCTACATGACCTGAATTATATGCTTGTTCTGGTCGGTTATCTTGATCACGCTAGTGATGGCAATGTCTCTCTGTAGGGCCATCTATTCATTATTAATTCTCTGATCGTTGATCACCTATAGGGCGCGGTCCTTGCAGTCCCTCAACTCCGTGATTACTCCATCTTGCAATAGGTGTAGCACCTCACTAGGGAGTGCTGCCAGATTCAACCCTACTCCCTTGAGGGTGCTGATAGTGGGCCTATTAGCTTCATTCTCCGTGGTCAGTGCTCCATCGGGGAACACTATCACACTGGAGACCTTTGCACCTAACATCTTGGTAGCTTCTGAAGTGCCGATAGAAAGGCTGGTGGACACCGTGCCAGCCTATGACGCGCGGGTCTGCAGCTCTTGCAGATCGGTCTGGATGGCCCCCAATATTATTTTTTGCTACAGCTCAAACTATTGTAGGGCCTCTGTGGTGACATCCTCCACCGTGTCTCCAATGTCATGCAAGTCGCCCTTTGTGAGGGTGATTGGGTCCAACGATATCTTAGTGGCCTTGGATTTCTTCCTCGACCCTCCTTTCTCTTGCTCCCTTGGACGCTTGATGCGGGCGGACATCTCCTGCAGGCCCGTGTCATGCTACTTTGTCTGCTCATCCATCTCTTCCTCTGTCTTAGGCGAAGGTGACCTCGCGCCTTTGTGAGAGCCCCACTTTATTCCACCTATTTGCTTCTCTGTCTGCTGAGTGGCATCGTGCTCTCCCTGGGCCTTGTCAGCAACCTCCTTCTTTCTCTTGTCGGCTAGCTGTGTCATTTTGAGCTTGGCCTCCTCCTTCTTGCATTGCGTGGTGGACTTGCTCTCTCCCACTGCCAAGTCTGTTGTAGTACGCCATTCTACCAGCCAACGATCAAGTATTGCATCAATGGCATCATTCGTTGCTAGGTAACGCAAGTCGTACCATGTTTGCGCAGGGTCCTTCCGTGCCCGGATGGACACATGGTGAAAATCTACCTTAAACTCCACGTAGCCTTGTAGGTTGGAAAACACCATTGGCAACAACTGTGATTTGCGATTGATGGCCATGCGGATGTTCATCTCCATCGAGATCCAGAAGATCTTGTTATCTTTGATGCATTGCACATCCTTGGTCACCCACAGCGAAGCGTACTTCGCTGCTTCTGGTAGGTCTCACGTGACCGAGGGGCATTTACTGTCCTCTAGTAGCTCCCATGCTACTAGCACAATAGACAGCAAGAGCCACACATAATGAAATGTCTTGTTGAGCTCCTGTGCCTCACGGTAGTTCACAAGGAGCACAACGCAGAGATAGTGCACCCAATTGAACTGGATTCCTTCGGCGCACTGTGTTACTAATGAGATGACAGGTGTGGGCACCTCATCAGTACGACACTTCCGCATCACCTTCCCAGCCAAAATCTGCATGGCCACATTTACTGCAGGGTAACTAATACTAGAGATGGCATAGCTCCGCGGCTTCTTCACAAGCTTAAATTTTTCCTTCATGGCCTCCGTGAGGGCCTACTCCCCACTCTTTCCGCCAAATATCATGGCCGGATTTTCTCCTATGTAGGGCAACTGCGTGACCCTATGGATCAATCTGTCGGTGATGGGTATTGGCTCCTCCAGCCACAGACACCCATCATACACCAAGCATAGCAGCTGCTTGATGACCAAGATTGTAATTGGGGTGCAGTTGTAGTGTGACACCCATAGCAAGTTGAGCATACCTGCCTTGTCTACTCCTCTGAGCCACTTTTGTGGCTCCAATGTGGTCATCCTGGTGGTTGTGTCAATAATGTGGCGCATTAGATGCTCAGTTGCCAAGTTCAAGAACTTCTCATGGTCAGCTAGGTCCCGTCTTTGAGCTTTAAGAGAGGAACCTACCCCAAGCATGATCCTTTGAAGGCAATCTCATCCGACAGAAGTGGAGTTTGCAAGGGGACCTTGCTCTCATTGATATCTTTTGGCACATTATTCTTGCCCTTGCATGGAGGGATGGACTCAGGCAACCAAGTGGTAGGGTCAACACCCTGGGTTTCAACTTCCTCCACATCTATCCCCAAGTCCTGGTCATCCATCGAGATGTCTTTTATTTTCTCCTCCTCCGGCTCTAGATTGATGGCTTTGCCTTTCTCCTGTGCGGTGGGCTTGTCCTTCGGTCAATTTCTTCTCGGCAATGCATGCACTGATGTTGTTGACTACTTGCCCTTTTTATCCTTCGCACTCTCCTTGGTTGGGGTTGTCTTTGGTCTCGGTGTCTGTGGTGATTTGGGGACTTTCGCTAATACTTTGGAAAACTCTGGAGCAACTTCTTCGGCCTCCCTAACCACTTCCGGCATATCCTCCTTGGTTGTCACTACTTCGATGTCCATAGTTGTTGCAGGTATCGACATGACGCTATTCAATAGTTCTCGTGTCATCTTTGGTAATTTCTCAAACGTCGAACTCGCTATCAGAGCTTCGAAGAATTCTCAGTTCATGTGCACCTGAGAGCTCAACAACTCAATTCTCAAAATGCCAAGTGTTTTTCGCTGGGTAGCCACTTGTAATTTATAGGGTATTTTGAATTCAAATCCGACCGTTCCCCCCACATTCACTTCATTAATGCCAGATTAGTGGCATATTTTCAAAGATCTGACCCATAAATTCTGTCTTAGATGTTGACCACCCACTCAATTTGGCTGCATTTATACTGTTAAATCATGAACAATGACTTTAATGGTCACTTTCTGGCCGACCTGCGCGATTTCTCCTTGGGTAGCACAGCTTTCACGCCGTCACAAACCCTGTGACACTTCCTTGCTTCCCATAATCCTCCAATCACACAGCTCCTCAACCTGGGTAGTGTAGTTTATAGTCCCATGCCTCCTTTCAGCTACCTGGAGTGCTAAGACTATGCTACCCTCATATAGTCACATGGATGGACCACCGATGTATGGCTTCAATCTGCTATCATTCACCTTTCCTGGGAAGGGATCTCCATTCAATTTAACCAATTGAACTGCTCCACTGTTGGTAATTTCCTTAATTACATAGGGTCCTAACTAGTGCATTTTGAACTTCCCTGGAAATTTATCAAACTTATTGTCATATAACAAAACTAGGTCATTTACCTTAAAGGTGCGCAACTTAATGTGCCAATCATGCCATGATTTTTTGTGTTTCTTTTGGACCTGTTGGTGAAATCCAGCCAGAAATCTCTCTTCCTTAAGCTCAGCCATCTGTGCGAGCCTTTCTTCCAGTGCTTTGTGATCCATCATACCCGTGAGTGCCGTTATGCGCAGACTAGGCACAATGTATTCCATGGGCATCACTGCTTCAACGCAATATACAAGCCTAAAGGGTGTCTGTAAAGTCAACTTCTTTCATGTTGTCTGATAGGTCCATAGTACTGCGGGTATGCGTAGGTCCCAATCACTTCGCTAAGTGTTGCAAACCTTGGTCAGCGTGGTTTCCAGCACCTTATTCAATGCTTCCACTATCCCATTAGCCTGCAGGTGATAAGACATGCTCTTTTGGTGATATACCTAGAATTCCTCCATCAGTGCGTTGATCGTCTCATTTAGAAAGTGTGTACCACGAACAATCATCAAAATATTTGGACACCAAATCGTGTGAGTACATACTCAAAGAGGAACTTCACAGCAGTCGCGCCTGTGCAATCCTTCACAGGTTGTGCCTATGCCCATTGAGTCATATACTTAGTCGCGGTGATAATGTACCATGCTCTTGTCTTCTTCAGTTGGGGCTGAATAGGTCCCACAAAATCTGTCGCCCATTTCTCAAAGGGTTGTAATGTCATTTGTAGATTCAGAGGTAGCTCATCCCTCCACGATGGCCTGCCCATCCTTTGACATACATAAAACACCTTGCAGTAAGATTTTGAATCTTGATGGAGGGTTGGCCACCACAACCCTACGTGTAGAATCTTCTGTGTGGTTGCTCTTCTTGCATAATGACCTCCCGCGATGCCCCCATGAGCTTCCACGAGGATACACATCATCGCAATATTTCATCAGACCCCATTTTGTACAGATGCCCAGCAATGACAGAAAAGTTTGTCGTGCGCACCACTAACTCCTTATGCTGGACAGTGTATCCTTCCGGGGTAGTTCTAGGATTTAGGAAGTGTATGATATCTTCAAAATGACCATCTGTGATGCATACTGGAAATAGATGCACGTCAGGCAATCCCTCCTCC
This sequence comes from Pinus tabuliformis, assembly GCA_031772625.1. Classification (NCBI taxonomy): domain Eukaryota; kingdom Viridiplantae; phylum Streptophyta; class Pinopsida; order Pinales; family Pinaceae; genus Pinus; species Pinus tabuliformis. Next base: position 2,009,271,765 of record CM062819.1, on the reverse strand, counting down.
AAATTAGTGGGCTCTTCCCCTGTTTCGATGTGAAGCAGATGGTCTAGTCCCACGTTCATGCGTCTAGGCTTCACAATGACTTCAAAATCATACTCCTGGAATAAAAACAACCACCTTCAAATTATCCCCCCCAACATAGGCGTATTGACCAGATATTTCAGTGTGGAATGATCCATGTACATCTTAAAATTTCCACCCAACAAATAGTGTCTAAACTTCTAGAGTGCAGATACGATGGCTAACCCCTCGTGCTTGGTGGTGGAATAGTTCTTCTCAGCCTTGGATAACCTTCTGCTTGCGAACGCTATAGGATGATCCAACTCTCCTCTACCAGCCTATGTTAGCACTGCTCCCAGTGCTATACATGACACATCGACATGTACATGAAACTCCTTCTTCCAATCCCGGAGGACTAAAATCAGTGCGGTGACCATCTTTTCCTTCAATAGATCCAAGTTTTTCTTACAATCCTCATTCCAACAGAATGTGACATCCTTTTTCAACAACTTCTCCATAGGCGTGGTGATTTGGGCACAGCCCTTGATAAACTTCCTGTAATACCCAGTATGTCCTAACATTGCGCGTAATTGTTTTACACTTCTTTGCTCTTCCAAGTTAAGTATCATTGCGATCTTCGTGGGAATCTACCATTAGTCCCTAACTACAAACCACATGGCCCAACAGAGTCCCAAAAGGAAGACAAAACAAGCATTTCTTCAGATTGAGCATGATCTGGTAACTTCGACAAGTATCTAGCATGGCATTTTACCAGCCCAAACATAGTCTAGTCATCAAAGTACACCTCCATAAACTTATCAATAAATTCCTTGAACACAACAATGATTATGCGTGAAAAAATTGCAGGTGCATTCTTCAATTCAAAAGGCATTACAATGTACTGAAAACAACCCCACTCAGTCGCGAAGGTCATCTTACTTTTATCCTCGGGCGTGATTTTGATCTGATGGTACCCAGAGAACCCCTTAGTGAAGGAATATGCTTCTTGATCACCTACATTATCCAACACCTCCTGACTAAACGGAGTTGGGAAAGGATCATGTACGCAAGCATCATTCAACTTCTTGAGATCTACACATATCCTTATTTCATCCTTCTACTTATTTTCCTATACCACCATTTGGCTTACCCAATCAGATTATTCTATGGGCTCAATGATGCCTACCACGAGAATCTTGTCTAGCTCTAAGTGGACCTTCTCCTTCTACTTCGGATTAAGATGATAAGGTCTTTGCTTAACCGGCTTCACGTAAGGTTTTAACATTATATTCATAATGCCCAGTTCTCCTATTATCCATTTTAGCTTTGTAAACTTGGTAGGGAACAAGTCCTGGTATTCGTGGAGAAATTTAGCGACCTTATCCACCATCGCGTCATCCCAGTAATCTCCAATCTTCGCGAATTTGGGTTCTGCCTTCGTACCAATATTTACCTATTTCATTTTCAGTGGCGTGGTTATATCAGGATTCTCAATCTGCGGTCCCTCAACCTCGTGGTGACCCTTTGTTTTAGGGATGCTAATATTTCGTGGATCCTCATATTCTTCTTCACTGGTCACATTATGGCATTCCAGCGCATGACTCAGCTGAGTAGTCCAATTGGGTTGAATCAGATCCAATGGTTCCTGCGATATCCTAAAGATTGCTGCTCCTCTTGTAGCGTTTCGCCAATACAGTCAAACCCATCTTCGAAGCTAAACATCATTATGGATCCTCCGTACAAAATATCCCCTTCACCTGTACCATGGCAGAGCTCTATTTCCAAGTACCATCTCATCATGATGACATCCAAGGTATGATAGAACAAGTGCACCCATTCCGGTTGGGGCTTCGCTCCATAAGCTTGAGCCCATTTGGCCAAGTGTGTGTGTCGATCATCCTTCCCGTCATATTTTTTTGTTATTCGTACCTTTGGCTTCCCAAATATGTCCTCATCATCCTCCTACACTCGTGCCAATCATCAAAGTGACCCTTGTGCATACCCCACCATCTTGTGGGCATGGCATGCAGTGCCGATTCCAAAGCCTAGAAGTGACACTTTTTTGGTACTTCCCTCTCAAATGCATCTAAAAATACATATAAATCATTCAAGCCATCATAAGTGGGCAGATTTCTTATTCTAACGACACGCAACATAGCGACCAAGTCATGATGTTATAGCTCAGTGTGGTTACTTCATGCAAGTGATTTTGTTAGCACTCTAATTCTTCATCAGAGTCCAAGGTGAAGGAACTCTCGCTATCCCATGTAATTCGTCTATCTGCTGTCGGATTCACCCAATCTTGGTCTCGCAATGTTATCTTATATATATTCCAAATCGTCATCGCTCTCATAATCGTAGACCAGTTTAGTCTAACGTGATCCTTCAACAGGATCTAGGGGTACTATTACGTGGAGCAATTTCTTCTCAAATATCATCTTTCGCTTCTTTAGGTTGATTAACCCATTCATATCAATAGCCCAATAAATGCCAAGGAGGGGGGTTGCTATCATCCACAATTTCTATTACTTCAAAGTCATCCAATGCACTCACGCCTTCAATATATACAGTCACCCCTTGTAGCCGCCCCATGGGGATGATCTTTTGTTGATTTTCCATCCTTAATTGAATCGAGACCACTGCAGCATGGGTCTTCCCTTCCGGTCCCAAGTCTTCTTTGGTAGGACATTTGCATCTGACCGTAGATCCAAAATAACCTGATCCATATCATATTCTCCTATCTGCACGGTCAGTGTCATTTCTCATCCTATCCTTTCTTTATGGTTACCAATCTTTCGTACCACAAACAGTTCACCTTGAGTGTTTCTGGCACATCTATTTATAAGCTCCTATAATCCTTTCATAACCTTGCTATTGCGCAACAGCTTCATGCAGGTTTCTAGAAAGGTTGTAAGCATAGCATTATCTATCTCCTGATCAAGCTTATCCTTGTTCCCTGAGGTGGAGGCCTCAGCGAAGCTCTTCTTTGCTTCCATGAACGTTTCGCGTGCGTGCTCCAAATTAGATTCAACCTCCTTCACCGGAGCTTTACGAGCCCATGCGCTGTCTTTGGATTGTTTCCCCTTATCATCTCCTATTGCAATTCCACTTTGGAGCACTATATTTACATTCAGATCCTCTTCGTGAGGCTCAAACCTCATCATCTGCAGATTCTGAGTTGGCTAATGTGGTAGCACACCTTTGTCGCGTATCCTTGCTATCAGCGTAGGACAGTCCTCTGTTCCATGATCAAATAGAGTGCAATATTTGCACAATGGATGTGTTGGGTTAGTGCAATCATGGGCATAGTGTCTTGGTCCTTCGCAATTGTAGCAGATTATCTGTCTCGGACCTCTGCCAGGTCCTCTGCTACCTCAGCCTCGTTCGCACCCCTAAAAGCCTGTTCGTGCCATCCCTGCACTCTGATCAGGGGGCTGCGTTTCTACTTGAACCCTTTAGGTGGGTTTTCTATCCATCATCAATTCATAGCTTCTGTAGTCGCGCTCATCATGCCCTACCAACCTACAAAAGTTGCATAACAATTGTTGTGGTGTTTGTACAAACTTTTGTAGCAAATGAAATTTATCCGTCGCATGTTTTCCTGCTACTTGACATATAGCACACCACAATGCAGGCCCCACACTTGGTCCTGCTTGAATTTCCGGCCTCAAAGGCATCGGTCCTCTTCCTGCAATATAGTTCGCAAAGATCGAGCAATGGTCTTTGTCATGCCCTTGACTTTTACATTTCAGGCACCATACCTCTTCGCGCACCTCTAGTCGAACTGTTCCATCCTGCTTCAAACTTTGCATCTCAAGGAAAATATTTTACAACTACACATGGATTTGTGGAACCCCCAAATTTAGATCTTGCATCAGTGTTTCATGCAGTCTCATTGAATCTCCAAGGCCTCTGCCTGAGTTGTAATATTCTATTATGACAACGCAACCCTTAGGTGTGGCAGGAGAAAAGCCACGAACTACTCGCAGTGTTGTCCATCTGTTAAGTTCATATTAGCTTCATGGATTTTACATTTCAACCTATGATCCAATTCCCAAGGTTTCTCGCCTGATTTCATCACGTTTTGCTTGAAACCCATAATCAACTGTGCTTCGGATTTAGGCCTACTGAATTCTTTATTCAGCGTGGTATGGATGTCTGCCACTCTAGCATTTAGGTTATCATCAGAGTACTTAATGTACCAAGTTAGCATGCGATCCTACAGAGCACTAACCAGTGTTGCCTTCTTCATGTGATCATATGTAACGCTCTGAGCTTCCCACACAGCTTTCACAACGAACCAAACTAGTTCGGGTCTTCATTTCCCAAGCCTTTAAACAGAGGCATCTTTACTGAATTTGCCATGTTGGACTACGGTGGAGGTGGTGGTGGTATGGGCGAAGTCACAGGTGATGGTGGTGAAGTCAGAGGTGGTGTGGGTCTAGGTGGCAGTTGTGGGAATCCTTGTCTTATCAACTGAATTTCACTTTGCAGAGAAGCCTATGCTACTCCCTCTTCGTCACCTAATGGAGCTGAAATCAATGGACTATATTCAGGACCCTTCCTTCCTTCGTTCCTGCCACTTGGCATAGCTCCAAACATTAAGGTAGCTGCATAACCTGTTTTTTTCACAATAACATCTTAATCCAGGTATTTAAAGACTTCAAGTACTTACCTCGCAGACCCTTGAAAAAGTGCCACTCCACCTCGCTGTAGCTAACTGAGGTATCAACCGCGAATTCAATCACAAATCCTACTATGATGCGATTGAGCCAATGATTGACAGCGCGGGCGATATTATCCTTAGAGGCTTCCAGTCTCTGTACTAACTCTGGGGACCAGACACCTTCCTTGGCTATCGCTAGCTTCATGATCCACTCTTATAACTCAACCAGAAAGGAACAGAAAAAGATCTCGTGAATTTCTGTATATATGTACTTGTCTAGTAACTGTTCCTTGGTTAGTCACATATTTCTATTCTCCTGTGTTGCGAATTCCTGGATCTTCCTATCCAATTAGTCTCTGATCTCTTTCTTAGTTGGATTCTGTTGTGGTCACCAACACCCCCCCCTCTTTGTTTGATATTAGTAATAACATCAAGCAAAGGGGGACCCTTAACCAAAAATCCAAAAAATATTTTTGTTTGAAAAATCTTTTGTATTAACTTCCTAAGAGCTATATCACGTCGCAAAGGAAAAAGAGGCGCTCTCCCAAAGCGCATAAATACACTGAAAGGGAGCGACGCGATAACTCATCGCACCGCGTGCATTAAAAGCGCTCAAAAAGGGAAAACCTAAAGAACCGCCGACGGCCGATATGCGACGTCGCACGTCGCAATGTCGCATAAGCAGCACAAAGGACAAAGCGAAAACCTTGCGACCTTGCGATCTTGCGATATGCGATTTGTGACCATGCATATCGGCGACCTGCGATCTATGGTTTGCGATGAATGAGACCATCAATTGCTGTGATACCACTTATGTACATCGCAATCTTCGATGCTGCGATGCAAATCGCAGAAACCATTCGTCGCAGGCGTCCCTCGACATGATCTGTGAGCCCAATATTAGGCGCGCACCTTACGAGAAGTTAATGATTGTACGCCTGTGTATCCAAAGATGATTATGTTGCGTTTTTCGAAGAGTCAAGTCATAATGGGTGACATGATTATGCATTCATTAGAACTTAATTGCTTTCATGTCAATCTTTTCTTCTGTCTCTTTTCGTTTACGTGAACTATAAGTCAGCAACTGATATAAATCTATATGCAGGAAACATCTAAGGAAAAGTGCCAGAGCTAGAAGAACAGAGAGGAGATGACTTCGCAGATGGATACCGCATACAGCAGGGCCGCGGATTCCAGAGTATCACTCAACAAATGCTGATGGAAATAGGCTATCCAGGACTCAGAGTCAAAGGTGCACAAAAGCAAAGCATTTATGAAAGGTCCTGAGTCCCAAATTGGGTAAAGCAAAAAGAAAAACGCTTAAGGGGAAAGACGTCTCAGAAAAGCCTGGAACAAAGAATGGAAACAAGTTTCAATTGAGAAAATCGTTTAGGCAACAAAATCCCCAGCTCATTGAGTCATTCGCACGGCCAGAAACTGAAATAGCAACAGCACAATCAGTTTGAAAGAAATCTGAGTTGTACTAAGTATACACGCCGTGAAGACACTCCTCCAGAAGAACACTTTCAAAAATATCTTCTAGTTTGTCAAAAACAGGTGCCAGCTCTTGTTATTTCTAATTTTCAAGCTCGAACAAAAGGAAAGGACAAGCAACCGACTCTTTCACGGCGAACAGCGCATCGCTTACAGCACTAAGGAGCAGATACAGAAATGGTTAGAAATTAGATTCAGTTTTTAGAAATAAATTTGTTTTAGTAAAAGGGCGGTCATTTGAAGCCATTCCCTAAATTTGTGTAATTAAAATTAGCCGGTTAGTAGTATTTAACCCTTCTCGTTGCATTGGAGAAGGGTCCGGAAATTTGTCAAAAAACTTGTCCTCAGAGCATGCACTTTTGCACCCTCGGAGGGGGTTTTTGATGAATGGACGGATCGAGATTTATTTATGTTTGCATTTTAATACCTGCTACTGATGTTGCACTTTTGTACTCTTAGTAGGCATTAGAAGTAAGTAGAAATAGATCGTTATTGCTTAAGCTTTGTGAGTATAAAATCAGTCATAAATGGTACTTTTATCTCTTGACGAATTTCTGCTCACATTCTTAGAGTAATAGACAGCTGATGTTGTTTATATGTTAATGTATGACTGAGTTGACTACCATTTGGCACTTTTGTACGGTGGAGTCATTGGTTTGTGCTTAATACATGAATAACTGATTATGCGATATGCTGTTCACAACCGTTTTGCTTAAATTTTTATGCAGGACGGTTCATCTTAATTGATTTATATTCTCATAATAGCTGAATAATCTTCATTACCAGTTATTGTGTGAAATCTTTCTAGATCGCATAATGGAAAAAGTTCTATCCCGGGTTAGCGTAGATTAGATGTGTTGTTCTTGATAGATTAAAGTAGTATAAAATTCAGTCTCAGAGTTTAGAATTAAATTAGCTTAGAAATAATTCCAGATTTTCATTATCATATTCTACACACACACACATCACCAAACTCTACACACACACACCCCTTAGATCGGGAAGCTAGTCCCGTTATCCCCAGTCGGACCCACTACACCAAACGGGCACGGAGCCGCCAACCAGGTTCCCGACCGGGTGGGTATCCCCCTTGTTGTTGACCCGATTTCAGGGCCCTCAACATATTTGGCGCTAGAAGGAGGGCACGAACTATGAATGGCACCTAAAGCAATATCTAAATACCATTCTGAGAGTAATACACGCTCATCAACTCCCTCGACTTCTCCAACACGGTTAAACCCGGAATTTGAAGTCGCTCGAGTACCTACCACTGCTACATATTCGAATATATCAGACCAATCTATCATTGAACCCCCTGAAATTCAAACTTTGATTCGTAAACTCCAGGGATTCTCTATTTTTAACCAGAAGTCTGATAAATCTAAAAGCAGCGTGACTTCGCAGTACAACCCTGCTCATCCCCTTACCAGATTAAAGAGTGAAAAATTTGGCATACAACCAAGTGAACTCCCTCTTCCTACCAGGAAAAGAGCAAGGAAAACACCACCAAAGTCTGACAGTAAGACTCCTTCATCCACTTCGTCCATATCAACTCCCTCACCGCGAAGTCAACCACCCACTCTTTCATTCCAACTCACTCACCCATCTTCTACAAACCTTCCTCTTCAAACATCAAAGATCTTAATATCTTCATCTTCTCAGCATCAGGGATCATCTTCTGCACTTCCATTAACTAGCAACTCAACGATGGCCCAGTCTCCATGGAACAATCCTGGGGCGATTTTAATGCCTCCACCCTTGAGCCCTATACCGGCCCATCCTGAGAAATGGCTGCCTAAATTCAATCCGGAAGCAGGCATGCTAGCCGAGGAACATATCAATAATTTCATGCTTTCTGTTAATCTCAACGGAGTTACTAACGAAGACGCTGTTGTCCAGCTTTTCCCTTATACAATGCAAGGAACAACCGGGTCATGGTACTTTTCGTTACGTTCTGGATCCATCACAAGCTGGGACATTTTTCAAAGTCAATTCCTCACCAAGTTTGGTGATGACAGATCCACGGCGACATTGATCAATGACCTATCTAATCTTAAGGCTGAGGCTAGAGAACCCATTAAATATTTTAACTTACGGTTCAATAAGATCCTCAACAAGATCCCCGCTGCTTCACAACCCAGCGAGGAAGTAAGATGTGAATGGTACATCACGGCTTTACCTCCAAACTTGGCTATCTTCGTAGATAGGGCAAACAAGACCACCTTAGTCAACAACTTGACAGAAGCGTTAGCAGTGGAAAAACGCGTGGTAGCCCTAGAAAAGAGATCTGCTATAGAAGAACGCAAATCTAAGAAGATCTCTTTCAAGGAAGACACCAAGAAGAAGCAAACGAAAGACCCTTTCGATTTGGAAGGATTACAAAAAGTGTTGAAAGCCATGTCCAATGAGATGATTGATATTAAGAAACAAGTAGCAGAGACTTCTTCGAAAAAGCCCTTTAGGACTTTTAAAAGAAATCCTCCCATGGAGGTAAAACCACCTAGTGTTGTCTCAAACGTTGAATGTGAAGAAGACGAAGAAGAAGAGAATACCACTGAAGGGCAGACCGACGAGGAAGAGGTCATAGAACTACAAGGAATGTGGGACTTCATCCTCCCACAAGAAGAGGATCAAGAAGCATTTCCTGTTAGCACGAGAAGCAAAAATCAACTTGATCCTCCCCAAACTACCCCAAAACAAAAGGGCATAAACCCTGCAACAAAAGAAAAAGTTGCAACAAAAAAGACAACTGCTAAAGCGACCCAGCTTAGCCCAGTCCAATCTGATCAAACGCCTCCATCAAGAACACTAATAGTGTTTAGATAATCTTCGGCGAAATCACATAATTAATCTTTTGTCGACGCGTTTCGAACCAACAAGTGTGGTTCATCGTCAGGACAAGTTGAAGAACTGATCTGGCTTAGCTTGATTAAATAGAGTGTGCAGAGACTCCAACGGCTCTATTGCAACGGCTAATTTTAACCAGAGGATCAAAGTCAAACCCCTGATTTTATTATTAATATAAGTTAATTGAATAAATCTATTGTTTTTAAATATAATGGTCAATACATCTTCATATTTATTAAATAACCTATATTTAAAATTATTTAAAACCAAGTAAATGGTATTAAATTACTATTATCCTTAGAATTTAGTTACAATAGGTAACTGCGTATTTATTTAATAATAATTGTTTAAATCAAAGGGTCCAATGTTTCATTAGATATTAATAAATTAGGGTAAACTAAATAATGGTAAACTACATAAATCATAACAATATTTATTATTATTCCTAAATATAATAAATAGTATTAAGTCACTATTATTCTTATAGTTACAATAGGTAACTATGTAATTATTTAATAATAATTATTAAAATTAATGGACCAAAGGTAAAATAAATCATTTTTATTAATTATTTAAATAATTAATAAAAATGATTTATTTTACCTTTGGTCCATTAATTTTAATAATTATTATTAAATAATTACATAGTTACCTATTGTAACTATAAGAATAATAGTGACTTAATACTATTTATTATATTTAGGAATAATAATAAATATTGTTATGATTTATGTAGTTTACCATTATTTAGTTTACCCTAATTTATTAATATCTAATGAAACATTGGACCCTTTGATTTAAACAATTATTATTAAATAAATACGCAGTTACCTATTGTAACTAAATTCTAAGGATAATAGTAATTTAATACCATTTACTTGGTTTTAAATAATTTTAAATATAGGTTATTTAATAAATATGAAGATGTATTGACCATTATATTTAAAAACAATAGATTTATTCAATTAACTTATATTAATAATAAAATCAGGGGTTTGACTTTGATCCTCTGGTTAAAATTAGCCGTTGCAATAGAGCCGTTGGAGTCTCTGCACACTCTATTTAATCAAGCTAAGCCAGATCAGTTCTTCAACTTGTCCTGACGATGAACCACACTTGTTGGTTCGAAACGCGTCGACAAAAGATTAATTATGTGATTTCGCCGTAGATTATCTAAACAATGTTATGGATCACAGAAGTCTAAATTCCTTAACACTAATAGTGTCGGATGAAATGGAATATAACATCATTGATGACATGAAGAAGACTAGGGCTAATATCACTCTGTATGAATTGAGTAAAACACCAGCAGAAAATAATGATGAAAGAATTACATGCTGTGCCTACTACATCTTTACCTATAGCTGTAGCTTCCCACAATCTGGGAAGACCTCCAACCAACACGATCAATAAAATTGATCCAAATGACATCGCCTTGATTGGAGGAAGATCGAGATCTCATACTCCTCCTTTTCTTCTCACATATGAAATCTTCAATAAAAACGTGCACAATTGCTTGGTCGATTCTGGTGCTTCAACGAATATTTTACCCAGGTCAATATGTGCCAAATTGAATGTGCAACCTCAAAAATCCGCAGTATGTATAGTTCAACTTGATCGATCCCAAGTCGAAGTGATTGGTGAACTTAATCAGGTGACCATAAGATTGTCGTCTAACCCAAAAGTGTGTCAGGTTATCGACAGTCTAGTAGCTGATATCCCTAAGTTCTATGGTTTGATTCTTAGCAGGGATTGGTCAGAGAAACTCCACGGATATTTTTCAACCGATTGGTCGCACATGTGGTTACCATACAATGGTAAACCAAATCAGATAAAGGTTGAACGAGAGTTGCACCAAAAATACATAGTGACAGAACTGGAAGGAGAAAATGAAGCCATAACATACAATAGCAGCATTGTAGGCAATTACGCAATAGATTCTTTCCTAGGTAATTTCAATGCTCATATTTCACCATACTTGGAGAATTCAGTTTTATCCCAAGTTGAAAATTTCTCCCAAATTGATGACTCAAAATGTTTTAGTTTTTTAGACAATTCTGTAAATACATCTTTATTTTGGAAATTATATTTTGACGGATCTAAATCCAATGAGGGAGCAGGAGCAGGATGCGTTCTGATTACCCCAGACGGGAACAAGATTATGCTCACATGCAGACTTGAGTTCGATTGCATGAACAACACAGTGGAGTACGAAGCCTTGGTTCAAGGCCTATACAAAGCAATCGGATTAAACGTTAAGTATCTTCAAGTCTTTGGAGATTTAGAGATCGTCGTAAAACAGGTACGTAACACCATACATTGCCTGTCAAGTCATTTAAAGCATTATCAATCATTAGTTCAAGATCTCACTGCACATTTCGTAGCATTCAACATCTCGTCAATTCCAAGAATTCAAAACGCGAGCGCAGACCTGTTAGCTAACGTAGCCTCTAGACTTATCCCTTCCGAAGATTTTAGTCCTGATAGGTTTTCAATAGAATTAATCTTTAGACCATCCATCCCTGACAATATCACCAATTGGAGAGTGTTCAACGACGATCCTGACATCGTAAATTTCCTTACTTCTGAAAGATCCTACTCAAATCAGATAATCGACGAAGACCATCACGATCACCAAATACAACAAAATGGCTCTGACAATGCTATACCGAAATCAGTGGTCAAGTTAGAAGATTTATATGATTTGAAAAGTCGGTTTAAAAGGTCCGCCAATGCTAAACTTTGCAGTTCTACCCTGAACTATGAATTAGTAAACCTAGGGACCGATCAGAAGCCACAAAACGTTAACCTAGGTCACGGCCTAGCCCCTGAAGAGAAATCAGCATATATCCGTCTTCTGAGACAATACAAAAACGTTTTTGCCTGGAATTACGATGAGCTAAAGACATACAACACTTCTATCATTCAACATGTTATCCCTATGATTGACAATGAAAAACCTGTCCAGCAGAAGCTCAGAAAAATACACCCTAACCTAGAAAATCAGATAAAAACTGAGCTTAATAAGTTGTTGAGAGCCAGAATAATCTTCCCCGTAAGGCATTCTAAATGGGTATCCAATATGGTGCCCGTTAGGAAGAAAAACGGAGACATTAGAATCTGTATCGATTTCCGAAATCTCAACAAAGCCTGTCAGAAAAATTACTTTCCCCTCCCACCTATGGAGCAAATATTACAGGCAGTAGCAGGCTCAGAATTAGTGTCATTCCTGGATGGATTTTCAGGATACAATCAAGTACTGGTGCATCCCGATGATCAGTTAAAGACTACGTTCCGAACCAAATGGGGCACTTATGCATATCGGAAGATGCCATTTGGTCTGATCAATGCCGGAGCTACCTTTCAGAGAGCCATGGACATCGCGTTTAAAGGGTTAGTCAACAAATCAGTAGTGATTTACCTGGATGATATAACAGTGTACTCCAAAAAACGAAACAACCATCTCAAAGATTTGAAGAAAATCTTTCAAAGATGCTTGAGGTATGGGATTTCGCTCAACCCAAAGAAATCTTTCTTTGCATTAAGCGAAGGGAAATTGCTCGAATTCATAGTGTCGAAATCTAGTATTCACATAGAACCCGACAGAATCAAGGAAATTTCCGAAATATCCATACCCCATAACAAGAAAGCCATGCAATCCTTCCTTGGACAGATCAATTTTGTCAAAAGATTTGTCCCGGATTTTTCACGTATTATTTCTCCCTTACAAAATATGATAAAAAAGAATTCAAATTTCAAATGGGGTCTAGATGAGCACGAAGCGTTCAACTTAATCAAACAAGCTATCATCAATGCTCCATCTTTGGCCACCCCAAATTTTTCGGAATCTTTTATCTTGTACACTTTTGCCTCAGAGAAATCCTATGCCACGATTTTGACCCAAGCAAATCAAGAGAAAGTGGAAGCTCCAATCGCATTCTTTAGCTCGAACTTACAAGGTGCTGAAATTAATTACTCAGACGTAGAGAAACAAGCATATGTTGTTTTCAAAGCGATCAAATATTTCAGACCTTTCTTGCTTAAAGCCTACACTAAAGTCGTAGTACCGTTTCCAGCGGTAAGAAACCTTTTGGTGCAGAAAGACGTGGGCGAAAAGAGAGCTAATTGGATTACCGCTTTACAAGAATATGATCTTGAGATCAAACCAGCAAACATCGTAAGAGGTCAAGGCTTCTGCAAGATGTTAGCCGGAGCATCGCAAATCCCGGAGAACTCATCTGAAGAGGTACAAGCGTACGAGGTAAGCCTAAACGATGCAGAATCATCATATGCTGACACCATTTATTTTCTTAAGAACGGGTATGCTCCATCACGTCTGGATCATACCAAGAAAAGAGCTCTGAGATTAAAAGCTAAACAATACCAGCTCATAAATGATGTCTTGTTTAAAAGGAATTACGATTTTGTGCTTCTTAGGTGTCTTGAGAAAACGGAAGCCAAAAAGGTTTTGCAGGAACTCCACGATGGATCAGCGGGTGGACACTATGTCGGAGATGCGACTGCACATAAGATCTTGCGTGCAGGATATTATTGGCCCACGCTGTTCAAAGACTCACACAATCACGTAAGGAAATGCCAAGTCTGCCAGACTGCTGCAGGAAAACAAAGGAAATCGTCCATGCCGCTACAACCAGTCAACATCGACCAACCATTCAGTCAATGGGGCTTGGAAATAATAGGTGAGATCGTTCCTCACTCTTCTAAGCAGCATAAGTATATCCTTACGGCAACTGATTATTTTACCAAATGGGTAGAAGTAGTTCCTCTCAAGACAGTTCATTCTGAAAATATTATTGAATTCATAGATCAATTTATCATCACTAGGTTTGGATTGCCGACAGCATTAATGTTTGATAACGCTTCATATTTTTCTGGAAATACTATGACTGAGTTTGTGCTTAAAAGAGGGTTCAAACTGAAATATTCTGCCAACTACTATCTGCAAGGTAATGGATTGGATGAATCAACAAACAAGAACCTAATCAGAATTATCAAAAGAACAGTCGACCAAAACCAAAAGAATTGGCACAAAGCGCTGGTAAATGCTTTATGGGCTGATAGAATCACAAAGAAAGCTTCAATCGGCACTTCTCCCTTTAATTTAGTTTATGGGAGAGAAGTGGTTCTTCCGACTCACCTAGTCATTTCCTCTTTGTCTTTAGTGCAATATATCGATGAAGTATCTACTTCCTCTTTACAATTAAGACAAATGGAAATAATCAAACTAGAAGAACAAAGAGAACAAGCTAGGAAAACCCATGCTCATCACCAAGCGCTAATAAAATCTTCTTTTGACTCAAGCATCATAACCAGGAAAAACTTTCAGATGGGTGATTTAGTTTTGAAATGGGATAAGGCTCATGAAGAAAAGGGCAAACATACGAAATTTCAAAAGCTGTGGCTTGGCCCTTTTCAGATTGTAGAAGTCGTAGGCCCGTTTACATTCGTGTTGCAAGATCTGGTAGGTAGGAGAGATTCTTTACCTGTCAATGGACTGATTCTTAAATTATATTTTCCATAGAAGAGAATTCTTCTAAATTTTGTAGGATAGATTTAGTTTTTAGTTTTTATTTTGTTTTGCTTTTCTCTTCTTATGAATAAAACCCATTGTAAATGATCATTTAAAAAGGATTCATGAAAGAGCACGCCAATTCTCTATCAGATTTTGATTTCGCTTGTATAAATGGCAAATTTTTTGAAAATCTGAATTTTATTATTGACAAATAGAGTTAACTTCACTTCGATTATGATACTCGTTTCAACCTCTAAAAAAACTTTGATAAAAGCAACCTTTTGTAAAAGAATTGTTTTGTATCAGCACCATGAAAGGTATCATCAATAATAAAATAAGCATTCTCTGCAAAACTGTTGTTTTCAAAAACTCTATTATTGTCGTCCAGAGCTTTCTTAAGGAAAAACAATGACTTCCTCCCTGCTAAAAGGAAATTACAGCATTCAGAGAAACAATCCAAGGAAAACACTATATCTCAAAGAATAAGAGGTCTCATCACGAGCCGGCTTATCATGATCACATATATTATAACTTGCTGACTTTGCCAATACTGTCTATCAAAATAGGGCAACGACTTAAGATTGTTGCAATCAAAAGACAAGAGGTCTCATCACGAGCCGGCTTGTTCAACAAAAGTGTAAATCAAGTGAATGACTGTGTCATAATTTGGCCACCAAACCAAGACATTTTTCTTTAGAGAATTAAAAAAGGAAAAGTGTGTCAAAAAGGATTTTTTTTTTCTAGAATGTTGCGAATAACCTCAAACAGGAAAAAGGATCATTGCTGGATAACATGGTAACCCTGTCGAGGCTATGGACGCTTGCGGGCAGCAGAGGCTCTACCTACGACAAATGAGCAAACTTTTAAGCCAGTACGCAGAGAAGACCTTATTTTATCTTTAATCAAGACCAAGTAATGTCTGATGCGAATGCAAAAAAAACCTGAGGAAGCAAGCAATTGGGATATAAAAAGGGTTGAGACAAAATATCATTGACAAAGTGAGGGGTAATCTACTCTATCTGTCCATAACAAAATTTAGACATAAAAAAAAAAAATTGCTGTTTCGGAAGTGAACGGTCAATAGAAATGCAGAGATAACTGGTTCTTCACAGTGAATCGCCATTGTTGTGGTCACCAACACCCCCCCTCTTTGTTTGATATTAGTAATAACATCAAGCAAAGGGGGACCCTTAACCAAAAATCCAAAAAATATTTTTGTTTGAAAAATCTTTTGTATTAACTTCCTAAGAGCTATATCGCGTCGCAAAGGAAAAAGAGGCGCTCTCCCAAAGCGCATAAATACACTGAAAGGGAGTGACGTGAGAACTCATCGCACCGCGTGCATTAAAAGCGCTCAAAAAGGGAAAACCTAAAGAACCGCCGACAGCCGATATGCGACGTCGCACGTCGCAATGTCGCATAAGCAGCACAAAGTGACAAAGCGAAAACCTTGCGACCTTGCGATCTTGCGATATGCGATTTGCGACCATGCATATCGGCGACCTGCGATCTATGGTTTGCGACGAATGAGACCATCAATTGCTGCGATACCACTTATTTACATCGCAATCTTTGACGCTGCGATGCAAATCGCAGAAACCATTCGTCGCAGGCATCCCTCGACATGATCTGTGAGCCCAATATTAGGCGCGCACCTTACGGGAAATTAATGATTGTACGCCTGTGTATCCAAAGATGATTATGTTGCGTTTTTCGAAGAGTCAAGTCATAATGGGTGACATGATTATGCATTCATTAGAACTTAATTGCTTTCATGTCAATCTTTTCTTCTGTCTCTTTTCGTTTACGTGAACTATAATTCAGCAACTGATATAAATCTATATGCAGGAAACATCTAAGGAAAAGCGCCAGAGCTAGAAGAATAGAGAGGAGATGACTTCGCAAATGGATACCGCATACAGCAGGGCCGCGGATTCCAGAGTATCACTCAACAAATGCTGATGGAAATAGGCTATCCAGGACTCAGAGTCAAAGGCGCACAAAAGCAAAGCGTTTATGAAAGGTCCTGAGTCCCAAATTGGGTAAAGCAAAAAGAAAAACGCTTAAGGGGAAAGACGTCTCAGAAAAGCCTGGAACAAAGAATGGAAACAAGTTTCAATTGAGAAAATCGTTCAGGCAACAAAATCCCCAGCTCATTGAGTCATTCGCACGGCCGGAAACCGAAATAGCAACAGCACAATCAGTTTGAAAGAAATCTGAGTTGTACTAAGTATACACGCCGTGAAGACACTCCTCCAAAAGAACACCTTCAAAAATATCTTCTAGTTTGTCAGAAAGAGGTGCCAGCTCTTGTTATTTCTAATTTTCAAGCTCGAACAAAAGGAAAGGACAAGCAGCCGACTCTTTCACGGCGAACAGCGCATCGCTTACAGCACTAAGGAGCAGATATAGAAATGGTTAGAAATTAGATTCAGTTTTTAGAAATAAATTTGTTTTAGTAAAAGGGCGGTCATTTGAAGTCGTTCCCTAAATTTGTGTAATTAAAATTAGCCGGTTAGTAGTATTTAACCCTTCTCGTTGCATTGGAGAAGGGTCCGGAAATTTGTCAAAAAACTTGTCCTCAGAGCATGCACTTTTGCACCCTCGGAGGGGGTTTTTGATGAATGGACGAATCGAGATTTATTTATGTTTGCATTTTAATACCTGCTACTGATGTTGCACTTCTGTACTCTTAGTAGGCATTAGAAGTAAGTAGAAATAGATCGTTATTGCTTAAGGTCTGTGAGTATAAAATCAGTCATAAATGGTACTTTTATCTCTTGACGAATTTCTGCTCACATTCTTAGAGTAATATACAGCTGATGTTGTTTATATGTTAATGTATGACTGAGTTGACTACCATTTGGCACTTTTGTACGGTGGAGTCATTGGTTTGTGCTTAATACATGAATAATTGATTATGCGATATGTTGTTCACAACCGTTTTGCTTAACTTTTTATGCAGGATGGTTCATCTTAATTGATTTATATTCTCATAATAGCTGAATAATCTTCATTACCAGTTATTGTGTGAAATCTTTCTAGATCGCATAATGGAAAAAGTTCTATCCCGGGTTAGCGTAGATTAGATGTGTTGTTATTGATAGATTAAAGTAGTATAAAATTCAGTCTCAGAGTTTAGAATTAAATTAGCTTAGAAATAATTCCAGATTTTCATTATCATATTCTACACACACACACACATCACCAAACTCTACACACACACACCCATTAGATCGGGAAGCTGGTCCCGTTATCCCCAGTCGGACCCGCTACACCAAACGGGCACGGAGCCGCCAACCAGGTTCCCGACCGGGTGGGTATCCCCCTTGTTGTTGACCCGATTTCAGGGCCCTCAACAGATTCCAATGATACGACATCACACATCTCTTATGTAGATTCTGGTCCCAGCAACGAAACCATTTGTTGGCTGTGGGGGGCCTCACCCAGGTTCAGCATTAGTTAGCCAAACAAATCCCTACACTACTAGCCCTTTTGGCATCAGCCCACGGAGCGCGGACCGAAGTCTCACATGAAGCAGTATGGGGGGATGCTGGAACCAAGTTTCCGCACCCTGAGATGGTCGTGATGTTGGTTTATAGCCCTTGTTCCTAATTTTATGCAGGTCTCTAAGCTCTCGAGCTCTGTCAGTCTAGCCCTTTACTCCACCCTTCAATACCTCCGCGAAAGAGTATGATCGACCTTCGCGCAATGCTATCCAGTGGTCCAGGTACTTTCACATTGCTATAACAATGTATTGCACTAGTTCCCAAGTTATCTTAAGTGTTTTGTTTAACTTATTATACATTCACAGTTAGCACCACATAAACATATATTCTTACTTGCGTTCAATTAACCAACATAATTACATACATTCGCACATCACATAAGCATTGTAAATGAAATCCATACACAATATGACAAGATGTATTTAATAGGAAATAAATACATAGGAATTGCGGAATACTTCTCTTTATTGATATCTTTAGATTATTACAGACTCTATCCACCCTGCGCACATAGCTGCAAGGGTCCATGCACTCAGTTGTAGACTTCTACCCTAGGCCTCTGTGCACTCAGCTGCAGAGCCTCTACCTATGCTAAGACCCAAAACACTTAGACTTCACTATCAAGACCCTTCACTCCATTCTTCGCTAAAGACTTCTTAACTACTTAGAGCTTACTTACTTAGCTCTTTTTATACAATCCCATGGTCTGCGAACCATGGGTGGATCTTTACAACTGACTTTTCACTTTACAAAATAAGGGTGGACAACCCTTTATGATTCATGACACCTTCGCACTCCGCAACCACAAAATTTGGAGACTTTACAATTTTATTACAAAACTTGACCCAAAATATGGGCATTTAGCCCCAAAACTGTCCTTGGGGGATCCCGTTCCCAACACCATTTTATACAAATGACCTACAATAATAGAAAAATATGCCACGCACATCACCAATTCCTTATTTTGTTGACTAGTGTATCCTTTTGGAGCCATTCTCATAGTGAGGAAGTGGATAATGTCTGCAAAATGATTGTATGCTACGCACACAACAACAAGTTGCGCGTCAGGAAGTCCTTCCTCCAAATTAGTAGGCTCCTCCCTTGTTTCAATGCATGACAGATGATCGGGCCCTGCATTTAATCTCCTTGGCTTCACAATGACTTTGAAATCATACTCTTGAAACAACAACAACCATCTGCATATTCCCCACCCCCCCCCCCAACACAAGCTTGTTGACTAGGTACTTTAATGCAGAATGGTTTGTATACATCTTAAACTGTCCGCCGAGTAAGTAATGCTTGAACTTCTGGAGTGCATACACCATAGCCAACCCTTCACGCTTTGTCGTCAAATAATTCTTTTCAGCCTTCGAAAACTTCCTGCTTGCAAAGGCTATCAGGTGATCCAATTCTCCTTCGTCGGCCTGTGTCAGTATTACTCCCAGTGCAATACATGATGCATCCACATGCACATGAAATTCCTTCTTCCAATCTTGGAAGACTAGGATCAGCACAGTGACCATTTTCTCCTTCAATACATCCAGAATTTGCTGACATTTCTCATTCCAACAGAATGTAGCGTCCTTCTTCAATATCTTTTTGATTAGTGCAGTGTTCTGGGCATAGCTCTTGATGAACTTTTGATAGTATCTGTTATCACTCAAAATTTTCTCTAGAAGTTATTAGAATAAAGAAAATGACTAAGGTAATCACAAACCAACTTTTGGGCATATTCTCTAGCCAACCTAAGCTCAAAGAGGGCTCTCTCTATATGATTTAGATTTGTTTGATGGGGTTTTAGGCTAGTTCTTAATGTTTAGAGGGTTTTTGATTTGTATTGAAGATTGGGTGGTGGGAGTATTTAAACGAATGGATAGGATGATGTCTCTAGTCCATTGGGCTATGGAGTCAACAAAAGAGCAGCAGGACTAGATCAACTCACTAAAGGGAATGTTCAAAGGGCAAGATAGCAGAGTAGAGTGCAGGTCTTAGGGCTAGAGGGGTGAAAAAGGTTTTAACCAGGGTGAGAGAGCAATTAAGAATTCTTAGACTGGGATTGAAACGAGGAACAAAGGGTAATTGGAAACAAAGGGAAATTAAGAATCCTTTGCTATAGATTATAAAGAAACAACCTAAACTAAGGAGCAATTAAGAATTCCTTAACGTAGATTATCAGTAGAAAACATGCATTTACCTAACTGTTATAACAGAGTATAATTAAACAAATTTTGAGACAATACTCCAGCTATGGAATTCAAATTTATATAAACATTATGGAAAAACTTTAAGAAAGATAACAACAATGTGAGAAGATACTTGTCTGCACTTCGCTCTACACATGAATCCTTTGAAATATTTAGTCTTTATTCATCAATCCAACTTGCTGGCTCAGTCAATGCTCCAATGGATTTATAGTCTTTCAATCAAGAAGTCTATAGAAATGTCTAAGAATCCACCCTACATACTTCGAATTGTGAAGTATTTATACTAAGGTTTTATTACAAATATCTCAAACTGACTTGATATTTAATCTAGGAAATACAAATATCTTCTCACAGGAAGATAGAGACAGCTAGTGAACTGCTTTCATGTTGTCCCATTTATTGTGGTATTGCTGGCTTTTATGGTTTGTTTTTAGCTCTTTATGCTCTTTGTTGTTTGAATCATTATGCTGGAGGCTTTGTTTACTTCAAGCTTTCATCTGATACTCTCTGTCACTGATGCTCTTTTACTCTGATGACCTATCTTTATCCTTCACTGTGTTTTTCCCTTTTACTATAAAATTTAACCTTTTACTATATGTTTCAACAGTAAGTTCTTTTTTTTTTGTGTTTTAGCATCGAGAAGTGGATATTGATAAAGTCTCTGTGTGTTTCATTTGTTTTTCTTCTAACTGCATCTTAGGTCTGGTTCCTTTGTTTTGACTGTCAATGCTTTGTATAAGTGTTTTCTTCTCGGCTCTGTGTGTAATTGTCTTCTTCTTTGTTCCTTGTATAATGGTCTTCTTCTTCTGAATTTAGGATTTTAACAGGTTTCTTGTCAAGTCTTGGAGTAAATAGGTTCTTCAGCTAGTATCAGAACTGTTTATCCAAGCTCTAGTCTTTGGCGGATTACCTGCACAATTCAACAATTATTAAGAAAACATCAGTCTGCATGGAAGGCGAATGATGGCTTTTTGGCACAGGGATTCCTGGGGAAGGGGTCGTGTTACACTAAAAAATGTCACCTTGACTACTTACAGTTAGTATGGCTCAAATCAACAGTCATGCTACCCTCTTGGGCAAGTCTCATGCCTCTGTTATCCATCTCAAACTCAAAGAAGAGAGAAAGTCTTGTAAAAACTATGTTTATCTCTGGGGTCGCAGGTTCTCTCTAGCCTTACCTGCGGGGACGCTGACCATGTTCACAAAATCTGCGTCCATGGACGCTCTGTATGTTAAGGGACAGGTGCGTCCCTCTGTAAAAGGCAAAATGCCCGAGTTTTATCTTGAAAAAGTTACTTGTGGTTACTTCTAGAACATTCTAGAGGTCGGTTTGATGAAATGGATGCGCCTCCAGTTGGTTCATGTATCTCTATTAAGGGGGAACTTATCCCATCAATAAGGGAACTATCCCACCCAAAGAGGGGGATGATCCCATTGATAGTGGACCTGAATAACCTCTTTACAGCACTATAAATAAAGACATTGAGCCAGAGGGAGAGGAGGTTGGAGCTATACATTTTCTTTGGGTAAATGCTGCAGGATTTAGGTCTTCCATTAGAGCCTTTGTGAGGAGAGATTGTCTTCACTTGATTCTACTTGGGAGAGGGTGAGCTTTGTCAAAGTAGAGGAAAACCCTTGATGGACCCTGGGAGGAACTTGCACAACACCAAGGCCAGGTTGTAAGAGTTTCTTTGTTTCGTTATTAATACAAACTGGTTTATTTTTCTCAATAGCTTGTGTTAATGAGTTATTTCATGTGTTCCTTGGTCTGCATGTTGAATATATGTTTTATTATATGAAATGCAAGTGCTTGGTAATTGTTTGATTGTTTGTGGTTGCAGGAATTGACTTGAAGGAGGAGCTCATCCGGATCGTCAAGAACGGACTTCAACAACAGCGTTTTGGAATAAGGTAAGCCTAAACACTTGTAGTTTTCATGTTGTAAAAGGTGTATTTAGAGAAAGATCACTCCATTTTGTCTTGTTTGTCATTAGAACGTCTTAGACTTCTAGGAAGGTCAGTCGTGTCCGCACCCTTGACAAATTCCGTGTGACAAATTGGCGACTCCACTGGGGATCGAACCCAGAATCTCTGGTTTCGCAGACCTTGATTTGCATCATTATGCTGGGGGCATGCGAACTTTTTGAGCATAGTTCCTTGTCTTGTGTCAAGCTCGTTTAAAAATGAAACAAGGGTAGGTTAAATAGGTAGATTGTAAAAAGTAGGGTTATGAGGATAGTTCATGTTACTGAGTCAACCTCGTTAAAAAATGAATCAGGTATGAGGATAGTTCCTGTTACTGAGTCAACCTCGTTAAAAAATGAATCAGGTATGAGGATAGTTCTTCTCTTGCGTCAACCTCTTTTAAAAATGAAACAACTCCCTTTTCAAGTTAAATATTGAAAGTAAACCTTCATTTCATCCAGTCGGTTGAATGCAATGAAGCCTGGGGGGCATGTACCTCGCTTTGCATCATTATGCTGGGGGCATGCGAAATTTTTGAGCATAGTTCCTTGTCTTGTGTCAAGCTCGTTCACAAATGAAACAAGGATAGGTTAAGTAGGTAGATTCTAGATAGTAGTCATGAGCATAGTTCCTTGTCTTGTGTCAAGCTCATTAAAAAATGAATCAAGGATTTTAGAGCATAGTTCCTTGTCTTGTGTCAAGCTCGTTAAAAAATGAATCAAGGTTTTTAGAGTAGAGTTTTTGTTAGGTAGATTGTAGAGTAGTTACGAGCATAGTTCCTTATCTTGTGTCAAGCTCGTTTAAAAAATGAAACAAGGGTTTTGAGGATAGTTCTTTTCCTGTGTCAACCTCACTAAAAAATGAAACAACTCCCACGAGTCTTTCCAAGATTTTGAAAGTAAAGCTTCATTCCATTCACCTCATTGAATGCAATGAAGCTTGGGGGGCATGTACCTTGATTTGCATCATTATGCCGGGGGCATGTGAACTTGTAACAAGCATAGTTTCTCTGTTTCAAGCTTGTGTAAACATGAAACCGAATCCGAGCATAGTTCTTTTCCTGTGTCAAGCTCGTTTAAAAAATGAAACAAATCCTCCTCTACTTGAGTCGAGAGATTGACTAGATCTCGTAAATGTTAAGTTGTATATTTAGGTTAGTTGTTTCGGTGTTTTGCATAATTTTCTTACAGTTTTAGGTCAAAGTCTTTTAAATGATCTCGTCACTAAACCTTCATTTCATCCAAATGGTTGAATGAAATGAAGCTAGGGGGGCATGCACTCTAGCAGTTATGCTTAGGGGGCATCAAGCACAGTTTTATCTCTGTTTCAAGCTTGTGTAAAAATGAAACTACTCTGAAGCATAGTTTTTCTCTGTTTCAAGCTTTTGTAAAAATGAAACCTATCTCGAGTCAATTTCAGTTATTTTCAAGACTCGTTAAACTCATGAAAATACCGAGATTATTTTGCTATCTTTCATTCTCGTAAAACAAATGAAAATGCCGAGATCTTTCCGTCTTTTCCTACTCGTAAATTAAATTGAAAGTCGGCCATATGAGTACATTTTTATCATTTTTTCGAACTCGTTAAAACTTACGAAAAAGTGAAAACCATGAGTACATTTTTATCCCTTTTTTGAACTCGTTAAAACTTACGAAAAAGTGAAACCTTGGAGTTCTCTTTTAAGCCCTTTTCAGACTCCTAAAACACGAAAAGATCGCCGAGTTTTTCTTTTAAACTCGTTAAAACGGAATTAAAAGACGGTCCCCTTATAGCCCTTTTCTGACCGTAAAATCAGGAAAAGATTGCCGGGTTTTTGTCGTTTCAAACTCGATACGGAAATAAAACGACGTGTCCTTGATCGCTTTTTACTTTTCAGGTCAGTGGCACTAATTATGAAAGTACTCCTTGGTCGCAAGATCAAGCGGTTCCCCCAGGTATTATTTTATACTTTTTCGGGCTTGAGGGACACAAATATACGAAAAAGTTCAACGTGGAGTCTCCTTTTGTTTTTTCAGACTCTCTAAAAATGAAAAACGCCGAGTTTCTCCTATACTGGGCTCGTTAAACTTTTACAGTAGAGGACCTGTTCAATTACAAACAGGAACGAACCACTCCTTCCTAGGGTTCGAATTTAAACTAGGTTGGACTCGTCCGAAGGATGAGCTTATAATCAAGCATATGTTATCCTCCTCAAGCTTGTTAAAAATAAAGAGGTACTTGCCAGAAATGGTGGGGGAAAAGAGAGAAGAATGAACCTGTTTGTTACCTTTTGTCTCAAAAGAAACTTTATTACCACTCTTGAACACGACACTTTTTCATTCACCTGGGTTGGGAAATCTTTTACCTCACAGTTGATCAAACCACTTTGAAAGTCTTTAACCGGGTTCCGGGGATTAACTTTGAGTTATTCGTCACCAAGCCATCTGTCGTGTCGTTATGTGTTCAAGAGGTCTGCAAGCAAAACTTTCATCTGCAAAATACTTGTCATCCATTTGACCATCCCTGAGTCAGTCCTTACAGCAACATTTCTTCAACTTGAACAATGATTTCGTGTTGCGGGCTTGCCTGCAACGGGTCGCTTTCTATCGACATCAGCACATTATCTAGAAAGATGACTTAGGAATCGACAGTACCTTGAAGTCTGCATGCATCAACGGCAGGTTTCTCGCCTTTGACGTCAGTTTACATCATTGACTTTCGATCAAAGGATTCCGTGAAGTGTTCGACATCAAAACATCTATTCACATTTCACGGGTTGTGCTTGGTACTTTGAGAACCATTGACATTACTGGTGGTCTCTCTCATGCTTGTTAACAGTTTACATCATCGACTGGTAATCAAGTGGTTTCTAACATGTTCGACATCGAATCATTTAATCACATGGCTAGAATCGTACCAATTCGGGAAGTAGAAGTGAAGACCCTGGATCTAGTTTCTACCATCCAGGCTGCGAGGAGTTTTGTATTCATTATCTATGTAGACTAATCATAAACAGATGGCTGCGTCCATACTGTGTCTACAAAAGTCTATAAAAATGATGTACTGCAAGATCATTCCTGTATCAGAATAGTTAGTCCATTAGTTAAAGTTTTGAATCTGAGTATGGGAATGCCTACCTCAGCGATGATATAATCTTATCCATGTATTTTGTGTTGAAAATTGCAGGTTCCAACCAGGCCATCCACAAGACAATCCTTGAAATGATAAAGCGCTTCACCCTTCCTAGAATTACAAAACCCTACTCTATTCCAGGCTTCGCACTTTAGGGGGCAATCTGTTACACTAAAAAATGTCACCTTGACTACTTACAGTTAGTATGGCTCAAATCAACAGTCATGCTACCCTCTTGGGCAAGTCTCATGCCTCTGTTATCCATCTCAAACTCAAAGAAGAGAGAAAGTCTTGTAAAAACTATGTTTATCTCTGGGGTCGCAGGTTCTCTCTAGCCTTACCTGCGGGGACGCTGACCATGTTCACAAAATCTGTGTCCATGGACGCTATGTATGTTAAGGGACAGGTGCGTCCCTCTGTAAAAGGCAAAATGCGCGAGTTTTATCTTGAAAAAGTTACTTGTGGTTACTTCTAGAACATTCTAGAGGTCGGTTTGATGAAATGGATGCGCCTCCAGTTGGTTCATGTATCTCTATTAAGGGGGAACTTATCCCATCAATAAGGGAACTATCCCACCCAAAGAGGGGGATGATCCCATTGATAGTGGACCTGAATAACCTCTTTACAGCACTATAAATAAAGACATTGAGCCAGAGGGAGAGGAGGTTGGAGCTATACATTTTCTTTGGGTAAATGCTGCAGGATTTAGGTCTTCCATTAGAGCCTTTGTGAGGAGAGATTGTCTTCACTTGATTCTACTTGGGAGAGGGTGAGCTTTGTCAAAGTAGAGGAAAACCCTTGATGGACCCTGGGAGGAACTTGCACAACACCAAGGCCAGGTTGTAAGAGTTTCTTTGTTTCGTTATTAATACAAACTGGTTTATTTTTCTCAATAGCTTGTGTTAATGAGTTATTTCATGTGTTCCTTGGTCTGCATGTTGAATATATGTTTTATTATATGAAATGCAAGTGCTTGGTAATTGTTTGATTGTTTGTGGTTGCAGGAATTGACTTGAAGGAGGAGCTCATCCGGATCGTCAAGAACGGACTTCAACAACAGCGTTTTGGAATAAGGTAAGCCTAAACACTTGTAGTTTTCATGTTGTAAAAGGTGTATTTAGAGAAAGATCACTCCATTTTGTCTTGTTTGTCATTAGAACGTCTTAGACTTCTAGGAAGGTCAGTCGTGTCCGCACCCTTGACAAATTCCGTGTGACAGGTCGTGACAGTGTTTTGGATGTAAATGGAGGTGGAATTGTGTCACAGAGGTTCAGGGTGGTGCTGAAGGGTTTAACGGGTTTATACTGTGAAACAGGCAAAAGGCACGAAAATGAAGGTTTTTGGGGTTTTAAGCTTAACGGGAATTTTTTTTAATATGGAGCGAAATTTCATATTTATGGATAATAGGCGGTTTATCGGATTGGCAGGGAGGCAGTATTAAGGGTTGTCGAACCACTTATGAGGCGAAGGTGGTTTTTAGGAGGGGTCACCCGATCTACTCTAGAGCATGACATGTAGCCATCAGGGGGTTGGGGAAAACCATCTTATCGGGTGGCTAATGTCCAACCATCAGGCGTGGCTAATATGGCTGTGGAGCGTTGGATTTAGCGGATGTTGATTAGACGACAATCGAGAAAGGGAAACATGCAGGTTATAAAAGCTTAGGTTTAGGAGGGGCCCAACGCTCTAATCTTCGGTGGTATTAGATTATTTAAGGATTAATCATAGGTTTAAAGCCATCGGGAGGGACTTAATGAAGGGTTTTAACTATTTGGGTAAAGGTCAGGCATCGGGTGAGGCCGATATGGCTACGCATCGTTGGATTAGGACACAGTTGATCAGATGGTGATTGGTTCACAAAATAGCGAGGAAATGTACGGAGGCTTAGCGGGGGCCCAAAGCTTTAATCAGAAGTGATTTTTGTTTATTGGGGTTAGTGGGGGATTTATATGTTTTGTCGAGATAAGGGGTAAATGTATTAGTTTCTATTAAAACTAAGGGTTGGGGGTATTTACACAAGGATTTAGTTTATATACGGGAAAAGGGTTATATTGGGAATTATATAATAAAGTTAATAATTAATATGAAATGTGATTGGCAGAGTGGGTTTTTCCTAAGTAAAAAGGTAAAATGTATGCATTTCACACACTTTTCTTTATACTTATGATAAAAGGTTTTTTGTGGGCTTTTGAGTGAAAAGGATTTACATGGGGAATTTTCACTCTTCTTAGGTAAATGGTGTTTAACCTTAGGAAAAAGGGGTTTTCTTAGGGTGATGAGGGGAAATGATTTTATGAAGTGGATTCTAGCACTTGTGTCCATAAGTCATTAATTCGAGGGTCCGGTCCCACCAAAAGTCAAAGAAATGCTCTGAGCCTCTTTGACTTGTAGGATTTAAAAGTACTAGAACATACTTGTGGATAGGAAATTAGTAAGCATAGGGGAAAAATGATTGAGGGGAGTTAATCACATGAACTTGTAAACCTTTGCCTTTGCTTCCATAGTTGACCATACATGTTGAAAGATGTGTATAAGCATGATGCATGTGCTTTGATCCAATTAACTTTGTAGTTCAGCAACCTTTCTTCTACTTACCCATTTCTTACCTCTAACATGTTTTCTTCATTTCTTTGGGTGCATTTAGGCTAGCAAACCCTTATTCATATATTTTTCTTTTGAAAAGTAATCTATCTATTTCTAACCTTATATCATCCAAGGGCTCAAATTAAGCTTATGAGCTCCTTTTATTTTTTCTACCTATCTAATGATTTGCCAAGATTAAACTGTTTGGTCAGATTTTATTCTCTAACTATAAACATAAAATTCAAAGCATGAAATAACCAAGATTAAACAGTTTGATTACCATGGATTGTGGCATGAATAATAAGTTGCACACAATCATTATTATGCATAAAAGTAAATAGTAGTGGCATTTAGACTTGCACACTTTCATGGTCTCTTTGTTTTTTTGGGTTTCATATATTTTCATTTTCTTTTGACCTTCTCTTATTCTTTTCTCCTTTGATTTTTCTTTTAGGACATACCCTCTTTACATTTTTAAAATTTTTATAATATGGAAAACATTTGCAGAAAGCAAAGGTATTATAATATTACAAGGCTTAACCTTAGTCATTCAAAATCATGACTCCTATTGGTGTAGGAACCTAACATTATCTAGTATGACCCATTGCTGCGTGTAGCTGTTTAACACTCCTTGGCGGCTCCAAATTAATTATGACTGCGATCTTAGCAAGTTCCACCATTAATCCTTGTCAGCACACTACATGACCTAGCAAGATCCCGAAAGGGACGCAAAATAAGTACTTCTTCAAGTTTAGTGCAATCTGATACCTCCAGCATGTATCTAGCATCAAGCACAAACTAGCTACACAATGCTTTACTAGTACAAATATTGTCTAGTCATCAAAATACACTTCCAAAAACTTGTGAATGAACTCTTTGAACACTGCAATGATTACAAGTGAGAAGATCGTCGGTGCATTTTTGAGCCTAGAAGGCATGACCGTATACTGAAATCATCCCCTCAGTCATGAAGGTAGTCTTACTTCTATCTTCTGGCATGATTTTTATCTGATGGTATCCAGAGAACCCATCAGTGAACGGATATGCTTCCCTTCTGCCAACATTATCTAATAACTCATCTGTGAACGAAGTTGGAAAAGGATCATGAATGCAAGCATCTTTCAGCTTTCAGAGATCTATGCAAATCCTTATCTCATCCCTCTACTTCTTTTCCTAAATTACCATTGGACTTACCCAATCGGACTCCTCCACTGGTTCAATAATACCCCCTGCCAACATTTTCTCCAACTCCAAGCAAACCTTTTCCTTTTACTTAGGATTAAGGCGATATGGCCTCTGCTTAACAGGATTCACATCTGGTTTCAATGTTATTTTCATCACTCCTAAATCACATATGATGCATTTTAAGTTTGAAAAATTTGTAGGGAATAGATCTTGATATTCATGGAGAAACGCAGCAACCTTATCCAGCATAGCATCATCCCAATAGTCCCCTATCATCGCAAACTTCATCTTGCCTCTATTCCAATGTTCACTTGTCTAGTTTTCAGTGATATGGTGATATTTGGATTCTCTATCTGCGGCCCCTCAAATTCGCAGTGACCTTCTGCCTCTGGGATATTAATGTTCCTTGGATCCTCCTCTTCTTCTTTAGTAGTCACATTGTATCACTCCAGCGCATGGCGCATCTGAGTGGTCTAATCTGGTTGAATCAAATCCAAGGGATCCTGTGGTATTCTGAAGATCACTACCTTGACCTCCCGCAACACTTCATTGATGCACTTGAAGCCATCCTCAAAGCTGAATGTCATCACAAATCCCCGTCTCAAAATATCCCATTCATAAATGCTGTGGTGGATCTCGGTTTCCAGGTACCAATTCATTGGTATCACATCTAAAGTGTGGCAGAATAAATGCACCCACTCTGGTTGCATCTCTTCTCCATAAGCATCAGTCCATTTTGCTAAGTGATCGTGCGGATCACTCCTCCCATCATATTTCTCTGTCAATCGCACTTTTGGGCAACCAAACCGCACCCTCATCATTCTTTTGTATTTGTGCCATCCATCAAAATTGTCTTTATGCATACCCCACCATCTTGTAGGCGTAGCACGCAATGCAAAATCCAGTGCTTGGAAGTGATGCTTCTCAGGCACTTCTCTTTCAAATGCATCCAAAAATTTATCTATGTCAGTTAGACCATCATAATAAGGCAAACTCCTTACCTCCAATGATACACAACACAACGATTTAGTCATCATGTTACAGTGCAATGTAGATACTTCATGCAGCATATTCTTCCAATGTTACAACTCTTCATCTGAATCTGATGTACAGGAGCTTTCACGATCCCATGTAATGTGTCCATTTGCTGTCGGATTCACCCAATCTTGTTCTTGCGCTATTATTTTGTAGATTTGGTCCAAATCATTGTCACTTTCATAATCGTGGACCGATTTAGTATAGCGCGGTCCTTCTGCAGGGTTCAAAGGTACTACTATGCAGAGCGATTTCCTCTCAGATGACATTGTCCGCTTCTTCAAATTGATCACCCCGTTCATGTAAATAGCCCAATCAATCCCACGAAGCATGGTGTAGGGATTGTTGTCATCAACAATCTATATCACTTCAAAATCAGCCAATGCACTCGCGCCTTCAATATATACTGTCACTCCCTGCAATCTTCCCATGGGAAAATTCTTCTATTGATTTGGAATCCTCAATTGAATTGGAGACCACTTCAGCACAGGTTTCCCCATTCTCTCCCATGTTTGTTTAGGCATAACATTCACATCTAACCCAAGATCCAGAATAACTTGGTCCATTTCATATTCCCTATTTGCACGGTAAGCCTCATATCACGCCCCATTCTT
Organism: Pinus tabuliformis; assembly: GCA_031772625.1. Taxonomy (NCBI): domain Eukaryota; kingdom Viridiplantae; phylum Streptophyta; class Pinopsida; order Pinales; family Pinaceae; genus Pinus; species Pinus tabuliformis. The sequence continues at coordinate 2,009,241,022 of CM062819.1, read as the reverse complement.
GCCTTATTCTTACCAGTTGTCCTAACCACATATAGGCCCTCCAGAGAATTTTCTTTTCTGGCACATTTATTTATCAACTCTTGTAATCCTTTCATGGCCTTGCTATCACGTAGCAGCTTCATACATGTCTCCAAAAAGGTAGTAAGCATGGATGGGACCATTTATTCAGACTGCATATCCTGCCTCCCTGAGGTAGAAGCCTCAGTGCAGCTTTCTTCACTTCCATGAAGGTTTCTTTCGCGTGCTCTAAATCAAATCCAACCTCCTTTTTTGGAGCTTTGTAGACCCACTCACTTTCTTCACGCTTATTTCCCTTATCTTCGCTAGTCATCATTCCACTTTGTAACATGATATTCACATTAGGATCCTTTTCACGGGGTTCAACCCTCATCATCTATAGGTTCTGGGTAGGTTGTTGAGGCAGCGTCCCCTTTTCACGCATCTTAGTTATTAATACAAGGCAGTCTTATATTGAGTGGTCAAAATGATTACTGTATCGGAACAACAGACGCGTCAGGTTTTTACACTCCCATGCATAGTGTCCTGGCCCTCCACAATTGTAGCAAATAACTTGCCCCCAACCACATGTAGGTCCTCCCCCACCTTGACCTCGTCCGCGCCCTGATATCCTCCTTGTGCTCCCCCAACGCTTTGATCCGGAGGCTAAGTCTGTCTCTGCATTTGATACGCGAGCGTTCTCTCCACCATTAGCTCATAGCTACAGTAGTTATGCTCATCGTGACCCACTAATTTGCATAAGTTGTAGAAGAGTTGTTTGTAAAAATTTCTTTAGCAAGTGACAATTGTCTATCACATGTTTTCCAGCTACTGAATAGATAGCACACCACAGCACAGGCCCTGTACTTGGCCCTGTTTGAGCTTCCAGCCTTAGAGGCATCAACCCTCCTCCTACGACATAATTCCTGAAGACAGGGAAGTGATATTTATCATGCCCCTGGCTCTTACATTTCAAACACCAAACCTCTGGCCAAGCTGCTCTATCCTTCTTCAGATTTTGGAACTCTAGCCAAAGATTCTACAACTCCACATGAATATGTTAAACTCCCAAGGTATCATCTTGAATCAGTGTCTCATGCAGTCTCATTGCAATCTCTAGGGCTTCCGCCTGGGTCCCAATATTTTGCTATGATAAAGCAACCCTTAGGCGAGGCAAGAGTGAAGCTACAAACCATTCATGGTGCTGCCCATTCGTAAGATTCATGTTAGCTTTGTGGATCTTGCATTTCAATCTCTGATCTAGTTCACAGGGTGTCCCACCAGGCTTCATCATGATTTCCTTGAATCCAACAATTGATTGTGGTCCAGACATGGGCCTGATGAATTCCTTATTCAATGCAATCTAAATGTCTTCCAACGCAGCTGTCGGGTTATCGGTGCAATACTTAATGTACCACATTAGTGCGCAATCCTGTAAAGTAGTAACCAATGTTGCTTTCTTCATCTAATCATCTGTAATGTTCTGGGTTGTCCATATGGCCTTCGCAACGAACCAAAACTAGTATGGGTCCTCATTTCCCAAGCCCTTGAAAACATGCAACTTCACTGCATTCGCCATATTGAACGATGGCGGAGGTGGTGGCGGTGTGGGTGAAGGTGTATGTTGTGGAGGTGAATATTTAGGTGGTGTGGGCAGATGGGGTATTCACGAGAACCCTTTCCTTATTAAATAGATAGTGCTCTATGGTGAAGCCTGTGCTGCTCCTTCGTCATCACTCAGAGGAGGCTCAATCCATGGACTATACTTAGGGCATGTTCTCCCTCTATTCCTAAATAACTTTCCACTTCACGTAGCTCCAAACATCAAGGTAATTTCATAACTCACTTTTCACACAAGAGAATTTTAATTGAAGTATTCAAAGATCTTAAATACTTATTGCACGGTCCCTTAAAGAAGCGTCTCTCTATTTCGTTGTAGCTAACTGAGGTATCAACCGCGAATTCTGTCACAAATCCTCCTATGACACAATCAATCCAGTGATCGACAGTGCGCACAATTTTATCTTCAAAGGCTTCAAATCTCCACACTAACTCTGGGGTCCACACTATTGGATTGTCAAGCCTCCAACTTCCCTGACTGTCCGCTAATTTAGCGATCCACTCGTATAGCTCGATCGGGAAGGAACAAAAGAAAATTTTGTGTATCTCTATGTACAGATACTTTGGACTTTTCTATCCAAACACTCCTCGATTTCTTTCTTTGTTGGATTCCAATTATGCAACATCACACATCTCTTTATGCACATCCTGATCTTAGCAATGGAACCATTTGTTGGCTTAGTGGGTCATGACCTAGGTTCAGAGTTAAGTTTGCCAAACAAATCCCTACACTACTAGCCCTTTCAGCATCAACCCATGGAGTGCAGACTGCAGTCTCACCCGAAGCAGTATGGGGGGATGCTGGAACCAAGTTTCTGCACCCAGAGATTAGTGTAATGACATTTGGTTCCCTAAACCTACCTTCACGCAAATTGATAAACCCTTAAGGCTTATCTATATAACTTCCCTTTATCAACCTCTAGACCTTCGTGAAGGTCTACTACTGTCTTTCGCAGACCCTAAATAGGTGAATCAACCACTTACGTGCCTCTATAATTACCCTTAGTTTTACATTTTCCCAAATCATCTTAAGTGTTGGATAACATTAACATGCAACAAGATATTCTTCGCATAAACAATTATTATTACTTTCATTCATATGACCATATAAATCATGTAAAATCGTGCATCAATACAATATTAATTCATAAACCCATCATTCATCATAACATAATAGCGCATTCATTCATAACAAAAATAGATAGACAAAACACAAATATTTCCAGAATAATCTCTTTATTGATACTTTAGTTCTTCTTACAGACTCAAGACTTCCATGCACACTCAGCTACAAGGGTTCGTGCACTCAGCTGCGGACTCTACTCTAAGCCTCTGTGCACACAACTATATAGCCTCTCTTCTACTGTAAGACTTCTTTTCTCTTATTCCTAATGACCCATTACATTCATCTTCATCATTATCACGAACTTATGAACTGCCTTAGACTCTACGAGACTCTCCTTTTTATACAGTCCCATGGTCCGCGGACCATGGGTATATCTACTAAAGTCGACACAACTTACATAAAAGAAGGGTAAAACCCTTTATGACACTTTACTATCTACACACTCTGTGGCCACATCTTGCAAAGACTTTACACTTTACATAACAAAAACTTGGGCTTTTGCCCCAAAATTGGCCCTAAGGGACCTTGTCCCAACGCTAGGCTTGTTGGTACAACAAAGAATGGATCTTCTTATGGAATTAGTTACACATTCTTACATCTTGGGCCAATACACATACCTCTACAAGTTTTCCATTGTATTTCATTCACCAAATTTCCCTACAACCTTGGAGGGATGAGCATCTTTAATCAACTACAATTGCTCACCTTTAGGAACACATAACTTATCCAACCTGTAGACTGAATTTTCCTAGAGATGGTAGTCAACTATGTTGTCACCATTACGATCATGAATCTAGCTCTGAAATTATCAAAACACCTCCTTGAATTCCTCATCCTTTGAGTATTCCTCTTTTATGCATCATGGGTGAATGGCTTCATGCACATAAGAGTTCCCAAAGTTGTGATCATTGATGTGAGTGGCCTTGAAAACATGTCGGTCAAATTTTTTGTGCTTCCCTTCTTACTCTTCATCACTAAATGAGTCTGTTGTAGAAACCCCATCCACTTGTAATATAAGGTCTTCTGTAGCTTACTCTAGGCGTGCAGGTATTGTAGTGGTTGGAAATATGTGTGGATTATTATCTCCTTTCCTATCACATAATGTTCCACTTCTTCATAGTTTTCACTAGGGCATAAAGCTCCCTTTCATAGGTAAGGTAGTTGAGAAATACCCCATGAAATACTTCAAAATGGTAGCATACAAGCCTTCCTCCCTACATCAAGACTTATCCCACAAAATACCCACTTTCATCTATCTCCACTTCGAAGGGTTCTTGCAATTTTGGTAATGCCATAGCTGGTCCTTTATTTATCTTCTTCTTTAATTCCTCAAAGGTCCTCTACTAACCCTTTCCCCAAGAAAAACTCGTACCACTTGTTTTTATGGTATGGAGTGGTGCTACTACTACTGAAAATGAGGCTATTAATTTCCTTAGGTACTATGTTGCCCCAACGAAACTCTTGACCTCAGAAACATTAGTAGGCACTGACCACTTCATGATGTCCTCCATATTGGAAGGATATATTTTCATCTCTCCTTCACCTATCACATACCCAAGATACATCAAAGAATACTATGTAAAAACACATTTCTTGAGATTTGCTAGCAGTTTGTGCTTCTTTAATATCTCTAGCACCTGCATCAAATGTGAGATGTGTTCCTCCTAGGTAGCACTACATATCAATATTTCATCCAAGTAGACAATAAAAAATGGATCTATTAAAAGGGCATATTATATCATTCATTAAACTCATAAATGTAGTTGGTGCATTGCATAGGCCAAATGACATGACTAACCACTAATACAAAGCTTGCCTAGTTTTGAGGGTAATCTTCCAAGTATCTTCTTCTTTGACTCAAACCTAATGTTATCCATAATTTAAGTCTAACTTCGTGAAGTATTTGGCTTGCTACAGTTGATCCAAAAAATCATTTATTTTTGGAAGGGGATATATGTTCTCAAGAATAAATTTTGTCTAACACCTTGTGATCTCTACACATCCATCAATTCCCATCCTTCTTTGGCACAATGATGATGGGTGAACTGCATGGCGAGTTACTTGGTCAAATAACACCCTGTTCTAGTAATTGTTGCAGCTATTTCTTTACGTCACATTCTTCTATAAAATACTTCTTGTATAGCCCAATTTTTGGCAATGGAGAGTCAAGCAATAGTTGGATCTCATGCTGCAATTCCCTCTTAGGTGGTAGTCATTTAGGCTCCTGGAACACATATGTATATTCTTGTAGCAACTCTTCTATTTTCTATTTCTCTTTCTTAGTACACCCTCTAGTGGTGAATTTTCTCTCACACTCTTTTACAAACCAATTTTCTATTAAAAATAGCAAAACATACACTAATGAATTCATTTGCTTTGTAGGCACTTACCAATGAAATTTTGGACTTGCCCTTATGCATGTTGTTGGTGAAGTACTTTCCATCCTTGATGAGGTGGTATTGGTTGGCTCTCCACATGAATATTACATCCCACTTATACATATAAGGACTTCAAAATACCACTCCACATACATTAAGGGGAATTACATCTAGTTCTACTTCATCACTAAAAATGAACACTAATAGCAAATATAATTTTGCACTATTTGGTTATCCTTATTTCCACATCCTAGTGGAAATGGGATTAGATGATCAGGAAATTATAATCCCAATTTGTTGACCAACTCTGTTGTAATGAAATTTTTTTGTGATCCTATGTTGAATAGAGCATCAATCTTTGTCTTCATGGCTTGTATATTTATATGGAATATTTTGGTATTTTCATTCTCTTCATGTTGCTGAAGGATACTCAAATTCACCTCCTTTTGCACTCATGTACAAACAATTTTCTCATCCATGACCAATATTATTTCGACTTGGTTGCCCAAATTAGTGGTCATGAGATTCTTCTTCTTATTATCTTTCTTTTTATTCTTTGGGTTAAGCTCTAGATGCAACTTATAGCACTTCTTATCTATATTACTATGAACATTACAATGGTTGTAGTAGTTTCTGGGATATTTTCATTAGTGTTTTGTGGTTTTTATTTTCTTATCCTTCCCCCTTTCCAATTCTTCTTCCCCTCCTTAAAATCGTCTTGGTGCTCCTTCTACTTCGACCCACTTGATTTCCCTTTCTTCTGGCCTATGTTCTCTAGGTATTATGTATGTACACAATCCTCTTCCACCGATCTGGGATTGAAAAAAAATACTTTCTTTTGCAGATGGCCATGTAGACCCCCCATATACTTGATGAGTATGTCTAGGTTCTTTGGGGAGATACCTAAGGTTATGGCCATGTTTACGAACAACATGGTTTACTGATATACACTTTTCCCCTACTTTTGCTTAAACTAGTGCAACAATATCCACTGGTTCTCTACATGCTCGATAGGGTAAAATTTTGACTTTATGATGGTTTTAAAGTCCTCCCACTTAGTCACTGGAGGATCTCCATCCAACCTTAAGGTCTCTGTGTGGATTTACCACCAAGTCATGGCATGGCCCTCTATTTTTAGTCGAGTAAAAAAATATTCTATTATTCCTCTATAAGATGAACACTAAAATAAACTTCTAAGTGATGCAACTAGTGATTTAGCTTCAGAGCGTCAATATCACCTTTATACTACTTGATATCAACCTTTTCCTCCATTTTGAACAAGGAATGTGAATGGTTCATGGCACTCGAACTAGGTTGATCTTTTTCAATTTATTTCTTTGGCTCCTTCTTTGTTTCTTCCCAATCTCTAGATCTCCCCTATGATCAAACCTCTACATTAGAACCACCATATTCTCTGAATAACATGAACTTATTGGTTAGGCCTGCCATGAGGAGGCTGATATTATGGTTTACATATACAACTTGTGCTTCTAGTTGCACAAACATCTTCTCTGTGGGATCATGAGGGTTATTTATAGATTCATTAGCAATGACTAGGTTTTTATAACTTTCAAATTAACATATCTCAATCCCATACAAATCCCCAAAATATACCCAAAGAAGCCTACTTTGATACAAAAATGATTTGTAAAGGTCCATAGAAATTCTACTAGACAATTTGTCAAAAGAAATCTAATTAAATTGTGCTTAAAATCTGAATTCTACATTCTAAATGTTTATTTCTACTTAGACTTATAGATTTGTAAATTATTGTTTATTGCATATGCATTAAAATTATAATTATGTATAAAATAGAGAGCACAAAATAAAACTCACAAGAGAAAAATCTTTAGGAGAAAACCTAGGAAACACCTTCAGGAGAAAGCCTAGTTGGAAGGTTAGTCTACTTGCTCTCTTTCCCTGAATGGAAAATGGATGCTAGTAAAAATAAGTTTTCCAAAGAGTACCATGCGTAAGGAAAGTTCATTGAAGCCTAGGTTATGAGCATTTTAAATTTGAAAATTTGAAATGTTAAATGTGGATGTGCTCATAAATTTGAATTTTAAATTGTAAAATAGAAATTGATTTATGAGGGAATATTCCTCAAAATTAGTTTCTAAATCGAAGTTGTAATTGAGAGTCTCATGCGATTTCCTCATGTCCCTTGAATTTTGTATAAGGCCCTTGAATTTTGTATAAGGTCCATGATTGGTGGATCTAAGAGATTTACTCCTTAAGAATCTCATGGATCCTCTTTTAATGGATCTAAAGAGTTATTTTCTCCTTGGAATAGGGATATAAGGAGATATCCTCTCCTTTGTTTTGGGACCTTTGAAAACTATAAATCCCCCTTATGTACTCCTTGTTTGGAGAGAGTTGGTTGGAGATATTTTTGGAGAGAGTTGGTTGGAGATATTTTTGGAGAGAGTTTTTGGAGAGTTAGTATTGTTTGGAGAGCATTGAGAGCTCATGAGAGGATGTCTTTCTATGCTAAAGAAATCTATGAATGTGTTTTCCATGAAATCTCGTTGGTAATAGAAGGCAATTTTGGGAGTCAGCCCTTTTTGTAAAGCATTGTATACATTCAACCTCTTTTGAAGAAGACAATAAAGTGATTCGACCTTTGGAGGCAAATCTGGAGATGTAGCCTAGTGGAAGGGTTGACTAGGTGAACTTCGTTATCATCTCGGTCTTGATGATTCATATTTTCTCTCATTCATGGTTTGTTCATGTTTTTATTGTACCTTTTAAATTACAATTTTATGTGATGACATACATCTTTATGCTATAATTTTGGAACTTAATTTCACAAGCCCTTACAATCAAGGGAAGAGATTTTGTTTTAATTTTATGCTCTCTAGTTTTCAGATCATTTTTTATAAGAGCGGTTGATTTTTTGGCATAACAAGTTTGATTGATTTTCTAGCTTCAATTCAAACAAAAGGAAGGTAATTTCCTTTGATTAAAAAAGGTTTCATTTTGATTCTTTCTTGCAAATCTTTATCAAGATTCTTTTTTTTTTCAAGATTTCTTAACCATGAAGAAAATGGTAGAGGAATTGTATAATGAAAATAGAGAAAGAAATCAGTTGCTAAAGTAGATGAAGATATTGGAAGGAAAAAAACCAAGACCTCCAAGATAGACTCTAAGAACTGGAGGGCATTAACTTATCCCTTAGAGTGGAAAATTTCAAGCTGAGCATATTGTTTGAATCCACAAAGGACGAGAAAAAGAAAATACCATTAGGAGAATTTTGAGGTCTAAAATGGGCCTCCTAAGGAAATTATAAAATAATAGTGGAAAGAATAAAATAATATTAAAATAAATCATCAAATTTTAGAGGGAAAAAAGAAAAACTATTTTTTCAACTCGTATTTTCAACTTCTCCCTATGGGTTTACTCAAATTTCTAGTGGGAATACTTGTTGGATGCAGAATTTGATTCCTCATCTAAGGAGTACCCATGTTGTATGAGAAATACATGAAAAACTTGATTGAAATCACATTTTTTCATGTATTTCTCATTTTTCATGTAGTAGGATCCATCAAATTGAGTATGCAACATGGGTACTCCTTGGATGAGGAATTAAATTTTGCATCCAACGAGTACTCCCACTTGAAATTTGAGTAAAACCTTAGGGAGATAAGTTGAAAATACAAGTTGAAAAAGTAGTTTTATTATTTTATTATTTTTTACCCCAAAAATGGTGAATCATCCCCCATGGTTGACATCATCATCTTGAATCCTACTGGTTATTATAAAGTTGACTTTGGTTGTACATTTTTCTTAGAAGGCCCATTTTAGACCTCAAAATTTCTCTAATGATCTTCAGTTGAAAAATTATCTTGAAGAGAAAATTGGTGAATGTTCGGCCACTGAAATAGTAAAAATTCCTTCTGTCTAGACAAGTTTGTGGTCATGTCAAGTATACAGAAGATTTATCAAGATAATATTGATGGTTTCACCTTTGGCCAAATGAAGAAAAATTCCTCGGTGCAACACCACAAGAGTAGTTTTCTTGAATCTTCATCATCGATAGAAAAGATAGAGGAGTTCACCAATCAAGCAAATGATCAGGGGTCAAAGGAGGTAAAAATCCCTTCATTTTCTATATCTTCTATTAACAATTATGATGCATCTTTTGCATCTTTCGAGAAACATACCGAGGGGATTGGTATGAAGTTATTTAAAATAAGATGGGTTACAATGGAAAGGGCCTTGGATTCAATGGCCAAGGCATCATCAATCCTATTGAGGTAACATGACAAATTTTGAATGAAGGATTGGGATACACTCATGAAGAAATTGGAGAATGTACCAAAATTTTTAAAGAAAGAAGGTCATCAAATATTGAGTTTGTGTCAAAGGGACTCTTGCAAATTTATGATGCAACAAATCATGATGGAAATGATGGTGATTAGTTGCCTCCACCAGGATCTATGAATTCAAAATAAGGGCCAATTCAAATTCTCCTCATCAAAATCTCAGTCCAAAAGACACTGGAAAAAGGTATAAGTCTTATTATTTCAATGATGATAAGAAGATACAAAATATGTTTCCTTGTACCTTTTGTCATAGGGATGATCATTGTGTGGCTAAGTGTGAAAATCATAAATCATTGGCTAAGAAAATGAATGCAATTCTTGAGACTAAATCAAAGAACCCTCTTCCAAGTTTAAATGCATTTTTTCCAAACAACAAGTGCATGTATTTTTTGTACCCATTGAAAAAAGAATGTGCACCAGATCGAGAGTTGTTGGGGTCCAGATCCTAAGGTTTGACACAAGTCAAGTAAACAATATTTTCAAAGATATATGCAAAAATAATATGCAAAAGATAAAAAGTGATCAGTATTTAAGAAGAAAATCATATTGAAATCAAATTGAAAGAGGGTCCTTTTAATTGGATTGGTACGAAATGGTTGAAATTTATGCATAATTGAATTTTCGCACATACCAACATTTGAATTTTGATATTAATGGGATGTCCATGATCAATGAAAGTGCTATTATATGTTATTGCATGAGATTATGATTTTTCCTATGCTTCTAGCAGTAGTATTTTCGCCTATGATAATTTTAGTAATGTTGTGTTGACTCTAACATTTTACCATGGAAGTTTGTGTTGGATATTTGTGGAGTTTCATGCCTGTGTGAAATAGAACACTAGATGCAATGGTGGGTACATTGCATGAATCTAATTGTAGGTGGCTCAGTGGGGAGCTAACTCATGATAATGGTTGTTCAAACAATGGCCCATTTTATCGTCATATCATATCAATGGCCACACCTTTTTTATGACCATGTCCATGACATGGTGTATGATTAATGTGGTAAGCCACGTATTACAGTTATAAATGTGATGGATTTTATAGTTACATTGTATACAACAATGAAGTTTCTATCACATATATGTTACAATGACCACGTGTTTTTAGAGATCCACGTGTCCATGGTGGGAAGCCAATGTGAAGGAGTCATCGACATAGTACCCAACATGACCCTTATATTGACCTACGGTGGCAGTTCATTGTTAAATGGTGGGCGAACACTTAAGTAGCAGATGTAGAAATTTCTACAAATCTAACTCTAATACCATGTAGAAATTATGGTGTAAATTTGAAACTTTTCATGAACCTTTAATCAAAATCACAAGACACAAACCTACTCTACTTCTCTACGGAAGTTAATTCACAATTTAGAACAAAATCCTTAGATACGCAATAAGAAATCATACACATGCAAATAGTATTTTTCCCGGGGAAAGAAAACTGCTAAAAACCTCAATGCCTGCTTGCATTAATATGATGAATAGAGATTTATTACAATAGTGTTGCTCAACTGAGGACAACCTGCAACTGAATAACCTATCTCTCTGCTCACTGAGAAGCTCTGACACAAAATTCGTCAATTTCCACCTCTTCTTGAGCCCCTATTTGCTTGCACAATGATTGAGGAATTAGGTCCTTGTTATTTAGGATTTTCCTCCAAAATGCTTGCGCAATTCTTTAGGGTTGATCACCTAACCAATACAATAGCTATACAGTCAATCAAGTATATAATTAATTGTACATTTCCTTGGAAACTCCACCATAAATGAGAAACTTGTATTCTTTGCATGCATGAGCTAATTATTAGTTGATTGATTATTTAACTAGATGATCTATGAGGTAGACTGATGTACCACTACTTAACTGACCACCAACTAGTTCTATTAACAATTAGAACTATTTTAATTGATTACCACTGAAATTAACTCAAACTAGGCTCCTAAGATTTAGGAATCACTACATACAACTGAAATTCATGCCCCTAACTTGAATTAACTGAGCTAACTAAGTGACAAGATCCATGTCACCTCAGTTAAGCCGTCCAAGTTATCTGCTAATGTGGAATTTTGAATTTTCTCAATCTAATCAAGGAAAAATTAAATTGAGAATTTCTTGCTACATTTTTCAACACTCCCTCTCAACAAGGAAGGGATTATTAACCACCATTATCCAACACCCGTGTAATGTACTACATGCAACACCTCTCACTATTGCTTCTACTACTACAACATCTGCAAATGAGAAGCATCCAAAACCAAACTAAATCAACTAAGTCTGCAACTGTCTAATAGGAAAACTGTGTTGTTTTTGACTCTGCTACTGAACCCCCTGCTTTGATGTCAACACTCCTCTACACTCCTCAATATCTTATTGATGTTGATCCTCCTACTATTGAATACTTGGGCCCCCATAGCAAGGTAATGATCCAAGAGAAGAATGCCTCAATGGACCCTGCCCAAATTTCTACAACTCTTGGGCTAAGGATCTACATCGCTCCACCTCACTCCTTGGGGTATAGATGCATGTGATCCCTTTTCCCACGTAGCTCAAACTCTCCCCCTACTGGAGGTCTCTGCTTGAGTGGATGTATCCACTCTTCCTCCTCTCTCCCTCTCCATTTGTGGTTACTTCCCAACTTCCCAAGGCTTCTTTTGAGGTTCCATTTTGAGATGTTTGTCTTGCTCCCTCCCAATCACCACATCTATAATCTCTACCTTGCTCCTCAAGGATATGCATGCATATTCTAACTAAATTTCATACACGTTCTTGATTCGAACACCAATCAGCTTCACCTGTCTTATGGCTATGTGTCTTAGGAATGCCTTTGCTTTGCTAAAGATCACACCATAAACACGGTATTCCAAAACTACAACAAAGATGAGATTTTCCTTTAGGCCTAGAACAAACATGACATCCTTGAGTTTGAGAGGGGATCCAAACTCCCTCTGAAAGGTGACTGTACCAATATCGATTGCACTATACCTTCTGTCATATCCAAACTCAATATTCATCTGGAGACCTTTCTCCTCTACGTCATTGAAAAAGTTTCTACACCCAGTCATGTGGAATGATGCACCTGAATCCATGTACCACACGCTACCCATCACAGTGTTGGCCATGCATGTGATATGGTGAAGGAAATGTAACTAGGTTTGGTCTTCATAAATGTATTTTTGATATTTGTATTTATTTAAGAAAAATAATATTATTTTTATAATATATGTCAATGAGTTTCTTTCTAATTAAAATAGGTCTAGCACATGTTTAAGTGTTATAGGTAAGTCAAATATTCAAAAGAAAATGTTGAAGACCTTAAGAGCATGTTGCACAATGTATATGTTTATATAGAAGTCAAAGAATACTCCTCCAAGCAAGTCAAGTCTCCTCCAAAGAAAAGGCACCATCAAATAATCTCCTCCAAGCATGTGACACCAACAAAGACGCGATCTGAAGTAAGCATAACAAGTTGGCCTACAAACAGTCTTCAAGTCATCCTAAAAGGAGGGACAATCCTCTATATATAGAGGTTTTCCTCTCCATTACAATGTCAATGAAGCATCTCTAAAATCAGTGAAGATAGAAGCTAATAATAAGTGAAGGAAAATAATTCTAAATGGTCTCCAAAGTGTAGTGAAGAAAGGAGGAAGAAAAGTGCAGGTATAGGACTGTTTCCAGGGCTAGAAATAGTCACACGTGTGAATAAAAAGAGGGTAAATCTGTGAGTACAACAACATCTATAGAACAGTCCAATAATCATCATTGTTTGGGTTAGAAATGAGGCCTACAAGGCCTCTTAAGTCAAGCAAAGAAGTCTCTTTCTCTATCGAAGGTAAAAGGGCCCTAATTCTCAAGGGTACCTCTCACACGTGCGAGAATTAGGGTTTTAGTGTTGCCACACTAAGCCTACCACTATACATCAAGAAGGGACTCAGGTGAGAATTAGGGTTTTAGTGTTGCCACACTAAGCCTACCACTATACATCAAGAAGGGACTCAGTTGATAAAGGGCCCTAATTCTCAAGGGTACCTCTCACACATGCGAGAATTAGGGTTTTAGTGTTGCCACACTAAGCCTACCACTATACATCAAGAAGGGACTCAGTTGATCAAGAGAAGGAAGGAGTATTATTAGGTGAAGGATGTCACTAAGTACAAAAGATAAGTATCTCTTCTAGAAGGACTACTAACAGTGGAAAGAAGAATGAAGTGCCGGAAGGAGGACGAAGTGCCCGAAGAAGGTGGACAAAGTGCTGGTGAGACATAGTGCAGAAAAAAGGAAGGACTTGACTTGTTCTTGGAGGATCTTCTAGTGAAGGGTCTAGCGTTTGGCATTAATCAAGAAAGAAGCTTCAATAAGAGAAAAATTACCGAAGGTTTTTCCTCTCAGGAGAAGAGAGGTTTTGGCCCTGGCAGAAAACCAATATCTTGTGTTATTGTTTTATGTTTTGATAGCAGTTTGATGAAGTACACACACATGCATTAATAAGAGAAGAATAATATTAAGCTAACAAAGAAAAGAAAAGTAAAAATACTTCACAAAGTTTTATCTAGTCCCAAATAATCACTCTACACCTAATTTCCCTAGATTCTTCAACATGGTATCAGAGCTAAGGTGGCACATCAAGGAAAAGGCATCTCAAGAACACTCATAATGGGACTCATCAATGAAGGACATCTACAAAGTTGAAGCTTCAAGCCAAGAGGTATCAATTACTTTAAGGGAAAGAAGGTCTACCATCTATTATTCATCAAGGAAGACTACAAAGCAAGAATAAGAGTCTTACATAAAGGCACTACAAAGAAGAGAAGATCAAAGAGGGACCTACATCAAGCCACAAATCATCAAGAAAGTATCATCATCAAGCAATCCCACTTGGAGAAAACATCTTGAGGAACATCAAGATTCAAGGAAGGCAAGCCATCAAGACTTCAAGGAGAAAATAAGTCAACTACATCTCAAAATCTATCAAGTAAGTATATGTCCCCTTCTGAATATACATCAATGTCTTTTTGCAAGGAAAGAAACAAATTGGTAGGTACCAATAACTTTCTTTCATGGAAGAAGAGGATTGATTTACATCTCAAAGATAATGAACTTCTAGAACATGTCAAAGTGAATATCATTATCCCTTCTAAGGAAAAAATCCCAAGCCTTAGCCAAGTACAATAAGGATGAGAAAAGAGCTCAAAGGATTCTAATAGAATCTATCAAGGACTCTCTCATTCATTATGTCTCCAAATTTAAAACATCAAAAGAAATTTATGATAAGCTAGTAGATTTATTCTCGGTATCCACAGCCGGAGAAGTGATATCTCTAAGAAATGAATTGTACAAGATGAAGATATCAAAGGAAGGAATAACTCCCCACTTCATGAAGATATTTGAGATGAGGGATCAACTTCAAGATCTTGGGGAACTCATGTCTGACAGAGAAATGACAATTGTAATACTCAATGCTCTACCTGAGGATTGGGGCAACTGCACATCAAGCACATATGCTAAGAAGGAAGCAACCATACTCAATAAAATGTGGTCTCTATGCAAAAAAGAGGAAACCAAGCTTAAAGCAAAGGAAGATGTGGGATCAAAGGAAAAATAATTTGCTACCATGGCCAAGAGAAAGGGAAAATTTGACAAATTTGACGAAGAAAAAAAACCAAAGATATATCCAAAATCCAATGCTATGAATTCCAAGAATATGGACACTACAAAAGGAATTGTCTTAATCTTAAGAAGGACAACAACAACAAAAGAAAGAGGGAAGAAGCTCACATGACTCGAGAGGTGAAAGAAGAAGAAAAGAAGCAAAAGAAGGAAGATCCTTCGGATCTCTACTATGACTAAGTCAAACTCTTTACTTAAAGTCTTCTTTCAAGGTTTTGAGTAGGATAGGAGCATGTAGGAATAAAATAAAAATTGCACAGCTAGAAACATCTTCTAGAATCTAGAAGCATGAATTACATAGAGTTCTAGATACTCATGTAGAAGTAGCATTTATAATGAGAACAAAATGCATGGTTAGAAATATATTCTAGAATATAGAAGCATGGTATATATAGCTCAAGATATTCATGTAGAAGGAACATACGTAGTATAGGACCTCATCCATGATGAAATAAAATTGATCATGATTGAGAAACTTAGAAGACCTCCATCATCAAAAGAAAAGAAACATTTTCAAGGCAAGGGTCTTTAAGATCCTAGGATTAAATCTTCAAAAGAAGGTTCTTGAACTAAAGTAGATGTCTCATTGGGAATCCCATTCATGGGATTCAAGAAAAGGATGATATGCAGGCAAGCTAAGATGAAGCAAGAAGGGCCACACCAAGGACAACCAAATGAAGCTAAGATGATCAAAGGAGAATCAAGATGACGTATGTATGCATCAAAGTTTAGTCATGTTATCATTTGTATATTATTGAGTCATGGGAATAGTTCTATAACATGATCAAGTAGGAAATAATCTCTTTCACAAATGACATGCTCGAAGGCATGTACTACAATACAATGAAGGTCAACAAAAGGAAATACTCACATAAGGAGTATAAAATTGTTGACTAAGAAGCATGTGAAGAAGAAATTTTGACCAGTCCTAGAAGAAAGCAATCAAGAAGTGATCCCAAAAGGAGTAGAAGGTAGTTGACGAATTAAGAAGCAAATGAAGAAAGAGATCAAGCATGTGAAGAACACCACAATCACAAAGAATCAATATCTAACAAGATACATTGAAGACATCTCCCACAAGAAGGCATGACAACTCTAACAAAGGAAGAAAAAGATTAAAAGACCCTTGACACCTATGAAGGACTTGGAGATATTAAAGGCACAGGTAACTGATTCTACTGTAATGAAGATGTCGTGATGAAGAAGCCATCCATTGAAAGAAAAGAAATGTTGAAGCAATATCAGGATGAAGTCATGAAGGGCTACTAGATCAAAACATGGGAACAAGCAAGATCAACGAAGCATCCATGAGAAGAGTATTCTGAAGCATGGACAAGATGACAAAGGAGTAGCCAAATAAAAAGAGATCCTGATATATGAAAAGAAGACCACTTTCCACAAATGAAGCAATGACATGACAAACCAGGAAGGAAAGTGATCGATGGATGGTACCCTACCAAAAGGAAGTTCGAACCAAGACTTCATGACATTGAAAGAAAGAAGAAGATCAAGCAGCTGAAGGACCCACAAAGAAGAAGTTTCTGATGAATGGACAAGTCCCTAGCTAAGAGGGAGTTATAACAAGTTCCCAATTACAAAGGAACTTGGACAAGTACCTTGTCAGAAGATACTTGGGCATGTCTTCCTCAATTGAGAGGAAGTAATAGACACACCATTCTTGTCTTCACTTGGGAAGAAATAATGGGAGAATCGCGTAATCATCTGGCATATGATACTCTTTGAGGGTGTGTAGGGCGTCCAAAACAAGAGTAGGCAAGAGGATCGATATTCTTTGAGGGTTGGGAACCCAGGACAAGAATAGTCTTAGAAGATCATACTCAGTGAACACCCGGGTGGGTATGTACCTTGAGAGACAATGACTAAGGTGTCTATAATTCATTGGTCTTGCCAACATTGTGCTCTAATCTAGTGAGAGATAGAGCTATCAGTCAAGGCCTTGTTGTGGAAACAATGTTGGTTATTATGACGCTATAACAAATGGATTGCAAATATGGTTTTTCTTATGTGAATTCTTCAAGATTGAAACATAGCCAAACACCTTGTAATGTTGTATGAATACCTCCCTAGTTAAGAGGGAGTGTTGAAGGAAATGTAACTAAGTTTGGTCTTCATAAATGTACTTTTGATATTTTTATTTATTCAACTAGAAAATAAATATTATTTTTATAATATATGTCAATGAGTTTCTTGCTCATTGAAATAGGTCTAGCACATGTTTAAGTGCTATAGGTAAGTCAAATAGTCAAAAGAAAATGTTGAAGACCTTAAGGGCATGTTGCACCATGTATATGTTTGTATAAAAGTCAAAGAATACTCAACCAAGCAAAGTCAAGTCTCCTCCGAAGCAAAGACACCATCAAAGAGTCTCCTCCAAGAATGTGACACCACCAAAGAAGCCATCCAAAGTAAGCATAACAAGTCGACCTGCAAATAGTCTTCAAGTTGTCCTAAAAGGAGGGACAATACTCTATATATAGAGCTTGTCCTCTCCATTACAATTTCATTGAAGCATATATGAAATCATCAAAGATAGAAGCCAAGAATAAGTTAAGGGAAACAATTCTAAAGAGGCTCCAAAGTGCAGTGAAGAAAGGAGGAAGAAAAGTGAAGGTATAAGACTGTTTCTAGGGCTAGAAACAATCATATATGCAAAGAAAAAGAGGGTAAATCTACGAGTACAAAACAGCTAGAGAATAGTCCAAGAATCATTATTGTTTGGGTTAGAAATTATGCTTAAAAGGCCTCTCAAGTCAAGCAACAAAGACTCTCTCTATCGAAGGTAAAAGGACCCTAATTCTCTAGGGTACCTCTAACACATGCAAGAATTAGGGTTGTAGTGTTGTCACACTAAGCATACCACTATACATAAAGAAGGGACTTGATTGATCAAGAGAAGGAAGGAGTATTCTTAGGTGAAGGATATCACTAAGTGCAAAAGATAAGTATCTCTTCTAGAAGGACTACTAACAGTGGAAGGAAGAACGGAAGGAAGGCAAAGTGCCAGGGAACAAAGTGCTAGAAGAAGGTGGACAAAGTGCCGGGGAGACATAGTGCATAGAAAATGAAGGACTTGACTTGTGCTCTGAGGATCTTCTAGTCAAGGGTTTAGGGTTTGGCATTGATCAAGAAACAAGCTTCATTAAGAGAAAATTTATTGAAGGGTTTTCCTCTCAAGAGAAGAGAGGTTTTGGCCCTGGAAGAGAGCCAATATCTTGTGTTCTTGTTTTATGTTTTGATAGCAATTTGATGAAGTACACACACATGCATTAATAAGAGAAGAAGAAGATTAAGCTAACAAAGACAAGACAAATTGTTATCTAGTCCCGAAGAATCACTCTACACCTAATTTCCCTAGATTCTTCAACACGATATGGGTGAAATCTAGCTCAAACTGTAAAGCCAAAGCTTCACGTGCTACTGCTACTGTAGACTCCTTCTTGCTAGAATTTTTGTTTTGACACCTTGTAGCATAGTCCCTGATGACAATTGAAGCATTTAATTTTGGACAAGTCTTTCTTCTTCCCCTCTTGGCTGGATTGAGCCTCACCTTGAGACTTCTTTCCCTTGGCCTTCATTCCTTTACTGACTAGAGAAAAGTCCTCTTTCTCTTCATTGGATGAGGTTCCTCTCTGGTATTCCACCTTATTTCCTCCTGTACTAAATCAAGCCATAAGCGTTCCCAATTTGGTAGTTTCTCCCTCTTGTTCGCTGAATCTTGGTAGTTATTCCAGCTCTTGGGAAGGCCTATAAGGGCTAGGGTTACCAAGTCCTCTTCTGCAACATTAACACCAATCTCACCAAGTTCATCACGACATTGTGTGAACCTGCTTAGACACTGTAGAATATAGCCATTCTTCTGCATTTTTATATTTTGAAGTTTATTCTTGAGCGCCAAATGCTTGTGGTCACTACTATTCTCAAACAATTCTATTAGTTCTTTCCACATCGTGAACGAAGTTTATTTTCCGTGGAGATTCGAGACAATATGATTGCTTACTCCTTCCAAGATTATTCTTCTCACCTTGGCTACATATTTCTTCCACTGTGCAAGGTCCTAGACATCAGTTGTTGGTGGTCTTGGAATATTTGTCTTGACATATTCAAGCAATCCATTGTCATCCAATACTGTCTCCATGCGATCCTTCCATGCACCAATATTTGAGGTGCCTTCCAAGGCATATTCTAGCCTTAGTCCATTAAAGGCCATCTTCTCAACTCTGAAGAAATCTTGCTACACTGGTCTTCAAATTTGAACCTCTGAGAAAAGACTTCAAATTTCTTGCTCTAATGTGAATCTAGCTCCAATACCATGTAGAAATTTCTACAAATCTAGCTTTGATACCATGTAGAAATTATGGTGTAGATTTGAAACTAATCATGAAGTTTTAATCAAAATCACAAGACACAAACCTACTATACTGCTCTACAGAAGTTAATTCATAATTTAGAACAAAAATGTCAGACATGTAATAAGAAATCACACACGTGCAAATAATATTTTTCCCGGGGAAAGAAAACTGCTAAAAACCCCAATGCCTTCTTGCATTAATATGATGAATAGAGATGTATTACAATTTCTTCACTCAACTGAGCACAACCTACAAGTGAATAACCTATCTCTCTCTGCTCACTGAGAAGCTTTGACCTAGACTTAGTCAATTTCTGCCTCTACTTGAGCCCCTATTTTTTTGCATAATTCCTACCGAAATAGGTCCCTATTATTTAGGAATTTCCTCTAAAATTCTTGCCCAATTCCTCAGGGTTGATCATCTGACCAATATAATAGTTATACACTCAATCTAGTATTAATTAATTTTACATTGCGTTGGAAACTCCAACACAACTCGGCAACTCGTATTATTTGCATGCATGCGCTAATTATTAGTTGATTGATCAGTTAACTAGATGATCTCTGAGTTAGACTGATGTCCCACTACCACCAACCAGGTAACTTAACTGACTACTTAACTTATTACAACTGAAATTAACTTAAGCTAGGCTCCTAAAATTTAGGAATTATTACATACAACTGAACTTCATGCCCTTAACTCGAATTAAGTGAGTTAATTGAGTGACAAGAGCCATGTCACCACAGTTAACTCCTTCAAGTTGTTCAGTGATATGGAATTTCAAAATTTCTTAATTTAATCAAGGAAAAATCAAATTGAGAATTTCTTTGATGCATTTTTCAACAACCCACCCATAGTGTAAAGCTTACGATGTTCCCTATCGACGATGGTTCCGTGTTAGAATGGTTCACGATAGACAAGTCAATTCCAATAATTTTATACTCCACAATAACTGATTCCGGTGGTTGAACGCATATGAAGGTGTTTCCATGTCATCCACAACATGGTCAACCCATTTATTAGCCTCTGTCAATCCACGATGGAAATGGTCGCCATATGTAGTTGTTACGATGTCCCATGGTTAATGGCGGTAGATTGGTATACAATGCAACAAGTGTAATGATGGCCACAAATTTGGTAGTGGTTGCGGTGGCTATGCCACAATTGGAATGCTGCAGTCAACATGCCATTTCACGTAATACAACAACCAACCACAAAATATCATGCCATGCAGATTGATGTTAATCCGATCAACACGAATTTGTTTACGTGGCCATGCCACATGGTCCATAAGAATCGCACATATTTCGTTAATGAGGGACGTTGACCAGTTAAGTGCGAATAACTACGAGAATGGTCAGTGCCATATGCAATGGTTGCGTCGACATATGGTTCACGATCTGCGAGATGGACATCGCTGAAGCCATGAGACAATAAATCTAAGTGATTTGTGTGATCTGTGTAGGACGTCTTGGGATTTGAGAGAGATTTGGGTAGTGATGTTTGTTTATAACATGGATGGTCAACCACGTAATACGGTGGACCTGTTCATATCATGTTTTGGTAGGGTGACAAACCCGCGTTGGAGATCTAGCGACAACATTAAAGTGGAGTTGAACGGTGGAAGTTGCATTCTATGCAACGATAGATTTGAATGATCTGTCCACAACTCATATGATTATATGGAGTATTACTTCCGAAAATGAAGTTCATTTATGGGGTATGCACAACTTGATTTGGACTAGATCATGCAAAAGTATGCAAACAAAATTCTCAGTCACTACTGTCTGTAGCTCGCATCCCTGTTTGCTCCTGTAGGGCTTCTATCAAGACAATTTCGAACTCACCAATTGCTTTCATTTGGAAAGTTGGTAATCATGTTTATCAAAGTCAAGTTAAATCGAGATCTTGCATGCGTAGACATTGAGTAGACTAAGGATTCAAGTGGTTATCTTTTCATTTTCATCTTGAAGTAGATGTGCATAAGAGAGATGATTTACATACACATCAACTCCAACAATACAACGAGTAAAAAGATGGATATAATGGGCATAATACTCTATGGTCAACAAATCTAGTATCAGTCCACAACAACCAAATCTATAACTGATATTTTGGGAAATGACCTAGTCTCTTACTCATAGTTGTCGTTGGACAACCACAACAATTAAGTTTGCGTTGAGCAACAAGGTTCCTGGATGAGAGAAGAAACAAGATGAATTCGAATTTATGGGAAGGTATTGTTTGCATTTATTCCTCTTATGGAATCATTAAAAACTCCAAAGAGTTGCTCCTGCCGGCGAGTCCAACAAGTAAGTGCAGCGTTGCACAAAACTCTTCTGTCTATGCTTTCGAAATTATATTTGGCAGTATACTATGTTGAAATCGTAATTTCAACGCAGACGCCAGAAACCGTCGAGCAAACCCGCCGGAGAGTTCTCGGGCCAGTTTCCGGGGAAGGGAATCTCCGTACTCTTCAACCCGAGAAAATTTGGAGCCGCCACGTGTTTCTGACCTGACGTAACGCAACGTCACGTTCTCGGGAGGTAAACCTCAGCAGTTGTATGGCTTCCGATATTCACCTCCGCCGTCCGATCTGGTTGCGTGTTGTCAGCCGTCGATCCTTGAAGGTGCACGGGCCTGCGTCAATTCAATGCGTCGCGTGGAGTGTTGACCGCCGTAAGTGATGAAGTTATGGCCTTTAATGTTTTACGTAGTGTTTGGTGAAGGCCCTTTTAATATGGGCATGGGGCACGTTTTAATTTATATACATATATGTTTTTATATATGTGTTATGTTTTAAAAAAAGAAATGTTGACCATTTTGTAAAAAGAATGAGAGCGCGTGGGAGCTGAAGTGACTTAAAACCAGTCTTCTCATTGTGATAAAAAAAGGTATGTAGTGTGAGAGCTCCGTGTGCAGCAAAAATGAAATAGAAGTTTAGGCACAGCAGTATGTAGTGTGAGAGCTCCGTGTGCAGCAAAAATGAAATAGAAGTTTAGGCACAGCAGTATGTAGTGTGAGAGCTCCGTGTGCAGCAAAATGAAATAGAAGTTTAGGCACAGCAGTGTGTAGTGTGAAGCAAGGAGGGTATAAAGAAATCAGTGTTGATTTTTTTTTAAAACCAGAAATGCAGCGTAAGATGAAGCCAATTCTTTGGTATTGTATTTGAAAGCATTTTGTGAGATGTTGTAATGTGCAGAAGCACATAACGTTTTTTTTGGAGCTACATATGTAAAAGTTTTTTTTACAGTAGTATGTGTAAAATATTTTTACAGCAGTATGTGTAAAAATAGTTTTATACAGTAAATATAAAAAAAAAGGGTTTTACTGCAGTAAACCCAGCACAATAATTTCTCAGGTGAAAACAGAGTTTTGGCTGAAGGTAATTTTGGTAAATCCCTCTCTGCGCAGAGGATGATGTGTGTAACAATTTTTGTTTTAAATCAATAGAAGTGTTTTTGTGACTGTGTAATGCTGTGGTCTGAGTTATTTTTTAAAAGAGGTTCTCTGCAAATGATCCTGGAACAGAGGAAACAGAGCATTGTCTCTGTGGTGGTTATTTTGTTGGTTTTGGTATTTTTCCCCTTTAAAAATACCCAACAGTGGTATCAGAGCTAGTCCAGGCTCTTTGAAGACTCAAAGAAGCTGAAGGAAGGTGTTGTTGCAGCAGTCAAACCTCTCCAGCAGTGTGAAGCCACAGCCAAAAGGGATTAAGGTATTTCTCAAAGCTTTTCTTTGTGTTACTGTTGAAGGAACAGTCAGTGATTTTAAAAGAAAACACAGTCAAGTATTTAAAGCCTAGATAAGAATGGCAAGGTCAAAGAAGAAAGCCTCTAGGGCTGTTAAAAATGTGTCTCCCTCCTCTACTAAACTAGAAGGGAATCTATTTGAAAGCATTGTATTTGAGGTTCCAAAGTTTGATGGAAACTTTGATGTATGGGAAATAATGATGAGGGCTTTCCTAATGTCTGAGGGGATTGAAGTCTGGGAGTCAGTGATTGATGACATCAAGATGGATAAAGAATCCATGGAGTATGATGCACAAGCAGCAAAACTAATCTTGGATGGACTCCCTGATTCTGTGAAGAAGAATCTTGGAAAATATACATCAGCAAAGGATATATGGGACAGACTGCATGACCTTCATGCAAAGGGAGCACTGACCATGACAATGGGTCAAGATGAATCCATAATAGAAGCTGAGAATGAGAAGCTTGACCTCATCAAGCTTCAAGTAAGAGAAAGGGATGAAGAGCTAGCCAAGCTCAAGAAGGAGCTTGATCAATGCAAGAGGAAACATCATGAAGAAGTCATATTCATGACACATCAGCTGAATAGTGCAAAGAAGCAAGCAGATGTCTTGACAAGTGAACTTGAACAAAGACACAAGAGAGTGAATAAGCTTGTGGAAGAGATTGGACAGTACAAGGTAGAGGTCTCCTCCCTTAAGTCTGAACTACAAGAGGCCAGGAAGCAGGCACAAGGAGCTGAGAAGAAAATGGAGAGCAGTCAAGCAGAAATCTCCAAAATGAAGTCTGATATTATCTCCTTCAAAATAGTAGCAGCTGAAGCTACTCGTAGCAAGGAAGAAACTGAGGGACAACTAGCAAAGAGAAATGATGTATGTGAAAAGCTAGAAGAAGAGATTGTCCTCCTCAGGAAGAAGGTTGAAGGGATGAACAAAATAATGAAGAGCTCTCAAGCATTGGATGACATGCTTAGTTATCACAGATCCCCATTTGATAAATCAAGACTTGGGTATGTAGGTGAACCCTCAAACAAGGATGAAGATGCTTCAAGCAAAGGAGATGTGAAGAAGCCAGAAAGAGATGGTGATGCTCCTAGTTCCAGCAAAGGCAAGGAGAAAAATGAAGGCTGCAATAGAAGAGATCCTGCTCCAAATAGAAAACCAGCTCCAAGAAGAAATGTAGCTGATGGCAAAGAGACAAGAGGCAATGATGATCGTCAAAGGATCTCAAGGCAGCAAGGCTTCAGAAGTGCATCAAGAAAACCTCCATCTCCCAGGTACCAAAGTTCATTTTATGGTTATTGTTATGCTTGCTCAAACTTTGGTCATATGGCAAAAGACTGTAGAGCATTTCATAAAGATAAATGTTGTGGTCTCCGAAAACCTCCAAGAGACAATTTTAGAAGAAATCATGAAATGTCATTCATGAAAAATGTAGAATGTTTCAAGTGTCATAACATTGGGCATATGGCACGAGACTGTAACTTGACATGGGCTCTTACACAAGCTAGACCCATGCAAAAGAAGAAAGTTAAACAAGTATGGAGAAGGAAGGTAATACAATCTGAAAACCCCTTGAACTCCCCAGTGGATCTAAATTTGTTTTGAGAAGAGTCTGCCAAAAGAAGACAAGCATACACTAAAGGGGAGCTTGAATTTTTTGTTTGCTGAACTGTATTAACAGTCATTTGTTGATGGAGGATGTATTGCAGCGCAGCAGTTGCAAATGAAATCTTTGTTAATCCCTCTGAAAGGTAATATGCAGCAGTGATGAAATCAGCAATGTTTTTGCTTTGTGTTTATGCAATATGCACATAAATGCATAAAGAAGAAAACATGGCAGCGCTGAAATGTAAAGAGCAGCAGCGAGATAAGAGAAAATGCAAAGCATGGAAACCCTCACAGCAGTGGGAAGACAAAATACAAAACAACAGTTTGGAAAATTTTTTTTGAGCACATGGATTAGAATGAACAGCAGTTTATTTTTTTTATGCAATGCAGCATGCAAAGAAATGCATAAAGAAAAACAGGGACAGCAGATTGTTAATGCACATGTGTGAATGAGAGTGTATGTGGCAGCAGAAAATCGAAAGGAACTGCACAACAGTGCATTGTGTAAAAAAAATGAAGACTAAGATTGTGTGAAGCAAGGGTGCATGAGAAAAGGCAGCAGCCTGTGTTTTTTTTTGTGGAGAATGAAGTGCCAAGAGTATGGGCACAGCAGTATGATGAAACAAAAGGCAGCGACAGTGCAAATTGCAGCAGCAACACAACAGAAAGTGTATGGACAGCAGCAGCTTGAAGAAAAGTTTTTCCCATCGTGAAGAAGGAGAAGCACACAGCAATGCAAATGTGAAAAATGCAGCAACAAGAAGTTTTGAACAGCAGCACATGCAAAAGAAATTTTCCTTACAGCAGTAAAGGTAAATGTAATGAATTTGTTGTTCATTGAGTTGAAATGCAATATATGCAACAGCAGTGAATGTTTACACACAGCAGTGTAAATTTGTAAGTTGGGACAGTGTAATTGTTCCAGAAAAGACAGAGTATTTTGTCTTTGAAAAGTGCACAAGCAGTGCAAGTGTAGACACAGCAGTGTGGGATAGACAAAGTAAAGAAGATGGCACAACAGTGCAGCAGAAAATATGCATCAGCATAGGAGAACATTGTAATGAGTTTGCACACACAGCAATGCAATGATTGTTTGTTTTGGAACTGCATTTGAAGCAGTCATTTGGTGAAACCCTCTATTCAAGAGGAAGGTGCTTTTCAGCACATTGTCATTAGTGAATCCCTCTATCAAGAGGATGATGCTTTTCAGCATAGTCACAGGTGAATCCCTCTGTCAAGAGGAAGGTGCTCTTCAGCACATTGTTATGGTGAATCCCTCTGTCATGAGGAAGGTGCTCTTAAGCACAGTTTCAGGCTAATCCCTCTATTAAGAGGAAGACAAATTTGTTGTTTGTGAACTGCATCAGAAGCAGTTGGTGAATCCCTCCATGTGAGGAAGTGTTTGGGTAAGATTGAATGCCCAGCTGTTGAAATTAAAGGGGAGTGTTGAAATCGTAATTTCAACGCAGACGCCAGAAACCGTCGAGCAAACCCGCCGGAGAGTTCTCGGGCCAGTTTCCGGGGAAGGGAATCTCCGTACTCTTCAACCCGAGAAAATTTGGAGCCGCCACGTGTTTCTGACCTGACGTAACGCAACGTCACGTTCTCGGGAGGTAAACCTCAGCAGTTGTATGGCTTCCGATATTCACCTCCGCCGTCCGATCTGGTTGCGTGTTGTCAGCCGTCGATCCTTGAAGGTGCACGGGCCTGCGTCAATTCAATGCGTCGCGTGGAGTGTTGACCGCCGTAAGTGATGAAGTTATGGCCTTTAATGTTTTACGTAGTGTTTGGTGAAGGCCCTTTTAATATGGGCATGGGGCATGTTTTAATTTATATACATATATGTTTTTATATATGTGTTATGTTTTAAAAAAAATGTTGACCATTTTGTAAAAAGAATGAGAGCGCGTGGGAGCTGAAGTGACTTAAAACCAGTCTTCTCATTGTGATAAAAAAAGGTATGTAGTGTGAGAGCTCCGTGTGCAGCAAAAATGAAATAGAAGTTTAGGCACAGCAGTATGTAGTGTGAGAGCTCCATGTGCAGCAAAAATGAAATAGAAGTTTAGGCACAGCAGTATGTAGTGTGAGAGCTCCGTGTGCAGCAAAAATGAAATAGAAGTTTAGGCACAGCAGTATGTAGTGTGAGAGCTCCGTGTGCAGCAAAAATGAAATAGAAGTTTAGGCACAGCAGTATGTAGTGTGAGAGCTCCGTGTGCAGCAAAATGAAATAGAATTTTAGGCACAGCAGTGTGTAGTGTGAAGCAAGGAGGGTATAAAGAAATCAGTGTTGATTTTTTTTAAAACCAGAAATGCAGCGTAAGATGAAGCCAATTCTTTGGTATTGTATTTGAAAGCATTTTGTGAGATGTTGTAATGTGCAGAAGCACATAACGTTTTTTTTGGAGCTACATATGTAAAAGTTTTTTTTACAGTAGTATGTGTAAAATATTTTTACAGCAGTATGTGTAAAAATAGTTTTATACAGTAAATATAAAAAAAAAGGGTTTTACTGCAGTAAACCCAGCACAATAATTTCTCAGGTGAAAACAGAGTTTTGGCTGAAGGTAATTTTGGTAAATCCCTCTCTGCGCAGAGGATGATGTGTGTAACAATTTTTGTTTTAAATCAATAGAAGTGTTTTTGTGACTGTGTAATGCTGTGGTCTGAGTTATTTTTTAAAAGAGGTTCTCTGCAAATGATCCTGGAACAGAGGAAACAGAGCATTGTCTCTGTGGTGGTTATTTTGTTGGTTTTGGTATTTTTCCCCTTTAAAAATACCCAACATACTAAATCTAGAAAATGAAGTGTATTCTGACCAGAGACATGAGGGTGAATAATATTGTTCCTGGAAGAGGGATTTGCAGAGAGCTATTGACTAAATCTTCTACACTTTCGATTATGTTATCTATCTTAATTTTTGCTGCAAATATGTCGAGTTTCACGATAGTAGAGGACGATCTCATGACCATAATTTTAAAAGGATTTTGGTGATAATGTTAATGGTGATGTTTCATTGATAATCACATCCCATGTCAAGTTATCGATGTATCTTGGTACATGCCAAATGAGTAGAGAGACCGATAATGTTAATGGTGATGTTTCATCGATAATCACATCCCATGTCAAGTTATCGATGTATCTTGGTACATACCAAATGAGTAGAGAGACCCAGTGCGAGAATTTGAGAATGCACATATTTCTGGTGCAGAAGTGAAAAATAGTGAAATGCGTAAATCTGTTTTGTTTCTATTTCAACTTCGATTTGAGTTTTAGTTGCGGTGGGTGTTGGTCTACTAGTATGAATAATTATTCAACTTTTTTCCACATTTAATTTATCAATAATAATTATTCAACCTTTTCCCACATTTAATTTATCAATATTTCAAGGTAACGCGTAAAATACATGCAGGTAACAGTAACACAATTCAATCATCAATTACAGATTTAATAATTAAATTAAATAAGGAACCACTGTGACAGTAACTAAGAATAAATTTCAGAATTATAAAAGCATTCACAACAATTGAAATAAAGTACTCTAACAGCAATTAAAATGAACCAACAGAAATAAAATAATAACGCACAGAAATAATGCAGCATCAGAAGAGTTGGCCCAACTCTCTGACGAGGGCGATGGATTCACAGCTTAGAGAGAGAACAGAACAGCAAAATAGCTTGTATTTAATTAAATAAACAATCGTATGTTACAATCTTAGTCTCTTGCACATCTAACCCCATTTGACAGTCTTGAAACACTTACAATTGTTCAGAAAAACCGTTCCTCGAATCTAGCAACTAATGTCTACAAATATACAAATGTTAAAACGGCCAAACTAGTTGTTGAGAGAGAACAAGAAAGATTTGGAATAGGTCTGGACTCTGTTATGTTGTTACAACATTGTCGAGATGGTGCTGTGAGCTCGGAGTTGCTCCTGTGATCTGCATATGCGACCCCTTTGACCACCGGATCTGTGGAAATGACAGAATTAGTAACTCACGTAGGTAAAATCCCCATGACTATTACTTCATTAATTAAACATTCCAGGAAGACAATTGAAGGGGGTTTACCTTGTGCATTTAGAGCATTTAATGAATATTAATGATACAAAGGAGTGAGAGAGAGAGTGAAAATGGAGGGAAAAAGTATGCAGATTTGGTGCCCAACATCTCCCCCCAATTGGTCTTTCTGCATGCCCTCATGCAGCTCGCCGTCTCTTCAGGTCTAGGTTGGACTGGCTATGGTCAGCATGAAGCTGAGCAAGGTCGTACTCTTCGGCCATCTCTATTCCCGGAGGTTTATATCCTTCTATCATAAGGACATCCTTCCACCAATCATTGCTTACATTATATGCTGGAGTGTAATGATCTGTTGACAACCAAATGAGGGGAAACTGAAACCTCAACCCCATCCACCGGATCCCACAGGTCTGAATGCATGCAACAAAATGTGGCACTCTTTCTTGTTGGGTATACGACCAAAGTCCCACATTGACTAGAGGTGGGGAGGATCATGGATATATAAGGATGGACAAATATCTCCATTGGTATGAGGCCTTTTGGGGTAAAGCCCAAGAACAAATCCACGAGGGCTTAGGCCCAAAGTGGACAATATCATACCATTGTGGAGATATGTGGTGTCCAGAGTTCTAACAAGTGGTATCGGAGCCATGCCCCGAAGTTAGCCAAGTGGATGAATCCTCGGAATGTTGAACGAAGGTGGTGGGCCCCGGTAATATCACGATGGGATCCGTGGATGAGCTCGGTTAGACAGGCGGTGTGCTCCGGATTCTTCATGGACGTGTCCTGGCCCCAACACGGTGAAGAGGAGTTGACCTGGGATAGAGCAAGCTCTCGAGGTAGGTGGTGCTCCATGTAAGGTGTGTGCTTCCAATGCATTGGAGCAGAGAATCCTGGTTGGTAGAGAGTGGACGGATGGATAATCGTTTGAGGGGAGGCTCGATGGTCCTTTGTTCGAGGGGAGGATTGTTGGGTATACGACCAAAGTCCCACATTGACTAGAGGTGGGGAGGATCATGGATATATAAGGATGGACAAATATCTCCATTGGTATGAGGCCTTTTGGGGTAAAGCCCAAGAACAAATCCATGAGGGCTTAGGCCCAAAGTGGACAATATCATACCATTGTGGAGATATGTGGTGTCCAGAGTCCTTACATTTCTAATGCTCGTGCAAAATTGGGTGCTCCAAAAGGTTCACTGTTTTTGACAGCTGATGGTGCCAACATCCATCTCTTTTGACAATTGTCAAGGGATTCATCCTAAAAAGTGACTATTTACCTGAAACAGAGGTCAGTACACCACCTCTGTGTTGCCAACATTCATTCTTTAGTTCCCTCAATCTGTAGAAAGGTGGAGTGCTTGTTATAAATAGTCACTGCTTGACCATTCTCCCTCCCTACCATAAGTGGCTTTGTAGCTTGATTTTCTTCAAAAGTATCACAGGCCTTCCTCCATTTAACTTAGTTAATAGTGTAGGAAGTGAAATCTTTTAGGTGAATGTCCTCCATGAACGTAATCGGATTGAAGGTCTCGTCATCCCTCAAGAAATAACCATGCATGTAGAGTTCACACATCAAGTGTTGGCTCACGATATTATGAATCCTTAAAATACGAAAGAATTGTATCGGGTCCTCAATTTCATGGCTAATCTCCTTGTAGATACTTCCTAGGGAGAAGAAAAAGAACTGTTCAAGAAGAAATAAAACATAATTATAGGCATGAGGTCAGCAGGCCATTACCTGTTGTGCTAAGGTAAACATCTTTTCTTTATCTGCCTTCAACACCTGTACCTGCTCCTCTAAGTTCTTCATACTTTTTTGTTGTTTATCTTGCCCTGCCTTGCTCTGTCTAACTAGTCTATATACCCAGTGATAACCTCAGCGGCCTGAACCCTCTTCATCTCCTTCCTATGTTCACCCGCGACAAATTTCCATTTCTGAATATGAGTAGCTAGGAAGAATTCTCGAGCTTCGAATCTTCTATCTATATAGCTGCTGAGGAAACCTCGATCTTGGGCTTTACAGCCTTTCATTTATACTTCCTCGCCTTTTCTTTAGCCGAGATACCTGCTTTCTTAGCTTCTGAACTTCCATCTTCAATTGCATGGTTTCTCTAAACTGAAGCTGATACCTTTCTTTGAGAGGTAGTCTCCACTTCTCACACTGTTCTATCCACTCTTATTTGACAATAAATTCATTTCACAGCCCTGCAGCTGGTTCAGAAAGCGGTGGATTTGCGTTAAAGGCATCAACTGACTTCTCTACCAGGTCTTCCTTATTTGGTTTTCTTTCCTCGGGAGTGTTACAGATCCATTTGGGCACATCAAATCCCAACATCTAGATCATTTGTTTAGGGCTCATCAAACCCTAATTTCAGTTGCTTCATGCCCTAAACAAGTCACCCCTTTGAATGCCTCCTTCCCAGACAGTTTCATGATTTGAAGACATCCAGAAATAGCCTCTAGAAGGACCACCGCAGGTAAGCCCTTATGAAGGTGCGCTACAGAGTAGTTAAGTCCACTACCAAGGTGCTCTGTAGAGCACTTAGGCTTCCTTTCACCCGCGCTGGGAGAGAATGAGCGAAATTCACATAGGGTTTGGGGAATATTCTTATCTTTTGGAGTCATCTAGAAGTTTCCCTCACTTATCAACTCCTATGAGCTTGAAAATTGATGAGGAATGAGTTAAGGTGCATCCTATCCTCTCATCCCTTCCTCCAAGGAACTAATTCTAAGTATGGAAGGCCAATCAATTCCACCATTAATGACAAAACCTCCTTCATCTTCCTTTAAATTGATCACTCATCTAAGTGATCAAGTGTTGAACTATATTGAATTGTAAGGAGATAATTCTGCTATGAGATTTGGCTTTGAAGCAAGTATTGTGATGCCACAATTTTGTCACGCTTTTGATGTGATGTGGATGGGATCCATGCTAGAGGAATGGTTTTGAATCAGACACCAATGGTTGTAGTTCCTTCTTCTATATAATAAAGTGTTTGAACCTTTTTCCCATATGTTTGTATTATTTCATAATGCTTATGTGTGTGAGTTGTATCTGATTCCTTTCACTTATATTCAATAGATCGTATGCTTTGATTGGTTTTTGTCTTATGTTGTGTTTACATGGTACTTCTCAAGCAGATTAAGTACGGGAAGGAGTGACGGAATTGATACAAGGGAGACGAGAGGAAAGCGGAACTATAGGTAGGCCTTCTATCTTCTCATCTTATCTATTGTTTATAGGAAAAGTCTAAAACACTTTAAACTGTTGTTCTAGATATAGCTACTTATCTAGGGAATTAGCATTTAACCGTAGATACTAAATTATCCAAAACAAATTGGCGACCATACTGGGGAAGAGTCCTCTTTCCTAGTAGCTTATCCACCTCCTAAGACATCCTTGTAGATCTCATTTGTGTTCATAGATTGTATTTCAGCTATTTACATTGAAAAATTGGTCAAAATTGTGTCAAGTTGCCTCTTGAAATGGCTTACTGTCACCAGCGCAGGCTTGTGAGGGACACAGTGTGCTGCAGAGCACCCCTCGCTTAGGGACAGTGATCTAAAGCGCACTGTCTCCCACTTTAGGCTACGTTGATCCTCCTAGGATTAGTTTCCCACCTTTGGAAAGAGTTTTTTGCCAAATTTTCTTTGTTTGATTGTTTGCTAATTGATCAATGAATGCTATGTCTCAGAAAATGAGTTGTTATCTCCTAGTCTTACCGAACTTTGATTGGATTGATTAATGTTTCTTCATGTTTTCTTTGTCATTATCAATCAATAGTCAAAGTTAGGATATAATTTATTAATCGTCATTCGAAATAAAATGTCATAAAGTATTCTCTTCTTTCGAATTACACCTGTCGTAAAAGTCTTTGTTCTTATGAAAGATTGATTGATTGTATGTGCATGTTTCCTTTTTGTTCATCATAACATCAAGGGATTCGAAAAGAAAAACTTGCATTGTTCATATTGTAGTTTGTGAATGCTTGAATGGAATAGCTACAGAAATTACATTAGATGTGCTCTTTGCTCTTTGTCAAAAATCTGATTGCTTTATCCCTACTAGCTAAGGATTTTGATTGTTAAATTGAATGGAAAGAATGCTTATCATATTAGTTGCATTTTAGGAATTGCAAACATACATCACGTGTTGAACTTTGAAAGGAAAATTCTAGCGAAGATCAACTTAAAATTTATCTGAATTTACCTAATGGAGCATTGTCACCTAACGAAAAACATTTAGAGGTCTAGGCTAGAGACGTGTTCGACGTCGTAAAACAAAGCAGCTGTCACTAACTTGTTTGCAATACATCCCGAGTGTGATACCTCATTGCACATACGTGAGTATATCGTAGCTCGTACTCGTACCCTTGGGTATATAGGGTAGTGTTATAGTACGTAAAGTATATGGGAATGCTCTCACTATGCGGTTTTGCATTAGACAATGCTTATATGGATTAGGCTTCCACATATTTTTGGGTATATATGGGAGGAAAACACTAGGTTGCTATCCATCTTTAGGTAACCGAGTTGGCCACCTTGTACACTGTGATACACCGAACACAACATTCTGGGAGATTGTCTGCCTGTACTTCTTGGTTTGCCAGAAGGTATTCTACAGTTCACAGTTGCTTGGTAATCCTTTTGCCTAGATCATCCCTCTTTTGTTTTGTTATGTTACTTTGATTAAAATAAATTTAATTGACTGCGGATAACATCCTCCACACTCTCTCCTTAGTTGATCTTAGGTTGAAACACATGGCAACAAATCCAGAGTCCACTGACCAAGGAATTCCTTTTGATGGGAATCCTAGTCCTTTTCCTCCTTTTGGAAATATTGGTGCTCCATATATGGTTACATTGTCCCTTCCAGCATTTACCATTAGCTTGCCAGTATGGTTGGTTTCAACCTCCTTGGTCAACAATATCGTATTTTCTTCACAATTGAGTACACCTACAACTAGACAAAATCAACCTCCAGTTGATCCTAAAGTTGACTCTTTGCCTTCTTCCTCAGTTGTTTCTTCCTCCCCTTCTTCCTCCTCGCCTGGTGAACATATTGGTACTAGTAACTAGGTGGCTAAGAAGAAGAAGAAAGGGAAGAAGAAGAAGAAGAATCAAATTCAGCAGAGGGGCAACCAAGAAACCATTGCTTTGAATGCAACATCAGATGAGAAACCGTCCATCAAGCCTCACAAAGTTCGATATCCATGCAAACTTTGTGTGGGAGACCATCTTCTTTGAAATTTTTATGGTATTCCTTAGATCTTAGAAGAATGGTCTTCCCGTTCACATCATCCTGTGGAATCAACTTTTGGAGATCATGCTTGTGACACACCATCAACTAGTGGTAGTAAAGTTCATGGAAAGTTGGGTAAAGTTAAGTTTCCCTGTAGGTTATGTGAAGGGAATCACCCAATTCACCTTTGTCCCTATCTGAATGAAGCCAAAAAGTGTTGGATAACCATCCTACTTCACCGCAGCGACTTCCATCTGGTTATAGGAGACTCTCCCATAATCCTTCACTAGTTGATGAATTGACTGACTCAAATCAACTGTTGGTCAGACCCACTCTCTCTGAAAGTGAATCCTATGAGTCTATACCTGACCCAAATCAATAAGTCGATGTAAAAGTTGACCCAATTTCACCTTCAATTAATTGTCCCTTTCCCGACGAGAGTGAGTATGATACCACTCAAGTTCTTTTTGTTTCTTCAGATTCTAATGAGTTTGGGGGTAGTCCTCCTATACCATCAAGACAGGAGGAAAATCCTCCCGCTCTTATAACTCAAGGGGTTAATTCTCCCGTTTCTACGGTACCCCTTCCAAGTAGTATGGTCACTTCCTTTGATTGGAATCGACTGGTAGGATTCCATCTTCCTTTTTATGTGCCTTTCCAGATCACAGTACAGGTTTGTAATATGATTGTATCTGGCACTATTATAGATGAAGGTGCATCTATGAGTATCCTTTCCTCAACTGCTTGGCAAGCGCTCAGTTCACTGTCGCTTGCGCCTGTTACTCAGAATCTGTTAGCTTTTAACAGAGGAACCAATCAACCATTAGGGATCCTCCCTTAGTTTCCTATTACTTTGGGAGGAAAAATCGTTTATCTAAACATGATGATAGTCCCAGGCCCTTTAGATTACAATTTACTTCTTGGGTGCAACTATGTTTATGACATGGGAGCTATTGTTTCAACACCCTTTCGAGTGATTTTCTTCCTGCATGAAGGCATAATTGTCACCGTTGACCATCTTTCATTTCCCAGTCCAAATATGGCTTCCAGGCAACCATCTTCCCTAAGTGGTCCTTTTATACCAATGGTATAATCCCCGCCATGAGTTAATTATGTGGCAACCAGATCCATGCCTACGTCAATGGACGATCAATTATGTTGTACATTATGTACTGGGGGCATTAAAACCAGATCTCACCTTCCAAAGCATCTTTCTTCCATCATATGAGAACCTCTTGGAAGTCATGGCCTCCTTTCATGGGTCATGAAACCAATCATATGAGGATAGTTCTGTTACTGTCTCAACCTCATTAAAAAAAGGAAACAGCTCCCATGAGGAGAGTTCCTTGTCTTGTGTCAACCTCGTTAAAAAATGAAACCAAGGATATGAGCATAGTTCCTTGTCTTGTGTCAAGCTCATTAAAAAATGAAACAAGGAATATGAGCAGAGTTCTTTGTCTTGTGTCAACCTCATTAAAAAATGAAACAAGGTCCCAAGTTCCAAGTCGAGTGTTCGCTGCTATGGGCTTGACCCAGGTTTGGAAGAGTTATTTAGCCAAACAAATCCCGCAGCTACCAGCCCTTTCAGCAACAGCCCGTGGAGCGCGGACTGACGTCTCACCCGAGGTAGTGGGGGGGTGCTGGAACTAGGTTTCCGCACCCTAGGGATGTCTTGGTGTGGTCTGGGAGGTTTGCGCATTGGTTTACAGCTCTGTGTTGTTCACACCGATCTAGAGTGATTATATTTTTCTTATTATTGCGCTGTTCTATTTTTATGATTCAGAGCTATTCAACAGGGTCTTTAAGCAAACATTTAACCAACATAATCTATTCGCGCACAAAATGAACCTAGATTCGCATATACTTATGACATTGTTAAAATTGGCAACCAGGGAAAAACTTCATGTGGGTCATCTTATTCATGGCTAATAATATTTTTATTAGATTCCTCTTGTCGAGAGGTGTAGGATTGATATAAAGATCATCCAATTCCGATAAGTATTCATGGAGATATGAATTTATTTTGATTATGGAATTATTATCAAGCCGACCTACAACTCATGTAGGCTCAGAAGCCCAACAGTCGCATCTATTCACCCACCAACGTTGTGTATAAATATAAGAGGAATTTTCCTCATTTATACTCACTCATCTCATCACATCTCTCTCTCTCTCTACTGCGCAGATATGAGTCTCTTCTCTACTACGCTGAAATGGGTCTCTCTCTCTCACACATGTGAAGCCGGAAGCTGTTGAATTTGAAGCTGCAACTGTAGAAGTAAAGATTGACTTGCGTGGCCTAGAAGATCTCCTCTTTGGAACTGCACTGTAGGTTCATCTGAACCTCCTCCGAAAGCCGCAACTTTTGGTGGTGGAATGAAGTCAATCCAACGAACGGTTTGCAAGATATCAACTGCCCTAGTTTGAAGCCGGAAACTGCTGAAACTGAAGCTGCAACTGCAGAAGCAAAGATTGACTTGCATGGCCTAGAAGATCTCCTCATCTGAACTGTGCTGTAGGTTCATCTGAACCTCCTCTGGAAGCCGAAACTTTTGGTGGTGGAATGAAGTCAATCCGACTGTCGGTTTGTGAGATATGGTCTGCCATAGTTTGATAATGAAGCCGCTAATGCTGATGCTACTGATCTAGGGTTTGCTACTGCTGATATGAATCAGATTTATTGTACTATTTCTCTCTGCTAAATTATTGAAGATAAAAGAAGATTTGATCAAAGGGTTTCCCCACACATTGTGGGGTTTGTCCCTGGCTAGCCGCCACATCTTGTGTCTCTTGTCTTGGCTTGTTTTCTATCGATCGTTGAATGTTCTATCTGCACTTTACTTTATGTACATGTGATTGCTAATCGGTGGAATATAATAAGAAAAAGAAGTAAACTGTTATAATCATAGAACATACCATAACTTAACATAGTATCAGAGCTGAGGTGAAGACAAAGCCCGAGCAAGAGCAAGAGCAATCATTGAAGAGAAGATTGGCAAGGCTATCCTAAAAGAACTATGGGGTCCTCAACAATCTTTCCTGCCGAAGACAAGCTCCGTGAGAAAGCTGACTATCTCAGATGGAAGATGTCTATCGATCTAACCCTTGAAGATCAAGGAGTGCTAGACCATGTAAGAGGCAATATTGTTGAGCCTTCATCAAATGCATCTGCTGCTGCCTGGAACAAATGGAAAAATGGAGAAGTCAAAACAAAGAAGATCATCCGGGACTCTATCGACAAGCGCTTGGTGGCCTACATCTCTGATCTAGACACCTCCAAGGAAATCTACGACAGACTGGTGAGTTTATTTAAAGTTAATGATGCAAATCAAGTTTTGTTTCTTAGAAATAAGTTGAGGGAAATCAAGAAGGGTAAAGATGAAAGTATGCAAGCATACTTCTTAAGAATCAATGAGATCAAGAACGATCTCCTATCTATTGGGGAAACCATTACTGACAGAGAAATGGCACTCACAACTCTCGGAGTATTACCATCTGAATGGTATGTGTTCAGGACTACTCTTCTGAACAATAATGTAATTCCTAGTTTCGAGGAATTAATGGCTAGATGCATTCAAGAACAAACAAGGGTAGAAGAGCAGGAAATGCCTTTGCCTAAAGGTC
Organism: Pinus tabuliformis; assembly: GCA_031772625.1. Lineage (NCBI taxonomy): Eukaryota > Viridiplantae > Streptophyta > Pinopsida > Pinales > Pinaceae > Pinus > Pinus tabuliformis. The sequence continues at coordinate 2,009,203,289 of CM062819.1, read as the reverse complement.
CTCCTGCTGCTTTTTCTTCTCATGCTAAGAAAAGAAATAATTCTGGGTCTAAATCGAAAAGAAAGGCTGGATTTAAGGGTGGAAGAAAAGGACAATGTTTCATTTGCAATAAAGCAGGTCACTATGCAAGGGAATGCCCTAATAGAAAGGACTCTCACCGTGACGATGATCAAAATCCCTCTCATGGTAATCGAAGGAATGGAAAATTCAACAACAAAGGAAAAAGGAATGCGGGAAATCAAGGAAGAGGGCAACCATTCAAGAAGGCTAGAAATTCCAGGTATGAATCTAACATTGTTGACGATAAGCAGGCTGAATATTATCTACCAGCTGCTCTATCTACCTCCGCTCCTTCGGACTCAATGGGAATTTGGCTCATTGATAGTGGTGCCTCAAGACACTTCACTGGTTACAAAGAAGTACTCTATAATCTGGTAGAGAAAGAAACTAACCTGGAAATTGTCCTTGGAGATGACATGAAATACCCAGTGAAAGGTGTAGGCAATGTTTCTCTTAAACTAAATCAAGGTAATACGATTCACTTACAAGATGTATTATATGTACCTGATCTCAAAAAGAACTTGGTATCCATCTCGGCAATGGAAGACAAAGGCTATAAGGTAACCTTCAGCAATGGCAAGGTTTTCCCACCTTCATTACAAAGCTCTACCCGATGTAAGACAGATGGTAACAGGGATGCCCAAATTCCAAGTAGGGAAAGAAGGTGTATGTCCGGGATGTGCCAAAGGAAAGCTCAAAAGGGGACCATTCCCCTCAAGCCAAAGCAAGACCTCCGATATATTACAATTGGTTTACTCAGGCATACCTAAGGTTGGCATTAAGAGGGAGACTACTACACCACATACTCTTGAGCAGAATGGTGTGGTGGGAAGGAAGAACCACATGATGATGGAAGCTGTCCGGGCCAAGCTACATGATCAAAGACTTCCAAAGTTTCTATGGGCTGAAACTATAATCACCGCCGTTTATGTACAAAATCAATGCCCTCATCAAGCATTGGGTTCCTAAACTCCTGAAGAAATGTTCACCATCGGTCAAAGGGAAGTCGTGATTAGTCATGATGTCACCTTTGACAAAGATATGGCTCTCAGCAAGGTGGACAATCTGCTGACTTTGAGTAGCTCTCAAGAAGCCGACACCAGGGAACCGAAAGAAAAGGATGATGAATCAATGCCTGATGTAGAAGAACCCATGGATCCGATTGATCCTCATCCACATGAGCCTTCCTCTTCTAAGAAGAGGCCTTCATGGCTTAGGGGGATACTTGATGATGCTAAAGGACATGCTGCACCCTAAGGAACCTTCCATCAAAGTAAGAAACTTAACAGGTATCAGGGATACCTAACCATCATGAGCACGATCATACAAAATGAACCTTCATCATTCTCAGATGTCATCAAGCATTAACTATGGAAGGATGCTATGACCATAGAATATGAGTCTATTATGGAGAATGATGTCTGGGAAGTAGTTCCCAGACCCTGGACAAGACAATTGTTACTTCAAAATGGCTTTACAAGATAAAGCATGCAACAAATGGAAGTATGGAAAAGTATAAGGTTCATTTTGTTGCTCGTGGTTTATCCCAGAAGGGAGGTATAGACTATGATATTTGCACTTGTTGCCAGATATACGGCCATCCGCTTGATAATAGCCCTTGTGGCTTCACAAGGATGGAACCTACATCAGATGGATGTTAAGACTGCGTTCTTGCATGGTTCTATCAAAGAAGAGGTCTATGTGGAGCAACCTGAAGGATTTGAGATTTATGATTGAAAATCTCATGTATGCAGGTTGAAGAAGGCTCTCTATGGGTTGAAGCAAGCACCCTGAGCATGGTATGAGAGGATCGATAGCTACTTGATGAAGCTGGGATTCACTAGGAGTGAAGCTGATCCTAACCTTTACTTTAAGGTTGAAGATGACAAGCCTCTCATACTGGTGTTGTATGTGGATGACCTCTTTCTAACAGGTGAAAACCCTCTCATTCACAAATGTAAGAGGGATATGGCTTCTGAATTTGAAATGAAGGACCAAGGACTTGAAGTGTGGCAGAAGCCAAGGGAAATTTTCCTATCTCAAGGAAAATATGTGGTAAATATATTGGAAAGATTCAGTATGATGGATTGCAAGTCTGTGACTACCTCGAGGATCTTAACTTTTAGAAGTTATATGGTAGTGATGTCGGACCAGACTTGGGAAATGCCTCTGAGTTTCAAAAACTCATTCGCATGATGTTCTTGGTGAACCTCCGTCCGAACATATGTTTTGCAGTTAGCATTGTGAGCTCATATTTGGTTGAGCCTCACTGGATTGATGCTAGGAATCTTCCGAGATGTCTTCAGGACACAATCTCCCATGGATTAAGATACACTGCCGGAGATGTAAGACTACTTGGATATACTGATGTTGATTGGGCAGGAAGTGTGGTGGACCGTAAGAGCTCTTCCGGGTGCTATTTCACCTTGGGATCTGCTTTGATATCCTGGATGAGCAGGAAGTAGAAGTCGGTGGCTTTGAGCATCGCCAAAGCAGGATATATTGTTGCTAGCATGACCTCGTGTGAGGCAGTCTGGTTGCGAAAGCTCTTCAGTGAGTTGTTTGGATTTACATTGGATACCACTGTGATTCTCTATAACAACCAGAGGTGGGATTCGATTATTGAGGAATCCCATATTCGTCGATTGCTCCAGCAGATAGACATCATCTGGGATATGGTAATTTGATGAGCAAAGATGCTCCATTGCATTAAGATGATGTACAGGTTGATACACCTTGTCAAAGCCCCGAGGAAAGATCTAATATGTGATTTTCCCAAATGACTTGGAGTCGGCAAGAAACCCTTGTACAAGGGTCCTGCATGTTGCATACATTGAGCTCTGGGAGCTCTGAGGGCTTGCGGTTATTATTGGAGCAACATACGACCACAGGGTGACTCACCCTCCCCTGGTGGTGCACACTGGAACAAGATGATTCACTCTCTTGTGGGACAAGATGATTCGCTCTCTTGTGGAATAGGATGACTCGCTCTCCTATGTAGCGGATGATTAGTTCTCCTGTGAGGCCTGGATTGATGTGTTCTCCATGGCAATTGTAGCAGGATTGATGTGTTCTCCTGTGAGACCTGGATTGATGTGTTCTCCATGGCAATTGTAGCAGGATTGATGTGTTCTCCTATGAGGCCTGGATTGATGTGTTCTCCATGGAAATTGTAGCAGGATTGATGTGTTCTCCTGTGAGGACAGGATTGATTAGTTCTCCTGTCGAGGCATCCTACCCATGCAGTCTGGGACTCATGGGAAGTACCTCTCATCTGATCAATGAGAAGGGAAATGAAGTTAGGGACCATAGTAGTACCGATGGACGCATCGTTGTAACTACTGTACTCCCTACGCTAGGATGAACTCCAATGATCTAGGATCAATGATACTGGTTTGGGACCAGTGGTAGGAGTTGTACCATACTATGATGTTGACTTCGGGTCGGTTGAGACTGGTCTGGGATCAGTGGTACATACTCTGAGACTGACTTTGAGTCAGTGGAGGATGATATTGGTCTGGGACCATTGGAGTTGTACTCACTATGACGCTGACTTTGGGTTGGTTGAGACTGGTCTGGGACCAGTGGTACATACTCTGAGACTGACTTTGAGTCAGTATGATACATCCTCGATCATTTCTTCTTCTTCATAATTCGGACAAAAGCAAAGTAGAACAGAACAATGCAAGAGCAGAGTAGAACAGAACAAAACAGTACAGATTAGTGTAGGGCAGAACAAGACAAAGCAGAACAGGCAAAATAGAGCAGAGCAGGGCAAGGGTCAGGCTATACAAGGCAGTGCATTTGATGGATGAATAGTAACGACCGATAGACAGATTGCAAATGAAGTTCTCCATGGTTGAGAGGGAGTGTTAAAATTGGCAACCAGGGCAAAACTTCATGTGGGTCATCTTATTCATGGCTAATAATATTTTTATTAGATTCCTCTCGTCGAGAGGTGTAGGATTTATATAAAGATCATCCAATTCCGATAAGTATTCATGGAGATATGAATTTATTTTGATTATGGAATTATTATCAAGCCGACCTACAACTCATGTAGGCTCAGAAGCCCAACAGTCGCATCTATTCACCCACCAACTTTGTGTATAAATAAAAGAGGAATTTTCCTCATTTAGACTCACTCATCTCATCACATCTCTCTCTCTCTCTACTGCGCAGATATGAGTCTCTTCTCTACTGCGCTGAAATGGGTCTCTCTCTCTCACACATGTGAAGCCGAACGCTGTTGAATTTGAAGCTGCAACTGCAGAAGTAAAGATTGAATTGCATGGCCTAGAAGATCTCATCTTTGGAACTATTCTGTAGGTTCATCTAAACCTCCTCTGAAAGCCACAACTTTTGGTGGTGGAATGAAGTCAATCCGACGAACGGTTTGCAAGATATCAACTGCCCTAGTTTGAAGCTAGAAACTGCTGAAACTGAAGCTGCAACTGCAGAAGCAAAGATTGACTTGCGTGGCCTAGAAGATCTCCTCATCTGAACTACGTTGTAGGTTCATCTGAACCTCCTCTGGAAGCCGAAACTTTTGGTGGTGGAATGAAGTCAATCCAACTGTCGGTTTGTGAGATATGGTCTGCCCTAGTTTGATAAGGAAGCCGCTAATGTTGATGCTACTGATTTAGGGTTTGCTACTGCTGATATGAATCAGATTTATTGTACTATTTCTCTCTGCTGAATTATTGAAGATAAAATAAGATTTGATCAAAGGGTTTCCCCACACATTGTGGGGTTTATCCCTGGCTAGCCGCCACATCTTGTGTCTCTTGTCTTGGCTTGTTTTCTGTCGATCGTTTAATGTTCTATCTGCACTTTACTTTATGTACATGTGATTGCTAATCGGTGGAATATAATAAGAAAAAGAAGTAAACTGTTATAAGCATAGAACATACCATAACTTAACACACATTTACATTAACCAGATATAGAAAGGTAAACCATAAAGACAGATGAGCAATAACACATGATTTACAGAAGCAAACTTATCTTTATTATTATTCTCCACCAATACATCCAGATCTACCCTGCGCACATAGCTGCAGACTTTCTAGGCCTCTGCACACACAGCTGCAGAGCCTCTACCTACTACCCAACCCTCGACTCAGACTTACAGACACTTTCATATTATCTCTTTCAAGAACCCATTACATTTCATATTACATATTTTCTGTCCAAAATTCTGCTCTCTCTACCCATAGAGCCTCGCTCTATTTATACCCTTTCCTGGCCCGCGATCCCTGTGCAGGCCGACTCTATTTAAATTTCTTTACATTATTTTCGGGCGGACTACCCTTTGACTCGACCTATTATAATTTGTGTTTCACACTTTCAGCGGAGTCTTTTCCCTAACTTTTACCCAAAATGTCCAGTTGTGCGCCCTCTAACCATTGCGCGAGGCTTTCGCTACCCAACATCGAGTCTTTGATTAGATCTCATAAAATCCCAATCGAGTCTTTCACCTGGTCTCATAAATGAACCTTCATTCCATCCACTTGATAGCCACAAGTAGTCTAATTAGGGGAATGTAATGAAGGTTACGGGGCATGCACCTAGTGGTAAATTTAAGTTTCCCTGTAGGTTATGTGAAGGGAATCACCCCATTCATCTTTGTTCCTATCTGGACAAAGCTAAAAAGGTGTTGGATAATCGTCCTACTTCACCACAGCGACTTCCATCTGGTTACAGAAGACTCTCCCTTTCATCATTTTGGGGGCATGTAAACAAATCTCAAGCATAGTTTTTCATTTTAAGCTTGTCTGAAAATGAAACTGAATCCAAGCATAGTTTTATCGTTTCAAGCTTGTGTAAACATGAAACTGAATCCAAGGATAGTTCCCTATGGTTCAAGCTTGTGTAAAAATGAACCCATCTCCATTTTAACCCTTGTGATTTCCATTCTATCAGATGAGCCTTGGTTGTTTTCATCTCATTTCCACCATCCCTTTGTCCAATCATACGCTTTCACTTGGTTGTTTTACCGTTTTTGAGGAACAATTGCAATGAGTGGTCTTATTAGCTAGCCTCTTCACATAAATCAACATGTTTTGAGAAGTTCCAACATCATCGGAACTAGTTGCTATCCTAGACACCACTCATTCCTCAAAGTGGAGTCTTCTTTAAGCTCTTTTCAGACTCTCTAAATATGAAAAGATTGCTGAGCGCATGTCCTTTCCAGCTCGTTAATGGATTGGAATTGATATCTCTCTTGTATTATTTTATGCTTTTTTGGGCTTGAGAGATTAATTTATGAAAAATAACTTGTGGAGTTTTCTTTTTTTCCCTTTTCAAACTCTTTAAACATGAAAAGGATCGAGTTATCTTTGTTGTTAAACTCGTTAAAAAATCAAATAGCGACAAAATTGTCCATCTAGACAAGACCGAATTTCACCTTCGCTAGAATCGTTAAAACATCAAATAGCGATGGATTTGCCCGAAAGGTGAACCTATAAAACAAGAATATGTTATCCTCCTCAAGATTGATAAAAATAAAGAGGTACTAGTCAGCAATGACTGGGGAAAATGGGAAAAGGGGAAAACTACTTTATGGTAGAAGGTCGCTCTTGAACATGACACTTTCACTCCATCACCGTGACTATTTGGGTTCGGTTATTAGCTTGATGGTTATCACACCGTTGGTATATCACACCATCCATCACTTTGTTTTGGGTCAATGCTACCAATTCACTTTAGTGTCGCCGACATGTTCAAGAGAAGTCATCTAGTCAAAATTCATTTTTTGCAATACCATAAGCCTTCATTTTCATGACCGCCCTTCTTGAACCTTGTGTCTTCAGTTAAATTCCATCTGTAAAATCACTACAATCATTTTGTTTCGTTGATGTGGGATACATCAAGGCCCTCCTGTAACTTGGGATAAGTTGACTTAGAAACACCCATTCAGTACCTTGAAGCTTGCATACATCAATGGCAGGTTTCTGACATCCAGTGACAAGCATACATCAATGGCCTTCTATCAAAAGACTTTGTATGGTGTTCGACATCAAATCATCCATTCACACCATGTAGAATGTACTGCAGTACCTTGAGGATCATTATCATTATCGGTGATTTCTCTCGCATAAGTTAACAGCTTACATCATTGGCTGGTAATGAGATGGTGTCTTCCCATGTTTGACTTCAGATCACATATTCACATGGTTAAACTTGTACTTGAATGAACGGTTGAACGAGATTGAAGACCCCGGATCTAGTTTCATCCATCTAGGCTTCGATTTCAGGAGTATTAAATCATATGTACAATGGCTTTACATTGATAGTCATTGTGATCATGGGTATATATCTGTAGACGACTGTTTATGTACATGTAATGAAAGTTTATAAGCTGAGCGTGGGTATGCCTTCCCTCAGAAATTCATGTAAAATAAAATATCATGATATATGTATTGTAATTGATGTAGGTCACCTTTGACTTTGATACCTCCTCATCACATCATAAAGAATTTCATTCGACATTGGCATTTTTCCAACTTCATGCTTTAGGGGACAACTTCTATAGATCCATTTGGGCACATCAAATCCCAACATCTAGATCAGTGTTTTAGGGCTCATCAAACCCTAATTTCAATTGCTTCATGCCCTAAACAAGTCACCCCTTTGAATGCCTCCTTCCCAGACAGTTTTATGACTTGAGGACATCGAGAAATAACCTCTAGAGGGACCAGCGTAGATAAGCCCTTATGAAGGTGCACTGTAGAACATTTATGTCCACTGCCAAGGTGCTCTGCAGAGCACTTAGGCTTCCTTTCACCTGCGCTGGGCGAGAATGAGCGAAATTCACATAGGGTTTGGGGAATATTCTTATCTTTTGGAGTCATCTAGAAGTTCCCTCACTTATCAACTACTATGAGCTCAAAAATGGCTGAGGAATGAGTTAAGGAGCATCCTATCCTCTCATCCCTTCCTCCATGGAACTAATTCTAAGTATGGAAGGCCATCCAATGCAACCATTAATGACAAAACCTCCTTCATCTTCCTATAAATTGACCTCTCATCTAAGTGATCAGGGGCTGAACTATATTGAAATGTAAGGAGATAATGCTGCTATGAGATTTGGCTTTGAAGCAAGTATTGTGATGCTACAAGTTTGTCATGCTTTTGATGTGATGTGGATGGGATCCAAGCTGAAGGAATGGCTTTGAATCAGAAACCAATGGTTGTAATTCCTTCTTCTATATAATAAAGTGTTTGAACTTTTTTCCCATATGTTTGTATTATTTCATAATGCTTATGTGTGTGAATTGTATCTGATTCCTTTCACTTATTTTCGATAGATCATATGCTTTGATCGGTTTTTGTCTTCAGTTGTGTTTACATGGTACTTCTCAAGAGGATTAAGTATGGGAAGGAGCGACGAAATCGATACAAGGGAAACGAGAGGAAAGCGGAACTACAGGTAGGCCTTCTATCTTCTCATCTTATCTATTATTTATAGGCAAAGTCTAAAACACTTTAAACTGTTGTTCTAGATATAGCTACTTATCTAGGGAATTAGTATTTATCCGTAGATACTAAATTCTCCAAAACAGGGAGCACTCTCTCCATCACCTCTTCTCAATTCAGGAATATTTTTCACCTGGACAATTCCTTCATCAACCGTTCTCCGCTGCAGTTCTTTTGAAAAATTTTCTTTTCTAGTATGATATTTATGGAGCCCTCACTGGGAATCAGCAAGTGATGAGCCAAAAATGACTGTACCCTTATTTGAGCTGGAAAACTTCAATATGGGAGGAATAATGATCTCTTCCATTAAACATCTGGGGGAAAAAAACCCTCTTGCTCCTCTTGGCATTGTGGCCTGAAAAGGAGAGTGGGAGATATTCTCTGCCTAGTCTATACCGTTCTTGCCTGCTACCTCTAGTTCCTTTTCTCCATTGCCTTCATCTCTTAATTGGGTTGAGCCTTCTTCATGCATTGCTTCTTGACCTGCGGTCGACACTAGTTCTTGTGGAGCAGTGTCAACCTCAGGGTTCGTCCTTTCCACATTTTATTTCCCTGACTGAATTGGTGGTGGTTCTTGTGTGACACCCCTATCCATTTCAACATCCAAATTGTTTGGGCAAGTGATGTTGGTTCTTTTGTAGAAGCATCACTCGCCAACCCCTTGACTGAAATTTCTTCTCCTTGTACTTCATTAATGAAAGTCAATTCTTGTAAGATAGTCTCAACTCCATCCGTTGTCTCCATTTCTTCATCAATTATTTCCATGGGAGAGGTTGGTTCTTGTGTGGTGACCTCGACTGTATCACTGATTGTTTCGTCTACTTCCATCTCTTCCGGCTGTTCTTCTTCTTCCTCCAATTCCTCTGGCTCTTCTTCTTGTCCTGTTGACCCAGGGGGAGATGCTGGTTCTTCTTCCACTTCCTATGGCTCTTCTTCTTCTCCTGATAAACCAATAGGAGCGATCCAGATTTAAACAGGAACGCAACAAATTACAGAGATAACCATATACATAAAGATGCAGCGGAAATAATACTTCATTTCATTAATGGAAAATACTGAAATATGCTTACAACCAGAAATGGAAATAAACCAGCTAGGGCGATGGTAGCTTATCTCTCAGAAGAGATGTGGTGGCTACATGCCTCTGAACTGTGTTACAATGAGGCTCGAAGGCCTATTTATTGTTGAGGAACAATGGAAAACCCTTAACATTCCAAAACCTAACCCTAGGAGATGAAACACCAAATTGTGGGCCCCGTTTGGGTAAATTGGTACATCAACTTCCCGGGGTTGTAACTTTGGCATACGATCTCCGTTTGATGTGTACAATAGCTCGATAGAAAGATCTATCTGAGCACTACCACTTTGGGAAGGGCAACATTGGTCCATGGAACCATGTTGCCCCCATATTTCCCAAAAAATGTCGTTTAGGGCCTCAAAACGGCTCCAGAAGTTTAGGACCCGAAAAACGGCTAAAAATAGTAAGTTGTGCTACAATTAAGGAAACTAAAAATGCTGAGAGAAACAATGGTGGGGGTCCAGGTGGACTTGGCAGGTGGCCACCAATATCCACCTGGATCATTCCTCCCCCCTTAGGAAGCAATGGTCCCCATTATGTTGAGTTCCTCCATGAGATGAGGAAACTTTTGCTAAACTTGTTCCCTGGTGAGCCACTTGCCCTGCTGAAGGAGTTGGCCTACTTTGACAACTCGATACAGTTGGATATTCTGTTGGCGAGTGTTCTTGATCTGTGTGTCCATGATCCGATCAGTTGTAGCTTGTTCCATGCAGTCTGGATTTAATTCTGTGGGTTTGAGTTGTTCTGCAATGTCGGATGTGTTTAGCAATGGTGGAAAGTATGGCCGAAGGCGGTCCAAATTGAACACTGGGTGCAGGCCAAGGAATGGGGGAATGCTAAGCTCAAATTCATTGTCTCCCATAGCCTTAGTAATGGTGTAAGGACCATATCGAAGTGGTCTCAATTTCCGATAGGCTCCAGTAAGGCATTCCTTTTGCAAATGCAACCAGACTTTGTCGCCCACCTGAAACTTGTGTGGCACCCAATGTTGATAATGTCGCTGCTTGTACTTGGCATTTGATTTCTCCAGAATGTCATGGACCTACTGGCAAATATGTTGGATGCGCTCGATGAAGCTGGTGGCCTTATTTGTTTCGAACTGGACATGAGCTGAATTTATGTGAGTAGCTGCAAGTGGCATGGTCACATCAATGGGGCATAGTGGCTGGAATCCCAAACCCACCTGAAAAGGGCTATGGCCAGTGGAGCTGTGAAGAGCTCGGTTGTAGCTGTGCTGAACATAGGGGAGGCTCTCGTCCCATGTGCGTGGATGCTTTGAGTTATACATGCGTAGAATGTGCACAATCATCCTATTGACAACCTCTGTTTGGCCATCAGTTTGAGGATGGAAGGCTGTGGACTTCGTGAGTTTGGTGTCCAGCATTGACCAGAGACTGGACCAAAATGTGCTGAGAAACTGACTATCTCAATTTGAGATGATAGACTGTGGGATCCCAAAGTGCACCCACACTCGTTCAAAGAAGAGTTTAGCAGTGGCTTCTGCTGTGATATTCTTCTTGCAGGCTGCCATAATGGCCATCTTCGAGAACCTGTCGACGACCACAAACACACAGTCATTTCCATGCTTAGTGGAAGGAAGGCCTGACATGTAATCCATGGAGATGGATTCCCAAGGTCGACTAGGGGTAGGCAATGGGGTATAGAGGCCGTGCTTCTTAATGGTCGGTTTGGCAATGGCACAGGCAATACATGATCTGATGTACTTCCCAACATCCTGTCGAAGATTCGGCCAATAGAAATAATTTTGCAGTACTGCCATTGTTTTCTCAACCCCGAAATGCCCAGCAGCCCGACTGTAGTGTGCTTCCCAAATCATCTTCGTACGCTCGCTTGAAGGAACACAAAGGTGACCCAGGTGGCATAATAGGGCATCCTGGAGGTGAAAATCTGGAACATGCCGACCCTCCAAGAGTGTTTGGTATGTGTGGCTGAATTCTGGGTCGCTTTTGTAGAGAAGTGGCCAATCAGAAGTCTCGTGCCCACAAGAGTTGAGCACGGTGGTTAACACCATGATCGGTGGTCAACTGAGGCAATCTGCAACATTATTGGTGCTGCCCTTCTTATACTTGATATTCAAGTGGAACTGTTGCAGGTATGTAGACCACTTCTGATGGTGATCATTCTGCAATTTCCCTTGTGTCTGTATGAATTTCAGGGGTCGGTGGTCTGTGTGGATGACCATTTTCTTCCCCAAAATGTAATGCTTCCATTGTCGGTAGGCCTATACAATGGAATACATCTCTTTATCATAAGTGGGGTACTTCCGGACTGTGTCTGAAAGTGTTTCACTATGATATGCAACTGGATGTCCATGTTGAGTAAGGACTGCCCCAATAGCATAGTCAGAGGCATCTGTCTCGACCTCAAATGGTTGTTGTAAATCTGGTAACACGAGCACTGGTGCCATGCAGAGGCGATCCTTCAACTCCATGAATGCCTTCTGTTGAGATTTAGACCAAAAGAATTTTGCTTTCGCCCCTCCCTTGGTGACTTGACTCAAGGGCCAAGTAATATGAGAAAACCCCAACACAAACCTGTGGTAGAAGTTGGCAAGACCTAGAAAGCTACGGAGCTCTGTTAGAGTGGTTGGAGATGGCCAATCCTGAATGACTTGGATCTTGGCTGGATCGACATGCACCCCCTATTCATCAATGATGTATCCCAGATACTGAACCTGGGTCATGCCAAAAGTGCATTTATCCAAATTGGCACATAGCTTGTGTTGCCGCAGTGTTTGGAGAACCTGTTGGATGTGGTGGAGGTGCTCTTCCCAACTCTGGCTAAAGATCAGAATGTCATCCAAGTATACTACTACAAAGGAGTTGGTGAATGGCTGCAAGATGTCATCCATTAGCCTCATGAAGGTTGCAGGAGCATTCGTCAATCCGAAAGGCATAACCAACCATTGGAAAAGGCCCTCCTTGGATTTGAAGGCAGTCTTCCACACATCAGAGGGTTCGATTGGTACTTGGTGATATCCTAACTTCAAATCGATCTTGCTGAAATATTTCGCCCCCTTTAGTTGGTCCAGGAGGTCATCAATCCACGGGATCGGGTACCTATTACAGACAGTGATCTTGTTCAGCGCCCAATAGTCAATACAGAGTCTCCACGTCCCATCCTTCTTCTGTACCAACACGATCGGGCTCCCACAAGGCGATGAACTCAGACGGATGTGACCTTTCTACAGGAGCTCCTGAATCTGCCTCTTGATTTCATTGTTCTCCAGAACGGAGTGCCGATAAATTGGTCCATTGGGTAGCGGCGCACCTAGGGTCAGATTGATGGAGTGCTTAACCTGACAGTGCAAAGGAACCCCTGCAGGGGAGGTGAAGATGTCCTCGTACTCCTCCACAACCTTGTCCATCTATAATTGTCGTGCAGAGGGACCCCGTCTGGAGGCCGCGGCCACCATATTCTTCTTTCCTTGAGGGCGTATCATCAGGAAAACAAATTTCCTGGTTTTGAAAATGATCTTACTGCATTGTTTTGCAGTAATCAAAGAGATGGCGGTAGGTGGTGCTACCTCTGGTATCCTGTACAACTTATTTCCCAATGTAATAATAACAGCACGGGGCCTTGATTCATACACATCATGTCGCTTCCACAAGTATGGCTGTCCTAATAATACATCACAAACTTCAAGGGGAGCAATGTCACACAATACCTCATTCGTGAAGGGCTTGATGTTGTATGGAAGGAGACACTGCTGGCTCACGCAAAGATCTCGTCCTTGGTGAAGCCACCCAATGGTGTATGGTTGTGGATGTGCTGTGGTCGGTAAGCCCAACCGCTTCACGACCTCTGCTGAAATGAGGTTCTTTTGACTCTTGCTATCAACAATGAATTGTATCGGGGAGCCCTTTACCCACATCTGGGAGTGGAAGAGACGCTCCTCCTCCTCTGGATCTTCGGGTTCATTTTTCTAGATCTTGGCGGTAGCAACAGTGGCGTTGGGATCCGCATCATTGATCTGCTTCCCTTTGTCATTCCCCTTATCGGGTTCTGACTCAGAGTCGGAACATGCATCTGATTCTGAAACCTTTAGCTCAGCCACCAGTGACTTCTTGGCCCGACACTCACTTGTGTTGTGAGTGGAGCTCTTATGGAACTCACACCATTTTCCAGTGTCCTTTTTCGGCTTCGCGACGCTGTTCTTTGCTTTCAGCTTCGGCGGGTTGTCTTGGGCTGTCCTGCCTTGGCTTTGTCCTTTGTTCTGTGGTTTAGGGGCACCTTTCCCCTGCTTTGGATTCGTAGATCCGAAGTCTCGCTTCTTTTGTTTAAATTTCTGCTCGACCTTGACGGCATATCGGTATGTTGCGCCGAGCGAGGAGATGTTCAGGAATTGTATTTCTTCCTGCATGTACTTGTGCAAGTAGCCACGGTATTTGAGTATCAAATGTTGCTCTGAATCCTTGATACCCAACTTTGTGTGAAGGGTATGGAAAAGATTGGTGAACTCCGGCACGTCTTGGTCCCTTCCCTGCCGCAGCGTGGTCCATTTTATGTATTCATCCTCATAGCTTCCGACAGGGTAGTACTACTCCTTGATGGCATCCCGGAATGAATTCCAGGTGGGTGCGGCTGAAAATAGTGAGCTAGTACTTTCATCCTTCTACTCGCAGTAGGTTTCCCACCAGTCCTTGACGTGGGGGGCTGCTTTGAGAAGAGCGAAAACAATCTTTTCCCGACTCGAAAATTCATGAACAGAAAAATAACCCTCTAGCAGATTTAACCATTTATCTACGGCATCTGCGTCTATCTGACCCTCGAATATGGGGATTTCAAAATTAAATTGTACCTTAAAGGGCGTGGCATTTCCAGAGTAGCTGCTGGAAGTCGATGCGTCGCTTCTGGGTAGCCACTGAAGGATCTGGGCAAAGCTGTCCATCATCGCGTTCCGTTGTCGCTCGAGGGCTTCTTCGAGCAAGATTTTGATGGGATCTCCTGCCCCCTCATCTTTCTTCTCATCCGCCATGGGAGGCCGTCGGGATTTGCGAGGCTGGTCTTGTAAAGGTTCGACCAGTTCAAGCCCTAACTCCTTATATCCCGACCTTGTTGGGGACATGCAAAGAAAAACAGAGAAAAAGCAGACCGCTCTGATACCACTGATCCAGATTTAAACAGGAATGCAACAAATTACAGAGATAACCATATACATAAAGATGCAGCGGAAATAATACTTCATTTCATTAATGGAAAATACTGAAATATGCTTACAACCAGAAATGGAAATAAACCAGCTAGGGCGATGGTAGCTTATCTCTGAAAAGAGATGTGGTGGCTACATGCCTCTGAACTGTGTTACAATGAGGCTCAGAGGCCTATTTATTGTTGAGAAACAATGGAAAACCCTTAACATTCCAAAACCTAACCCTAGGAGATGAAACGCCAAACTGTGGGCCCCGTTTGGGTAAATTGGTACATCAACTTCCCGGGGTCGTAACTTTGGCATACGATCTCCGTTTGACGTGTACAATAGCTCGTTAGAAAGATCTATCCGAGAACTACCACTTTGGGAAGGGAAACATCAGTGCATGGACCCATGTTGCCCCCAGATTTCCCAAAAAAACGTCGTTTAGGGCCTCAAAACGGCTCCAGAATTTTAGGACCCGAAAAACTGCTAAAAATAGTAAGTTGTGCTACAATTAAGGAAACTGAAAATGCTGAGAGAAACAATGGTGGGGGTCTAGGTGGACTTGGCAGGTGGCCACCAATATCCACCTGGATCAAGGAGATGCTGTTTTTTCCTCCAATTCCTCTAGCTCTTCTTCTTCTCCTTCTGAACCAGTAGGAGATGATGGTTCTTCCTCCCGCTATTCTTCCCTAACATTTATAACAGCTGCTACTTCCTCTTCTGACAGTTCAAAGAATTGAGCCAAGGGAACTTGGAATGGGGCCAATGCATACATCAACAACAATCAAATTAGTCTATGATTTGTAAGGACCACCAACACTTGGCATGAGCGTCGAGTGGATTTCACCATAAGTTTAAGATTTTCAAAAAACAAAAGCATGTTTAAAGAATGAACTTGTGCTTGCGAGAATCAAAGATGGGCTAGGATTTTGAAATGGTACTTGAACAAGGTGGTAAACTGCCCTTCGTAGGTTATATATTTCATGACAAAGCTTATTACCTTATTCAACGGGTACGATAAGGAATTATGGTCATACCCCCTTCCCCTCTGGGCAACACTCTCTCTAGCCTGCAAAAATAGTTCCAAAAAATTTGACAAGGGAGCCTTCCGTGAGAACCAATTCTGTCCCTGCTATTTTAACCCACTAACTTCTGTGATGACCTCTTCCGTGATGGTAATTTCTACTCCTCTGACCCAAGAACGATTCTCATCCAAATTTAGTGTGAATTATACTGTGATCCCTTCATCGAAGCCTTGCAACCTATCGGAGTATATGTGCCAACCCGCGTCTATGAAAACTCACCATACATTTGCATTGTTGCAGACTAGGGTTGTATCTTTGGGTTCATGATGCACAACTAGTCCACCCAACCTATAGAGACTATAACAGCACTTCGGACGCAGCCGACCGTTGGAAGGAGTGACGACAACAAATTCTTGCAGTAACAGCATGGTGAAAAGTGAAGTGGAATGAGGGTAAATATGGTAGGTGATTTCTCGACAAACGAAGAAAATCATGGTGAATTCTAGTAAGTACAGTGGATGAAATAGTAATTATTTCGCATAAATTAGAAGGAGCTAATTGGTTGGCAGAATGTATGTGTTTCTAATCCCAACACATATTAATGATTATGAGAAATAAGGTGAAGATTGTGGAGCGTACCATTGGCACAAGGTTTAATGATGATATTAGGTTGGTCATTGGTGTGGTTTAATTACGCAGTTGTTTAATTATGACGACAGCCCCCCAACTTTATAAATATCCATCCACGGCGTGTCAATGTTGTTGGGTGTGGTTTTTTACCTATTTTCTCCACATTCTTTCCCCTGTTTTGACCTTACTTTCCTCCAAGCCTGTGCCCTTATATGACCAAACTCCTTGTTTTCTTACCTTTTTAATCCATTTTACTGTCATGTTACTTTGTTATATTTTACCGAATAATACGAGGCTTTATTCCTTTTTGTGGCTAACTGGGAGAGCATTGAAGGAGTATTTTGGGAAGCTCATATTTCTCAGGTGTTGGCTCGTGTTAATGAAGTTATGAAGCAGATAGGGAGCAGGGATTAACTACATGAAAGGGTAGAACAGTTCACTATTACACCTTGAGTGATGTTACAGATTGCTGCTACATACAAGGTGTTGTTACAGGTTGATTATGTTACACATTGGATGCTATTACAGGTTGCTATTACACATCAGATGTTGTTACGCCTCGCGTGGATCTGCCGTCACATCAATAGTGCTGTCGTCAGTTATGCTGAGTCATCCCAAAACCACCATTTGCTCAATGCTGTTGCACTGAAGCTGGAAATGTGGGTACTATTCCACATAACAACTGTTGGTAGTAGGATTGTTTATTTTTGAAGAAACAAGACTCAAGCAGTTGCAACTGATGTATATTTATTTAGCTATAGGTTGTAACTTATTTATTTTTTATCAGCATGAGAATCGAGAGATTCTCATAACTGATTTGCTTTCTAATTTTCGTGTTGTAATAATTATAAAAGACTCGACCTTTTATGTATCAACATACAACATATAGAAGAGTACCGTTACTCTGTTTATGTAATTCTGAACTTATTTTAATATAAATTAACATGGTGATGTTGTTACTGCTTTACAATTTATTCGTTAATCACTTTCATGTTCTTCCTGCACCCTGCTAATGAGGAAGGGCCCTCCTCTTTGGCAAGGATTGCAACGGTTTAGGTAGTGTACATTCTAAATTGGTTCATTGATTTATGGTTTCTCGTTGTAGCTTTACAAATCATGGATCATATTTGTTGTTGTTCCTATTTATCTCATGCTATTACACTGAGTTAATCGCAAAATGATAGGATCCAGCTGGAATAGATGTTAATTCTTGTGTGGCGCACCTTTAACTTAATAGCTGCGAGTAGTGATTTAATTATCTAGAGTGTTTTTATATCTACATGCATGTTTTTATTCAACAATTTAGATTAGCAACACCCTTTTACAGTTTTCTGCATTTTCTTCTACTTGGCTGGAGTGTATCGACACAGACAATGCGAACTCCATTGAAACAGCAAGACCTACCCTGGATTGATAATTAATGTTTCAGTATGAGTCAATTAAGGTTTATTAAAACAACACTACATTTTAGCGTGGTTGTCGGGGATGGAAAGTTGGCGATACAGTCAGCCAAGTTGTTTCTTTGACATAGAGTGCTCCTAGTCCATAGTTGCTGGGCGGTAAGACGAGAGGTAAGAACTTGCACATCGCTCTAACATACCTGGGTGGGCTCACCATTGTGATTACTAGGACACTTAGGACATTTTGATGCTTTGTTAGTGTGTCTTTAGCTCTTCAGTCACTGGGTAGTAAGATGAGAGGTAAGAACCTGTGCATCGCTCTAACATACCTGGGCAGGCTCACCACTGTCAAAGACTGAGGCACTTAGAGTGTGATTTGATACACATAGGGTCCATGTGTGCACTTGTAGGACTCAGAGAGACACTGAAATCACCCCCACTCTAATAATTCACAAGAACGACGGGTCGTAAAAAGGAAACTAAGGGTGAAGATTTGGGAAGGAAGACATTTATCCACGAATTAATCTCCAAGGCGGAAAAAGAATAGTCCAACTCTCAAAGGAATGTAAGGAAAATAGGGCTGCAAAAGGCTATTACTCCAATAGCGAAAGCAGAAACCTCCAATCTCTCCATATCAGGATCTGTTATAGACATATTTGGGCACTGCAACCCCAATCTTATATTTTGATAAAATAGGGCTCTTTAACCCCTAAAAGTGTTGTTTCATACCCTAAAGGATCATGGTCAACTGATTACATCATTCCCCAGTGGAGTCGCCATTTTGTTTTTGGGAAAACTAGTGTCTTTTCGATCTGCTAGCCCTCTAGGATTGGCAGCTATCCTAGCAAACAAACAATCAAAGAAATTTGGGATTTCCTCTATGTATGATAGATAAGAGAGAAGAAAAGGAACCAACCTGGATCTTTTGCTTAACTCCTTGCTTGATCTCTCTCCCCCTTGACAGAGCTTGCACCTCCTCTCCTACTTATCCTGCTTAGAGAATACTTGTAGAAACAAAGTAACAAAGCACCATCAAAGCATCTTGATCTATTATATCATAAGCATTGCAGAATCAGAAATACAATGAACATACAATGGTATTCACAAATACACAATCGTATGGAGGAAAACTCAAAGAACTTTATTAAAATAGAAGGGATAATTACAACCTAGCTATCTGTCATCAAAGACCTCTTCACCTCATGAAAAGCAAGATCACCCGACAATACAATGCTCTTTCTCAGACACAAACTATCAGCACTTCCTTACAAATTACAAAATTACAGCCTCTATATCTCTCAGATGAGGGATCCATTTATAGATGTCTACAAGGGTGTGAGTCATCTCTGGGTTTTTGATTAGTGTCATTCCACTTGTTGTTCTTGGTTCCACCTGGAGATTTCTTGGATCTCTTACTCATCCCTGGGTGAATTCAGAGAGGCAAGTGTCATAGGAGAACTTTCTAGAAGATTCCATGAGCATCCACTTAGCAAACTGTCTTGGACATTTGTCCATTCTCGCTCATCGCACCCCATAGAAGGCCTCTTCAATATGCATTGCACCTGGCTAATGTAGGAGTCGGTATGCATCACACCATGACAGTGGAGCAGTCAGTATGGTCCCCCAAAGTTCAAGCTTGTTAAAAAATGAACCCACCCTCAGTAAATAACCTTTGTGATTGCCCTGCTATCAGCCTTCTGAGCCTTGGTTGTGTTCCTGCCATCACCTCCATTCTTTTGGCCGATTGTACACTTCCACTTGATTGTTTACCTTTTTGAGGAACAGCTGTGACATGTGGTCCTATTAGCCACCCTCTTCACATCACCATGTTTTGAGAAGTTCCAAGCTTACCCAAAACCAATTGCTACCCTAAACGCCACTCGTTCCTCAAAAAACAAGCCTCCTTTTAGCTCTCTTCAGACTTGTTAAATATGAAAATATTGTCGAGCTATTGGCCTTTTCAGCTCGCTAAAGTAAGGGGAAGTGCCATCCCTCTTGTATATTTTAATATTTTTCAGACCTGAGGGATTATCTCATGAAAAAGTTCGAGCGCTTGTCTTTTTCGGCTCGCTAAAGTGATCAGAAAGTCATCCCTTTTGTATTATTTTAATCTTTTTCGGACTTAAGTGATTATGCTACGAAAAAGAACTACTAGAGTTTCCTTTTCATCCCTTTTCAAATTCTCTAAACATGAAAAGGACCAAGTTATCTTTTTTGTTAAACTCATTAAAACGATAGCGAACAACTTGTCCACCCAGACAAGAATGAGTTTCACTGTCGTTAGACTCACTAAAACATAGCGATAGGTTTGCCCGAAGGGAAAATTATAGAACAAGCATATGCTATCCTCCTCAAGCTTGACAAAAATAAAGAGGTACTGGTCAACCATGACTGGGGAAAAGGGAAGAAAACTTGAAGAACTTTATGGTATTAGGTTGCTCTTGAACATGACACTTTCACTCCATCACCATGATTGAGTCGGGTTGGGTTATTCTGTTCACCGGTCATTTCACCATTGGTCCTTCACACCATCCATTTTTGGGGTTAACGATACCATTCCATCTCATTGTCGCCGATATGTTCAAGAGAAGTCATTTAGTATATAATTCACCATCCAGTTAATGCCTCATCCACTGCAATACCTTCACCCTCCATTTTTCATGACCGCCATTCCTAAACCTTGTGTCGTCAGATCATTTTCACCTCCAGAAAATCATTTGCTTTGTTTCGTGTCGTAGATGTGGGATACATTAAGGCCCTTTTATGACGGGTCACTTCTTGTCAACATCAGCTCATTATCCAAGAAGTTGACTTAGAAACAACCCTTTCAATACTTTGAAGCTTGCATGCCTCAATGGCAAGTTTCTCACTTCCGACGACAGGTTGACATCAATGGACTTCGACCGAAAGATTTTGCGTGGTGTTCAACATCAGATCATATATTCACACCACGTGAATTGTACTGTAGTACCTTGAGGGTCATTATCATTATCGGTGATTCCTCTCGTGTCTGTTAATGGCTTACATTATTGGCTGGTAATCAGACGATGTCTTTCCATGTTCGACTTCGGGACATCTTTTTACATGGATCGACTTGTACATCGGGTGAATATTGAACGAGTTTGAAAACCCCGGATCTAGTTTCATTCATCCAGGCTGCAATATATTCAGGAATATAAAGACATCAAATGTACATAGAAGTTGAACAGATGGTCATCCAATCCAGGGATGATGAGTCTACATATAAAGAATCACCAGTATGCAACTGCAGATGATTATCTGTTCTATGTACATGAAAATGAATTTATAAAGTTGAGCATGGGAATGCCCACCTCAGCTAGATCATGAAAATAATATGATGATGATGTATTGTATTGTATCTTATATAGGTCACCTTCCAGTTTGAATACCTCGGATCCTCATGATAAAGCATTTCACCCGACATCAAAGATTTACAGCTTTATGCTTTAGGGGGAAACTGTTATAGACATATTTGGGCACTGCAACCCCAATCTTATATGTCGATAAACTACGGCTCTTTAACCCATAAAAGTGTTGTTTCATACCCTAAAGGATCATGATCAACTAATTACATCATTCCCGAGAAGTTCCACTTGAAAAACCACTCATAACTAGCCAAAACTGGACCATACTAACTCCTACACTAGCCAGGTGCGATGCATACTGAAGAGGCCTTCTGTGGGGTGCATTGAGTGAGAATGGACAAATTTCTGAGACAATTTGCTAAGTTGATGCTCATGGAATCTTCTAGAAACTTCTCCTATGACACTTGCCTCTCTGAATTTGCCTAGGGATGAGTAAGAGATCCAAGAAATCTCCAAGTGGAACCAAGAACAACAAGTGGAATGACACTAATCAAAAACCCAGAGATGACTCACACCCTTGCAGACATCTATAAACGGATCCGTCATCTGAGAGATATAGAGGCTGGAATTTTGTAATTTGTAAGGAAGTGCTGATAGTTTGTGTCTGAGAAAGAGCATTGTATTGTCAGGTGATATTGCTTTTCATGAGGTGAATAAGGCTTTGATGTTGGATTAGACAGCTGGGTTGTAATTCTCCCTTCTATTTTAATAAAGTTCTTTGAGTTTTCCTCCATAAAATTGTGTATTTGTGAATACCATTGTATGTTCATTGTATTTCTGATTCTGCAATGCTTATGATATAATAGATCAAGATGCTTTGATAGTGCTTTGTTACTTTGTTTCTACAGGTATTCTCTAAGCGGGATAAGTAGGAGAGGAGGTGCAAGCTCTGTCAAGAGGGAGAGAGATCAAGCAAGGAGTTAAGCGGAAGATCCAAGTTGGTTCCTTTGCTCCTCTCTTATCTATCATACATAGAGGAAATCCCAAATTTCTTTGATTGTTTGTTTGCTAGGATAGTTTCCAATCCTAGAGGGCTAGCAAATCAAAAAGACACTAGTTTTCCCAGAAACAGGATCATATCATTCTAAGGCTCGCACTCATACCCCCAAGATCAAGGATTTGACTTATGAGCAAGAGGGGGAAGTTAGTAGCCAAAATTTGAGGACCGAGGGGCAAGGGGAAACTAGGGGGGGTGACATTGGACACCTGAGGCAGAAAAGCACCTGTTGATTTATCAATATCCGAATACAGGTAGTGCAGTGAAACAACCAACCCCAGTGGTATCTGAGGAATTAATCATGTCTGCAGGGCCATCACAAACATAGCTCGAAGAACATCTACTATAGGAAGGGTTAGAAGAATTCATCATGGGAGACAACAATGATAACAATGCTAAAACAGACACCACTACCACCACCTTTGAGTTCCCAATCGAGAATATCAGAGGTGATGCTCCTATGAAAAACATTCCTCTATTATCCTTACCATCCTTTCAGGGGATGACTGTGGAAGATCCAGATACATTTATGTTTGAGTTTGATGTCCTATGTAGAAGTTATGATTATACAGTAGATGCTCAGAAGCTAAAGCTATTTCCTGCTACCTTAAAAGGAGCAGCTTTGAGATGGTTCATGGGATTAGGCCCCGCTTCCATTTCAATGTGGAATGCTATGAAGGAGACGTTCTTGTCAAAGTACCAAGACTATTATAAGACCAAGGACTTAAGTGAAGAGATATTTAGATGAAACAAAAGGAGGAAGAAAGCTTGGAAGATTATGTGGAACGATTCCACTACAATATGCAGAGGTCTAAACACAACGATTTAGACCCAAAAATCTTGAAGACTATATTCATCAGAGGAATGAGGGATGACAGCCTTGACACCCTGAATCTATTAGGAAAAGGGGATATATCACAAGAGCCATTCACTGAAATTATAAAGCTCTCCCTAGGATGCTCTTAAGTATCATCTAAAGGAAGAAGTACAATTCGATATGCTTCTATTCGCATTAAAAAATCTGTAGGCGGAGGAGTAACTAGAGCAGAGATCAAAAATTTGTTCGAAAATTTCAAGACCGATATCCTCAGTACTCTCTCGACCTAGTGATCCAGGTCTGGGTGTGACGAAGGGCCCTTCCAAGACCTTTTACTTTCATGATGTGTTAAATTGCATTTTTAAGAGAACATAAATGAATACATCTACATGCTGTAAAGAAGAGGAACATGGCATTCATCAACAATACAAAATAACAAGACGTTGATAACGGAATTCGTCGAGGAGGGACTATGTCTCCGGGCCCCGGTGTCAAGATGGTGTAGGCCGCTGCATTAAGTGTTGTTAATAGTGATGATGTACACAAGAGATGATGTCGTGATTGTACATGGAAAATACCCTCATGCAAGAGTGGCTCTAAGAGATGTTCCACTATAGGAACTCTCAGTCGAAAGACTCCTATCTGTATGACACAAAAATCATGCATGATGATCATCCTACCAATGTGGCATAAAAGGGATCTCAAAACGCAACATGCATAGCAGAACACGAGTATCCCATCAACATACAACAAAGGGATAAAAAAAAAGTAACATGATGAATCATGAAAACAAGTACATCACACATATGATTCCACATCACATCAAGCAGGAATCATGAAATCGAGTAAGAAACAAAATCCCACATCAAACGTCAAACAGGGATCTGTGCAACACAATGCATAGAAAAATAAGTACATGAACACAGTTCATATACTCACAACCAAGGGCCATCTGAAGAAGCAGATGTCAAACTTCTGAAGCTGTTCATGTCATCGATCTCATGGCATCAATTGCATGGAAATGGCTACTTGCACATGAATGCTGACACCTGCATTCCACTTAGAAATGTGACTAGAAAATAAAATGAGAAAATAAAAAATATGAATGCACCATCAGATTTGTGGCATCGAATAGTGCAAAATCGACTGCCAAATTTCTGAATTCTGAGAAATTGAGAATTTGGGGCTCAAGGAATCTTTTAGATTCCCCCTAGATTCCTCAAAAATTCTACTCCATGGGTGGATTGGAAATCTGCAACTCAAAAGGAGAATCTGATCTCGCCATTGCAGAGGTATGGTGGGCGGGCTGCCCAAGGCAGGCCCAACCCAACCAAATTTATTTAAAAAATTTTTGTTATCTGTAAAAAATGGAGGAGGTGGGGTTTGACCACCTGACCTCCTCCCTATTAAACAGGATCTCAACCAATGCGCCATAACGGATTCATTGAGAAATACACCAGCAATATTTTATTTAAAATCTATTTTCCCAGTGCACCGAGGAGGGAGGAACCAGGAGCGGCCACATATTTCGAGGCGGAGGAGGTAGTGCATGCAGTTCAAGGCAACATTTTGCAAGAGGGCCGAATTTTCACTTTGTCAGATTTTGACAAATTTTATATGGTTTCAGCACTTCTCAACGCCACAAACACAATGGCACTGTCCATTTCTTCATCATAGTTCTACATTTTCGGACAATTTCAGTATGGAGGTAGAACCATGACAGTTGCAGAAACAGGACGCAGAACCATGATCCTTGAAATTTCCCTGAGGAGGTAATTTTTCTCCATGTCGGAATATAGTCAAGTTTACAGTCATTTTTCATGGTTTTCCATAGGGATCACAATGGCAAGGTCAAATTAGCCTTTTGAGTTGCAGATTTCCAGTCCACCCATGTAGAAGAATCTTTGAGGAATCTAGGGGGAATCTAAAAGATTCCTTAAGCTCCAGATTCTCAATTTCTCAAAATTCAGAAATTTGACAGTCGATTTTGTGCTATTCGATGCCACAAATATGATGGTGCATTCAGATTTTTCATTTGCTCATTTTATTTTCCAACCACTTTTCTAAATGGAATGCATGTGTAAGCATTCATGTGCGAGTAATGATTTCCATGCGATTGATGTCGTGAGATCGATGACACGAACAACTTCAGTAGTTTGACATCCGCTTCTTTAGATGGCCCCAGGTTGTGAGGTATATGCAGTGTGTTCATGTACTTCTTTTTCTATGCATTGCTCTACACAAATCACCGTTTGACATTTGATGTGGGATCTTGTTTTTACTCGATTTCATGATTCCTACATGATGTGATGCGGAATCATATGTGTTATGTACTTGTTGTCATGATTCGTCATGTTGTGTTTTTTTGATCCCTTTGTTGTATGTTGATGGGATACTCATGTGTCACTAAGCATATTGTGTTTTGAGATCCCTTTTATGCCATGTTGGCAGGATGATCATGAGTTTTGTGTCATACTGATAGGAGTCTTTTGACTGAGAGTTCCTGTAGTGGAAGATATCTTAGAGCCACTCCTACGTGAGGGCATTTTCCTTGTATGAGTGCGACATCATCTCTTGTGTATAGCATCACTGTTGACAACACTTAATGCAATGGCCTACACCATATTGACACCGGGGCCTGGAGACGTAGTCCCTCCTCAATGAACTTCGTTATCAACGTCTTGTTATTTTGTGTTGCTGATGAATGTCATGTTCCTCTTCTTTATAGCATGCAGATGTATTCATTTATGTTCTCTTAAAATTTCAATTTAACACATCACGAAAATAAAAGGTCTTGGAAGGGTCCTTCATCACACCTGGACCAAGATCAAGTGGTATCAGAGCAGTCTTTGCATTGATGTGAATTGCAAGCATGAACAATGGAACGTGCAGTGACAGAGGATGAAAAAGAGATGTACGAGACCATGCTCAAAATTTCCAAAAGAGTGGAAATAATGTATGAAACTCTACAGAAAGAGACAGAGGAAAAGGAGCGATTACAGCTTCAGTTGCAAGCCACGGAAGAGGCCTTGAAAGAACTAAAGCACAACAACCAAAACCTTCAAACAGAGAACGTTGAATTGAAGATGCATCTACATGAAGAGAAAGAGGAGAAACAAAGTTTGCTATGAAAACTGCAAGAGAAGGATGAGGCCTTGGAAGAGTTGCAGTATGACCCATGTGAGGTAAAAAGTAGGTCTCCATCTTCATGTATGTTTCCTGATGATGATTTCACTATTTTTGAAAATCATCCCACAGGATTGGCTCCATACTGTTGAAGAGAATGGGGTATGAAGGAAAAGGCTTGAGCGTTAATGGCCAAGGCATTGTCAACCCCATCAAAGTAGAAGAATTACCCTATCGAACAAGACTTAGGTATGTCCAAAAGGAAGTTGGGGAATGTGCCACGATAGTTAGTGAACCACCAACAACAGATGATGAGCAGCCCTCATCAATTCTTTCCAAATCAACAAAGGAGGTAAAAGATGTTGATTTCCTTTCTGTTTTGTCTTCACATAGTATGCTTTTTGTTGGAGATTTGGAGATCCCAATTATAGGGAAAAACATGAGGTTCCTTACCAGTTAGAGGCACGAGGAGGAAAAAGGAAAACTTGGTGTTAATAACCAAGGCATAACTCAACCATTAGAGGTTATGCAGAGACCTCAATTTGCAGGCTCAAGATACACCAAAGGAGAATGGTCGATCACGTCAAATTCTTCTGAGACATCGTCGAAATCGTCAAGGAAAGAGAATGATGGGAACACATCCCCATCATCCCATGGCAGTTTCCATTGCAAGGAAAGTGCTGAGACAAGCTCGCATTGCCATACTTACACCAAAGACAGCAAGGAAAGGTATAACCACTCTCAACATCCGAATGTTCATTTCGATTTTGATCATGTTGTTAATGATGAACGTAAAACATGGAATTGAAAAACATGTACCTTTTGTGGATTACATAACCATACATTTTCTAAGTGTTGGAAAAGAATGGTAGCACACAAAAGGATGAGGCATGAAAGACCCTCTCAACAACAAGTAAAGAAACATGTTAAGCGGATCTGGAGGAAGAAGACCTATTGCAATCATTGCAACATAAATGCCATCAAAGAGCCACTTGTTGGAGGCTCCATCCAGAACAACGCCTTAAAGACAAAGCTTCGGTGCATGAACCAGGTGAAGCAGTTGTTCAACCATCGAATGCACACAAGGAGGCGATCCATTCACCTTGATAAGTGAAAAATGGTTTCTAGATATGTTAGCGTTTCATGGTCATATTTTTGTAAATCATTTGTTGCATTTTAAAATGTAAAAGTGATGATGTGTTTTCCATGACTTGTTCCACAACAATGATGTCTAGTCTTATTTTGAGTTGCATTTTACATTTTGAAAGTGATGTTGTGCTTCCATCACTTCACAAAGAAAATAGTGTTTGGCCTTATTGTTGTAAATCATGTGTTGCAGTGATGATGTGTTTTCCATCACTTTTTGAAGCAACAATGATATGTTGGCCTTGTTTTCATAGCTGGGGTATTGTTTCCATTTTGATGCTAACTTGAACATCCAGTATGTGTTATAAACTCATGGTAAGTACGGGATGCTTGGGTCATTAGTTGGTCATGAAAGTCGAGCATGTAATTTGCAAAACAATGTACGATACATTGCAGAGATTCAAAATGTTGGCTCATCGCTTAAGGCTTCGAAGAACAAAGGTGAAGGAGATGGAAGCGAGACCTTTCAGGATGCTTGTGATGCATACAAGGTACAGAGAAGTTGCAGATTATTTTTCATTCTTTTGGAGGACCAAAACCTCCTCAGTGGGGAGGATTGATCTAGATGGCTCTAGAGATAGACACAAGACAAAGAGGACTCAGGAAAGCTCAAAAATCAAAGTGTTTGGATTATTCTCGAACCAAGGCCAAAGTATAGATCTCGTTGTCCTGATCACAGTGGTGTGAACGGTTCGTCAATCCGAGTCCGGATGAAGGAGATAGAGGCAATCAAAGTTGGGTTGACTTTTTGCTGACTAGGCAGGCTTAAGGAGGCCACAATTTCAAGTTTTCCGACAGACGAAATGCGGCCAACTCTGGCTAGATTCCAAGAAAAATTGTTGCCTCGTTAAAATGACTCCTTCGGCTTAAAAACAGAATTTATAAAAATTGCACATTCTTGTTATATATCAAAAAAATATAAAAAAGAGGGGGTGGGGGCCACCAACCCCACCACCCCCTACTCACATCCGCATATACAAACAACATATGGTGGAGGGGTGGGCCATGACTCCCGACCCCTCCCACGGAACCACCCTACATAATAACAAAACGGGAACCCCAACATTTGTGGTGGGCCGACCCTTGGGGCATGGACCCAACCACACTCCACCTCATCACTCGTAAAAAAACAAATGAAGATCGACGAAGGTGTGGTGGGGAGGTGGGGTTTGACCGCGTGACCTCCTCCCTATTAAACAGGATCTCAACCAATGCGCCATAACAGATTCATTAAGAAATCTGCCGACAATATTTTATTTAAATGTTATTTTCCCAGTGTGCCGAGGGAGGAACCAAGGGCGGGCACGGATTTCGAGGCAGAGGAGGCAGTGCACGCAATTCGAAGCAACATTTTGCAGGAAGGCCGAATTTCCACTTTGTCAGATTTTGACAAATTTTATATGGTTTCAACACTTCTCGACGCCAAAAACAAAATGACGCTGTCTGTTTCTCCATCAGATTTCTGCATTTTTTGGCCATTTTTTAGTATGGAGGTGGAACCATCACTGCGGTAGAAACAGGTAGCCGAACCATGATCCTTGAGATTTTCCTGAGGAGGTAATTTTTCTCCATGTCAGAATATAGTCAGGTTTATAGTCATTTTTCATGGTTTTCCGCAAGGATCACAATGGTAAGGTCAGATTCGCCTTTTGAGTTGCAAATTTCCAGTCCACCCATGGAGCAGAACCTTTGAGGAATCTATGGGGAATCTAAAAGACTCCTTGATCCCCAGATTCTCAATTTCTCAGAATCCAGAAATTTGACAGCAGATTTTTCACTATTCGATGCCACAAATTTGATGGTGCATTCAGATTTTTCATTTTCTCATTTTGTGTTCCAGCCACTTTTCTAAGTGGAATGCAGGTGTCAGCACTCATGTGCGAGCATCCATTTCCATGCGATTGATGCCGTGAGATCAATGACACAAACAGCTTCAGCAGTTTGACATCCACTTCTTCAGATGGCCCCAGGTTGTGAGGTATATACAGTGTGTTCATGTACTTCTTTTGCTATGCATTGTGCTGCACAGGTCCCTGTTTGACATTTTATGTGGGATCTTGTTTCTTACTCAATTTCATGATTCCTGCTTGATGTGATGCATAATCATATGTGTGATGTATTTTTGTCATGATTCGTCTGTGTTTTTTTTATCCCTTTGTTGTATGTTGATGGGATACTCATGAGTCGCTATGCATGTTGTGTTTTGAGATCCTTTTTATTCCATGTTGGCGGGATGATCATCATGCATGAGTTTTGTGTCACACTGATAGGAGTCTTTTGACTGAGAGTTCCTGTAGTGGAACATCTCTTAGAGCCACTCTTGCATGAGGGCATTTTCCTTGTATGATCACGAAATCATCCTTGTGTACATCATCACTATTAACAACACTTAATGCAGCAGCCTACACCATCTTGACACCGAGGCCCGGAGACATAGTCCCTCCTTGATGAACTTTGTTATCAACGTCTTGTTATTTTGTGTTGCTGATGAATGTCATGTTCCTCTGCTTTACAACATGCAGATGTATTCATTTATGTTCTCTTAAAAATGAAATTTAACACATCACGAAAGTAAAAGGTCTTGGAAGGGTCCTTCGTCACACCCAGACCTGGATCACCTAGATAACAACAACATAGATCAAAAAGACACAAGTTGAAGCTGATACACCCCTGGCCGTGTTCTGTCTGATTTGTTGGAAGAAACATCCTCATAGGGAATGCAAATTGAACAACATCAACCTATGTAATATTTGCGAGCTGGAGCATTTGACAGAGAAGTGTCCAATGCTTCCTAGACTAAAGGAAGTACTTAGAGAATCAAGCAAAGATGTGTAGTCCTCTTACTTCATCGCACCAAGGAGGCCATGGCAACCGTGACCTCTAGGTATGTCTCAAGACTTTTCCTCTTTCAATTCATGGAACAATGCATATAATAACCAACCATATCCATGGAAATATTTAGCCCCTCATTCAGCTCAATTCCCTTCACCCTGGAACCAATGGTCTCCATCTCCTCGTGTTAAATATCCTCAATCCCAACCATAACCTTCAAACTATAACTGGAGAGGAAATGCCCAGAATTTGGCTCTTCTTGCACCACCCATGCAACAACAGCTATAGCTACCTCCTTTCCAAGCTCCTGCTCCTCCACCACCTGTGCGACCCCAACTACTTGTGCAACCTAACCCAAACCCAAACAATAAAGTAGCTCAGGACATAGAGGCTCCTACGACCTTCCAGACCTAATTTATTACCCCCGTGGAACTTAATGAAATACAATTGCGATTGGGCACAATAATTAACCCCAGTCACTCCCCTATCATTACAGAGGAGGATTGTGAACCATCCAGAGGAGAAGCCGGAGGCTCTGAGGCAGCTACTGTGCCTACAACAACTGATATAGAGGAAGTTGTTACATCTGTAATAGTCGACCCACGAAGAACTGTTACATCTGTAACAGCTAATTCGGGGAAGGCTGATACACCTGTAACAACAGATTTGACTGTTGTTACGCAAGCCCCCCCGTACCCTCAGAGACTGGCTGAACTTAGGATGACTTCATAGCCTGAATCTGATTTTCTTAAGGAGTTGTAAAATTTGTATGTACGAATTCCTCTGCTACAAGCCCTTAAAGAAGTACCCATCTATGCCAAGACAGTGAGAGATTTGTGCATCAAGAAACCCGGGAGGAAGCCTAAAGACCTTCCCACCATACATGTGATGGGAAAGTTATCCGAATTAATGTTTGCTCAACCTCTCCTTACTAAGTACAATGATCCAGGAAATCCTATGGTCACTGTCTACATTAATGACTAGCCCAAAGCCAATACATTGATTGATCTTGGGGCTGCCATTAATGTAATGACGAAAGATCTCTTTATTGCTCTGGGGCTACAGGGACTTAGACATACTCCTACTGTGCTAGAATTAGCAGACAAGTCCCATGTTAAACCCGAGGGAATGTTAGAAGATATAGTGATTACGATAGCTTCCTAGAGTTATTCGGCTGATTTCCTTATCCTACAACCCAAATCCAATTTGGTGGGGCATCCTTTGATCCTAGGGAGACCTTGGGTGGCCAGTGCAGACACATTTATAAGTTGCAGGATGGGATCCATGGTGATCTCGGATGGACAGGCAACACAAAACCTTAATATTTATCCCCAAAAACCAAATATGGATGTGTACAACCCTTGGTGGGATGAGTTTGAGCCCAGTCAGGTCGTTCCTTGCCACTCCTCACTCTGGGGAAAGCCCATTATTTCAAAGATGAGACAGAAGATGATGTTATTAATGGTTTTCTTAATAATTCACTTTCCGTTGCTTCTATTAAAAATGCAAATGAGGAGGAAGAAGTGGAAGATATAGATTTTGAACAAATGAGAACCACTCCAAATATTGCTAGCAGCCCAATTGAGATTGAATCTAGAAAAGTTTTGAACGTTAATCCCAATTTGACTGCTAATTAGAATGAACGGTTGTTACAGCTGTTACAGAAGTATAAAAATGCATTTGCATGGGATTATATGGATATGAAAGGGATCCACCCTAACCTATGCACTCACCGTATTTATTTGAAGGATGGCTGAAAACTAATCAGATAGACAAAACGTTGCATTAACCCCGCACTAAAGGAAGTGGTGAAAGAAGAACTACAAAAACTCCTGAGTGCTAATTTTATTTATCCAATATCTGATAGTCAGTGGGTGTCATTGCTTGTCGTCATTCCTAAAAGAATGGCAAGTGGAGAGCCTATTTTGATTATGGAGAACTCAACAAGGCCACCCAGAAGGACCATTTTCCATTACCATTTATAGATCAGGTCCTTGATACTCTCTCCGGAAAGAAATATTTTTCATTTTTCGATGGATTTAGTGGCTATACAAATTGCCCCATAAGGCTAGGATAAAATGACCTTTACTTGTCCTTGGGGAACCTACGCATACAGAGTGCTACCTTTTGGGCTCTGTAATGTGCCAGAAACCTTTCAAAGGGAAATACTGGGAATTTTTTCTGACTTATTGAATGACTGTCTGGAAATCTTCATGGACGATTTCACACCTTATGGAGATGCTTTTGAAACAGCATTAGTCAATCTGGAAAAAGTGCTAGAGCGATGTGTACAGACTACTATTGCCTTGAGCACTAAGAAAAGTCACATGATGATCACTGAAGGGATCATGCTTGGAAATTACATTTCTGTTGACAGAATCAAGGTAGACCCTGCAAAAATAGAGGTAATTCTAAAAATCCCAACCCCCAAAACACAGAAAGAGGTACGTAGTTTTTTGGGGCATGCAGGGTATTACAGAAGATTTATAGAATTTTTTTCAAGAATTTCATCGCCATTATTTTCCTTTCTCATGAAGGATGTTTATTTCTTGTGGACATGGAAGTGTGAGAAGGTCTTCTTAAAGCTGAAATGTTGTGTATCAGCAGCTCCGGTCTTGTGAGGACCTAATTGGGAAGTGTCGTTTCACATAGCTATGGACGCATCAGATATTGTTGTAGGTGATGTTTTGGGCCAACTAGAGGATAAGAAACCTTATGCTATCTACTACATAAGTAAAAATATAACTCCAGCTGAGCTCAATTACACAGTGACCGAGAAGGAGTTCTTAGCGATCATGCATGCCATCAATAAATTCTGGCATTACATCACTGTGTATCAAGTATTTGTACACACTGACCATTCTGCCATTCGTTTTTTAATGAATAAGGCAATTACAAATGGTAGGATTACATGTTGGTTATTGTTGTTACAAGAATTTGATATCACTATTGTAGATAAGCCTAGAAAGGATAATGTAGTAGCTGAATTTCTTTTTAAGATAACTATTGATGACAATTGCACTCCTACTGAAGATTCTTTCCCTGATGAATATCTTTTTTCTATTTCTACTTACTCACCTTGGTATGCAGATATAGCCAATTATCTTGCTGCAGGGAAGTTTTCCCAGTATTTGTCCTCCAATGAGAAAAGAAAAATCATACAAAAAAGTGCTACATATACCTGGATAGAGTGGAACCTCTACCACACTGGACTTGATTTTGAGATCATATATTGTGTTAGAGAGGACGAGGTCTTTGATATCCTCAAAGCTTGCCATGAGGACCTTACGGAGTACACTTCACAGACAAACATATAGGATACAAAGTCCTTTCAACAGGGTACAACTAGCTGACAATATTTCAGGATGCCAAGAAGTTTGTGAAGGGATGTGATAATTGTCAAAGGATGGGCCAACCATTGCAATCATATGAGATGTCGTTACATCCCCAAATTGTCATATAACCTTTTGAGAAGTGGGCTCTAGATTTTGTGGGACCAATCAATCCTTGATCTAGACAGAGATCCTACATCTTGGTCTGTACTCACTATGTCACAAAATGGGTTGAGGTGAAGGCACTAACTAGAGCAACGGAGCAAGTTGTTTTAGACTTTCTATTTGAACACATCTTCGTCCGGTTTAGCATACCCAGGAAGATAATCACAGACAGAGGGCCGCAGTTCACATCTCATAAGATTTGAGAGTTGGTTGAGAAATATAAAATCCATCACAGAATCACAACGCCTTACCATCCACAAGCGAATGTCCAGATAGAAAGCACTAATAAAGTCATTGAGGGGATCCTTACTAAGACTGTGGCTAGTCATCAAAGAAATTGGGCTGACAAACTTCCAGAAGTGTTATGGGCATATAGGACTACATGGAGGAACACCACTGGATTCTCACCATATGAACTTGTGTATGGCAAGAATCCTTTATTCTCCATTGAATTTGAAATCAAGACACTAGGGATAGCATTGCAGGTCAATTTGGATTTGGCTATAGCACAAATGCAGAGATTGAACCATCTCAATGAATTAGAGGAGAAACGGTTGGCTGTTATCCAGCAAACAGAGATTATCTAGCAGTAAAGAGCTAAGTGGCACGACAGATTTATAAAGAAGAAGCAGTTCCAGAAAGGAGATTGGGCTTTCTTATATGACTCAAGGTTTAAAGACTTTAAGGGTAAGCTCTACACCAAATGGCTAGGTCCTGATGAGGTAGATGCAGTCTTTGATAATGGGACTGTAGATTTGGTAACCATTGACAATACAAGGACATCATTACTTGCAAATGGGCACTTTCTTCGGTTGTATCACAAACCTACCTCGAAGGATTCATTTGTTAACATTGTCACAAATTTGGATCTACAGGTTATGGGAACATGGGAAAGCCCTCCTGTGCTGCAAAATTTTTAATTTTTCCAGTAATTGTAATAGCTGAAAACCACCTAGTGGTGGCTATTACACCTTTAAACTTTCAAAAAAAAATGTAATAATAATAAAAATCTCGCTGTGAAAACCTTTCTCAAGCGCAGACATACACTTTTGTAGTAGTTGAAAACCACCTGGTGGCAGCTGTTACACCCTCTATAAAAACATTTGTTATTTCAAAGTATATCATGTGATAAGTGGTGTTACATGATATTTTCTTCTTTATTTTTTTTGTAGAAATTAAATTAATATATATTAGTCGCCTTGGCTGTTACACCTATAACAGCTGACGACTTTTCGGGAATAAAATGCGATATTTTATTGTAATAAATAACAAGAACATCACCATGATCCTCGTCATCAGAATTAGGTTCGCACGTTCCGTTTCCTGAGTATAATTCAACGTCGCACCACCCATTACTTCACACCATGTCACCAGGTATATCATCAAAAAGGTCATTCATTTTATTTTGTAATTATGGCAATTTAACATGACTATTGACGGCTGAGGACGACTATCATAATTAAGCTAGGGGGGGGAACGAATCATACTACGACATGATCATCGCATGGTTTGTAATTATTTGAAAAATCCAGCAACTAAGGCATGTGACCCGGTAGTTATCGTTATTTAATGTTGAATCATACCAAAAAGGGTAAGTGCACCATCAACGAGACCTCCCCACGAACCACCATTAAAGAAAAATTCATTGTGCAGTACGAATCATGCGTGTCAAATCCTAATCCAAAATCTTCATTTGCGCCACCCTACCACCCTACCATTTACGCCTGTTGGAAGCACTGAATCCCCATTCAGAGTGTTCAGAGAGGAAGAAGGTAGCAGTATAGGCTGAAACAGCTAGAGTGTGTGCCGGAGGGAAAGATAAGTAAGTGAAACAACACTGAATTTCAAAAGCAATGGGAGGAGCAACAATACAGCACAAACCAAGGTCTACAGAAGCCCTGGAAGATTGCCCTAAAGCATGCTAGGTTTTCAAAGATGCAGGCTGGTTCGAATTCTTTCGTAGACTAAAAGGATCAGACAATGGTATAGCCATGGAATTTGCAAAGAATCTGGAGAGAAACCAGACGAAAGTCAGAGGATTGAAATTGGAGGTCACAAAAGAAGTTATTGTCAGAGTAATAGGATTGCCAGCAGAAAGGAAGAGATGGTTTACTAGGAAGGTTAATGACCCCTCCCTGAAAGGGGATTTTCTCCAGACGAGTCACTAGTTAAGAAAGGCAGGGGAATTGATAGAATGTCACTCCCCTAGCCATGAGTGGATGTTTTTCTCTTCCTCATTAAGTACATTACTTGTGAGGGAAGGGCAAAAATTGTGTTTAATTATCATTTTCCATTGTTGAACCTGTTATACTCCTATACCAATAGGTGTCATATTTCATGATTAACTTATTGAGCTCTGTAATATGTTCATCCCTTTCCTTGCCGTAAAGTGTTTCCATATTATCAAAAAACCAAAAAATGTAAAAAAAGTAAAGAGGGTATACCCTAAAAGAAAAATCAAAGGGTGAAAAGAATAAAATGGTCAAAAAGAAAAATGAAAGAAATGAACCCCAAACAAAGAAAGACCAGGAAAGTGTGCAAGTCCAAAATGTCACTACTTTTTCATTTTCTGCAAAAAAGCATTGTGTGTAGCTTGTTAATTTATGCTACAATGGGTGAATGGCCAAACAACTTAATCTTGGCTAGTTCATGTTTTAATTTCATGTTTTAGAGATAGAGAATGAAATCAGACCAAACTGTTTAATCTTGGTAGATAAGTAGATAGGTAGAAAAGCAAAGGAGCTCAACATTTTAATCTGAGCCCTTGGATGTAATAAGGGCAGACTTAGGTAGGCTTGCTATGAAAAGAAAAGTAAAGTTGATGAGGATTTGCTAGTCTAAGTGCACCCAAAGAAAGAAGGA
Organism: Pinus tabuliformis; assembly: GCA_031772625.1. Taxonomy (NCBI): domain Eukaryota; kingdom Viridiplantae; phylum Streptophyta; class Pinopsida; order Pinales; family Pinaceae; genus Pinus; species Pinus tabuliformis. Next base: position 2,009,166,794 of record CM062819.1, on the reverse strand, counting down.
AAAAAATGCTAGGCAAAGTAGGTAGGGTAGGTAGATTGGTGTTGCAGAATGATACCTGTGATGGATTGTGTTTCTAAAAATATGTTAACTTTCAATTCTATCACAAGTCCAATGGCAGACATATACCTGATGCAGCTCAAGCGAGGCAAGGTTTCATAACTAACTCCACTTCATATCTTTTCCCTAAGTCATTTACTAATTCCCTCCCCCTTAAAAGATTAAGAATATGTTCTTAATATCACTAAAAAACCATTCATTTCATTTCATGAACTCATTTTATTAAGTAAATCCCTACTTTACTTGGGAAGATATATAAGGTCACCTCAAAACTGCTTTTGTCATCCTAAGCCTAAGTTTAACTACAAAAGCCAATTGTTTTTAACTTAGCGCTTATTTTTAATTCATTTCTTCATATTAACGTTTAACACTTATTATATAAATCCCAAACATTTCAAACCCTTCCCCGTATTATGTGTAAATACATAAAAAACCCCAAAAAATTAATATCCCCACCCCGATCGATTACGGCCATATCACTGTTTAAAAGGGATTAACGAGTTTAATTGAAACTTGTTAATAACCTTCCCACCGCTCCGTCATGGAGTTAATTAACCACCTGGGTTAATCAATAACCAAACCCCTCGACCAATGAAAACAACTCTGATGCATTCAAAACATGGTTTAATACATCAAGCCCGCAGTGTTAACTTCTCGCCAAGTTCAAAGCCCGTCCACCGTTAGATCTGTGCCCGTTCATCCAACGGTCGACGATCGTATCACGCCCCCTCCATCGTGCTGTTTAACTCGCGGGGAACCAACGATTTTGGTGCCTGTACTCTGCCACGTGTTGCACTCCCGCTATGATCGCTTTCCCTCCCCCCGAAACCGCCCAGCCCCAACAGCGGTGCGGGAAAAACCGCTTACCACCGCCCTCCACCACGTCATCTCCCCCCATACTGCTTATGTCATCCGTCCTGCAAATCATAAGTTCCCGCCAAAACTTCATTGTGTCAAAATAAAAAGGTTAAAATATCATTTTTTGCTATAGTTCATGGCAAACAGTGCTCCAGGCACAAAATCGACTGATGTTCGCAGTCCAGTTTCTCGACTGCCTCCTGACCAAAAAAGCTCCAGCAATGAGCTCACAGCCTCAACCAAATTTCCATTTTTATAGTTTCTTCCTCTTTAAAACGTAGTTTAAACCAAATAGAGGGACTTTCGAGCTTGCAGAAGAAAGAAAAGGATATACACGGAGATTGCTACCCTAACCATTGGGCCTTCAGAGATGCAAATTGCTAGAGGAAAGATAATCAAAAGACACGTCAGCTATTTTCATTTTACCAGAACACAAGGGACAACGATGAACAGAGGAAAACAAGTCAAAGTGCATCAGTTCAACATTAAAGTGTATCAGATCAGAATTAAAATTGCCAGAGCAGAATTAAAGAAATCAGATCGGAATTAAAGAGCACAGTTAAGACAGGCAGTCGGCGCAGAGTTACTACAGAAGACAGCTACCAGCCGAATTAAAGAGCCTGCCTCCAGCACAAACATCAGATATCTTTTCCTAGTTGTTTCTATTTGCACTTGTAAACTATTTTAGGTTAAAACTAAACACTATCTCACAGCGATTATGAGATATTTGTTGTACATATTTTGTTGTATAAGTACCCCCTCCGTTAGAGTATCGGGGTGGTGTGTGGATTTCTTGGACTGTGCTGTAATACTGAAATTTTGGAATAAAGAGCTGTTGGAATCAAACTCTTGTATGGCCTACTGGATGAAGAATTGAAGTAGAGGACTTGTCATAGATTTCTTGAATCAACCTCCGGACCAATAAGTCCCCTATATCTTGTGTTTTACAGTTTTCTTGTTTACTATATCATCTGTGTTTCATAAACTGAATGATAAAGAAAATGGTTAATTTTAGAATATGCTTGACTGCACTCTATTTTCAGTCTTTATTATTCTTTGTGTTTTCTTCAAAATTAGTATAAACAACGAAATCTTAATTGCTCCTGTTTCCTGATTCTTTCTTGTTGATTATTTGCTAAAGAATTCTTAACTGCTTGTTATCAATAATCATTCACTTTCCCTCTTTGAATAGGTTGAAGGATTCTTAACTTCCCTTCACCCATTTGAGCCCATTCCATCTGCTTCAAGTCTTTTATTTGTTCCCTGTTTGACTACCTTGCTCTGTGAAGCCATCCTCTGTTAAGAAACCGAATCTAGAAAGCCATCTTCTTTGACTCCATTAGCCCAATGGACTGAACTACTCTGTTTTACCTCTCTGTTCTATTGAATCTCACCACCCAAACTCAAAAAAAACCCTTGGACTTCATAACTAGCCTAATACCTTTAAAAAACAATGCTAAATCATAAAGAGAGAGCCCTCTCTAGATATAGATTGGCTAGATTCTGTATCTAAAAGATTGGTCTGTGGTTACCTTGGCATCCTTCCCTTTCTTACAATTGTGGGGAAAACCTGAGTGATAACATCATTGGCGACTCCACTGGGGATTGAATAATTGTTTGTTACTATTGTTTATTTCATAAGCTACAAATGGAGCCTGAAGTTAGCCAGGTAGCCTTTGAAATGATTTTTCTTTGCAATTGCAGAAGTAAATGAATGCTACTTCAGTCTATCTCTGGTCTAGCTTATAGATTGAACATCTGGTTTCAAATACTTGATCAGTTCCTCTTTTCAAAAAAGTCTTTAGGAAAGTTCAAAACTCCCACATCTAAAACCTCCTAGAAGAGACTGTTAAAGTTGTATTATCAAATCTATTTTAAGAAAAAACCAAAAACACACCTAGAAACTGGCTTCAGAAAAGATTCATTACACCAGATCAAATCCTGATCCTAATCCCCCACCTGTGTTTGAAAATCCTAATCTGATTCCTAGGATTCTTAGAAGACAAGGGAGCCAAGAAAATTTTGCTAGTTCTCGGTCCTTATACGGATCAAGATCCTGTCCTGTGAAGTGGATCTACCCTGAGAACGAACCTTTTGATAAATATATTGAAAACTCTTTATTTGAGACCTTTTCAAAATCTGGGTTAAACCACACAGTTCAAAATCCAATTTCATTGAAAATTTGTAGAGTGAAATTGTAACTCCACACCTTGGCAAACATTTGCAGAACTCCATCCAATATGAGCTTACCTCTGAAAAAACACCAAACCTTTCTGTAATTACTACAACTTCTCCAAGTTCACCATCAACACCTCAAACTACCCTTTCCACTCCTCCATCTACAACACACATTCCCATTGTTATCCCTACTCCTCTAGTTGTCATATCTATTTCTGCAACCATGGAAAACCGATATACTCCCCTAAACTTACCCGTCAATCCAGAGGCTATGCCCCAAGACTATCAAAGTAAAATCCCTTATTTTGAAGGTACTGGAAATTACACAGCTCAACAACATACCAATAAAATGACCGACTATTTTGAAAGATATGAAGTTGATGATGATGATGTTAGAATGAAAGTATTTGTTCAAAGTTTAACTGGAGATGTTAGAACCTAGTTTAGAGCCCTCCCTACAAATAGTATCAATGACCCACAAGCTCTTTATCTGACCTTTTTGAACAGATGGGAATAAAAGAAAGATCCTCTTCACATTTTATCAGAATATGAAAACCTAAGAAGAGGCACACAAGAAATTGTCCAAGATTACTATACCAGATTCAATAATGTATACAATGCTATTCCTCAAAATCTCAGACCTCCTCCAGATTTTTCCTTGATCAAATTCCCTGATGCATTTGATTCTGATATGGAATACCAACTTAGGGAAAGAGCTCCTTGAAACTTAGAAGAGATGCAGAATATAGCTGTCAGTGTTGAGGCCAACCTGATATCTAAACGATCTAGAGCCAGAGCTGAAAGAATGACACCTTTCAAAGAAGAACCCTCTACCTTTGAACAGAAACTAGATGCTATTATTAAAGGAATGGATAGACTTGGAGATAGAGTAGAAACAATCGAGAGAAAATCCCCTTGGGATGGCCAACCAAGCAATACTGGGAGAAATCCAAATTTCAGGAAGAATCAAAATCTTAACACTGGAAAGATAGGGCCTGACCAAAATATTAGGCCCCTATTTCAAGAAAATTATGCTGAAGCCTCAACTTCTAATGAACCAACAAAAGACACTCAAATTAATTTGATGGGACTCAACAATGAACAAAAAGTTTTCTTGACCTAAGAGGATCAAGAAGCTCACATCCCTAAACAATTCCAAACTCAGTCAGGTGAATCATTTGACTTTAGGGAGGGATATGATACAACCATTTATGAAGTCCACAAACAGTACAATTTGAGGAGCAGAAGAATAGATATCCTTGAAACCAGTAAACAGAGAGATACCAAGCAACCTAACAAAGGTAAGAGCAATAATCCCCTTGTACATATTCTTGCTAGAACAGGTCCTAGCCCTAATAACCCAATTGTTGAAGATGTATCATACAATCAACCACCTAACAGACAACCTTCCACTTCTATTCTTTCTAAATGAAAAGTAGGAGAGCCTCTAGAACTTGATTTGGAAGCAATTTCAGCCCTTAATCCCATTCCTCAAGAGGAGAGAAACGCAGAAAATCTAGCTGTCTGAAATACAAGAACTCAGACCGAAAAACCTATTAATCTTGAGACAAAAGTAGGCAAACTAAAGATAGCTGTTCCATTATCAGAATTAGCTAAACATGATGTCTACAGAAATCAAATCAGCAGATCACTCAAAATTTCTATGAACAAAGATTCAGTAAATTTTTTTGATGACCATCCTGAACTGATATTTGGCCCTGTAGTAAATGGAAAAACAGTAGAGGGAGAATTTCCTCCTTTCTATGTAGGTTTAAACATACATGATAAAATACTTCATAACATGATGCTTGATTCGGGTGCTTCTCATAACTTAATCCCTAAATATGTAATGGAGAGACTTGACCTTGACATCACCAGGCCATATAAAGACCTTTTCTCTTTTGATTCAAGTCAGGTCAAATGTTTAGGTTTAATCAAAGATTTATGTGTATCACTAGTCCAATATCCTGCCAAAACCATCTTAATGGACATAGTAGTAGCTGATATTCCACCAAAGTATGGCATGTTATTGTCTAGATCTTAGGGTGCAAAGCTTCAAGGATCTCTACAGTTAGACATGTCTTACGCTACTATTTCAGTGTTTGGTCAACCCAAGAGACTATATAGAGAAACCTTAATGAAGTATGTAGTAAGTAGTCAAGAGAAATCTCAAAATTTCCCTATCTACTCAATACATTCTGATATGGATTCTTTTATCATTTACAATGATGAAATTGATCCCCCACATGAAATAAAATTTCTAGTAGATGAAACATAAAAAATTGCAAATGAGAGGTCTAGTGTTCGAATCAAGAAATTTCTGAAAATCATGAAACATTAGATAAACCAGAAGAAAGTGAAAGACCAGATCCCCCTATTAAACAGATCCCTGAAACTCCAAATATTAATTATGAACATGAAATCCTGTGGTACTTAGAATTTGATGGTTTTGTGAACAAATTAGGAGCTGGAGCAGGAGTCTAGGTGCACAATCTTCAAAACAATCATGTTGAAGGCCATGCCTACAGATTAAACTTTAGATGCACTAATAATATGGCTGAATATGAAGCTCTATTGCTAGGTCTTAAACTAGTCAAAAAATTCGGAGCAACTAGAGTGTCGGTCCTAGGAGATTCTGATTTAATCATTCAACAGATAAAAGGGAAGTTCTTAACAAATGATCCCAGATTGAGAGAGTACAGAGGAACAGCTATAGAGATCCTCAATACATTTCTAGAAACTGATCTTGCCAAAATCTCGAGAAAAAATAACTTGCAAGCCCATAGCATAGCAATGTTTGCCAGCACCTGTAAATTATCATTTGAACCAAATCATGAATTCATAGCTGAAATTAGACACAGGCCAACCATACCTGATAATATAAAGAACTAGCAAGTGTTTGACAGTGATAACCAGATCAACAATTTTTTAACCCTAGAAGAAGAATTTTTTAGCACTAACGTAGATGGAGATACATTTAGTGAATTTGAACCAACAAATCAAATAGAAACAAACATTTCAGTAGAAAATGCAACTCAAATGCTTTATCCAATGAAATTTACCAAAGAAGAAATACAAGATCTTAAAGAAACATATGTTGATGAGATTATTGAAGGAGAATCTAAAATTATCAATTTGAAAGACAATCATATGCCCAAAGGATTAACTCCTTTGGAAGATCTCTTTGATTTCAACGATATTCCAAAGAAACCCTAGATGAAACCTCTAAAAGCAGACATTGAAGACTACAACATAGGAACTAAAGAGAATCCAAAAATGGTAAAATGATCCAAATCTCTGCCCCCTGATCAAAAACTTAAATATGTTGAACTGATCAAAGAATTCCAGGATGTTTTTGCCTAGAGATATGAAGACCTAAAGTCTTATGACACCTTTGTAATTCAAAATACAATACCCCTCAAGGAAAATAAAAAACCATTCAAACAAAAGCTTAGAAGAATCAACCCTGTACTGCTTCCTTTAATGAAAAAGAAATCAAACGAATGCATGATGCAGGGATAATCGCTCCAATCAGATTTTCAAAGTGGGTGTCTAATTTAGTGCCTACCATGAAGAAAACAGGAGAAATCAGATTATGTGTTGACTTAAGAAATGTAAACAAGGTTTCTTTGAAGGACAACTACCCTTTACCTAAGATGGATCATATTTTACAAAGAGTAGTAGGTGCTTCTAGGATTTCACTTTTGGATGGGTTTTCAAGTTTTAGTCAAATTCTGGTTCATACTAATGACCAAGAAAAGACTACATTTACAACACCATGGGGTACATTCAAGTATGTTAAAATGCCATTTGGACTTAAGAATGCAGGGGCAACCTTTCAGCGAGCAATGGACATAGCTTTTGCAAAAGAGATTCAAGATTTTCTGGTTGTATATCTAGATGACCTCACTGTGTTTTCTAGATCAGATAGGCAATATTTAGATCATTTGAGACAAGTGTTTTTAAAATGTAGAGAGTATGGTATTTCATTAAATCCTAAAATATCTTTGTTGGGTTTAGAAGAAGGCAAACTGTTAGGCCATATCATCTCCAAAGATGGCATCAGAATTGATCCTGCTAGAATAGAAGCTATCTTGCAAATACCCCACCCCAGAAATGTCAAAGAAATTCAAGCTTTCCTACGGAAGATTAACTTTTTTAGAAGATTCATATCTAATTTGGCTAAATTAATTAGATTGCTGAACAATATGTTAAAAAATGATTCAAAGGTTAAATGGACAATAGAAGCCAAACAAGCATTTGAAGAGATTAAAATGGCTTTGACTAGAACACCAGTCCTCACAAATCCAAAGTTCGATAGAGACTTCATAATTTTCTCATTTGCATCAGAACACACTATAGCAGCTGTTTTACTGCAAAAGGATGATCAAGGATGTGAAAAACCCATAGCATTTTTCAGTAAAGCACTTAGAGATGCACCTCTAAATTACAAAATCATGGAAAAACAAGCTTTTGCACTTGTGAAAGCTATTCAAGACTTTAGAGTCTATATATTGCACTGCCATGTAGTAGCTTATGTACCAAATGCTGTTGTCAAAGACATCTTGACTCAGGATGGAATTGAAGGCAAACGAGGTAAATGGATAGATAATATATTGGAGTATCATATTGAAATAAAACCTGCAAAGCTTATAAAAGGACAGGGATTGGCTAAACTCATGACTGAAACAAACTTTCTGTAATATCCCTCCCCTTAATAATAAATAATAAATAATAAATAATAATAAATAATAAATAAATAAATAATACAAAATAAATAATAATAATATAAATAATAAATAATAAATCACTTAATAATAAATAATAAAAATAATAAATCATAAATGTTAAATAATAAATGATATTAAAAATATATACAAAGAAAATAAATAAAAATAATAAAAATAAAAATAGTAATAACCATACTAAAACTCTAAATAAGAATAAATATAAATAAAACAAGAAAACTATCAAAAAGAAGGAAATAAAACAAGAAAAGCTAAAAATCAAAAGAAAAGTAAAGAAATAAAACAAGAAAGCTAAAAATCAAAAGAAAGTTGCATGTAGACACATGGAGTGTGTGCATGTGGTTCCCCTTCCAATGTTGTTCTATTTAATAGATGGTGAGGAAGATGAGAGGCATTCCGGCATTCCATCTTTCCGAGATTCTGTCTTTCATTCTCTTGGGAGAATGGTATACTAAGACCTAGGAGTCACTGGCAGTAGAACGTTGATTGAGGGCTCGGGGGTGGCCAGTTGTAGCAAGACGTTGCACAATTGAGCCTACGGTTGGGTGGAGAGTCGTCCCCAAAACCTTGTTGCAGATAGCAGACTTCAACCGAAATCACAGGTAAGTATTCTAATCATAGTTTTGAACTTGAAGTTAATCAGTTGAATTGCATGTTGAATATCAATTACTTGATTAATTACATGTTTACTTGATTTAAATTTAATACTAATTAGGACAGTTAATTAGAAATTTATTTTTGGACTGTTACATATGGTATCAGAGCTTTGGCTCAACCCTTAGGACCTATGGGCATCTAAAAAAAAATAAAATAAAATTATTTTGTCGAAATATTTAACTTGATTTTTTTAAAAGTCATAGGATGCTTATTGATCACGCTATCATCCATGACCATTCCTCCAAATGTATGACAACACAGATTCTAGGGTTCTAACTTTTGAGTTTTAATATATTTTGCCCAATCAGGATTTATTCTTGTGAATGGTTATGAGTATTTACATTATTATTGATATTTTCGAGTGAATACTGTAATTGGCATTCCTGAGTGGAGTTTGATGGCAACGCTTTGGAAATATTTACTTTTTGTTCTTTCTTATCGAAAACCCTCATTTATTCAATCAGACGCAGGGTTCGGCCTAGACGGAGTTTACAATTCTAACACTTATTATTATGTGTGCAAGCAGTCTAATTCTGTAGTAACTTTCTGTTAATTGCCGGACTCAAGATTTATTTGTAGTTAAGCTTTTACTGATTTCGAATTTGAGTTTTTTTAAGGGTTTAGTTCAAAATATTTAAAATATTGTTTCGCCATAGGGTTCTTGGTGGTACTTTAATCCTGTCACATTCTTATTGAATTAAATTTAATCTGGTTTCCCTTTCCTCAAAAGGCGCTGTTTAGACCATTCGATCGAGTTCTGATGAAGTTCCGGGTGACGGCCTCAACGTCGCCATTGGGCTTTGCTCTCTTCCCCACACGCAATTGGGCTTGTTCACTCACGAGGAGTTGCAGCCCATTGCCCACCTATCTGGGTCTCTTTCCGTCGAGAATTCTGACAGCCTTTTCTATGTGACTCAGTCGTCCTTTATTTTGGTTCTCCAGATCTTGGTTTTGGTTTATTTCTCTGATCTAGGCGGGAGGCCTCTGATCTGTCTAATTTTTGCTGCTTCTTCCAGATTTAACCATCAATCCTCTCTAAAATCGTGTTATTTCATTGTGCTTTTATGTCAAATACCTATGTTAAACTCTGTTTTTTTGACAAGTTTTGAATTGAAGTGTTAATAATCATATAGAAACATATGGCAATCGGCATTTTGCTTAAAGACAGTATGTTTAAGCAATTTACCAGATGCGAGAACAACAATGACAAATTGCCATCCCAGAGGTGGACTGGTATCGTATACAAGTTTCGATCTATGAATTGCAGGGAAATACATAAAAAGAATTACAATAAGTTGAACATGGTATAAACTTCAAAAAGGCTTGGATAGATGTGTTTACAATATTTCTATTTACACAAACAACAGTTAAAAAAATTACCATCATACCTTTCTCAGCAATCTTACTTAATATACGTCATGCCTGGGCCTTGAACAGTTCACATTTTAACAGTAAACTCTGCTTATGTCATTCTAGTTTGCAAACAGACTGAGTTGCAATGAGCTTTGGCTTAAATTAGCTCACTCTAGGAATGGACATTGACAACTTGATCCATAACCCAATAACTGCCAAGGTAATTTAGGTGGCCCTCCATCTCTGCCTCATGTCCAACGACAAGAATTACAGCTTTCCAACTCTCTGTAGCAGTCTTTGCAGAGAAAATCACCAAAGTTGTTCCCCTTATCAAACCTCCCAATAACAATGACACAGCCGAGGGCTGTGGTCTAGTATCCAGCAGCAAGGCGATCAACTTTGTATTGAGGAGATCCAAGTTCAAAGCCCCCTAAGTGGGTGCATATGACAAAGCCAAGTGCAAATCCTGGGCAATTTGACAGCAAAGAAAGCCCCTCATAGCATAATAGCATCTTTGCCAAAGTACAGCTGTAACTTATACTGTAAGCAGCGTTTCCAAATAAATAAAACAGATACGAATGGTGCTAGTCAGAAGCTTTGGGTAATTTCAAGTCCTACGTCTGAAGATTTGATATACTTACTGATATCAACCTGATTGGTAATATTGCCTTGTTTTAACTCATCTGGTCAAAACCAAAGTTGATGTATATTATAATCAATAAATTTTAGGATTTTACTACAATATAACTACTATGGCAATTATTGGTACAACCACTTCAAAATGATAAAAGACATCCTCAGACATGTTATTATGTGGCTCACCGTCTTCAAAGATTGCATTATCATTAATCTTTCCATTTCCATTTCCAGATTCACTTCCTGAGATATCTTCACCACCATCAGAAGCATTCTCACTATCATCAACCGATTTGGGTGCACTCAATTTACGATTGCACTGCTTCTCCTTCAAACATGGATTTCTCAGAGAATTATTGTTAGTTTACGTTATTGGTAAAAGCTAACTGTCAATAACACTAAAGACTGTGAACCATCAAATATTGAAGAGGCTGAGAGCTATCAGTTATTATTTCATAAATACACTAAGAACTGTGAACGAAGAAAGAGGTTAAGAACTATCAGTACCAGTTAATAAGAAACCCCGTAGAGGTTCAGAACTAGCAGTTATTATTTCATAATACACTAAATACTCTGAACAAGAAGTTTAGACTACCGGTTAGCACTAAGTTATTATTTCTTAATAGTGACATTTTCCTAGAATTCGACAATTTGACTATAGAGCAAGCCTGCCTGGGAATAATTAGTTTTTTTTAAACAAGTATTAAGAGAACTGTTTCAGAGTCTTCTGGCTGTTTCAAAAACAACTTCACAGTTATAGTAACAAACTATCAGGATTTATCACCACAGACAGGAAATGTCGGGAACTTTGAGTTAAGAAGGAATGTACAGATAGTTTAGAGAAATATGTTTCATCGTATCAACACATGTATAAGGTTTACCAAAGTGTTTAAGGAAAAATATGTCTTTCTTTTTTAAAGTAATATATACAACCAGTCAGGTAAGACAGATAAATCAACTAACAAAGCAGTCAAGAAATGACTATTTCTAATTATCCTCATGTAAGCATGAGTTAACTAGTAGAGTACTGGTATAGAGTACCAGATATGGACAACAGTTGCACTAGTAGAGTAAATATGCATGTCCTACACTTCTTTCTTGATTTTCTTTGATTATATAGGACTCATTAAGCTGTAGACTCAAAATGTACGGCTTGGTGCAATCTGACAAAAAGGTTCACTCAGCTTGCCAAAGCAATGAGCCAATTTGACTTGCCGCAACATAACGTTGGAAACTCTTGTTGTTATGTAGAACAAGTTCTTCAACTCTCCAACTTACCCCAAATTGTGTAAATAAAAGCTTGTTGCTTACCACCAACTACTCTCTTCAGATGCCCTTAATGTCCATTTATGCAAGAAGTTGATGGAATTGTTCAAGAGGAAATATCTAAGGTGTACCACGTACTTTCTAAAATTTTTGGATTTCCATCTAAAGCTCTTATCCACGAGAATAGAATTCTATATTTACCATTTCCTCGATACCTATACTAGTACTATTGATCCTTTACATTATCAATGACTGCATTTGTCACCAGTGCACCCACTCGGCAAATTTTATCTAAGGCAGGGGAAAAGAAACATTCAATCTTCCAACATTACATATTATATGACACCGAAGGCCAATAATATTGCATGTTGAAGGGGGCTGAATCCAAGTTCTCTTTTCATTTATCCAATATACGAAGCAATAGTATGTGGCCCTCTTTTTGATAGATTTGTCTCTGGTAGAACTGTAGAAGGCACACTTAGAAGGAAGGCATAATGATATTATTACTATTATTATCCAGCCATCATATTTCATAACAATGCATAATCAACCTAAAGAGGAGAGGAGGGAACCGTAATCAATAGTAGCCTTGTTGACAGCTACTGTCTGTTTCTCTCTATTATGGATAATCTTTGAGTCATAAAACTTTACTGAGATCTTCTATTCAGGGCATGTTTTTTGCTTTTCTCCAACTGTATACAGTCAAGTATGAATTACTTTGGACGCTGCACTTATCCTCCCATACCCACTGTCTTGTATGGTCTGCCATTTGGTAACTTGATTCTTGTTGCACTGGTGTATCTGAAGATAACTCTATCCACCACTTCTAATACTTCCAAAGATCATCTATTCCTTGGACTGTTACATATGTATCAAAAATGCAAATTCATGAGGGCTTCTAAAAAAAAATAAAAATTGTCCAAAGCCAGTAAAGAAAAGTCCAAAATTCTTTGAACAGAAGTATACTAACTGTGCAAAGTCATGGAAATCCAAGACCATTGAAAATATACCATTGAATACTTAAATCTAATTTCTGTTGAAAAAAAGAAATATATATATATATTTATATATAATAAAGAACATAAAGCCCTCAAATTTAGAAGATCGTCTCAAATTTGGTTTTAGGGCATAATTCTCTTAATACTATTGTTTTGCGTCGGAAATTACAACCATACATATGTGACATTTGGTTTTAAAATTTGAAGGAGATGTTCTTCTTTGGATGGTTGCCTGAATTGATTTATTTTATGCTAATATTTTCATAGTCTAAAATATATTCTAGTGGGTGATTTAGTGATTTATGGGTAACTACTGAAGAATTCAAATGACTGGCGCTTTATTTAGGAGTCACTACTTTTCTTTGTCGACTATACAAAATTCTCAAGAAGAGAAAAAGGTAAAATAATATATTGGTTGACTTGAAGCAAATGATTTCCTTGACCTTTGATTACTCTATATCCATTGAATTTTTAGTTTCTACATCTGCTCACTGGTAACTAACATAAGAAAGTTGTGTTTATATGGATAATTAATGCACTAAATAATGTAAATATTGTGTTATTGCATTTGTTTTATTTTATGCTCCACATTATTAACAATGATAAGGAAAAATCATGAGATGCAATTAAAAGTATGAAATAATCGATCAACTTTTGTTAAGCTCTCTATAAAAAGCCAATTTTCATAAATAACATAGGAAAATATTGAAATTCCCTTAATAGATGTATCATTGATGAATTATGTAATTGGATATTTTCAAGTATTGGGAGTGAAACAATGTTTTATAGAACGTTGGTAAGGCTAGTAATAGCTTAATTAAAGGTTAAGGCTCTAAATGTTGAAACTTGCAAATAAATAGACTACATCAGAATTGTAGCAACTAATTAGGAGTGCTTACTTAGCTAAGACAGTTACCTTTATGGACAATCTAAATCATGTTTTATTGTTTAAACTTTATGATGCATCTAAATCGTACACTATGATTTTAGTTTAGTTAATTGTTATGATGTTGAGTATACTGTTACATGAGGTTTAGTGATATAATCGTAGGAGGATATGACCTCTCTACACTGCTATACAACTGCTTTGTGTAACAACTAATAAAGTTGAATAATAAAGGATATCATTTCAATGGCCTAAAGGGTATGATAACATTAGATTAAAGAAGAGAACCCATAATAAAAATGAGCAATTCAAGGAAGATAAGTTATTATAGTGGAAGAATAGTAGCAACATTTCAAGTGTCACATGTTTTAAATTGAGACTAAGGGAAAAATAAATGGTATCTATGAATATATGGTAGGAGGAAGTAAAGCATGTTTATGTCAAGAAGAAAAATCTCTTAATGATATTAGTGATTGAACCGAGCAACATGATTGGTAAGGTCAAAGTGATGGCCTATATAGGAAGCTCTAAGCACTTGTAATCAGTGAGAAATGACAAATGATAAACTAGGAAAATGTTCCGAGGATAATAATTGTTTAACTTTTTGAAAAAGAAATACATGACGTAGACTAATGAGAAAACATTGAGCATGAAGTGTAGGAAGAAATATTGTTGGAAATATAGTTGGAAATTCTATAATGACACTTTGATAAGGATTACATATAAATTGGCAAAAGAAGTCAAATTCAACTAATAAAGAGTGCAACTGAATAAATTTCACTCACGAGGGGATTGAACATGGGTGAATCTACGATAATAGAGATCAAGTGGAAACTTGATGAGAAAAGCAAATCTTTTTAGGATGAACAATGAAAATTATGCAACTAATGAGTAAATCATGAGGGGGCAACAAGCCCTCATGCAGGTAGATTAAGCATAAAATAAGACTTAAATAGGGATGACCTCTTGTATGTGCGCTATTTGGTTAAGAAAAATATGTATAGTGATCATGGAATTTTAACTTGATATTGATGATTTAAATGATTATACAAATGATAATATCTTAACAATGAATTTCACTAGAATTTCCTTGGGGAAGGAAGAAATATGACGAGAGATTAACACTCAAGATGATGAGGCTCATGTGAAATTTAACAATGTATTTAGATAATTATACCTATGGGGTAAATGGTCAACTTCTTAGTTGAAAGAAGTGGAAATGATTATTGAAAAACTAATTGGCGTCTTGATGAAAACATCACACTAATAACATTGATGAGATAACATAAATCCTAGATGGATGTTGAATAATCTTAGTTCATAGTTGAATGTTTGTAAAGTAAATGAAATTCATTTTTCTAATGAATCATGATAAGAATGCTTATAGAGTATTATTCTATATTTGATAAGTATTGAGATGTTTCTCATATTGATGATGTTTCATAATATGATGGTATGAGGGTGATCATGCCCACGTGGTTCATATTTATATACTGGTTACAATAGTGATGATGTATACTTATGATGAGGCATTATGATGTTATGTAAAGGTAAATTGACATATTCATTTACTACGTGATGATATGTATTTAATGTTGAAAACTCATGATGGATATGATATGCATAACGTGGCCTAGGAATTATGACGCTATAATATGAGGTTTATTGACATGTGGTTCATTTATTATGTGAAGTCATGATATATTTTTATTCCAAATATGTTGATGTTATAACTTATGATGGTATTTCATGAGGTGAAGCAGGCGATACTTCCGTAAAAATTTATGACATGCATGAGCATGTGGTTCGTTATTATTCATAATATTACGATTAACAATGATGAATGTTACATGATGACATGCAAGACTTGGCATGTGGATTATTTTCTATGATACTATGATGGTAGAGCTAATGCATTGGTTGCATGTTGAGGTGTGATGATTCACAGGACTCCACAAATGGGCCGAGAGGGCCAGTTTATTTGATGATCTCGTGTGAGCCCATACGCACGAGGGAGAATAAGTAACACCATATGGGCTGGGGAAAAAACTCAATCAACACTACATATGCCAGTGATTCCTTTGTCTTGTGTATAGCTCTTGATGGATAGCTATGGGACCATCTTGAGGAGGCCAAGTGCCTGATGTTCTAGGCTAGGTGCCTAGTATTGGATTGGGATGCCGAAGTCTGGAAGGGATGTAAAGGACTTCGATGCCTGGGGCTGTGCGCCTTAGTAGTTGTGGAGGGAGTGGGCCAGCCTTGCGAGATGCCCGGGGTCATTGAGTATCGGACCGGATGCCTGCCTTGGGGCAGATGAGGTCTGAGTCAGGCGCGAGCCTTGGGGCCAGCCTTGGACTAGGATACAGACTGGGTCAGGCTTAGCCTGGTGCCGAAAGTGGGAAAAAGGATAGAGATTCCTTGAGATTTCCCGGGGTGTTGGGGACTTTCGATGCCTGCTGGTTATACTAGTTCAGCAGAGGGTGTTGGCAACATGAAGTAAATAAAATAATAAATAATAAAAAATAATAAATAATACATAATACATAATTCAACATAACTTCGGGACGAAGTTCCTTAAAGTGGGAGAGTATGTAATATCCCTCCCCTTAATAATAAATAATAAATAATAAATAATAATAAATAATAAATAAATAAATAATACAAAATAAATAATAATAATATAAATAATAAATAATAAATCACTTAATAATAAATACTAAAAATAATAAATCATAAATGTTAAATAATAAATGATATTAAAAATATATACAAAGAAAATAAATAAAAATAATAAAAATAAAAATAATAATAACCATACTAAAACTCTAAATAAGAATAAATATAAATAAAACAAGAAAACTATCAAAAAGAAGGAAATAAAACAAGAAAAGCTAAAAATCAAAAGAAAAGTAAAGAAATAAAACAAGAAAGCTAAAAATCAAAAGAAAGTTGCATGTAGACACATGGAGTGTGTGCATGTGGTTCCCCTTCCAATGTTGTTCTATTTAATAGATGGTGAGGAAGATGAGAGGCATTCCGGCATTCCATCTTTCCGAGATTCTGTCTTTCATTCTCTTGGGAGAATGGTATACTAAGACCTAGGAGTCACTGGCAGTAGAACGTTGATTGAGGGCTCGGGGGTGGCCAGTTGTAGCAAGACGTTGCACAATTGAGCCTACGGTTGGGTGGAGAGTCGTCCCCAAAACCTTGTTGCAGATAGCAGACTTCAACCAAAATCACAGGTAAGTATTCTAATCATAGTTTTGAACTTGAAGTTAATCAGTTGAATTGCATGTTGAATATCAATTACTTGATTAATTACATGTTTACTTGATTTAAATTTAATACTAATTAGGACAGTTAATTAGAAATTTATTTTTGGACTGTTACACTTTCAAGCCCTGGATATTAATGAACTAGATAATAAACAGGAGATGGCGACTCCACAAATCAGCTAGGCCTTCTTAGAATCACCTTGGTATGCTGATATAACTCATGTATTATTAAACCTGCAGGCTCCTCTAGGGTTATTTAGAACAAAGAAAAGGTTTTTAAAGATGAAAGCTTCAAAATTTTGTATTTTAGATGGTGCTCTTTTCTGGAAAAATCATGAATGTATTCTATTGAATTGTTTAATAAAAGAAGAAGCTGGAAAAGTTCTCAAAGAATTTCATGCAGGGGACTGCAATGGACACCTTTACTAGAAATCAACTGTAGACAAAATCCTAAGGGCTGGATTTTACTGGCCATCCTTGTTCGCTGATGTAAAGAAGTTTGTCATTGCTTGTCACAAATTCCAAATTTTTGAAGGCAAAAGGAAACTGTTACCCCTACCCTTGAGACCAATTTCCACTGAAAAACCCTTTCAAATGGGGTTTGGACTTCATTGGAGAAATACACCCTTCCTCTTCTGGCCAAAATAAATGGATTCTTACTGCCATAGACTATTTCACCAAATGGATAGAAGCCATTCCTTCTAGACAATCCAATGATGCAGTGATTATAGGATTCTTAGAAACCAACGTCCTGTCTAGGTTTGGCTGTCCTGAAAAGATCATAACCGATAATGCTGCTGCCTTCAAGTCCAAGAAAATGATAAATTTCTGTAAAAACTACCATATCACTTTAGGCCATTCCACAACCTATTACCCTCAAGGTAATGGTCTAGCTGAATCTTCCAATAAAATCCTGATTAATATTATTAAGAAATTAGAACAAGAAAAACTGGCACAAGAAACTTACAAATGCTCTATGGGCAGACAAAATTACTACAAAGACATCTATTGGAACTAGCCCTTATGAGTTAGTCTATGGCATGGAGGCCGTGTTTCCTTCATCTTTAGGAGTTCCTATAATGAAATTACTCCAAGAAGCTTAGGTGGAACCAAATGGCATTCAAAGGAGAATAAATCAGACCATCCATTTGCAGCAAACCAGAGAAGAAGTGCACCGAAGATCCCAAATGTTACAAGAAAAACTCAAGAAAATATTTGATAAAAGGACCAAAGCAGAAGACTTCTACCTTGGAGACAAAGTTCTAAGGTGGGATTCCAGGAGAGAAGAAAAAAGAAAACATGGGAAGTTTGACTTCCTATGGAAAGGGCCATTTATCATCCAGGCATTGCAAGGGAAAAATACTTACTTTCTGAAGAGCCTGGATGGTATAGAAACAGAAGAAGGACTAGTGAATGGTTGAATGCTAAAACATTACTTTGATCCAGTTTTTTAATGTATTCTGACTCTAACATGTACATACTATATCCTTAATAATGTCACAGTTTGGATTGGATAGTAACTTGCTGTAGTTGAATCCCGAAAAGAAGGCCCTAAGCTTCACAAGTGTGCTGTCATACATACAATAAATCAACCAGCAAAGGAAGATTTCAGAGCATAGTAAAAGTTATTCAGAAGGCCATCTGACTTGGTGTTCTTGACTTTCCACCAGGGAAAGCCATCCCCAAGTGGAGCCACTGTTATACTCCTACACCAATAGGTGCCATATTTCATGATTGACTTATTGAGCTCTGTAATATGTTCATCCCTTTCCTTGCTGCAAAGGGTTTCCATATTATCAAAAAATAAAAAAATGTAAAAAATTTAAAGAAGGTATACCCTAAAAAAAAATCAAAGGGTGAAAAGAATAAAATGGTCAAAAAAGAGAAAAAAAATGAAAGAAATGAACCCCAAACAAAGAAAGACCAGGAAAGTGTGCAAGTCCAAAATTCCATTACTTTTTCATTTTCTGCAAAAAAACATTGTGTGCATCTTGTTAATTTATGCTACAATGGGTGAATGGCCAAACAGCTTAATCTTGGCTAGTTCATGTTTGAAATTCATGTTTTAGAGATAGAGAATAAAATCATACCAAACTGTTTAATCTTGGCAGATAAGTAGATAGGTAGAAAAGCAAAGGAGCTCAACATTTTAATTTGAGCCCTTGGATGTAATAAGGGTAGACTTAGGTAGGCTTGCTATGAAAAGAAAAGTAAAGTTGATGAGGGTTTGCTAGTCTAATTGCACCCAAAGAAAGAAGGAAAAAACGCTAGGCAAAGTAGGTAGGGTAGATAGATTGGTGTTGCAGAATGATACCTGTGATGGATTGTGTTTCTAAAAATATGTTAACTTTCACTTCTATCACAAGTCCAATGGCGGACATATACCTGATATAGCTCAAGCGAGGCAAGGTTTCATAACTAACTCCCCTTCATATTTTTTCCCTAAGTCATTTACTAATTCCCCCCCCCCCCCCCACCCCCCAAAATATTAAGAATTTGTTCTTAATATCACTAAAAAACCATTCATTTCATTTCATAAACTCATTTCCTTAAGTAAATCCCTGCTTTACTTGGGAAAATATATAAGGTCACCTCAAAACCCCTTTTGTCATCCTAAATCTAAGTTTAACTACAAAAGCCAATTGTTTTTAACTTAGTGCTATTTTTTAATTCATTTTTTCATATTAACATTTAACACTTATTATATAAATCCCAAACATTTCAAACCCTTCCCTGTATTATGTGTAAATACAAAAAAAACCCAAAAATATTAATATCCCCACCTCGGTCGATTACGACCATATCACTGTTTAAAAGGGATTACCGAGTTTAATTGAAACTTGTTAATATCCTTCTCGTTGCGCCATCATGGAGTTAATTAACCACCTGGGTTAATTAATAAACAAACCCCTCGACCAATGAAAACAGCCCCGATGCATTCAAAACATGGTTTAATACATCGAGCCTACAGTGTTAACCTCCCGCCAAGTTCAAAGCCCGTCCACTGTTAGATCCGCGCCCGTTCATCCAACGGTCGACGATCGTATCGCACCCCCCTCCATCGCCACTATTTAACTCACGGGGAACCGACGGTTTTGGCGCCTGTACTCTGCCACGCGTTGCACTCCCGCTATGATCACTTGCCCTCCACCCAAAACCGCCCAGCCTGAAAAGCAGTGCGGGAAAAACTGCTTACCACCGCGCTCCGCCACATCACCTGCCCCCATACTGCTTACGTCATCCATCCTGCAAATCATAAGTTCCCGCCAAAACTTCATTGTGTCAAAATAAAAAGGGTAAAATATTGTTTTTTGCTATAGTTCGCTGTAAACAGCGCTCCAGGTACAAAATCAACCGATGTTCACAGTCTAGTTTCTCGACTGCCTCCTGACCAAAAAATCTCCAACAATGAGCTCGCAGCCTCAACCAAATTGCCATTTTTACAGTTTCTTCCTCTTTAAATGGTAGTTTAAACCAAACAGAGGGACCTCCGAGCTTGCAGAAGAAAGGAAAGGATATACAGGGAGATTGCTACCCTAACCAATGGGCCTTCAGAGACGCAAATTGCTAGAGGAGAGATAATCAGAAGACACGTCAACTTTTTTCATTTTACCAAAACAAGAGGGACAACGATGAATAGAGGAAAACAAGTCAAAGTGTATCAATTCAACATTAAAGTGTATCAGTTCAGCATTAAAGTGTATCAGATCAGAATTAAAACTGCTAGAGTAGAATTAAAGAAATCAGATCAGAATTAAAGAGCACAGTTAAGACAGGAAGCCGGCGCAGAGTTACTACAAAAGACAGCTGCCAACCGACTTAAAGAGCCTACCTCTAGCACAAACATCAGATATCTTTTCCTATTTGTTTCTATTTTCACTTGTAAACTATTTTAGGTTAAACCTAGATATTATCTCACAGCTGTTATGAGATATTTGTTGTACATATTTTGTTGTATAAATACCCCCTCCATTAGAGTATTGGGGTGGTGTGTGGATTTCCTAGACTGTGCTGTAATACTGAAATTTTGGAATAAAGAGCTGTTGGAATCAAACTCTTGTATGGCCTACTGGATGAAGAATTGAAGTAGAGGACTTGTCACAGATTTCTTGAATCAACCTCTGGACCAATAAGTCCCCTATATCTTGTGTTTTATAGTTTTCTTGTTTCTTATATCATCTGTGTTTCATAAACTGAATGATAAGGAAAATGGTTAATTTCAGAATATGCTTAACTGCACTCTGTTTTTAGTCTTTATTATTCTCTGTGTTTTCTTCAGAATTAGTATAAACAACGAAATCTTAGTTGCTCATGTTTCCTGATTCTTTCTTGTTGATTATTTTCTAAAGAATTCTTAACTGCTCCTTATCAGTAATCATTCACTTTCCCTCTTTGAATAGGTTGAAGGATTCTTAACTTCCCTTCACCCATTTGAGCCCATTCCATCTGCTTCAAGTCTTTTATTTGTCCCCTGTTTGACTACCTTGCTCTGTGAAGCCATCCTCTGTTAAGAAACTGAATCCAGAAAGCCATCTTCTTTGAATCCATTAGCCCAATGGACTGAACTACTCTATTTTACCTCTCTATTCTATTGAATCTCACCACCCAAACTCAAACAAAACCCTTGAACTTCATAACTAGCCTAATACCTTTAAAAAACAAAGCTAAATCATAAAGAGAGAGCCCTCTCTGGATACAAATTGGCTAGATTCTGTATCTAAAAGATTGGTCTGTGGTTACCTCGGCATCCTTCCCTTTCTTAAAATTTTGGGGAAAAGCTGAGTGATAATAGAACCATCTTCGGCATCAGCGGTAGATCAACCTTCCTTATTTCTTGCTGGGAAAAATTAGGCACATGGCCATGACTGTGAAAATTCTTGCACATATTGAAACATGTGTTGCCAACCATGGCCTTATTAAACTCATTGTGATGGATGCCTTGAGCCAACAAGGCAAGAATTGGGAAGAGTTCATGCGGAAAAGGCCCAGGACCACTAGCAGAAGGCAGACAAAGATGGTCAGGGAAACTCCAGAGGTGACAAAGGAGCAGCCCCATTCCTTGACAGTGAGGGTTAGTAAGAATTCAGTTGATAAACCAATTGGTGACAGAAGGTTGGAGCATAGGATAAGGGTTAGAGGGCACCCCGAGTCCCCATCCATGTTGAGAAAGAAGTCGTGCAAAAGGACGAGAAGCAAGCTCAGCCAGAAAAACCTCCTTCACCTGGTAAGAGAGAAACCCAGTATTTTCTGTCAAAAATTGAAATTTTAGAAAAAGAAATTAAAGAATTGAGGTAACAACTAGTAGTAGAAAAGGAAGAGCTAAGAGCCCCAGGGCTAGATACTTTTGCAGAAGCCATGGAAAGGGCTAGAAGGGGGGAAATCCTAGGCACTCTATGCGCAGCCTGTGCTGAGAAGTTGGTGGAAGCAGGATTCAAAGTCTGTGTAGCAGATACTATCTCGAGGGGGACTCAAACTGAAATCTGTGAAGCTGTTACACTAGAGCCTGTTGAGGATGTTGCTGCTACACAAGAACCAGCAACTGAGACAACACAATCCACAGAGAGTGATCAAGCAATGGATACACAAGAACCCTTCGCTAACACTATTGTTTTTCCAGAAACAACAGTGGAGGAGGAAATCAGCCAAGAGGAGGAAGAGAAATATAGTATCCATGAGCCAACTGTCAATGCTGCTGTTACAAAAGAACCGGCAGCAAAGACCGAAACTGGTTCGGAGGAAATTAATGAACAGGAGTCTGTGGATATCACTGCTATCACACAAGAACCATTGGTGAAAATGGAAGTCAAACAAGAAGGTAAAGAAACTGGACAAAAGCCACTAACGAAGCTATTTTTACACAATAACTAGTAGCCGAGGTGGGATAGTTTCACCCTCAAGATGCTGGTACACCCTCAAAAGATAATGCATGCAGAAGAACGCAGGGTCCTAATGAAGGATGTGTTCTGAGAAATTGTTGTTATTGGCAGAGCTGAAAAAGTGGAAGCAGCTGGCACTCTATCTACAGGAGGGAGTGATCCCACTCAATACACATAAGAGAATGATGGATTCCCAGAGAGACAAATGGCTACAAGAGGAATGGGAAAGAGGAGAGGAGGCACGAAGGCATAAAGAAATTATGAAGAAAAAGGATGAATAGCTGCATGAGCTGCATCGGGAGGTCTCTGACCTAACGTTTGATAAGACCAAACTCCATGACCTTGCTCTAAACCTGCTAGCATGTAGGCGACCATCCTCATCATACCCTGTGTTCCTGTGGGAACCTTACTACTTATTCTAGTTAAGGGCAGTTTATGAGAACAGGTCCTATATGGGTTCTTTAACCCATGCCTTTTTGGAAATTTTCCGTTCATGTGATTTTGATGATTAGAATTTGTTGTGTGAGCTGTTCTTACACAATATGATGTGCGAACATATGAGCACAAGGATGGTGGTGAGTGTCGTTTCTTTCATGGGAGACTTGCAATTGCGGGATTCCTCTCATTTATGAGGAATCAGATTGAGTGGCAACTGGCCAAGAAAACAATAGAGACCAATGAGGAAAAGACAACATTGTGGATCATGGATGAACCAGGAATGGCTTATGAACTTTGGTGAGAGTTCAGATAGTTCTTGAGAAATCTAGAAATCAGAGATCAATCGAGCATTTACAGAAGAAGAATTGTGAGGATCTACCTCAACTTTTTTGCAAATATGAAGAGCCAAGTTCTAGTCGGATGTCTGAAGTGCACTGAGGCATGTAGTGCAGAATTGCAGGAAGGGGACCGCTTTGAGTACAAGAAATTTGTGGTTGTTGTTACATGGGTGTTGGAATATGCTCAAATTGTGCTGACACTGGGGGCGTTCTGGATCGGACTCAGATTCAAATTCCCTTTGATATGGTTGCCATTGGAAGAGTATCGGCCCAATTATCGGTTATATGATTATGAAGAGGAATCTTGGCCACAAGAGTTAATGGCTTATCAAGGATTCATAGCTCTGGGCAATGATACTACTGGTGCCTACAATTTCATAGATTTCCACGGGGGCATAGTAGAAGGAACTGAGATTTTGCATGGGGACATGCAGTTGCTTCGGTTGGGGGGAGATGTTGGGTGTGGTTTTTTACCTATTTTCTCCACATTCTTTCCCCTATTTTGAACTTTCTTTCCTCCAAGCCTATGCCCTTATATGACCAAACTCCCTATTTTCTTACTTTTTTAATCCATTTTACTGTCATGTTACTTTGTTATATTTTACCGAATAATACGATGATTTATTCCTTTTTGTGGCTAACTGCGAGAGCATTGAAGAAGTATTTTGGGAAGTTCATATTTTTAAGGTGTTGGCTCACGTGAATGAAGTTGTGAAGTAGAAAGGCAGCAGGGATTAACTGTAGGAAACGGTAGAACGGTTCGTTGTTACACCCTGAGTGTTGTTACAGATTGCTTCTACATATAAGGTGTTGTTACAGGTTGTTGCTATTACAGATTGCTGTTACACATTGGATGTTGTTACAGGTTGGTGTTACACATCGGATGTTGTTACACCTCATGTGGATCTGCCATCACATCAACAATGATGTCGCAGTTATGCCGAGTCATCTCGAAACCACCATTCGCTCAATGTTGTTGCATCGAAGTTGGAAATGTGGGTATTATTCCACATAACAACTGTCGACAGTAGGATTGTTTATTTTTGAAGAAACAAGACTTAAGCAATTGCAACTGATGTATATTTATTTAGAAATAGGTTGTAACTTCTTTATTTTTTATCAACATCAGAATCGAGAGATTCTCATGACTGATATGCTTTCTAATTTTTGAGTTGTAATAGTTATAAAAGACTCAACTTTTTATGTATCAACATACGACATATAGAAGAGTACCATTACTTTGTTTCTGTAATTATAAACTTATTTTAATATCAATTAGCATGGTGATGTTGTTACTTCTTTCCAACTAATTCGTTAATCGCTTTCGTGTTCTTCCTGTGCCCTGCTAAGGAGGAAGAGCCCTCCTCTTTGGCAGGGATTGCAGCGGTTTAGGTAGTGTACATTCTAAATTAATTCATTGATTTATGGTTTCTCGCTATAGCTATACAAATCATGGATCACATTTGCCTATGTTTCTATTTATCTCATGACGTTACACTCATTTAATTGCAGAATGATAGGAACCAACTGGAATAGATGTTAATTCTTGTGTGGCATGCCTTTACCTTAATAGTTGCGAGTTGTGATTTCATTTGGTAGAGTGTTTTTATATCTACACGCACGTTTTGACTCAACAATTTAGATCAGCGACACCTTTTACAGTTTTCTACATTTTCTTCTGCTTGGTTAGAGTGTATTGGCACAGATAGTGCAAACTCCATTGAAACATCAAGACCTACCCTGGGTTGACAATTAATGTTGCAGTCTGAGTCAATTAATGTTGATTAAAATAGCATGACAAATGTCTTGTCCATGGAATATTTAATTAAATCCATAAAATTCAACGGATATGTACCTAGCGACCTACCTAAGGGAAGTGACAGTTGTTAGAGTAATGACAGAATAACGATTGAGTAATAGCATTGACGGAGTAACAACATAGTCGGAGTAAAAACATCCGAGTAACAACATCGACGGAGTAATAACATCTGACACTTACAAATTTTTCTAGAGTAACAGCAACGACGGAATAACAGCACCAAAGGAGTAACAACATCCGACACTTAAAAAATTTTCAGGAGTAATAGCAGCAGTGGAGTAACAACACCCAAGGAGTAACAACATCTGACACTTAGAAAATTTTCGGAAGTAACAATTGCAGTGGAGTAACATCACCCAAGGATAACATCTAACACTTAGAAATTTTTTGGGAGTAATAGTAGCAGCAGAGTAACAACACCTAAGGAGTAACATCATCCAACACTTAGAAAATTTTCGAGAGTAACAACAGTCATGAAGAAACAACACCCAAGGAGCAACAACATCTCACACTTAGAAAATTTTCGGGAGTAACAGCATGTTGATGGTGCTGGACCCGCTAACATGTCAAGGGGATCTCCCCGGTAAGAAGTCCCAATTAGACCTTAGATCATTTGGTGCAGGAGTCCCAGTAGTGGGTCATAAGGTAATGCCTTGAACGCGGTGTTGCATAGAGGCAAGTAGAATAACTCTGTCAGCAGGAAGGGTGTGACTGATGTAGTGAGTCAAGGAAGGTGTATGAGAGGTTCCAACACTTCGAAAGGGGAAGGAGGTGAAGGTGAGTTCTAGGTTGAAATGGATTAGTCCCAACTCAGCTAGGAACACACAACACAAATGACATGCACAACTTCTGGTGGAACAATCCACTCGGATGTGGTAGTCACATCATACAAGGTAAAATAACACGTACACCACTCATGGATAAGTCCGAGACGAGTGTGATGATTGTTATCGCAAGGTTCAAGTGAAAGGTATGTCAGGTGTCCGTTAGAGTAGTCGACATAGATGGTGACATCATTAACAACATATGAAACACATTAACAACAAGATTTATATAAGTGCATGTGAATCAGTTCATACACAAGTACGTAAGTTAAACAACACATACCATTAAAGCAACCGAGAAGTCCAACTACAATAACAACATATGCATGAAAATGTGTTGGCTCTTACTATATAAATAAGTGTAAGTCACAATCATACAATACATCCATGTAAACCTACTAGCCCCAACAGTGGAACATTACAACCACATCCGCTTGATCCTCCAAAGAGATGTACTAGCTCTGTGCAGTGGAGAAGCCAATGCACATTACAATATTGTCCAAGCCTTGTTCAAAATAGTCTTAGTAGAAGTTTGGTTGACCAAAAGCCTATACAATGATTTATGAGGGACTATTTATAGAAAAGGGTGGGGTGACCCTTGAAATTCCCCTTTGTGACCATTCAACTACCCTCATGACTCTTCACCTACTCTATCACTGTTACATTCACTCTTGACACTTGACTTGTTAGCGTTCGAATTTGCCTCAGGCTGAGGAAGGCAAAACTTGAGGCAACATCAAACCAAGCTCAGCCTCGTAGCTAGCCCTACGAGGATACGAGAGGGCTCTCTCCGGTCAATCTCGGCAAAAGGTAATCAAAGAGACTCGAGATGACTGAATTGATGACTAAGTTTAGGCGAGGTATGAAGTACAAGGACTATGGAATTTATTTTTTGAAGTTTTGTTGAATTCAAGGGAAATGCAATTTTGGGTGCGGGGATGAGGCACAGCTTTTGCAGAGGTCTACTTGGGGCAAGATAGGCGATTGTTTTGATGCCTTTAAAGTGATTGAATGAATAGACCTGACAGGTGAGGAGCTAAGGAGAGCAAGGAAGTCTCAAGGATTCTCCTTAAACTGAAGAAAACATGGAAAATTAAACAAACTTAAAGGCAGAGCATAGCAAATTTATGGATTCTACCTTAACACTTCATTTGTTTAATTGCAGAAGATTAAATAAGGAAAGTGGTACACATACACAACTTAAAAGTACTGAGAGAAACACACCATCAACACATAAGGCCACATGAATCCCAAATAGTGCTGCAAAACCCTGGTCTATCCTTTGCCAAAATTGCAGATAAGATATGTACAATAGTGTATCAAGCTACTCCCAAGAGTCCAACCCTGAAAATGACTAAGAAAATACATAATATAGGTAAGCTAACACATTCCCTTGCCTCTAGGGGTCGAGCTCATCATCCTAGGAGCTGTTTCAACCAATTCTAAACAAAGCACTACAATCTAGGCAGTCAAAACAACTTGCCTCTATAAGCTAGGAAACCAATTCATTCATTAAATTTTTGCTATTTTATGAATGAATCATCTAGAATAGGTAAATAAGTGTCAATTCAACATAAAGTTACATTAATTACATCAAGGAGGGTGAAAAATCCCATCACAAGTCAAAACTGGTCAAACTGGCTTCGTTTCCTGAGCTGAAGATGAAAACTGTGCAAAAAACCCTGATGCGCCGCGCGCCTGAGCCCTATGCGCCGCGCGCCTTTCCACCTACTTTTGGGGCACTTCCCGGCATCCAAATTGAGCTCAGGTTGGCTTGTTGGAAAGCCTTGGATGTCTACTTTCCAACCCAAGTGGAATTTTCCAATTTGATGTCCATTTGCCCCTCCAAAAGTGCATTCTCCCAAGGTTGCTTCCTGTGTGTCCAAAAAGGGGCAGTGAGGTCATTTTTTGCATGTTTTTTGACCTTTTGGGGACCCAAACCTTGATGAAATGCCTTGGAAATAGTTGAGCAGGTGTATTTCATCATGAAAAATCTAAAAATGCAAACCATTTGTGATTTGGACCTCCCAATCTTATGGGTAGCGCGCGGCGCGCTACGCGTTGAGCCAAAAAACCTGTTTTTTACACAAAAATTTCAAAATTGACAAAATTTTCCCCAAACTTGTTGAAATTTGGGCTGGGGGTCCCCAATCAAGTACTATGCTCAGTCAAAGAGGCTTCGGCCAAAATTCGAAGATGATCAAGCTCCTTTTGTCTTTTTTGCTTCTTGACCATTTTCCTCAATTTTGCCTTAAGACTCCTAATTCGCGCCTTGCAAACCAGGTTCCGAACCTTGTAATGCATAACCATGTGTTTCAATAATGCATGGTCTCTATCGGCCCTTTTCAGCCATTCCTCCAAGTAGATGTTGACCCTTTCGAGATTAGCCTCTCGATCCTCATTTACCTGTTGCTCTAGAGAGGTGAACTCAATTTCTCTATGTTGGGCAGCTTGGCGATTCTCACGGATGTTCTGTAGCTCTATGATCATGTGCTGGTCCTCAAGCTGTTTATTTCGCTGCTCTAGATACTTGATATATTGGGTCTTCTCTAATTCTAAAGCTGTCTCATCATGAATAGTAACAAAATCGGATGGCTCACCTGAAGGTCCCTCCTCATGCTTGGGCTTCTTGCCCTTATCCTGTACCTGCGGTGCTGCTGTCGAAAGCGAGGCCCCTTCCACATGAGGTGGAGATAACACTCGCTGTGCTGATGAAGTCAACGAGACCCCTTCCACCCCGGGTGGAGATAGTACTTGTCGTGTAGATGAAAATAATGCCCTGTGACCTCGCTGGTATGTCACATATGGAGGAGCACTTATATGCTCAGTCTCGGGAATGTCTGGCTGGTGTGAAGGTCCTCCCTCATCATGAACTATCTTGAGAGGTGGCTGTAATGGTGCAAAGTAATCACGGGAGATGAAATCTTCCCAAGTAATGCCCTGTTGTGCCAACTGATGCATCACTACAATTTTAATCAATGCATAATGATAGATGCTCTTATGTTGATGTGCTGGGCTCTTCCTCTGTACTAAAGGCACCATCCTCTCTATGTTGCGACACATAAAAAATGGAATGTTCATCATATGTACCCTTGTAAAATGCATCAACAAACAGACATGGTATGCATAGAGACATGAGAATCTGCCCTCGCAACTGAAATATCGAATGATGAGTTTCATCAATGGTGCATACTCATCCCTTAGGAATCTGAAAGGAAAAACTACAGTCAAGTGTATTATATACCCGGGCTTGATATATGGCTCATAGTAGAATCTGTCTAACTGCTGGCATTTACTCCATTCCTCCCCTACATTTGGTATCCCAGTGGCCTGAGCAATAGTCTCGGGTGACAAGGTGAAATTCACTCCGGAAAGGTTTACATGACCATCCTGCAAATGTAGAACAAATAAACGGACTAGTTCCCGATGATGCTGGATTTGTGAGATCCGCTCACAGTATTCAAAACATGATTGATACCGAAAACAGTCCATTGCAAGTGGACAAGCTTGCAATTGAGCCAAAGAAGTAGGCTCCTCCCTGACATGCTGACCACCTTTACCACCTTTGTGATACCTCCTTGGCACGTTTACCTCTGGTGTAGAATCACTATCATAATCCTGCTCATAAGTTGACTCAGTCTCTGACATGTTCTTTAAAAACAAGGTAGCTTGAATATATATATATATATATATATATATATATATATATATATATATATATATATATATATATATGCTGATATACAACTGTGTGCAAAATTAACTGTAGACTTTTTCCTTTTTCTCAAAATGCTGTGACCAAGGGGACACAAATATACAAGGGAATTGTTAAGAAAGGGAAAACATTAGTGAAATGGGGAAAATGGAAATAAAACAAGGAATTTAGGGAAGGGGCATGGAAATCTTGAAGTTTTAGGGTTTGGGATGAGGTAGGGTAGGGAAAATATGTTTGTAGTAGAAGGGAGGGGTTAGGATTTGAGGGAGGATAGTGTAGGATTTTATGAGGAATTATTGGGGAAAATATTGGTGAATATAGGGGGTGGGAAACAAAGGAAATAGGAAAACCTTGGCAACATTTATTTTTGAAAACCCTACAACAATATTGGCATTTAAATCCTTACAACAAACTAATGGACAAGGAGGGTTTTTACACTTGGTTTTTCATGGCAAATATAGCATAATTTCTTTACATAAACCATTCAAAACCAAGAATGAGTCGTGGATAAAGCCTACCTGTGATTTCATGCATGAGAAGAGGTGTTTGAGTGTGTTTTGGAAAAAGTCTGGGCATAAACTCCAATGCGCCGCGCGCCTCACCCAACGCGCTGCGCGCTCCTGATGCACCTCACGCGTGTAAGATAACACTGAAATTTGTCGCCTGATGCGCCGTGCGCCCCTGGTGCGTCGCACGCCCAACCTGATGCATAGCACGCCCTGGAAACAACCCAATTTGCTCACAAACTCACAAAATCGCCTTAGAACAATGCTCTTTGCTCTTGGAATGTGGAATGGGTTGCAAATGAGGAGAAATATCTTCATATAGACTCCTTGTTGATTTTTGCTTAACCCAAAACCCATTTTCTTATGTTTGGTTGTTGACACTTTTTCAAAATTAATAGGCTTTGACCTTTTTGGTTTCCCCTTTAAAATTGGTTGAAATAATGATTTTCTCTGATAATTTTTTGCAGGGATAGATTTGATATGCTTTGGCAAAGGAGACCAAGGTTGCACTTGAACGATTGAAGAACTGAAAATTTTGACAATTTTTACAAAAATGAGATGGCGACTTATCTTCAAAACAGAGTTTTGAAGAGAAGTCCTAATTTAGCTTTACAATAATGAAAATTATTGAAGTGATGATCTATCAAAGACATCCCTCTTGCCTGCTGGTCTTCTAAGACTTTTCAAGACAAAATTGACTCAACCCTAGACCTAAGACCTCAAAATTTAAAACATGATTGTAAATGACCTTTGAAGACTTATTTTAATAAACAAGCCTGAACCAGTAGTGCCAAGCACGAGGGGAATGAATGACACAAACCACTCCATCAAAGTTATGGCATGCCTAACGAAATGCAACTGATCAAAAATTGATGGGACACCTAATCATGAAATGCAAAAGAGCTTTGATCTCTGACGGAGGGATAACTAGACCGACTCTAACATTGGCTCCAATGGGGATGGTAGCTCCTTGGAGATGCCAAGAACCACAGATCTCTGTAAGAGCTAGACAGTTCCTTCATCCATTGGGCGATGGAGTCATTATTCCAACACAAAATCTTGAGAATTTAACTGAAAAACCAAAAACTGCTTTGACCAAACTAGACTCAAAACTAAAAGATTTAGACAACTGACTTGACAAACTTAGACTAACTAACCTTCATTTTCAGAATTATAGCCTTCACCTCGGGCCCCAGACTGAAGATGATAAGTTAGTTTACATGTGCAATAGAATAAAAGTAAAATGATATGTACAATGATGATGAAATGAGCAGAAAATACTCAGAAGTAGTATCTCTTTAACAGCCGACCATTAATCGGCCTTTCAGGACATTCATCTCCATTCATTTCTTTGAGGAGGAAAGCATTTTGGCCACGATACACTGCAATCTTGTAAGGACCCTTCCATAAATTTTCAAATTTGTCATGCTTTCGCTTATCTTCATATCGAGCATCCCATCTCAAAACTACTTCATCTAGCTGAAATGTGTCCGTCTTTGCTTTTTGGTCATAAATCTTTTTGATGCGCTCCTGCAACTTGCAAGTGTTTTGAAATACCTCCTCCCATGTCTGCTGTAAATGAATCATCTGATTAATCCTTCTCTGCATAGGATCTTCCTCACTACCCGCTTCTTGAAGCAATTTGACTACCGGGACAGCAAGCGAAGTTGGAAAAACCGTGTCTGTTTCGTACACCAACTCGAAAGGAGACATGCCAATAGAATTTTTCTGACTCACCCTATCAGCCCATAGTGCATTTATCAACTTCTTGTGCCAACCCTTTTTACTGATTTCCAACAATTTCTTAATGATATTGACCAAAGATTTATTAGATGACTCCGCCAATCCATTTCCTTGAGGATGGTATGCGGTTGAATGTCCCAAGCTGATATTGTACTTATAACAAAATTCAACCATCCTTTTTGAATTAAATGCTGCTGCATTATCTGTGATTAACTTACTTGGGCATCCAAAACGTGACAAAATATTGGTTTCAAGAAAAGAGATAATTACCGCATCCGTGGCTTGTCGAGTAGGAATTGCTTCAATCCATTTTGTGAAGTAGTCTGTGGCTGTCAATATCCATCGATGCTGTCCTAATGATGCCGGATGAATTTCCCCGATGAAATCCAATCCCCACTGCTGAAAAGGTGCGCTAATTTCAATTGGTTTGAGAGGCAAAGGCTGTAGTTTCTGCTTCCCTTCGAAAATTTGGCATTCATGACAATTCTTAACAGCCTTATATACGTCTGAAAATAATGAAGGCCAATAATAACCTGCCCTTAGAATCTTGTTCGCTGTGGTTTTCCAAAACAGATGGCCTCCAAAGTCACCTTTATGAAAGTCTTCCACAACTCTTTTGGCTTCCTCCTCTACCAAACAATTCAATAACATTCCACCAGGATCTTTCCAATACAATGTAGAATTTAGTATGCAGAATTTTGCGGCTTTCAATTTCAATGTTCTACTTTTGTTCCTAGGCATTCCGGGAGGTGAAGACAAATGTTGAAGTACATATAAAATGTCAGCATACCAAGGAGAAGAAAGAAACATTTCAGATACCTGAACGGATGAATTCTCCTCATTTTCATCAGACATAGCAGCAATCACATTTATGTCTAGAACTTACAAATTCGTTTCATCCATTAACTTGGCGAGTCCTTGACCTTTGATCAGCTGGGTTGGTTTAATATCCACATCATACTCTAATAATGCAACAATCCACTTACCCCACCTGCTTTCTGGATCTGCCTGTACTAAAATATCTTTAACTGCTGCATTAGGAACATAAGCTAGAATATGGGAATGCAATATATACACACGGAAATATTTCAAGGCCTTTACAAGTGCAAGTGCTTGCTTCTCAATGATGTTATATTTCAATGCTCCATCTCTTATAATCCGACTAAAAAAAGCAATGGGCTTTTCAACACCTTGCCTCTTCTGCATTAATACAGCTGCCAAAGTGTGCTCAGAAGGAAATGAGAACAAAATTAAATCCTGAGTGTAGTCTGGGCTAATCAAAATAGGAGCTGAAGAAAGAGCTAACTTCACTAAATTAAATGATTTCAACGCCTCTTCGGTCCACTTTACCTGACTGTCCTTTTTTAGCATGCTCGTGATTTCTCTAAGATGCTCTGCTAGATTGGGAATGAAGCGACGTAGAAAATTGAGTTTACCATTGAAGGACTGTATTTCTTTCTTGTTCCGGGGCTGTTCAATTTGCTGAATGGCTTCAACACGTGCAGGGTCAATATGGATGCCATCGTTAGATATGATGTGGCCAAGAAGTTTGCCCTCATCCATGGCGAAAAGACTCTTTTTCGGATTCAGCGAAATGCCATATTTTCTGCACTTTTGGAAAACAATTTTCAAATGATACAAATGTTCCTCATCAGAATTTGAAAACACAGTTAAGTCATCAAGATAAACAACTAAAAATACATCTTTCTCATTGGCAAAAGCCATGTCCATTGCACGCTGAAAGGTGGCTCCTGCATTTTTCAAACCAAACAGCATCTTTGCATAATGAAATGTTCCCCATGGAGTGGTGAATGCTGTCTTGTCACGATCATATTCATGTACTAAAATCTGATTGTATCCTGAATAGCCGTCGAGTAGTGACATTCTTGATGCTCCAACTACTCGCTGCAATATATGGTCCATTTTGGGCAGCGGATAATTGTCTTTTAAGGACACCTTATTCAAATTTCTGAAGTCAATACATAAATGGATCTCACCTGTTTTCTTCCTTACTGGTACCAAGTTTGATATCCCATCTGAAAATCAGATAGGCACAATGATTCCTGACTTATACAATCTGTTTACCTCTTTTTCAATTGATGGCAGCAGCTTCGGATTGATTCTTCTCAACTTTTGACGAAAAGGCTTCTGATTTGGTTTAATAGGAATAGTATGCTGAATAATATTTGTGTCATATGTTTTTAGATCTGAGTAATCCCATGCAAAAACATCAGAACATAAAGACAACAATTTCACATAGTCTTCTTTCACCTTTGGTAACAATGACTTTGATAGCTTTACTCGCTTGGGATTCTCAGCTGTCCCAATGTTTACCTCTTCAACACCTTTTTCAGTCGGTCTTAATGTCGGTTTGCGGGCCACATCATCTTGGTCAAATAGCTCCTCTAAAGGAATCAATCCTTTAGGAATAATGTTGTCTTTAATTTGCAGCACGTCCATTTGATTTACTTGTATATTATCACTACCATCATCATGTTCAGTATCTATTGAGGTATCTTTGAACTTACCCTTATTTTGCAGAAATTGATTGATCTCTTCATCATCTTGAAAGACTTGCCAACATCGCTGATTTTCTGGGACGGTGGGACGATGTTTCACATGAATCTCAAACTTGTTGCTAGAATTCATCGGAATTTTTAAATTGCTTGCTGCTTTAGCAAGTCCATAAGCAACACCATTTTGTATGCGAGGCACACATGTCAAGGTATGATTAGGAAATAACATCAAAATATCTAAGACTGCATTTCGATATGCCCTCATACGAGGATGCTTGGCCTGAAACTCACCCTTAACTTGCTTTATCACCAACTCGGAATCACCATAGACTGCAATCTTCTTCGCTTTCAGCTTTCTAAGAATCTTAAGGCTAGCAATGAGAGCCTCATATTCTGCCTCATTATTTGAACAGTCAAATGCTAGTTTATAGGAACACACTCTCACCTTGCTTGGAACTTTGTCTTGAGCGGAAAAGGGACTTCGAATCCACACACCAATACCAGCACCATCACTACCTACTGCGCCATCAAAATCCATGGTCCAAAGACCATCTTCATCTTCTTCCAAGTGTTGAAATTGTGTTAGCTCTATTTTTTCTCTTTGCTGCCCCTTATCTTTAGCTGATTGCTCCATAGTAGCTGGATTTTCTCCTCTTTCCTTTTGCATAATTTCTCTGAAATTTTCAATGATCTCTGGTATATCTTCCGCTTGAACTAACTGACTATCTAGATCATTAAAACTATCAGCAAATAAAACAAATGACTCCAAATCTGTATGTACATAATTTACAGGATGATTGATTGGCTTCTCTTTGTTGGTTATCATGTATTTCATCTTTTGCTCTCGATATAGTTTTCTCATTTGACCGAAGACTGGAATTGTAGCATAAGAAAAGTCTAACTGTAGAGTACCCTTCAACTTAGCCCCCCAAGATCTTGAAAGTAGCATACCAAAACGTGGAGGAATGTCCGCCACAACCACATCCATCAAGACAATCTTCGTTGGGATTTGGTCTAAGCTAACAACCAAATATTTGATGAGCCCGATACATCTTACACGGCTGGAATCAAATGAATACAAATCATGATATTTCCTTGTAATGTCTAACCCCAGCTTCTCCATGATCGCCTTTGGCATAAAATTGTGCGAAGCACCCGAATCAAACATAGCATTGTGCAAAACATATTCATGCAATCTCAAACTGATATAAAAGGGAGGAACATCACTATCAGGGGACTCACCATCCAATGCTGGCCCGAATATCAATTCTGGCTGATCATCTTCAACGTTCACCGTGTCAAACATGGGATCAAAATTGAGAATTTTAGAGACTTGACCTCGGTAGCTGCTGTTTTTCATGATTTCAGTCAAAGGAATAGATACTTTTAATTTGGAAATTTCATTTTCCAAACTAAATGCTGAAACTTTGTCAACTTCTTTGACCGGAACTTCTCTCCTATCTGTGATTATATTTACCTGATTTGTCCTTTCTGCTGTTGATATCTTGCTAGTTGTGGGATCAATTGTCTCCTTTCCTTTCTTCTGTGGTATCAGTGAATCCGTCTTTGGTGCTGTAGCTTCTTTTCTTTTCTGAATCGGATTAATAGGCACATCTCGGTTTCTCAATGAATACTGATTCTGTTGAGTGGACAAGGCATTCAAATATCCTCTTTGATAATCATCTAACTCTGCATCATTAGCTAAGATAAAATCTTCATCTTGCTGGGCACCTGAACTTTCTCCATACTCTTCTTCTTCAGTGATGTAAATGGGCAGATCATCAGGAGTAAAGAAGTGATTTTGGTCCCCTACTACATCAACATCTTCATCTGAATCTTGACTCACAAAATTCTGCAAAAGAGGAGTCTTGATCGGTTGTTGGGCTGCCGGCTCTTGTACTCTTTGTTCACGCTGCTTAATTCTGAACTGAGGTTGTTGCTAGCCACGGTAATTTGGATCACGAATCTGTGGTTCTGATTTGTCAAGGTTCATTCTTTTGAACATTTTTTCCATCTCACGAAGCCAAGGTGGTTCTGATGTAGATTCTTCCTTTATAGTTACTCTTTTCTCTGCCTTCAACCGTGCTCTCTTATCATTCAGATTCGCCTCAACATTAACAGCAATCTTTTGCATATCTTCTAAAGTAGGCGGATCTCTATCCCGTAATGAATAAGCCATCTCCGGATCAAAACCATCCGGGAATTTGAGAAGAGCTAATTTTCTAGATGGTCTTAAATCATCCGGAATAGCATTATAAACTGTATTGAACCTGATAATGTAGTCTTGGACAGACTCATCATGATTGCGTTTGATATTATTGTACTCGGCATTGATCTGAAGTGGATCCTTTCTGAGTTCCCAATGATCTAGAAACTGTTTCTGAAGTTTAGCCAATGTAGGTATACTTCTGGCTCCCAAGCCTCTGAACCATTTTCTTACCTCTCCTCCGAATGTTTGCACAAACAATCACATAGTTACATCTTCTTTGTCAATCTCATATAAATCACAAAAATTTGCCATTTTGTCTATGTGCTGCTGAGCGGACACACTTTGAGGAGTGCCATCAAATAAAGGAATCTTACTCTGATAATTCGCCGGCATATCATGCAAATCTTGAGGAAGAGCGAGAGGAGCAAACCGAGCAGCCATTGCTCTAGGTGGATTTGGTCTGGGAGTAGTTGGTGGAGTAGAAGTAACCGAAGTATGAGGAGTATGAGGAGGTGTATGTGGAGGAGAAGCGACGTGAGATGAGGAAGGAGAATTCACTACGGACTGTTGATATGTGATTATAGGTTGCAAGGGAATAGTGGGAATGAAAGGCGGTTCGGTGGGATTTTTTGAAGCAGAAGCTGTGACAGCAGAACCAATATTTGCAGATGCAGCTTCTAGGAAATCAGCAAGATTTGCAGCCTGAATGTCACTCTGAAGGTGCCTGAAGATAAAATTTTCAATTAATTTATTACTTTTTTCAACTTTAAGAGCTGCAGCAAAGTCAGGATTTGGAACGAGAGAATCAAGTGCACTTTCGGATTGAGTTTTAAACAACGACAATTCAAATTTCTCGTCAAAGTCAAGTTCTTCAAGATACTCAAAAATTGCAGGACATGAATGAGATTTAACCAAGGGAGTTGCCGAGCTTTCTTGACGGAGGAATTTTCAAATCACGTTTGGATTTTCGTAAATAGGAGGTGGATCTGGATCAGGATTTAATCTCGTGTATCTTCTAGAGGCTAGTGTGGAATTGTTCGGAACAATCAAAGGGGCACAATAAATTTTAGCCTATCAATTTGCTAGACTCAACCATCCAAGGTCTAGAACAAATAAGTGTACTGGGGTAAATACAAATGAAGTGCTACATTCACAAGCTCATCGGAGATCGACTGAAGCAGCGTTTATCTACTTTCGCTTATGCATAGCAAAAGCATTTCGAAGGCTACCTAGCATAACTTTAGACTCCGTCTAAGACTCATGAAACAAACACATCAACCAGTGAAGTATTTCTCCCCAGTATGGTCACCACTATGTTAGCGTTCGAATTTGCCTGAGGCTTAGGAAGGCAAAACTCGAGGCAACATCAAACCAAGCTCAGCCTTGTAGCTAGCCCTATGAGGACAGGAGAGGGCTCTCTCCGGTCAATCTCGGCAAAAGGTAATCAAAGAGACTCGAGATGACTGAATTGATGACTAATTTTAGGCTAGGTATGAAGTACAAGGACTATGGAATTTATTTTTTGAAGTTTTGTTGAATTCAAGGGAAATGCAATTTTGGGTGCGGGGATGAGGCATAGCTTTTGCAGAGGTCTACTTGGGGCAAGATAGGCGATTGTTTTGATGCCTTTAAAGTGATTGAATGAATAGACCTGACAGGTGAGGAGCTAAGGAGAGCAAGGAAGTCTCAAGGATTCTCCTTAAACTGAAGAAAACATGGAAAATTAAACAAACTTAAAGGCAGAGCATAGCAAATTTATGGATTCTACCTTAACACTTCATTTGTTTAATTGCATAAGATTAAATAAGGAAAGTGGTACACATACACAACTTAAAAGTACTGAGAGAAACACACCATCAACACATAAGGCCACATGAATCCCAAATAGTGCTGCAAAACCCTGGTCTATCCTTTGCCAAAATTGCAGATAAGATATGTACAATAGTGTATCAAGCTACTCCCAAGAGTCCAACCCTGAAAATGACTAAGAAAATACATAATATAGGCAAGCTAACACATTCCCTTGCCTCTAGGGGTCGAGATCATCATCCTAGGAGTTGTTTCAACCAATTCTAAACAAAGCACTACAATCTAGGCAGTCAAAACAACTTGCCTCTATAAGCTAGGAAACCAATTCATTCATTAAATTTTTGCTATTTTATGAATGAATCATCTAGAATAGGTAAATAAGTGTCAAGTCAACATAAAGTTACATTAATTACATCAAGGAGGGTGAAAAATCCCATCACAAGTCAAAACTGGTCAAACTGGCTTCGTTTCCTGAGCTAAAGATGAAAACTGTGCAAAAAACCCTGATGCGCCGCGTGCCTGAGCCCTATGCGCCGCGCGCATTTCCACCTGCTTTTGGGTCACTTCCCGGCATCCAGATTAAGCTTAGGTTGGCTTGTTGGAAAGCCTTGGATGTCTACTTTCCAACCCAAGTGGAATTTTCCAATTTGATGTCCATTTGCCCCTCCAAAAGTGCATTCTCCCAAGGCTGCTTCCTGTGTGTCCAAAAAGGGGCAGTGAGGTCATTTGTTGCATGTTTTTTGACCTTTTGGGGACCCAAACCTTGATGAAATGCCTTGGCAATAGTTGAGCAGGTGTATTTCATCATGAAAAATCCAAAAATGGAAACCATTTGTGATTTGGACCTCCCAATCTTATGGGTAGTGCACGGCGCGCTACGCGTTGAGCCAAAAAACCTGTTTTTTACACAAAAATTTCAAAATTGACAAAATTTTCCCCAAACTTGTTGAAATTTGGGTTGGGGGTCCCCAATCAAGTACTATGCTCAGTCAAAGAGGCTTCGGCCAAAATTCGAAGACGATCAAGCTCCTTTTGTCTTTTTTGCTTCTTGACCATTTTCCTCAATTTTGCCTTAAGACTCCTAATTTGCACCTTGCAAACCAGGTTCCGGACCTTGTAATGCATAACCATGTGTTTCAATAATGCATGGTCTCTATCAGCCCTTTTCAGCCATTCCTCCAAGTAGATGTTGACCCTCTCGAGATTAGCCTCTCGATCCTCATTTACCTGTTGCTCTAGAGAGGTGAACTCAATTTCTCTATGTTGGGCAGCTTGGCGATTCTCACAGATGTTCTGTAGCTCTATGATCATGTGCTAGTCCTCAAGCTGTTTATTCCGCTGCTCTAGATACCTGATATATTAGGTCTTCTCTGATTCTGAAGCTGTCTCATCATGAATAGTAACAAAACCGGATGGCTCACCTGAAGGCCCCTCCTCTTGCTTGGGCTTCTTGCCCTTATCATGTACCTGCGGTGCTGCTGTCGAAAGCGAGGCCCCTTCCACATGAGGTGGAGATAACACTCGCTGTGCTGATGAAGTCAACGAGACCCCTTCCACCCCGAGTGGAGATAGTACTCGTCGTGTAGATGCAAATAATGCCCTGTGACCTCGCTGGTATGTCACATATGGAGGAGCACTTATATGCTCAGTCTCGGGAATGTCTAGGTAGTGTGAAGGTCCTCCCTCATCATGAACTATCTCGGGATGTGGCTGTAATGGTGCAAAGTAATCACGGGAGATGAAATCTTCCCAAGTAATGCCCTGCTGTGCCAACTGATGCATCACTACAATTTTAATCAATGCATAATGATAGATGCTCTTATGCTGATGTGCTGGGCTCTTCCTTTGTACTAAAGGCACCATCCTCTCTATGTTGCGACACATAAAAAACAGAATGTTCATCATACGTACCCTTGTAAAATGCATCAACAAACGGACATGGTATGCATAGAGACGTGAGAATCTGCCCTCGCAACTGAAATATCGAATGATGAGTTTCATCAATGGTGCATACTCATCCCTTAGGAATCTGAAAGGAAAAACTGCAGTCAAGTGTCTTATATACCTGGGCTTGATATATGGCTCATAGTAGAATCTGTCTATCTGCTGGCGTTTACTCCATTCCTCCCCTACATTTGGTATCCCAGTGGCCTGAGCAATAGTCTCGAGTGACAGGGTGAAATTCACTCCGGCAAGGTTTACATGACCATCCTACAAATGTAGAACAAATAAACGGACTAGTTCCCGATGATGCTAGATTTGTGAGATCCGCTCACAGTATTCAAAACATGATTGATACCAAAAACAGTCCATTGCAAGTGGACAAGCTTGCAATTGAGCCAAAGAAGTAGGCTCCTCCCTGACATGCTGACCACCTTTGCCACCTTTGTGATACCTCCTTGGCACGTTTACCTCTGGTGTAGAATCACTATCATAATCCTGCTCATAAGCTGACTCGGTCTCTGACATGTTCTTTAAAAACAAGGTAGCTCGAATATATATATGCTGATATACAACTGTGTGCAAAATTGACTGTAGACTTTTTCCTTTTTCTCAAAATGCTGTGACCAAGGGGACACAAATATACAAGGGAATTGTTAAGAAAGGGAAAACATTAGGGAAATGGGGAAAATGGAAATAAAACAAGGAATTTAGGGAAGGGAAGGGGCATGGAAATCTTGAAGTTTTAGGGTTTGGGATGAGGTAGGGTAGGGAAAATATGTTTGTAGTAGAAGGGAGGGGTTAGGATTTAAGGGAGGATAGTGTAGGATTTTATGAGGAATTATTGGGGAAAATATTGGTGAATATAGGGGGTGGGAAACAAAGGAAATAGGAAAACCATTCAAAACCAAGAATGAGATTTGATGCGTGAGAAGAGGTGTTTGAGTGTGTTTTGGACAAAGTTTGGGCATAAACTCCAATGCGCTGCGCGCCTCACCCAACGCGCTGCGCGCTCCTGATGTGCCTCACGCGTGTAAGATAACATTGAAATTTGTCGCCTGATGCGCCGCGTGCCCCTGGTGCGTTGCGCGCCCAACCTGATGTGTAGCGCACCCTGGAAATGGCCCAATTTGCTCACAAACTCACAAAATCGCCTTAGAACAATGCTCTTTGCTCTTGGAATGTGGAATGGGTTGCAAATGAGGAGAAATATCTTCATATAGACTCCTTGTTGATTTTTGCTTAACCCAAAACCCATTTTCTTATGTTTGGTTGTTGACACTTTTTCAAAATTAATAGGCTCTGACCTTTTTGGTTTTCCTTTTAAAATTGGTTGAAATAATGATTTTCTCTGATAATTTTTTGCAGGGATAGATCTGATATGCTTTGGCAAAGGAGACCAAGGCTGCACTTGAACGATTGAAGAACTGAAAATTTTGACAATTTTTACAAAAATGAGATGGCGACTTATCTTCAAAATAGATTTTTGAAGAGAAGTCCTAATTCAACTGTACAATAATGAAAATTATTGAAGTGATGATCTATCAAAGACATCCCTCTGGCCTGCTGGTCTTCTAAGACTTTTCAAGACAAAATTGACTCAACCCTAGACCTAAGACCTCAAAATTTAAAACATGATTGTAAATTACCTTTGAAGACTTATTTTAATAAACAGGCCTGAACCAGCAGTGCCAAGCACGAGGGGAATGAATGACACAAACCGCTCCATCGGAGTTATGGCATGCCTAATGAAATGCAACTGATCAAAAACTGATGGGACACCTAATCATGAAATGCAAAAGAGCTTTGATCTCTGATGGAGGGATAACTAGACCGACTCTAACATGACTTACACTTGACATGAATCAACATTACAAATTCACATGTACCCATGTGAACAATGCCTTGGACAAGCCAAACTAGACATCATTCAGACTTAGACAACCAAAAAAGTCCAACTGCTCGACATCCTCATGCTAATCAACAATGACATATTGATGCCAAGATTGGTAGTCCTTGAGAGTGTCTGTTTGTTCTGCTGCGACATCCATCTAAAACCTAAACCTTACCTCCATAGAATCTAGGTACACTACTCGGGCTCCTCTGTCCAACTCGTCTATGAGCATGCGCATCATTGTCTTTAGTGGTGGCCATGCACATCAACTTGTCGAAGTACGAGTCGAGCTCCTGTTGGACCTACTTCTTGGTCTTAGCCTGGGTGAGGGTCCCAAGTGATGGGATCATATGGTTGTGCATTATAACCTCCATGATTTTGAATAATCGTGCATGGGAAGCCT
Source organism: Pinus tabuliformis (assembly GCA_031772625.1). NCBI lineage: Eukaryota > Viridiplantae > Streptophyta > Pinopsida > Pinales > Pinaceae > Pinus > Pinus tabuliformis. Next base: position 2,009,123,851 of record CM062819.1, on the reverse strand, counting down.
GTATGCTAGTGATGAGTTGTGGTAGGTCTTCATAATTTAGGACTTGACTCCAGATATGTGCTTGCAGCTCGACCACATTAGCCTTCATCATCTTTGGCAAGTGAAGTGGGGCTCCCTTGTACTTCATCGTCCATGCTCACATGTTATCAACAATAATATGTATGTTCTTCAAGATGCGTACTCTTCTTGCACATCACTGCTACCATCTGTGGAGATGAACAACTGCTTGATGCACGGTACCAAACTTGGAGTACAATGTTCGCATAACTGTGTCTAAGGACAGTACTTCTTCCAGTATTTCCTTCTTTAGTTCATCTCGGGTGGACATTGTCACCAAGTGTCCTCCCTACTTGGCCACCTGTAGTTCCTTCACCATTTTCTCTTTCTCATCTATGAGAAAATGAACACTCGAGCTAGTGGCTTCGACATACACTCTAGTTGAATCGACCAATGCAGTTGGATGCTTATGCACATCAATCACAATCACTTGCTCTTCAAATTGTGTAGGGGATGTTTGGTCCTATGGAGTCGGTACTCTCTGAGATTGTACAATTCTCTGATGAGATTCGTCAAAGGAGATGTTGTGCATATTTGCTTTGGATTGACCACAAGGATCTCAATGCCTCCTTCGTCATCGAAGACTTGCTCATTGTGTGGATTCATTGAAGCAAGTCAGTCGACCTCTCTTTGGTGAGGCATGAGGTCAGTGTCATGTTTCAACACCTGCTGCTTCATGTCTGCATCCAATTGTTCAAGAGCCTATTCTATCTCATGATCAAAGTCTTGCCTCTGCAAGGGTTCACCTTGTTTGCCTGATGCTAGTAGTTCAGAAGAATTAACTACTTGTACGAGCATTGATTCATCTGTCTGCATGTGATGTGCCCCTGTTGAATTTGCTACTGCTGCGTTTCCTTCTCACGTTGGCACAACTCTTGTTATTTCCGGAGTTTCTCCCACAGCTCATGCAACTCCTTCTCTGCTTCTTCCATTCTCTTCTTATCCGTCTTCCTTCGCATGATTCGCTTGTCACGTTGTTGCATCTTCTATTGAATAGTCATAGATGCTTGTTCTACAAGTGGATCTCCTCAAAACTTGTATCTTTTCCCCTATTCCATGTGGTTGACAATATTTCTCTTCCCTTTGTCATGCATAGGTATGCTTGGCTCTTTTTCCTCCACTGTTGCCGCTACTATTACTACTGCTATTATTCTCCGTGATGCTACTTCATGTTGCTGTGCTAACCATTCTATGTAAAAACTGACCTGTTCATTGGGTTTGGAGGAATTGTAACATTATCGCCATGAGTCCTCTTCAGCCTAGTGAAATTCCCCATGGATCCAATTGAACTAAACTCTCATGCAGTGATCCTTCACAGTGCAATCTGGGTCATATGTGTTGAAGCTTCGGAGGTTGAACATGTACTTTTTCATCTGTTCTACTTTGACATCTACTTTCTTGATGCTCTAGAGCTTGTATAACCCAATCTGCAATGGAAGAGTGAGCCAAGCTGCCTTCTTCTTCCACTACATCATAGTTGTTAATCCTACTGAGATATGATATGCTACTTCCTGCATGAAAAGCATGTCCAGAGCAAACTTTGGCAGAACATGCAGAGGCTTCTCCGCACTGAACACTCTGATGAACGTGCTAGCCGGTGAGGCATACCAATATGCAATGCCTAACAATGCCTTCATCACTTCTTCTAACATGCAGGGTGGATCCTTTTCGAATATCAACTTGTACACTGGGGTGACAAGATGGTCATACAACTGTATGATCACTCCTTTGAAGCTGCACTTGGACAATAAATTGAAATACGTGCTCACAACAGTCTCCGCGGGTGACCATGCCCACTCTAAGCCTGGGAACTCATGTCAAGCACAAAATTCATCTATAATTTAGGTGGACATATAAATCTCTGCATGCATTCCTTTGGGTGACTTTCTCTCCTTTGTGACTTGCTCCTTCAGCTGATGAGCTAGTATGTCAGACTAGTTGCATGGTCTTCCTTCTCTAGCCAATTGGTCTAGCACGACCACCCAAATTTGAGGGAAGGTCTCAGTGCTCAATTGGCCACTTAGTCGACATGTGAATATGACCAAGCATTGGTATGCCTTCCACAATATCTTCGTCTTATAGATCTGATTGGGGTTCATCTTGAAATGAGCTGGCTCCTTTACCCAATCCTTCAGAATGTCTCTAGAGTGGCCTCTGCTATTGGGCAAGCTGAACAGGAGAGTCATGATAGTCATGGCCTCGGTCATCTGATACGTCTCATCTATTGTGTGTGGAGCATGATTGTTCAAAGGTCTTTGTTTCAGCCGGATGTATACCCCAGGAAGTCTTGTACAGCCCTCCACGCGGGGGGTGCGGGGGGGCTGATCTACCCCGACTGGGGGGTTCGGGGGCCAGCGGTCCCCTGGCGGGGGCTCGGGGGCAGCGCCCCCGAAGCTAAAAATAAATGTAAAATTGCCTTGTAAAAGTATAGTAATTTCTATTCAATTTGGGCCGTTCGTTAGGCGGATGATCTGATGGTAGAACTTATGTTTAGTTTAGGGTTTTTTGCCCTAGAAGGAAACCCCTCTCTTTGTATGAGGGTATTGTATTTGAGACTGTGAAACAGATGTGTATTCTGTGAGCGAGAAACAGAGAGGTGAGACTGTGAGAGAAAACAAAGGATATTACAGTGGATTTTCTGTAGGTTGTGTCTCTTCATTTTGCTGGATAATAGAAAGGAAGGACTGGCTGTTCGGGGTGGACGTAGCCCAAACTGGGTGAACCACGTATATCTGTGTCTCTCTTGTTTTGTGCGTTTTCTGTGTTTATATTTCTTCAATATTTTATGTGTTCCATTGCTCCGTAATATATAATTTTCTAACATCATCATAATCTTGTTCCCAAAAGGTTGCAAGCTTTTTCCCACTGACACTGATCAAGGTCATCGTCTCGGGGTCAGTGTCAGAGACAATCCAGTGAATCATGTATGTGCATGGGAACACGGGGTATCTGCATGCAATCCGATACAAGCCAGACTTATGAATGTTCACGTACACTTGATGGTGTTTTGGAGAATGTGGTATCTATGGATAAATACTAATTCCCTAGATAAGTATCTGTATTTAGAACAACAGTTTAAAGTGTTTTAGACTTTTCCTATAAGCAATAGATAAGAGGAGAAGATATGAAGACCTACTTGCAGTTCGCTTTCCTCTCGTCTCCCTTGTATCGATCCTGTCGCTTCTTCCCATACTTAATACGCTTTAGAAGTACCCTATAAACACAACAGAAGACAAAGAACAGATCAAAGCACACGATCTATTGAATATAAGTGAAAGGAATCAGATACAATTCCCACATATAAGCATTATGAAACAATGAAAACATATGGGGGAAAGGTTCAAACACTTTATTAGATAGAAGAAGGAATTACAACCATTGGTGTCTGATTCAAAGCCATTCCTCTAGCTTGGATCCCATCCACATCACATCAAAAGCATGAAAAACTTGTAGCATTACAATAATTGCTTCAAAGCCAAATCTCATAACAGAATTATCCCCTTACAATTCAATAGAATCCAGCCCCTGATCACTTAGATGAGTGGTCAATTTATAGGAAGATGAAGGAGGTTTTGTCATAAATGGTGGCATTGAATGGCCTTCCATACTTAGAATTAGTTCCATGGAGGAAGGGATGAGAGGATAGGATGCAACTTAACTCATTCCTCATCCATTTTCGAGCTCATAGGAGTTGATAAGTGAGGGAACCTTCTAGATCACTCGAAAAGATAAGAATATTCCCCAAACCCTATGTGAATTTCGCTCATTCTTGCCCAGTGCAGGTGAAAGGAAGCCTAAGTGCTCTGTAGAGCACCCTCGCAGTGGACCCAACTGCTTTGCAGCACACCTTTACAAGGGCTTACCTGCGTCGGTCCCTCTAGAGGCTATTTTTGAATGTCTTCAAGTCATGAAACTGTTGGAAATAATACTGAGAGGGGGGGGGGGGGTGAATCAGTATTATCTAGTCAATTATGTTTCATTTCACACCTAGATCATATACGCTACTTCAGTTAGAGGAAACCACGTATATACGCAACTACAGATAAGGAAACCAGCGTATACCATGCAGAGTTATAATTTAATTTATTCTACAGATGTTGATCATTAATCTGTGCATCAAAATCATATAAACAGTAACCAGGAACAGTAAAACAAAGTAGAAGACAATCACACACAAGAACACAAGATATAAGGTGGAAACCCAATGTGGGTGAAAACCACCTGCTGTAATTCGTCTCTATCTTATTTTAATTAGAATCTTATTTTTACAATGTTTCTGTACTGGTGCAAACTTATACCAGTACGCAGGCTTCAACCTACAGAAGGCTACAACCTTCTCTCGTTTTCCAGCCTCTCCTGGAAGGGAGCTACAACCCCCTTAGCTATTGTACTAGCTGAGGTACTAGTACGTAGGTGCTAACCTACAGACAGCTACAACCTTCTCTTTCTTCCAGGGACCACGTTTCATAAATTTTCAGACTGGATCCATGAATAACATCAATCAAACATCAAGAATTTCTGCATCAAACAATCTCCTTTTCACCAATTAAAATTGAATCAAATAGACACTTCTCTGATAGCTGTACCCAGAACAAAGTAACAGTAACCATACACCAATTCTGAACCCAGATCACTGCAGTAATCAACAGAAGCAGCTAGAACATAATTTAAGAGATGTACACTACTTCAATAGTCAAAAACCTGCGTGCATACGCTTCTATGTTATGACCAACCTGCGTATATGCACTTTTGACCTACAAAAACAGCGTGTATACGTGCCTTCGCTTCACTGAACCTGCGTACAGATCTATAAAGATGATTCACTCCTTCAAATATTCAGACATTAGTTAACCTAGATTATCAGATTTATAGATCAAGCGTGCACCACATATAACAGATCAAAATCATACAAAGATACAATTACTCAAGCCTTAAGATTTTGACCCATCAATAGAACTTATCCTTTTCTTTGCGCTTAGGTTCCTCCTTCATTCACATCTAGCTCTACACCATAATCCCAATCACCAGTATTCCAGATCTAGCAATTTATCAGATATTCAATAATTCAGATCGTGACCTTTCCTAATGATCTCCTTCCTCTTTTATAGTCTTAGGCATTTCACAATACCACGGTCTAAAACCATAACAAATCAATACCATGGACCCAATACTTGGGATCAATACTTCGGACGAGATACCATGGTCCAAAACCATAGGTTCAAATACCAAGGACTAAATACCACAGACCAAACATAAGTTCTCCCACATGTACGCACTTTTCCTTGCGTGAAAGTGCGTGTATACGCATACGTGTCTTTGGAATGTCTAACCCACATGTATACATGGCTTGGTCACGATGAACCTGCATATATATATTTTTCCTTCATTCTGAGAGCCTAAACTGAGATCTGTCACCAGAGTGAGTTGCCATCAAGGACAACACCTGTGCCATAGCGCCAAACCTGTGTCATAATGCCAACAATCTCCCCCTTTGGACTTGATGGCAACCCCAAGATCCTCAAAGTCATTCTCGCCCTTTGTGATCAAGGGTAAAGGGTTATTCTCCCCCTGAGTACGTGCTGAAATCTCCGCTCTGCTGTGCTGACCATGCTCCCCCTGACTATAGGAAAGATCTGCAAAAATATTTTCTTCAAGAAGAACCATGACTTATACATCATAAAAGACCTTCCTATCACCAAAGGACTCTATACAAACATCCATCACCCAACCAAGTGGGGATCATCCACCCAAACAAGTGGGGATACATTAGAAGTTTACATATGACAACCAAGTACATTACATCATTCATCCCAGGCATAGTGGGGAAACCAAAATAGGCCGTTACATGACCTTGACAATAGAAGATATACATGACATAGAGACGAAAAATTTAGAGCAAGACTATGAAAGTCACCAATAACAAATATCAGCAGCATCTGTCAATCACTATTCAGATCAGCAACCATGTTCTCCTTCTGTTCTCCTTCTGCACCTGATCCACCTGAAACCAAAAACAGCTTGTGTACACAAACCAAGAGATTCTAAGGTAATGCCAACAATGCATTATTAGAAGTATATCTGCTCCCCCTGAACCTGTGCCAGATGTTCTCTATCATAACCATATCAGACTCTTTTCAACCAAAGTCTATCCCCACTGATTTCCTTCAAACCAACATATACGTGACTGTATCTGCATAAACCAGCGTATGTACGCGGATCCTCCTTATGCAACTCGCATACAACCACTTTTCTCTGAAACAAATAGGTTTCAACAACAAGATGATGCATCAACTACTCCCAACTTCTGTCTGAGGTATTCAAAAGTTTCCCTGGGCAGTGGTTTGGTGAGAATATCAACAACTTGTTCCTTAGAGGGAACATACTCCAATTTGACCTTTTGTTCCAACACTTGTTCATGGAGAAAATGATACTTGATCGGTATGTGCTTAGTCTTTGAATGCATGATAGGATTCTTTGAGATACTGATAGCACTTGTATTATCACAAAAAATGGAGATAGGTGGAGTACAAGTGATTTGAAGATCTTACAATGTTTGCATCATCTAAAGGAGCTGTGTGCAGCAAGATGCAACAGCTACATATTCTGCTTCAGTTGTAGATAAAGCAATAGAACTTTGTTTCTTGCTGAACCAAGATACTAATCTAGGACCCATGAAGAATGCACCACCGCTCTTGCTTTTTCCGTCATCCACGCTTCCTGCCCAATCTGCATCTGTATATGCATGAAGTGTGAGATCTGTATGTGTTAAAATTGGAAACCAGGGAAAAACTTCATGTGGGTCATCTTATTCATGGCTGATAATATTTTTATTAGATTCCTCTCATCGAGAGGTGTAGGATTGATATAAAGATCATCCGATTCCGATAAGTATTCATGGAGATATGAATTTATTTTGATTATGGAATTATTATCAAGTCGACCTACAACTCATGTAGGCTCAGAAGCCCAACAGTCGCATCTATTCACCCACCAACGTTGTGTATAAATATAAGAGGACTTTTCCTCATTTAGACTCACTCATCTCATCACATCTCTCTCTCTCTACTGCGCAGATATGAGTCTCTTCTCTACTGCGCTGAAATGGGTCTCTCTCTCTCTCACATGTGAAGCCGGAAGCTGTTGAATTTGAAGCTGCAACTGCAGAAGTAAAGATTGACTTGCATGGCCTAGAAGATATCCTCTTTGGAACTGCATTGTAGGTTCATCTGAACCTCCTCTGAAAGCCACAACTTTTGGTGGTGGAATGAAGTCAATCCGATGAACGGTTTGCAAGATATCGACTGCCCTAGCTTGAAGCCGGAAACTGCTGAAACTGAAGCTGCAACTGCAGAAGCAAAGATTGACTTGCGTGGCCTAGAAGATCTCCTCATCTGAACTGCGATGTAGGTTCATTTGAACCTCCTTTGGAAGCCAAAACTTTTGGTGGTTTTCTGTCGATCGTTTAATGTTCTATCTGCACTTTATTTTATGTACATGTGATTGCTAATCAGTGGAATATAATAAGAAAAAGAAGTAAACTGTTATAAGCATAGAACATACCATAACTTAACATGGTATCAGAGCTGAGGTGTAGACAAAGCCCAAGCAAGAGCAAGAGCAATCACCGAAGAGAAGATTGGCAAGGCTATTCTAAAAGAACTATGGGGTCCTCAACACTCTTTCCTGCCGAAGACAAGCTCCGTGAGAAAGCTGACTATCACGGATGGAAGATGTCTATCGATCTAACCCTTGAAGATCAAGGAGTGCTGGACCATGTAAGAGGCAATATTGTTGAGCCTCCATCAAATGCATCCACTGCTGCATGGAACAAATGGAAAATCGAAGAAGTCAAAATAGAAGATCATCCGGGACTCTATCGACAAGCACTTGGTGTCCTACATCTCTGATCTAGACACCTCCAAGGAAATCTACGATAGACTGGTGAGTTTATTTAAAGTTAATGATGCAAATCAAGTTTTGTTTCTTAGAATTAAGCTGAGGGAAATCAAGAAGAGTAAATATGAAAGTATGCAAACATACTTCTTAAGAATCACCGAGATCAAGAACGATCTCCTATCTATTGGGGAAACTATTACTGACAAAGAAATGGCACTCTCAACTCTCGAAGGATTACCATCTGAATGGTATGTGTTCAGGACTACTCTTCTGAACAATAATGTAATTCCTAGTTTCGAGGAATTATTGGCTAGATGCATTCAAGAACAAACAAGGGTAGAAGAGCAGGAAATGCCCTTGCCTAAAGGTCCTCCTGCTGCTTTTTCTTCTCATGCTAAGAAAAGAAATAATTTTGGGTCTAAATCGAAAAGAAAGGCTGGATTTAAGGGTGGAAGAAAAGGACGATGTTTCATTTGCAATAAAGCAGGTCACTATGCAAGGGAATGCCCTGATAGAAAGGACTCTCACCGTGACGATGATCAAAATCCCTCTCATGGTAATCAAAGGAATGGAAAATTCAACAACAAAGGAAAAAGGAATGCGGGAAATCAAGGAAGAGGGCAACCATTCAAGAAGGCTAGAAATTCCAGGTATGAATCTAACACTATTGACGATAAGCAGGCTGAATATTACCTACCAACTGCTCTATCTACCTCCGCTCCTTCGGACTCAATGGGAATTTGGCTCATTGATAGTGGTGCCTCAAGACACTTCACTGGTTACAAAGAAGTACTCTATAATCTGGTAGAGAAAGAAACTAACCTGGAAATTGTCCTTGGAGATGACATGAAATACCCAGTGAAAGGTGTAGGCAATGTTTCTCTTAAACTGAATCAAGGTAATACGATTCACTTACAAGATGTATTATATGTACCTAATCTCAAAAAGAACCTGGTATCCATCTCGGCAATGGAAGACAAAGGCTATAAGGTAACCTTCAGCGATGGTAAGGTACGCATATGGAAAAATAATGTTAAAGATGCTTTCACTCTTGGGTTTCGAGTTGATTCTTTATATCAAGTCGGTGGAAGTCCGCTAGGTGTCATGTCTTGTGACACAACGCTTCAGTTCGAACTTTGGCATCGGAGGTTTGCCCACCTTCATTACAAAGCTCTACCCGATGTAAGATAGATGGTAACAGGGATGCCTGAATTCCAAGTAGAGAAAGAAGGTGTATGTCCAGGATGTGCCGAAGGAAAGCTCAAAATGGGACCATTCCCCTCAAGCCAAAGCAAGACCTCCAATATGTTACAATTGGTTCACTCAGGCATAGCTGAGGTTGGCATTAAGAGGGAGACTACTACACCACATACTCCTGAGCATAATGGTGTGGTGGGAAGGAAGAACCACATGATGATGGAAGCTGTCCGGGCCATGCTACATGATCAAAGACTTCCGAAGTTTCTATGGGCTGGAACTACAATCACTGGCGTATATGTACAAAATCGATGCCCTCATCAAGCATTAGGTTCCAAGACACCTAAAGAAAAATTCACCGGTAAGAAACCTGATGTTTCTCATTTTAAAATTTTTGGAAGCCCTGTATACTTTCATGTGCCGAAAGAGAAAAGAAATAAATTGGGAGCATCTGGAAAGAAGGGAAATTTTCCTATCTCAAGGAAAATATGTGGTAAATATATTGGAAAGATTCGGTATGATGGACTGCAAGCCTGTGACTACCTCGAGGATCTTGACTTTTAGAAGTTTTATGGTAGTGATGTCGGACCAGACTTGGGAAATGCCTCCGAGTTTCAAAAACTCATTCGCATTGATGTTCTTGGTGAACCTCCATCCGAACATATGTTTTGCAGTTAGCATTGTGAGCTCATATTTGGTTGAGCCTCACTAGATTGATGCCAGGAATCTTCTGAGATGTCTTCAGGACACAATCTCTCATGGATTAAGATACACTGCCAGAGATGTGAGACTACTTAGATATACTGATGTTGATTGGGCAGGCAGTGTGGTGGACCGTAAGAGCACTTTCGGGTACTGTTTCACCTTAGGATCTGCTTCGATATCCTGGATGAGCAGGAAGCAGAAGTCGGTGGCTTTGAGCACCACCAAAGCAGGATATATTATTGCTAGCATAACCTCGTGTGAGGCAGTCTGGTTGCGAAAGCTCTTTAGTGAGCTGTTTGGATTTACATTGGATACCACTGTGATTCTCTGTAACAACCAGAGGTGGGATTCGATTATTGAGGAATCCTGTATTCGTCAATTGCTCTAGCAGATAGACGTCATCTTGGATATGGTAAGTCGATGAGCAAGGAAGCTCCATCACATTAAGATGATGTACAGGTTGATACACCTTGTCAAAGCCCCGAGGAAAGATCTAATCTTTGATTTTCGCAAACGACTTGGAGTCAGCAAGAAACCCTTGTACAAGGGTCCTGCATGTTGCATACATTGAGCTCTGGGAGCTCTGAGGGCTTGCGGTTCCTACTGGAGCAACATATGACCACAGGGTGACTCACCCTCCCCTGGTGGTGCACACTGGAATAAGATGATTCGCTCTCTTGTGGGACAAGATGATTCGCTCTCTTGTGGAACAGGATGGTTCGCTCTCCTATGTAGCAGGATGATTAGTTCTCCTGTGAGGCCTGGATTGATGTGTTCTCCATGGCAGCCTAGATTGATGTGTTCTCCACGACGATTGTAGCAGGATTGATGTGTTCTCTTGTGAGGACAGGATTGATTAGTTCTCCTATCGAGGCATCCTACCCATGCAGTCTGGGACTCATGGGAAGTACCTCTCATCTGATCAATGAGCAGGGAAATGAAGTTAGGGACCATAGTAGTACCGATGGACGCATCGTTGTATCTACCGTACTCCCTACGCTAGGATGACCTCCATTGATCTGGGACCAGTGGTAGGAGTTGTACCATACTATGACGCTGACTTTGGGTCGGTTGAGACTAGTCTGGGACCAGTGGTACATACTCTGAGACTGACTTTGTGTCAGTGCAGTACTGGTCTGGGACCAGTGAGAGTGGTACATACTATGACGCTGACTTCGGGTCGGCTGAGACTGGTCTGGGACCAGTGGTACACTCTCTGAGACTGCGATACTGGTCTGGGACCAGTGGTAGGAGTTGTACCATACTATGATGCTGACTTCGGGTCGGTTGAGACTGGTCTGGGACCAGTGGTACATACTCCGAGACTGACTTCGTGTCAATGCAGTACTGGTCTGGGACCAGTGAGAGTGGTACATACTATGACGCTGACTTCGGGTCGGTTGAGACTGGTATGGGACCAGTGAGAGTGGTACATACTATGACGTTGACTTCGGGTCGGTTGAGACTGGTCTGGGACCAGTGGTACACTCTCTGAGACTGTGATACTGGTCTGGGACCAGTGGTAGGAGTGGTACTTACTATGAAGCTGACTTCGGGTCGGCTGAGACTGGTCTAGGACCAGTGGTACGCACTCTGAGACTGACTTTGAGTCAATGGAGGATGATACTGGTCTAGGACCAGTGGAGTTGTACTCACTATGACGCTGACTTCGGGTTGGTTGAGACTGGTCTGGGACCAGTGGTACATACTCTGAGACTGACTTTGAGTCAGTATGATACATCCTCGATCATTTCTTCTTCTTCATAATTCAGACAAAAGCAGAGTAGAATAGAACAATGCAAGAGCAGAGCAGAACAGAACAAAACAGTGTAGATCAGTGCAGGGTAGAACAAGACAAAGCAGAATAGGCAAAATAGAGCAGAGCAGGGCAAGGGTCAGGCTGTACAAGGCAGTGCATTTGATGGATGAATAGTAACGACAGATAGACAGATTGCAGATGAAGTTCTCCATGGTTGAGAGGGAGTGTTAAAATTGGCAACCAGGGCAAAACTTCATGTGGGTCATCTTATTCATGGCTGATAATATTTTTATTAGATTCCTCTCGTCGAGAGGTGTAGGATTGATATAAAGATCATCCAACTCCGATAAGTATTCATGGAGATATAAATTTATTTTGATTATGGAATTATTATCAAGCCGACCTACAACTCATGTAGGCTCAGAAGCCCAACAGTCGCATCTATTCACCCACCAACGTTGTGTATGAATATAAGAGGACTTTTCCTCATTTAGACTCACTCATCTCATCACATCTCTCTCTCTCTACTGCGCAGATATGAGTCTCTTCTCTACTGCGCTGAAATGGGTCTCTCTCTCTCACACATGTGAAGCCGGAAGCTGTTGAATTTGAAGCTGCAACTGCAGAAGTAAAGATTGACTTGCGTGGCCTAGAAGATCTCCTCTTTGGAACTGTGTTGTAGGTTCATCTGAACCTCCTCTGAAAGCTGCAACTTTTGGTGGTGGAATGAAGTCAATCCGATGAACGGTTTGCAAGATATCGACTGCCCTAGTTTGAAGTCGGAAACTGCTGAAATTGAAGCTGCAACTGCAGAAGCAAAGATTGACTTGTGTGGCCTAGAAGATCTCCTCATATGAACTGCACTGTAGGTTCATCTGAACCTCCTTTCGAAGCCGAAACTTTTGGTGGTGGAATGAAGTCAATCTGACGGTCGGTTTGTGAGATATGGTCTGCCCTAGTTTGATAATGAAGCCGATAATGCTGATGCTACTGATCTAGGGTTTGCTACTGCTGATATGAATCAGATTTATTGTACTATTTCTCTCTGCTGAATTATTGAAGATAAAAGAAGATTTGATCAAAGGGTTTCCCCACACATTGTGGGGTTTGTCCCTGGCTAGCCGCCACATCTTGTGTCTCTTGTCTTGGCTTGTTTTCTGTCGATCGTTTAATGTTCTATCTGCACTTTACTTTATGTACATGTGATTGCTAATCGGTGGAATATAATAAGAAAAATAAGTAAACTGTTATAAGCATAGAACATACCATAACTTAACAGTATGTCTAGGATACCATAAGCCATAGTTTTTAGTTCCTTGAAGATACTTGAAAATTTTCTTAATTGCCTAAAGATGAGTTTCCTTTGGATTTGCCTGAAACCTTCCAACTATTCCCACTGCATGCATAATGTCTGGTCAGATGCCTGTTAGATAGAGTAGAATACCAATCATGGATCTATAGGTTGGTTGATGTACTGCTACCAATTCATCATTTGCGCTGAGGCTGCATCCTGTCACCATAGGGGTACATACTGGTTTTGAATCCTCCATCCCATATTTCTTCATGATCTGCTTGAGATACTTGGTTTGTGATAGAAAGATGCCATATTTGTTTTGTTGGACTTGTAAACCAAGAAAATATGTGAGCTCACCAAGCATAGACATTTCAAACTCTTTCTGCATTACTAAGGCAAAATTTTGACTCATGTCTTCTTCATTAGTACCAAATATGATATCATCAACATACACAACAAGTATTAGCAACTTCTCATTGTCAATTTTTATATAAAGATCGCTATCAGTTGATCCTTTTATAAAACCTTGTTGACGGAGGTATTTATCCAAGTGATAATACCAAGCCCTTGGAGCCTGTTTAAGGCCATAGAGAGTCTTTTTGAGTTTGCATACAAGTTTTGGATCATTTCCAAGGATAAACTCATCTGGTTGCTCAATATACACTTCTTCATCCAAGTCTCCATTTAGAAAAGCAAATTTCACGTCCATTTGAAATACTTTGAACTTCTGAAAACTAGAGAGAGTAAGGAACATTCTAATGGCCTCAAGTCTAGCAACGGGAGCAAAAGTTTCTTCAAAGTTGATTCCTTCTTTTTGAGCATACCCTTTACAAACAAGTCTGGCTTTGTTTCTAATAACTTCCCCATTTTCATTCAACTTGTTTTTGAATATCCATTTTGTCCCTATGACATTCTTATCTTTAGGTCTAGGAACCAACTCCCAAGTGTTATTCTTTTGAATTTTCTCAAGTTCTTCATCCATTGCCTTGACCCAGCATTCATCTTTGCATGCTTCTCTTACATTTTGTGGTTCAGTGGAGGAGAGAAATTCCAAATAGCCTGAAGCTTCTGCAATTGTTCTTCTTTTTTGTATCCCTGCCTCTTTCTGCCCCAAAATTTGAGATTCTGGATGATTCTTCTGAACGTACCTGGATGGAGTCTTTTATTCTATCCTTATCTGTTCTTCTAGTGCCTCATGGGTTTCTTCTTCATCATGAATCTGATTTGATGTTGATGGATAGTCCTCATCATCTTCGAAGTCTTCAGATCTTACATGGCTAGGAGTGGTTTCTTCTTCATCAACCACTACATCAATACTTTCAACAATTTTTCCAAGCCTTTTATTGTAACACTTGTATGCTTTGCTGTGGGGAGAGTAACCAAGGAGAATGCCTTCATCTACTCTAGGTTCAAACTTGCAATATTTTCATCAGTATTTTTGATGTAGCATTTGCTCCCAAAAATTTTGAAGTATTTTACCGTGGGAGTCTTACCATACCATAGTTCGTGAGGAGTCTGAGTGCTGTTTACCCGGACGTTTATCTTGTTGAGAATGGTAACTGCTGCAAATACGGCTTCACCCCAAAAGTTTGCTGGAGTTCTAGACTCATCAAGCATAGCATGAGCCATTTGTTGAACCGTTTTGTTCATCCTTTCCACTACTCCATTTTGCTGAGGAGTCCTAGCTGTAGAGAATTCCCTTCTTATTCCATGTTCTTCACAAAAATCGAAAAATTCATTCGAGGTAAATTCTCCTCCTTGATCAGACTTGAGGCATTTGATTTTGCGATCTGATTCATTCTCCACCAAGGCTTTGAATGATTTGAACTTTTCGAAGGCTATTCGTCTTTGTGCTTCATAAGTCCTATCCAACACATCCTTGAAAAATTGTCAATGAATAATATAAAATATTCTTCTCCTTGAGGTGACCTTTTCGTAGATGGACCACATACATCAGTATGGACAAGTTCAAGTGGTCTGCTAGCTGATCCTTCCTTCTCAAGGAAGTTAGTTCTGGTTTGCTTGCCAAACTGACATGATTTGCAAATTGTATTATCTGGAATTCTAATGTTTGGAAGACCACGAACTGCCTGGTATTTGCATGCTTTTCTTATCTGAGAGAAGCTTAGATGCCCCAATCCTCTATGCCATAGCCAGTGTTCATCATTCTTGCTCAGATAGCATTGTTGTTGTCCTCCCTTGAGAATGTATAGATTATTTAGAGTCCTTATGCCTTTGATCACTGTTTCTCCTGTATCAAGCTCACGAACAATACATCCATTTTATCAAAATATCACCTCATTTCCTTGATCACACATTTGACTGACACTCAATAGATTATTCTTTAAGCCATCAACATACATAACATTTCCCACTTTGACCTTTTCTTTTAAAAGAACAGAACCTTTACCTTTTATGAGTGCAGGAGTGTCATTTCCAAATGAGACCTTCTTCTCCTTTTCTAAGGCACTATAAGACTGAAGTTTTTCTTTATCACCTATCATATGTTTCGAACATCCACTGTCGATGTACCATTGATTTTCCTACCCTTCCGCATATAATGATATACCACATCTTTTTGGTTGCGGTTCTTTCATTCTCCATGTTTTGGTACTTGAGGCTTGTTTCTTCTGAGTTGTCTACCGAAACCTGCTCTTGCATTCAGAATCTTCATGACCGAAGTTGTTACAAACAGAACATTCTATTTCATTTTCAAGAGCAGAAAAGTTATTGTAGGTCCTTTTCATGATCCCAGTCATACTTCTTTCTTTTTGAGCTTCTCTGGTCATGATTGTCTTATAGGCAACACATTGAGGTAAATTGTCCCTAATTTACCTGGTGATCTCCATTGGGCCTTTGCATACTTCTCCTTGCAACTTCAAGATAACTTTTGGAGGTAGATGGATTATGTGCTTGAGATGTTTCTTTGGTATACCCAAGACCTGTCTTGATTAGAGGAGAACACTGCACTTTGAGAATCTCATCTAAAGTTTCAGACCCTTTAGCAAATCTAAGATTAAGAGCTTTTGTTTTCTCAATGTCCTTTCTAAGTCCCACAATTTCACATTCTAACTTTTCATTGTGTTTCTCCATTTCAGCAAGTTGGGATGTTAGAGTATCTATAATCATGTTTTTCTCTTAGAAAATTTTGAGTTTAGAAATTTCTTCATAAAGACCTTCTTCATCTATAGCATCCAAGAAATCATCATCTTCAATAGCCATTAAAATTCTATAATTATTACCTTGTTCATCTTCATCACTATTTGAAAGTCCTTCGCTGTCTTCATGAGTGTAATAGCTTTTCTTATTTACATTTTGTTTTCTGTTCCCTCTAACTGGTTCCTTACCTTTGTCAAGCTTATCTTTATGACGACACTTGGCAGCATAGTGACTGACTCTTCCACAAGCAAAACATTTGAAAGGTAACTTACCTCTGAATCTTCCAGAACCCCGTTGAAGGTTCTTGAAAAAATTTGATTCTTCCTCTTCTTCTGACATATGTCCTGAGTCAGAGGAATCTCCTTTTCCTGAAGCCTTGAATGTGGCTTCTCTTCTGTCTGATGGTCCCTCTTTCCTCATTTCATAAGCGGTTATAATTCCAAGTAGCTGCGACATGGTAATGCTCTGTAGATTCTATTTTTCTTCTATTGCAGAAAATTTTGATTCAAACTTAGAAGACAAAGATATTAGAACCTTTTCAACCAAAACAACCTCTTTTATTTCTTCACCCAAGTTTTTCATACAATTAACAATCTCATATATACGTAGGAAATAGTTAGCCACACTTTCATCATTGTGCTTCTAATATTTTCATACTGAATTCTGAGGGTTTGAATTTTTGCTCGTTTTACTTATTCATCTCCTTCATAGCTCAAAACGATCTTGTCGCATATTTCTTTTGCAGTTTTGAGCTGCATAACCTTGATGAATTTTGTTTGAGATAGACTCCCTAATAGAGTATTGATAGCCTTTGCATTTGTTTCATACTGCTTCTTACCAGCTGGATCTGTAGGAGTTGCTGATGGAAATGTGTACCCTGTATCTATGATATCCCAGACTTCTGTACCAAGAGATTGAAGATAGGCTGTAATTCTTACCTTCCAATAGACAAAGTTGGTCCCATAAAAAATTGGTGGCCTGATCGATGCTTCTCTCTCGTAGTTGCTCATGATGATAGATCTTCCTTCAAGTGATCAAGCTTCTTTTGAAGGACTTGCTCTGATACCAATTGTTGGAAATAATATTGAGAGGGGGGGTGAATCAGTATTATCTAGTCCATTATGTTTCATTTCACACCCAGATCATATACGCTACTTCAGTTATAGGAAACTACGTATATACGCAACTACAGATAAGGAAACCAGCATATACCATGCAGAGTTATAATTTAATTTATTCTACAGATGTTGATTATTAATCTGTGCATCAAAATCATATAAACAGTAACCAGGAATAGTAAAACAGAGCAGAAGAAAATCACACACAAGAACACAAGATATAAGGTGGAAACCCAATGTGGGTGAAAACCACCTGCTGCAATTCGTCTCTATCTTCTTTTAATTAGAAACTTCCTTTTACAATGTTTTTGTACTGGTGCAGACTTATACCAGTACGCAGGCTTCAACCTACAGAAGGCTACAACCTTATCTCGTTTTCCAGCCTCTCCTGGAAGGGAGCTACAACCCCTTAGCTCTTTTACTAGCTGAGGTACTAGTCCATAGGTGCTGACCTACAGACGGCTACAACCTTCTCTTTCTTCCAGGGACCACGTTTCATAAATTTTTAGACTGGATCCATGAATAACATCAATCAAACATCAAGAATGTTTGCATCAAACATCTCATTTTCACCAATTAAAACTGAATCAAATAGACACTTCTCTCACAGCTGTACCCAGAACACAATAACAGTAACCATACACCAATTCTGAACCCATATCATTGCAGTAATCAATAGAAGCAGCTAGAACATAATTTAAGAGACGTACGCTACTTCAATAGTCAGAAACCTGCGTGCATACGCTTTTGTGTTAAGACCAACCTGCGTATACACGCTTTTGACTTACAGAAACAACGTGTATATGCGCCTTCACTTCACTGAACCTGTGTACAGATCTATAAAGATAATTCACTCCTTCAAATATTCAGACATTAGTTAACCCAGATTATCAAATTTATAGATCAAGTGTGCGCCACATATAATAGATCAAAATCATACAAAGATACAATTACTCAAGCCTTAAGATTTTGACCCATCAATAGAACTTATCCTTTTCTTTGCGCTTAGGTTCCTCCTTCGTTCAGATCTAGCTCTGTACCATAACGCCAATCACCAGTATTCTAGATCTAGCACTTTATTAGATATTCAATAATTCATATCGTGACCTTGCCTAATGATCTCCTTCCTCTTTTATAGTCTTAGGCCTTTCACAATACCACGGTCCAAAACCATAACAAATCAATACCATGGACCCAATACTTGGGATCAATAATTCGGATGAGATACCATGGTCCAAAAACATGGGTTCAAATACCAAGGACTAAATACCACGGACCAAACATAAGTTATCCCACATGTACGCGCTTTTCCTTGCGTGAAAGTGCGTGTATATGCATACGCATCTTTGGAACATCTAACCTGCGTGTATACGCGGCTTGGTCACGATGAACCTGCGTATATATATTTTTCCTTCATTCCGAGAGCCTGAACTAAGATTTGTCACTAGAGTGAGTTTCCATCAAGGACAACACCTATGCCATAGCGCCAAACCTGTGTCATAATGCCAAAAGAAACTGTTTGGGAAGGAGGCATTCAAAGGGGTGAATTGTTTAGGGCATGAAGCAACTAAAATTAGGGTTTGATGAGCCCTAAAACACTGATCTAGATGTTGGGAATTGACGTGCCCAAATAGATCTGTAACAGCTGCCCCCTAAAGCATGAAGTCTGAAAAATTCCAATGTCGAATGAAATGCTTTACGATGTGATGAGGAGGTATCAAAGTGGAAGGTGACCTGCATCAATTAAAATACATATATCATGATAATTGATTTTACATGAATTGCTAAGGGAAGGCATACCCATGCTCAGCTTATAAAATTTCATTACATGTACATAAATAGTCGTCTACAGATATAGTCCCATGATCGGAATGACCTTCAATGTAAGACATTGTACATATGATTTAGTACTCCTAAAATTGCAGCCCAGATGGATGAAACTAGATCCGGGGTCTTCTATCTCGTTCAATCATTCAATCAAGTATGAGTATAACCATGTGAATATGTGATCTGAAGTCAAACATGGGAAGACACCATCTGATTACCAGCCAATGATGTAAGCTATTAACAGATGCGAGAGAAATCACCGATAATGATAATGATCCTCAAGGTACTGCAGTACATTCTGCATGGTGTGAATGGATGATTTGGTGTCGAACACCATACAAATTCTTTCGGTCGAAGGCCATTGATGTATGCCTATCGTCGGAAGTGAGAAACCTGCCATTGATGCATGCAAGCCTCAAGGTATTGAAAGGGTGTTTCTAAGTCAACTTATTGGATAATGAGCTAATGTCGACAAGAAGCGACTCATCGCAAGAGGGCCTTGATGTATCCCACATCAACAACATGAAATGATTGTAGTGATTTTAGAGATGGAATTTGACTGACGACACAAGGTTTAGGAATGGAGGTCATGAAAATGAAGGTTTATGGTATTGCAAAGGATGAATTTTGACTAAATGACTTCTCTTAAACATGTCGTTGACACTGAAATGAATTGGTAGTATTGACACAAAACAAAGTGATGGATGGTATGATATACCAATGGTGTGATAACCATTAAGCTAATAACCCAACCCAAATAGTCACGGTGATGGAGTGAAAGTGTCATGTTCAAGAGCGACCTGCTACCATAAAGTGGTTTTCCCCTTTTTCCCATTTTCCCCAGTCATTTCTGACTAGTACCTCTTTATTTTTATCAAGCTTGAGGAGGATAACATATGCTTGTTGTCTAATTTCACCCTTCAGGCAAATCCATCACTATTTGATGTTTTAACGAGTCTAGTGAAGGTGAAACTCAGTCTTGTCTAGATGGACAAGTTTTTCACTATTTGATGTTTTAACGAGTTTAACGACAAAGATAACTCAGTGATTTTCATGTTTAGAGAGTTTGAAAAGGGACAAAAAGAAAACTCCACAAGTTCTTTTTCGTAAATTAATCTCTCAGGCCTGAAAAAGCGTAAAATAATATAAGAGAGATATCATTTCCAATCCATTAACGAGATGGAAAGGACAAGCGCTCGGCAATCTTTTCATGTTTAGAGAGTTTGAAAAGAGCTTAAAGAGGACTCCACTTTGAGGAATGAGTGGTGTCTAGGATAGCGACTGGTTTCGGTGATGTTGGAACTTCTCAAAAAATGTTGATTTCTCTGAAGAGGCTGGCTAATAAGACCACTCATTGCAACTGTTCCTAAAAAAAGGGTAAAACAACCAAGTGAAAGTGTATGATCGTCCAAAGGGATGGTGGTGATGGGATGAAAACAACCAAGGCTAATCTGACAAAAAAGGCTGATAGAATGGCAATCACCAAGGTTAAAATGGAAATGGGTTCAGTTTTACATAAGCTTGAACCATAGGGAACTATGCTTGGATTCAGTTTCATGTTTACACAAGCTTGAAATGAAAAACTATGCTTGGATTCAGTTTCATGTTTAAACAAGCTTGAAATGAAAAACTATGCTTGGAATTCAGTTTCATTTTTACACAAGATTGAAATAAAGAACTATGCTTGAATTCAGTTTCATTTTTGCACAAGCTTGAAACGAAGAACTATGCTTGAGATTGGTTTACATGCCCCCAACATGATGAAAGGGAGAGTCTCCTGTAACCAGATGGAAGTCATTGCAGTAAAGCAGGAGGATTATCCAACACCTTTTTGGCTTCATCTAGATAGGGAAAAAGGTGAATGAGGTGATTCACTTCACATAACCTATAGGGAAAGTTAACTTTACCACTAGGTGCATGCCCCCCCAGCTTCATTATATTCACCTTAGTAGACTACTCATGGCTATCATGTGGATGGAATGAAGGTTCTTTTACGAGATCAAGTGAAAAACCCGACTGGGATTTTATGAGATCTAATCAAATACTCGACTTGGAACTTTGCTCTAGGGGACCTTGTTTCATTTTTTAATGAGCTTGACACAAGACAAGGAACTCTGCTCAGATTCCTTATTTCATTTTTTAACGAGCTTGAAACAAGACAAGGGAGCTGTTTCATTTTTTAGTGAGGTTGACACAGTAAAAGAACTATCCTCATTTTCCTTGTTTCATTTTTTAATGAGGTTGACAAAAGACAGGGAACTATCATCATATTCCTTTGTATCATTTTTTAGCGAGGTGAGACAAGACAAGGAACTATCCTCATGGACTTGTTTCTTTTTGAATGAGGTTGACACAGTAAAAAAACTATCCTCATTGACCTATTTCATTTTTTAACAAGGTTGACACAGTTAAAGAACTATCCCCATGGACCTGTTTCATTTTTTAACGAGGTTGACACAGTTGAAGAAATATCCTCATGGGTCGATCACAACTCTTAAGAGGTCATGAAGAAGAGATCTGGTTCCAATGCCCCCAGTACATGATGTACAACATCATTGAATTAATCATCAGTTGATGTAGGTATGGAATGGGTTTCCACAGAATTGACCCGTGGCGGGGATGATACCATTGGGACAAAAGGACCACTAAGGAAAGATGGTTGACTGGAAGCCATATTTGGACCCGGAAATGAAAGTTGGTCAATGGTGACAATTTTTCCTTCATGTAGGAAACACATCACTCGAAAGAGTGTTGAAACCATAGTTCCCATGTCATAAACATTGTCGCACCCAAGAAGTAAATTGTAATCTAAAGGGCCTGGGACTACCATCACATTCAGATAAATGATTTTTCCTCCCAAAGTAATAGGCAACTAAGGAAGGATCCCTAATGGTTGACTATCTCCTCTGTTAAAAGCCAACAGATTCTGGGTAATAGGCACAAGTGGTGGCAAACTGAGCGCTTTCCAAGCAGTGGAGGAAAGGATACTTACAGATGCACCTTCATCTATAATAGTGCTAGATACAATCATATTACAAACATGTACTATGATCTAGAAAGGCACATAAGAAGGAAGACTGAATCCTGCCAGTTGATTCCAATCAAAGGAAGTGACTAGACTACTTGGAGGGGGTACGGTAAGAATGGGAGAATTATCCCATTGTGTTACGAGAGTAGGAGGATTTTCCTCCTATCTTGATGGAATAGGAGGGTTGCCCCCAAGCTCATTTGAATCTGAAGAAATGAAAATAACGCGAATGGTATCATATTCACTCTCTTCGGGAAAGGTATGATTAACTGAAGGTGAAATTAGGTCAACTGTTTCCTTAACCTATTAATTTGGGTCAGGTATAGACTCATAGGATTCACTTTCAGAGAGAGTGGGTTCGTCCGATGGTTAATTGAGTCATTCAATTCATCAACTAATGAAGGATTAAGGGAGAGTTTCCTGTAACCAGATGGAAGTCATTGCGGTAAAGCAGGATAGTTATCAAACACTTTTTTGGCTTCATCCTAATAGGGACAAAGGTGAGTGGGGTGATTCCCTTCCCATAACCTACAAGGAAACTTAACTTTACCCTTCTTTCCATGAACTTTACTACCACTAGGTTACGGTGTGTCACCAACATGATCTCTATAAGTTGATGGCACAAGATGATGTGAATGGGAAGACCATTCTTCTAAGATCTGAGGAGTACCAGAACAATTTTGAAGAAGATGGTCTCCCGTATAAAGTTTGCATGGATATCGAACTTTGTGAGGCTTGATGGACGATTTCTCATCAGATATTGCATTCAAAGCAATGGTTGCTTGGTTTCCCCTCTACTAAATTTGCTTCTTCTTCTTCTTCTTAGCCACTTGGTTACTAGTACCAATACTTTCACCAGGCAAAGAGGAAGAAGGGGAGGAAGAAACAACTGAGGAAGAAGGAAAAGGGTCAACTTTAGGATCAACTAGAGGTTGATTTTGTCTAGTTGGAGGAGTACCCGATTGCGGAGAAATCACGACATTTTTAACCAAGGAGGTTGAAAACAACCATCCTAGAAAGCCAATGGTAAGTCCCGAAAGGGACAATGTAGCCATATAAGAAGCACCAATATCTCCAAAAGGAGGAAAAGGACTAGGATTCCCATCAAAAGGACTTCCTTGATCGGTGGACTTCGGATTTGTCACCATATGTTTCAACCTAAGATCAACTAAGGAGTGATCGTGGAGGATGTTATTCGCAGTTAATTAATTGTAATTTAATCAAAGTAACATAACAAAACAAAAGAAGGATAATCTAGGAAAAAGGTTTACCAAGCAGCTATGAACTGCAGAATACCTCCCGGTGAACCGAGAAGTACGGGCATACAATCTCCCTGAATGCTATGTTCAGTCTATCACAATGTACAAGGCGGCCGACTCAGTTACCTAAGGATGGATAGAAACCTATTGTTGTCCTCCCATATATACCCGAAGGTACGTGGAGGCTCAGTCCGTATAAGCATTGTCTAATGCAAAACCACACAGTGAGAGAATTCCCATATACTTTATGTACTGTAACACCGCCCTATATACCCGAAGGTACGTGGAAAAGCTACGATATACTTACGTACGTGGAATGAGGTATCACACTCGGGGTGTATTGCAGACAAGTTAGCGACAACTGCTTTGTTTTATGACACCAGAACACGTCTCTAGCCTAGAACTACTAAATGTTCTCGTTAATGACTATGCTCCATTAGGTAAATTGATGTTAATTTTAAGTTGATCTTGCTTAGGAATTTTCCTTTCAAGTTGTGATTTATTATGAAATTCCTAGGAATGCAGCTATCATGATAAGCATTCTTTCCATTCAATTTAATGATGAGAATCCTAGCTACCTAGGGATAATGCACTCAAATTTCTCTCGATCAAAGAGAAAAGAGCACAATCTAATGCAATGTCCCTACACTATTCCTATGAACACACACAAACTTTTTCAATGCAAAATGCATGTATTTATTTTTGATTTCCTTAATGTGAATATGAACAAAAGGAATTATGCACATACAATCAATCAATCTTTCATAAGAATGAAGACTTTTATGACAGTTCTAATTCGAAGGAAGAGAAGACATTGCGACACTTAATTTTGAAAGAAGATTAATCAACTATATTCTAACTTTGACTATTGATCGATAATGAAAAAGAGAACACTAAGAAACATTAATCAATCAAACCAAAGTTGGGCTGGACTAGGAGATAGAAACTTATTTTCTGAGACATAGCATTCATTGATCAATTATCAAACAAACAAATAGAGGAAAGTTGGCAAAAACACTTTCCAAAGGTGGGAAACTGATCCTAGGAGGATATACGTAGTCCAAAGTGGGAGACAGCACACTTCAGAGCATTGTCCCTAAGACAAGGGTGCTCTGCAGCGCACTATGTCCCTCACGAGCCTGCGTTGGTGACAATAAGCCATTTCAAGAAGCAATTTCACACAATTTTTTCTAGTTTTTCAATGTAAAGAGCCGAATTACAATCTATGAACACAAATAAGTTCTGCAAGGATGTCTTAGGAGGTAGATAAGCTACTAGGAAAGAGGATCTTTCCCTGGCGGAGTCGCCAATTTGTTTTGGAGAATTTGTTATCTATGGATAAATACTAATTCCCTAGATAAGTAGTTGTATCTACAACAACCGTTTAAAGTGTTTTAGACTTTTCCTATAAGAAATAGATAAGATGAGAAGATAAGAAGAACTAATTGCAGTTCGCTTTCCTCTCGTGTCCCTTGTATCGATCCTGTCACTCCTTCCCATAATTAATACACTTGAGAAGTACCCTGTAAACACAACAAAAGACAAAGAACCGATCAAAGCACACGATCTATTGAATATAAGTGAAAGGAATTAGATACAATTCACACATATAAGCATTGTGAAACAATTCAAAAATATGGGAGAAAGGTTCAAACACTTTATTAGATAGAAGAAGGAATTACAACCATTGGTGTCTGATTCAAAGCCATTCCTCCAGCTTGGATCCCATCCACATCACATGGAAAGCAGGACAAACTTGTAGCATTACAAAACTTGCTTCAAAGCCCAATCTCATAGCAGAATTATTCCCTTACAATTCAACATAATCCATCCCCTGATCACTTAGATGAGTGGTCAATTTATAGGAAGATGAAGGAGGTTTTGTCATAAATGGTGGCATTGAATGGCCTTCCATACTTAGAATTAGTTCCACGGAGGAAGGTATAAGAGGATAAGATGCACCTTAACTCATTCGTCATCCATTTTCGAGCTCATAGGAGTTGATAAGTGAAGGAACCTTCTAGATGACTCCAAACAATAAGAATATTCCACAAACCCTATGTGAATTTCGCTCATTCTCACCCAGTGCAAGTGAAAGGAAGCTAATTTCTCTGCAGAGCACCCTGGCAGTGGACTCAACTGCTCTGCAGTGCACCTTTACAGGAGCTTACATGCGCTGCTCCCTCTAGTGGCTATTTTTGGATGTGTTCAAGTCATGAAATTGTCTGGGAAGGAGGCATCCAAAGGGGTGAATTGTTTAGGGCATGAAGCAACTGAAATTAGGGTTTGATGAGCCCTAAAACACTTATCTAGACGTTGGGAATTGATGTGCCCAAATAGATCTGTAATAGACAGTCTTCAAGGTCTTCCCCAAAAGTACCTGCAAATGTTTCATTCACCTCTTTCCACTTCACTTTGATGTCCTTGTCTAGATACAGCTTCGTATCTTCATAGATCGACAAACTAGAGGACACCTACTCAGCTGGTGCTCCAAATGCCATACCATTAGTATCCTAAGATCTTGTTCTCTTGGAAGCCATTGAGACAGATGAACACCTGAAAGATCTGGAAACAAGAAGCATGCATGACAAGAAATATGTCAGTGAAAACAAAGCAAATCTAGGGAAGGGCATAACACATACCTGGGAAACTGATGAGCAAGATTGCGCAAATTTCATTGAGAGGCTAAGTGACTGGCTGCCAGAACTACGTGAAAGGTAGTTTGGACTATCTGGGAAGCTGGAATGGTTGTTTGTTCTGTGAAATGCGCAATCCAGCTGGGTAGTTGGCACAATCCCAGCCGGGAAGGACTGCTGGCCCAGGGACAAATTTGCACAATTTTCCGGGCCAAGAAGCCACTGTCCTCCAAGAATGCACAAAATAGTCCAGGAAGCCAGTGCTAGGCTAGAATGTGCAAATCTAGAGAGGAAGGTGACCCTTCCTTCTCCAAATTGCACAAATGCAGCCTTGGTGAAGGCAAAGACCGGGCCAAGGTTGGCCCGACTCACCGACAGGCAACTGAGAGCAAATAAGTCGATGAAATGCATGGTGACACTAAGTGGTAGTAGAAGTGATAAACAATGAATGCAAAAAATGAATGGAAGATTCAACAAATAGATCAACATGCATGTGGGTGAGGTCATTTGCCGGTTGGGTGAACATTCATGCAAAACAGTTTCATGCATGCGACAACAATGAGATAGTGATGAAAACTGAAGTAGATCTAGGACAAGCTAGAATACATGTAAACGACAACAGGAATTCAAAGAAATCAAGGAAACAACACTGACACAAGTGAATACAAAAAAAGCGACATAAATGCTGAAAAATACAAGCTGAGGCCACTTACTCATGAATAACTAAGCCAGATGTGTCGAAGAGTTCTGGATGTGCTATGGGATGTAAGAGCTCCAAGGTCAACATGAATGAATGAGCTTTTATGCGTCAAATAAATAAGTTTGGTCTCATGATGCGCATGCCACAAATCTAGGAAAAAGTGACACTTGGAGGGAAGATTCTAAAACAACTTTGCATGTAACCCCTGACTACTAAAAAATAGTTCCCTAAATCATGGGATTCCTTTTGCAAGTTGTCTCTTGCTATTCCGGGAAGATCAAGTCATGCATGCATGCAAGTCAAGTTTCCTTGGTCCCGAGTGAAACTGGTCAACTAGACCATTCATGCATGCGAGTGCTCAACTGCTCAGGAAAAATGCGCATTCCTGGCTTGGAGCTGGGCTGACTGCCCAAGGGGATTGTGCAATTTCTGGGCAAAGGAGTTGATTGTTGCCCAGATTTGCCCAAATCATGGGCTGAACAACCTGTTGCTGGGAAAAAATGTGCAAATCTTGCTGGGAGGGTTGGCTGGCAAGATTGTGCAATCCTGGAGCCTAGCAGGCTGTCAAAGAGGATTGCGCAATTCCTAGAGGGAAGGTTGGTTTCCCTCTAGGAATGCACAATTTTCAAGGGGAAGCTACTCAGCCTACATCTAGACCAAGTCTGGGTAAGCATCCTATGAGGGGAATGGATTGACTATGATCGATAGGCTGCCTTTGTGCGAGGGAAACACTGAAGCTTAAGTACTTGACGAAGCAAGACAAAGTGTTGTGTAAGGTTGGTAGGGAGGCTCCAAAATAGGCTAAGGAAAAATTTTGGAGGGTGGTTGTAGCCGCTACAACATAGCAGTGGCAAAGTAACAACACCAGGGAGTAAGAGCATCTGACACTTAGAAAATTTTCGGGAGTAACAACAACCAATACTTAGAAGATTTTCAGGAGTGTCAGTATTGGAGGAGTAGCAGCTCCAATTACTCGGGAAATTTTCCTACTCCACAACATTGTATCTCAATGGTAGCTCCTGCAAAAAGATAAACAAGTGAGTAGTAACAATATTATCTATATATATATATATATATATATATATATATATAGATATAGATATATAGATATAGATATATTGATTTTTTATTTTTAATTCAAGGATGCAGAGGAGGGATTCTCTGCACCAACAACCTTCAGACTAGATTTATCATAGATATGTTTAATAAAGGTATCCTTAGAAGTTGGACTATGATACAGTATTAGACGATGTCCATTTGCTATGAAAGAAGCACGTGTATCATCAATTGTGACAATTCTGACTGTTCCATTATCAAATACAACATCCACTTTGTAAGGTCCCATCTAGTGAGTTCAAAGATTTACTTTAAAATCCTTAAAATAGGAGTCATAAAGTAATTCCCAATCTCCTCTGTGAAACACCTTGTTTTTGAAAAATTTTTCATGCCATTTCATCCTCTACTGCTGAATAATAGCAGTGTCATGGACAACCATTAAACAAATTTAATCTAATTCATTTAGCTATTCTAGCCGATGTTTTTGGGCATCGGACATATCCAATCCTACCTCAAGAGCTGTTATGAGAATACTAATCTCAAATTCTATTGGAAACAAGGGGGATTTCCCATAAACTAATCAAATGGTGAAAACCCAGTTGTGTTCCACCATGTTGTTCTGTATGCCCAGAGAGCCTCAGGAAGTTTTTGAGCCCAATCCCGATGATGGCTTGCCACTGTCTTTGTCAAAATATCTTCCAATACCTTGTTTGTGCTTTCCACCTATCCATTCACCCGAGTATGGTATGGAGACGCCACCCTGTGCTTGGACCCATATTTTTGCATAAGCCTTGCTATCATGTGTGATGTAAATTGTGCTCCTCGATCTGAAACAATCTCCCTTGGAGTACCAGAATGAGAAAAAATATCCTCAAATAGAAAAGCTGAAACAACCTATTCCATTACTTTCGCAACAGCCTTGGCTTCCACCCATTTAGTCACGTAAGCGGTACAAACCAAAATTTAAACCTTTTTATGGGAAGGTGGGTTGAAAGGTCCAATAAAATAGATATCCCACTTCTCGAAAGGTTAAAGGACTACCTGGGGCTGTAATGGCATTTCATCGAATCGACTGGGCTGCCCCATGCACTGGCAACTGTCGCATCTTTGGACATAATCCTATGCATCACAGAAGATGGAAGTCCAATAATATCCCATCTCTAACACATTATTCCCTGTTCTTTTATCTGCAAAATGGCCCCCACAAGGGCCATCATGGGAAACCTTCAACACTTCATAGATATCATCCTCAGATGCACAGTGCCGAACCTACTGATCAACTCCTATATGGAAAAGGTATCCTGCCATCTAGGAATATCGGTCACTATGATGAATAATTTTCTGTTGTTCCCTGTATGACAAATGACGAGGCACCTTCCCTGTAGCAAGATAGTTAGAAATATCTACATACCACGGAGGATTAGTAGAAATTGAAAAGACATACTTGTCCAAAAAACTATCTTCTATGGGTGTGCCTTCATCATTATTATCCAATCTAGACAGAAAATCAGCAACCACATTATCCTTCCCTAGTTTTTCTAGTATTGTAATATCAAATTCTTGAAGCAATAGCAGCCATCTTGTAATACAGCCAGGGGTAATAGGTTTATTCATCAAGTACCTGATTGCTGCATGATCAATGTGCACAAAAGTAGGATACCTAGTAATATAATGTCGGAACTTGTTGATGGCGTAGATAAATGCTAGGAATTCTTTTTCAGTCACTGTGTAATTCAACTCAACAAGAGTCAAATTCTTGTTGACGTAGTAAACTACATACGGTGTCTTATCTACGTGCTGTCCTAAAACTGCTCCAACTCCTGTCTGAGAGGCATTGACATGTAGATGAAATGGTAATGCCAATTCCAGTCCTTGAAGGATTGGAGCTCCACAAACCAATTCCTTGATCTTTATAAAAGTTGTTTCACAATCATCTATCCACAAAAATTATGCATCTTTTGTTAGCAACTGAAAAAGTGGATGTGCTATTTTAGCAATTTTTTTTATAAAACGTCTATAGTAACGACGCAACCAATAAAATTGCGTACCTGTGTGGGTGTTTTTGGTACTAGAAAATGAAATATTACCTCTACCTTAGCTAGATCAACTCGAATCCCAACAACTGAGACCAAGTTTCCAAGGACTATCCCTTATTCCCTCATCATATGACATTTGAATGTACTCAAAGAGACATGAGTCTTCTTGCATCTTCTAAGTACTTTTTCTAAATTTTCCAA
This sequence comes from Pinus tabuliformis, assembly GCA_031772625.1. NCBI lineage: Eukaryota > Viridiplantae > Streptophyta > Pinopsida > Pinales > Pinaceae > Pinus > Pinus tabuliformis. The sequence continues at coordinate 2,009,093,923 of CM062819.1, read as the reverse complement.
TCCTTCTTCAAATGAATTCCCGTATGGAGTAAAGTCGTCCATATAAATTTCAACACTGTCATCTACTAGATCAGAGAAAATCCCCAATATTGCCCTCAGGAATGTTGTTGGTTCATTACAAAGGCCAAATCCAAGGACTCCGTATGAAAAGGTTCCCCAAGGGCATGTGAAGGTGGTTTTATCTTGATCCTTCAGGGCTATCTGGATATGGTTATACCCGCTAAACCCATCCAGGAAGGAGAAAAACTTCTGCCCAGCCAACGTATCCAGGACTTGGTCGATAAACGATAAAGGGAAATGGTCTTTCTGAGTTGCTTTATTTAATTCCATATAGTCTACACAAATTTGCCATTTACCATTCTTCTTGGGAAAAAAAGCCAATGGGGAAACCAATTGGCTGTCTGAGATGGGGTAAATAAATCCTACATCTAGTAGCTTTTGAAGCTCTTCCTTGACAATGTTCTTTAAGGTGGGGTTCATTCTTCTCTGGTACTGTCTCATAGGACGACAATCTTCCCTAATATATATATATATATCTATATATATATCTATATATATATATATATATATATATATATATATATATATATATATATATATATATATATATATATATATATATATATATATATATATATATATATATCTATATATATATATATAGATATATATATATATATCTATATATATATATATATATATATATATATATATATATATATATATATATATATATATATGATGAGTACATAAATTGGCAGGAATCCCCTTCTTATCTTGTAATCCCGGGCAAAATCTTCCTTGTGGTTTTAGAGAACTTCTAGGATCTATTTTTTTTGGGATTCTGGAATATTCAGATTAATGTTCAATGTTTTTCCTAGGTCGATTTCAATAGGAATACTGTCATGGAGCATAGTTATAGGAAGGTATTCATCTGCATTTTTTGTCTTAATATTTTCTTGCATTTCACAGCTCAGGACATATCCTAGAATTTGTCGAGTTGCATCTGAAACAGAACAGGGATCACTGATAAAAGTGTTAATAATGTCATACTCAGTTTCTGTTTCGAATTGAACAGCTTGCCCAATGGTAAGGATCAGTCTCAATTCTTCATTTTCAAGCTCAGATTCTTCCATTTGTGGAGGTTTTCTCCTGCATGATGGTTTCACTAATGAGCTAGGTTCTGCAAGAGGATAGAGTACGATATTCTTTGTAACCTCCCCATTAGATATGACCATGTTTCCAGATCGACACCCAATATAGGCATATGCAGTTTCTAGCCACAATCTTCCCAAAATGAGGGGATGACCACCAGCTGGGGATTGAGTTTGTAACACTAGGAAATCCACTGGATAGTGCCACGAATCCACTGAAATTGTAATGTCTTCTAACTTCCCTACTGGTTTTATTGTATATCTATCAGCCAATTCCAAAATAGTAGGAGTATTTTTAAGGTTTCGAAGACCCAATGTATGCATGGTTTCAGCAGTAACAACATTTATGGCAACACCCAAATCTACCAGTACATTTGGAATTTCAACCCTGTTAATTTGTACAGTCAGAATTGGGTTCCTCAGATCCCCATATTTCACAGGCATAGATTTTCCCAGCATGATGTCAGATAATTTTCCCATCACATGGATGGTGAGTGGGTCCCTTGATTTCTTTCCAGGTTTTTTAGAACAATATTCTTAGAGAGTTTTTACATAGATTGGTACATCCATCATAGCTTGTAATAGGGGAATTTTAACAAACAAATTTTGTAATTCTCCTAGGAAGTCAAATTCTTCTTGAGGGCTCTGTTTACTCAGGGCCAATCTTTCAGGATAGGGTGGATTAACTTGGTGTTCCTGATTAACAGTTGGTTGAGGAGGTGTTTGATTTTGACTGTTTCAATTTGATTTTTCCCCAACTGTTTCTGATTCTGGTTCTTTAACCTCACTATCAATTTGTTCAATAATGATAGGTTAGGTTTGAGCATCCACTACCCACCCAGATCACAAATTTATACCATTAAATTCTACAGTGGAGATGCTATATGAAGGAAGGTTGAGGGTGTTAGCTTGCTAAACCCCTTTATTGTTAGGATTTGGATTGGGTTGGATAGGAAGTTGAGGATGAAGGGGTGGATTACCTGGAGGTACACTAGAAGGAAACTAAAGTTTTTTTTGTGGCATTGGTTGGGGAAATTGTCCAGTAGGAGAAGGCCATGCCAGTTTTGAATCCAAGAAGGGTTCAAACTAGTCTGTGGAAACGACTGTTGCCACAGTGGATATTGATATTGAGGCCACGCAGGTGGAAGAGGCATAGACTAGGGACCCATACTCAAATTACTGAAATACTGAGATGGGTCTTGAGGCATACCTTGATTCGCATTCGGTGGTCGAGGCTGCCATGGATTCTTAGATCCCATGAAGTATAGTTGATCCATCTCTTCGCTCATCCCTTGAAAGACTGCCTTCAATCCTGGCAAGGAGGGGCATGAGCTTGTTGCATGACTCAACTCACAGATTGCACATTCTTCAATGGAGTCCAATGGACATTCCCTAGGTGGATGTTTCTTTCTGCACTTCAGGCAAAATATAGCCATGGTATTTTCCAATTCCATCTGCCTCTACTTTGCTTGTAGCATGTCCATTTGAGCAGATAGGGTACTCAAGATGTCGGTCCTCAAATTATCCTCGTAGATAGTATTGAAATACTCTTTTGATATATCCCATTTTCCTACTATATTTAGCAGCTCCAAAGATTCTTCCCTCAGGGCCCAGAGAAAAATAATTTTTAGGATATCCTTATCCAGGTCACTGTGGCTAGACCTTTGGAGAGTGTACTTAAAACACTCCACACAATCCTCCATATTTTTGTCCTCCTTCTGCATGAATTTAAATATTTCTTCCTTAATGTCCCAAGATTTACAGTAATCTTGATACTTTTCTAGGAATGTCTTCTTCATATCATCCCATGTGGAGATGGATTTTCCTCCTAGACACATAAACCATCACAACGTTGTCCATTTTAATGTAGCAGGAATTTTTTTCAGCTTTTTAGCATCATTGATATACTCATATCCTTTGCAATCGATATCAAACTCAAATAGGAAAGTGTCTAGATCTTCTGTGGTAATCCCATGGAAGTTTGGCAGAGTAGTCAAAGGAATAGGCTTCATTGGTGCATCACCCCTGATATCCCCAAACGGAAATTCGATTGAAGATGTTGGGGGTGCCATGAATACCTTCCAGTACTTGCTTGGGATTTCAATAGATTCTTGTTGTGTAACAACTGATGGTTGTGAAAGTTTAACAACACTCCCCTGATCGCAATGTGAAGAGAATCCTCTGAAGTCTCCTTCTTCAATCCTTAGGTGGATTTCTTCTTCTGACCCTCTGTTGGCCACTTCCTCCCCGTCTGATACTAAAGGAGGCATTTCTGATCCCTCTGACGCCCTGCTTCCTGCTTCCTCTCTAGCTGTTGGAAGGGACACTTCCACTTTTGGGGCTATATTTGTTGCTCCATAGAATGGCCCTTGGATTTTGTGTGAACTTTTACCCTAGAAGTAGCTCGCGAAGAGGCTTCTGATGCAGCTTTTGGAATAATCTCCTGGATATAGGTATTCCTTCCCAAATCCTTTCCTCCTCTTTTTGGGGGTCTTCCTCTGCCCCTTTTATTCGAATCTTTGTTCTGTAGAAATTTTGACTGTATATTAACCTGATAATGCAATATAACTAAAGAATAATACTTTAATCTACTTCTAAAATCAAACTTGTGGAAGCTTAATAGATTTGAGCAATATCAAGCAGAACACATATAACTAGAAGAAGAATCAATACACATGAAACATAGAAGAATACTCTGGGGAAAGCCTCGGCTAAAAACCCTGCTATCTGTATTATCATACACGTGGAAATATATCAGGATTACACACAACTTTAACTCTCACAGCTAGCCAGCTCTCAGTACAATCCCTCAGATATGCTGAAAGACAAAATAGACTACTCATATGCCTTCTCCTCTGCCCTCCAAGCTCCTATTTCCTTGTGTAGTTTCTCCTAGGTGATCCAGTTGTTACCAAGTGTAACACTAATCACTCACACTAATATCACACCCTGTAAAACTGCACAAATATCAAGCAATGAATTCCTTCTGCATGCATGAGTTTTGTTTATAGGAAAACTCATACAACCGATAGTACATTGTCCCTGTCTTTAATCTCAACTGGGTCTTTCTCAAAATAGACATGCATGAGTTCTTGATGAGAGAATCCTCAATTATCTGGAGTACACTAGTTCGATGCATGCATGCATTAACTGACTGAACTCACAATTAGTTTCTCAAATAGTTTGAAACTAATTTAACTGGACTTAACTCAGTTAACGGAGCTAACAAATTACAACTCAAATATAACTCATTCTTATCTCCTTAATTTAACGGATAACTGTTGCATGAATTCACAAAGACTTCTTGAATTTCTCAAACTAATTAACTCAAGATGAATTAATTAATTTTCTTCAAGCAGCTGGTGAGACTAAATTCAAATTTAATTCACACTTTTAATTCAAGGACAAATTAAATTTGGAATATTCTTGTTGCCACATTTCAACACTCCCTCTCAACAAGAAAGGGATTATCTGCCACCCCGATCCTGTCTCTATGGAACTCGAATTTACACTTTGACAATGCCTTTGTCAAAATGTCAGCATCTTGATCCTCTGTTGAAATATACTGCAACAACATGATCCTTCTTGCCACACAGTATCTGAGATGATGATACCAGATGTCGATGTTCTTGGACCTATCATGAAATACTGGATTCTTAGTGAGTTTGATACAACTCTGATTATCGCAATAGATCACAGTTGGATCCATCCTCTAATCAAACAAACCAACTACAATTTTCTGCATCTAGATGGCCTCACATGGTGCCTGTTTTGTAGCCATGTATTCAGCCTTTGCTGAGCTGAGTGCAACCGACCTCTGTTTCCTGCTGTACCAAGAAACTGCATCTGACCCAAGATTGAAAATTCCTCCTGATGTGCTCTTCTAATCTGATGGACTCCCTACCCAATCTACATTAGTGAAGCCCTATAGATTCAATCTCTTTGTCCGTTTGTACCATAATCCATACTGAGATGTGCCTTTAACGTATCTCAAAACATGCTTAGTTGCCTTCCAAAACATCTTGATAAGTTGAACCATCGCTTGACTCAGCTGGTTGGCTACATAGCACAAATTTGGTCGTGTGTTCACTAAGTACATCAGTGAAACCACAAGCTGCCTATACACAGTAGCCTCTACTACTTCTCCTCAAGTAGCATCCTCCTTCCTCTAGTTACCTACTTGTTATAGACATTTTTGTGCCTTACAACATTGAGCATGAAATGTCCATAATCCAAGGGATCCAAAGTCCCTAAAAGAGTTGTTCCTGCCCCTAAAGGAACAAGGTCAACCAATGACAGCTTCTCCCAGAAGTTCTCCACCAAAAACCATTCAGAAACAGTCAATTCAGGATCAATTCAGAGGCTCCACTAGCTGCCTGCGTTGAAATGCAGAGGCTACACTAGCTAGGTGCACTGCAACGCAGGTGGAAGCACTACCAGGGTGCGCTGAGCAGGAAGTGACAAATGGCAAGCTCATTCAACGAGGTGGAAAGACCCTGGAAGCTTCCAGAATCTTCTCCAACGACACTTGCCTCAATGAATTCGACTAGTGATGAGTAAGAGGTTCTCAACCTCCAAGTGGAAGCAAGAACTGATAGAGAGAAGCCACAAGTCAAAACATAAGCTGACTCATCCTCTCTACTTACATCTATATATGGATCTCTCACCCAGAGGTCCAGGAGGCTGGAATTTTGTACTTTGCAGAGAATTGCTGTTGGTTTGAGATTGAGATTAGTACATTGGGTGATTTATGCTTTGTTGGAGGAGAGGAAGGGATTCCTTTGCTGGGAGGTAGATGCTGGATCGGGACTCACTTGGTTGTATCTCCTCTTGGACTTTGTTATCATATCAATAAAGCTATTTGAGTTTCTCCTATATGCTTGTATATCAATGATGTTTTGCTATATTTGCATATTTAGTTTATATCTGATCCTAAACTAGTTATGAATGCAAATCTATGTCTTTTGTGTAGTTTTCCTCTCTTGTGATCTTGCAGGAACTTGGTGAAGCTAGACCAGTGAAGGAGCAAGCAGCGGGAAACGAACAAAAGAGAGAGCGATTGGATCGACAAACTAGCGGAAGACATCGGTTAGTTACATCCTTCTTCTCTATTTACATTTCATAAAGAAGAATACTCAGATAGTTTTCCTTGTTTGTTGCTAAGGCACTATCACACCTTAGAGTGGGATAGGGGCATTCCGAATTGGATACTTTTCCCAACAACAAATTGGTGACTCCACTGGGGAGAGTATCTTGTTAGTTTATTTGTGTTTCTATTGTTGTTCATCTCATAAACTCAAGAGTGCCGAATCGAACTGCATTTGCCATTTACAAATGCAAAGTAGAGATCTGCTACTCTAGTCCATTCGCTGGGCCTGTTTATGATCTGAACAGCTGATCCACAAGTGCTCTAACAGCCCTTTGTGATAGATCTTAGTCCTCCTTTAAATCATCCTTCTAATTGTACCTAATTGATAGCTTTTATCCGGCCAAAAACCGTAGATTAAACTGCAAACCGTGACCCAGAACCCAGAGACAATTCTCGTTTCTGCTTCAGCGCAGACTCTGTGAAGAGGTTCTGCATTTCAACGCAGGTCCCGTGAAGGCTACCTACGCTGAAGTTCAGTTTCTCTGTGCTGAGGGTGCGCTGATCAGTCTTTGCCTTGTGCAGCTGTGGTTCCCTGCTTCCTTTTGCTCAGTTTTATCTCTGTTTTTTGCAGCCTGTTATCAGTCAGTGTACCTATCTGAAACCCCTTTCTTTGCCTCAATTCTGCCTCAGTTGTATAAAGAAACTGTATTTGTTCTTTGTGTATTTGTTACATCATTTGCAGTTTCCCATTACGAAAGTAAACTAGTCATACTGTCGCCCTTAGATCTAGACCTGTCGTAAGTGTCGTTTTGATCTTAGGAGTGATTTGTTGCTGTTCACAGTTGATTACACTTTTACTTTTGTCTTTTGGTTTGAATTTATGCATTTCAAGTGTCAAAACAAGTAAATCATAAAGTGTCGTAATCGTCTTTTTGATTTCGAAAAAGGAACTTGTTTGTGTTTTTCATTTGAAATCGAATTCAAATTTGTACAAAAGCTTTCTTTTTAGGCATCAATATTAAGAAAGTGAAAACAAATACATGCATATGTGCATTTGCATTTTGACAGTTTGTATGTTGATTTAGGAAAAGTGCATTACAGTGTGCTCTATGCTCTTTGAGAAAAGATGGTGTCTTTCTTTTCCCCCTGTAGCTAGGATTTTCATTGTTGAAAAAGTTTAAAAGCTTGCTTATCATCTTTAGACTGCATTTAGGAATTGTATCATACATCTCGTGGTGATCCAAAAAGGCAAACTTCTAAGAAATATCAACCTAAAATAAATTGAATGAACTTAACAACACTTTGTAACTTAACGCACAACATAGAGGTCTAGGCTAGAGACGTGTTCCGGCGTCGTAAAACCTGGTCACTGGTCGCCTAACTGATGGTTGGGTGATTCCTCCTGAGAGACGATAAGTGCCATTACGGATTGTGCTCCCACGTACCGTTGAGTATATATTGGGAGACCCCTATAGGAATAAAACCTTTATCCATAGGAAGCCGTGTCGGCCGCCCTACTGATCGCAATGCACTGAACACAGCATTCGGGACGATTGACCGCCCGTACCTTAAAAAGTATTCTGCGGTTTTGTGAAATGTTTGGCACACCCTCTACCTAGAACTCCAGAGCAGTCCCTTTCGTTCCTTTTCAGACTCCTTAACGGAAAAGGTCCATCTGAGCACTTGTCACTTTAGGCTCATTAAAAATCGAAGGAGACTAGAGTCATCTTTAGCTTTTTCTCGACTCTTTAAAATTGAAAAAGCAAGTTGTGTCTAAAGCGTCTAAAATTCATTTAATTCGGAAACATATTTCCCCTTTTTGTATTTTGGTTGATCGAGTAATCCGAAATCGTGGAAGAAAGTCAATTGAAACCCCGTCGTTCGCGGAGGCTTACGAGTCAACCGTCTTTGTCTCCGGAATTGAAAACAGTACGGACAAAGCGAACTCGTTTGACCGGTTCGAAATCTCCAATTAAAGTTAGAACAAGTGTTCCAACAACATCCGAGATTTCGGTTACTCCAAACATTTCTGGAAACCCTGCCCCTACAGAATAAGTTCAACAGCCACAGAGGGACAGTGATACTGATCCTAGTCTGAGAGCAAACACTTGTGTGACTGAACCAGTTCCATCAGCAACCGGTTCGGAGAGTCTTGCTCCTCAAACATCTGTCGCTGTCGATTCAACCCCTTCTTCGGCACCAGAAATATTTTACGGGCAGACAATCTCCCTGAATGCTATGTTCAGTCTATCACAATGTACAAGGCGGCCGACTCAGTTACCTAAGGATGGATAGAAACCTATTTTTGTCCTCCCATATATACCCGAAGGTACGTGGAGGCTCAGTCCGTATAAGCATTGTCTAATGCAAAACCACACAGTGAGAGAATTCCCATATACTTTATGTACTGTAACACCGCCCTATATACCCGAAGGTACGTGGAAAAGCTACGATATACTTACGTACGTGGAATGAGGTATCACACTCGGGGTGTATTGCAGACAAGTTAGCGACAACTGCTTTGTTTTATGACACCAGAACACGTCTCTAGCCTAGAACTACTAAATGTTCTCGTTAATGACTATGCTCCATTAGGTAAATTGATGTTAATTTTAAGTTGATCTTGCTTAGGAATTTTCCTTTCAAGTTGTGATTTATTATGAAATTCCTAGGAATGCAGCTATCATGATAAGCATTCTTTCCATTCAATTTAATGATGAGAATCCTAGCTACTTAGGGATAATGCACTCAAATTTCTCTCGATCAAAGAGAAAAGAGCACAATCTAATGCAATGTCCCTACACTATTCCTATGAACACACACAAACTTTTTCAATGCAAAATGCATGTATTTATTTTTGATTTCCTTAATGTGAATATGAACAAAAGGAATTATGCACATACAATCAATCAATCTTTCATAAGAACGAAGACTTTTATGACAGTTCTAATTCGAAGGAAGAGAAGACATTGCGACACTTAATTTTGAAAGAAGATTAATCAACTATATTCTAACTTTGACTATTGATCGATAATGAAAAAGAGAACACTAAGAAACATTAATCAATCAAACCAAAGTTGGGCTGGACTAGGAGATAGAAACTTATTTTCTGAGACATAGCATTCATTGATCAATTATCAAACAAACAAATAGAGGAAAGTTGGCAAAAACACTTTCCAAAGGTGGGAAACTGATCCTAGGAGGATAGACGTAGTCCAAAGTGGGAGACAGCACACTTCAGAGCATTGTCCCTAAGACAGGGCAGTGCACTGTGTCCCTCACGAGCCTGCGTTGGTGACAATAAGCCATTTCAAGAAGCAATTTCACACAATTTTTTCTAGTTTTTCAATGTAAAGAGCCGAATTACAATCTATGAACACAAATAAGTTCTGCAAGGATGTCTTAGGAGGTAGATAAGCTACTAGGAAAGAGGATCTTTCCCTGGAGGAGTCGCCAATTTGTTTTGGAGAATTTGTTATCTATGGATAAATACTAATTCCCTAGATAAGTAGTTGTATCTACAACAACCGTTTAAAGTGTTTTAGACTTTTCCTATAAGAAATAGATAAGATGAGAAGATAAGAAGACCTAATTGCAGTTCGCTTTCCTCTCGTGTCCCTTGTATCGATCCTGTCACTCCTTCCCATAATTAATACGCTTGAGAAGTACCCTGTAAACACAACAAAAGACAAAGAACCGATCAAAGCACACGGTCTATTGAATATAAGTGAAAGGAATCAGATACAATTCACACATATAAGCATTATGAAACAATTCAAAAATATGGGAGAAAGGTTCAAACACTTTATTAGATAGAAGAAGGAATTACAACCATTGGTGTCTGATTCAAAGCCATTCCTCCAGCTTGGATCCCATCCACATCACATGAAAAGCAGGACAAACTTGTAGCATTACAAAACTTGCTTCAAAGCCCAATCTCATAGCAGAATTATTCCCTTACAATTCAACATAATCCATCCCCTGATCACTTAGATGAGTGGTCAATTTATAGGAAGATGAAGGAGGTTTTGTCATAAATGGTGGCATTGAATGGCCTTCCATACTTAGAATTAGTTCCACGGAGGAAGGTATAAGAGGATAAGATGCACCTTAACTCATTCGTCATCCATTTTCGAGCTCATAGGAGTTGATAAGTGAAGGAACCTTCTAGATGACTCCAAACAATAAGAATATTCCACAAACCCTATGTGAATTTCGCTCATTCTCACCCAGTGCAAGTGAAAGGAAGCTAATTGCTTTGCAGAGCACCCTGGCAGTGGACTCAACTGCTCTGCAGTGCACCTTTACTAGAGCTTACATGCGCTGCTCCCTCTAGTGGCTATTTCTGGATGTGTTCAAGTCATGAAATTGTCTGGGAAGGAGGCATCCAAAGGGGTGAATTGTTTAGGGCATGAAGCAACTGAAATTAGGGTTTGATGAGCCCTAAAACACTTATCTAGACGTTGGGAATTGATGTGCCCAAATAGATCTGTAATAGACAGTCTTCAAGGTCTTCCCCAAAAGTACCTGCAAATGTTTCATTCACCTCTTTCCACTTCATTTTGATGTCCTTGTCTAGTTACAGCTTCGTATCTTCATAGATCGACAAACTAGAGGACACCTACTCAGCTGGTGCTCCAGATGCCATACCATTAGTATCCTAAGATCTTGTTCTCTTGGAAGCCATTGAGACAGATGAACACCTGAAAGATCTGGAAACAAGAAGCATGCATGACAAGAAATATGTCAGTGAAAACAAAGCAAATCTAGGGAAGGGCATAACACATACCTGGGAAACTGATGAGCAAGATTGCGCAAATTTCATTGAGAGGCTAAGTGACTGGCTGCCAGAACTACGTGAAAGGTAGTTTGGACTATCTGGGAAGCTGGAATGGTTGTTTGTTCTGTGAAATGCGCAATCCAGCTGGGTAGTTGGCGCAATCCCAGCCGGGAAGGACTGCTGGCCCAGGGACAAATTTGCGCAATTTTCCGGGCCAAGAAGCCACTGTCCTCCAAGAATGCACAAAGTAGTCCAGGAAGCCAGTGCTAGGCTAGAATGTGCAAATCTAGAGAGGAAGGTGACCCTTCCTTCTCCAAATTGCACAAATGCAGCCTTGGTGAAGGCAAAGACCGGGCCAAGGTTGGCCCGACTCACCGACAGGCAACTGAGAGCAAATAATTCGTTGAAATGCATGGTGACACTAAGTGGTAGTAGAAGTGATAAACAATGAATGCAAAAAATGAATGGAAGATTCAACAAATAGATCAACATGCATGTGGGTGAGGTCGTTTGCCGGTTGGGTGAACATTCATGCAAAACAGTTTCATGCATGCGACAACAATGAGATAGTGATGAAAACTAAAGTAGATCTAGGACAAGCTAGAATACATGTAAACGACAACAGGAATTCAAAGAAATAAAGGAAACAACACTGACACAAGTGAATACAAAAAAAGCGACATAAATGCTGAAAAATACAAGTTGAGGCCACTTACTCGTGAATAACTAAGCCAGATGTGTCGAAGAGTTCTGGATGTGCTATGGGATGTAAGAGCTCCAAGGTCAACATGAATGAATGAGCTTTTATGCGTCAAATAAATAAGTTTGGTCTCATGATGCGCATGCCACAAATCTAGGAAAAAGTGACACTTGGAGGGAAGATTCTAAAACAACTTTGCATGTAACCCCTGACTACTAAAAAATAGTTCCCTAAATCATGGGATTCCTTTTGCAAGTTGTCTCTTACTATTCCGGGAAGATCAAGTCATGCATGCATGCAAGTCAAGTTTCCTTGGTCCCGAGTGGAACTGGTCAACTAGACCATTCATGTATGCGAGTGCTCAACTGCTCAGGAAAAATGCGCATTCCTGGCTTGGAGCTGGGCTGACTGCCCAAGGGGATTGTGCAATTTCTGGGCAAAGGAGTTGATTGTTGCCCAGATTTGCCCAAATCATGGGCTGAACAACCTGTTGCTGGGAAAAAATGTGCAAATCTTGCTGGGAGGGTTGGCTGGCAGGATTGTGCAATCCTGGAGCCTAGCAGGCTGTCAAAGAGGATTGCGCAATTCCTAGAGGGAAGGTTGGTTTCCCTCTAGGAATGCGCAATTTTCAAGGGGAAGCTACTCAGCCTACATCTAGACCAAGTCTGGGTAAGCATCCTGTGAGGGGAATGGATTGACTATGATCGATAGGCTGCCTTTGTGCAAGGGAAACATTGAAGCTTAAGTACTTGACGAAGCAAGACAAAGTGTTTGTATGGTTGGTAGGGAGGCTCCAAAATAGGCTAAGGAAAAATTTTGGAGGGTGGTTGTAGCCGCTACAACATAGCAGTGGCAAAGTAACAACACCAGGGAGTAAGAGCATCTGACACTTAGAAAATTTTCGGGAGTAACAACAACCAATACTTAGAAGATTTTCAGGAGTGTCAGTATTGGAGGAGTAGCAGCTCCAATTACTCGGGAAATTTTCCTACTCCACAACATTGTATCTCAATGGTAGCTCCTGCAAAAAGATAAACAAGTGAGTAGTAACAATATTATCTATCTATCTATCTATCTATATATATATATATATATATATATATATATATATATATATATATATATATATATATATATATATATATAGATATATATATATATATATATATATATATATATATATATAGATATAGATATATAGATATAGATATATTGATTTTTTATTTTTAATTCAAGGATGCAGAGGAGGGATTCTCTGCACCAACAACCTTCAGACTAGATTTATCAGAGATATGTTTAATAAAGGTATCCTTAGAAGTTGGACTATGATACAGTATTAGACGATGTCCATTTGCTATGAAAGAAGCACGTGTATCATCAATTGTGACAATTCTGACTGTTCCATTATCAAATACAACATCCACTTTGTAAGGCCCCATCTAGTGAGTTCAAAGATTTACTTTAAAATCCTTAAAATAGGAGTCATAAAGTAATTCCCAATCTCCTCTGTGAAACACCTTGTTTTTGAAAAATTTATCATGCCATTTCATCCTCTACTGCTGAATAATAGCAGTGTCATGGACAACCATTAAACAAATTTCATCTAATTCATTTAGCTATTCTAGCCGATGTTTTTGGGCATCAGACAGATCCAATCCTACCTCAAGAGCTGTTATGAGCGTACTAATCTCAAATTCTATTGGAAACAAGGGGGATTTCCCATAAACCAACTCAAATGGTGAAAACCCAGTTGTGTTCCGCCATGTTGTTCTGTATGCCCAGAGAGCCTCAGGAAGTTTTTGAGCCCAATCCCGATGATGGCTTGCCACCGTCTTTGTCAAGATATTTTCCAATACCTTGTTTGTGCTTTCCACCTATCCATTCACCTGGGGATGGTATGGAGACGTCACCCTGTGCTTGGCCCCATATTTTTGCATAAGCCTTGCTATCATGTGTGATGTGAATTGTGCTCCTCCATCTGAAACAATCTCCCTTGGAGTACCATAATGAGAAAAAATATCCTCAAATAGAAAATCTGAAACAACCTATTCTATTGCTTTCGCAACAGCCTTGGCTTCCACCCACTTAGTCACGTAATCGGTGCAAACCAAAATGTAAACCTTTTGATGGGAAGGTGGGTTGAAAGGTCCAACAAAATCGATAGCCCACTTCTCGAAAGGTTCAAGGACTACCTGGGGCTGTAATGGCATTTCATCGGATCGACTGGGCTGCCCCATGCACTGGCAACTGTCGCATCTTTGGACATAATCCCATGCATCACAGAAGATGGAAGGCCAATAATATCCCATCTCTAACACATTATTCCCTGTTCTTTTATCTGCAAAATGGCCCCCACAAGGGCCATCATGGGAAACCTTCAACACTTCATAGATATCATCCTCAGATGCACAGTGCTGAACCTACTGATCAACTCCTATATGGAAAAGGTATCCTGCCATCTAGGAATATCGGTCACAATGATGAATAATTTTCTGTTGTTCCCTGAATGACAAATGACGAGGCATCTTCCCTGTAGCAAGATAGTTATAAATATCTACATACCACGGAGGATTAGTAGAAATTGAAAAGACATACTTGTCCAAAAAACTATCTTCTATGGGTGTGCTTTCATCATTATTATCCAATCTAGACAGAAAATCAGCAACCACATTATCCTTCCCTAGTTTTTCTAGTATTGTAATATCAAATTCTTGAAGCAATAGCAGCCATCTTGTAATACAGCCAGGAGTAATAGGTTTATTCATCAAGTACCTGATTGCTACATGATCAATGTACACAAAAGTAGGATACCTAGTAATATAATGTCGGAACTTGTTGATGGCATAGATAAATGCTAGGAATTCCTTTTCAGTCACTGTGTAATTCAACTCAACAAGAGTCAAATTCTTGTTGACGTAGTAAACTACATACAGTGTCTTATCTACGTGTTGTCCTAAAACTGCTCCAACTCCTGTCTGAGAGGCATTGACATGTAGATGAAATGGTAATGCCAATTCCAGTCCTTGAAGGATTGGAGCTCCACAAACCAATTCCTTGATCTTTATAAAAGTTGTTTCACAATCATCTATCCACAAAAATTCTGCATCTTTTGTTAGCAACTGAAAAAGTGGATGTGCTATTTTAGCAAAATTTTCTATAAAACGTCTATAGTAACGACGCAACCAATAAAATTGCGTACCTGTGTGGGTGTTTTTGGTACTAGAAAATGAAATATTACCTCTACCTTAGCCAGATCAACTCGAATCCCAACAACTGAGACCAAGTGTCCAAGGACTATCCCTTATTCCCTCATCATATGACATTTGAATGTACTCAAAGAGACATGAGTCTTCTTGCATCTTCTAAGTACTTTTTCTAAATTTTCCAATCCTTCTTCAAATGAATTCCCGTATGGAGTAAAGTCGTCCATATAAATTTCAACACTGTCATCTACTAGATCAGAGAAAATCCCCAATATTGCCCTCAGGAATGTTGTTGGTGCATTACAAAGGCCAAATCCAAGGACTCCGTATGAAAAGGTTCCCCAAGGGCATGTGAAGGTGGTTTTATCTTGATCCTTCAGGGCTATCTGGATATGAGTATGGGGGATTTACGCAGTGCATTATATTAGATATCATTTTTGGGATTCAACTGCGTTAAGTAAGTCATTCAAACGTATGACCATTTTCATGAGAGGTAGTCGTAACTGACTAATTTCTCATGATTTTTGAATAGTTCACTTAGCACTCATTGCATCGGGTGATGCTCACAGGGGTGAAGAAGTGGGATTGAAACTAATGAAATGTGGAGAACGAATCACATAGCATCAATCATCACTTCCGGGGCTTGCACCCAGTAACCAGGACTTCCCAGGAGGTCACCGGGTGCAAGCCCCGGAAGTGATGATTGATGCTATGTGATTCGTTCTCCACATTTCATTAGTTTCAATCCCACTTCTTCACCCCTGTGAGCATCACCCGATGCAATGAGTGCTAAGTGAACTATTCAAAAATCATGAGAAATTAGTCAGTTACGACTACCTCTCATGAAAATGGTCATACGTTTGAATGACTTACTTAACGCAGTTGAATCCCAAAAATGATATCTAATATAATGCACTGCGTAAATCCCCCATACTTAAATTCAAAAAGAGTCAAGGGATCTCTACTTGAATGGTTCATGAGGCACAATACTTGCTAAGGTTTTGCAAATGGGGTAGCAAGCTAAGTGGGCTTGATTGTGGGAAAAACTCCACAGTTAAGCGCGCTTGAGCCAGAGGAGTTCTGGGATGGGTGACCTCCTGGGAAGTCCTGGTTACCGGGTGCAAGCCCCGGAAGTGATGATTGATGCTATGTGATTCGTTCTCCACATTTCATTAGTTTCAATCCCACTTCTTCACCCCTGTGAGCATCACCCGATGCAATGAGTGCTAAGTGAACTATTCAAAAATCATGAGAAATTAGTCAGTTACGACTACCTCTCATGAAAATGGTCATACGTTTGAATGACTTACTTAACGCAGTTGAATCCCAAAAATGATATCTAATATAATGCACTGCGTAAATCCCCCATACTTAAATTCAAAAAGAGTCAAGGGATCTCTACTTGAATGGTTCATGAGGCACAATACTTGCTAAGGTTTTGCAAATGGGGTAGCAAGCTAAGTGGGCTTGATTGTGGGAAAAACTCCACAGTTAAGCGCGCTTGAGCCAGAGGAGTTCTGGGATGGGTGACCTCCTGGGAAGTCCTGGTTACCGGGTGCAAGCCCCGGAAGTGATGATTGATGCTATGTGATTCGTTCTCCACATTTCATTAGTTTCAATCCCACTTCTTCACCCCTGTGAGCATCACCCGATGCAATGAGTGCTAAGTGAACTATTCAAAAATCATGAGAAATTAGTCAGTTACGACTACCTCTCATGAAAATGGTCATACGTTTGAATGACTTACTTAACGCAGTTGAATCCCAAAAATGATATCTAATATCTGGATATGGTTATACCTGCTAAACCCATCCAGGAAGGAAGAAAACTTCTGCCCAGCCAACGTATCCAGGACTTGGTCGATAAACGATAAAGAGAAATGGTCTTTCTGAGTTGCTTTATTTAATTCCATATAGTCTACACAAATTAGCCATTTACCATTCTTCTTGGGAAAAAAAGCCAATGGGGAAACCAATTGGCTGTCTGAGATGGGGTAAATAAATCCTACATCTAGCAGCTTTTGAAGCTCTTCCTTGACAATGTTCTTTAAGGTGGGGTTCATTCTTCTCTGGTACTGTCTCACAGGACGACAATCTTCCCTAATATATATATGATGAGTACATAAATTGGCAGGAATCCCCTTCTTATCTTGTAATCCCAGGCAAAATCTTCCTTGTGGTTTTAGAGAACTTCTAGGATCTATTTTTTTTGGGATTCTAGAATATTCAGATTAATGTTCAATGTTTTTCCTGGGTCGATTTCAATAGGAATACTGTCATGGAGCATAGTTATAGGAAGGTATTCATCTGCATTTTTTGTCTTAATATTTTCTTGCATTTCACAGCTCAGGACATATTCCAGAATTTGTCGAGTTGCATCTGAAACAGAACAGGGATCGCTGATAAAAGTGTTAATAATGTCATCCTCAGTTTCTGTTTTGAATTGAAGGGCTTGCCCAATGGTAAGGATCAGTCTCAATTCTTCATTTTCAAGCTCAGATTCTTCCATTGGTGGAGGTTTTCTTCTGCATGATGGTTTCACTAATGAGCTAGGTTCTGCAAGAGGATAGAGTACGAGATTCTTTGTAACCTCCCCATTAGATATGACCATGTTTCCAGATCGACACCCAATATAGGCATATGCAGTTTCTAGCCACGATCTTCCCAGAATGAGGGGATGACCACCAGCTGGGGATTGAGTTTGTAACACTAGGAAATCCACTGGATAGTGCCACGAATCCACTGAAATTGTAATTTCTTCTAACTTCCCTACAGGTTTTATTGTATATCTATCAGCCAATTCCAAAATAGTAGGAGGATTTTTAAGGTTTCGAAGACCCAATGTATGCATGGTTTCAGCAGTAACAACATTTATGGCAACACCCAAATCTACCAGTACATTTGGAATTTCAACCCAGTTAATTTGTATAGTTAGAATTGGGTTCCTCAGATCCCCATATTTCACAGGCATAGATTTTCCCAGCATGATGTCAGATAATTTTCCCATCACATAGATGGTGAGTGGGTCCCTTGATTTCTTTCCAGGATTTTTAGAAAAATATTCTTAGAGAGTTTTTACATAGCTTGGTACATCCATCATAGCTTGTAATAGGGGAAATTTAACAAACAAATTTTGTAATTCTCATAGGAAGCCAAATTCTTCTTGAGGGCTCTGTTTACTTAGGGCCAATCTTTCAGGATAAGGTGGATTAACTTGGTTTTCCTGATTAACAGTTGGTTGAGGAGGTGTTTGATTTTGATTGTTTCAATTTGATTTTTCCCCAACTGTTTCTGATTCTGGTTCTTTAACCTCACTATCAATTTGTTCAATAATGATAGGTTAGGTTTGAGCATCCACTACTCACCCATATCACAAATTTATACCATTAAATTCTACAGTGGAGATACTATATGAAGGAAGGTTGAGGGTGTTAGCTTGCTAAACCCCTTTATTGTTAGGATTTAGATTGGGTTGGATAGGAAGTTCAGAATGAAGGGGTGGATTACCTGGAGGTACACTAGAAGGAAACTAAAGTTTTTTTTGTGACATTGGTTGGGGAAATTGTCCAGTAGGAGAAGGCCCATGCTAGTTCTGAATCCAAGAAGGGTTCGAACTATTCTGTGGAAACGACTGTTGCCACAGTGGATATTCATATTGAGGCCACGCAGGTGGAAGAGGCATAGACTAGGGACCCATACTCAAATTACTGAAATACTGAGATGGGTCTTGAGGCATACCTTGATTCGCATTCAGTGGTCGAGGCTACCATGGATTCTTAGATCCTAAAGTATAGTTGATCCATCTCTTCGCTCATCCCTTGAAAGATTGCCTTCAATCCTGGCAAGGAGGGGCATGAGCTTGTTGCATGACTCAACTCACAGATTGCACATTCTTCAATGGAGTCCAATGGACATTCCCTAGGTGGATGTTTCTTTCTGCACTTCAGGCAAAATATAGCCATGGTATTTTCCAATTCCATCTGCCTCTACTTTGCTTGTAGCATGTCCATTTGAGCAGATAGGGTACTCAAGATGTCGGTCCTCAAATTATCCTCGTAGATAGTATTCAAATACTCTTTTGATATATCCCATTTTCCTACTATATTTAGCAGCTCCAAAGATTCTTCCCTCAGGGCCCAGAGAAAAATAATTTTTAGGATATCCTTATCCAGGTCACTGTGGCTAGACCTTTGGAGAGTGTACTTAAAACACTCCACACAATCCTCCATATTTTTGTCCTCCTTCTGCATGAACTTAAATATTTCTTCCTTAATGTCCCAAGATTTACAGTAATCTTGATACTTTTCTAGGAATGTCTTCTTCATATCATCCCATGTGGAGATGGATTTTCCTCCTAGACACATAAACCATCACAACGTTGTCCATTTTAATGTAGCAGGAATTTTTTTCAGCTTTTGAGCATCATTGATATAGTCATATCCTCTGCAAACGATATCAAACTCAAATAGGAAAGTGTCTGGATCTTCTGTGGTAAGCCCATGGAAGTTTGGCAGTGTAGTCAATGGAATAGGCTTCATTGGTGCATCACCCCTGATATCCCCAATCGGAAATTCGATTGAAGATGTTGGGGGTGCCATGAATACCTTCCAGTACTCGCTTGGGATTTCAACAGGTTCTTGTTGTGTAACAACTGATGGTTGTGAAAGTTTAACAACACTCCCCTGATCGCAATGTGAAGAGAATCCTCTGAAGTCTCCTTCTTCAATCCTTAGGTGGATTTCTTTTTCTGAACCTCTATTGGCCACTTCCTCCCCGTCTGATACTAAAGGAGGCATTTCTGATCCCTCTGACGCCTTGCTTCCTGCTTCCTCTCTAGCTGTTGGAAGGGACACTTCCACTTTTGGGGGCTATATTTGTTGCTCCATAGAATAGCCCTTGGATTTTGTGTGAACTTTTACCCTAGAAGTAGCTCGCGAAGAGGCTTCTGATGCAGCTTTTGGAATAATCTCCTGGATATAGGTATTCCTTCCCAAATCCTTTCCTCATCTTTTTGGGGGTCTTCCTCTGCCCCTTTTATTCGAATCTTTGTTCTGTAGAAATTTTGACTGTATATTAACCTGATAATGCAATATAACTAAAGAATAATACTTTAATCTACTTCTAAAATCAAACTTGTGGAAGCTTAATAGATTTGAGCAATATCAAGCAAAACACATATAACTAGAAGAAGAATCAATACACATGAAACATAGAAGAATACTCTGGGGAAAGCCTCGGCTAAAAACCCTGCTATCTGTATTATCATACATGTGGAAATATATCAGGATTACACACAACTTTAACTCTCACAGCTAGCCAGCTCTCAGTACAATCCCTCACATATGCTGAAAGACAAAATAGACTACTCATATGCCTTCTCCTCTGCCCTCCAAGCTCCTATTTCCTTGTGTAGTTTCTCCTAGGTGATCCAGTTGTTACCAAGTGTAACACTAATCACTCACACTAATATCACACCCTGTAAAACTGCACAAATATCAAGGAATGAATTCCTTCTGCATGCATGAGTTTTGTTTATAGGAAAACTCATACAACCAATAGTACATTGTCCCTGTCTTTAATCTCAACTGGGTCTTTCTCAAAATAGACATGCATGAGTTCTTGATGAGAGAATCCTCAATTATCTGGAGTACACTAGTTCGATGCATGCATGCATTAACTGACTGAACTCACAATTAGTTTCTCAAATAGTTTGAAACTAATTTAACTAGACTTAACTCAGTTAACGGAGCTAACAAATTACAACTCAAATATAACTCATTCTTATCTCCTTAATTTAACGAATAACTGTTGCATGAATTCACAAAGACTTCTAGCTTGAATTTCTCAAACTAATTAACTCAAGATGAATTAATTAATTTTCTTCAAGGAGCTGGTGAGACTAAATTCAAATTTAATTCACACTTTTAATTCAAGGACAAATTAAAATTGGAATATTCTTGTTGCCACATTTCAACACTCCCTCTCAACAAGAAAGGGATTATCTGCCACCCCGATCCTGTCTCTATGGAACTCGAATTTACACTTTGACAATGCCTTTGTCAAAATGTCAGCATCTTGATCCTCTGTTGAAATATACTGCAACAACATGATCCTTCTTGCCACACAGTATCTGAGATGATGATACCAGATGTCAATGTTCTTGGACCTATCATGAAATACTGGATTCTCAGTGAGTTTGATACAACTCTGATTATCGCAATAGATCACAGTTGGATCCATCCTCTAATCAAACAAACCAACTACAATTTTCTGCATCTAGATGGCCTCACATGGTGCCTGTTTTATAGCCATGTATTCAGCCTTTGCTGAGCTGAGTGCAACCGACCTCTGTTTCCTGCTGTACCAAGAAACTGCATCTGACCCAAGATTGAAAATTCCTCCTGATGTGCTCTTCTAATCTGATGGACTCCCTACCCAATCTACATTAGTGAAGCCCTATAGATTCAATCTCTTTGTCTGTTTGTACCATAATCCATACTGAGATGTGCCTTTAACGTATCTCAAAACATGCTTAGTTGCCTTCCAAAACATCTTGATAAGTTGAACCATCGCTTGACTCAGGTGGTTGGCTACATAGCACAAATTTGGTCATGTGTTCACTAAGTACATCAGTGAAACCACAAGCTGCCTATACACAGTAGCCTCTACTACTTCTCCTCAAGTAGCATCCTCCTTCCTCTAGTTACCTACTTGTTATAGACATTTTTGTGCCTTACAGCATTGAGCATGAAATGTCCATAATCCAAGGGATCCAAAGTCCCTAAAAGAGTTGTTCCTGCCCCTAAAGGAACAAGGTCAACCAATGATAGCTTCTCCCAGAAGTTCTCCACCAAAAACCACTCAGAAACAGTCAATTCAGGATCAATTCAGAGGCTCCACTAGCTGCCTGCGTTGAAATGCAGAGGCTACACTAGCTAGGTGCACTGCAACGCAGGTGGAAGCACTACCAGGGTGCGCTGAGCGGGAAGTGACAAATGGCAAGCTCATTCAACGAGGTGGAAAGACCCTGGAAGCTTCCAGAATCTTCTCCAACGACACTTGCCTCAATGAATTCGACTAGTGATGAGTAAGAGGTTCTCAACCTCCAAGTGGAAGCAAGAACTGACAGAGAGAAGCCACAAGTCAAAACATAAGCTGACTCATCCTCTCTGCTTACATCTATATATGGATCTCTCACCCAGAGGTCCAGGAGGCTGGAATTTTGTACTTTGCAGAGAATTGCTGTTGGTTTGAGATTGAGATTAGTACATTGGGTGATTTATGCTTTGTTGGAGGAGAGGAAGGGATTCCTTTGCTGGGAGGTAGATGCTGGATCGGGACTCACTTGGTGGTATCTCCTCTTGGACTTTGTTATCATATCAATAAAGCTATTTGAGTTTCTCCTATATGCTTGTATATCAATGATGTTTTGCTATATTTGCATATTTAGTTTATATCTGATCCTAAACTAGTTATGAATGCAAATCTATGTCTTTTGTGTAGTTTTCCTCTCTTGTGATCTTGCAGGAACTTGGTGAAGCTAGACCAGTGAAGGAGCAAGCAGCGGGAAACGAACAAAAGAGAGAGCGATTGGATCGACAAACTAGCGGAAGACATCGGTTAGTTACATCCTTCTTCTCTATTTACATTTCATAAAGAAGAATACTCAGATAGTTTTCCTTGTTTGTTGCTAAGGCACTATCACACCTTAGAGTGGGATAGGGGCATTCCGAATTGGATACTTTTCCCAACAACAAATTGGCGACTCCACTGGGGAGAGTATCTTGTTAGTTTATTTGTGTTTCTATTGTTGTTCATCTCATAAACTCAAGAGTGCCGAATCGAACTGCATTTGCCATTTACAAATGCAAAGTAGAGATCTGCTACTCTAGTCCATTCGCTGGGCCTATTTATGATCTGAACAGCTGATCCACAAGTGCTCTAACAACCCTTTGTGATAGATCTTAGTCCTCCTTTAAATCATCCTTCTAATTGTACCTAATTGATAGCTTTTATCCGGCCAAAAACCGTAGATTAAACTGCAAACCGTGACCCAGAACCCAGAGACAATTCTCGTTTCTGCTTCAGCGCAGACTCTGTGAAGAGGTTCTGCATTTCAACGCAGGTCCCGTGAAGGCTACCTACGCTGAAGTTCAGTTTCTCTGTGCTGAGGGTGCGCTGATCAGTCTTTGCCTTGTGCAGCTGTGGTTCCCTACTTCCTTTTGCTCAGTTTTATCTCTATTTTTTGCAGCCTATTATCAGTCAGTGTACCTATCTGAAACCCCTTTCTTTGCCTCAATTCCGCCTCAGTTGCATAAAGAAACTGTATTTGTTCTTTGTGTATTTGTTACATCATTTGCAGTTTCCCATTACGAAAGTAAACTAGTCATACTGTCGCCCTTAGATCTAGACCTGTCGTAAGTGTCGTTTTGATCTTAGGAGTGATTTGTTGCTGTTCACAGTTGATTACACTTTTAATTTTGTCTTTTGGTTTGAATTTATGCATTTCAAGTGTCAAAACAAGTAAATCATAAAGTGTCGTAATCGTCTTTTTGATTTCGAAAAAGGAACTTGTTTGTGTTTTTCATTTGAAATCGAATTCAAATTTGTACAAAAGCTTTCTTTTTAGGCATCAATATTAAGAAAGTGAAAACAAATACATGCATATGTGCATTTGCATTTTGACAGTTGGTATGTTGATTTAGGAAAAGTGCATTACAGTGTGCTCTATGCTCTTTGAGAAAAGATGGTGTCTTTCTTTTCCCCCTGTAGCTAGGATTTTCATTGTTGAAAAGATATAAAAAGCTTGCTTATCATCTTTAGACTGCATTTAGGAATTGTATCATACATCTCATGGTGATCCAAAAAGGCAAACTTCTAAGAAATATCAACCTAAAATAAATTGAATGAACTTAACAACACTTTGTAACTTAACGCACAACATAGAGGTCTAGGCTAGAGACGTGTTCCGGCGTCGTAAAACCTGGTCACTGGTCGCCTCACTGATGGTTGGGTGATTCCTCCTGAGAGACGATAAGTGCCATTACGGATTGTGCTCCCAGGTACCGTTGAGTATATATTGGGAGACCCCTATAGGAATAAAACCTTTATCCATAGGAAGCCGTGTCGGCCGCCCTACTGATCGCAATGCACTGAACACAGCATTCGGGAAGATTGACCGCCCGTACCTTAAAAAGTATTCTGCGGTTTTGTGAAAAGTTTGGCACACCCTCTACCTAGAACTCCAGAGCAGTCCCTTTCGTTCCTTTTCAGACTCCTTAACGGAAAAGGTCCATCTGAGCACTTGTCACTTTAGGCTCATTAAAAATCGAAGGAGACTAGAGTCATCTTTAGCTTTTTCTCGACTCTTTAAAATTGAAAAAGCAAGTTGTGTCTAAAGCGTCTAAAATTCATTTAATTCGGAAACATATTTCCCATTTTTGTATTTTGGTTGATCGAGTAATCCGCAATCGTGGAAGAAAGTCAATTGAAACCCCGTCGTTCGCGGAGGCTTACGAGTCAACCGTCTTTGTCTCCGGAATTGAAAACAGTACGGACAAAGCGAACTCGTTTAACCGATTCGAAATCTCCAATTAAAGTTAGAACAAGTGTTCCAACAACATCCGAGATTCCGGTTACTCCAAACATTTCTGGAAACCCTGCCCCTACAGAATAAGTTCAACAGCCACAGAGGGATAGTGATACTGATCCTAGTCTGAGAGCAAACACTTGTGTGACTGAACCAGTTCCATCAGCAACCGGTTCGGAGAGTCTTGCTCCTCAAACATCTGTCGCTGTCGATTCAACCCCTTCTTCGGCACCAGAAATATTTTACGGACCTGACGGTCTTCCCCTTCCACCTGGTTTGATTGCGATAGAGGAAATTGTAGAAGATCCGCAAGCAAGTACTCCAACACATTTTGGAGTCAGGGTCACTCTATTTCCTTCGACATCAGAAGTTAGTCTACCACCAGTGGAAGTTCCTCTAGAATCGCTAGGTAATCTTTTGGATAGACTCAAAATGTCTGAACAACCGTCAACATCTAGGACTGTGTCGAATGACACAGTGACAGCAGAACTCCCTACCATCACTCCGACAATGTTTGCCGGCGTACCATCTGTCCCGACTAGCTCACAACCGCTAGAAGGAGTCCATCCAGGGACTATTTCGACAGTGTGGTCCGTTCCTATTTGTTCCTCCGGAATAATATCCGGCAACTCTTATGTTGAGACTCGACAAATTGATCCATTTGGAGGTCAATTTGGGCAATCCAGTCCCCAAGGGCAGACAATCCCCTCGAGTTCCAGGTTACCACCGTATGGGGGGCAGTATGCCCTTTCATTACCCCCTCCGGGAGGATATCCATACGGGAGTTCTCAACAATATTCAGGTTATACTGGAGTTACGACAAGTGGTTGGGTACCTATACTACCCCAACAACCAAGAGTTGTGTATTCTATGCAACAATGTGTACCTATGTCGAACATCCCGACAACACCAGCTATTGTAACAGTGTCACAAGTTCAAACGTTGCCTGTTGTATGTCAACCTTAGATTTCTCAGGTTGTAATGCAACAACCCTTTGACCCTGCGACTCAACCATAATCGCCAACTGGTGGGGTGACACAGGTCCAAACGGGTACAATTACCCCACATCTTGGTCCAACGGTTAGTATAGCGCAACAGAGCATGGCTTCACAACCGTGGCTGGTGCAATACCAACAACCACAATTCCAACAAGTGTACCAAGGTTCTGAGCAGCAGATCTTTGCGAACAGTGGACAACCATACATTCAAAATGGTCAAAATCAACCACTTTACAGTGGTCAAGTCCACCAACCGTATCAGTCATACCAGCATCAACTACATTATGCTGGTATGCAAAGGCCAACTGCTCAGGCAATTCCATCGTATCCTGGGTATGCTTCACCTAACCTGAATCAACAGTTACCATTCGTGGCAACTTTAGAGTTACCCGATTTACACCGGTTAACAAATGATCCAATTGCTTACGCCCCTTAGTGGCCAGCGATTCCTCACAAACTTCCTTCAGATATTCCTAAATTTAATGGAAATCCAGGTGAGGACCCATCGAATCACGTGATGACATTTCATCTATGGTGTTCATCAAACACCCTAAACGATGATTCGATAAGGCTTCGCCTTTTTCAAAGGACGTTAACGGGTCCAGCGGCAAAATGGTATATTGAATTGCCTAGAGCTTCGTTCGACAATTTCAGCACCTTAGCCACGACTTTCTTAACCCATTTTCAATTACCCATAAGGTATGAAACGGGAACGGAAATCTTAACCAACTTCAAACAGATAACGGCCACTCACATATCTGATCATATACATGAGTGGCGATGTCGTCGTAGGATGGTGAAAACGTACGTTCCCAATCAGCTATTAGCTGAATGGTTTATCAAGTCGTTACTTCCTGCCATAACAGAAGATGTGGCAAAGGGGGGAGTCGTAACGGAAGAGCAAGTTATCGCTCGTGCGCAATATCTAGACTTGGTCTATACTCAGTCTAGCACGCTCTACGACAAAATACCTGACGCCCCTAGATAGGAATTTTCAATTCCTCCTCCTCCTAAATCAAACAATGACTCTCATGCCGGCGATGGCGTGATTGGCACAACAACGCGAAATCGACAAAGGCTTCGTCCAAGAAAGCCCGTAAGATTTCAGATCAAAATGCAAAGGACGAAATTCTTGCTTCGGAAGTAAATGCCATATCAGCAGATAAAGGCAAAGAAACCAAACAACCAGGAAGCAAGAAGAAACAAAGCAAAGGGAAGAAGAAGAAACAAGGAGAGTCATCTCCTGAAAAAACTTCTTCAAACCCTCCTGGAGATAGGAAACCCCCCCCTTCGGGTGTCAGATATGTGACGAGAATCACTGGACGAAAGAATGTCCATACAAACCTGAGCTTAAAAGATTCTTTAAGAGTTCGCAAACCTCAGCTGTGTTAACTGACTCGTTTCCAAATCCAGGCACAAATCTGGTTGATAGTGGGAATGCTTCCTCGTCGCAAGTGCTAATGTTGTCGATTTCGAAGCAGCAAAATGATGCTTTGATTTCGACAAGGAACAAAGATTACAGGAATCCGCAGCTGTCGAACGACAAAGGTAAAGATCAACCAAGTAGTTTGACAACAACTTCGACAGAAGTTGTACCACCCATCATTCCTGAATTAACAATAAAACCGCCAAAGGGAGTAGTACACAAGTTGACATTTAATCCTTGTGCCAGAGCAGCGCAGCATTATAACATAGTGGAAGATTTGGCACAATCGCCATCCGCTATGTCGACTCTTGAAGTACTGCAAAATTGTCCATCCCAAAGGTAGGCTTTGTTATCAGCCATTGGTAGGGTTGATCCTAAGGATTCCAATCTTGTATCCTTTGACCACAAAGGATACGATCCTCAGTTACCAGCTCAACTAGCTTTCCTTATTCAAGTGAAAGCCCTCAACAAAACTGTTCATCGAACAATTATTGATGAGGGGGCATCTACATGTATTATGTCGATGAGTTGCTGGAAAACTTTAGGATCTCCAACCTTGTCACGATCTTCGACGACATTAAAAGCATTCGACGGAAGAAAATATACCCCATATGGTATCCTAAATAACTTGAAGGTTGAACTAGGGGGAAAAACGGTAGAAATAGATGTTGAAGTCATCGATGGGAATCTTGATTACAACATCTTGTTAGGAAGACCGTGGATATATGCCATGGCAACTGTTGTGTCGACCTATTTTAGAAATATTGCATTCCCCTTTCAAGGGGGGATTACGATCGTCGACCAACAAAACTTCCTCCCCAATGGTTCACAAGTTACAGGAAGCATTCCCATGATCCATGGAAGCCCCCATTCGCTTCAGAATATCGGAGTAGGCCTACTAAAAGATCCTATACTAATGGGAACTTTCGCTCTTCCACCTCCAATTGATTTGGCGAAAGTAGTGTGGATAGGAACTTGCAACATGATATCTTCCACGAAGATCTCAAAAACCGATATCGACATGGATCATGCAATGGTTTTGCCCCCAAGCCCAATAGAAATATTGTAGAAATCAATGTTTCTAGCATGGGAGGCGAACCCAAATCAACTCTCATCAAGCATTTGGGTAGATAGGTCTAGATAATATGGCACCCCTTCAGATCCTTGGTCGCGAGTGCATGGAACCGACGAAGGAATCATACAATCAATGTTGATTGAAGGAGCACCATGGAATGATTGCCACCATCGTTCCCTTCTTCCAGAATATGAAGAAGATACTCAAGATGACCTTTATCACCCTTCAGTCTTTGAATTCCTATCAAATACTGTAAATACGGTGGATTCTGAGCGAAACTTATCCAATATTGAAGAGACTATAGCCATAAATATCTCGACTAAAACAAATGTTGTAGAGAATATTTATGTCGGCAAAGGTTGTTCTCCTTCAGAACTGGAAATATACAACGCTCTTTTTCGCGAGTTCAGAGATGTCTTTGCTTGGTCATATGATGAAATGCTAGGTATTGACTCGAGTATCGTTGAACATGAAATTAAGATGTATCCAGATGTCAAACTGGTACGACAACGGCTCAGGCAGGTGCACCCCAAGAAAGCCGCTGCCATTAAGGCAGAAGTTGAAAAACTTCTCCATGCTGGTTTCATCTACCCGGTTCCTCTAACCGATTGGGTATCGAATATTGTCCCTGTTATGAAGAAACAAGGGACAATTAGAGTGTGTGTCGATTATAGGGATGTAAACCAAGCTTGTCCAAAAGACAACTACCCTACACCCTTCATCGACCAGATAATTGATGAATGTGCCGGATGTGAAATCTTTTCATTCATGGATGGATTTTCCGGGTATAATCAAATAAATATCCGCCCACAGGACCAGTCAAAGACTGCATTCATTTGTCTGTGGGGCACATTCGCATATCGAAAATTACCCTTTGGTTTAAAGAACGCAGGGGTGACGTTTCAGAGGGCAATGAATTATGCCTTCCATGACATCAAGAACATCGTTCAACCATACCTCGATGACCTTCCGGCTCATTCGCAAAAGCGGATTGATCATCCGCAGCATTTAAGAGCGATATTTCTACGTTGCCGACACTACAAGATACGACTCAATCCGCACAAATGTGTATTTTGCGTCAGTTCTGGTCATTTACTTGGCTTTGTAGTCTCCAAGGATGGGATTTGTCTCGACCCTTGCAAGGTCCAAGCAATCATCAATTTGCCTCCACCTTCGAATTTGCTTCAGATTCAGAAACTCCAAGGGAAAGCAAACTTTCTGAGGAGGTTCATTCCAAATTACACCGAACTTGCTAAAGCTTATACACGTCTTTTGAAAAAAGAGGTACCCTTCATCTGGGATCAGGTTGCCCAAGCTTCCTTTGATGCTTTAAAAGAATCCTTAATAAAAGCATCATTAATGTACGTCCCCGATTATCAAAGAGATTTTAACCTGTATCTAGCTGCAGCAGATACAACCATCGCTATGGTTTTAGTTCAAGAAGTCAATGGAATTGAACACCCTATATATTATTTAAGTAGGAACTTAAATGATACAGAAAGCAAGTATTCTTATGTTGAAAAACTAGCACTTGCAGCTGTTCAAGCGATTCAAAGATTTCGACACTATGTCCTCTTTCGGAAGACTACCATTCTGTCAGATTGCAACCCCATGACTTATATATTGTCGCGACAGTTGCTGGGGGCAAATATTCAAAATGGATAGCAATCCTTCAAGAGTTTGATCTGGAATTTGTGAAATCCAAATCAAAGAAAGCTCTAGTTTTCGCAGAATTATTGTGCGATCTCCCATCGTCGTCCAACGATGAAACATCCGAAGAATCAATCGTGGATGAGAATTTGTTTCTGATATCTACAAGCAATGAGTGGTATGGAGATATAATAATTTATCTCCAAACCCAAAAATTCAGGCCAAATACCTCTCACTCTGAACAAAAACGTATACGATACCAAGCAAAAGACTACATGATCGTCGGTGATACGCTTTACCGTCGTGGTATCGATACAGTTCTGAGAAGGTGCCTCACCCATGAGGAGGCCGAAAAAGCCCTGAATGAGTGTCATTCAAGCGCATGTGGGGGACATCAATCTGGATATGCTACAGCACAAAAAATCTTACGAGCAGGATACTTCTGGCCAACCATGTTCAAAGATTGCATAACCGCAGTCAGAAGTTGCCATGCTTGTCAAATTTTTGATAGCAAAACCAGAAGACCACCCGCACCTTTACAGCCGATAGTTGCTGTTGGGCCTTTCGCCAAATGGGGCATCGATTTCATGACATGTAACCCCACCTCGACCGGGGGGCATGGGTATATTATAGTCGCCGTTGACTATTTTACCAAATGGGCCGAGGCGATGCCTACATTAGATAACACTGGTGAAACAGCTGCCCTTTTCTCTTTCAATCATGTAGTTGCCAGATTCGGCGTACCACAAGCTATAGTTACGGATCATGGATCGCATTTTCGCAATCACATGATGGTTGAATTAGCTGCCAAGCTAGGGCTATCTCACGACAGCTCTACCCCGTATTATCCGCAAGCTAACGGACAAGTTGAAGCAATCAACAAGGTCTTGAAGCGTATGTTGCAAAGGATGATCGGAGTTCACAAAAGAAGGTGGCACCTAATCCTGTACTCAGCCTTGTGGGCTTACCGAACATCGGTAAGGAATGCGACCGGGTTCACACCTTTCCAACTGGTATATGGCCTGGAAGCAGTCTTACCAGTCCAGTGCGAAATCTCGTCTCTTAAACTCGCAATCGATCTCCTCCCCGGAACTTCAGAAGAAGAGGCCCGTTTCTTGGAATTAATCCAATTGGATGAAACCCATCGTGATGCCGCTTTGGCTAACGAAGCCCATAAGAAACGAGTTAAGGCGCAGTTCAACAAAAATGTCAAACCCCGTGTCTTCTCAAAAGGTGACTTGGTCTTGCTTTACGACCAAGAATCCGATAAATTGGGAGCAGGTAAATTTAATTCTTTATGGATGGGCCCCTATATTGTTAAACGAGTGTTAGCAAAAGGAGCGTACGAGTTAATGGATTATGACGGAATTCCACTGGCGCAACCTCGTAATGGGTTGTACCTTAAGCGTTACTATGCTTGAATAGTAACCAATATGCTTTTGTTGTATTTTGTTTTCGCTAAAGTGGTCGTTTTGGTCGAGTAATCCACCTTTTTACATTTATTGCAGATGTCAAACCTTTTGGAGACATGTGTGGGATATGCCGACGGAGCGAGTCGTAGTTCGCGGAACCTGTCCTTCGCAGCCTGGGCCATTTTTGATCCAAGTAGCGAGTTAGTAAGTTTCAGAGGTGTATGTATTGGTCAATCAACGAATAACATCACTGAGTATAGCGCGTTGATAGAACTTCTCTCTGATGCCATCACCCATGGTATACGCCGGCTAATCGTCAGGCTAGACTCACAACTCGCAATACTACAACTCAATGGTATATATTTCGTCCGCAACCCAGCCATTTATCGCTTGTTCCTAAGGGTTAAGATTTTGGAAAGACAATTTGATTTGATTCAATACCAACATATTTCCAGAAACTTAAACACATTAACCGACTCATTAGCGAACTATGTGTTAGATAGACATTTGCGACATTTATAAAAAGAAACACATCATCAATGTTGTACATGTGGATCACATAACTCAACCAGAATAAAACCCCGAAAATCAAAATATATATATATATATATATATATATATATATATATATATATATATATATATAAGTTGTTTATGGTTTACATATAATGTTCTGTAACCAAGACAAAATCGGTCATATGACCCAAAAACTCAAAATGCTAGGGGGCACCCTAGTCTAGTGATGCTCATGATAGCACGTCACAGCCTGTGCGATCATGCGTAAGAGACGAGTCCATCGTCTAGGCACACCAGTAGTATGCCGCTGAAACTGTAAAGGTAACTCATCAATCCTCACATCTGGAATACCGAGAGTAAGGCTCTCAACCTGCTCCTGCACAGCTGTGAGGGTCTCAGCCACATCAAGGTCACGAAGGATAACCCTCCCGGCAGCCTCTCCTACTGGGGCAGCGGCTGGCACTCTCGGGCGAACTACTGGACGAACAGGACCAACATCTGCATGCACACATGAGTTTGATTAAAGTCTTGATAGAATAAAGCACAAGGACATTATGAATAAAAACAGTGAACAGTGACATGGTAAAAAGTCATAACTAGACCATGTTATCGAGCAGTTTTAGCACATAGTTCATGCTCGTTAAAAAATAAACATAAGATCGAGCAAGTGTTTCAACCCACGTTTAAGCTCGTTAAAAAATGAACTACCCTCCGGTAAATAACCACCGTGAATGTAACATTATCAGCCATTAAAGCCTTGGTCGTGTTTGCACCGTCACCTCCACTTTTCCATTGGCCGATCATTCACCTCCATTTGGTTGTTTACCCATTTTGAGGAACAGCTGCGAAGAGTGATTTCACTAGCCATCCTTGTGACACTGCCGTGATTGGAAAATTCCAACCCTTACCTGGAATCAGCTGCTACCCGTTTTATCACTCGTTCCTCAAAAGACGTGTCTTCTTTAAGATCTTTTCATCTGACTTGTAAAATATGAAAAGATTGCTGAGTTTTGGCCTTCCAGCTCGTTAAAGTGACCGGAAGTGCTATCCCTCCTCTAGATTTTAATATTTTTGGACCTGAGGGATTATTGCACAAAAATATCGAGCGCTTGTTTTGTTCGGCTCGTTAAAACTATCGAAAATTCATCCCTTCTGTATTGTTTTATACTTTTTCGGACTTAAGGGATTAGATGACAAAAAAGGCACTTTGGAGTTATCTTTACGTACCTTTTCAGACTCTCTAAAAATGAAAAGGACCGAGTTATCTTTGTCATTAGACTCGTTAAAAAACATTAATACGACAAACTTGTCTTTAGACGAGAACGAGTTTCACTATCGCTAGGCTCGTTAAAACATAGAGATGGGTTTGCCCGAAGGGCAAATTATAGAACAAGCATATGTTATCCTCCTCAAGCTTGACAAAAATAAAGAAGTACTGGTCAGAAATGACTGGGGAAAATTGGGAAGAAACTCAAAGAACTTTTATTGGTAGCAAGTCGCTCTTGAACATGACACTTCCACTTCGTGCTTGAGTTGGGTTGGGTTGTTTCATTCACCGGTCACATCACCATGGTCTCGCCATACCATCCATCTTTGGGGTAAATGATACCAATCCATCAAATAAGTGTCACCGATATGTTCAAGAGAAGTCAACCATGTCCCATCCACTACCATACATTATCCTTCATCCTTTCATGACTGCCACCCTGAACTATATATCATCAGATCGTTTTCACCTCCATCAAAATCATTTGCTCCATTCCGTGTCACTGATGTGGGATACATTAAGGCCCTCCTTTGACGAATCACTTCTTGTCGACATCAGCTCATTATCCAAGAAGTCGATCTAGGAACACCCACTTCAGTACTTTGAAGCTTGCATGCCTCAATGGCAAGTTTCTCACTTCCGGCGACAGGTATACATCAATGACCTTCGACCGAAAGATTTTGCGTGGTGTTCGACGCCAAGTCCTTTATTCACACCACGTGAATTGTACTGCAGTACCTTGAGGGTCATTATCATTATCGGTGATTCCTCTCGCGCTTGTTAACAGTTTACATCATTGACTGGTAATCAAGCGATGTCTTTCCATGTTCGACCTCAGAACATTTCTCACATGGATCGACTTGTACTTAGAGTGAAGATCGGATGAGATTGAAGACCCCGGATCTAGTTTCATCCATCCGGGCTGCGATATATATTCATGAAAAATAAAGACATTGACATGTACAGCATTGCAGCACAGATAATCATCCTACCAAAAGGATGATGATTTCGTCAAAATCATCAGTCTACCATCAGACGATTGTCTGTTCTATGTACAGAAAAATGAATTTATAAAGCTGAGCATGGGAATGCCCGCCTCAGCTAGATCATGAAAGCAGTATGAAAAATAATGTATTGTATTGTATCTTATTACAGGTCTCCTCCCAGCATTGGAAGAACTTCGGATCCTCCTAATAAAGCATTTCACCCGATAAACGACCTCATACTTTAGGCGGCAACTGTTATAGACATTTTTGTGCCTTACAGCATTGAGCATGAAATGTCCATAATCCAAGGGATCCAAAGTCCCTAAAAGAGTTGTTCCTGCCCCTAAAGGAACAAGGTCAACCAATGACAGCTTCTCCCAGAGGTTCTCCACCAAAAACCACTCAGAAACAGTCAATTCAGGATCAATTCAGAGGCTCCACTAGTTGCCTGCGTTGAAATGCAGAGGCTACACTAGCTAGGTGCACTGCAACGCAGGTGGAAGCACTACCAGGGTGCGCTGAGTGGGAAGTGACAAATGGCAAGCTCATTCAACGAGGTGGAAAGACCCTGGAAGCTTCCAGAATCTTCTCCAATGACACTTGCCTCAATGAATTCGACTAGTGATGAGTAAGAGGTTCTCAACCTCCAAGTGGAAGCAAGAACTGATAGAGAGAAGCCACAAGTCAAAACATAAGCTGACTCATCCTCTCTGCTTACATCTATATATGGATCTCTCACCCAGAGGTCCAGGAGGTTGGAATTTTGTACTTTGCAGAGAATTGCTGTTGGTTTGAGATTGAGATTAGTACATTGGGTGATTTATGCTTTGTTGGAGGAGAGGAAGGGATTCCTTTGCTGGGAGGTAGATGCTGGATCAGGACTCACTTGGTTGTATCTCCTCTTGGACTTTGTTATCATATCAATAAAGCTATTTGAGTTTCTCCTATATGCTTGTATATCAATGATGTTTTGCTATATTTGCATATTTAGTTTATATCTGATCCTAAACTAGTTATGAATGCAAATCTATGTATTTTGTGTAGTTTTCCTCTCTTGTGATCTTGCAGGAACTTGGTGAAGTTGGACCAGTGAAGGAACAAGCAGCGGGAAACGAACAAAAGAGAGAGCAATTGGATCGACAAACTAGCGGAAGACATCGGTTAGTTACATCCTTCTTCTCTATTTACATTTCATAAAGAAGAATACTTAGATAGTTTTCCTTGTTTGTTGCTAAGGCACTATCACACCTTAGAGTGGGATAGGGGCATTCCGAATTGGATACTTTTCCCAACAACACTACTAAAGGAGTCTACATGGGCTTGCACTTATCCATGTGGAATCTCCTGAGTATCTCATTGGAATACTTGCCTTAAGACACAAAAAACTCCCCATCCTTCTGCTACACTTCCATGCCAAGGAAGTAGTGCATGAGACCCATGTCTTTCATCTCGAATTCTCTTGCAACGTCCTCCTTGCAAGACATGATTAACTGATCATCACCTATCAATATGAGATCATCAACATAAATAACAATGATCAATGGCTTACCTTTCACAATGATGTGGTATAGGTTTGCATCCGCTTCACTCTTTGTGAAGCCCAACCTGGTGAAGTAGTTGTCGATCCTGGTGTACCAAGCACGAGGTACTTTCTTCAGCCTGTACAAATCTCTCTTGAGTTGGCACACATGCGACTCATGATCAAAGGTCTAAAAACCTTCCGGTTGCCCTACGTACACCTCTTCCTCAATTTTTCCATTGAGGAATGCAGTCTTCACATCCATCTGATGGATCTTCTAACCCTATGTGCTGATAGTACCAACATCGATCTAGTAGATGAGTACCTTTCGACAGGAGCAAAAGTCTCATCATAATCTATCCCCTTGACCTGTGAAAAGCCATGTGCAACAAATCTTGCCTTATGCTTTTCCACACTACCATCAGTAGCTTGCTTTACCTTGTAAAGCCAACGGGAACTCACAACTAACTTGTTCTATAGTCTTGGAATCAAGTCCCAAACACTGTTCCGAACTATGGAGTCATACTCCTGCACCATAGCATCAACCGAAATCGGCTGCTGCACTGCTTCCTCAAAGGAAGATGGCTCGGTCTCAACACATTCCCCAACAAGGGCCATGTATCTAGTGTACCTCTTAGGTGACCTTCTCTGTTTGCGCTAAGTAGATGGCCACATTCTCTCTCGCATCCTCCAACAATCTGTCAGATTTTCTTGTGCATTTTCATCCATCTCTGGAAGACTCAGCTTGAGTGGACATCTCCACTCTTGGAACCTCTGCATGCGGCTACTCTGCATCAGTCTAAGGCTCCTCCTCCTTAGGAACCAATAGTTCCTCCACAACCTGTAGTTGGAGCTCCCTCTGAAGGGAAACTTGCATGGCCTTCTGCTCATCAAACTTGAGATCTCTGCGAACCACGGTCTTCCAACTGGTAGGCAAGTACACCTGATAGTTGTGAGATGTATTAGTGTACCCTGCAAGTATCCCCAACTCTGCTATCGGCTCAAGCTTCTTCCGTGCATTCTTGGTCACATGGCAATATACCGATGAGCCAAAGATCCTGAAGTGACCCACATTTGGTCTCTTACCAGAGAAAGCTTCCTCTGGTGTCTTCATCCCAGGTATGTGATGTGGGCTTCTATTGTGCAAATAGACTGTTGTGTTGCATGCCTCAACCCACAAGTGAAGTGGTAGGCCTTTTCATGCAGCATCGCCTGTGCTGCCCCTATAATCATTATGTTCTTCCTCTCAGCCACCCCATTCTACTGTGGGTTATGGGGTGTCGTCAACTCCCATTTAATTCCTTCCACTGCACAGAAGTCCTTAAACTCTTGAGAGAAATATTCTCCATCGTTGTTGCTTCTCAAGGCCTTGATCTTCTTCCTAGCTTCTTTCTCCACCAAAGCTTTGAACTCAAAAAACTTTGAGAAGGTTTGGTCCTTCTTCTACATGAAATAAATCCAGAATTTACGAGAAAAATCATCAATGAAAATCAAATAATACCTTTGCTTCGCTGTGGATGCCATTGAGAATGGTCCACACAAATCAGTATGAACTCGCTCTAAGATAGCTTCGGCTCGACTGTCTCCATCATGAAAGGAATACTTTGTGTACTTACCCAAGGTACAACCTTTGCATGTGCCAACTTGCTCAAGTTTGCCTTTAGGAAGTCCAGTAGAGATCTGTTGCATTATCTTCAAGGCTCCATGATGCAAATGGCCCAACCACGTGTGCTACAACTCGCCAATATCTTGGCTTTGCATCAATTCTGCTTTCGTACTCAATGCTGCACAATCATCTTCCTCTAGTTTATAGAGATTCTTCACCTGAATCCTAATCCTCTTGGTCTGACCCATGGCTATGTGTCTTAGGAATGCCTTTCCTTTACTGAAGACAACATCGTAGCCTTTGTCCTCCAACATTTGATACCATGTTCTTCTTTAGTCTAGGCACATACTTCACATCTGTCAAGGTGAGAGGAGATTCATGCTTCCTTTGAAAAGAAATTGTGCCCACTCCTAAAACATTGTACTTTCTATCGTCACCCATCTCTATGTGCATCTTGAGGTCTTTCTCCTCCAAGGTACTGAATTAGATTTTATTGTTGTTCATGTGGAATGAGTCTCCACTATCAAGATACCAAACACAACCCACCATCAATGAAACCATGCATGCGATGAGGGTAGAGTCCATTTCGAACTTAGAGGCTAATGCCTCACCTTCCAATCCTTTCGAGGATCCCTTCTTAGACTTCTTCAATGGGAAATTAGTTGCATAATGTACCATCTCGTGACAATTAAAGCATCTCACTTTATATGTGTCAACCTTCTTCCCTCCATGAGAAGAATTCGATTTGGAATGGGAAGCCTTCCCTTTCCCTTTCCTTGCCTTACTTACTAAGGCCAGATTTTCTTCATCATCATCTTAGATGAAGAACCATCTCTTCTACTCCTCCTGATCTCCTCCGAAATCAGATATGACCACAGTCATTCCCATTCTGAAAATTTCTCCCTTCCATTCATAGAGTCCTGGTAGCTATTCCAGCTTTTTGGAAGGCCGAGGAGAGCGAGGCTCACCATATCATCATCGGCAGTAGTTATTCCCACACTACTAATCTCATCTCTGTAGGTGGTGAGCTTGTTTAGGTATGTGGAAATAGTATCACCCTTCTCCATCTTGATTCTTTGAAGCTTATCCTTGAGCGTCAATTTCCTCTGGTCACTATTGTCTTGGTAGAGGTCCTTCAATGTCTTCCACATTGAAAATGGGGTACCCTTCCCATGGAGACTCGAGACAATATGGTCTCGAACTCCCTCTAGGATGATCCATCTCGCCTTTGCCACACACTTCTTCCATTCAGCTAACTCTTGTGCATTAGTTGAAGCTAGATTTTGGATTTCTTGATCAATGAATTCCTTCAAGCCGTTGTCTTCTAATACAACTTCCATGTGATCTTTCCATGCTATGTAATTCTAGCTACCATCCAAGGCATACTTGAGTCTCAAGCCTTTGAACGCCATTGGTCAACTTTGAAGTATGATAAGAATTCGATTTTTCACTTGCAACCAAGAACTACAAACTTAGAA
The DNA here is from genome assembly GCA_031772625.1 of Pinus tabuliformis. Taxonomy (NCBI): domain Eukaryota; kingdom Viridiplantae; phylum Streptophyta; class Pinopsida; order Pinales; family Pinaceae; genus Pinus; species Pinus tabuliformis. Next base: position 2,009,055,476 of record CM062819.1, on the reverse strand, counting down.
TTCTCTTCTTAGTATATTGTTCACAACTTCAATAACCTTTTCTCTAATACAATGTAGAAATTCTGACTGTAGATTAACCTGATAATTTAATATAACTAAACCAAAATACTTTAATCTACTTCTACAATCAAACTTGCAGAAGCTTAATAGATTTGAGCAAGATCAAGTGGAACACATATAACCAGAAGAAGAATCAATACACATGAAACACAGAAGAATACTCTGGGGAAAGCCTCAGCTAAAAACCCCGCTATCTGTATTATCATACAAGTGGAAATATATCAGGATTACACACAACTTTAGCTCTCACAACTATCTAGCTCTCAGTATAATCCCTCACAGATTCTCACAGACAAAATAGACTACTCATATGCCTTCTCCTCTGCCCTCCAAGTTCCTATTTCCTTGGGCAGTTTCTCCTGGGTGATCCAACTGTTACCAAGTGTAACACTAATCACTCACACAGATCTCACACCCTATAAAACTGCACAAATCTCAAGGAATGAATTCCTTCTGCATGCATGAGTTTTGTTTATAGGAAAACTCATACCATTGATAGTACACTATCCTTGTCTTTAATCTCAACTGGGTCATTCTCAGAATAGACATTCATGAGTATCAATGAGAGAATCTTCAGTTATCTGGAGTACCTAGTTGGATGCATGCATGCATTAACTAACTGAACTCACAATTAGTTCCTCAAATAGTTTGGAACTAATTTAACTGGACTTAACTCAGTTAAAATTACAACTCAAATATAACTCATCCTTATCTCCTTAATTTAAGGGATAACTATTGCATGACTTCGCAAAGACTTCTAGCTTGAATTTCTCAAACTAATTAACTCAATATGAATTAATTAATTATTTTTCAGGTAGCTAGTGAGACTAAATTCGAATTTAATTCACAATTTTAATTCAAGGACAAATCAAAATTGGAATATTCTTGTTGCCATATTTCAACATGCTCATGCAATTGGTGAGAAGAAATTAAATAAACACCTGTGCTATGGACCTGGAGTAGGACAAAATAATTTCCTTCCCAGGATGAGAGGTTGGGTTTAAACAGGAAAACAAGCAAACTGAAAAGTTAAAGCTCAGGACCTGAAGTAGGGTAACAAATTCCCTCCCCAGGATGAGATATTGGGCCCTAAAGAAACCAAAAGAAAACAAAAAATAAAAATCAAAGAAAAACAACTAGGACTCAAGATCTGGAGCAGGGTAACAATTCCCTCCTTATAACGAGAGATTGGTTTCTAGGAAATCAGCAAAACAAAAAGCAACCAAAAGCAAAGGAAAATAGGACACTATGCTCAAGACTTAGAGCAGGGTGGCAAATTCCCTCCCTAAGACGAGAGATTGATCCATAGATCAATGTCGATCATGTTCTTGCACCTTGTTAGCCTCCTCAGTAGTGACGCCAAAATGTTGGTGTCTGAGTATGAATAACTATTCAACCCTATTATCAATCCGGGTGCGTATATTATTTCAAGGTAACACACAAAATATATGCAGGTAACAATGACACAATCCAATCATCAATTACAGATTTAATAACTGAATTAAATAAGGAACCACTATGACAGTAAATAAGAATAAATTGCAGAATTATAAAAGCATTCACAACAATTGAAATAAAGTATTGTAACAACAATTAAAATGAACCAACAAAAATAAAATAACAACACACAGAAATAATGCAACACCTGATCAGAAGAGCGGGCCCAACTCTCTGACCAGGGCTGCGATGGATTCACAACTTACAGAGAGAACAACAAAATAGCTTGCATTCAATTAAATAAACAATATTCTGTTACAATCTTAGTCTCTTGCACAACTAACCCCATTCACAGTCTTGAAACCCTTCTTATACAATTGTTCAGAAAAACCATTCCTTGAATCTAGCAACTAATGTCTACAAATATACAATTGTTAAAACGACCAAACTAGTTGCCGAGAGAGAACAAGAAAGGTTTGGAATAGGTCTGGAATCTATTATGTTGTTACAACGTTGCTGAGATGGTGCTGTGAGCTCAGAGTTTCTCCTGTGATCTCCATATGCGACCCCTTTGACCACCGAATCTATGGAAATGACAAAATTAGTAACTCGTGTAGGTAAAATCCCCATGACTATTACTTCTATTAGCCTCCTATACCAATAGGTTTCATTTTTCATGATTGGCAGGGGAAATTCCAAATATGTTCTACTTTGATGATGCAAAGATCCCATATTTTTGTGCAAGAACATGTCTGTACATAGTTTCGATGGTGTCCTACTTCTGGATGGGTGATCCAACAGTCTAATCTGGATCATGCCATGTTTAAATTGATGTTGTAGAATAGAGAAAGAGAATCTGTCCAAACTGTCTAATCTTAGCAGATTAGTAGTTAGGTAGAGAATAAAGGTTCCCAACTGCTTAATCTGGGGCCTTGGAAGTGATAAGGGTAGTTTTAGATAGAAACTCAAAAGGAAAAGAAAAAGAAAAAGAAAGAGAGCAATTGAGGGTTTGCAAGTCTAAGTGCACCCTCCTTGAAGTAATAAAAAATGCTAGGCACTAAGACGGGTAGGTAGAAAGGGGTTGCAGAAGCTTGTTTTCCTTTATATTGCTGGCCTTGACAGAGAAAGCATATATTGGCAAGAGCAGGTCCACCTATTCAGCATTTTGGTAACAACACAGTGAAGCATGTCTAACTCCCCAATCATTCCCCACAAAACTTCTTTCTAACATTCCCTAAATGTCCAATGGGATTTCCTCATTGAGTCCTAGCATCACCTTTTGATTATAGCAACATCAAGCCAAGGTGTTGATTCCTATTACACAAGAAAGCCACATTTCCTGTGCAAAATCCTTGATCATTTTCATCTGTCTCTGCACCTAAGTTTACTCATTAAACTTAGTATTCAATTCCTCTCTCTCATCTCAAATCCATATTAACCCCTAATTTTACTATTTAGCTCCCCAATTTTCCCCTTTTCCCTATCAAAATACCATTTTTGTGCAAAAATCCCATAAAATATATATATTTCCCCCCCTCAGGCAATATAGCCTTAATAATCTAAAGGGTGAAGGCATGATAAAGTCGGGCGCTAATGCAAATGTGCATTCATATTTTACTTTTGGGGGATTAAATCAACAACTGGTTGATTTAATAGCCCTAGCGCACCTTATAAATCTGTATATTGTTTACCGCTGATCCCTAAAAACCTCATAAAAACACACAAAATTCAGTTTGTCCAAAGTTTATCCCGGCGCAATTTACCAGAAATAATAATTGTTTATTGGACGGGCCCCGCCGTATCGCTCTGTCATCTTCGCGTCCCGTCGTCCATCGGATTCGGGCCCTCCCATCCGACGGTCCTCGGTGATTTCAGACCGCCCCCGATCACCGTCCTTTAGCGCCCGATATTGTCAGAATGCTGACGTCTATCCGTGGACGCGTGTTGGCTTTTGATTGTATCGGGCGGCTTCCGACACAAACCGGGCCCGTACCAAAAGCGGTCCGACAAAACCGCTTACCGCCATTGCCTTTCCGCCTTATGTCATCCTCGCATCATCGCCACGTCATTGCCGCATCAGCGTCGTGTCAGCTCCCGTTTCGCCATGGTTTCGACAGCTCCGCCACGTCGCTCGTCCAGGTCAGCCCACTCACCGGTTGACACGTCATCCCACCGTACTTGACCCCACCAATGACGTCATGCTGACGTCACTCGTAAAAAAGGCACCAAAAAACTAATTTTTCCATATTTCGCCCAAAAATCATGTTTTTTCTTATTTTTCATAAGTCGAGCACTGTGTCGCTTGCATGCGTTTTACGACGTTTTTTCCGCCAACCTCCAGAAATTCATCCTTGAGCTGCTGCCGCCCCGAATTCCGCACGGTCAGCTCCCCCCGTCGCGCGACAACCAGGTATTTACCCGTTTCTTCCACAAACTGGTTTTTTCAGTCTTCCTCTGTTAAAAACACAAAATAACCAGTTTCCGGCATTTTGAACTCCTGTACCTTCAAAACCAAACTAGTATCCATTAGAGGGCCCAAATTCATCCAATTCCCTCACTCGCTGCATTGTGCTCAACTCAGACCCTTTGCAAAGTTTTTTCGTGTAGCAGGGCGCGCCACATTAAGATAATTCACCCTGTTTCGCCCCCTTTGGCAGCATTTCACCTCAATTTTGCCAAAGCTACCCTGTTTCTCTCTGTAAAATCTCTTTCTCTATCAAAATTCACCGCATTCATCCACAATTCAAGTATAATCTAGTTCAAAGGACAATTGAAGCATGGAGACCCCTGTGGCCTTGAATATTACTCTTCTGAATGCCCCAAAGACGAACCTGGAATGGTTGGCCCTTGCTGACCGGGATCATCAAATCAAAGAAACAATTGAGATAAGTACCAAATATCACATACACACTGTTTGTGAGCTAAAGGAGAAATACATGAGTGGTGCTGATGACATAGGTATCTGGGAGTCTAACTTGCCCATTTATTACCTACCCCAAGTCAATGTGTTCCCAGACCTCATCCATCAGTGTTGTGAACACTATGAACCCTCACAAAGAGCAGTTTTGGGTTCATCTGGGAATATTTTATTTCACATCACCCCTCAATCCATAAATCAGATGTTGATCTTTAAGCCAACTAAACCTGTGGTGCCTCTTTCTATGAATTTTCTACTCAAAAAAGCTACCAAGTTGCCCAGCTCAGAGGTCACAAAGATTGGCCAGTTGTTCATGAAGCCAGAATATCAGCCCCAGCAACCTCCTCCTTATCTACATGTCTGGTTCAATGAAACAGGGAGACTGCTAGTGGATATGATATCCTGCATTCTAGGATTCAGTACCAGTGAGTTTGTGGATGAAACAACCTTGGTAATGTTATCCATGTTCACTCCAGGGCAGCCTCCTGCTGCCCAGTATGATTATGCCACATTTATTGCTGACAAGATTCATGAGCAATTCATGAATTTGGAGAGGGAAAGGGTATTCAAGTACAACTCCTATATATATCACTTCATATTGTATTATCAGCCTGATAATTTCCCTATTCCCTTGAAAAAGCTGGATGCAAAAGGAAACAGGAGGTCAGTGGTATTTTGGTCATCAATCTGTCACCATATCTCTTGCTCCCCATATAACTATTGTGAGTTCATTGATCTATTCATCTATCCGGCCTTGTCTCTGCTACAGAGTTCTCCTCTTCCTAGACTCACCGATGAAATGCAGAAGATCCTCCAGCTTTCAAAGAATTATAGCATTGGAGATTAGTACTTCTACCAAGACCATATAGTAATTAGAATATATGGCTGTGAGCTAGCCCCTTACATACTGCCAAAGTATGTTCCCATGAGACTTTTTGCATTAGAGTATTTCCGGAAATTTGGAAATGCAGACATGATTCATTTTCATAGTAGAAATAAAAAGCACAGCTGAAAATCAAACACCAACTGGGTCCATTCATTTTCAACAAAAGAGAAGAAGCCTGGCAAGAAGTAGATAAAATTCTAAAGAGCTTCCAGCTGCAAACAAGCTTCCTTTGGTCACCCTATGACCCAAATCATTTTATAAGTCTTAGAAGAGTCAGATACAGACTTGCTAGCTATGACCATGTCAGAATCCCACACATTGAAAAATATGCGAATCAGTTAGAGTGGAAAGAGGGCACCCTAGTGGAGGCAAGTTCTAAGGAAGAAATGGCACAAAAAACAATGAAGCAGTTAGAAAAAGCAGTTGACTTAGAATTTTTTGGACATGTTTTCTCCCCAGTACTCAAGCATCTTGGAGTAGCTGCTTCCTCTTCTACCACTCCCCAGCAATCTGCCCAAACCACTACTCAAGCAGCAACTACAGCTAAAGGAAAAGAGATGCAACAAGAGGAGCCACTTCCTAATGTAGAGCAGCAAGCAGAACAGCAAGAAGAGATGGCTGAGGCACCTTCAAATATAGAGCAGCAAACTTAGGAACAAGTCCTTCCTAGGCAGGAGGTAACAGTGGAAACCTCGGTGCTACAAACTCCAGCTAATGAAGAGAGAACCAGGAAGAGAGATAGGCAGGAGGAAACTCCTCTCACTACCTCAAAAAATCAACAAGGGGAGAAAAGACAAAGACTCAACCCTTTTTCGGAGGAGGAAATGCCTTCTAGACCAGCCATGGCTATGGGCCCTCCTAGCACAGAGGCATCGGCCAGTTCCTTTCAGCAGGAACAAGAGATGCAACATGGAGGAGAAGTAAGCTCTTCAAGGCAGTGCACCAAGGTAGATTCCAGCATAAAGAAACAATTTACAGACATAAAAGCAAGAAATGAGCCGGTTAGATTCCAGCTTTATAACCAGCTGCTCAAAATGGCACCAACTAATCAAGAAAGGCTTATGTCGGCCTATGATATCCAAGAGGGAAAAATAACTCTTAGTCATATTAGGCCCACCATGCTGTAGCCCAAGTCAGCTGCTGCCTATATCAGGACCAACCTAGAGGTATTTGCCAAGGACATCCATCCCATGGATCAGATAGAGCTGCACAAACAAACAGGGGAGATGGTTTATTCCACATTGGCTGATAAGACTCTATTGGCACATAGGTTGCAAAACTCCCTGCATAACACTACTGCTCAATTGGAGCTAGAGAAAGCTTCCTCTCAAGCCAAGGACAACAGAATCAAGTCCTTGGAAGAAATTATCATAGAACTAGGGCATGATCCAAATGACCCTAAGGGAGTGCGAGCATTAATGAAGAAGAAAGATGAGGACATAGCATCTTTGAAGAAGCTGGTTAAACTACCACCAACCCTTCACCCTCAGACTGAAGGTGTTGCCCAGCAAAGAAAAGATCAGGATGTGATGGCCATGCTGTTGGCCTTGCATAAAAGGTTGGTAGAGACAGAGGGTGCCTTGGAGGCAGCCCTAAAGCAAAAGGAAGGAGAACAGGTGTCCCAGCCACCTCAGCCAGTTATAAATATTGAGGATGCTCCTCAAGTAATAATTCCTCCCCCGGAAAAGACATCAGAAGCGGGCCCTTCAGCACCAGCACCAGATGTGGCAACACAAGTGGCAGCACCAGAGCAGGCACCCAGCCTCAGTATGCAGAACATGATGAAGGAACTGGAGGCGCTAGAAGCACAGATGGTTGAGTTAAAGGATGCCAAGGAAAAATTAGCCAAACTGGAAGAGAAATATGACAAATCAAAACAGCATGTGGCTGAGAGGACAAGAGAAATAAGAACCCTGGAAAAGAAGATAAAGGAGCTGGAAAATGAATTGACCATGAACAAGACTATAGCTGATGTGAAGAAAATTCTATGGGCTAAAATTGGCCAATCCATTACAGACCAATGGCAGTCCATTGAAACAGTTCATGAGCAAATGGGTCTACTGAGCAGAGCTCAAGCTGAAAATCAAAGAGCCAGGGCATCTCTAGGGAGTATGCCTGAAATAGCCAACAGAATGATATATGTCCTTAACAATCGGACTGGCCTTCAGCTGGCAGGGATGGGCATTAGAGACAGGACTGATACTATTCTGCTGATAAAAAGGGTGCTTACCCTGAGGAATTATGTCCAGACATTGGAGAGAAAGTGTCAAGAAATACAAGCAGAAGTGGATGGGTTTATTGCAAAAATCATAGTTTTATATAACAGGGGCCTCCCCAGTTTGGTGACTAGTGCAGCAAGATTGTTAGCACATGAACATTATGCCAAAAGGGTCAATAAGTTTGCAACAAATCAAATAACAGCATCTGCAAGCGCTCCTGAGGAAGCAAGGCCCCCATCTGGGCAGGATCTTTATGATAAGCTGGAAAATCTATTCTTTATTGAGCATGAGATCAAGCACCTTTTTGAAGTCCCTCCCAATTATTACAAATACACTGAAGCTGATGAAACCCTAATTAAAATACAGAGGCACCAATTGCCCACTGAAGAATGGTGGAGTATGATAGAAACTTTACTTTGATGAATTAATTTTGGCCTAAAGTATTTGGTCAACCGTGAGTTAGCATTTTCAAATGACTCATGTATTAAATCTACCTGGAGCAATAGTGGGAGACAGCTAGATGAAAAGGACAGTGTCTGGGTACAGCTGGATAATGCAATTGATGTGTCCAGTACAGCAACATCATGACAGGGCAGCATAAACGCAAGAATTCTCAAAATCAATGCAAAGGTGCTCAGCCGTCCCAAGACGCTCCAAAATTCAAAGATCTTTGACATGAATGACCAGCTGTAATCAATCTTCTTTAATAGCAATAACTATTGTATCCACTATTTTTTAGAGTTGGTAGAGAAAGTTATGAGTCAATGACTCATTTTTGAGATATTTTGTAAGATAATTTTGTATATATGCGCCCCGCTTAGCTTATTTGTAGGTTGTTGTTTATTTGTTCTAAAGAACTCGGCTGTATATTCTGAGAAGTATAATACAAGAAGTTGCTGGTTTTCTCAACTTGGCTATGCTTGGACGCGTTGTGATGGGATTGTTGGCTGTTGCAGAACTCTCGTGTTTTCTCATGATGCAATAAGTGTTTTCCTAACTGTTTCTGTGCTTTATCTGTTTACATAACTCATCTATGCTATATGTTTGATAATCTTAGTAGGAAGGAAAATGAATAGTTCAGGATTTGTCCAGTGAGACACCCTAAACTCAATCTTTCCTGCTAACTATGTTTTCTTTAGGATTAGCTGTAAATGTGGAATTCTTAAATGCTCCTGTTTACTCTAATTTTATGGTGAATTCTATTCGGGAATTCTCTTTTGCTCTTGAATAGGACTCAGCCCTTTATTTTCTGTATCACCAAGAAAGAAATCTTTGTTGCCTTTCATGGTGTGATCCTATACTGTTTCTTCTTAAATCAAAAGTTTGTATCATGAATACCTATCTGGCTTTGCAGTAACACTCTCTTTGTCACAGGCACTAAGTAACAATCAGTCATGGACTCCAATTGCCCAATGGAATGAACCCTCTTTGAACATTGCAAACCCTTCTTCAGACAATAGCTGACAACCAAAATTCAAACAAAAATTTTATACTTCATAGCTAGCCTAAAATCCCGAAAAAAACAAAGCTAAATCAAAAAGAGAGAGCCCTCTCTGATTGCAGGTAGGCTACAACCTGTAATCCAAAGTTGGTTTATGGTTACCTCGGCCGTATTCCCTTAGGAGTCAAAGGGAACAACCTAAGTGCTAACATAATTGGCGACTCCACTAGGGAGCTGAACTAATTTCCTAGCCACTGCCCGATTCACAATATTTCCTACAGAATTAAAATTTCAAAGAGGTCAGGAAACATAGAGGCTGGCTCCTAAGAAGAAGACACGTTACACGATATCTAATCCAGATCCAAATCCATCACCTGTATTTGAAAATCCAAACCTAATTTCGAGAACTCTTAGGAAACAAGAAAAGGAAGAAACTAGTCCAGATTCAAGCCCTGAAGCAGGATTTCAGAGTAACATTCCTACCCCTGCTAAACTTTCCTTTCGTCCTCATATCACAACTTCACAGTCTCCCAGTTCTACATCCACTTCACATAGCGCTTGTTCAACTCCCTAATTAACCACACACACCCCTCTCATCCATTTCCCTCCACTTGTTCCGTTTGTTCCTGTTGTTCCAGTTATCTCAGCAAACATGGCTAATAGGTATGCCCCTTTACAGTTACCAGCAAATCTAGGGGGTATGCCTTAGGATTACCAGACCAAGATCTCATATTTGGATGGTACTATTTCCTATTCAGCCCTGCAACATACCAAAAAGATGCAGGACTACTTTGATAATTATGAGATAGATGATGAGGGGGTTAGAATGAAGATTTTTGTTCAAAGTTTGACAGGAGATGTAAGGTCCTGGTTCAGATCTCTTCCAGCAAATTATATTGCTAATCCAAAAGCCCTCTACCAAACTTTCCTAAACAGATGGGAAAAGAAGAAAGACCCGCTTCACATATTGTCTGAGTACAACTCTATTAAAAGAGGCCCTCAAGAAACTGTCCTGGACTATTGTGCTAGATTTAATAATGTATACAATGCCATCCCCCAGAATCTGAGGCCTCCACCTGATCTGGCCTTATACACCTTTCCTGATGGGTTTGATTCAGACATGGCATACCAATTGAGAGAAAGAGCCCCCCAAACTTTAGCTGAGATGCAAGATATAGCAGTCAGTGTGGAAGCCAACCTGATAGCCAAGAGAAATGGGGCAAGGACTAAGAGAAAGAATACCTTCAAAGAAGAGCCTTCAGGCTGGGATCAGAAACTAGATGCAATAATCACCGGTATGCATAGGCTTGGAGATAGAGTAGAATCAGTTGAAAGGAAATCATCATGGGAAGGACCACAAAATAATGCTGTCAGAAATCCTGGCTTTAGAAGAAACCAAAACCCAAATGCTGGAAGGGCCAGCCCAGAACAAGACATAAGACCTCCTTTCCAAGAAAACTATGTTGAAGCATCCACCTCTAGTGAACAGATAGATGATACTCACATTAATTTGATGGGTCTAAATAATGAACAACAGGTTTTTCTAAGTCAAGAAGATCAGGAAGATGATGATGTTGATCAGTTCCGAACCAAATCTGGTGAGTCATTTGACTTCAAGCAGGGGTATGACACAACTGTTTTTGAAGTCCATAAACAATACAAGCTGAGAAGCAGGACCATAAATGTGCCACAGCCTGTAAAAACAAAAGATAACCAACAGCCCAAGATGTTGAAGGAGAAGGTCACTTTTACAGAACCAATTGACAAAACTAGCTCTATTTCAAACGAAGCAACAGTGGAGGATGTAACTGAAATACACCCCCCAAGTCAACAACAACTGGTAACATCTCCTTCAGAGCATAATCAAAGTAACATTCATCAAAAGATTAGCAAAAAAGATAAACCCCAAGATAAAACTGAAAGCCAAGAGGGTGCCTTCGAAAAATCAGTTGAGAAAGAAAAAGCTGTTAACCATAATGCCAAGACCCAATTTGAAAAACCTTTTGACCTAGAAGCTGAAATTGGTAAGTTGAAGATAGCCATCCCTCTTTCAGAGCTGGCTAAGCATGATATTTACAAGCAGAAAATCAAAAAATCCCTCCAATTAACTCAGAATAAAGATGATGTCAATGTACTGGATGATACACCAGAATTACTTTTTGGCCCAGAAGTTGATGGAAAAACAATAAGCACAGGAGTTTTACCCTTTTATGTTAGCTTGCACATTCATGACAAGATACTACACAATGCAATGTTTGACTCGGGCGCCTCACGTAATCTTATGCCTAAATCTGTAATGGAGAGACTAAACCTAGACATCACGAGGCCATATAAGGACCTATTCTCATTTGATTCCAGCCAAGTCAAATGCCTGGGCCTGATCAAAGATTTGTGTGTTTCCCTTGTCCAGTATCCAAATAAAACTATTCTAATGGATGTGGTGGTAGCTGATATCCCACCTAAATATGGAATGTTGTTATCAAGATCATGGGGAGCCAAGCTCCAAGGGTCCCTACAATTAGATATGTTTTATGCCACTATCTCTGTCTTTGGGCAACGAAAGAGGCTATATAGAGAGACACTCATGAAATATATGGTGAGCAGTGGAGAAAAACCTCAAAATTTTCCCATTTATGCAGTCCATTCTGATATGGATTCCTTCATTCTGTTCAATGATGACACGTCCTACAGCTGATAACAAACCTTTCACTCTTGAACAAAATATGCATACAAATGAGCAATCAGCTGCCCAAAGTCTTGAAATTATGGAATCAATTGATCAAATTGTTCTAGAAAACAAATCGGATGAAAAACAAGACCTTCAACTCCCTATTCCAAGTCCTAATGAGTCTCCTAATTCTGCTCTAAAACAAGAAATCCTTTGGTTTCTTGAGTTCGATGGATCAGTTAATAGGTTAGGGGTAGGAGCAGGAGTGTGGATCCACAATAAACAAAAAAATCATGCAGAGGGTCGAGCCTATAGGATAAATTTCAGATGTACTAATAATATGGCAGAGTATGAAGCTCTCTTACTAGGTCTCAAACTGATCAAATCCTTACAGGCAACAAAAGTGTCAATCCTGGGAGATTCAGATCTCACTATCCAACAAATGAAAGGCAATTTTGTCACCAATGACAAAAGACTAAGATCTTACAGATCTGCTGCTATTGAAATACTCAATGCCTTTACTGAATTTCAACTGACGAAAATATCTAGAAGCCACAACCTTCATGCACACAGTCTAGCTACCTTTGCTAGTACTTGTAAGTTACCCTTTGAACCCAACCATTGTTTTACAGCTGAGATAAAACACATACCTTCCATCCCAAATAATGTCAAATACTTGTAAGTATTTGAAGATGACACACAGATAAATAACTTTTTAACTTTACAACAAGAGTTTTCGGGTTTAAATGTTGATACTGATGCTGTAAAAGACTCCCAACAACAAAGCATCCAAGGTCAAAGAATTATATCAGTCAAAACAACAAATCAAATACTTCACCCAACAACCTTTGATAACAAGAATGTACAAGAGCTTAAACAAATCAATTTTGATGAAATAGCTAGAGCAGAGGCTGAAGTCATACAACTAAAGGACAATTTTTTACCAATAGGCCTGACCCCTTTGGAAGACATTTTTTATTCAAACGATATTCCTAGGAAACCAAAGATGCAGCCCCTAAATGCTGTCATTGAAGAGTGCAACATTGGAACAATTGAAAACCCCAAGATAATAAAACTATCAAAGTCTTTGCCCCCTGATCAGAAGCCCAAGTATGTTGACCTCTTTAAAGAGTTCCAAGATGTGTTTGCATGGAGTTATGAGGATCTAAAATCCTATGATACTTCAGTCATTCAACACACTATTCCTCTCAAACCAAATCAAAAGCCTTTCAAGCAGAAATTAAGGAGAATTAATCCTATACTTCTCCCTTCAATTGAGAAAGAGGTACAAAAAATGTTTGAAGCAGGTATTATAGCACCCATCAGATTTTCAGAATGGATTTCCAATCTTGTTCCTACAAGGAAGAAGACTGGTGAGATTAGGCTTTGTGTTGACCTTAGAAACTTGAATCAAGTTTCCCTCAAGGACAATTATCCCTTACCCAAAATGGATGACATTCTCCAAAGAGTGGTGGGGGCTTCAAGAATCTCATTACTTGATGGATTTTCAGGTTTTAATCAAATCTTGGTCCACCCTGATGATCAGAATAAAACAGCATTCACAACCCCATGGGGAACGTTTAAATATTTCAAAATGCCTTTTGGACTAAAAAATGCAGGAGCTACTTTTCAAAGAGCAATGGATATTGCCTTTGCCAAGGAGATTCATTACTTCTTAGTTGTTTATCTTGATGACCTCACTCCTTTTTCTAAATCTGACCAAGAACACCTTAGACACCTGAGGCAAATATTTATGACATGTAGGAAATATGGTATTTTCTTAAGTCCCAAGAAGTCTCTGTTTGGCCTGGAAGAGGGTAAGTTGCTAGGTCATATCATTTCTAAAGATGGAATTAGAATTGACCCTGACAGAATTCGAGCTATTCTAGAAGTCCCACAACCGAGAAACATTAAGGAATTACAAGCCTTTTTGGGAAAGATCAACTTTCTAAGAAGATTTATCCCAAATCTAGCAGAATTGGTAAGGCTATTAAACCACATGTTGAAAAAAGATTCCAAAGTAAAATGGACATTAGAGGCCAAACAGGCCTTTGAGGGCATCAAGGCTTCTTTGACTCAAACACCCGTTCTTACAAGTCCTCAATTTTATAGAGATTTCATTATCTTCTCTTTTACCTCCCAACATACTATTGCTGCAGTTTTACTACAGAAGGATGATCAAGGAAGTGAGAAACCTATTGCCTTCTTTAGTAGAGCCCTTAGAGATGCACCCTTGAAATATCAGATTATGGAAAAGCAGGCTTATGCCCTGGTTAAGGCCATTAAAGATTTTAGGATTTATATCCTTGTTACACTAAAATTTGTCACCATGACTATCTACAGTTAGTATGGCTCTATCAACTGTCATACTATCCTCCTTGGCAAGTCTCATACCTCTGCTCCTCATGTCAAACTCCAAGAAAGAGAGAAAGTCCTTAAAAAGTCAATTAACTCTGGTTACGCAGTTTCTCTTAGCCTTACCTGCGTGTACGCACCTCCAGTTCATAAAACCTGCGTACTTGTACGCTCTGTATATAAAGGGGTGGGTGCGTACTCTTGTAAAGGTCAAAAGGCGCAAGTTTCACTTCAAAAAAGTTACTTGTGGTCATTTCTAGAGCATTCTAGAAGATGGTTTGACGTGGATTGAGCGCCTCCAGATGGTTCATGCATCCCAATGAAAGAGAAACTTATCCCATGAAGAGGGGAGCTATCCCATTGAAAGAGGGGCTTATCCCATTCATGGTGGACCTGATTAACTTCCTCCAAAGCACTATAAATACAGGCATTGGGCCAGAGGGAGGGGAGGTTGAAAGCTGAACATTCCTAAGGGTACATGCTGTTGAAATTAGGACTCCCTTATAGAGATTGAGAGGAGAGATTCCCATCCTTTCTTAGCTTCATTTGGAAGTGGGTGAGCTGATCAAAGTAAAGGAGAACTCTTGTTGGACCCTGAGAGGGACCTGCACAACACCAAGGCACTGGTTGTAATGGTTTCTTTTGTTTCCACTTAATACAATTAAGCTAATTTTTATCAACAAGTTGTTATACATAATTTGTTTCATATACTCCTTGGTCTTTATGATGAATATGTTTTATTTTATGAGTTATTCAGGTGCTATGTAATCGTTTGCTTGTTAGTGAATGCAGGTTTCGAAGAGAAGGAGGAGCTCATCCGGATCAGAGAGGCTGGACTGCTACAAACAGCGTGGGACTAAAGGTATGTTTTAAACACCTGACTACTTGTATTCTAAATGCATATTTAGGGAAAGATAGTGTTTAATTGTCTTGTTTGTCACTAGAAAGCCTTAGCTTCTAGGGAGGTCGGTTTTGTCCACAAAATTGACTCTTTCCGCATGACAAAATGGCGACTCCGCTGGGGAACTCCATGATTTGAATGATTTCTCCTTTGTGTGAAACTTTGATTTGAGAAAAGCCGTTTTCTTTCTGGTTTTTGGCTGTTTGACTGTGCATTTGGGTGGAATAGCTTAGGGTTAAGTTAGATTTTATTTTTTCTTGGTTTTGCTAGTAGTACACACCCTCCGCATTAAGCATAGTGCGTACTTGTACGCACTGCAGCTTTGTACACAGAGTGTACACGCACCTGTGCAAACAGGTTGCCTGTGTACCCTGTCAAAATTGAGAAAATTTCAATTTTTTCCTTTTTGCCTTTTAGATTTTGTTTATAATTTGTTTTACTACCCAGATCCACTGGTTACCTGCCAGAAGTCTTCATCGAAACTTGTTTCATCAGTGTCAAGAGTTTTAGTGAAATTCATAGAGGTTCTAGCCCTAGGGTTTGTTTTTTGTATTGGTCTTGTAGTGACTTTGGCTTTAGAAGTTGTAAAACCTTGGATATCCCTGGTCTTTTCAGTCTTCTTAGGAGTCAGACCTTTCATAGAATCCACTTTTGTGAGAAAGCTACCTTTGTGTTGTCTCTTTGCGGAATCTCGAAAAAGTTTGTTGATTAAACTGTCAATTTCATTCTTAAGAAAAAGAACAAAAGATTTTGATTTTTGTTTTTGACTAGTTTATGATTCTGCATGAACTAGTCCTTGGTTGCATCATGACTGAGTAAAACATCCTGGAATCATACTTGGTAGGCTTTGGCCTCATTAGATTTGCTTTTAGGTGAATTTCTCTTAGATTTGCTTTTGAGTAAAATTGATTTGATTGTCTTAGATTTTTAAAATTTGATTTTTGTTAAGTAGGAAAAAATCCAAAAATCTCTTTTGAAGAAAAGTTTGTTTTAGTAGCATTTGAGTCTTTGAAAAGAAAAGGAATTTTCGTGAAATAATTAGTGGTCATGTGTTGTATGCTTTGGAAAAGATAAAGAGATGTTTCTTTGATTTTCATTGCCAAGAAATTTGTCTTTATATCAATTTTGCATTCTCCAACTCTCTTAGCTAGGGAATTCATTGAAAAAGAAAATTAGTATAAATCATCTTAGGTGCATCTTTTTAGTGGATTTGAGTCGAGTCTACACACCATCAGTTTCATCTCCGCTACCTTTTGTCCTAAAGAAAATCCATAAAAATGAACGCTTAAAGTAAAATCAACTTAGTAACTTTTTATTTACTAGGGCTCTGAAACACCAATATAGATCAGGCTAGTGTCTTGGAGTAGGAGAGTAATTAACTCTCCAAGACAGTAAAACCAAACAAGTAGCTTATCTTGTGGTAGGATAAATCCAACTGTTTCATTTGTACTCTGGGAAAGCTCCTCTTAAAGGAGAAGCATGAGACCGTGTCTGAACCAGTGAGGGGATCAATCCTCCTTCATTGGGAAAGACGCCAGATACGCACGTACTACAAACGGTAAACCTCGGATTATTGTCGAGGAGCCTGGGGTCACTTGTCGGTAAACCTTGGATTATTGTCAAGGAGCCAGCAAGGGGATTGAGCTTGTTACTCTGCCCTTGCGTGCTATCGGGTCGTAGACTGTTCCCCCAGGTATATTTTTTGCTGTTGGTAACCTTAGTGACCATTATCTTTAGGATTCTACCCGAGGTGACGGTGGAGGGAATATCCCACTGTACTTGGAGCAGACGTCGGCTAGACTCACTTGGATTTTCTGGGGGGTTCACTTCACTCGAGATAGTTAAAGTGGAGGAACTTGGTCCAGTCTATTCATTAAGCAGGTTCCCGGGGTAACTGTTCCACCCACCACTTCTATACTGAATCCAGCGATGTTGGATTTCATCACCAACTAGTGCTTTCGGTCCGGAAGGTTATTGTTTGTGTTTGGTTTGACGCCCTAGATTCTCTAGGCGTGTGATTCAAATTTGTTTGATTCTTTAGAGACTTTAGGCGGTTTGCTTTGAGATTTTACTTTGTTTGCGTGTGCAGTAGTTAAAAGTTTTAACTGTGGCTGAATTACCGAGACAGTCCCGTAGACTTCAGGGCTAGTCTCCTGAGATTGTAACCATGGCCGATTTGTTGAGGAAATCCCGTAGACTTCGGGGCCAACCTCCTGAAGACGTCCCGGGTCATTACAAAGGTTTGAAGGTCCTTGTAACTCCTAGTGGCAGTAAAGTAGGTTCACCTGAAGAAGGAGAGTCTTCATTGGTAGTTCATCCTGATTACCAAAGTCCAGAAACATGTTATAATCCTGAAGCTATTGCAGTTTCTGAGCTTGCTAGTAGCTTTTCATCTACTAGTGATATAGGCGAAGAACCTGAAATATCTGAACCTGTTACTCCAACTTCTAGTGTCCCTGATTCACCTAGGGTAGAAAGAGTCATCACCGAAAATCTTCCTTCTTGTTTGATAGCTATTGAAGAACTTGCTCCAGAAGAAGATATAGGTGTCCCTATCCCTGAAGATCAACCTACTATTGATCTAAGGGAGCGTGAATCCATTTTTTACAGTCCACCTAGAAGTACTACTTGGTATCTTTCATTAACTAATTACTTGGACAACTCAGGGTCAAGTTTTTCCCACCTCGTACTCCTTATCGATCCGGAGGTATTTATACTCCTGTAAATATGTCTAGTCAGTCGTCTATGTTTACTCAATCTCCTGAATCTTTCTTGTACGGCGGTCCTTCTGTTCCTGCTAGGTATCAGTCACTTTCTAGTGCTTTTGCGGGAGCATCTCCTCAACCCATTGAACATAGGTTATTAACTGGAAACAATGGTAATAAACCGTTGGGTGTAGGAGACATTTACATGATGTCAGGTTCAATTCCCAGTTCTCAACCTCAAGGTGGCCAGTTACCGCCTGGGGGGCAGCCTCAATTAACGCCTGGGGGGCAACCTCAAGGTACACAAATTGCATTTGGGGGGCAACCTCAAGGACAATATGTACCCGTGGTACAGTAAATTCCTCAAGGTCAACCCCAGCCTCAATATGTACCCCAAGGTCAACCTCAGTATCAATTTATACCTCAAGGTCAACCCCAGTATCAGTACTTACCTCAAGGGTATCTACCCCAAGGTCAGTACTCGAGTCAAGGTTATCAACCACCCCAAGGTCAATTTTATGTTCAAGGTACGGGAAATGTACCTTTCAATTATCAATCATATCCTCAATCCGGTTATGGATCTCAATATCCTCAACCTGTTATGGGTCAATACCCCGGAATGAACATAGTGTGGGATCCATCGCAAATTCAACAGGTAGTCAATACCCCGGAATGAACATAGTGTGGGATTCATCGCAAATTCAATAGGTATTGCAGCCAAGTGTACAGTTGTCATCCCAAACTGGACAACCTTTAGTTTCTGGTTCGCCCCAGCAACCATTCCAGTCTAATGTTCAAACTTCTCTACCTTCGGTAGTTTCTCAGTCTGGGCCTATTGCACCTAGTACTCCATCTCAAACGACTGCTGCAACTACCGCAACATCTGTTCCATCCACCACACTTACTTCTGGAGTATCGACAGCTCCGGTTTCTACTGTCTCTGCCACTACTCCTCAGACATCTTTACCATTGTCTGGATCCACGATTCAAACTACGGTTCAGATGCCTGTAGGACAACCTGGTTTAAGTACGGTTGTCACTAGTCAACCACAATTCGCTTATCAACTGTACCAGGGGCAGTACCAATTCGGGCCTGCTGTCCAGCAGCCAGTTTACCAGTATCAACCGTATCCTGGGTACACTTATCAACAACCACAGCAACCCCAGTACGGTCCGGTTAATCCTGGTTTTCCAGGAGGATACAATATCCCGAATGCGATTCCTATTCCAAGTTATCCTGGATATCCTCCTTCTGGGACTGGTCTCGTGACCCAGAGTTTTAGGGATCCTAATCGGCAATTGCCATTTATCGCAACTTTAGATTTACCAGACTTGACGCGCCTAACGAACGATCTGATCGATTATCTTCCGTTTTGGCCGCCAATGCCGAATAAGTTGCCCAGTGACATTCCCAAGTTCGAGGGTAAATCTGGAGAGGACCCGTCGAATCATGTGATGACTTACCACCTCTGGTGTGCCTCAAATTCCATTTCGGATGATTCGATCCGCTTACATCTTTTCCAGCGTACTCTCATTGGTCTCGCGGCCAAGTGGTACATTGAGTTACCACGGGCCTCTTTTTATAATTTTAGCCAGTTAGCTACCTCATTCCTAACTCATTTTAAGTTGCCGATCAGATATGATAATGGCATGGAGTTACTAACTTCATTAAAACAATCGACGTCCACTTATATTTCCGATCATATTCATGAATGGAGACGTCGAAGGCGGTTAGTGAAAGTTTTTATCCCGGACTAAATCTTAGCTGAATGGTTTGTTAAATCATTATTACCGAAGATTATTGAAGACTTAGCTAAGGCCGGAGTAGTTACTGAGGAGCAATTGATTGCTCAAGCGCAGTACCTTGACTTAGTTTACACTCAGTCAGGTACATTACATGAAAAGATCCCAGATCTTCCAAAGTCAAATCAAATCGCTGCTGCTCCTTCGGGATCTCATGCTGCTGATGGCATGATTGGTACGGTGAATACTAAAAGCAAGAAGAAATCTTCAAAGAATTCTTCTCCTATTATAACCTTACCTGACTCCCTGACAGGAGATTCTTCTGCAGAACTTTCCGCCGACATTCATGCTGTAGAGTCATCTACGGCTAAATCAAAAACCGGTGGAAAGAAGAAAGGCAAGAAGAAGAATAAAGCAGACAAAACTCCAAAGGAGAAAAATGAAAAAGTGGAATCCAATGATGAAAAATGCAAGCCTCGTTATCCATGTCTTATTTGTGAAGAAGAACACTTTACAAGAGACTGCCCTCAATCGTCAAGGGTTCCGAAAATCGTCAAGGGTTCCGAAATTCCTGTTGTCTTGAAGGACCCATTTCCGAAAGATAGAAAAATGATAGGTTCTTCCTCGAGTGCCACTGAAGAACCCATATTGATGATGTCTCATGTAAGGATTGCGACTCGATCACACGATTATGGTAGTAAAAGTCCTGTTGATGGATCGAAAGAAGCAGAATCTTCTCAGTCAAATCCATCAACCTCAGCTCCCGGTTCCGATCCACTACAGATCGAGAAACCTAACCCTGACTTAGTGATCAAACCACCCGCCAAGGGTGTACTTCGAAGGTCTGCTTTCAATCCACATGCGAGAGCAGCCCAGAATTACAACATTGTTGAGGATTTAGCTGTTTCACCCTCAGCAATGTCGGCTTTGGAAGTGCTGCAATCATGCCGAGCACAACGAAAATTACTTTTGTCGGCTATAGGAGCTGTTGATGTTCAGGACCCGAACCTAATAATCTTTGATCTAGAAAATAGTACACCACGTTTGCCTCATCAGATGGCTTTCCAGATCCCAGTGATAGTAAAAAACAAGCCTATTCATCGGACTGTAATTGATGAGGGAGCTTCCACATGTATTACGTCGATACAGTGCTGGAGATCGCTTGGTTCTCCTTCACTAAATCAATCCCCAACAATTCTTAAGGCCTTTGATGGCCGTGGGTTTCATCCTTTTGGCATTCTACAGGATTTTCCTATAGGGGTTGAAGGAAAAACCGTTAGTCTAGATGTGGAGGTGGTTGATGCCCCTCTAGACTACAACCTTCTCTTGGGTCGAAGTTGGTCTTATGCTATGACAACGGTCGTTTCATCGGTCTTCAGAGTAATAAAGTTTCCACATAATGGCAAGATCATAACCATAGACCAGCTGGCTTACTTTTCATCTGACCCAGCCTCTTCAGAAAGTATCCAGCATGTCGGTAAAACGACTATCCCTTATAAGGATGTTGGCGTAGGATTAGTTAAAGATGCCGGTTTACTGGGAACTTTTCCTTTTCCTCCAATCAACGTCATGTCTTCGTTTGCATCCATTCATATGATTACATCAGATACCATTGTTTACGACGATCCTTGGATCGTTCCTTCTGAATCTGAAATAGACTCATTTGGTAATGCTATGCCTTTGAGTCCATATGAAATTGCCTATGAAGCCGTGCAGTCTTTTACCGACCTGTGTTCAACCAAAATCGACCAAATGAATGTGGTCCGTGAGGAATCACTTTTCACCTCAACCTCGGAATTAATAACGTTTCCCGAAGTTGTGTCATCTGACGAACAACTTTGTGAAGTCCTGTGTGTAGACGATTTACCATGGGAAGATCTCCATCATAGATCTTCGTTTTTACCTGAGGATGATTGTTTTGAAAACGATTTCTCATCAATCTTTACAGCTGAATATGTCAAGGAAGCTCAGAGTCCAATGAAACATCCTGATTCAGAGCTGAATTTGGGAAACATCTCTCGCACTATTCCCATTGACATTTCAGTCAAGCCCGGAATTGTTGAGCACATTCATATAGGTGCCTCGTGTTCAGATGACGAAATTCAGATATACAAGGCCCTATTTCAAGAATTCTGCGACGTGTTTGCCTGGTCCTATGAGGAAATGCCATGAATTGATCCCGCAATTGTTGTCCATGAGATTAAGACTTACCCGGACGCTAAACCCGTCCGGAAACGTTTGCATTAGATTCACTCATGAAAAGCGGCTGCAATTAAAGCAGAAGTTGAGAAGCTGTTGAAAGTAGGTTTCATTTATCCGATCTCTTTAACGGATTGGGTATCGAATATTGTTCTGGTTAACAAAAAACAGGGAACAATAAGAATATGCATCGACTATAGGGATATCAATCGTGCTTGTCCCAAGGACAACTATCCAACACCCTATATCGATCAAATAATTGATGATTGTGCCGACAGTGAAATATTTTCCTTTATGGACGATTTTTCCGGTTACAATCAAATCAATATTCTACCTGCCGATCAACCAAAAACGGCTTTCATTTGTCCATGGGGGACATTTGCTTATTGCAAATTACCTTTTGGGCTTAAGAATGCTGGAGCCAGTTTTCAAAGGGCGATGTCTTATGCGTTTCATGACATCAAACACATTGTGCAACCATATCTCGATGATTTGCCCGCTCATTCATTACATCGAGCTGATCACCTTGTCCATTTACGAGAAATTTTCATGAGGTGTAGGCATTATCATATACAGTTGAACCCACACAAATGTGTCTTCTGTATAGAAGTGGGACGATTGCTGGGATTTGTAGTTTCAAAAGCCGGCATTCGCATCGATCCCTCGAAGGTAGAAGCTATCATCAAATTGCCTCCTCCTTCGAGTCTTCGCCAACTCCAAAGTTTGCAGGGGAAAGCAAACTTTTTACGACGATTCATTCCTAACTACGCCGAGGTTACAAAAGGTTTTACACGGTTGTTGAAACAGAACGCTCAATTCTCTTGGGATGAGATAGCTCAGAAATATTTTGATGCACTTAAACACGCGTTGACCCATGCACCGTTGTTGCATCCTCCCAACTACAACCAAGATTACTTTTTGTACCTCGCCGCCTCCCATTCCACTATTGGAATGGTGTTAGTTCAGGAAGATGAATTCGGAACGGAACATGTGATATATTATCTTAGTAGGACGTTAAATCCCACTGAGCTAAAATATTCGCATGTGGAGAAATTGGCATTGGCAGCCGTTCAAGCTGTCCAACGTTTTCGTCACTACATTTTACTCCGTAAAACTACAGTCATTTCGGATTGCAACCCTATGATCTACATTTTAACTAAACAATTGCTAGGGGGAAAGTACTCTAAATGGATCGTTATCCTGCAAGAGTTCGACTTGGAGTTTGAAAAATCTAAGTCTAAGAAATCTTTAGTTTTTGCAGAGTTGATGTGTGATTTCCCGCGTGCTAACACGGAAACTGTGGCAGAGGAACCCATTGCGGACGAATCTTTGTTTCTTATCAGCACTTTAGATCCATGGTTTGGAGATATCATCATCTATCTCCAGACCCAATCCTTTCGGCCCGAAGCTTCAAAGTCGGAACGTCGGAAAATTCGATTCCAGTCCCAACAGTACAAAATTATTGGAGATACTCTTTATCGCCGTGGGGCAGACTTGGTTTTCCGATGTTGCTTAACTCACGCAGAAGCTGAAAGGGTTTTGAATGACTGTCACTCTGGAGCGTGTGGCGGTCATATGTCTGGGTATGCCACAGCCCAAAAGATATTACGCGCTGGCTACTTCTGGCCGTCCTTGTTTAAAGACTGTATTATTGCGGTCCGGAAATGCCACAACTGTCAAGTGTTTGATCGCAAGATGCACGCACCACCTGCTCCTCTCCACCCTATAATTGCCGTTGGTCCTTTTGCCAAATGGGGTATCGATTTTATTACATGTAACCCTCACTCGGCCGGGGGTCATGCGTATGTCATCCTTGCGGTTGATTATTTTACTAAGTGGGCCGAGGCGATGCCTACATTCGAGGCTGACGGCAAAACAGCTG
This sequence comes from Pinus tabuliformis, assembly GCA_031772625.1. Classification (NCBI taxonomy): domain Eukaryota; kingdom Viridiplantae; phylum Streptophyta; class Pinopsida; order Pinales; family Pinaceae; genus Pinus; species Pinus tabuliformis. The sequence continues at coordinate 2,009,032,063 of CM062819.1, read as the reverse complement.
CAATTTTCATATTCAATCACATTATTGCTAGGTTTGGTGTCCCACAAGCGATAATTACTGAGCATGGGCGCCATTTTCGAAACGTTATGATGACAAAACTTGCAGGTCAGCTTGGTTTGCATCACGATAGCTCAACTCCTTATTATCCACAAGCCAATGATCTGGTTCAGTCCATCAACAAAGTTTTAGTTACCATGATCCGACGAATCATTGGTATTCATCGGTCGAATTGGCACAACATGTTATTTTCCGCGCTTTGGGCATACCGTACCTCAGTGAAAACATCAACAGGGTTCACTCCTTTCCAACTAGTTTATGGTTTGGAAGCTGTGCTACTCATTGAATGCGAAATCCCGTCACTTCAAATGGCTGTCGAATTACTTCCAGCTACTTCCGAAGAGGAAAAGTGTTTATTATACTTAGCTCAATTAGATGAGAATCGACGTGATGCCGCATTGGCAATCGAGACTCACGCAAAACGGATGAAAGCTCAGTATGATCGAAATGTGACCCCTCGAAATTTTTCGGAAGGAGACCTAGTGTTATTATATGATCAAGCTAACGATAAATTAGGTGCTGGAAAATTCGTTCCTATGTGGCATGGGCCCTACATTGTCAAGCGCAAGCTAGCAAAAGGGGCCTATGAGCTGGTTGACTTTGACGGGGACTCTTTGGGTAAACCCAGAAATGGACTTTACCTAAAGAGGTATTATGCTTAAATGATGGGTGTGGAGATTTTAGTTAGGTTAGTTTTTCTTTCTAGCTGGTGTGTTTGTTAGTTTAGACAGTGTGCTTAGCTTAGAAAGTGTGTTTTTTGTCGTTATTCTGCTTATCTTGGTTTTACGCTTGATGTTTGCAGATGTTGATGCCTCTCCAAACATACATTGGATTTGCTGACGGTGCTTGTCGTAGTACACGGAATATCTCTTCCGCAGCTTGGGTTATCTATTCGCCCTCTGACGAGTTAGTTTCTATGCATGGGGTGAGCCTCGGTCAAACAAAAAACAACATTGCAGAATACAGTGCAGTGATTGAGTTATTGTCTGAATCTATTTCATTTGGGATTCGGAGTTTGATAGTGAGGTTAGATTCTGAACTCGTTGTATTACAGCTTAATAGAGTGTATGCCATTAGAAATCCAGTGTTATTAAGGTTATTTTTGAGAGTGCGTCTCTTGGAACGTGAGTTTGATTACATTGAATATCAACATATTCCAAGGTCTTTAAATACATTAGCAGATGCAATTGCTTCTCGAATGTTAAATAGACATTTGCAATAATCATACATGTAAATTTAAAAACATTTTATCATACATGTTTAACAAGATAAGCCGGTAGTAATAATATATATATAGATAGGAGTGTGTCAAAAATACATCGTCTTCGACCATAGGTTGCAAAACACCTTATGATCGGCAAAAATGATAAGTACAAAAAACCAAAATGTCACATGTGTCTACAAAAACGACCATCTAATCACTGGTGATGATCTCTATATGACACCACTTCACGAGCTACTCTACACAAGAACCTTCTAAAAGGTCCTGGGATTCCGACTACATAGTGCTGAAGCCTGATAGGAATATCATCTATAGTAGTCTCTGGTATATCTGCCGTCAGATGCTCTAGGTCTTGTTCCAACTCAGCTAAGGTCTCTGTAGCCTCGTCCTGTGGGACCAGTGCCGGTGCAACTGGTTGTCTCCTCTCGAAAGGACGGAGATTGGCTGGACGCCGTGGGCCTACATCTGCATTTTGAAAATTGTCACTGTCAGTTTTGAGACGATATAAAAAAAAAATAGATAATTTAAAAACTTGTGAAAAATGAAGTACCTGTGTCATCCCACTGTTCTCCCGGTGGAAGAATCATGTCCGGATCTCCACGAAAATCAACTCCGGCATAAGGAAAATCCTGTATCGAAAAGACCTGGTCCTCTAACCAGTGAAAGTACTCCGGAGTAAATCGAACAATCTCCGTTCCCTCATCAGGATGACGAGCCAGTACCGCAACCCATCGCATCAATTTAGGCTCTCAGGGAGGCCCAACCTCAACAGTGAGCTGTTGTGGGATCAGCATCGGAACCCTCTCTAGGGCAAAACTCACAACTAAAGGCCCATAACCAAAAGTCTTTAACTGTCCATTTTTTGTCCTAGTCAGTTGGCCCTTTAAATTGGCCAACACAGCATCACACCAGTTGAAAATGGTGCCCTGATAGCAATCAATCGCCATCCGCATTTGGGACCCGGTGGCAATGTGCAAAGTGGTAGCTCCGCAAAGTCTGGTAACTGTAAAGGCAATTACCATAAGTTCAGGTCGGGATATCTTTTTAATCTCTATCCCCCTCTCCTGGTTTTGATTATTACACTACTCTAGATGGAGACTAGCGATGGACTGGCCACCCGGCCTAGTCCCGGACAGAGTCAAGTGTTCGCCTCTCTTGGGAAAACCAGTGAGAAAGTAAATATCTGAGGGATCTATCTCAAGCTGGTGCCCTCCAATGTAAAAGCACTGATCTTGAACGTTCCACCTTTCAACCAGCCACTCTAGAAATCTCACCTGGGCCCTCATGCCAGGTATGACCCAGTATTTGTAAAGGCCGCATGCCTTCAAAGCATCAATGGACGGTTGGTGATTAATGGCGGCCAAATCAACATCTTCGTGTTCTCTTTCGCGCCAATCAAGCATGGTGGGCAATCTACACACCATAAAACATCTGTTAGAGTCCATAAAATTAAAATTTTTTGGTCCATTTTGGAGAAATGGGGGTTTGAAAATCCTCTCCGCGGTGTACGCAGCCCGCCTTTAGAGACAGAGCGTGTGTACACAGGTCCTCTTAAGGCAAGCTGCGTAAGCCCGGCATTTTCTCAACTGAGAAAATGTCGGGGTACACAGGTCACCAGTGGAGCACCTGCGTACCCCGAAAAGCGGACCTTGAAACCCCAAAGCCTCCAAAAAATGAAACTAGGGCCAAAAAATAAATTCTAAACAGATGAAAATGCAAGGGAGGATGTTGTAGAATACCTGATGAGACGACGCTCGATTTCGACGGTCGGATTCTCTGCAATGTCCACGGGAAGTTTCTTGCCAAAAGCCCTTTTTCTCTCCTCAACAGTAAAATGGTAAAAATTAAATGGTAAAAGCCCTTTTTATAGGTTTTTTGAGTAAATAAATGTTAAATTTGTTTATTTTCCACCGTGAAAAGGTATTTTTCAAAGTATTTTTATCTATCTTAAACAGGTATGAGTAATGTGTTGGTTTTTGTGCAGGATAAAAGGATTTTCAGGGAAAATTGTCATTTTTCACAAACAAAAACATCAGAGTCATCTTTTAAGCCCTTTTCTGACTCCTAAAACATGAAAAGATTGCCGAGCGTTTCTTTTACACTCGTTAAAATGAAATTAAAAGACGGTCCCCTTATAGCCCTTTTCTGACCGTAAAAACAGGAAAAGATTGCCGGGTTTTTGTCGTTTCAAACTCGATATTGGAAATAAAACAACGTGTCCTTGATCGCTTTTTACTTTTCAGGTCAAAGACACTAACTATGAAAGTACTCCTTGGTCGTAAAAGATCAAGCGGTTCTCTCAAGTATTATTTTATACTTTTTCGGGCTTGGGAGACACAAATTTACGAAAAAGTTCAACCCTGGAGTCTTCTTAAGTTTTTCAGACTCTCTAAAATTGAAAAACACCAAGTTTCTCCTATACTGGACTTGTTAAAATTTCACAGTAAAGGACCTGTTCGATTACAAACAGGAATGGACCACTCCTTCTTAGGGTTCGAATCTAAACTAAGTTGGACTCATCCAAAGGATGAGCTTATAATCAAGCATATGTTATCCTCCTCAAGCTTGTAAAAAATAAAGAGGTACTTGCCAGAAATGGTGGGGGAAAAGAGAGAAAAATGAGCCTATTTGTTATCCTTTGTCTCAAAAGAAACCTTATCACCACTCTTGAACACGACACTTTTCATTCACCTGGGTTGGGAAATCCTTTGCCTCACAGTTGATTGAACCACATTGAAAGTCTTCAGCCGGGTATTAACTTTGGGTCAAATGTCACCAAGCCATCTGTTGTGTCGTTATGTGTTCAAGAGGTCGCTACAAATAAACCATTCATCTGCAAAATATCTGTCATCCATCTTGACCATCCCTGAGTCATTCCTTACAGCTACATTTCTTCAACTTGATTTATGATTTCGTGTTGTGGGCTTGCCTACGACGGATCGCTTTCTATCGACATCAGCACATTATCTAGAAAGATGATCTAGAAATCGTCAGTACCTTGAAATCCGCATGCATCAATGGCAGATTTCTCGCCTTCGACGACAGTTTACATCATTGACCTTCGATCGAAGGATTCCGTGACATGTTCGACATCAGCACATTCATTCACATCTCATGGATTGTACTGGGTACTTTGAGAACCATTGACATCACTGGTGGTCTCTCTCACACTTGTTAACAGTTTACATCATTGACTGGTAATCAAGTGGTTTCTACCATGCTCGACATCAACTCATTTATTCGCATGGATAGAATCGTACTATTTCGGGAAGTAGAAATGAAGACCCTGGATCTAGTTTCCACCATCCAGGCTGCGAGGAGTTTTGTATTCATTGTATAGTAGACTAATTATAAACAGATGGCTGCGTCCATACTGTGTCTACATGAGTCTATGATTATGATGTACTACGAAATCATTCCTGCATCAGAGCAGTAGTTAGTTTGTTAGTTAAAGTTTTTGATCTGAGTATGGGAATGCCTACCTCAGCGATGATATGATCTCATACATGTATTTTGTGTTGAATACTTGCAGGTTCCAACCGGGCTCTCCACAAGATAATCCTTGAAATGATAAAGTACTTCACCCTTCCTAGATGATATGAAACCCTAATCTACTACAGGCTTCGCACTTTAGGGGGCAATCTGTTACACTAAAATTTGTCACCATGACTATCTATAGTTAGTATGGCTCTATCAACTGTCATACTATCCTCCTTGGCAAGTCTCATACCTCTGCTCCTCATGTCAAACTCCAAGAAAGAGAGAAAGTCCTTAAAAAGTCAATTAACTCTGGTTACGCAGTTTCTCTTAGCCTTACCTGCGTGTACGCACCTCCAGTTCATAAAACCTGCGTACTTGTACGCTCTGTATATAAAGGGGTGGGTGCGTACTCCTGTAAAGGTCAAAAGGCGCAAGTTTCACTTCAAAAAAGTTACTTGTGGTCATTTCTAGAGCATTCTAGAAGATGGTTTGACGTGGATTGAGCGCCTCCAGATGGTTCATGCATCCCAATGAAAGAGGAACTTATCCCATGAAGAGGGGAGCTATCCCATTGAAAGAGGGGCTTATCCCATTCATGGTGGACCTGATTAACTTCCTCCAAAGCACTATAAATACAGGCATTGGGCCAGAGGGAGGGGAGGTTGAAAGCTAAACATTCCTAAGGGTACATGCTATTGAAATTAGGACTCCCTTATAGAGCTTGAGAGGAGAGATTCCCATCCTTTCTTAGCTTCATTTGGAAGTGGGTGAGCTGATCAAAGTAAAGGAGAACTCTTGCTGGACCCTGGGAGGGACCTGCACAACACCAAGGCACTTGTTGTAATGGTTTTTTTCGTTTCCACTTAATACAATTAAGCTCATTTTTCTCAACAAGTTGTTATACATAATTTGTTTCATATACTCCTTGGTCTTTATGATGAATATGTTTTATTTTATGAGTTATTCAGGTGCTATGTAATCGTTTGCTTGTTAGTGAATGCAGGTTTCGAAGAGAAGGAGGAGCTCATCCGGATCGGAGAGGCTGGACTGCTACAAACAGCGTGGGACTAAAGGTATGTTTTAAACACCTGACTACTTGTATTCTAAATGCATATTTAGGGGAAGATAGTGTTTAATTGTCTTGTTTGTCACCAGAAAGCCTTAGCTTCTAGGGAGGTCAGTTTTGTCCGCAAAATTGACTCTTTCCGCATGACAATCCTATATTCTCATGTTATTGCTTATGTGCCAAATGCCATTGTCAAAGACATATTGACTCAAGAAGGGTTGGAGGGCAAAAGAGGAAAATGGATTGCTAGTATTTTGGAGTATGACATTGAAATAAGACCTACAAAACTGATAAAGGGACAAGGTTTGGCTAAACTTATGTTTGAAGCAAACTTTCAAGCCTTGGATATTAATCAACTGGACAATGAACTGGAGCTGGCGACTCCACAGATCAATATAGCCTTTGAACAATCCCCCTGGTATGCCGATATCTGTTATGTATTGCAAAACCTGTGTGCTCCCCCAGGATTGTCCAGAACCAAAAGCAGATTTTTAAAAATGAAAGCTTCAAGATTTTGTGTTATGGATGGTAATTTACTGTGGAAAAACCATGAAGGTATATTGCTGAATTGTTTAACAATCAATGAAACTCACAATGTTATGAAAGATTTTCATGCAGGTGACTGTGGTGGACATTTATATTGGAAATCCACTGTGGATAAGATATTAAGGGTGGGTTACTATTGGCCTACTCTATTTGCAGATGTCAAGAGATTTGTTACTTCATGTCATAAGTGTCAGATGTTTGAGGGAAAAAGAAAATTACTGCCCTTACCTTTGAAGCCTATTTCAACAGAAAGGCCCTTTCAGCAATGGGGCTTAGATTTCATTGGAGAAATTCATCCTTCATCTTCAGGTCAACACAAATGGATCCTAACAGCCACAGATTATTTTACCAAGTGGATTGAGGCTGTTCCATGCAGACAAGCGAATGATTCCATTATCATTTAGTTCCTTGAAACTAATATTTTATCCAGATTTGGTTGTCCTGAAAAGATCATTACAGATAATGCTGTTGCTTTCAGATCCAAGAAAATGGTCAATTCTTGCCATAAGTTCCATATTACCTTGGGTCATTCCACAACATACTACCCTCAAGGCAATGGTTTAGCTGAATCATCTAATAAGAGCCTTATTAACATCATCAAGAAGATGTTGGAGGAAAATAAGAAAAATTGGCATAAAAAGCTTGCAAATGCCTTATGGGCAGATAGGCTAACAACCAAGAGATCTATTGGGATCAGCCCATACGAGTTGGTTTATTGAATGGAGGCAAAATTTCCTTCGTCACTAGGGGTTCCTATCATCAAGTTGCTTCAAGAAACCCAAGCTGAACCCAATAATATGCAAAGAAGGATCAACCAAACAATCTGTTTGCAGCAAACTAGAGACCAGGTATACAATAGAGTTCAAGTTTTACAAGAGAAGCTAAAGAAAATATTTGATAGAAGAACAAAAGTAGAAGACTTTTTCATTGGTGATAAAGTGCTTAAATGGGATTCAAGAAGAGAAGATAAGGGAAAACATGGCAAATTCGATTCCCTTTGGAAAGGACCCTTTGTTATTCAAGCAGTACAAGGAAATAACACATATTTCTTGAAAAATTTGGATGACACTGAAGTTGAAGAGGGCCCTATAAATGGCCGGATGTTAAAGCACTATTTTGACTATTTTCCATGTGTATAACCTGACATTGCCTTGTACATTATTACTCAGTTGTAGTAGTTTGTTTTCAGCAGATAAAAGGTGTTACAGCTTCACAAATTTTGGAAAGAGAGCAAGGAAAGGCCATTATTTCAAGATCTCTCATTTTATTTTGAAAAACCTCAGTGTTGATCATCAAAAGCAAAGTTCCCAGTTTTGGCAAGAAATCAAGGACCAAGGCATTCTGACCTGCTGTTCTTGGTCTTTCATATGGAAAAACCATCCCCAAGTGTAGCCACTGGTAGCCTCCTATACCAATAGGTTTCATTTTTCATGATTGGCAGGGGAAATTCCAAATATGTTCTACTTTGATGATGCAAAGATCCCATATTTCTGTGGAAGAACATGTCTGTACATAGTTTCGATGGTGTCCTACTTCTGGATGGGTGATCCAACAGTCTAATCTGGATCATGCCATGTTTAAATTGATGTTGTAGAATAGAGAAAGAGAATCTGTCCAAACTGTCTAATCTTGGCAGATTAGTAGTTAGGTAGAGAATAAAGGTTCCCAACTGCTTAATTTGGGGCCTTGGAAGTGATAAGGATAGTTTTAGATAGAAACTCAAAAGGAAAAGAAAAAGAAAAAGAAAAAGAAAGAGAGAAATTGAGGGTTTGCAAGTCTAAGTGCACCCTCCTTGAAGTAATAAAAAATGCTAGGCACTAAGACGGGTAAGTAGAAAGGGATTGCAGAAGCTTGTTTTCCTTTATATTGCTGGCCTTGATAGAGAAAGCATATATTGGCAAGAGCAGGTCCACCTATTCAGCATTTTGGTAACAACACACTGAAGCATGTCTAACTCCCCAATCATTCCCCACAAAACTTCTTTCTAACATTCCCTAAATGTCCAATGGGATTTCCTCATTGAGTCCTAGCATCACCTTTTGATTATAGCAACATCAAGCCAAGGTGTTGATTCCTATTACACAAGAAAGCCACATTTCCTGTGCAAAATCCTTGATCATTTTCATCTATCTCTGCACCTAAGTTTACTCATTAAACTTAGTATTCAATTCCTCTCTCTCATCTCAAATCCATATTAACCCCTAATTTTACTATTTAGCTCCCCAATTTTCCCCTTTTCCCTATTATTATACCATTTTTGTGCAAAAATCCCATAAAATATATATATTTCCCCCCCCTCAGGCAATATAGCCTTAATACTCTAAAGGGTGAAGGCATGATAAAGTCGGGCGCTAATGCAAATGTGCGTTCATATTTTATTTTTGGGGGATTAAATCAACAGCTGGTTGATTTAATAGCCCTAGCGCACCTTATAAATCTGTATATTGTTTACCGCTGATCCCTAAAACCTCATAAAACCCACAAAATTCAGTTTGTCCAAAGTTTATCCCGGCGCAATTTACCAGAAATAATAATTGTTTATTGGACGGGCCCCGCCGTATCGCTCTGTCATCTTCGCGTCCCGTCGTCCGTCGGATCCGGGCCCTCCCATCCGACGGTCCTCGGCGATTTCGGACCGCCCCCGATCGCCGTCCTTTAGCGCCCGATATTGTCAGAATGCTGACGTCTGTCCGTGGACGCGTGTTGGCTTTTGATTGTATCGGGCAGCTTCCGACACAAACCGGGCCCGTACCAAAAGCGGTCCGACAAAACCGCTTACCGCCATTGCCTTTCCGCCTTACGTCATCCTCGCATCATCGCCACATCATTGCCGCATCAGCGTCGTGTCAGCTCCCGTTTTGCCATGGTTCCGACAGCTCTGCCACGTCGCTCGTCCAGGTCAGCCCACTCACCGGTTGACACGTCATCCCGCCGTACTCAACCCCACCAATGACGTCATGCTGACGTCACTCGTAAAAAAGGCGCCAAAAAACTAAATTTTCCATATTTTGCCCAAAAATCATGTTTTTTCTTATTTTTCATAAGTCAAGCACTATGTCGTTTGCATGCGTTTTACGACGTTTTTTCCGCCAACCTCCAGAAATTCATCCTTGAGCTGCTGTTGCCCCGAATTCCGCACGGTCAGCTCCCCCCGTCGCGTGACAACTAGGTATTTACCAGTTTCTTCCACAAATTGGTTTTTTCAGTCTTCCTCTGTTAAAAACACAAAATAACCAGTTTCCGGCATTCTGAACTCCTATACCTTCAAAACCAAACTAGTATCCATTAGAGGGCCCAAATTCATCCAATTCCCTCACTCGCTACATTGTGCTCAACTCATACCCTTTGCAAAGTTTTTTCGTGTAGCAGGGCGCGCCATAGCAAGATAATTCACCCTGTTTCGCCCCCTTTGGCAGCGTTTCACCTCAATTTTGCCAAAGCTACCCTGTTTCTCTCTGTAAAATCTCTTTCTCTATCAAAATTCACCGCATTCATCCACAATTCAAGTATAATCTAGTTCAAAGGACAATTGAAGCATGGAGACCCCTGTGGCCTTGAATATTACTCCTCTGAATGCCCCACAGAGGAACCTGGAATGGTTGGCCCTTGCTGACCGGGATCATCAAATCAAAGAAACAGTTGAGATAAGTACCAAATATCACATACACACTATTTGTGAGTTGAAGGAGAAATACATGAGTGGTGCTGATGACATAGGTATCTGGGAGTCTAACTTTCCCATTTATTACCTACCCCAAGTCAATGTGTTCCCAGACCTCATCCATTAGTGTTGTGAACACTATGAACCCTCACAAAGAGCAGTTTTGGGTTCATCTGGGAATATTTTATTTCACATCACCCCTCAATCCATAAATCAGATGCTGAACTTTAAGCCAACTAAACCTCTGGTGCCTCTTTCTATGAATTTTCTGCTCAAAAAAGCTGCCAAGTTGCCCAGCTCAGAGGTCACAAAGATTGGCCAGTTGTTCATGAAGCCAGAATATCAGCCCCGGCAACCTCCTCCTTATCTACATGTCTGGTTCAATGAAACAGGGAGACTGCTAGTGGATATGATATCCTGCATTCTAGGATTCAATACCAGTGAGTTTGTGGATGAAACAACCTTGGTAATGTTATCCATGTTCACTCCAGGGCAGCCTCCTGCTGCCCAGTATGATTATGCCACATTTATTGCTGACAAGATTCATGAGCAATTCATGAATTTGGAGAGGGAAAGGGTATTCAAGTACACCTCCTATATATATCACTTGATATTGTATTATCAGCCTGATAATTTCCCTATTCCCTTGAAAAAGCTGGATGCAAAAGGAAACATGAGGTCAGTGGTATTTTGGTCATCAATCTGTCACCATATCTCTTGCTCCCCATATAACTATTGTGAGTTCATTGATCTGTTCATCTATCCGGCCTTGTCTCTACTACAGAGTTCTCCTCTTCCTAAACTCACCGATGAAATGCAGAAGATCCTCCAGCTTTCAAAGAATTATAGCATTGGAGATTGGTATTTCTACCAAGACCACACAGTAATTAGAATATATGGCTATGATCTAGCCCCTTACAGACTGCCAAAGTATTTTCCCATGAGACTTTTTGCATTAGAGTATTTCCAGCAATTTGGAAATGCAGACATGATTCATTTTCATAGTAGAAATAAAAAAGCACAGCTGAAAATCAAACACCAACTGAGTCCATTCATTTTCAACAAAAGAGAAGAAGCCTAGCAAGACGCAGATAAAATTCTAAAGAGCTTCCAGCTGCAAACAAGCTTCCTTTGGTCACCCTATGACCCCAATCATTTTATAAGTCTTAGAAGAGTCAGATACAGACTTGCCAGCTATGACCATGTCAGAATCCCACACATTGAAAAATATGAAAATCAGTTAGAGTGGAAAGAGGGCACCCTAGTGGAGGCAAGTTCTAAGGAAGAAATGGCACAAAAAACAATGAAGCAGTTAGAAAAAGCAGTTGACTTAGAAGTTTTTGGACAAGTTTTCTCCCCAGTACTCAAGAATCTTGGAGTAGCTGCTTCCTCTTCTACCACTCCCCAGCAATCTGCCCAAACCACTACTCAAGCAGCAACTACAGCTAAAGGAAAAGAGATGCAACAAGAGGAGCCACTTCCTAATGTAGAGCAGCAAGCAGAACAACAAGAAGAGATGGCTGAGGCACCTTCAAATACAGAGCAACAAACTTAGGAACAAGTCCTTCCTAGGCAGGAGGTAATAGCGGAAACCTCGGTGCTACAAACTCCAGCTAATGAAGAGAGAACCGGGAAGAGAGATAGGCAGGAGGAAACTCCTCTCACTACCTCAACAAATCAACAAGGGGAGAAAAGACAAAGACTCAACCCTTTTTCGGAGGAGGAAATGCCTTCTAGACCAACCGTGGCTATGGGCCCTCCTAGCACAGAGGCATCAGCCAGTTCCTTTCAGCAGGAACAAGAGATGCAGCATGGAGGAGAAGTAAGCTCTTCAAGGCAGCGCACCAAGGCAGAGTCCAGCATAAAGAAACAATTTACAGACATAAAAGCAAGAAATGAGCCGGTTAGATTCCAGCTTTATAACCAGCTGCTCAAAATGGCACCAACTAATCAAGAAAGGCTTATGTCGGCCTATGATATCCAAGAGGGAAAAATGACTCTTAGTCATTTTAGGCCCACCATGCTGCAGCCCCAGTCAGCTGCTGACTATATCAGGACCAACCTAGAGGTATTTGCCAAGGACATCCATCCCATGGATCAGATAGAGCTGCACAAACAAACAGGGGAGATGGTTTATTCCACATTGGCTGATAAGACTCTATTGGCACATAGGTTGCAAAACTCCCTGCATAACACTACTGCTCAATTGGAGCTAGAGAAAGCTTCCTCTCAAGCCAAGGACAACAGAATCAAGTCCTTGGAAGAAATTATCATAGAACTAGGGCATGATCCAAATGACCCTAAGGGAGTGCAAGCATTAATGAAGAAGAAAGATGAGGACATAGCAGCTTTGAAGAAGCTGGTTAAACTACCACCAACCCTTCACCCTCAGACTGAAGGTGTTGCCCAGCAAAGAAAAGATCAGGATGTGATGGCCATGCTGTTGGCCTTGCATAAAAGGTTGGTAGAGACAGAGGGTGCCTTGGAGGCAGCCCTAAAGAAAAAGGAAGGAGAACAGGTGTCCCAGCCACCTCAGCCAGTTATAAATATTGAGGATGCTCCTCAAGTAATAATTCCTCCCCCGGAAAAGACATCAGAAGCGGGCCTTTCAGCACCAGCACCAGATGTGGCAACACAAGTGGCAACACCAGAGCAGGCACCCAGCCTCAGTATGCAGAACATGATGAAGGAACTAGAGGCACTAGAAGCACAGATGGCTGAGTTAAAGGATGCCAAGGAAAAATTAGCCAAACTGGAAGAGAAATATGACAAATCAAAACAACATGTGGCTGAGAGGACAAGAGAAATAAGAACCCTGGAAAAGAAGATAAAGGAGCTGGAAAATGAATTGACCATGAACAAGACTATAGCTGATGTGAAGAAAATTCTATGGGCTAAAATTGGCCAATCCATTACATACCAATGGCAGTGCATTGAAACAGTTCATGAGCAAATGGGTCTACTGAGTAGAGCTCAAGCTGAAAATCAAAGAGCTAGGGCATCTTTAGGGAGTATGCCTGAAGTAGCCAACAGAATGATAAATGTCCTTAACAATCGGACTGGCCTTTAGCTGGCAAGGATGGGCATTAGAGACAGGACTAATAGTATTCTGCTGATAAAAAGGGTGCTTACCCTGAGGAATTATGTCCAGACATTGGAGAGAAAGTTTCAAGAAATACAAGCAGAAGTGGATGGGTTTATTGCAAAAATCATAGTTTTACATAACAGGGGCCTCCCCAGTTTGGTGACCAGTGCAGGAAGATTGTTATCACATGAACATTATGCCAAAAGGGTCAATAACTTTGCAAAAAATCAAATAACAGCATCTGCAAGCGCTCCTGAGGAAGCAGGGCCCCCATCTGGGCAGGATCTTTATGATAAGCTGGAAAATGTATTCTTTATTGAGCATGAGATCAAGCACCTTTTTGTAGTCCCTCCCAATTATTAAAAATACACTGAAGCTGATGAAACTCTAATTTAAATACAGAGGCACCAATTTCCCACTGAAGAATGGTGGAGGAGTATGATAGAAACTTTACTTTGATGAATTAATTTTGGCCTAAAGTGTTTGATCAACCGCGAGTCAGCATTTTCAAATGACTCATGTATTAAATCTACTTGGAGCAACAGTGGGAGACAGCTAGATGAAAAGGACAGTGTCTGGGTACAACTGGATAATGCAATTGATGTGTCCAGTACAGCAACATCATGACAGGGCAGCATAAACGCAAGAATTCTCAAAATCAATGCAAAGTTGCTCAGCCGTCCCAAGACGCTCCAAAAGTCAAAGATCTATGACATGAATGACTAGCTGTAATCAATCCGCTTTAATAGCAATAACTATTGTATCCACTATTTTTGAGAGTTGGTAGAGAAAGTTATGAGTCAATGACTCATTTTTGAGATATGTTGTAAGATAATTTTGTATATATGCCCCCCGCTTAGCTTATTTGTAGGTTGTTGTTTATTTGTTCTAAAGAACTCAGCTGTATATTCTGAGAAGTATAATACAAGAAGCTGCTGGTTTTCTCAACTTGGCTATGCTTGGACGCGTTGTGATGGGATTGTTGGTTGTTGCAGAACTCTCGTGTTTTCTCATGATGCAATAAGTGTTTTCCTAACTGTGTCTGTGTTTTATCTGTTTACATAACTCATCTATGCTATATGTTTGATAATCTTAGTAGGAAGGAAAATGAATAGTTCAGGATTTGTCCAGTAAGACACCCTAAACTCAATCTTTCCTGCTAACTATGTTTTCTTCAGGATTAGCTGTAAATGTGGAATTCTTAAATGCTCCTGTTTACTCTAATTTTATGGTGAATTCTATTCGGGAATTCTCTTTTTCTCTTGAATAGGACTCAACCCTTTATTTTCTGTATCACCAAGAAAGAAATCTTTGTTGCCTTTCATGGTGTGATCCTATACTGTTTCTTCTTAAATCAAAAGTTTGTATCATGAATACCTATCTGGCTCTGCAGTAACACTCTCTTTGTCACAGGCACTAAGTAACAATCAGTCATGGACTCCAATTGCCCAATGGAATGAACCCTCTTTGAACATTGCAAACCCTTCTTCAGACAATAGATGACAACCAAAATTCAAACAAAAATTTTATACTTCATAGCTAGCCTAAAATCCCGAAAAAACAAAGCTAAATCAAAAAGAGAGAGCCCTCTCTGATTGCAGGTAGGCTAGAACCTGTAATCCAAAGTTGGTTTGTGGTTACCTCGGCCGTATTCCCTTAGGAGTCAAAGGGAACAACCTGAGTGATAACAACTTCATTAATTAAACATTCTAGGAAGAAAATTAAAGGGGGTTTACCTCGCACATTTAGAGAATTTAATGAATATTAATGATACAAAGGAGTGAGAGAGAGAGTGAAAATGAAGGGAAAAGGTATGCAAATTATTTTCAATACAAGATACAAATTATTTTTAGCTGTATATGATGCATGAACCAACTTATCTCGAGAGTTATGAGATAGTTGGATTCAATTCAATTGCGAAAATAATGACATGTTTATTGCAAGAAGTTGCAAACAAAGGGGAGAGTTGTAGGTCATTGTTCAAACAGGAAGAGCATATTCTTTTTCTCTTTAATTGAGTTGTACTTAATTCTATAGATAATCAATACCCTGATATTAGAATCAATTTCAACTTCTTGAACTTTTGGTGGACCAAACGATTTCCTGTGTGTGAAGGTATGATCCAGGAGGGTCTTGACACAATTTTCCAAAGAGTACCATGCCCAAGGAAATTTCATTGAAGCCTAGGTTATAATCATTTTAAATTTGAAAATGTAAAATGTTAAAAGTGAATGTGCTCATAAATTTGAATTGTAAATTGTCTAATAGAAATTGATTTATGATAAAATCTTCCTCAAAATTAGTTTCTAAATCCAAGTTTTAATTGAGAGTCTCATGGGATTTCCTCATATCCATTGAGTTTTGTGTAAGGTCTGCGATTGGTGGATCTAAGAGATTTACTCCTTACGAATCTCATGGATCCTCAAAGAGTTATTTTCTCCTTGGAATAATTGTCTAAGGAGATATCCTATCCTTTGTTTAGGGATCTTTGAAAACTGTAAATCCCTCTTATGTACTTTTGTTTTGAGAGAGCTAAATGAAGAGCTTAATTGAGAGAGTTTTTGGAGAGTTAGTATTGTTTGGAGAGTCTTGAAAGCTCAAGAGTGGAGGTCTTTCTATGTTGAATAAATGTAGGCAATATGTTTGCCTTGAAATATCATTGGTATTAGAAGGAAATTTTGGGAGCCAGTCCTTTTTGTAAAGCATTGTATAAGTTCCACCTCTTTTGAAGAAGACAATAAAGTGATTCGACATTTGGAGGCCAATCTAAAGATGTAGCCCAATGGAAGGGTTGATTGGGCAAATTCTAATATCATCTCGGTCTTGATGATTCATGTTTTGTCTAATTCATGGCTTGTTTTATTGTACCTTTTAAATTATTGTTTTATGTGATGCTCTACATCTTTATGTTGTAATTTTGGAACTTAATTTCACTAGCCCATATAGTCAAGTGAGGAGATTTTTATTTTGTTTTATGCTCTCTAGTTTTCAGATCACCTATCCACTCTCTAGCTACTCTTCTCATCTATGGAATATAATGCACGTGAATAGAATGAAACCTTTTCCTCCTAGCATTCCAATTATAACATAGCCTAATAACCTAATAGTGGTTAGGTTTGACACCTTTAACTTTTAACTAGAGTTCCAATATGGACTCTTCTAGATTATTACTCATCGCAATCACATGTGTTGGACACCTAATTAACTAAGGGTTGATGTGGAATGTGAACAGTCACCAAAGTCCAAGATACCACTTGGTATATGAAGACCAAGGGTCACAAGAATGTATTATAAATGTATGTCATCTGATTAGTAAATGCAACTCACACTTATCTTAATTTGTTTTCTATTCATGTGTATGTTTGAAATGGTATGAGAGTGGACATATTCCTACCCTGCTCTAGTGTCAAACACTGGTTTTTTGGCCTTTATCTGCCTCAAATTATCAGTCTTCAGAACTGTTCTCAACCACACCTACCACATTGTAAACCTTGGCATCACTTCCTATCATTGAAACACTCAATACGGTCCCTGGATTTGTCATACAGTTAGCTTGCTTTCACTATCAACAAACACTACCCTCTCACAACCTCTCATTATTGTACTACCAGTCTATCATATTCTCCTTCAGTCTGTGTCGTTTTCCACCCTGCATTGGGTATTCTATTCATTCGTGTGTTTTAGTGGTTTCCATCTTGAAATGCATTTCATATTTTTCTAATGTGCGTTTCTTCATATTTCCTTATCAAGGATCTCAACCTACTGTGATGGTTTTTCCTATGCCCATTTCATCTAAGAGACATTCTCAAAGGATATTTACATGTTTTTCATGTGCCACCATCACTTCGAGCACACCATCAAGTTGTAAATCATGCCATCATCATAGCATTAGTCTCTAGTTTTCATAGTCATTTCTGGCGCTAGATTTCCCTCTATGTTGAAAATTTATGGATTGTGATTTGAAGGTCGTAAACATGAGTGATTGTGCTTGATTTGAGGATTTTGGTTTGAAGTTTGTGGACTTCTTGGTCAGCTATAACTACACATTTTTCTTGGGTAAAGCCACTAATAGATAGAAACTGACCCAGTTACTAAAGACAACTTGTGAAATTTGTGGAAGACTGTTAAGAAATGCGTAAAGTCTAGCCTGTAGAGGAATGTTAAAAAATGCATATCCTTCCTTCACAACTACCGCACTATGTCTCAATGCTCATCCTTAAGGAGCACAAAAATAAATGGTGAGATCATATTGCAATGGTGATAGAAGTCAGTAATATGGTGACTTTGTATTGGCCCCAAGAATTTTCGATCGAAGCATCCTACTACTCCATCAAGATAGAGACAAACATCTCATACTTTTGAATAACAAAGATCCATAAGTTAATTTATTTATATAACTTCACTCACACAAATTCCACTCTTGTCTCAATTGAAAAAAGGTGATGAACAATAAGAATTATGAACCTACGTTGAATCATTGTTTGAAGTATGTTGAAATCCACATTCATTCTCTATGCATTATATTGATATTCTAAAAGATCCTTGCTACACCTTTAAGGAGATATTGTATTAAACATTGTATTGTGTGCGCTGTCTCTTCTATTTCCCACGTGAAGATATGGATGTCGAAGGGATACAAACATTTTAGCTTGTATGAAGCAGTGAGTCTTGTCCAAAATAGAGCTATTGTCGATTGTGGTGAAGTATATGTACGTTGGTGTATTCTCTCTGTGTGTATTCTATGCAGTGAGTTATATAGTTGTAATGTATCTAAACTCTTTATTGAATGTTGGAGGGTTGATATATATTGAACACTGGAACCTACCTTCGATAACTATGCATTAAAGAGTGTCAGTTCTCCCATCAATAGTCATGGTTCTCATCTGCATTGTGAAGCTCATGTCTCCTCCTAGTGTCTGATTTGTATGGTGAATTCTTTGGAGGCCATAAATGTGGTGAAGTGATGACCGAATATCATTGATGCATGAATTTGGTTCGTTGATTGATGTGTTGGGTTCACATTGAAGAATATTTATACATAACATTGTTTTGAGAGACAAGATTGGGGTCAAGTTGATGCAACATTGGGCTTAAATATATATGTAGCATTGAAATGTTTTTGAATTAGGCATGCCATCATTTCTCAAAAAATTCCATAATCTCATGGTGTATTGGAATGTTGAAGAGGCATCAAATGCATCCTAAATCCTTTTATAAATATTTGCATTAACCATAGAGCTAGGATACAAGTCCCTATTTTCCCATTCCATTTATGGTATAGGTGTTGGAAGAAACTTTTAAGATTCACTTGATTCACCATTGAGAGAAATTTTCATTAATTTGTTCACATCACACTACTCAATTGTAGTGATCTAACATTTACAACTATCTATCTTTACAAGTTCATTTTTGGTCAAAGCAAACACTCTTTATTTGCTGAGCTTGATTCTTGAGATTGAAAGATGGCCAAAATTGTTGATTTTTTAGAGTTATTAAACACTCTAATTCTCTCTACTGTTCATAACAGAATCCAAATTAGTAAAGACACTCTCTTTAACATTCAAACCTATCTGCAAAATGCACAAGAGAAGATATAATTTTTGCAGCTTGAATCACAACTAAAACAAGATGAGTTACAACAGAAACGACAACATTCTAAACCTTTTTTGTTCAGAACAATCCCATTTTTGAGTCCGAAATTGACTCTAATCAACAACTAGAAATTGTTCAGATCACTAAACCCAGTGCAATAGCATATTTGCATGTAGAAGTAGAAATTCAACCTACACTTCCCAAGTCCATCATCATACCTTGGGAAGATCTTGTCAACAATAAGCACAAAACATGTATTGGATATGACAAGGAGGTGTCCTTTCATAATCTAGACTACTCCAAGCCCATCCAATTTCATAGTGCTGGGTTTCAGCATGATTGTTGGCTTACTGGGGCCTGACCCAGGTTCAAAGTTGATTTAGCCAAACAAATCCCGGTACTATTGGCCCTTTCGGCAATAGTCCGCGGAGCGCAGACTGAGGTCTCACCCGAAGTAGTATGGGAGGGTGCTAGAACTAGGTTTCCTCACCCTGGAGATGTCTGATGAGTTCACGTGGTCCACGGTTTGACCCTACATGCACGTCGCTACGCGCACTTTCTCGTACCTCTCAGCCTGAGATGCTGCCTTTGCATAGCCCTATTCAGGGGTCGAATGCTATTATTACCCCATTCCTTACTAGTATTCCAATGTTAGCTGATTATTTTAGCGTACTTGTGTGCTTTAAGTTATACTTAACAACATAAATCATTCATATAGGTGCATGCAGTAGATAAATAGTATATTTGAAATTTATATCAAACATTAACCCAAGAATAGATACACAAATTGGTAGCAAAAATTCTCTTTATTAATTTCTTCCTCGGTTATAGACTCGACTCCGCCCTGCGCACTCAGCTGCAGGTGTCTGCGCACTCAGCTGTGGAATACTAGGCCTCTGCGCACTCAGCTGCAGAGCCTTCTCCTACTCTACGACCCAAAGACACACTTAGTCACTCAGACTCTTAGTCACTTAGTCACTTAGTCACTCCAATATTACATTACAAGACTAGGGTGGACAACCCCGTGACTCTATCATACATTTTGCGCTCCGCGCCCACAATTCGCTGAGTATTTACAAAAATATCGGGCCAAAACTTGGGCTTTGAGCCCCAAAACATGACTTGGGGGGATTCCATGTCCAACAGGCCCCCAACAAAAACATAGTGACTCACCCTAGAGTCACTCTGTCGACAAGGCAATCATGGTGTGGAGTCCCTCCAACTGTTCTCGAACTGTACTAAGGTCCGCAGCGCATTGAGCCGCTGCGTGTTGAATCTATTGCATCTGTTGTTCCGAGACCTCTGTTTCTAGGGTGCTTCTCTACATGTGTGCATGCATCCCCTGTATGTGCACGGGCTTTCCTTCTATGGCTGTCGTGATAGTGAAAGCCTCATCAATCCAAGGCTAGACACGTTCTTTAAGAACAGTCTCCTTGTGTCGTGCCGCATCCACTTGCTCCTTTAGTGCTTTAGCTTGCTGCATCCTCGAAGCCTCTGGGTGAGGACTACTATCTGCACAGTTCCTCGAACACTGTTGTATTGTTGTTGGAGTTCTCACGCTTTTGTCTCCATGCGCTGTATGTTGGGGTCCTCTTGTACAGTCGTGAGAAACTCAAGTGCTTCTTCCAACTTGCTAGTGCAGTCTCACAGTACACCTCCCAGTTCCTCCAATCCCGTTGGGATAACGCTGGCACACTGTTATTTGACTTTCGAGGGAGTGGATGGCTGCGCCTTTAACCACAACTCGACGATCTGAAGATTCAGCTCCAGCTGAACCTTAGTCATTTCTTCCCTGGCCTTGCGGACTCCTGTGGATCCACACCTCTATTGGTAGATATACTGGGATGGCCAGCTCCGGGATGCTTCGGTAAGCGTCGTCTACCACTTGCACCAACTGTTGATTTTGTGACACCAAGTCGTCGTGCTGTAAGCTAAGTTGTTCCATGTTTATCTTTTACTCGCTAAGGACTTGGATCACACAACTCTCCCTAGCGTGCAGCTCTATCGTTATCCCATCCTATAAAAGATATAGTGTCTCACGTGGAAAGGCAACGAGATTAAGGTCAAGGCCTTTCATCATGATAACCGAAAATCTATCGACCTCATTCACTATCACTAGGGCCCCTTCTAGCAACACTATTGTGTTTTCCATCTGTGCGCACAACATCTGCTTTGCTGCCGAGGATCCTACTATGAGGTGGGTTGAAAGGGTACCCATCTGAGGGGGACACACCTGTAACTCCCACAACTGCACTCTAAGGGCCCCAAACACAAGCTGGTGCTCCTGCATAAAATCCTGAAGAGCCTCATTTGTGACATCATGCACCGTCTCGCCGATGTCATGCAGATCACCCTCGGTTAAGGTGATCGGGTCAATGGCCAATTTCGAGGCCTTGACCTTCTTCCTTGGTCCTTCTTGCTCTATTGTGAGTGGGCACTTCAACTATGTGGACGCGGTCCCTAGTTCCATGCTCCCTTCTGCTCTTTCTACTTCCTCTTCCTCCTGCCCCTGCGAGGGCGTTGCTTGGCCCTTGCCCACCTTCGCGGTTGCTTCTTGTGCTACTGCGGCTACTTCTATGGCCTTTTTCTAGTCGGCAGCTTTCTATGCTACTTCCCACGCTACCTATACCTCAGCTGCTGCTATTTCCTTCTGCCTTTTCTCGGCCAACTGTGTGACGTGCAGCTTGGCATCATCCTTCTTCCTCTGCGCTGCCGCCATTTTGAGTTCTACAAGATCTGGGGCATGCCATTCCAGAGGCCATGCCTCTAAGATAGTGAAAATGGCATCATCAGTGGCTACAAAAGGTAGCTTTGTCCACTGCTTCATCAGATCCTTTCACGCCTTGATGTATATATTATGCATATCTGCCTTAAATCTACAAAACTCTGTAGACTGTTGTACACTGTGGGTGACAAGCACGAATTCTGGTTGATCAACATCTGGATGTTCATCTCCATGAGCACCTAGAAGATCTTGTTATCGCGTATCCTCTTCACATCCTTCATGGCCCAGAGTGAAGCGTACTTCGCGGCCTCCGGTAAATCTCTGTCAATGATGGGGAATTGATTGTCTTCTGGCAATTCCCCTACTATGAGCACTACGGGAAGCAAAAACCATGCATAGTGGAAGGTTTTACCCTGCTACAGGGGTTCACGAAAATTCTTTAGGAATTCCATGCAAAGGAATTCAGCCTAGTTAAATCGGACCCCTTCCGTACACTGCTCAGGCAGTGTGTTGGGCATGGAATGCCCCCAAGGCATGTTTTGGGGCTCAAAGCCCAAGTTTTGACCTGATATTGTTGTAAATACTGTGCGAATTGCGGGCATGGAGTGCGAAATGTATGATAGAGTCACATGGTTGTCTGACCTAGTTTTGTAATGTAATGTCAGCCTACCCATGGTCCGCGAACCATGGAATTATATAAATAGAGCAAGGCTCTAATTGTAAAAGAGAGCATGGATGTAGAGAGTAAGGAAGAAAAGTTTGAGTGACTAAGGGTGTCTTTGGGTCATAAAGTAGGAGAAGGCTCTGCAGCTGAGTACGCAGAGGCCTAGTAGTTCATAGCTAAGTGCGCGGACCCCTGCAACTGAGTGCGCAGGCAGTGTAGAGTCGAGTCTACAACTGAGGAAGAAAATAATAAAGAAAAGTTTTATCATAATTTTGTGCATCTGTTCTTGGATTAATGCATGTTTGTGATAAATTGAAAATATCTATGCACACATGTATGAATGATTTATGTTGTTAAGTATAACTTAAAGCACTCAAGTAGGCTAAAATAATTAGCTAACATTGGAATAATAGTAAAGACATGGGTAATAACAGTATTTAGCCCCTGAGTAGGGCTGCACAAAGGGACCATCTCAGGCTGCGAGGTATGGGAAAGTGCGCGTAGCGACGTGCGCACAGGGTCAAACTGCGGAGCACTTGAACTCATTAGAAATCTCCAGGGTGTGGAAACCTAGTTCTAGCACCCTCCCATACTACTTTAGGTGAGAACTCAGTCTGCACTCCACAGACTGTTGCCAAAAGGGCCAGTAGTACCAGGATTTGTTTAGCTAAGTCAACTCAGAACTTGGGTCAGGCCCCAATAAGCCAAAAAATGGTTCCGTTGTCGGGACCGGGAATCCGACAAAGAAATAAATTGAAGAGTGGCTGGAAAAGAAGATTCATGAGTTTGCAGTGCAGGAAAATAGGAATCCATGAGTATCGAAGGAAGAGTGGCTAGAGCACTACTTATATACGAAAATCCACAAAATTTTCTTTCCATCCTTCCCCTATGAGTTGTACGAGTGGATTGTGAAGCTAGTAGACAATCAAGGAAGGTGTAGGCTCGACAAACCTATTGTGTCGACTCTAGAGTTGGTGTGCAGACTAGAAGCATCGGAATATAAGATCGCGCATGTTGTGGACCATTGGCTCGATTGAATTTTAGAAGGGTTTATCATCAAGTTTGCAGTAGATACTTCAGTCAGCTACAACGAGGTAGAACGATGCTTCCTCAAAGGAACGTGAGGTAAGTATGTTAAATCTTTAAACACTTGGATTAAGATGATACTATGTGAAAAGCAGGTTATGTGAACAAATTGATGTTTGGGGCTATGTGAAGCGGGAGGATCTATAGAAATGAAGGTAGCAAAAAGATAGAAACTAGTCGCTTGATTTCACCTCCACGAGAAAGTGAGGAAGAGCTCATGAAAGTTTCACCAAGAAGTGCGATCAGTCTGATGAGGCAGCGAATTCTGCGCATACCACCCCCATTTACACCACCACTAGTTTCACTATCTTCACCTTCGTCTTCGCCCACACCAACTCAGCCACCATCACAGTGCAATATGGTGAGCGCGATTAAGTTGCCAGTGTTCAAAGGAGTAGGGAACAAAGATCTAGACCAGTTTTGGTTCATGGTAAAGGTTGTATGGGAAGCGCAAGGAATCACGGATGACAATATAAAGAAGGAAACATTAGTCAGCACTTTGCAAGATTGCGCACTGATGTGGTACATTAAGCATTCCAATTAAAATCCAAACGCAGGGATCACGGATATCCAAGCTGTGCTGAACAGGGAATTTAGCAGTCCAAAACCAGAGACACAGTCGATCATCAAATTTAAGGAGATCACGATGCTTCCAAGCGAGACCCCCTAGGAGCTGGATCAGAGATTGAAGGGTATGATTCGTGAAGCCAACATGACCTTGACAGATGGGCAACACTGTGCATGGTTTGTAGCATCACTAATGCCGCATCTAAGGACTGCGTTGTCACAGCAGAAGCTATCCACTCAAGCTGAGGCATTGGAGATCACAATGAGACTGCACGAGACACCAATACAAGACCTAACCTGGGAGTCCAACAGATCTATGTGTAGTGGAAAAACTTGTGCCTCGAGATGCAGAGTTTGAAATAAGATAGGATGGCTCACACAGACGCACCCGAGGGGGTATGGTGTATAAAGTGCAAAGGCCAGGGACATGACAAGGACCATTGTCTAGTATTCGCAAACTACCTGGTGGAAGGAGGACCAATGGCATTGAGACCAAAGGCACAAGCAGGAATAGGAGGGAATCATGCTACTGATAACTGCCATCTATTATAGATGTATACACAAAGTTCCTAGAAGTTGTTCTCTAATTTCTGTAGATCAGTAGGCCATGATGAGAGAAACTATAGAAGTTATGAACTAATGATGGATCAGACTCCTACCTACAGAGTTCAGACTGAAACACGAGCCCTTGATAAAAATGCAAGGATGGCACACACTGGATTTCAGGGGTGCGGACAAAGTCGAGGTGGAATGGGGCTAGGAAGGGGACGCAGACAACTGATTTGTTACAATTGCGGAGGGGCAAAGCATTATGCTTGTGATTGTACAAATCCGACGAGAGAATCATGTTTATATTGTACCCAGTTTGATCATGAGATGGAGGACTGCCCCACACTGATAGCGAGGTTGCACAATAAAGGAACACTCCAGCCTCCCCTGACTCAGAACCTGCAAATGATGAGGTCTGAGCCACACGAGGAGGACCTGAATGTAAACATTGTGCTCTGAAGAGGTATCACGATAGGAGATGATAAGGGCAAGCAACCCGGAGAGAGTGCCTGGGTTTGCAAGGCTCCAACAAAGGAACCAGAATTTGATTTGGAGCGTGCGAAGAAGACATTCATGGAAGCTAAGAAGAGATTCATGGAGGCATCCACTACAGGTAGTAAAGACAAAATAGAATCAGAGATGGACCCATCAATGCTTACTACCTTTCTGGAGACATGCATGAATCTGCTGCGCGACAACAAAGCTGTGAAGGGATTACAAGATCTCATCACTCGATGTGTTGGGACCATGCCAGGAGAACCACACATAGTTCGGAAGCTCGGGAAGCACACAACGCAAACAAGAAGAGAGATGAGATTGACCGTGTAGATTAGGGAATATGAAATGGATCAAGTGATTCTGGATCTAGGATCATACGAGAACGTTCTGCCAAAGCAGACATGGGAGCGCATGGGTAGGCCTACACTGCAATGGTCACCAATCCAACTATGAATGGTGAACCAGCAGAAGATCCTACCCATGGGAATATTGCAGGGAATAATGGTGGATATCGAAGGTGAGAGCACACTTACAGTTTTCGAAGTGATAGAGATCGTTGATGACAACAATCCCTATCCCACACTACTAGGAATAGATTGGGCCATTGACATCAATGGAGTGATAAATCTAAAGAAGCACAAGATTATTTTTGAGAAAAAATCACTACGCACAGTGGTATCTTTAGACCCCATGGAAGGATCGCACTACACAGAGCAAGTGCGCAACGACGAGAGTGACGATGATATAGAATGTATCTACAAGATAACAACATGGGAGCAGGACTAGGTAAATCCAACTGTGAATGAAAGGATCTCATGGGAGTGCGAAAGCTCCTGCACTTCAGATTCAGACGAAGAGATAGAACAATGGCAGAACCAGTTACATGAGGTAACCATGCTCAATTGCAACATGATGGTAAGGTCACTGCGCTGCATGGAAATAGAGGTAAGAGATTTGCCTACGTATGACGGGTTGAGTGAGGTCGATGATTTCTTGATAATGTTTTAAACAGAAGTACCTGAACAACAGCATTTCGACACTCTCAAGTGGGCATTGCGTGCTACGCATGCAAGATGGTGGGGTATGCATCAAAGAAGTTTTGAGGTTTGGCGCGAATGTAGAAGGATGATGCTCATTGGAAAGCCTTAGATGAGGTGAAAAGATAAATATGATGGACGGGATGATCCACGAGCACACCTCACGAAGTGGACAAACGTCTATGGGGAAGAGCCCTAACCTGAGTGGGTGCATATGTTCTGTCATACCCTAGATATTATACCCATGAATTGGTATATAGAAACGAAGCTCTGCCATGGCATGAGCAAATGGGATATTTTGTGAGAAGGATTCCTCTTAACCTTCACGTTTAAGGATCATTGGTGGGATACTGTTGATGATGCGCTACAAGCAGTAAAAGCAACTATCTTCAGAACACCCCAGGAACCAATGGAAGTGCTTCAAACAGAATGGGCGACCTAGCTAAGTTGCGTGCTGGAGTGTTACAAGGTAAATATTGATGATGATGATGAGGATCAATGAAAAATTAACATTCCAGAAACTGAAGGCTATCGCGAGGTTCAAGGACCATTGATTGAAGATCCTGACATCACCGTGCTACTAAAAACGGAGCAGGTAAACATTGGGAAAGAGGCTGAACTGAAGTATGCAACACTCGGTGACTATTGGGATGATGCCATGGTGGATAAGGTTGTTGAGTTACTCTGTGATCTGGAAATGAGATCTAAGATGGTTAATAAGGTATTATAGACTTATGTGCATGGATTAGTCTATGTCATTATATGCAATGGATCGATAAGATTGTGAAATTCACAGACAATGAAGCACTAAACAAGCATAATAGATAACACATGACACAACAAATTTAATAAGGAGTTCATCCAATACACCTGGCCTACATCTCCTGGTCTAGCCTTCAGTGGTGGCCTCTCTATTATGTCTTCAAGTAGAGTTTTGTTTACAGCAGAGAGCTCAATTTGAGCCTCACACACAAACAAATTATAATAACAAGAGCTTCACTTAAATCCCTCAAGCTTCCTCTAAGTACACAGACTCCCACACAGCTCTCAATCTACCCTAAACTCTGTCTCACATTTGCTCTTCAATACTACCTCCCCAGTGCTCTTTGTCAATGGCTTTTTTTAAAGCCAACACTGCCTATTCGTTTCATCTCTTCGGCTCTTCAGTTTCCTGGGCCTTTGTCCATTCGAATCCCTCTTCCAGCGTTTCCCCAAGTATGGCATAATGCCTGAAGGGGAGGTGGCCACCGATTTCGTAATGTAAGAATGCTTGGGTCCCCTTGAAATCCATCGGATTCCCAAACGCGACCATTTTCAGAAACACAGAGAAATATGCATAAAATAGGAAAATCTGCCAAAACTCATATATCAAACTTGAAATGTCCTTAAATATGCTTCATTACCCTATTGGGTCCGTTCACAAGTCACAATCGCATCCTTGAAGGGCTCCATCTCTGTGTATTTTGTTTAATACGAAAATACACTAAAAGCACTATAAATCCCCGCGTTCTAGACTTCAAATTACATGTAGTGCTGCCTATTTTATGATTAGGTCCGCAATATCACTGTCTTTATGGTTATCGACCATGCTCCACTACATAGTTCTGATGCGATGTAGCGATGTGATATATCACAATCGCTCATTGCAATAACCCTTTCACTATGGTAAGCGCTTTTGCAATCCCCCGATAGCGATCCTACGAGTTAATATGGGTCGTCGATCTTCACGCTTTATTGACGGTCTATATTAACTCTGCCAATCACCATCACCATTTATGCATACAAAGCTCTGATATTGTTGTTCGCGCTCGCTACTCTTGAGTTTATCTCGTCGATCTCTGTCGAAGGTTACCGCCGATTGTGATTGCCGATCCGATCTGGACTGTTGATCAGCTAAATCGGATGGCTACTGTGCATCACTAGTTCCACCTTCAATTACTCTGCTTTTTCACTGATTTCACGGGTTTTGGGCTGCCTGATAGTGTTTTTCCACTCTGTTAAGGGTGTCCCTCTTTCAATTTTTTCGATCCTTTTAAAGGACTTTTGGCTTTGTCATGATTTTTAATAGTTTTAAAAAGACTTAGAGGGCATTCCTGGATCACTTTGGATCACACCTTCCCATTGAAAAAGGCTTTTTGACCACCGAAAGTTGGGCTTCATGCATCACTCAAGTGAGGATATTGCTGCCTCACTTGTCCAATCTCTATCCATTTTAAACTACTTGGTTTTGAACCTTTGAGTCCAATCGTTAGGTACTCCACATCTCCTCTACACGTTTTCCTCACCTTCATGTCCAGAACTATATCTTCCTGCAGCTCATTGAGGTATTCAGGCAACAGATCATCAATGGAAGGCAATTGACTTTGCTCTTCAGGATCTTCAATTAAGGAAGGTTTAAACAGTCTTAAATTTTATGCATTTACTATTGAATAGATGTGCACGTATGCTGGCAGATCAAGGCGAAAAGCATTCTCACCAATTTTCTCAAGTACCTTAAAAGGTCCATACCTTATTGGCTTCAGCTTCTTTCCTTCACCTTGCATTTTGTCCTTGTTGATATACAACAAGACTTGATCACCAACTTGGAAGCTTTGCTCCACCCGGTGTTTATCATGCCTTGCCTTGTATTTGGCTTGGCTCTTTTCTAGCTGTTCCTGCATTGCCTGTGAATCTCTTGGATCTGTTCAATGAATCTAGTTGCTTTATCCACATCACTGTGTCCAACAACTGCTATGTCTTTTTCAAAGAAAAAATCCAAAGGAGACCTTGGTATAAAACCAAAATAGGTCTCAAAAGGAGATCTCTGTGTAGAAGAATATTTAGCACGGTTGCAAGCATATTGCACATAACATAAATGTTCATCCCAAAGATTGGGATGCTTGCTGCAATAACCCCTAAGTAACTGGATCACTGTCCTGTTGACAACCTCTGTTTGGCCATTTATATGTGTATGAAAGGCTGTGCTTTTCTTCAGTCTGGTGTCCATTAATTCCCACAAAATTGACTAGAACTTCCCAAGAAAACGGGAGTCTCGATCAGATACTATGGAAGTGGGTAACCCGAAATGAACCTAGACATGTTGAAAGAACAATCTCACTGTTTGTTCAATTGTAATCTGTTTATTACAAGGTATTAAAATACACATTTTGTTGAACCTGTCCACAATAACATATAAACAGTCATGACCTTTTCTATATTTTGGCAATCCCCCAACAGAGTCCATGGAAACACTTTCCCAAGGACGGGAGGGAACTGGCAGTGGAGTATACAAGCCTAGTTTTCTATGGTTGGACTTGCTTTTAGCACACATGGTACACCCTCTTACATATCTAGAAACCATTTCATGCATTTTTGGCCAATAACAGTATCTTTGTAGTTGTGCAATTGTTTTGCTTACACCAAAATGACCTGATATCAGAGAAGTATGTGCTTCCCTAATTATATTAATCCTCTCTATTTGTGGAATTCATATCTTTCCCAAGTGATACAAGAGTCAGTCTTTAACATAGTAATCCAATTCTTCTACCTTTTTGCCATTACTTAAAGCTGCATATACATATTTAAAGTCTATACCTTGAGCATATTGTTCAATGTAGCTTTTATGCAACACTGAGTTATGCTTAAGTATAGTAGACACATTTATAATTATTCTGGACAACATATCTACAACTTTATTGTGTATCCCCTTTTTATACTTGATGACTAAATGAAACTACTATAGGAAACCCATCCACCTATAGTGTCTTGATTGTTGCAATTTAGTTTGTGAGTGTAAATATTGAAGTGGTTGATGATTAGTATGTATAACTGTTTCTTTGCCCATCAAGTAATGTTTCCACTTTTCACACTCTGGACTAATGCATACAATTCTTTATCATATGTAGGATAATTAACTACTACAGAATTAAAAGTCTCAGAATGGTAGCATATGGGTTTACCATGTTGCATGAACACTGCTACCATGGCATAATCACTGGCATCTGTTTCGATCTCAAATGGTTGTTGAAGATTTGGCAATGCTAGTACTGGTGCTGTACTAATTTTTTCTTTCAAGGTGTCAACGGCTTTCTGCTATTTGCCTCCCTAGTGAAACACCTTGTTCAATCCTGTCAAAGCATGTAACAGAGCTACAATTAAGGAAAACTTAGCAATAAACTTTCTCCAATATTGTGCTGCCCCTAAGAAGCTTCTATCTTCAGTAGCAGACTTGGGTTTAGGCCAGTTTATAATGACTACAACCTTAGAGGGATCTATCTTCAATTCACCACCCCCTACTATATGACCTAAATAATTCAAAGATGTTTTTCCAAATTCACATTTTGATAATTTAACATAGAGATTTTCCTTTTTCAAAACATCTAGAGTTTGCTTTACATGCTGCAAATGTTCTTCCCATGTTTTACTAAATACAAGAATGTCATCCAAATATACAATTACAAAGTCATCAATAAAAGGCCTGAGTACATCATTCATTACTCTCATGGAAGTGGTAGGAGCACTAGTTAAACCAAAAGGCATAATTAGCCATTCATATAGCCCTTGCTTTGTTTTGAAAGCAGTATTCCATGCATCTTGCTCTACTACTCTGACCTGATGGTAACCACTACATAGGTCCAACTTGGAAAAGTAAACAACCTCTTTCAGCTGATCCAATAGATCATCTATGTGAGGAAGGGGATAATGATTCTTGATCATTATTTTATTCAGTGCTCAGTAATCAATGCACATCCTACACTAACCATCCTTCTTTCTCGAGCAACTCCTGTACCTGCTTCTTGATTTCTGCATTCTCTAAAGTGGATAACCTATACATTCCAATGTAAGGCAATGGAGAATCTTGCTGCAAATTAATATCATGTACAATTTCCCTTTTTGGTGGCAGACCTTTAGGTTCTTGAAATAAGATATCATATTCTAAAACAACTTTTTCTAAATCAGCTTGTTGTTTAGCATCACAACCTTCAAATACATTCATCTTATTAGGTTTCTTTTCCTTTACAACCATCAGTAAAAATTGCTTGCATGAATTTACAATTCTTTTCATCTGCCCTGAGTTTATGAGAGTATAATTATTCTTGAGTTTGTGAGCTCTTACAATATATTCTATCCATCTTTAACAAGTTGATACTTATTTTCAGCTCTATAGAATATGGCTTTTACAATTCCACATTTATCCAAGGGAACAATATCTAACTCAACCTCATCCACAAATGTTGACCCAAAAGAAAACCTAAGTTTACATGGTCTAGTCACTTGTAGTTTTGCTTTATCACATGCCCAACCTAATGGATATGGCTTCTTGTGAGGTGTGGTTAGCAGTCCCAATTTATTTACAATTGCTTCAGAAATTAAGTTTACCTATGAGCCACTATCAAACAAAGTATCAATCTTTTGACGCCTGGAAATAACTCTAATACGAAAAAGTTCATGTCTTCTTCTCTCATTTTCTTCACTATCAATAATTTGGGCAGAATTACTAGTAGATGCTTCAAAAAAATTTCGTTTTATACCTATGGCTGCAATTGTTGTTTCATCACCTGAGTCTGACCCCAAATCTTTTTTTATAGCAACAGCAGTCTTCTTCTTCTTGCCATCGAACTTCTTGGGTTTCAACTCTGGATGCAAAGACTTGCAATGTTCATCATCATGTCCATCCTTCTTGCAGTGATTGCATGAAGGTTTGGCCTTTTGTACATCATTTGCCTTCCTCTCTTTCCATTTTTGCTTCCTCTTTTCCATGTTCTTGATTGCAGTGGGTTTCGATGATCCCCCAATCTCTGGGTTCACATTCTTGCCTCTAGCCTCTAGATGGGTAGCCTGGACAAATACCTCATCAATGCTAGTAGGGTTAAACATGAGAATGGTATGTCTCAAATAACTATGTAGACCACCTATATACTTCAGTAGTGTTTCAGGTGAGTCTAAAGAAATAACTAGAATCAAAGCTCTTTTTCTAAACTCTTTGGTGTAACTTAGTACACTTTGTCCCTTTAATTGGCGAAGAGTTTTCCAACTCATCATGGCTTACTGCATATAAGCTAGTGGATAGAATTGTTTTTTAATTGCAAAAACAAATTCACTCCAGATAGAAAGAATTTTACCATGCTTCTTCAAGTTAGCTTATGTCCTACCTTCCCACCATACCAAGGCAGTTCCTCCAAGGTGTAGGCTGGCCAGTTGAATCTTACTTCTATCTGAATCAATATTTTGCACCCTTTAATACACATCAATCTGCCTAATCCAGTTATCTAACTTCTCTGCATTTAACTCTCCATCATAAATAGGGAAATTACATTTAACATCTAATTTAATCAAAGATGTTTTCTTCTTTTTATTTTCAGGGCTGTCATGAGGTGTGGATAGAAGAACCTCTTTTCCTTTCCCTTTGCCTTCAGAATGGCCATCTATATGATATTCTTCTGATCCTTTGTCTTGTTTGGAAGTAGAAGAATCTTCACTTCAACCGTTCTTAAATTCTCTATACATTTCTTCTACCATGGCTCTCATGGTCATGAAACTGTCCATGAACTGAGTGTCTGATTCCAAAGCGTTTTCTTCTGACATTTTCCTCCTAGTATAGACTCTACCAATTTTTGGGTTAGACTCAACCAATTCTCATTTTCCTAATTTAAGCTTTGATCTAGTTATCATTCACAAACAGTCAAGCACAAGCTCGTCTAACCTTAGCAACCCAATTCTCCGATACCACTTGATCTCGAAATGAGATCTAAGATAATTAATAAGGTATTACAGAATTATGTGCATGGATTAGTCTATGTCATTAGATGCAATGGATCGACAAGATTGCGAAATGCACAGACAATGAAGCAGTAAACAAACATAATATATAACACATGACGCAGCAAATGTAATAAGGAGTTCACCTAATACTTCTGGGCTACATCTCCTGGTCCAGCCTTTAGTGGTGGCCTCTCTATTATGTCTTCAAGTAGAGTTTTTTTTACAACAGTGAGCTCAATTTGACCCTCACACAAAAACAGATTATAATAACAAGAGCTTCACTTGAATCCCTGAAGCTTCCTTTAAGTACACAGACTCACACACAGCTCTCAATCTGCCCTAAACTCTGTCTCGCATTTTCTCTTCAATACTGCCTCCCCAACGCTCTCTGTCTGTGGCTTTTTTTAAAGCCAACGCTGCCTATTCATTTCATCTCTTTGGCTCTTCAGTTTCCTGGGCCTCTGTCCATTCGAATCCCTCTTCCAGCGTTTCCCCAAGTATGGCATAATGCCTGAAGGGGAGGTGGCCACCGATTTCATAACGTAAGAATGCATGGGTCCCCTTGAAATCCATCGGATTCCCAAACGCGACCATTTTCAGAAACACAGAGAAATATGCATAAAATAGGAAAATCCACCAAAACTCATATATCAGACTTGAAAAGTCCTTAAATATGCTTCACTACCCTATCGGGTCCATTCACAAGTCGCAATCGCATCCCTGAAGGGCTCCATCTCTGTGTATTTCGTTTAATATGAAAATACACTAAAAGCACTGTAAATCCCCATGTTCTAGACTTCAAATTACATGTAGTGCTGCCTATTTTATGATCGGGTCCGCAATATCGTTGCCTTTATGGTTATCGGCCATGCTCCACTGCATAGTTACGATGCAATGCGGCGATGCGATATATCGCAATCGCTCATCGCAATAACCCTTTTGCTCTGGTAAGCACTTCTGCAATCCCCCGGTAGTGATCCTACGAGTTAATATGGGCCATCGATCTGTGCGCTTGATTGATAGTCCATATTAACTCCACAAATCATCGTCATCATATATGTATACAAAGTGCCGATATCGCTGTTCGCGATCGCTACTCTTGAGTTTATCTCGCTGATCTCTGCTGAAGGTAACTACCGATTGCGATCACCAATCTGATCTGGACCATTGATCGGCCAGATCGGATGACTACTGTGCATCATTGGTTCCGCCTCCAATTACTCTGCTTTTTTCATTGATTTCACGGGTTTTGGGCTGCCCGATAGTGTTTTTCCACTCTGTTAAGTGTGTCCCTCCTTCAATGTTTTCGATCCTTTAAATGATTTTTGGCTTTGGCATGACTTTTAATATTTTTAAGAAGACTTAGAGGGCATTCCTGGATCCCTTTGGATCACTCCGCGAGTACCAAGACTTATTCCCGAACAAGATTACGGACTTAAAAGGGATAGTTGGTGATTTAAGGATGATGAAGATCACCCTGAAACCAGACGTGAAGCTGGTTAAGCAGAGGCCTTACAACTTGAATTTGGAATACAAGGAAAAGGTCCACATAGAACTAGACAAAATGCTCACAGTCGGAATCATTGAGCCAGTAGAAGAATCCGACTAAGTAAGCCCTTTGGTAGTACAGGAGAAGTAGAATGGTGAGATAAGAATATGCATGGACCTCAAGAAATTGAATGATGCCTGTGTTCATGACCCATTCCCAACCCCATTCATAGATGAAGTATTGGAAAATGTCGGCGGACAAGAAGCATACTCGTTCACGAACGGGTTCTCCGAGTACCACAAGATCAAAATCACACCGGAAGATTGTTGCAAGACCACCTTCACAACTGAATGGCGCTACTTTCAATACACCGTTATGCCGTTTGGGTTGAAGAATGCGCCAACCATCTTTTCGCGCATATTTATTGCCGCATTCAAAGAATATATCCACAAATTCCTGGAGGTCTATCTGGATTATTAGACTATCTTTGGATTGGTTAAGCACCACATAGCAAGCTTATGCTTGATGTTGGATAATTGCTGACGACACCATATTGTGTTGAATATTAAGAAGTGTACGTTCCTCGTTCCCTTTGGGAACCCACTGGGACATGTGGTCTGCAAATAGGGACTAACGGTAGACCCCGTGAAGTTTGCAATAATTCTGAATTTGGAAGCACCATGAAGTGTTAAACAGTTGCGCGCTACCCGGGGACACACAGGGTACTATAGGAAGTTCATCAAAAGCTATGCCCAAATCACTATGCTAATGGAGAAACTATTGAAAAAGAATGTCACATTTTGCTGGAATGACGATTGCATGAAAAGCTCGGATGTCCTAAAGGGGAAATTGGCCTCCGCTCCAATTCTCGTCTTCCCAAAATGGGACGTGGAGTTTCATGTCCATGTTGATGCGTCGCGTATCGCGCTGGGAGCAGTGCCCACACAAGAGGGCAGAGAGAGCTTGGATCACCCTATTGCATTTGTAAGTCAAAGATTGTCAAAAGCCAAAAAGAACTATTCCACAATCGAGTGCGAGGGACTGGCTGTGGTGTACACGCTTCAAAAATACTGGCACTATTTGCTAGGAGGACATTTCAAGATGTATACAGACCATTCCGTCCTAAAATACTTGGTCAATAAGCATGTGTTGGGGGGGCACATATTTAGGTGGCTCTTATTGTTCCAAGAATATGACTTTGAGGTCGTGGTAAAGCCGGGATGCTTGAACGTAGGACCGGATCACTTGTCGCATATTGAGACGGGCGAGGAACCTACTAATTTGGAGGAAGGATTACCTGACACTCAATTTTTTACTTTGTGTGTCGTGGACAGACACTTTGAGGATATAATCAACTTTCTGACAGTAGGGACTGTGCCGAAGGAATACTCCATCCAACAGAAGAAGGAACTGGTGGTGCGCGCAACTTACTTTCCTGTCATCGCGAGGCACCTATACAAAATGGGAAATAATGAGATATTGCGGAGGTACATACCTGAACCTAAACAAAGTCAGATCCTCACGGAAGCACATGGGAGCGTTGCGGGATGACACTATGTAGGATGAGCAACCGCACAAAAGATTCTCCGCGCAGGGTTGTGGTGGCCAACCCTTCATCAGGATTCCAAAGCACACTGTAAGGCCTATGATATTTGCCAAAAGATAGGTAAACCATCGCAGAGGCACGAGATGCCTTTGAATCCACAAACGGCGCTGCAGCGCTTTGAAAAGTGGGCAATCGACTTTGTAGGACCTATCAAACCTCAAGGAAAGACGAATGCGTGATACATCATCACCGCGATGGAGTACCTAACTCATTGGGAGGAAGCGCAACCGGTTAAACACTGCATGGCCGCTACAGCTACAATTTTTTTGTTTGAACATGTTGTTTGGTCAATTTAGTGTGTTCTAAATTGATATTTAAAATGTCAATCCGGGGTTCGTAAACTGATGAAGTGAAGTGTACTATATGTACTAGATAACCATTTCCTTAGTCTTTTGTCATTTTTGAGTTCTTTTTGGTTGTTTATGGATTTATCTTTCCCTAATGTGTGATGGCGAAAATTAAAGTTAAGTATGAAATATGGATGGATGGTGATGGTGATTTCTACAGTGATTTTTCAAAACTTAAAAGTGCTAAAAAAGAAAGCTTTAAAACAACTGTAATGAAATCAATTCTTAAGAAAAACAGTGAACTAATGACAATGGCCCAGTATCCTTGCTGCTGAATGAAAAGAAAGTAAAAACTGAACTTAGAGCAACTCAAAGTAAAGCAACTAATTCACACTACTTTAACTTTTATGATCCTTTACCCTTCAGCTCAATCTACCTTGTGGGAAGTAATCATGAACAAGTCAAGCAATATGATATCTAAATGGCAAGAAATTAAATTGCAGAAAAGAAACTAGTCACACTACTTCAACTCTTCTGATCCTTTACCCTTCAGCTCAATCTACCTTGTGGGAAGCAATCATGAATAAGTTTAAGCAATATGATAACTAAATTGCAAGAAATTAAATTGCAGAAAGGAAACTAATCACACTACTTTAACTCTTCTGATCCTTTACCCTTCAGCTCAATCTACCTTGTGGGAAGCAATCATGAATAAGTTTAAGCAATATGATAACTAAATCACACTACAATAAGTAATATTCTGATTTCTTACTAATAGAGTCACTTGACTATAGAAAGAAACCATAAACTGATGAGTAGTATGATGTCAAAATAACAGAAAAGCAAATCACAACTTGAAAAAGGATAGTGCTGGAATTAAACTTCAGAAAATGAAAGTTAGCAAGAAGGACAAGATGATCTCATATGCCAATAGTTATCAAAAAGATGAAAATTTGCTCGGATTGCCTAAGAAAACCTGCAGAAAAACATTGATCAGCTGACAGCTACAAGAAAGCAGAAGTGAAAATATAAATAGCAGTGAATTAAGAAGCATCAAAACAGCGTGTTATGTACAGACTAATGATTATGAAAACAGAAACGTAAGGAAATCAAATAACAACTATACAGGGCTTTAGTGCGCAGGGGCCCTCTGCCACCTCAGCCAGTCAATGAACAGTCACAAGAATGAGCTCAGCAAAGTAGCCTTCTCATGTATTAAAGCAGCAACATATATAAAGCAAAGTACAGTGGGGTAATAACAACAACAGTTCAGAAATTACATATCAAAAAGCTCTTCCACAGCGTTCATCAACGCGTTATTTATAATGAAAAATTGTTGAAACTAACTAACTAAATCCTACGCTATTGACTGTGTTGCCAAAGACACGTAGATCTCCTCAGCCGAGATCTAGCGTAACTGTCATCATGTCTATTAAATCTTCGGAGTGGTAGCTGTTGGATTCAGGTTACGGGGATGATCTCCAAGTGTGCCGGTGTCTTTGTGGGCTGAGGACTATGCCACGTAAACGTTCACGTGCTCAAAACAGAGACTTGCCACCGCTGAATTCCTTGGTTGGCTTTGCCTTTGACCCTTGTTGACCGTGACCTTCCATGGATGATTTGGCTGATTTGAAGGGACACGTTCCATGTACCCGTCACCTGTAGCTTGCCCATGTGGCTCGTTTCTTCATAGGACACCTGTAGCACAGCTTTTAACAAAATAGCTGTGGAATCCTGTGCTAGCTACGGAAGCCTGTGCTGGCTGCGGAAACTGACAAGTTTCCGTAGCTGCATGAACAAAAACTAAACCAAACAACAGTCATAAGCATAGTCAGAAAACTATGTAAAAAGTTCTTTTTAGACTATAATGCAATGATTTAACAACTGGGTGGATGAAGTAAGTGGAAAAAGAAGGCTGATAGGGTGTATAGGAAGGTGCAGGTTTGAGGCTCAACATACCCCCACTGTGAAGGTGTTGCATGTCCTCATGCAACCAAAATTGAGTTATTTCCCTCTAATCCACATGTTCTGAGGCTTCTGCAGGGACATCTAGCCCTCTTTTCTTCTTCTTTGATGCTAACATCATCATCCTTGGTTTCCTGACTAGACATTTGAACTTGAGGTTAATCAATGCTCTGCTTAACTTTTTGCACTTCTTCTTCAGTTTTCTGTTTTTCTTTTGCCACAGTCCTAAATGAAGCATAGTGTTATCATGGACAATCTTGTCTACCTTACTCTGCTCTTTGAGTGCTTCATTTTCCTGTTTGATATGCCTATTTAGGACTTCTAACTCAAATACCTCCTGTTTCAAAGACTGAACTTGTGCATCAAGTGGCAGAGTGGTACTCGGTCCTGCAGCTGATTTTTCTAAGGATTCCAAGTAGTTATGTGCCTCTTGCTGATTAGGATCTACCTCAGGTGTCTTTCTCGCAGTAGGCTCAAAATCTAGTGGAGGAGGAAGACTGCTCTCTCTTTCCGGCCGAAAAGGGCTTTTTTCACGTGGAGGACTTGATTCAATGCTTGGCTGAGCTGGAGATTTCTCAAGTGTCTCTTCACCTAAATCAATAAAGTGAGACTGTTTTTCTTTGGTTTTATTCCCCTTCCCTTTTAGCCTATTGCTCCTTCTTAAGTATGAACTAGTACTCTTCTCTTGTGCACTCTGTTTTCCTTTTTGCCTTTTCTTGGCTATAGCAGCAACCTGAAGATCTATTAATCTTTCTGACAAAGGCTGATAATCCTCTTCTATGGATTTCTCAGGGGATGGATAAACTTCTTGGATGGTTCTTTTGCCTTTTTCTTTCCTCTGTTTCTTACTTTTAGCTCTATCTTCTTCTTCTTTTTGGACAGTTTCTTGAATTTCTATTGTAGGGGAATCTTGGACTGTAATGTTCTTTTGTTTCCTCCTACTTTTCCTTGGCATCTTTGGTGGACTGCTTCCAGAGGCCTCAGACGGCTCTTGGAAGTAGTTTCTTGTCAAGAATTGCTCCCAAGTATCCTTAGTTTTCTTTAACTGGTCCTCAATAAGAATTTTTATGAGCCCATGATGGTAGAGATGAGGTTCAATATTGCCTACGTGTTTTTGAACTGTAAAACTCATCTTTTTCAAACTTAATAGCAGAAAATGAGGCAAATTAAGAGTGTGACTGTCTATGAAATTCATCATTAGTCTAACATGATACATATACATAGAGCCAAAACAACCTTCACACGTGATAAATTTCTGGATGACTAACAGTAGACTAGACCATTCTTCTTTTAGTGCATGAACAGGGATGCCTCTTGTAAATACGGTGGTATCCATACCTTGGTTTTGTAGCATGATTCTCCATATTTGATCGTCCACACTTCTATTTTTAAACCACCTTTCACCTTCTTGAGGTAGGCCCGTGGCAGCTGCTATAGTGGCCTCGGTCACTGTGAATTTCAAGTCTCCAATCTCCACTGTTTGTCCATTAAAAGACCTCGCAAAAGCTTTGGTCACCTCCTTGTTATGGCCTTTAAACTTCTGGATGAATCGTAGCCATCTGACTTTCTTCAACAATTCCTTAGTTTGAGGATAACCCTCCAAGTATTTTGGTCCTTCCGGCTCAACTCTCAGTAATTTTCCCATCCTCTGTTTTAAATTCCAACTGAGAGTTTTTCTGCATGTGAGGGTTAAGGGAAAAAAAAATAGCTCTGTTACAGGGTTTAGGATAGACTGTAGTGACTGCAAGCAGGGTTTAGGATGACTGTAGTGACTGCAGTCAGGGTTTAGGATGACTGTAGTGACTGCAGTCAGGGTTTAGAACGAACTGTAGTGGCTGCAGTTAGAAATGGAGAACAGGGGATGGAAGTATCCAAATTACCGGAGGAACAGAGGGTGAGCAGCAGTGAACAAGTTTAAAATAAAATGTGGATGCATGCGAGGAGTATGGTATAAGTGGAGTTGATAAACGAGTGGAGTAACGACGGAATTCTTTGAATCGGATGACTGTGTATGAAATTTTACACGTCTCAACAGACGGCTGCGGAAATTACGGCTAAGAAGAGTCATAACACAATAGGTCACGTCTCAAGAGTACAGGTAATAAATGGAAGTGCAGTCAATCTTGAATTTAAACTCAGAATAATCATGAGACCGTTAGGGAAATGAATGCGAGGTGTGTGGAGTGGTATCGTGGAATAGGAGTAGTAGTGGAGCTATCGTATCAAATCATTGCACATAGTAGAACTTGTTATGGTTTAATGACTATGCGTAATTATGACTTGAATTGTTATTTGATAAAGATTTTTTATCATACCTTTGTAAATTTTGTCATTTCTTGCTCAAGGCTTCTAACCAATTGCTCTTCTTTGTTGTCTTGGAGATGCCCCATGTCTTTAGCTCAATTACACCTGCATTTTATGATTATGGCAGTAATAGTTGATTGTAAATTTTGAAAATAGAGTGATGCTGGCTGCGGAAATCGTTTCTGGCTACGGAAACTGTTTCTGGCTGCGGAAATGGTCTCCAGCTGCGGAAACTGAGACAGCACCCCCTTAACTGCACAAAGAGAGTTAGAGGAAAACCAACTGAATGAAAATAGTCCTGAAGAGGACTTTTATTGATGGAGTGAAATGGAATGAGTGGAGTGAAATGAAAGTGAAGTGGAGTGAAGTGAAATGGAAATGAGAATGAGATGGAGGTGAAGTGAAATGGTAAGTGAGATGAAGTGAAGATGAAAAGAGAAGGAGAGGAGATATATTTTTTTTTTTGGAAAATATAGAGTGTCAGGTGTCCCTGATTTTCACTCTATATTTTTTGTATAAGACCGCCAATCTATGATTGGTTTTCAGGCTTATACACAATTTTTTTTTTTTTTCAAAAACTGAAAGAAACAAAGATTAGGCTGGTGGGGGAGAAGGATTCTTCTCCACCAGCCTGATTACAGAATTCTCTTGGAACATTTTGACAAACTCCTCTTTTGAAAGTGGCTTATGATAAATTTTCAATCGGTGGCCATTCACAATAAGAGGAATCTGAAATTCATCAATGGTCTTGATTCTTACCGCTCCATTGTTAAAGACTTTGTCAATCTCATATGGCCCAAGCCAATGAGTTTGAAATTTTCCTTTGAAGTCTTTAAACTTGGAATCAAACAGTAAAGCCCAATCTCCCTCTTGAAACTTTCTTTCTTTGATATATCTGTCATGCCACTTAGCTCTTTGATGTTGAACTAGATCAGTCCTTAAAATTGCATCTTGTCTGATCTCATCTAGCTCATTCAGCTGCTCCATTCTGTGCTTTTGGGCTTCTGATAGATTCATCCCCAACTGAACTGCCATCTTGAAAGTCTTGACTTGAAACACAATGGGGAGCAGGACTTCTTTCCCATAAACAAGTTCATAGGGAGAATGTCCTGTTGTGTTCCTCCATGTAGTTCTGTAGGCCCATAAGGCTTCAGGAAGCCTTTCTGCCCAATCTCTTCTATGTAGATGAACAGTTTTGGTGATGATGTTCTCAAGAACTTTGTTTGTAGATTCTACTTGGCCATTTGCTTGCGAATGGTAAGGAGTAGATTTTCTGTGCTTGATTTTGTATTCTTCCATCAGCTTCTCCATCAAATTAGATGTAAATTGACTTCCCTGATCTGTCACAATTTCTCTTGGGACACCAAAACGAGTAAAAATATCCTCAAAAAGAAATTGAACAACTGAATTTTCAGCGGCAGAAGGCAATGCTTTGGCTTCTACCCATTTAGTGACATAATCAGTGCAAACCAATATATATTTCTTTTGTCTAGATGGTGGATTAATGGGTCCAATGAAATCTAAAGCCCATTTTTCAAAGGGTTCGATGAGTACCTGTGGCTGTAATGGCATTTCATTTGATAGAGTCGGTCTCCCAACTCTCTGGCAGCTGTCACACCTTCTGACATATTGTTTTGCATCTTTGAAGAGAGAAGGCCAATAATATCCTAAAGAAAGGATTTTATAGGCCGTCCTCTTGTCAGCAAAGTGTCCACCGCATGGTTCATCATGGCATGCCTTGAGGATGTCAGGCATTTCATCTTCCCGAACACATCTTCTAATCACACAATCTAGCCCTGTTTTAAACAATTCATTAGAAATCCATGAATAACTTGAACTCTCCTGAATAATTTTTCTCTTTTCATTAGGAAATAAATGTGGAGGTAGCTTCCTTGTAACCAAATAGTTAGCAATATCTTCATACCAAGGAGTCTTAGTAGTTACTGCAAACAAATATTCATCTGGAAACTTATCCTCTACAGGAGAATCTTCGTTAGTATTTTGGATTCTAGACAAGAAATCAGCTACTGTATTTTGTTTCCCTGGCCTATCCAACACAGTAATATTGAATTCTTGTAAAAGTAAAAGTCATCTTGTAACTCTGCCATTAGTAACAGGTTTGTTCATGAGATATCTAATTGTAGAATGATCAGTATGGACAAAAGTTTCATAGCCTGTTATATAATGTCTAAACTTGTTGATTGCATGAACAACAGCTAAGAACTCTTTCTCAGTCACAGTATAGTTTAATTCAGTGGGAGTCAAATTTTTACTGGTGTAGTAAATGGCATAAGGAACTAAATCCTTTTGACCCAACACAGCTCCTAGAGCTGTATCTGAAGCATCTATAGAAATATGGAAAGGAAGTTTCCAATTTGGCCCTCTCAAAATGGGTGCTTCAGATATTCTTGTTTTCAAAGTTTCAAATGCAGATTGACAATCAGGATCCCATTTGAATTCACAGTCTTTTGTAAGTAATTTGAAGAGTGGAGATGCTATTTTGGTGAAGTTTTCAATAAATCTTCTATAGTATCCAGTAAATCCAAGAAAACTTCTAACATCTTTTTGACAATTTGGAATAGGCAACTTGGAGATGACCTCAACTTTTGATCTATCAACTTTATTCCCATCTCCTGAAATATGATGTCCTAAAACAATCCCTTCAGTAAACATCATAAAGCATTTTTCATGACTTAATGATAGGTTTGTTTCTTTACATCTTATAAGGACTTTTTCCAAATTCTCTAATGCCTCTTCAAACGAATTACCGTAAACTGTAAAATCATCCATATAAACCTCTACACAATCATGGATTAGATCGGAAAAGATTCCTAGTACTGCCCTTTGAAATGTTACGGGTGCATTACATAACCCAAAAGGAAGTACTCGGTAAGCCAAAGTTTCCCATGGACAGGTAAATGTGGT
This sequence comes from Pinus tabuliformis, assembly GCA_031772625.1. Lineage (NCBI taxonomy): Eukaryota > Viridiplantae > Streptophyta > Pinopsida > Pinales > Pinaceae > Pinus > Pinus tabuliformis. Next base: position 2,008,988,911 of record CM062819.1, on the reverse strand, counting down.
ATTGTCCTGATCTTCAGGTGCTACCTGAATCTGATTGTAACCACTAAAACCATCGAAAAATGAAAAATAGTTTTTGCCTGCTAAAGTATCTAATACCTGATCGATAAAGGGTAAAGGAAAGTGATCCTTCAAAGTTGCTTTGTTCAATTCCCTGTAATCAATGCATACCCTCCATTTACCATTCTTTTTAGGTACTATAACCAAAGGAGAAACCCATCGGCTATCTGAAATTGGATAAATGAAGTTCACATTAAGTAACTTTTGGAGCTCTTCTTTCACTATCTCCCTAAGGTTTGGATTCATCCTTCTTTGAGATTGTCTGATTGGTCTACTGTTTTCCTCAATGTAGATGTGGTGAATGCAAGTCTTAGGGTCAATACCTTTCATATTGGTATACTCCCATGTAAATGCAGTAGAATGTTTTTGCAAGATTTTGGTTAGCTCTTCCTGTTGTGATCTTTCCAAGTTTTTGTTGATATTCAATGTTTTACCTGGAAAGATCTCAATGGCAGAACTACCAAACTCTTCCATAGAGAAAAGAGACATTTGTCTAGATGATAGATACTCAATGTCAGAATCAAACTGAAATTGTGTGTGGTCATATTCTGAAGATGTTTTAAAATTTTCTAATGTGTTCAGGATTTGACTATCTTCACTAACTTCAGAAATGGTAAAGACAGGTTGTATAGTATCTTCATCATCAACCCACTCATTATCTCCTATTTCTATAATTGCTTTTGCTGGAGGATACAGATTGAATTTCTTTGTCGAATTACCATCATAAATATACATATCCCTAGACCTACAATTGATAAAAGCATCAGCTGTGGCTAGCCAAGGTCTTCCTAAGATGAGAGGGTGTCCTCCTAAATTACTCTTGGGAGTTAAAATGATGAAATCTACTGGATATTCCCAAGAGTCTAAGGAGACTGAAATGTCTTCTAATAGACCATCTGGTTTAATAATTGATCGATCTGCAAGTTGCAGTAAAGTAGGTGTAAAGAGAAGGTTAGGAAGTTTCAGCTGTTCCATAGTCTGTATACTCATAATGTTTATAGCAGCCCCTAAATCAATCAAAGTATTTGGAATTTCTACCCCATTGATATGTGTTTTGACAATTGGACTATCGGGATCTACATACTTCTGCATAGTAATTTTTCCCATCATGATGTCTGCAATTTTCCCTACCAGGTGGATTCTCCTTGTATCTCTAGGTTTCCTTCCTGGTCTTTTAAGACTCAACTCCTTTATTGTTTTTGCTAGAATAGGAATCTCTTTAATGGCTTGTAACAAGGGAATCTTGATACAAACATTCTTCAATTCATCTAGAAAATCATAGTGAGGCAACCAGATTTGTTTTTCCACCCCTTTGTCAATTTGTAATCTTTCAGGAAAAGGAGGTGTGGATGAAGATGCAGGTTGCTAAACTATAGGAGTTGTGGGGGTTAGTTATTTTTCTTTTTCTTTCTAAGTGTTTGGGTTTTGAAGAGACGCTTCAGAACCCTTATTGGATTCAAGAGATTCTTCCTCAGAAATGCTTTGATTTTGGGCATCTATAGAAGGTTTATCTAAAACTCTACCAGATCTAAGTTGTACATCATTGAGAGGAACAATCATATAGGCAGGAAATTGTTGACCTTCTATCATGTAAGCATTTTGAGGGTTTTTATTATTGGGGTTTGGCAATGGCTGAGAAGGAAGTTGGTTTCACTTCTGTTGGAATGGGAGCAAGAGTTGAGAATTTGGATTCTGTTGAGAAGGTTGTTGTTGTTGTGGAAATGGCAATGATAATTGCAGATTTTGATTTGGAAGTTGTGGAGCTTGTTGATTTTGAAAAGATGGAGGATATTGATAAAATTGAGCAAATCTCCCATAAGGATTTTGCATACCTTGTACCCATGATTGAAAAGGATTTTGAGGTTGGGACCAAGGTTGTTGCCAAGGATTCCAATTTGGTGGGGGTTGAAAATTCATAGAGTTGTTAAACCCTTGATTTTGCTGCCCCTGCCAAGGTCTCCTTGCAACAAAACAGAGAGACTCAATTGTATTTGGATCTTCTTGAAAGACAGCTTTGAGCCCAGGAATTGAAGGACAATCCTTGGTCTCATGATTCTCTGAACAGATCACACATGTTTCTACAAATTTTGCATCCAAGGGACATTCCCTGAGAGCATGTTTTTTCCTACATTTTGGGCAAAAGATGGCTAAAGCTTCAGCTTCTGCTTTCTGTTTATTGTGGATCTTAAGAGTGTCTAGTTGCTCACTAAGACTCCCTAAGATATCAGTTTTGAATTCATCAAGCATGTTGCCAATCTCAGCCCTACTTACTGATCCAGTTGCAGATTTGTTTGCTCTAATGAGAGAAGGATCTCTAGGCCCTTTTTGAGTTTTAGATTTCCCCCTTGAGAGATGGACACACAGTTCTGCTATATCATGAAGTGGAAGTTGAGATATGTCTCCTTTTCCCATCATGTTCAAAATATCTATCCATTCATCTCTAATGGCTTTTAATAAAAGGGCTTTCAAGGTTTCCTCATCTAAGTTACTCATTTTTGCTCTTTTCAGATTGTATTGAAATCTTTCAAGTAAATCCTCCAAGTTTTCGTCTTCTTTTTGTACCATTTTGAATACCTCATCCTTGTGATTGGTGGGCATACAATAGTCCAGATACCTATCCAAAAATTTTTGTTTCATATCATTCCAAGTCCTAATGGATTGAGTGAGTAATCCCATGAACCATTTCAAAGCTACTCCTTTCAATGTTGAAGGAAACAGTTTGAGTTTTTGAGAGTCTTCCAGATAATCATAGGTTCGACACACGACCTCAAACTCAAATAGAAATGTTTCAGGATCCTCGTTTCTTAACCCATGAAAGCTTGGGAGGACAGATGGTGAAATATTTTTCATTGTTGCTCGAGAATCCTCATCAACTATAGGAAATCCAAATGAGTTATTTCCATCCCTATTTCCCCCATTGTTACCTCTACCTCCTCCATTATTTCCTCCTCCTCCTCCTCTACCTCTACCAAATCCGTTTACTCCTTCTTCTGTCATGGTAGTTTCCCTGGAGACTTCAGAGTCCTCTGGTTCCTCTACTAAGGGCAAACAAGGAGGAATTTCTCCCTCTTCTTCCTCAGGTGATTCTACTTCTTCAATTACAATTTGTCTCCCTGTAGAAGGAAGGAAAGGATCTCTTCCTAATTAAGATTCGATGGATGGTGTCGGAGAGTCAACTATTGCCTCTTGAATTCCAGGAATCCTAGGGCTAGGAGTGTAGGTTGGAGATGATGGAGGTGTCTCTTGTCTATTCCTTGAAGTAGATGGAGTTGTAAAAATCGAACTCTTGGCTCTAGCTAAAAATATTCCCCTAGAATCTCTTGCTCTATGCATGTCTTTTTTTTATTTTTCTTCAAGTCAGGCTAATAATTCTCTTTCTGATCTTCCAGGTCACTCTAGGTGCAAGAAGAGAGCATACTCAAGAAACTATTAAACCAATAACTTTCTCTTTTCTGATCCTCCAGATCACACTAAGTGCAAGTGGAGAGCATACTTTGAGAGGTTATCAATTTCCCTTCCTTGAAATTTTCTTGTTTTTTTTTTTTTTTTTTTAAGAAATTGGATACCTAATTTCACTTCCCCGGCAACGGCGCCAAAATGTTTGGTCAATTTAGTGTGTTCTAAATTGCTATTTAAAATGTCAATCCGGGGTTCGTAAACTGACGAAGTGAAGTGTACTATATGTACTAGATAACCATTTCCTTAGTCTTTTGTCGTTTTTGAGTTCTTTTTGGTTGTTTATGGATTTATCTTTCCCTAATGTGTGATCGTGAAAATGAAAGTTAAGTATGAAATATGGATGGATGGTGATGGTGATTTCTACAGTGATTTTTCAAAACTTAAAAGTGCTCAAAAAGAAAGCTTTAAAACAACTGTAATGAAATCAATTCTTAAGAAAAACAGTGAGCTAATGACAATGGCCCAGTATCCTTGCCGTTGAATGAAAAGAAAGTAAAAACTGAACTTAGAGCAACTCAAAGTAAAGCAACTAATTCACACTACCTTAACTTTTCTGATCCTTTACCCTTCAGCTCAATCTACCTTGTGGGAAGTAATCATGAACAAGTCAAGCAATATGATATCTAAATGGCAAGAAATTAAATTGCAGAAAAGAAACTAGTCACACTACGTCAACTCTTCTGATCCTTTACCCTTCAACTCAATCTACCTTGTGGGAAGCAATCATGAATAAGTTTAAGCAATATGATAACTAAATTGCAAGAAATTAAATTGTAGAAAGGAAACTAATCACACTACTTTAACTCTTCTGATCCTTTACCCTTCAGCTCAATCTACCTTGTGGGAAGCAATCATGAATAAGTTTAAGCAATATGATAACTAAATCACACTACAATAAGTAATATTCTGATTTCTTACTAATAGAGTCACTTGACTATAGAAAGAAACCATAAACTGATGAGTAGCATGATGTCTAAATAACAGAAAAGAAAATCACAACTTGAAAAAGGACAGTGCTGGAATTAAACTTCAGAAAATGAAAGTTAGCAGGAAGGACAAGATGATCTCATATGCCAATAGTTATCAAAAAGATGAAAATTTGCCCAGGCTGCCTAAGAAAACCTGCAGAAAAACATTGATCAGCTGACAGCTACAAGAAAGCAGAAGTGAAAATATAAATAGCAGTGAATTAAGAAGCATGAAAACATCGTGTTATGTACAGACTAATGATTATGAAAACATAAACGTAAGGAAATCAAATAACAACTATACAGGGCTTTAGTGCGCAGGGGCCCTCTGCCACCTCAGCCAGTCAATGAACAGTCACAAGAACGAGCTCAGCAAAGTAGTCTTCTCATGTATTAAAGCAGCAACATATATAAAGAAAAGTACAGTGGGGTAATAACAACAACAGTTCAGAAATTACATATCAAAAATCTCTTCCACAACGTTCATCAACGCGTTATTTATAATGAAAAAGTGTTGAAACTAACTAACTGAATCCTATGTTATTGACTGTGTTGCCAAAGACACGTAGATCTCCTCAGCCGAGATCTAGCGTAACTGTCATCATGTCTATTAAATCTTCGGAGTGGTAGCTGTTGGATTCAGGTTACGGGGATGATCTCCAGGTGTGCCGGTGTCTTCGTGGGCTGAGGACTGTGCCACGTAAACGTTCACGTGCTCAAAACAGAGACGTGCCACCGCTGAATTCCTTGGTTGGATTTTCCTTTGACCCTTGTTGACCGTGACCTTCCATGAATGATTTGGCTGATTTGAAGGGACACGTTCCATACCGTCACCTGTAGCTTGCCCATGTGGCTCGTTTCTTCATAGGACACCTGTAGCACAAATTTTAACAAAATAGCTGCGGAATCCTGTGCTGGCTGCGGAAACTAACAAGTTTCCGCAGCTGCATGAACAAAAACTAAATCAAACAACAGTCATAAGCATAGTCAGAAAACCATGTAAAAAGTTCTTTTTAGACTATAATGCAATGATTTAACAGCTGGGTGGATGAAGTAAGTGGAAAAAGAAGGCTGAGAGGGTGTATAGGAAGGTGCAGGTTTGAGGCTCAACACATGTGTTGACTTCATTTGGCTATCAAAAAATCTTATTGAGTGATCGTGGTACCCACTTCCTAAATGAAACCATCAGCACGCTCACAGAAGAGTTCCAGGTGTATCATCAGAAAAGCACATCGTATCACGCACAAGCCAATGGGACAGTAGAAGCATTCACAAAATACTGGAGACCACGCTCACCAAAGTGTGCAATGTGCAACAAAGTGATTGGGACCTATGCGTACTGTTGAGATTTTCTGTTTTTAATAAAATAGGAAAAAATATCAGTAGGTGACAACAATCTGATTTGGTTTCTATATTAGCTCTATTTTGTTGGGAGTGAGTTAATGCATCCTATATTTGTTGTAGGAGGATATATGAGGCAGTTAGATCCTCTTAGCTATAAAACAGGTGTCCAGACGGATTGGGAAAAGTGCGTGAGAGTTTGTGAGGAACTGAATTATCATGTAATCTCCTGTTTGATAATAAAATTTTGCCAATGCCTATGTTTGGTGGACGTAGCCCAGAATGGTTGGGTGAACCACATTAAACCCCATGTCTCTTTTATGATGCGTTTATCTGCTGTTGCTTGCCTATTTTGTTTACCCACTGAATGCTCCAACAATTGGTATCAGAGCATGTTGGAGGCGTGGTGCAGCGGAGGAGTGGCGTAATCTGGAACTGGCATATACCAATTTACCTGCGCACTGAATGTACCTGCGTGGCGGTGGTCTGGTATCACATCGATTTGCATGTTGATCACATTAATACGTTGGCTCGGCGTGGCACAACGGACTTGCAGCTCTCACTTTCGTCCTATTGTAGTTATTGTATGTCCGATTAGACACGGATATGCAAATTTATGGCCACATTTAAAAAGGATAATCAAATCGGCAGTATCGAGTCCAACCATCCATAGGATGCCATTACATGAGAAAATAGAGAGCTACTTTTCAATGATTTTCCCGTAATAGAATCTAATTTGAGGATATATGTATATATTTCAATTCACGGTGGAAGTTTTTCAATGAAATTAGATAACGTGGGGGTGAAGGATCTGAAACTAAAATATGTGCATCATCTTCCTCGTGTAAAGAAGCGACACGCTGCAAGGCCTCTCATCTCCGAGGGCGGCCACATTACACATTCAATTCAGTTATCGATCGATGTTACAATCTAGCCATTAACCCATTTCGTTTCCTCCGGAATGGTGTGTTTTTTAAATTGCATCCATGAACAAATGCAGTGCGTGAATCTGATAATTGCTGCAGCAATAATTGAGTGCTGGCGCGTGTTGATTTCCAGAACACGCAGGAGATTGATGCGTGTTGACTGAGTGTAGTTTTTTTTTTGTTCTCAGTTTTGGGATTGGTGCGGAATACATTAACATAGTCACGCCAAAATATTTAAATGGCGCGGAAACAAGTTTATTAAGTGCGCCAATGTGCCCATTTCCTCATTAGCGCGGATTCGAAGGTGATAATCGCGCCAAGTTTTTTGCCTCGCACTGATTTTTCATTGGCGCAAATCTTCTGTTCTTTAGCAAGCGCCAAGTCCCTTTATGGTGCGTGTGTATTTGCTTTCGGCGCAGGTTTTTCGGTTAAAAGACAACAAATGGGGTTTGTTTGTTTTTATTATAGAATAAAAGCATTATACAATAAAGCATTGGCATTTGTTATAGATTAACTTTTTTTAAAAGTTGGAATTGGAGATTCTTTGATTTTTTAAACGAGATGGCGAAAACTCAGAGTGCCCGATTTGAAATCGAGAAATTTAATGGCAAAAATAATTTTGAGATCTGGAAGGTAAAGATGCATGATCTGCTGGTACAACAAGGCATGGCGAAGGCATTGTTGGGCAGATCCAAACTGCCTTACCCTGTGACAGATGATGAGTCAAATGAATTGGATGGAAGAGCCTTGAGCGGAATCCGATTGTGTTTGGCTGATGATTTTTTATTTAACATCATGTCAGAGAAGACTGCGGCTGGTTTGTGGATGAAGTTGGAGGAGCTGTATATGACAAAATCCTTGACAAATCGGATTCTCCTGAAGCGGCAGCTATACAGTTTGCGAATGAAGGAAGGTACTTCCATTACTGATCATTTGAATGTTTTTAATACCTTAATGGTGCAATTAGAAAGCATAGAAGTAAAATTTGAAGCCGAGGATAAAGCCATAACTTTATTGTGCTCGTTGCCTGAGTCGTGGGATCATTTTGTTACGTTTATAAGTCTTAGTTCATCCGAAACCATTGAATTTGATGATGTCGTCAGAGCTTTGTTGTTCGAGGAGACCAAGAAGCGGTCGAATGCTGACACCTCTACATCAGAGGCAATGATGGCTAGAGGTCGTTCTAGACAAAGACACTCTGGTAAGGGCAGCGATTCATGTTCAAAGTCCAAGGGGAAGAAGAGTAAAGTAAAGTGCTGGTTCTGCGGCAAATCAGGGCATTTGAAGAAGGATTGCTGGAAGCGACAACAAACTTCTAAAGAAGCTTCATCAACAGAAAAGAAGGAAGTGAACACGACTGATACAGGTTCAACATCTGGTTCAGGTATGAGCGACGAAGTCTTATCAGTTAATTTGTCAAATCATGATCAACATTGGTTGTTAGATTCCGGTGCATCAAACCACATATGTATTCATAGAGACTGGTTTAAGACATATAGATCAGTGAATGATGGAGTCATGTACATGGGTAATGATGTCACATCTAATATTGTGGGAATAGGGAGTATACAGCTGCAAATGTTTGATGGGACAACCAAAATGTTAACTGATGTAAGACATGTACCAGATTTAGGAAAAAATCTAATTTCACTGGGGGCACTTGACACAAATGGATATAAAAATGTCATTCAAGGTGGAGTAATGAAAATTTACAAAGGTATTTTACTAGTAATGAGAGCTAAGAAAGTAGGAAATCTGTTTCAGTTAGAAGGAAGAACAGGGTCAGTTCATGTGTCTACCGTGTCTGAACATGACAGTAGTTCCATTCGCATATGGCATCAAAGGTTGGGCCATATGAGCGAAAGAGGGTTAAAGATTTTGGCTGATAGCAAGTCACTTCCTAATCTAAGATCTGGAAAGTTAGATTTCTGTAAACATTGTCTGTTTGGCAAACAAAGTAAACAAAAGTTTAAAACAGGCAAACATACTCGTAAAGGAATACTTGATTATATCCATTCAGATGTTTGGGGTCCAGCACCTACAACCTCGTATGGTGGCTTATCCTATTTTGTGTCGTTTATTGATGACTTTTCTAGGAAAGTGTGGGTCTACATGTTGAAAAGGAAGTCTGATGTTTTTACAGTTTTCAAGCAGTTTAGAGCATTGGTAGAAAACATCACTGGTAGAACTATAAAATGTTTAAGAACTGACAATGGTGGTAAGTTTACCTCCAAGGAGTTTGAAAACTATTGAAAGGATACAGGGGTCGAGAGACATAAGACTACTGTGTATACTCCTCAGCAAAATGGAGTTGCTGAACGCATGAACAAGACTCTTTTGGAGAGAGCAAGGAGTATGATGAGTAATGCTGGTTTGCAGAAGGAGTTGTGGACAGAAGCGGTGGCTATAGCTTGTTATGTGATAAATCGGTCTCCATCGACAGTGATAGGTTGCAAGATTCCTCAAGAGGTATGGAAAGGACACCCTTGTGATTATTATAAACTTAGAGTGTTTGGTTGTGATGCATATGCTCTAGTGCCTAAACATTAGGAAACTAAATTAGATCCAAAATCAAAATGGTATATCTTTGTTGGGTATGGTGATGGAACAAAGGGATTTAGATTGTGGGATCCTACTACCAGCAAAATCATCATCAACAGAGATGTAAAGTTTGATGAATCCTCTCTTGTACAGTTAGATGTAGATAATAAATTGAAACAGGATGATGTATCTGATTTTCAGCACATTCAGTTTGACAGCACTTCTGATGATAGTCATGATGACCATAGTTCAGATTCTAGTCATGAACAAGTTCCAGAGTCAGATTATGAACAGGGTTCAGATGTAGGTCATGAACAGGTCTCAGATGGTGGTCATGAAGAAGTTCCTACAGATGGTAGTCAGCCAATTGCGGAAGCACCAGAAACATCCTTAAGAAGGTCTACAAGAATCAAATGCCCTCCGAGAAGGTATCATGATTATGTTACTTTAGTTGCTTTGACCGCTAACGATGATGAACCTTTGTGTTATCAAGAAGCTATAGAAGGTTCAAAGAGTGACAAGTGGAAAGAAGCTATGAAGGAAGAAATTATGGCCTTAGGTAAGAATGGCACATGGGATCTGGTTGAACTTCTGAAAGGCAGGAAAACTGTGGGATGTAAATGGGTTTTCAAGGTGAAACGGGGTGTGAATGATTCAGAGGACAGATACAAAGCAAGGCTGGTTGCAAAAGGGTTTTCTCAGAAAGCTGGCATAGACTTTCATGAGATATTTTCACCAGTTGTTAAAATTGTTTCAATTAGAATTGTGTTAGCGTTAGTTGCTTTGCTTGATTTAGAATTACAACAACTAGATGTTAAGACTGCGTTTTTACATGGTGATTTAGATGAGGAAATTTATATGGAACAACCGGAAGGGTTTGTTCAGCATCGCAATAAGAAATTTGTCTGCAGGCTCAAGAAGTCATTGTATGGTCTGAAGCAGTCACCTCGACAGTGGTACAAGAAATTTGATTCTTTCATGTTGAGTCAAAAATATATAAGAAGTGAATATGATCATTGTGTTTACTTTAAGCATTTAAGTAATGGCATGTTCATTACCTTAGTGTTGTATGTTGACGATATGCTTTTAGCAAGAAAAAGCATTGAAGAAATCAACAGGTTGAAGACTCAGATGCCAAGGACGTTTGATATGAAAGATCTAGGAGCAATAAGACAGATTTTGGGCATGGAGATTTTCAGAGACAGGAGCAATGGTAAGCTGTGGCTATCACAACAAAATTATATTGATAAAATACTTGTGAGGTTTGGTATGACCAATGCGAAGCTTGTGTCAGTCCCTTTAGTTTCCCATTTTAAGCTTTCTTCTAGTTTATGTCCTAATACAGATGGAGAAAAGGATTATATGTCTCGAATTCCATATGCCAATGTAGTAGGATGTTTGATGTATGCGATGGTTTGTACTCGACCAGATATTTCACATGCAATTGGGGTTGTCAGCAGGTATATGGAAAATCCGCGTAAAGAACACTGGTCAGTAGTGAAATGGGTGCTTCGGTATTTGAGAGGCACAAGTAGTTATTGTATTACTTACAATAAGAGTAGTGAATCTGTTTGCAGGTATGTTGATTCTGATTTTGCAGGTGATTTGGATAAGAGGAGGTCAACTTCAGGGCATGTCTTTACTCTTGCAGGTGGAGCTATTAGCTGGATGTCAAAGCTACAAAACATTGTTGTTTTATCCACTACTGAAGCAGAATACATTGCTACTTCGCATGCTTGCAAAGAGGCGGTTTGGTTGAAAGGTTTTCTTGGTGAGTTTGGTAGGTTATAGGACAACATCAGGTTACTTTGTGATAGTCAGAGTGCAATACATTTGGCTAAGAATCTTGCCTATCATAGTAAATCAAAGCATATTCCAATTAAGTACCATTTTGTAAGACAGGTTATCACTAAAAGGGGAGTCTCTCTTGAAAAGGTGCATACAAAGGAAAACTGTGCAGACATGTTCATGAAACCAATTTTGTTGGAGAAGTTGCATTGGTGTTTGGCTTCTCTTGGCTTGCAGAAAAAATAAATAATAAAGAAACAGGGCATCAGGCTAATTGTTGTCAAGGTGGAGATTGTTGAGATTTTTTGTTTTTAATAAAATAGGCAAAAATCTCAGTAGGTGACAACAATCTGATTTGGTTGTTATATTAGCTCTATTTTGTTGGGAGTGAGTTAATGCATCCTATATTTGCTGTAGGAGGATATATGAGGCAGTTAGATCCTCTTAGCTATAAAACAGGTGTCCAGACGGATTGGGAAAAGTGCGTGAGAGTTTGTGAGGAACTGAATTATCATGTAATCTCCTGTTTGATAATAAAATTTTGTCGATGCCTATGTTTGGTGGACATAGCCCAGAATGGTTGGGTGAACCACATTAAACCCTGTGTCTCTTTTATGATGTGTTTATCTGCTGTTGCTTGTCTATTTTGTTTACCCACTGAATGCTCCAACACGTACCTGCAGTACTATGGGCCTATAGGACAATGTGCAAGAAACTGACAGGACAAACACCTTTCAAGTTAGTTTATGGCGTGGAAGCTGTCATGCCGATGGAGTCTATTGTACCTAGTCTACGAATAGCAGTGCTCACAGGTATGACAGACCACAAAGCTCTGGAAAAATGGCTCGTGCAATTGGAAGAACTTGAGGAGGAACGGTTCCCGGCTGGTTTTCATCAGTAGGTACAAAAGCAGCATGAAAAGGCCTAGCATGATCGCCATATTAAGTTGCGCACCTTTAAAGTAAATGACTTAGTACTATTGTATGACAGTAAGTTTGAAAAATTCCCAGGAAAATTCAGAATGCATTGGCTGGGACCATACGTTGTTATGGAGGTCATGGATGGAGGCACAGTACAGCTAGCTAAACTAAATGGAGAGCCTTTTCTAGGCAAAGTGAATGGTAGCCGCTTGAAGCCCTACACGGGTGACTTGACTATCTGACTAAACGACAGAAGCACAGTGTTCACGCTCCAAGAATTCAGACAAAGGTGTGGGACTATAAAAATACATAGGGGATACAGTACAAATGTAGTAAAATAATTTTGAAACAGAGGTCTGAGAATAGCGAATGTAACAGATTCAACAAGTAGCAACTCAGTGCACTGCGGGCCTCAGTACAATTCGAGAACAGTTGGAGGGACTCCGCGCCAAGATCGCCGCACCGACCGAGTGACTCCAGGGCAAGTCATGATGTTTGCGTTGGGGGCTTGTTGGGCATGGAATGCCCCCAAGGCATGTTTTGGGGCTCAAAGCCCAAGTTTTGACCCGATATTGTTGTAAAGACTCCACGAATTGCGGGCGTGGAGTGCGAAATGTATGATAGAGTCACAGGGTTGTCTGCCCTAGTTTTGTAATGTAATGTTGGCCTACCCATGGTCCGCAGACCATGGAATTGTATAAATAGAGAGAGGCTCTAAGTGTAAAAGAGAGCATGGATGTAAAGAGTAAGGAAGAAAAGTTTGAGTGACTAAGGGTGTCTTTGGGTCATAGAATAGGAGAAGGCTTTGCAACTGAGTGTGCAAAGGCCTAGTAGTATGCAACTGAGTGCACAAAGGCCTAGTATTCTGTAACCGAGGAAGAAAATAATAAAGATAAGTTTTATCATAATTATGTGCATCTTTTCTTGGGTTAATGCATGTTTGTTATAAAATGCAAATATACTATTTATTTACTACGCGCACCTGTATGAATGATTTATGTTGTTAAGTATAACTTAAAGCACACAAGTAGGCTAAAATAATTAACTAACATTGGAATACTAGTAAGGACTTGGGTAATAACAGTTTTTGGCCCCCGAGTAGGGCTGTACGAAGGCAGCATCTTAGGCTGCGAGGTACGGGAAAGTGCGCGTAGTGACGTGTACATGGGGTCGAACCGCGGACCACTTGAACTCATCAGACATCTCCAGGGTGTGAAAACCTAGTTCTAGCACCCTCCCATACTACTTTGGGTGAGACCTCAATCCACGCTTCGTGCACTATTTCCGAAAGGGCTAGTAGTACTAGGATTTGTTTGGCTAAATCAACTCTGAACCTAGGTTAGGCCCCAATAAACCAGCACAATGTGATCACTGGTGCAGGTACCTCATCTGTGTGGCACTTTTGTATCACTTTGCTTGCCGGTATTTGGGTTGTTATGCGTACCTCTTTGTCCTTGATGCTAGAGATGGCGTAGCCCCTCTTCTTCTTCTCCATCTTTTACTTCGTCTTCATGGCCTTCATGAGGGCCAAATCACTACCCTTCCCTTCCTATATGGTCACAGGGTCCTTTCCTTTGTATGGTAGCTGGGAAATGTGATGAATTAGGTCTGTTGTGATGGGGATGGGCTCCTCCAGCCATAGATACCCATCATGCACCAGGTAGACTAGCTACCTGACGATGAAAATGGCTATTGGGGCACGGTGGAAATGCGACACCCATAGTAGGTTCAGCAGCCTCACCATTCCCACCACCCCAGCGGGGTTCTGCTTCATGAGGTTCCCAATCTGAAGGTGAGGGAACTTCTCGTGGTCAACGAGGTACCAATCTTCAAATTTCATGGTTGGGATGTGGCCCAGGTGCGTTCCTTCAAACGTAATGCCATCTGGGAGGAGCGGGGTCTGGAGTGAATGCTGGGTCTCGTCCAGGTCCTTGGGCACTTTAGCCTTCCCTTTTTGCGGGGGGATGTAGGCAGGTGGTTTTGTTGCAGAGTGCGTAGGTGGAACATCCTCCTCCATGCCTTCGTCTTCTTCCTTTACGAAAATGAGGGCCTACAAATCTTCTTCTTCCTCATCTATTTCTATCGTGACAAATTTCCCCTTCTCTTCAATCGATAGTTTGCCGCATAGCACGTTCTGCGAGGACATGCGTACGGGAGCCATAACTTGTTTATCCTTCTTGGGTCTTGGTGTATATGGTGATTTCAGGATTTTTGCTGCAATTATGGTGCTTGCTGGAACATCCTCCACAGTTGGGGGCTACATGGCCTCGTCGTCGGTTACCTCTTATATTCCTAGACCATCCTTAGTTACTGTCGTCGTATCAGGGCTATGATCTTTCACTCGCGAATTTAGAGGCTCAATCAATGCTTGGCTCATAATGCTCAGATCTTTGCTTAATCGCTCAATTCAAAAATGAACAAGTGTTGGTTGAATTCGACTGTTCCCCCCAATTCCGGTTCATTAATGCTTTCTTGGCGGTAGATTTTCCCAAATCTTACCCATAAATCGCGTCTTAAATGTCCACTGCCCGCTCCATTTGGTCGCAAGTTGATCATCCCATCATGAACAGTGACTTCAACGGTTACTTTCTAGCCAATCTGTGCGATAGCCCAGTCCCCTGTGTACGGGCATGAACCTTGTGACTCTCTACTTCTGCGCATATCTCCAACATAGCGCAGCTCCCGGGCAGGATATTTTATAGTCTCTTGCTTCCTTCCAACTGCCTGGAGCACTAAGACTGTCCTTCCCTTGGCTAGTCAGGTGGTCGCACCACCTGTGTGGGGCTCCATCCTATCCTCCATCATGGTTCTCGAAGAATCCCCACCTTCTATTGTTGTGGTCGGCATTGCGTACTTCACCATTTGTAATGTGCTACCCTGGTCATTACCCTCGGCGATATGCGATCCAAGCCAAGGCATCAAACTAATCAATTCATGACGATAGTTCTCAAACTTGTAAGTATGATCATACACACCTTGTCGTACCATCCTAGTGTTTTCGGTGAGAAACTCTTCCTTCATCTCGTCCTCCATCTTCTTGACCTCCGCATCCATCAAAGTGCTTTTCTCTCTTAACTGTACCCTTTCTTTTTCAAGTTCACGGAGTCTAAGGTTTCCCTGTTGGATTTCTTCCTCAAGTCTCATGTGTTCTATCTCTTGCGGTTGTGTGATTCCTTCTTTTTGGGCTTCACGAACCGTCATATCTATGGGTGATATCATGCATGGACTAGGCTTTGCATGCTCCATAGGGATTACAGCATCTGCTTCATAATTCAGCATCAGAAGTGCTCGTGTGGTCAGGGTTTTGCACATGGTCCTATAAGCCCATAGAACTGCTGGTATGCGTAGGTCCTAGTTAGTACGTCTCACCTGGTGGACCGTGTTCAGTACTTCACATACTTTTTCAAATGTTTCTACATGGATAATTTGCGGCATGCTTGGTATTATCATACTTCCCTGTTCGTACAATTTTCTTGCCCGCTCTTGCTTGTTGGTCCTCTTTCTTATCATGAGGACAGTGTGCGTTCGTACAGGTTGCGTACCATACGCTTGTACCCATCTAGAGAGGTGGGCATGCAAGCTGTTTCATCCATCATACCTAGCTTTCATCTGCATCTGAGGCTTTCCAAATCGCCTGAGCATTATCCTTCTACATTCATGCCAATCCTCGAAACTTCTTTGATGCATACCCCACCATCTTGCCAACATAGAATGCTGTGCCCATTTCAGAGCGTCGAAATGCTGTTGTTCAAGTACTTCGCTTTCAAATTTATTCACGAAATCATCCACCTTGCTCAACCCATCATACATAGGCAGATCTCTTACCTTTGTTGTCACGCAGCACAGTGACCTCATCATCATGTTGGAGTTGAGCGTGGTTACCTCGTGTAGCCGGTTCTGCCATCGTTCTATTTCCTCATCCAAATCTGATGTGCAGGAGCTTTCGTGCTCCAACAAAATACTGCTATCCGTTGTTGGATTCACCCAGTCCTGCTCCTGCGCGGTTATCTTGTAGATACAATCTAGATCGTGATTGCTATTTCAATCGCGCACCAGCTCTTTGTAGCGCAATCCTTCCACAGGGCCTAAAGGTACCACTATGCATAGTGACTTTTTCTCAAAAATCATCTTGTGCTTCTTTAGATTTATCACTCCATTCATGTTAGTGGCCCAATCTATTCCTAGTAGCGCGGGATAGGGATTGTTGTCATCAACAATCTCTATCACCTCAAAATCTGCATGCATGCTCACACCTTTGATATCTATTGTTATTCCCTGCAATCTTCCCATAGGTAGGATCTTTTGCTAGTTTACCATTCACAATTAAATAGGAGACCATTGCAACGTGGGCATACCCATGCACTCCCATGTCTGTTTTGGCAGGATGTTCGCATCCGATCCTAGATCCAAAATCACTTGATCCATTTCATATTCCCTGATTTGCGCAGTCAATCTCATCTCCCTTACTGTTCACGTTGTGTGATTTTCGAGCTTCCGAACTATGCGTGGTTCTCCTGGTCCAACACATCTAGTGATGAGTTCTTGCAGTCCCTTCACCACTTTGCTATCGCACAACAGCTTCATGCATGTCTCCAGAAAGGTAGTGAGCACTGATGGGTCCATCTCCAGTTCTAGTTTGTCTTTACTACCTGAAGTGGAGGCCTCTGTGAAGCTCTTCTTAGCTTCCATGAAAGTCTCCTTTGCACACTCCAAATCAAATTTTGGTTCCTTTATTGCAGCCTTGCAAACCCAAACACTCTCTTCGATCTACTTGCCCTTGTCATCTCCTGTCGTGATACCGCTTCGGAGAATGATGTTTACATTTGGGTCCTACTCGTGTGGCTCAGACCTCTTCATTTGCAAGTTATGAGTCGGGGAGGCTGGAGTGTTCCTTTATTGTACAACCTCGCTATCAACGTGGGACAATCCTATGTCTCATGATCAAAATGGGTACAATATAAACATGATGCTATCATCGGATTCATATAATCACGGGTATAATGCGCTGGCCCTCCGCAATTGTAAAAAATCAGCTACACGCGTCCCCTTCGTAGCCCCATTCCACCTCGACCTCGTTCGCACCCCTGAAATCCAGTGCGCACCATCCTTGCATTTTGATCGAGGGTTTGCGTTTTGGTCTAAACTCTGTAGTTAGGAGTACAATCCATCATCAGTTCATAACTTCTACAGGTACGCTCATCATGGCCTACTGACCTGTAGAAATTACAGAACAACTGCTGGGACATCTGTGTATACTTCTGTAATAGATGGAAGTTATCTGTAGCATGCTTCCCTCCTATCTGACAAATCATGCACCATAATGCAAGTGCTGCGCTCGGTCCTGCTTGTGCCTCTAGTCTTAATGGCATTGGCCCTCCTGCTACCAGGTAGTTCGCGAATACTGGAAAATGGTCCTTGTCATGTCCTTGGCCTTTGTACTTTATGCACCATACCTCCTCGTGCACATTTGACTGAGCCGTTTTGTCTTGTTTCAAACTCTTCATCCGAGGCACAAGTTCTTCAACTGCGTGTGGATCTGTTAGACTCCTAGGTTAGGATCTTGTATTGGGGTCTCGTGCAGTCTCATTATAATCTCCAAAGCTTCTGCCTGAGTGGATAGCTTCTATTATGATAGTGCTGCCCTTAGATGCAGCGTTAGTGATGCTACAAACCATGCACGGTGTTTCCCATCCGTAAAGGTCATGTTGGCTTCACGAATCATACCCTTCAATCTATGATCTAGCTCCCAGGGGGTCTCGCCTGGAAGCATCACGATCTATTTAAATCCAATGATCGACTAGGTCTCTGACTTTGGCCTAGTAAATTCCCTGTTTAGCATGGCTTGGATATCCACGATTCCTACATTTGAATTGTCATTGGAATGCTTAATGTACCACGTTAGTGTGCGATCCTACAACATGCTTACCAGTGTTGCCTTCTTTATATTGTCATCTATGATTCCCTGCACTTCCCATACAACCTTTACCATGAACCAAAATTGGTCCATATCTTTGTTCCCTACTCCTTTGAACACCGACAATTTTATTGCACTCGCCATATTGAACTGTGGTGGTGGTGGAGGTGGTGTGGGCAAAGTTGGGGGTGAAGATGGTGAAACTGGTGGAGGTTTAAATGATGCTTGCCGAAGCATCCCGGAGTTGGCCATCCCACCAGATCTACCAGTAGAGGTGCAGATCCATAGGTTAGCGATAGGAGTCCGTGAGGCCAGGGAAGAAATGACCAAGGTTCAGCTCAAATTGAATCTTCAGATCATCGAGCTTCGATTAAAGGCACGACCATCCACTCCCCTGGGAGTCAAAGAAGCTAGAGGAGGTGTAGGTGGGGGTGGTATGCACAAAATTCGCTACCTTATCAGACTGATCGGACTTCTTGGTGAAATATTCGCGAGCTCTTCCTTGCTTTCTCATGGAGGTGAAATCAAGGGACTAGTTTCTATCTTTGTGCTACCTTCATTTCTATAGATCCTCCTGCTTCGAGTAGCCCCAAACATCAATTTATTCGCATAACCCGCTTTTCACACAGTAGCATCTTAATCCAAGTGTTTAAAGATTTAACGTACTTACCTCGTGGTCCTTGAGGAAGTGTCATTCCGCCTCGCTGTAGCTGACTGAAGTATATACCGCGAACTCGGTGATAATCCCTCCTAAAATTCGATCAAGCCAATGGTCCACAACACGCGTGATATTATCTTGTAATGCTTCTAGTCTGTACGCCAACTCCAGAGTCCACACAATAGGTTTGTCGAGCCTACACCTTCCTTGACTGTCTTCTAGCTTCGGATCCACTCATAAAACTCAGAGGGGAAGGATGCAAAGAAAATTTTGTGGATTTCCATATATAAGTAGCGCTCTAACCACTCTTCCTTCAATACCCGTGGATTCCTGTTTTCTTGCGCCGCAAAATTGTGAATCATCTTGTCCAACCACTCTTCAATTTCTTTCTTTGTTGGATTCCAGTGACATGACATCGGACATCTCTTATGCAGATCCCGGTCCCGGCAACGAAACCATTTGTTGGCTTATTGGGGCCTGACCCAGGTTCAGAATTGATTTAGCCAAACAAATCTCAGTACTACTAGCCCTTTCAGCAATAGTCCGTGGAGCGCGGACTGAGGTCTCACCCGAAGTAGTATGGGAGGGTGATAGAACTAGGTTTTTGCACCCTGGATATGTCTGATGAGTTCAAGTGGTCCACGGTTCGACCCTGTGCAAACGTCGCTATGTGCACTTTTCCATACCTCGCAGCCTGAGATGCTACCTTTGCGCAACCCTACTCGGGGGACAAATGTTGTTATTACCAAAGTCCTTACTAGTATTCCAATGTTAGCTGATTATTTTAGCCTACTCGCGTGCTTTAAGTTATACTTAACAACATAAATCATTCATACAGGTGCGCGCAATAAATAAACAATATATTTGCAATTTATCTCAAACATTAACCCAAGAAGAGATACACAAATCGATAGAAAAACTTCTCTTTATTAATTTCTTCCTCGGTTAGAGACTCAACTCTGCCCTGTTCACTCAGCTGCAAGGGTCCGCACACTTAGGCGCAGACTGCTAGGGCTCTACGCACTCAGCTACAAAGCCTTCTCCTACTCTACGACCCAAAGACACACTTAGTCACTCAGACTCTTTCTTCTCTCTATTACTCCGCTCTCTCTCTTTTACACTTAGAGCCTCACTCTATTTATACAATCCCATGGTCCACAGACCATGGGTAGGTCGACATTACATTACAAGACTAGGGCGAACAACCCTGTGACTTTATCATACACTACGTGCTTCGTGCCCATAATTTGCAGTCTTTACAATAATATCAGGGCAAAAATTAGGCTTTGAGCCCAAAAACATGCCTTGGGGGATTCCATGCCCAACAATGATAGTTCATATTCACCTGTTCCTACTCCTCCTCCACAACAACAAATTTGGAGATGCCAACATTGTGACAAAGTTGGCCATGTGAAAGATCATTGTTTTGATATTAATCCATGTGAGAATTGTGGTTAGCACACTCATTCTTCAAAAAAAAATCTCTTGCAAGAACAAAGATTCACCTTAGATGGATTTCTTCTTGGTAATGCGATTCAATAACCAAGAAGATATTTCACTTGCATCACATAATTTGTTCTCAAGTTTAGAAAAGTCTTGCAGTTGAGTTCTCCTCATCCTCTCACCTTATATCTGATAGGGGGGAATTGATGGTGATCTACAAGTTTCAAAGATAAATAAAGTGAGCTTGAGCCACAACATGAACCTACTGCCTAAGCCTACAACTAGAGACAACCATACCTAGATGGAGAGTTGTAGCTAGAGATAGAGAATCCCTTAAGCATACCTTTGGTTGGGGGCCTTCCTTAAACCACCACAAGTTGAAGACCTCCCTTTTTCCAGGTTGAAGGCATCCCTCTTCAAAGCATTAAGGATCACTTCCTCTGGTAGGAGACTTCAACTTCTTGCCAGATTTGGAAGAGTTTTGAGAATCGCACTAAGAATTCCAGGTTGAGGGCCAAAGGTCTCCCTTTTCACAAAAACTAGGAGTTATTCCTCTAGCAGAAGACTTCAGCTTCTTTCCAGATTTGGAAGAGTTCCACGAACTACACTAAGCGTTCTAGTGTTGGTGTTCATCCTTAAACCATCGCTGGTTGAGACCTCAAGTTCTCCCACCTTATGCCATCATTGCAGAGAGAAAATTCAGATTATGGTTTTCATGCATTGTTGTATTATGTTATTATAGTTCTCTTCTTGGACTTGCATATACCCCTTCAGATTAAGGGGGGAATTTTGGACACCTAATCCACTAAGGGTTGGTGTCGAATGTGAATAGTAACTAGAGTCCAAGAGAGCACTTGGTATATGAATACCAAGGGTCACAAGAATGTATAGTAAAAGTATATCATCTGAATAGTAAATGAAACTCATACTTTTCTTAATCTTTTGTCTATTCATATGTGTGTTTAACAACATGGCTAACCCATTTTAATTTAATAACGAATCGTGGTGGTTAAGATAGGAAGGTCAACTTAAGTGGGATAACTTTTGTATATAGACTTTAATTAAGGAAATTATTACATTGTTGGAAAAATATTTGTATATAATAGAAAATATATGTGTGGTGCTTAAATAACAATTTATTAGCCCCAAAAAGTGCCATTTGAGGCCTAAAACTACTCTCAGAATTTTTCAGACTCCATTTTGCCAAACTTGGTCTCACCAGTAAAAATGGTCTTGTGAGTTGATTCCTCCACTTTTTCCACTCTAAAATAATAGATATGAATTACAAATAAGATAGTGATATAATCTAGATCAAGAAGGTGAAGTATGTTTAGGAAGACAAGATCCTAATATGAGTATTAATAACATTTAGAAGATAAATTTGATCCATATGATGTTAAATTCAAGAGATATTTTAGTAATTAGTTGTAGAACTTAAAAAGTTGTTGGGATTTTTTGTAATCTAGAAGTTTAATATTCCATGTATTTATGTAAGCCTTCATGCATGGATTGAGGTGTGTGGCCAAGACAAAGGAGGTCCCAAAATATGTGAAATTAGACTAAGAGAGTTAACAAGATAAACCAGTGAATTTTGTCCTAAAAGGGGACATCAGTAGAAATTAGAGGTAGATAGATATTTTAGATCAATTTCATGTACAAAGTTGGTTGAAATTAAATAGTGTGTTTATGCTCACAAGTATTGCATGTATCTCTCTAATCAATGTGTCTATTCTTAGGTTAGTGCAAAGTAGAATTGTGAGTGAAATCAAAAGATCTTTATAAAAATAGTTTCCATGCATATTTTGGATCAATGGAGTGATTATAATATTGTATAATTCTATTTCAGGTTAAGCAACTCAGTAGAAGGCATGATATTCTAGAGATTAGTGACCAAGTGGATTTTTTTCCTAGAATTGCAAGATTATGAGACAAAGCTCCCTATATTGGGTCAAATCTTATTATAAGAATGTTTTAATTAGATATTCCAAAATACCAAGATTTGACACCCAAAGCATCATTAGATAGGAGAAAGTGCATTATATAACATTTTTTTAGTATCAATACAAAAACATAATAGGGCCTTTAGAAAAACGATTTTTTCTCAGTTTCCTAAAACTCCAAAATCCCAATTACACATCTCCTAAATCTCCTAATATCAACACCAAAATTATCGATCATCTGATATCCCAATCTCTCAAAATCGTAATGATCCAAGTTTCCATTTGCAAGGTTCTACATATCATATCAATATAAGTCTTTGTTTTAAGACTAGCACATTGAGAAATCCCTGATACCTCAGATCCCAATATCTCAATACCTAATATTCCAATATCCTAGGGAACATATTTTAGTTGAACATAATATTTTCTATCTTTTAGGAGTTGAAATTTTTTGTTTATGGTAACAACTCATATTGGATTATTTGTAAAGTGTTTCAGCCATGTGTTTAAGTTTCAAAATATTGATATACTGAAACTTGATAGATAATGATGATAATTGATGTAAAGGAGTATCTATCACTTGAAAATATGTGTATAATGAGACATAAATGTATTGGGGAAATTTGTGAGGTGCATGCATTCCCAATATCTTAGTAAGTCAACATTTCGATATGTTTTATAATAAGGTGAAGGTAATTTCAATTGACTCCTATGGATTGATAGAGGTTTGCAAGTGTCATGAATCATTATAAGAGTTAGCAAAGGGTAAAAACTAAAAGAGAGAGTTCGAGTGTAGGAGTAAAATGTCATGGTTACATTATAATTGTTTTGTATTATTGAATTTATATAGTTCTTTTTCTTTGTTAGACATAAATAAAATGGTTTTCAAAAAATTCCATATACACTTAGACATAAAATTACAACCAATTTGATTCCCTTTCCCAATAAATACATACATTTCTTTGTAAATTCCAATATAAATTAATTTGTCTATCATGTCAAATGTGATGTATAAAATTATACAAGCTTGCCAAAATGTGTGATTTCACTTTTTTTTTGTATTCAGTAGGTGTGATGATCCGTCTACATCCATTTATCAAACGTGCTCATTGAATCATGTGAAATATAAGTTTGGTTGTGTAGTAGATGAAACATTCTTCTAATTTGTGCACTTCTTGGACATAAGAGTGATATGTACATATTTACATTTATACAAGAAAGTGACATTTCCCTACTTATATTTTTGTTGTATGGTTTATGAAGTATTCTTTCAATTTTCTCACTTCATGGACATAAGATTAACATGTACATATTTACATTTATAAAAGAAAGTTCCATTTTCCTACCTGATAAAGAGAATTTTCTAAATATAAACATTTGGTTTTTATGATAGGGCATAGACATTGCTTTGCCACAAGATGTTATTGATGAATATAAGATAAATTATTTATTCATTATTAGAAAATCTATCTACAATCTTATTATTGGTTTATTTTTTCCTTTTTCTATTCAGTAATTAATGGCTACCTATAGAGGATGAAAATTTATTCAGTAATTAGTGGCTACCTATAGAGGATGAGTTTTTAATTGACCATCTATGTATTAGTGTATGAGTTAGAAAAAAACAATCAATCATATTAAATATTATTATTAGTTTTAAATACTTAAATTTATTTATATATAACATTATTGACACATTTTTTGAGGTCTTATAACAAAATTGATTTTTTAATTGAAACTTGCCAACTATCATAAATTTGATAATTTTTATGTTAATATAAACATGCCAACTATGATAAATTCGATAATTTTTATATTAATGTATTATAAGAATTTGGATATGAAAAGTGATACAACCACTGTACATACCATTAAATCAGAGTAGAGGAAATGCCATTGTATATAATGGAAAATGACACACTAAGTATGCACACCATCAAATTAGAATTGTGAGAATATTGAATGGGGATGCATCTGTCATACCATTTAGACCGACATCTATTATTATTGAAGTTGTTTCTATTTGGGGAAATGTAAATGACCAGTCAAATGAGTTAGAGATCTGTGTGTCATGTTTGTTTTGTTATGGAATATGAGTGGTTGAATTCTTCAGGATTGTGATTTCTGAGTGACATGAAATTCCCGAAGAAAAGGAACTTGAATACCTTCAAGATTTTATTAGAGGTTGCCTGTTAGGCCTGTAAAATGGACGATGATTTTGTGTGTTGAAACCAATGTAACTTGTTTGAGATTTCTGTGGTTAACCTTCCATCCATATGAATCTTTTGAACAAGAATTAGTGAAGAGTATTGGATGCTAGAAATTAGCGTAACTCTGATTGAGGGTTGAGAGCTGAGTTCCAAAGGGAAGATTCGATTCACTGGAGTCTGTCATTTAATACGCATTTAGATGTGCCATGATGTACCCTAGATATGGATATATTTACCATATGCACATGAAGTTGCAACTTCATATGTTTGTCGTAGCATTCTTGATGTGTTATGAATGTATGTTATTGGTCTATTGATGTGTGCTACTATTGTGGTATATGGTAGTGCCATAGGTGGATTTTGACCATTTTTTAGATGTTGTATGTTTGTCAGAAATTAGATCCTATATTGTAGTTGTTAGGTTGAAGACCATGAGTTGTTCTGCATATGGATGGTTTGTGTAGCGTATATATGGTTATGTGGTATATGTGTTTATGTTATTCGATATCCCTTGGTGTGTTAGTCATTTATTGATTCAAACTTCCTACTGTCAAATATGAAGAATCTCCATGCATGTTGAATTAGAGCACCACTATTTCAGATGTTGTCACGACCTTTTAATTGGGATTCAGACTAGTAATTTGGGTGAGAGCGTAATCCAGACAAAGAAATGTGTATGAAATCATCCCTTGTGTCAAGGACCCATTCAAGCTCGTGTAGAATTCATTAGGAACCAAGACGAGTTGTTTTAGCTTCCTCGAAATTCCAAAAGACAACTTTTTGGGGTGCTACGAATATAATTCGTAGCACCTACAGGATTTTACAGCGTTATGAAATTATTTCACAGTGCCTACATGATTTTTACAGCGCTACGAAATTATTTCGCAATGCTTACAACAAGCAATTTGCAGGGCTCCATATGAGGTTCTGAAATCATGTTTTGCCTTTCCTGTTGCACCGTTGGATAAGTTGAGTCCTAGTAAGAAAGATGGGATGATAAAAAGGGTTAGAAGGTGAGAGAAAGGTCTCTCATGGAGTCTCGTAGTAAAAATTCATCCTTATTTTGACTGCATGTTCAAAATAATTTTGGTGAAATTCCAGAGTGTGTTTAAAGACATAGTTGTGAGCTATCAATTGGAGTGTATTGGGTTATTGGCAGTGGGGGTAACTTGACATGTCCTTGTCATCAACATACTAAGCCACGTTTCCACAAGTTTAATGCCTTTGTACACTCTTATGATGTCAACATGAATTCAATTGACAACATATTGATATAAATTGGTGACAATTTTTCTATTCTTAAAGAAAACCAAGTCCTAAAAGAAATTTAAGAACAAAATTCTACTTAAGAAGATGTTATATGTGTGAAGATGTGTGAAAATGCATGACAAGCACTTTAAGATTTTCTCACTAATTTCAAGTATGACAAGTATGTTGCATTATACACATTAAAATATTACTTAGTAATATATGAATCAAAATCAAATCATTTTTGGATTAATTTATAAATTTAATTACAATGCACAGTGCTATAATATTAATACTGTTATAAACTATATTGGACATATAATTACCAAACCTCATTTTTATCTACACTTCCCTAATATATCACTTAATTATTTATCTATTTAAAAAAATAAATTGATTATTTAAAATGATGTTAATCATTTATCTATTTTATGAAATAAATTGATTATTTAAAATGATGTCAAAGAGTTCCTTATTGATTATCGGTGATGCAACTTACTGTAGTAATTTTGGAGCACATTGAAATTATTTCTGAAGCTATAACTCAATCATGCAAAACTATAGTACATCCCAGCTATAGTGGTACTTGCTTCTTATTGTGATAAAGAATAACCTTTTTACTTTTGAGATTGAAGGCAATCGATTTTCACTGTTAAATCATCAATACCTACTATTAGCATCATCTTATTGGATGGTTTTTTCTAATCTTGAGTCATGTCCTAGTTTTCTTTGTGATCTGTGCTTAATTTGGTTCTCTGAACAATTTTATTTTGGTTCTTTGACAATTGAGTCTGTTGAAACCTCTTAAAACCTAAAACCTAAAAATGTTATGGATAGGAAAAAAACATATATTTTTATGAGCGTAGGACTAGATGGTGGATCTTAACCACTTACAAATACAAGTGGTAGGACAACACAGTGGGAATTAAAAATGGGGAAGATGGATTTGGACAACATACTTCAATGGAATTCAATTTTCCATGTTAAGTTCTGGTTGCATTCATAAATTTTTTTTTACCATCCTAGATCTTGTCTCGCTATATTTTCAGAGATATGATCTGAGGAAGTTAGGGTTTTGCAAGCTCTAGAATTCCATCTCAAACAGGTCATCGTGGAATTTTCGCTATAATTTTGTTTCTACGAAGGTTCAAACTCTGAAATTAAAACCCATTTGATCTGAAATCTTGTTGAAGCTTGGGCGCAAATTACAAATCTTGTTTCGCTATATTTTCAGAGATATGGTCTAAGATATTTAGGGTTTTTGCAGGCTCCCAAATTACATCCCAAATAGGTGACCTTGGGAAAGTCGTCATAATTGTCTCTCTGAGCATTAGATTGAAATTTAGTAAGAAGTTACAGAAAAGGGATGGACTGTACTTCTCTGTGTATTGTTTTCAGGTCCGAAGGTCAAAACAGTGACACGTGGAACTTCGTACAAGTTCACTCTACTGAAAAAGTATATAATCAGGTCATCTTGGGAGATTGGGCATAACTCTTTCTTGGAGAATCCAATTTAGATGCGACTTGTGGCATTAGAAGGAGGATGTAGAGGGCTACCGCAGGTCACAATTCCAGACCTTTTAGATCTGAAATTGCAGAGATACATCAGATTCAAGATTGAGATCCTAAAAGCAAGAAAAATAATGACTCGAATCAAGAAAATAGAAACACCTAGTAATCAAAATTGGATGGATGATTTTAAGAATATGATCGAAGCTAAGATAAATAGTTTTATCTATTCCATGGAAGCTAATATCGATGGTATGGAAGCATATTGGCAGAAATGCATGGAATATTTGAAGAAAGACATGGAAGGTTTGAAGGAAGATGGGATAAAGATACTACAAGAAAGGCCTCCTAATGATGAAAAGGTAGTAGAGGAAACTCATGATGAGAAAAAAATAAATGTTAATCATGATTTCATAGAATCTAACATTGGATTGAAGACCCACCATATTCCAAAGATCGATATGAGGAAGTTTGATGGCAAGGACCCCATAACATGAATACTACAGATGGAGAAATATTTTGATCTACATGATGTGCAACTGTTACAAAAGTTACGTATTGCATATTTAAATTTAGAACCGAATCAATTTTTATGGTATAACAAGCTTTGTTCTCATAAACCACTTGTCACGTTGCCTATTTTCATGGAGGAAATGATAGCACATTACGAGGATACAAAGAGCAACACCTTCTTTAGCCAATAGATAAATCTCAAACAAAAGGGTTCAATGGCAGAGCACATTATGGACTTCCAAAACTTGAATATAATGCTAAATGATATTCCAGAGAAGTAGAGGACTGATGTATTCATAGGGACTTCAAAGGATAACATTCAACATGAGGTTCCTCTTTGGGAACCTGATTCATTGGAGAAGGCATACAAGTTGGAAAGAAAAATTTAAAGAAAAATTATGGCAACAAGGAAGCATACCACTCATAATTATAAAGATGGAAGTGTTGTTGCCCCTAGCCTTTCACCACCTACAAGGTTGACACCACAACAATTCGAAGAAAAAAGAGCAAAAGGGATTTGTTATATTTGTGATAGAAAACACATTAAAGGTCTTAAGTGTGCTAAGAAGAAATTGATTTACATAGATGGGGAATAAGAGCAAGAAAAAGAACAAGAAATGTCAAAAGATGAGGATATACACCAGGAACCAATCCCAAAAAAAGAATAAATGAATCTAACCATATCTTGTAATTCATTGGCATGAATTAACACTCCTCAAACTTTCAAGATAGAAGGGCATATCAAGAAGAAAAAGGTAATAGTGTTTATTGATTTGGGTAGTACCCATAATTTTATTCATTGTAAGATGGCCAAGGAATTGAATTGCTTCCTATATATAGCACCAGAGTGTCAAGTAATGGTTGAAAAAGGAGGAACCATAAATTGTTTTGCAAAGTTCCATAATATCAAGCTATCCATGGGAGAATATGTCTTTAATAATCCAATTCTTTCCATTCCAATGGGTGTTGCAGATGTTGTACTAGGAGTCCAATGGCTACAATCTTTGCGTATGACAGCTTTTAATTTTCAAGAACGTTTCTTGAATTTTTTTTGGGAAGGAAAGGAAGTTGAATTGAGGAGTATCGTAGAGAAAGCGGGAAAGATAATCAGCTCTAAAAACATGACAGAGCTTCTAAAGAAAGAACAATGGGGTGTAATTGAAAAATTATGTTCACTAGAGGTTCCCACGTCGAAATCTTCTATTTTTCGAGATATCCAAAATGTTTTGGACAATCATTCCAACGTATTTGAGACTCACAAAAGCCTCCCACCTATTTGTTATCGTGGTCATGCTATTCATTTGATTTGAGGAAATGTTTCCCCAAACATTAGGCCTTACAGATATCCATATGCCCAAAAGAGTGAAATTGAAAGTATGGTTGTAGAAATGCTAGAGGCTGGTATAATTCAACCTAGTCAAAGTTCTTTCTCTACTCTAGTGGTATTGGTACACAAGAAGGATGGATCATGGTGCATTTTTCTGAATTATAGGGATCTAAACAAGATTACTATTAAAGATAAATTTTCCATTCCTGTCATTGATGAATTATTGGATGAATTACATGGAGTAATTTACTTCACCAACCTGGATCTTTGTTCAGGATATCATCAAATCAGAATGAAGACTGAAGGCATTCCAAAAACAACATTTAGAAATCATGAGGGTTATTATGAATTTTTGGTCATGCCTTTTGGCCTTACCAATACAACTTCTACATTTCAAGGCTTGATGAATTCCATTTTCAAACCGTTCCTTAGAATTTTTTTTTAGTAATTTTTGATGATAAACTAATCTACAGAAAGTCTTGGAAGGATCATGTTCAACATGTTGATAGGGTTCTCAAACTATTGGAGGAGAAACAATTATATGAAAAAAGCTCCAAATGTTTCATTGGAGTACAAGAGGTGGAATATTTGGGTACTCGGTTAGCTCATAGCTCATCTTATCATCCTCAATCTAATGGGAAAACTGAGATAGTGAACAAATGTTTGGAAGGATATCTTCGTTGCTTTGTTTCTGATAAACATACATAATGGTTCAAGTGGTTTCCTTTCGGTGAATGGTGGTGTAACACTTCCTTCCATACTGCAGCAAAAATGGCCCAATTTATGGCACTTTATGGATATCATCCACCATCCATCACATCATCTTTAAAAGAAAATTCTAAGGTTCAAGTAGTGGAAGATAACATCGAGCATCAACAACAATTTCTCAAACTCTTAAAGGATAACCTCACTTTGGTGTAAAATAGAATGAAACAACAGGAAGATCAACATAGCAACAGAAGACATTTTGATGTAGGTGACTGGGTATTTGATCTAGGTGGATATTGGTGGCCACCCACCAAGTCCACTTGGACCCCCACCATTTTTTCTTTCAGCTTTTCAATTTCCTTAATTGTAGCACGATTTACTATTTTTAGCAATTTTTCGGGTCCTGAACTTCCGGAGTCATTTTGAGGCCCTAAACAACGTTTTTTGGGAAAACTGGGAGCAACATGGGTCCATGGTTGGTGTTTTTCATCCCAAATTTGTACTTCTCATATAGATATTGCTAACAAGATATTGTGCACATCAAATGGAGATCGTATGCCAAAGTTACGACCCTGAGAAGTTGATGTACCAATTTACCCAAACATGGCCCATAGTTTGGCGTTTCATCTTCTAGGGTTAGGTTTTTGGATGTTTAGGGTTTCCCATTGTCGCTCAACAATAAATAGGCCTTCGAGCCTCATTATAACATAGTTCAGAGGAATGTAGCCACCACATCTCTTCTCAGAGATAAGCTACCATCGCCCTAGCTGGTTTATTTCCATTTCTATTTATTTCAGTATTTTACATTAATGAAATGAAGTATTATTTCCACTGCATCTTTGTGTTTATGGTTATCTCTATAATTTGTTGTGTTCCTGTTTAAATACGGACTAGTGGTATCAGAGTGATGAGCCCCAATTTTTGGTACAATTTGGGCTCATATTGGCCTACTTACCTTGCTCAACCATTCATATTTTATCACTTATGCATTCATTTCTTAGTATATTCGTGTTGTTTGTAGGAAGAAGGGCAGGCATTATATCTATGTGGCTAATACATGATGATTTCAGGTTTTTGGCATTAAAGAGAGCAAAAGACCACGCAGAAGGAGACAAGGAGACAGCAAAGGTGGCATTGCAGGTTTATAGGGAAGTTGTCTACAGCCTTAAATGACTTCCCTCGTGATTTTCACCTTAACTCCGAGCTCCAACAGCTCTCCCCACCGAGCTCAAAGGCAGCCAACATGTTCTACAGGATCAGCGGTTTTACAGCAGTTTGACTTGCAGTTGGACAGCCGAGCTCCACGAATGGAGGAAGCCAGCTTGATCTTCATTGTGTATAAATATGAAGGTCGTAGCCTTTGTTGGAAGCTTTTTGACCTTTTGAATTACTATTGTAATCTCTGAGCACGAGTTACAGCTCGGTGTTTGTTTGTTTTGTAAGCCAGTTTTGGCATGACATTAGACTTTTGATTATGAATAAAGGTAAGCAGATTTGGATCTAATTTTGAGTTTTTAAGGGAGCTATAGCTCTCAGGTTAGGGCCCAACCTGAGAGCAATAGACCTCCTCTTCTTGTAGTGTTATTTGCCTTTCTTTCCAGCACTTTGTTTCTTTGTTTGCTATGCATTTCAAGAACACAGTCTGCTGATTTGATTTTGTTAATGAGAATTGAGTAGGATTAGTTTATGATTAAAACGCTTTCATTTGCTTAGATCAGAATAGGAGGTTTGTAATTCACTGTAGCTCCAAGAAAAAGGTTGTTAGTGCCTTCACTGCCATCTCTGTTTAGGGATTGGGGTGCAGTCTATACCAACCACCAAAAAGAACGCAGTCTTTTACTTCCATGCAAGCTGCAACATAGTCATTTTAGTTGTAGATCCATCCATGCACTTTGATCTTGAACCATACTTCTTCATTTTCACTCCATGCACGACTTCTTTTCACGGTTTACATTGCTGTTCATAGGTTTAATAGCACAGGTAGCATAAGTTAATGGATTCTCGTTTTTGGTACAAGACATAAGCAATTTGTTTTATTTACACTGCCCGGTATCATTCCACCTCCTTCTTCTTCTTCCTAACCACGCCTAAAGCCATCTACTCGACCTCTGTCCAGCTCGTTTACCTTCCAACTCTTCCATTGTCCACGTAACTCCGTTTTCTTGACCTTTCGTTGCTTCCATCCTTCTATCCATCAACCAACTTCATGCACTCTTTCTCCATCTTATTTCTCTGTCCCTGAGCCATCACAGCTGCATCTCCACCTTACCTATCCACCCATACCACTCCATCACTTCACCATCACCTAAAACTCCCATGGTAGAGCATCCTGTAGAAGTTAGCAGACTTCCTGTAGAATTCCTGAGTTTCCTGTAGGATCCCCTGCAGACATCCTGTAGAAGCCTGCAAACTTGGTTGCCGAGCATCCGAACGTTGTGGACTTCTGTGGACTGATGCTAAGGATCCCCTGGGACCTCTCCTAGCCCCCCTGACCTTTCCCAAGCTTTCCTTCCTTTCGCACCACCTCTGCACAACCAAACCCTAATAAGAAACAAAATCATAATCACTCCAACTATTTAAGCAAAAATACAAAAACATGTTCTTTTCAATAGAAGTAGTTTAAGTTCATGCATTTCACATCATTAGAAGTAATGGCATCATTCCCAGACACTTGCACTCCCACCATTGCATCATAGAGGTTAAGCTAGTCAGATTAGGGTTTACTAGGGTTTCCATGTTTTGGTTGGCTTTCAGTCCATTTTTGCAAAGTAGATTAATTTCCTTTGAGATAGCCTTCGTCCATCATTTAGAAAGCTTCTTCTGAGAGCATATAGAAGTTGGCTTGAGCCCTAGCGGACTTGTGCCAGCTGACCAAGTGACAGCTGCGACAAGAGCTAGTACTTGTGCAAACAGCATCGTCGCTTCCAAGTTTGTACGAACTACCGGGTTGATAAAATTAGAGATAGGAAGCCCCAGGAGTTGTAGCATTATTGCTACAATACTGGAGCCCACCATCTTTTTGGCGTCGTTGCTGGGGAAGAGTCAGAGTATTAGTAATTGTTGCTTTTCTTCTATTTTCTTACTCTTACCTTCTGCTCAGTAGTTTATTTCATTTCCATTCTGCAAAAGTAGCATAGACATTTCCTGTTTTCATAGATTAGCATTTTCTGCTTTCATAGATTAGCATTTCCTGCTTTCATAGATTAGCATTTCCTGCTTTCATAGACTAGCATTTCATTTCTGCAAGCGTAGACTAGCATTTCCATTCTTGCAATTTCATTTGAGCAAAGTAGATTAGTTCTTTCCTACTTTCAGTTTAATTTTGCATCTTTTATAGTTAGTTGTAGATCAATCTGTTTCAGTTTTGCAGGTACCGAAGAAAAAGCAAACGCCATAAAAAGAAAAAAAAAAGTCTTTTCCATTTAATGCCTCGTAGGAACCGAGATAAATCAGGCAAATTCCTACCCAACACCCCCACCACATCACTGAATCACCCTTCTCTCTTCTTTGGTGACAGTGACCCAGAAGAACCTATAGGTGAACATCTTGAGATAGACAAAGATCCTATAGAAGAAGAAGAGTTAGAGACCACTCCATCTGAAGCTATGGCTGACAATAGAAGAGAAGATGAGAGAATAGAAGGTGCCTTCCCCATCCGAGAGACCAATGGAGAGATGAAAATGAAGAACATTAGCCCCTCCGCCTTACCTCACTTCCATGGACTGACCACTGAAGATCCTGATACCTTCCTGTTTGAGTTTGTTGTCCTTTGTAGAACCTATGACTATACTGAAGATGAGAAAAAGCTGAAACTCTTCCCTTCAACTCTTAAGGATGCAGCATTGCGCTGGTTCATGGGATTACCTGGGAATAGTATCACCACTTGGGCTCAGATGCAGCAAGCTTTCAATACCAAGTACAGGGATTACTGTAGGTCCAAGGAAACCAAGGGGGAAATCTTTCGGATGACCATGGGAAATGATGAGTCCCTAGAGGATTATGAGGAGAGGTTCCAACTTAGCTATAAGCGGGCCAGGTGCACACTTGACCCTGAATCCCTCAAGTTGGTCCTGCTCCGAGGAGTCCCTGAAGACCTCTTAGATACCCTTCACATGTTAGCTGGGGGGGACATTTACCAACTACCTTATGAGGACATCAAGACTGTGTTTAGAAACCACTCCAGGGCAGCTCGGAAACGAGGTAGAGGAAACCTCCTCTCAACTAGTGTCCCTTTCTCCAAACATAAGCTTGCAAATCAATTAGAAGATCTCAAGAGTGAGGTGAGACAGACCATTTCCATGCAGCTGGACACATTCAGGATCCAGCAGAAGAAAGAAGAAGCTGAGAGAGCCTTGGCTGTCTTCTGCCCTAGGTGCACAAGGAGACACCCTAAGAACGAATGCCCATTGCATTCGGTTGAAGTGTGTTTCGTTTGTGAGGAGGACCATCCCACAAATCAGTGTCCAACCTTACCTGAGTTTAAAGCCATGTACCAAGGGACAGAAGCTCCCACTGAACCTCTCTATTACCTCAACCAAAGGAGGCCACAAGGATCTAGACCTTATCAGCAGGGATTGCAAGGGGCACCTCAAGCTTATTACAGCCCCAACCAATCGACTCCTATGCCTTCCTGGGGTCCCCCTGCTCATCCTCCCTGGTCCATGCCTCCTCCTTGGTCTTATCCACCTCAGTACCCTACTCAACCTACTTCTCATTCATATCATTCACATGCCCAGCCACAACCTCAGTGGAATGCACCTCAGTCGGGGTGGAGGCCCCAATACAACACTCCTCCTGCCATTTTGCCTCCACCACCAGTTCAACCTCAGCCTTTACCTCCTGCTCCTCCAAGGCAACCTCAAATGCCTGCTCAACCGAACCCGAACCCCAACAATAGACAGGCTCAGCAGGTATACACTGGGGAAACCTCATGCCCTACCTATGCTGTGGAGATCCAGGAGATCAATCTTCGATCTGGAAAGACTCTTCCAGATTTCCAACCTCCTCCCCCAGAGGATGAGGAAGATAAACAGGAAAGTGAACCAAAGGCTATTCCACCCTTTCCTGAGAGACTAATAGCCACCACACAACCCAACCCAGAGGAGGATGAGCTTCTAGGTGAGCTCAAGCAGTTGTGTGTGAAAATACCACTTCTCCAAGCCATCAAGGATGTGCCAATATACAACAAACTAGTTAAGGAAAAGTGTTTCAAACACCCAGGAAGGCGGAAGAAAGATGCTTCAACCATTAATGTCATAGGACAACTGTCTGACCTTATGCTAGGACAAGTCATCTGCCCAAAGTACCTAGATCCTGGAAGTCCTGTAGTAGATGTCCACATCAATGGCACCATCATACCTCACACCTTGATTGATCTGGGGGCTGCCATTAATGTGATGACCAGGGATACCATGCTCAAACTCAATCTCCAGGGTTCCTTGAGGAAGACCTCGACAGTACTGCAATTAGCAGATCGCTCCACCGTGACTCCCGAAGGGATTGTGGAGGATGTCTTGGTCTCTATTGACTCTTGGGAATACCCTGCAGACTTCCTGGTTCTGCAACCAAAGGCAAAGCTTACTGGATATCCTCTCATTTTGGGAAGGCCTTGGTTAGCTACTGCAGATGCTTACATAAGTTGTCGTGCAGGAAACATGACCATCAAAAATGGTCCCATGTCCAAGAAGCTAGTCCTATACCCTCCTGCCCAACCCTCCTTAGAGCATGACTTACCACTCTAGTTGGAAGAAGGAGAGGAAGACGAGGTGTACTCAGCACCTCTGTGCACCTTAGATACCACTAGAAGAGACCCCCCAACTAAGGATGACTTGATCGAGACCTTGATCGAGAATCCACCTTCTAGTGCACTACCCTTAGAGAAATTGGTGGAGGATGCCCAAGCTAGCACCTTAGTGGATCTTTGTACAACCAACCCTGTTACTCCCAGAGTCAAGAATGTGGAGTTCGGCCCTGAGAGAGCATTGAAGATCAACTCCTCCCTATCTCCTTCCCAGGAAAAGGAGTTGTGCAGCCTGTTGGCCAGCCACCTAGATGCTTTTGCTTGGAGCTATAAGGAGATGAAAGGAGTCCATCCTTTGGTCTGTACCCATCATATATACATCAAAGAGGATTGTAAACCGGTTAGGCAACCTCAGAGGAGAATGAATCCAGCCCTTAAGGACATCGTCAAGGAAGAGTTGCAAAAACTGTTGGATGCTGGATTCATCTACCCCATCTCAGATAGTGAATGGGTGTCCCCTCTGGTGTTGGTTCCCAAGAAAAATGGGAAATGGAGAATCTGTGTGGACTACCGAGAACTGAACAAAGCTACCAAGAAAGACCATTTCCCTCTACCTTTCATAGATCAAGTGTTGGATGGACTAGCAGGAAAGAAGTTCTTCTCTTTCCTAGATGGGTTTAGCGGGTACAACCAAATCCAAATCAGCCCGGAAGACCAAGATAAGACCACCTTCACTTATCCTTGGGGTACCTTTGCCTACCGAGTTCTTCCCTTTGGGCTATGCAATGCTCCTGCTACCTTCCAGAGAGCTGTCTTGAGCATCTTCTCGGAGCTGGTCCATGATGCAGTGGAAATCTATATGGATGACTTTACTCCTTATGGGGCCAACTTCCAGGAAGCATTGTCCAATCTGGGAAAAGTCCTAACCAAATGCATTGAGATGAACTTGTCCCTTAGTCCTGAAAAATGTGAATTCCTAATGACTGAAGGGACCGTGCTAGGCCATACCATTTCTTGCCAAGGGTTACAGGTGGATCCTAACAAAATTGCTCTCATCAAGAAGGTTCCACCTCCTCAAAAGGTAAGGGATGTCCGGAGTTTCTTGGGATTAGCAGGATATTACCGGAGATTCATTAAAGACTTCAGCAAGCTAGCCTCGCCATTGTTTGGCCTGTTGGCAAAAGATGTGGAGTTTAAATGGATTGACGATTGTTAGAGGGCTTTAAATGAATTGAAGGACAAGTTGGTGTCAGCCCCAATACTGAGAGGTCCAAACTGGGCCCTACCTTTCCACATCCACACTGATGCCTCGAACAAAGCCATAGGTGCAGCTTTAGGACAAGTTGAGCAGAAACTTCCATATGCCATTTACTTTGTTAGCAAAAAGTTGTCCAAAGCTGAGCTGAATTACACTGTAACTGAGAAAGAATTCTTGGCTGTGGTCCATGCACTGAACAAGTTCCGGCATTATATTACTGGCTACCAAACCTTTGTACATACAGACCATGCTGCAATTAGATATTTAATGAATAAACCAGATGTGAATGCTCGTATTATTAGATGGTTACTTTTATTGCAGCAGTTTGATTTGACCATTGTTGACAAACCAGGTAGAGAAAATGTTGTTGCTGACTTTTTATCTAGATTGGATTTGTCTGCAGATGAGGATGGAACAGTGGATGACCAGATGCCCGATGAACATCTGTTTGCTATTTTAGTACTCTCTCCATGGTTTGCTGATATAGAAAACTACCTTGTTTCAACACAGTTCCCTCCGCACCTATCTTCAAGAGAGAAGAGCAGAATCATCAGAAAAAGTGCCTCATTTACTTGGATCGGGGGCAATCTGTTCAAGCTTGGCCCCGATCAGATCTTAAGGCGTTGTGTAAGGGAGGAGGAAGTCTTTGATATCCTCCTCACCTGTCATGATGGGCCTTGTGGAGGACATTTTGCAGCAAAGAGAATTGCCTTCAAAATCCTGCAGGCAGGCTACTATTGGCCCACACTTCATCAAGATGTCAGAAGATATGTCAGCCAGTGTGACCAATGCCAAAGAATGGGGAAACCGACCCAAAGGGATGAGATGCCTCTCCAACCTCAAGTGACTCTTGAGCCATTTGAGAAGTGGGGTATGGAATTTGTGGGCCCAATCAACCCTCCTTCGAGGCAAAGGTCTTACATCATTGTGTGTACTGACTACTTGACAAAGTGGGCAGAGACTAAAGCAATCAAAGCAGCAACAGAAGAAAAAGTGGCCGAGTTCCTACGAGAAAACATCTTCTATAAGTTTGGCTATCCAAGAGAGCTGGTCACCGATCAAGGGAGCCAGTTCACACCCAACCTGGTTGAAGATCTACTAGCTCATCACAAGATCAAGCATAGGACTTCCACCCCCTATCACCCTCAAGCAAATGGGCAGGTGGAAGTCACCAATAGAGCATTAGAAGGGATCTTGACTAAGGTGGTGAGCAGCAGCAGAAAGGACTGGGTAGATTGCCTGGTTGAAGCCACATGGGCTTACAACACCACTTGGAAGACCACCACCGGCTTCACACCTTATGAGCTGGTCTATGGGAAGAAAGCTTTGCTGTCCATTGAGTTTGAATACAACACTTTGAGGATGGCAGCTCAGCTGGACCTAGATCTCAGCCATGCACAACAAGAGAGGTTATTGCAGCTGAATGGACTGGATGAACACCGAATGCAGGCCCTCCTTCACTCAGAAGTGCTTCAACTTCAGAGAAAGGTGTGGCATGACCAACATCTCCATGACAAGCAATTTCAGCCGGGAGATTGGGCTTTGTTGTATGACTCCAGATACAAAGATTTCAAGGGGAAGCTGAGAACCAGATGGCTAGGGCCATATTCAGTGGAAAAATGTCATGACAATGGATCTGTTCTTAT
Organism: Pinus tabuliformis; assembly: GCA_031772625.1. Taxonomy (NCBI): domain Eukaryota; kingdom Viridiplantae; phylum Streptophyta; class Pinopsida; order Pinales; family Pinaceae; genus Pinus; species Pinus tabuliformis. The sequence goes on along the minus strand of CM062819.1, from coordinate 2,008,950,797 downwards.
TCAGACCATTGATGAGGAAGCCATCCCCATGCTTGTCAATGGGCATCGATTGAAGATCTACAGGAAGCCTCTCTCAAGACAAGAGTTCATCAAAACTATGGAGAAGGCAGTGTTGGTCTTAGAGAAGGGTTCTGCCTCTGCTTTGGGCATACCCTGAAGAATCTAAAAAAAATAAAATAAATAAATAAATAAATAATAAAGATCCTTGGGTGAAAACCTTTCTGAGGCGCCCAAGGCAGGTGGTAGGGGTGAAAACCTCATTGAGGCGCCCCTATTGTCTCTTCAAAAAAAAAAAAAAAGATAAAGATTTGAAAAGATCCTTGAGTGAAAACCTCTCCGAGGCGCTCAGGGCAGATGGCAAGGGTGAAAACCTCATTGAGGCGCCCCTGTTATCTTTCAAAAAAAAAAAAAAAAAAAGAAAAAAAAAAAAAGAGAAAAGAAGAAAAAAACAAGGTTAGCAAGTTCATATTGTAAAATTGCATGCAGGTGTTCTATGGAGGAGAGGAAGCCTCTCAACTCAAAGCCAAGGGTCCTCATCATGCAGTCAGGACACCTCACCAGCACCCCCTCCAAGAATACTCGTTTTCTCCAAGGTATGTGCAATTTTATTACAGCTTGAGTCTTCTACAGGAAGACACAGATTTTTTACAGGAAGATGCAGATTTTCTACATGAAGGTGCAGACTCTCTACAGGAAGCTCTGTATTTCTACAGGAAACTTCCTGTAGAAGCCCAGAACGGCCCAGAATTCATTTCATGAAGAGATCTAACGGCTAAGGATCGGTTTGGACGCATGCAAGCCACTGTTATCACCCTTGCACATTGCTGTTATCTTGTTCCACCATCCTTGTCGACATGCAACAAAGTTACCTGCACCAGCAAAGCAGATCGATGAGTTCTCAAGAAAAAGCAAATTGTAAACAAAAAAAACGCTGGAGATCTCATACCATATCCATCTCAGTCATCCAGAAGCCCTGAGAGCGTGATCGGGAGGCCATCCATCGTCGTGCAGCATGCACCCAAGGAGGAAGAACTGTTACCAGACATCCCGCGGGAGTCCTGTAACAGTTGAGCCCGCTAGAGTGTATACTCTTCACAGCGCTGGCCATATGCAGTGAAACGTGAGCGCATGCAACTAAAACATCCCATCCATCGACGGCAGCTCGTGAACATGGACCTCCGGGCCTGTGTAAGTTCGCCAGCAGCAGGTAAATCGACTCATCAGCGTCCAAAGAACCGAAACATCGTGTGCAGCCGCGCAGGTAAGTGTCTCGACCCTTCCTTCCATCAGATTGCATGAATGTTACTTTGATTGATTGCTAAGTGTAAAGGTGAATGGGTTGAGCGACCGTATGGCCATTTGGCCGGCCACATCGGCCAGTTAATGGTCTAGTTGGATGTGTGGGTGGCGGCCATGACAAAAAGAATGGGCAGCACGCACGTGAGAGCAATCCCGTTGAAAAAAACGAGTTTAACCGAAGAGGCGGTGGCAGCTCTGCGGGAATTGATGAGGTAGCAAGTGAATGCACAGGTGAATGATGGGCTGACGTCACCCAACGGTCCGGCGGGGACAGCTCACCCCCCGTGCCACGGATTCCGCCGAATTCAAAATCTAATCGGCTAGATTGCACTCATGCATTTATCAACCACCGTTTTGAACTCGAGCGGCTATCCTGATCTCTCTGCAGTTTGATACGCCGAGCCTTTGGCTATCAGAACGATTGTGGAGCACGCCCAAGGCGCAGACCGACTGCAGTCATCCCGAAAAATCACGCGCTGCATTCTACAGGAACGCTGTCATTCTACAGGAACGCTATCATTCTACAGGAACTCTGTCATCCTACAGGAACGCAGTTTCTATAGGAAAGCGGGTGCCTCATGTAAAAAGGTGGCAAATTGAAAAGGTAACCCTCAACTCCTCATGCAACTGGTTATTAAAGGTGGCAGAATTGTCGTCCACAGTCTGGTCATAGAAAATTGGTGAAATTATTGTCTGCTGTGCCTATACTGTCGTTCTACAGGATGTCAGGGTAGTTAAACTGTGTTAAGTTCCTCAGAGATAAACTATGTGGATTATGTGCATGACAGTAGCGTAATTCTACGCTCTACCTCAGTAGATTAAATTCCTTCCACAATCACCACCTCTGGTTAAGGAAACTGTGTTATCATGCCGGGTGGGTTTATTAGACGAGAACCCACTGATTCAACCAAATTAAGGGAAAACCAGGGGGTGGTAGAGCTCTTCACACGAGCACAATGGATATCCTTTTGTGATAAGCTGCAGGGTTACGACGATGAAGTGGCCAAAGAATTCTTGCAGGCTCTGAGGCCGAAATCCAAGACACTGGCCACAGTTAATTTCAGGGGCCTAAGCCTCAAGCTCACCCCGCAATATATCAGTCGAATAACTGAACTTCCAATGGGTCTGCCGTGGGATAAGGAAGAACGGAAGTTGAGCCAGCAGGCCAAGAAAGAATTCTTTCCATCTGAGGAGGAATTCTCGGAGGACAAAAATGGCGTGCGAAGAACAAGTCTGTTGCCACCATGGAACGAAGTTAGCCTGCAAATCATGAAATATATAACCTGTGAAGGCCGTTATAGCATCGTGTACGGGTATCACTTTCGGTTGCTCACTGAATTGAGGCACCAGATTGATCTTCCTGTAGAAAAGAAACTGAGCATTCCTTATTTCCTGCTACAGTCTTTGATTGAGTGTGCTACAAAGCTAAAAGAAGGCATACCAGATCAGGTAGCCCACCATGGGTTGATCAAAATTCTTGTGGAGGATGCACTTCATTCATATAAGGTTCCCCTCTCATGGGAATCATTCAGGAATTTAACAAGAGATGGAGACATAAGGATGCTGACTGAAGAAAGTGGTTCCTCCAGCAGTGAGGAAAAAGAATCAGTGGCCGAGGGAAAGAAAGAAACAGGCTAGAAGACCCCGACCACAGTGCAGAAGAAAGAACAAAAGAAGAAGCATGAGAAAAAGGATGACAAAGAAGAAGGTGACACACCCATCTTGTCAGCAAGAGAAAAGAGGTTGAAGAGCAGAACGGACAAAGCTGAGGTGGTCCACATCAGCCCAGGTACCTCATCAGCACCTGCAACCAAACCAAAAAGCAAAACCCAGGCAGCAAAGCAAGCCAAGGTGGAGACACCTGTGTCTACAGGAAAGCAGAAATAGGCTTCTACAGGAAGCCCGAAAACAGAGAAAGGGTCTTCTACAGGAAGCCCGAAATTGGTCAAAACAGGGTCTTCTACAGGAAGCCCAAAATCGGTCAAGGAAGGGTCTTCTACAGGAGGCCCGAAAGGGGTTAAAGCAGGGTCTTCCACAGGAAGCCCAAAATTGGTAAAGGAAGGGTCTTCTACAGGAGGCCCGAAAGTGATTAAAGCAGGGTCTTCTACAGGAAGCCCAAAGTCAGAAAGGAAGGGGCCTTCTACAGGGAGCCCTGGGAAAGCAAAACGCAAGGAAGAGAAGGCTGGCATTCTCGAAAGGGAGGCAGCAGCTGCGCTGGCCGCACTCAGTACACCACCAAAGCCAAAGGAGAAGAGAGAGAGGGAGAGCCCTCTACCTTTTGAAGCTAGGAGAAGTCAGAGAACAAAAACGGGCAAGCCGCAGCCTCCACCCAGCAGCCAAACCATCTTAGGGGGTGTCCCTACTTCACCCAGTAAGAGATCCCCCTCCAAAACATCGGCCACCCCCGAGAGGGGAAGCCCAAAAATAACTTCCTGGACACGAAAAATAGGCCAATCAGCTTCCGAAGCCCGGCTCAAGGAAACGGAAAAGAGGGAAGAAGCGCCACCCTCGTCACCACCAGGGGCAGAAGAGGCAGGGCCACCAAGAACAGGAAAGGAAAAGCATGCTCCGGGCCCTAGTTCTCGGCCAAGGACAAGGAGCTGGAGCAAGGTTGCTCAAGGATGAGCAAATGTTTTAGCTAGGGGGTGATGATGAGCCCCAATTTTTGGTACAATTTGGGCTCATATTAGCCTACTTACCTTGCTCAACCATTCATCTTTTATCACTTATGCATTCATTTCTTAGTATATTCGTGTTGTTTGTAGGAAGAAGGGCAGGCATTATATCTATGTGGCTAATACATGATGATTTCAGGTTTTTGGCATTAAAGAGAGCAAAAGACCACGCAGAAGGAGACAAGGAGACAGCAAAGGTGGCATTGCAGGTTTATAGGGAAGTTGTCTACAGCCTTAAATGACTTCCCTCGTGATTTTCACCTTAACTCCGAGCTCCAACAGCTCTCCCCACCGAGCTCAAAGGCAGCCAACACGTTCTACAGGATCAAAAGTTTTACAGCAGTTTGACTTGCAGTTGGACAGCCGAGCTCCACGAATGGAGGAAGCCAGCTTGATCTTCATTGTGTATAAATATGAAGGCTGTAGCCTTTGTTGGAAGCTTTTTGACCTTTTGAATTACTATTGTAATCTCTGAGCACGAGTTACAGCTCGGTGTTTGTTTGTTTTGTAAGCCAGTTTTGGCATGACATTAGACTTTTGATTATGAATAAAGGTAAGCAGATTTGGATCTAATTTTGAGTTTTTAAGGGAGCTATAGTTCTCAAGTTAGGGCCCAACCTAAGAGCAATAGACCTCCTCTTCTTGTAGTGTTATTTGCCTTTCTTTCCAGCACTTTGTTTCTTTGTTTGCTATGCATTTCAAGAACATAGTCTACTGATTTGATTTTGTTAATGAGAATTGAGTAGGATTAGTTTATGATTAAAATGCTTTCAGTTGCTTAGATCAGAATAGGAGGTTTGTAATTCACTGGAGCTCCAAGAAAAAGGTTGTTAGTGCCTTCACTGCCATCTCTGTTTAGGGATTGGGGTGCAGTCTATACCAACCACCAAAAAGAACGCGGTCTTTTACTTCCATGCAAGCTGCAACATAGTCATTTTAGTTGTAGATCCATCCATGCACTTTGATGTTGAACCATACTTCTTCATTTTCACTCCATGCATGACTTCTTTTCACGGTTTACATTGTTGTTCATAGGTTTAATAGCACAGGTAGCATAAGTTAATGGATTCTCGTTTTTGGTACAAGACATAAGCAATTTGTTTTATTTACACTGCTCGGTATCATTCCACTTCCTTCTTCTTCTTCCTAACCACGCCTAAAGCCATCTACTCGACCTCTGTCCAGCTCGTTTACCTTCCAACTCTTCCATTGTCCACGTAACTCCATTTTCTTGACCTTTCGTTGCTTCCATCCTTCTATCCACCAACCAACTTCATGCACTCTTTCTCCATCTTATTTCTCTGTCCCTGAGCCATCACAGCTCCATCTCCACCTTACCTATCCACCCATACCACTCCATCACTTCACCATCACCTAAAACTCCCACGGTAGAGCATCCTGTAGAAGTTAGCAGACTTCCTGTAGAATTCCTGAGTTTCCTGTAGGATCCCCTGCAGACATCCTGTAGAAGCCTGCAAACTTGGTTGCCGAGCATCCGAACGTTGTGGACTTCTGTGGACTGATGCTAAGGATCCCCTGGGACCTCTCCTAGCCCCCCTGACCTTTCCCAAGCTTTCCTTCCTTTCGTACCACCTCTGCACAACCAAACCCTAATAAGAAACAAAATCATAATCACTCCAACTATTTAAGCAAAAATACAAAAACATGTTCTTTTCAATAGAAGTAGTTTAAGTTCATGCATTTCACATCATTAGAAGTAATGGCATCATTCCCAGACACTTGCACTCCCACCATTGCATCATAGAGGTTAAGCTAGTCAGATTAGGGTTTACTAGGGTTTCCATGTTTTGGTTGGCTTTCAGTCCATTTTTGCAAAGTAGATTAATTTCCTTTGAGATAGCCTTCGTCCATCATTTAGAAAGCTTCTTCTGAGAGCATATAGAAGTTGGCTTGAGCCCTAGCGGACTTGTGCCAGCTGACCAAGTGACAGCTGCGACAAGAGCTAGTACTTGTGCATATAGCACCGTCGCTTCCAAGTTTGTACGAACTACCGGGTTGATAAAATTAGAGATAGGAAGCCCCAAGAGTTGTAGCATTATTGCTACATTACTGGAGCCCACCACAGAGCAGTCTACTTTTTCTCTGTTTTTCTTTGCATGTCCCCAACGAGGTCAGGATATAAGGAGTTAGGGCTTGAACTGGCCGAACCTTTACAATTCAGCCTCACAAATCCCGATGGACACCCATGGCGGATGAAAATAAAGACGAGGGGGCAGGAGATCCGATCAAAATCTTGCTCGAAGAAGTCCTCAAGCGACAAAGGAATGCAATGATGGACATATTTCCATAGATCCTTCAGCGGCTACCCAGGGGAAATGCATTGGCTTCCAACAGCTACTCTGGAAATGCCACACCGTTTAAGGTACAAGTTAATTTTGAAATCCCCATATTCGAGGGTCAGATAGACGTAGATGCTGTTGATAAATGGTTAAATCTACTAGAGGGTTATTTTCTGTTCATGATTTTTCCAGTCGGAAAAAGATTATTTTCACTCTTCTCAAAGTAGCCCCCCACGTCAAGGACTGGTGGGAAACCTACTGCGAGCAGAAGGATGAAAGCATAGGCTCACTATTTTCAGCCACACCCACTTGGAATTCATTCTAGGATGCCATCAAGGAGCAGTACTACCCTGTTAGAAGCTATGAGGATCAATACATAAAGTGGACCATGTTGTGGCAGGGAAGGGACCAAGACTTGTCGGAGTTTACCAATATTTTCCATACCCTTTGCACAAAGTTGGGTATCAAGGATTCAAAGCAGAATTTGGTGCTCAGATACTGTAGCTACCTGCACAAGTACATCCAGGAAGAAATAGAATTCCTGAATGTCTGCTCGCTTGGCACGGCATACCGATATGCCATCAAGGTCAAGCAAAAGTTTAAACAGAAGAAGTGAGACTTTGGATCTATGAATCTGAAGCAAGGGAAAGGTCTCCACAAACTGCAGAACAAAGGGAAAAACAAAGGCGGGGTGGCCAAAGACAACCTACTAAATATGCAAGAAAAGAACAGCATCGCGAAGCCGAAAAAAGACACGGGAAAGTGGTGTGAGTTCCATAAGAGTTACACTCACAACACAAGTGAGTGTTTGGCCAAGTAGTCACTGGTGGCTAAGCTAAAGGTTTTAGAATCAGATGCGTGTTCCAACCCTGAGTCAGAACCTGACAAGGGGAATGACAAGGGGAAGTAGATTATCGATGCAGAGCCCAATGCCACTGTTTCCACCACGAAGATCCAGAAGGAGGAACCCAAAGATCCAAAAGGAGGAACCCGAAGATCCAGAGGAGGAGGAGCGTCTCTTCCACTCCCAGATGTGGGTAAAGGGCTCCCCGCTATAGTTCATTGTCGACAGGGGGAGCCAAAAGAACCTCATTTTAGCAGAGGTCATGAAATGGCTGGGCTTACTGACCACAACACATGCACAACAGTACACCATCAAGTGGCTTCACCAAGGATGGGATCTTCGCATGAGCCAGCAGTGTCGCTTTCCATACAACATCAAGCCCTTCATGGATGAGGTATTGTGTGAAATTGCTCCCCTTGAAGTTTGTGATGTATTATTAGGACAACCATACTTGTGGAAGCGACATGTTTTGTATGAATCAAGGCCCTGTGCTATTATTGTTACTTCGGGAAATAAGTTTTACAGGATATCGAAGGTAGCACCACCTACCACCATCTCTTTGGTTACTGCAACACAATGTAGTAAGCTCATTTCCAAAACTGGGAAATTTGTTTTCCTGATGATATGCCCTCAAGGAAAGAAGAAGATGGTGGCCACGACCTCTACACAGGGTCCCCCCGCACGACAACTACAGATGGACAAGGTCATGGAGGAGTGTGAGGACATATTCACCTCCTCCGCAGGGGTTCTTCTGCACTATCAGGTCAAGCACTGCATCGATCTGACCCCAGGTGCACCACTACCTAATTGACCAATCTATTGGTGCTTTGTTCTAGAGAACGATGAAATCAAGAGGCAGATTCAGGAGCTACTATAGAAAGGTCACATCCATCCGAGTTCAACGCCCTGTGCGAGCCCGATCATGTTGGTACAAAAGAAGGATGGGACTTGGATACTCTGTATTGAATATCAGGCACTGAACAAGATCACTGCCTGCAATAGGTACCCGATCCCGCAGATTGATGACCTCCTAGACCAAATGAAGGGGGGGAGATATTTTAGCAAGATGGATTTGAAGTCAGGATATCACCAGGTACCAATCAAACCCTCCGATGTGTGGAAGACTGCCTTCAATGCCAAGGAGGACCTTTCGAATGGTTGGTTATGCCTTTCGGATTGACGAATTCTCTTGCAACCTTCATGAGGCTAATGGATGACATCTTGCAACCATTCACCAACTCATTTGTAGTGGTATACTTGGATGACATCCTGATCTTCAGCTAGAGTTGGGAAGAGCACCTCCACCACATCTGATAGGTTCTCCAAACACTTCGGCAACACAAGTTATGTGCCAATTTGGAGAAATGCACTTTTGGCATGACCCAAGTTCAGTATCTGGAATACATTATTGATGAACAAGGGGTGCATGTGGATCTAGCCAAGATCCAATTCATTTAGGATTGGCCATCTCCAACCACTCTAAATAGCTCTGCAGCTTTCTAGGTCTTGCCAACTTTTACCGCAGGTTCGTGTTGGGATTTTCTCATATCACTTGGCCCTTGAGTCAAGTCACGAAGGGAGGAGCACAAGCAAAATTATTTTGGTTTGAATCTCAATAGAAGGCATTCACAGAGTTAAAATATCACCTCTGCTCAACACCAGTGCTCGCATTACTAGAATTGCAAAAACCATTTGAGGTCAAGACAGATGCCTCTGACTATGCTATTGGGGCAGTCCTTACTCAACACGGGCATCCAGTGGCATATCACACTGAGAAACTTTCAGACACAGTATGGAAGTATCCCACTTATGACAAAGATATGTAATCCATTGTACATGCCTGCCTACAATGGAAGCATTAAATTTTGGGGAAGGAAACGGTCATCCACACAGACCACCGACCCTGCAGTTCATACAGACCCAAGGGAAATTGCAGAATGATCGCCATCAGAAGTGGTCCACATACCTGCAAAAATTCCATTTGAATATCAAGTATAAGAAGGGAAACACCAATAATGTTGCAGATTACCTCAGTTGACCACCGATCATGGCATTAACCACCGTGCTCAACTCTTGTGGGCACGAGACTTCTAATTGGCCACTTCTCTACAAAAGTGACCCAGGATTTGGCCGCACATACCAGACACCCTTGGAGGGTCAACATATTCCAAATTTTCACCTCCAGGATGCCCTGTTATGCCACTTGGGTCACCTTTGTGTTCCTTCAAATGAGCGTGCCAAGATGATTTGGGAAGCACACTACTGTCGGGCGGCTAGGCATTTTGGGGTCGAGAAAACGATGGCAGTGCTGCAGAAGTATTTCTATTGGCCAAATCTTCGACAAGATGTCGAGAAGTACATCAGATCATGCATTTCCTACGCCATTGCCAAACCGACCATCAAGAAGCAAGGCCTCTATACCCCATTTCCTACCCCGATTCGACCTTGGGAATCCATCTCCATGGTTTACAGGTCAGGTCTTCCTTCCACTAAGCATGGAAATGACTTTTTTTGTGGTCGTCAACAGATTCTTGAAGATGGCCATTATGGTGGCCTACAAGAAGAATATCACAGCAGAAGCCATTGCTAAAATCTTCTTTGAACGAGTGTGGGTACACTTTGGGATCCCACAGTCTATCATCTCAGACCGGGATAGCAGGTTCCTCAGTACATTTTGGTCTAGTCTCTGGTCGATGCTAGACAACAAACTCACTAAGTCCACAACCTTCCATCCTTAAATTGATGTCCAGACAAAGGTTGTCAATAGGATGATTGTACACATTCTGCGCATGTAAAACTCAAAGCATCCACGCACATGGGACGAGAGCCTCCCCTATGTTCAACATAGCTACAACCAGGCTCTCCATAGCTTGATTGGCCACAACCCTTTTCAGGTGGGCTTGAGATTCCAGCCACTATGTCCCATTGATGTGGCCTTGCCATTTGCAGCTACTCACATAGATTCGGCTCATGTCCAGTCTGAAACAGATAAGACAAAAAACTTCATTGAGCACATCCAACATATTCGCCAGCAGGTCCATGACATTCTGGAGAAATAAAATTCCAAGTACAAGCAGCGACATGATCAACATTGGGTGCCACACAAGTTTCCGGTGGGCGACAAAGTCTGGTTTCATTTGCAAAAGGAATGCCTTACCAGAGCCTATCGAAAACTCAGACCATTTCGATGTGGTCCTTACACCATTACCAAGGCTGTGGGAGACAATGAATTTGAGCTCAGAATTCCCCCATTCCTTGGCCTACACTCAGTGTTCAATGTGGACTGTCTTCGGCCATACTTTCCACCATTACTAGACACATCTGACATTGCAGAACAACTTACACCCACAAAGTTAAATCTAGATTACATGGAACAAGCTGCAACTGATCGGATCATGGACACACAGATCAAACACACTCGCCAGCCAAACACCCAACTGTATTGAGTTGTCAAAGCAAGCCAACTCCTTCACCAGGGCAAGTGGCTCCCAAGGGACCAAGTTCAGCAGAAGTTTCCTCATCTCATGGAGGAACTCAACGCAATGGGAACCATTGCTTCCTAAGGGAGGAGGAATGATCCAGGTGGATATTGGTGGCCACCCACCAAGTCCACTTGGACCCCCACCATCATTTCTTTCGGCTTTTTAGTTTCCTTAATTGTAGCACAATTTACTCTTTTTAGCAGTTTTTCGGGTCCTAAACATCCGGAGCTGTTTTGAGGCCCTAAATGACGTTTTTTAGGAAAACTGGGAGCAACATGGGTACATGAACAATGTTTCTCATCCCAAAGTTGTAGTTCTCGGATAGATCTTTCTAGTGAGATAATGTGCACATCAAATGGAGATTGTATGCCAAAGTTACGACCCCGGGAAGTTGATGTACTAATTTACCCAAACGGGGCCCACAGTTTGGTGTTTCATCTTCTAGGATTGGATTTTTGGATGTTTAGGGTTTTCCATTGTTTCTCAACAATAAATAGGCCTTCGAGCCTCATTGTAAAGCAATTCAGAGGCATGTAGCCACCACATATCTTCTCAGAGATAAGTTACCATTGCCCTAGCTAGTTTATTTTCGTTTCTGTTTCTAAGCATATTTCAGTATTTTACATTAACGAAATGAAGTATTGTTTCCATTTCATCTTTGTGTTTATGGTTATCTCTGTAATTTGTTGCGTGCCTTTTTAAATCCGGATCAATATTTCTACAACTACAACCATGCAAACAAATGTCCCTCAAGCAAGCTAAGAAGGATAATAAATTATCACCAAATTATTATGGTCTGTACAAGGTGTTACAAAAGATTGGTACTATGGAATACAAATTGGAGCTTCCTTCATCTTCCCGAGTGCACCTAATTTTCCATGTTTCATGCTTAAAGAAGCCTATAGGTGAGAAGATCTCAGTTCAAACAATATTTCCAGAACTTCACGAGGAAGGAAAAATCATATTGGAACTGGAAGCAATCACAAAAACAAGAAATCGACAACTACAAAATCGATCAATTTTAGAGTATCTCGTCAAGTGGAAGAACTTACCCACTGAAGATTCCACATGGGAGGATGAGAATTTTATACAGAAGCATCCATGACTACTTAAGCATTGAGGACAACACATTTTGAAGGAGAGGGCCATGTTAGGTCCCTATACTACTAGTGTAATCCCTTAGTTTTATTAGTGCAACCCCCTTATTGTATTATTGTGCCCATATAGGCCCCATGTTTCTATTAGTGTTGTGGAGGTAAATCCTCTCTGCGGACAAAGACGATCCCTACTAGCCTAGACTGGGTCTAGCAACAATCAAACAATGCTATCACGCAAGTTCCTAATTGCAAATTAAAGGTGGATGATGAGAACCTACTTGGATTCCAACGCTAATATTCATAGAAGAGACGTCGCTCTTGTTCCTTTGCTCCGGTCGGTCACGATCCCCACGATCTCCTTGATTGGACACCTGCACATGAAAAGAACAACGCAAATACAAGCATAAAATCCAATAGATGCAATTATATATCAGTCAGAAAAGATATAACTCGACATCAATCATTACAAAGGACAATGAGAGTGGAACCATAATGATAGTCATATATTATTGATAAATAACAAAGAAGAATACAACCATAGTTCTGACGCCAAATCCTCCTTTGGCTGGGTGATCAGCTACACAAGTCTTGCAAAGCTTGTTGGGATGGGAAACAAGCCTTTCTCTCTTGGGTGACAAGAATCTCCTCACTTAGATTTGGCCTTATGGGTGCAAAGAAGGCTCTTACAGCTTCAAACTCTTGAACTCCTGGAATTCTCTATCACTAGTACTATGCTGGAATGCCTTTATAGATAGAGGGGAAGGAGATAAGATCAATCACAATTTCAATGGGATTGGCTTTATCACTTAGAAGCTTCCATGAAAGGTGGCAAACCACTTCCCTTCTATGGAGATTCGAAGCCAAACCATCCTAACTCAACAAGGATTCAGTTGATGAATGGGTTAGGGAGAACCTTTGGAAGCTTTTTTGTTAAAAACTTTACCCAACTCGGTTGGTGTGAGTGCGACTCTGAGACAGAGCACCAATGGCGTGCCCTCTTTAGAGGATTTCCCCCATTGGCGCGAGCAGTACACTATGGAACCGCGCTAATGCAAAAAGAGGTCTTTTTATGGGTATTCTGCAGGAGATGTCTTCAGGGCATATGAAGCTCATACTTAGAGGAATATGATGCAAGTGGTTTCAGGTCATGTCACTTCTCACAGGTCCCGGAATGAGTCCTCCAGTGTGCAGGAGAGGGGTAACAGGGATGGTGACAAATGGTGACAAATTACTGTGTAACAGATGCCCCCTAAAGCATGAGGCCCGAGGGAGAGAGAGGGGTGAAATGCTTTACAAGAACATGCGTAACTGAAAACACTGCCGCCGGAGAACCTGCGTAAACGAGTACAACTGATATCTCAAGTACATGATATATGTGGTATGGGCGCAGCCATCCATAACATAGCATACAAGAATCCAGATCCAAGGTATGGGCGCAACCATCCAGTGAGGATCGATAAATAGACTCAGGCATGGTCGCAGCCATCCAGTGAATGAGTCATGTAATGATCATAATAAGCCACAAATCGCAGCCTGGATTCCAACAAACAAAATCCAGGGTCTTGCGCTCCATCTCGACCCAAACATAGTACAAGTTCAGGTATGCGAATACATGAGTTGGATTCGACCATGCATGAACATCGTCTGATTACCAGTCAATGATGAAAACTGTTAATAGACGCGAGAGGTACCACCAATAATGACAATGGCCCTCAAGGTACTATAGGTACAATCTACGGCATGCGAATGAGTGAGCTGGCGTTGAACACCCGTAGAATCATCCGATCGGAGGTCAATGATGAAAACCTCTCGTTGAACATGAAGAACCTGCTATTGAGGCATGTAGGCTCCAAGGCACCGGAAGGGAGTCTCTAGATCAGCTTCCTGGATAATGAGCTGAAGTCGACAGGAAGTGACCTTGATCAAAGGTGGGCCATAGTGTTTCCCACATCATTGACACGAGACAGAAGAAGAATGTTGTGGTGAATCATAATTATGTGAGGTATCAGAGGGAGGTTGTAATTCTGCAGAGGTCAACTTCTCTTGAACATATCGGCGACACGACAGTGGACTTGGCAGTATTTGACATCAAATGAGTAGAGGTCATGGTGACAAGGCAATGAGCAGATGAGAGGTCAAACAGGATAACCCAAACCCACGGAGGTTAGTGTAAAAAAAGATGAGATGTTCCCACCCAGACACAAATGCAGACTAGTGCCATGTTTAAGAGCAACATACTGCCGACACGACGATAATTATGGTTCCATTTTCCCCACCATTTCTGGCGAGTACCCCGATTATTTTTTGATGACAAGCTTGACGGGGATAGCATATGCTTGCAAGGCATCATCACGACAGAATCCGATGTCATTAAGTTTTAACGAGCCTAACAAGGGAAGAACTCGGCGTCTTTTCCTATTTAGAGAGTCTGAAAAGACAACAGAAAAGAAAACTCCAGGGGGTCCTTTTTCGTAAAGTTGTGTCTCTCGAGCCCGAAAAAGTATAAAACAATGCTCAAAAGAACCGCCCGATCATTACGATCGAGGAGTACTTTTCATATGTAGTGACATCGACCTGAAAAAGTAAAAAAGCGATCGATATCACATCGTTTCGTAACCATTAATGAACCTGAAACGACAAGGGTCCGACAACCTTTTCGTTTTTTACACGGTCGGAAAAGAGTTTAAAGACGACCGCCTCTTATTTACGTTTAACGAGTCAAGAGGGATAACTCAGCAATCTTTTCATGTTTAGTGAGTCAGAAAAGAGCTGAAAGATGACTCCACAGTGACTTTTTCGTGTATTTACCGAGTCTGAAAAAGTATAAAATACAACTCGTTTCACCATCGAAGTTGCGTAAAAGACCTGTTGCTGCACAAGAAGCAAGCGTAAAATCCATTTTCGACCAAAAATATATTAAAATATTCAAAAAATAACTTTTTAAACCTAAGTACAAGTCAAAAAGTTTATAAATATGGTGAAAATGGTAAAAAATAGAATTACTTTTACTTTTTACCTCTTTGAATAGTAGCAGTGGTCTGTTTGGGGAGTGAACTTCAGACGGTGATTACGGCCAATCCGTGCAACCATTCGGGATTTCGTCGGTTCCAGGTAAGAGGCGCTTCCCTTAGCTCCATTTCCATACATTTTTTATGCATTTTGTTCCCTGATTGAGCCTCTGCAAGGAGGATTTCAAAATTTAGGGCCACGCCCCATTGGCGCGGGTATCCGGCACGGACCCGTGCTAATGGGGTGATTTTCCTAAAGGGGTCGCGCCATTGGCGCGACTGTTTTAGAAACAGTCGCGCCAACCGCGCGACCTAATTTTTCCTTTGAATTTTCCCATTGCATTTGAAATTTGTCTGGATTGTAAGTTTACCAGTGTTCTAATAACGATTTATTCATCCTTGT
Source organism: Pinus tabuliformis (assembly GCA_031772625.1). Classification (NCBI taxonomy): domain Eukaryota; kingdom Viridiplantae; phylum Streptophyta; class Pinopsida; order Pinales; family Pinaceae; genus Pinus; species Pinus tabuliformis. The sequence continues at coordinate 2,008,935,689 of CM062819.1, read as the reverse complement.
GGGCACAGGAAAACAGGCAAAATGGTGGTGGAATTGAAAGAACGGGAACATGATGCCGTAGATGCCTTGGCTATAGAGGATGAGGGATGCATGAACGCCTTAAGAGACTGTGGTCTCAAGAAATTCTTCCTCACATCTTATCTGCGAGCTCAGCCCGAGTTATTGCAGTTCATAGTTGATGCTTGGGATGCTGATGACCAAGTATTCCGCTTACGGGACCAAACATTAGAGCTGGACGTGTCCGATGTGTATTTCATCACTGGGTTATCACGGAGAGGGGCGAGTCCCATCTTGACCGGAAGTAGACCTTCCGGGGAGAAGATAGGTGAAGTGATGGCCCAAGTGTGTCCAGGGGCACAATTTGGGAAAAACAGTGCCAAGGTGGATATCGCCACCATTCGGGACTTGGTTCTCAAGGTGATATTGTTCACCATCACTCGTGCAGCCGGGGTACAGGCGCCCCATGAGGCGAGCAAGAATCATCTGCTACTAGCGACAGAATGCCTCAGCCCTGTAGGAATTTACAGGGTAAGTTCCTCAGAAAGAACACCAAAAGGACACCACTCACAACCAGATCTCAAATCAATACACCAGTATTTTTGACGTGGTTAAAACCCTCAAAGTGCAAGGAGGGAAACAGTCCACGGCCTGTCCCAACGTGGGTACTACAGGCAATTTATTAATCAAAGAATGAAAATTTACATAAGCTTCTCTCATGCACGGATTACCCGAACAATGACCCTCCATGCGCTTTAAATAGAACTCATGGACCAATCGGGTGTCAAGCCACGGATCAAGTGTCGGTAATACCGAGGTGAGAGTGAACCGTCGGATCACTACATATCGTGACCGTCGGATTGTAAGTTACAAAATGTACAACGGTAAAGAAACACACTTTACCTAACTCTATACCTAACTCTATACTAGACCAAGTTGAACTTAACTATATCCTATGTGTCGGAATATCCTAACATCCCCCCTTAAGAACAACTTGGGATAGGATTGAAGGATTTACAAATATGACACAATAGGAGAAGGAAGGAGGCACTAGAGCCTATCCCCCCTTAGTGACAACTTCCTGAACTCCAAGCATATATCGAAGTTTAGTGAACTTCGCCTCTGTGAGAGCCTTTGTGAAGATGTCTGCAACCTGATCATCTGTTGAACAATATTGCACTTCAAGAACATGGTCATGAATGAGCTTTCTGATGAAGTGCATGTGTAGTTCAATGTGTTTGCTGCGCTGATGCTGGACTGGATCTTTGCATAGCTGAATGGCACTTTGATTATCACACCAAAGTGTGGTTGGATGCTGCTGCTCAAAGCCAAACTCTGATAGGATCTGACGAAGCCACAAGGCTTCCTTACTAGCTTCCACGGCACCACGATACTCTGCTTCTGCTGACGAAAGAGAAATGGCAGCCTGTTTCTTACAAGCCCATGTAATAGGTCCTGAACCAAGAGTGAAGACATAACCGGCAGTAGACTTCCGATCATCAGGGTCACCAGCCCAATCAGAATCAGTGAAACCAACTAATAGAGGAGCTGCTTTGGCACTGTAATGAATCCCAAACTGTACTGTACCTCGAACATAACGAAGTATTCTTTTAGCTGCTTTCCAATGACTTTCACGGGGGTTTTGCATAAAACGAGCAACAAGGCCAACAGCAAAGGAAAGATCAGGACGAGTATGGGTTAAATACAAGAGTTTTCCTACAAGTTGACGGTATAAGGTAGCATCAACTTCAGGAGAAGTACAAGAGACTGAAAGTTTGACTCCAGACTGAAAGGGAGAAGGGGCTGGCTTACAGTCTTCCATGTGAAAATGACGAAGAATATCACAAGCATACTTGGACTGGGAAAGGGAAATACCCTCCTTGGATTGCAAGACTTGAAGACCGAGAAAATAGTGTAAGTGTCCTAAGTCTGTCATTTCAAATTTCTTTTTAAGGCTAGACTTCACATGGTTTATAAGGTTGGGATCACTACCAGTAAGGATAAGATCATCAACATAAAGAACAAGGATGATAAGAGAGTTGCCCACTTTCTTGGTGTAGACAGTATTGTCAGAATGACACCTAGAAAAGCCAGATTCTAAAAGAAAGCTATCCATTTTGGCATACCAAGCCCGAGGAGCTTGCTTGAGACCATAAAGGGATTTCTTAAGTCGACAAACAAGGCTGGAGTCTGTTTGTATGAAGCCAATGGGTTGTTCCATATAGATTTCTTCCTGCAAGTCCCCATGCAAGAAGGCAGATTTAACATCCATCTGATGGACTTCCCATTTTAAAGAGGCAGCAAGGGAAAGAACAAGGCGGATAGAGTTCATTTTGGCAACAGGGGAGAAGGTTTCAGTGTAGTCAATGCCTTCAACCTGTGAAAAGCCCTTAGCAACAAGACGAGCTTTATGTTTATCAACTTTCCCATCTGGTCCATACTTGGTTCTGTAAACCCATTTACATCTAACAAGTTTGCGTCCCTTTGGTAGAGGAACAAGATCCCATGTATCATTTGTCAACAATGAATGATATTCTTCATTCATAGCTGCTTCCCAATGTGGATGGCCTGAAGCTTCTGCAAAAGTGTCAGGATCATGATTTACTGGAGCTTGAGCCAGTAAAGAAGAGGCTCTTTCAAACTGAGAACGTGTACGTCGCTGATCTGTAGGATCACCGGCAAGATCACCTGCTGCATCCCGAGTAGCACGGACCCATCTTGGAAGTTGAGGATCCTGAGAAGGTGGGGGAGGATTATCATCCTCACTTTCATCATCTGAAGAAGAAATGTTTTCAAAAGTAGAAGAGATAGGAAGAGGTGGCACATCCGCCGGACTAGGCTCGCAGGCCGATTTATTTTCATCAAATTTTACATCTCTTCTAATGATAACATTTTTGGACTTAAATGGAATAAGTCTATAACCTTTTACATCTTCAGAATATCCAACAAAAGTACATTTCTCACTCTTAGGTTCTAAAGCTTTATGCTTTTCATCTGGAATATGGGCCCATGCTTCACTTCCAAACACACGAAAGTGACTTACATCTGGTTTAATGGAACTCCAAGCTTCTTCTGGAGTGATATTCTCTAGAACCTTAGTAGGAGTGCGATTGATTATATAATTTGCACAATTAATTGCTTCGGCCCAAAAACTAAGACTGAGTCCTTTAGATTGCAGCATACAATTAGCCATTTCCTTTAAGGTGCGATTTTTCCTTTCAGCTACACCATTTTGTTGTGGAGTGTATGGAACAGTATGTTGCATTTGAATTCCATTTTCGGTGCAAAAGTTGATGAATGTGTTTTTAACATATTCTCCACCATTATCAGTTCTTAGCTTAAGAATTTGATGTCCAGATTGTTTTTCAACAAAGGCTTTGAAGGCCAAAAATGTGTTAAATACTTCGCTCTTGAGTTTTAAGAAGTATACCCAAGTGCGTCTGGAGAAATCATCAATGAAAGTTAAGAAGTACTTGCAGCCAGAGAATGAAGCAACAGGAAGAGGACCACATAAATCACTGTGCACAAGCTGTAAAGGGGCTGAGGCGTGCCAAGAGGCACGTTTGTCAAAACTGTCCCGATGATGTTTTCCGAGTACACATCCGGAACAAACACCATCTCTGCAAGATACCATAGGAAGACCTGTCACCATATTTTCTTTACATAGATGCTGAAGGGAGCGATAGTTTAAGTGACCAAATCGCTCATGCCAAAGTTTGCTCACTTCATCATTATGAGCAACAAATACTGAGGGAAGATTTGATGACCCAAAGTTGTGAAACTTATACAACCTTGTGGAATCATCAGCAAGACCAGTAGCTAGAATCTGTTTAGGATCTTTTAGATCCTTGATTACAACATCATGAGGTGAAAATTCAACAATTTTACCTTCACCTGAATGAGTTATCTGATAGACAGATAGAAGGTTGCAGGATAAGGTTGGAACACATAATACATCATTAAACTGACCATTGTCTAGATGAACAGTTCCAGTCCCTACAACATTAAGAGATCTATCATCACCAACATATATATTTTTGGTGTTACAATCATTTAAAGAAGAAAACATGGCTTGGTTTTTGGCCATGTGATAAGAGGCTCCAGAATCAATGAGCCACTCATGAGAATGAGAAGAAGAAGAAGATACATTTAATGCATAACCAGACTGAGATGATTGACAACGACATGCAGAAAGTGCCATTCCGGAAGTTGAAGTTGAAGTAGGCTCCACATGGATGTTATGTTTCTTCATTGCGGCTTCCAAGGCTTCCATCTTCTTAAAGCATTTAGATTCTAAGTGGCCATCTCGATTACAAAAGTTACAATGTCTATCAGTCTTCTTCCATTTGTTTTTATTGGTCTTATCATTTTGCTGAAATGATCTTTCATTTTGAGGCTGAGTTGGTTTAGGACCATTCTTTTGAGGATATGACTTCTTAGGATTCTTTGAATTTGGTTGCTGCTGGGCGGCTAACGCTTTCGTGGAAGAGTTTCCAAGATTAAGAAGACCAAGGTGTAAGAGTTTTTCTTGTTCTCTTATTAAGGAATCACAAAAGGAGTCAAAGGAAGGGGCCTTGTAGTCTTTTCCTTGACAAATGAAAGCTTCCCTTGTAGAATGGAAAGTGGAAACAAATACAGAGTAGGCTGGTCCCAACTTAGTAAGGATGGAATAAATAAGGTTACCATCTTCTTTCTTAACTTTAACACCTTCCAAGAGATATCTAAGGGTCTTGAATTTGGACAAGAAATCTTCAATGCAAGAAAAATTATTAGGATCCAAAGTAAGCAACTCATTTTCAAGTTGATGGGCTCTAATTTCATTTTTAATCCCAAAAACTTTAGCGAGTTTTTCTAATGCTTCATGAGGAGTCTCAAGTTCTGCAATGTGGAATCTAAGATCAGGAGAAATAGACATCCCTATCAAACCACGTGCTTGATCTTGTCTATTTTCCCATTTTGCAGCCTTGTCTTCATCTTTTGGTTTCTTCTCTTGGTCTGTGGCTATTCTGAAGAGACCTTTACTTCTAAGTAAATCTTCCATGTAGGCTACCCATTGGAAGTAGTTAGTGCTGTCAAGAATGACTTGGCATGGACTTTCCATTTTTTTTAAAAAACTGAAGCTGAAGATGCTGAAAGTAAGTGTTCCAATGGATAGATCTCGAAAAAATAGGCGGTTTTAAAAAAAACGGCTCTGAAAAAGGCTTCCGGATGAAGAAGTTATGGCTTTTTGAAAAAAAATTGTTGATGTTGCCGGCAAAGTGCGCGAATGTGCGGGAATGAAAAAATCCGCCCCCACAAAATGGAGACTTGAACCCAAGACCTCTACTCTCTAAAAATAGCTTTGAACCAATTGATCTATACAAAAAATTTGAGAGAGAGAGAGAGAGAGAGGGGGGGGGCCTTGGTTTGCGTGCTTGCCTTGAGAAAGCTCTTTTTCCCTACAAAACACAAAACACAAAACCCAACACGAATATGCAAAGAAAAACGAACCTTGCGGCTCGAAGTTAGCTTTAGCCAAAAAACTAGAAATTTAAAAAAAAAAATCTCAAAGTTAGCTTTAGCCGAAAAACTAAATATTTTTCTCAATGTTTCTGATTTTCCGAGATCACACTAAGGTGCAGGGAAAAGAGCATACGCATGAGAAAAATCCTTCCTTTCTGTTTCTGATTTGCCCAGATCGCACAGAGTCGCAGGGCAAAGAGCATACGCAGAAATGAAAGGTATAGATCCGGTTAAAAAAAAGGGCTAAATAAACCGAAACCGAAATAAGCAGAGAGAAAATAACAGTAAACTGCAAAAAACACTGTATACCTCCCAATTTGAAAAATGACGCAGCTAGGGCTACCGGAAACCTTTTCGCATGAAACGAAAGGGGTTCCTCACTGGAACAGATGCTCCAAACGCAACAGAGCAGTCCTCTCGGCCCGAAAGCAGTCAGAAACAGCAGATCTAGGAAACGACAGCCGAATGCAGTTCTACCGGCTTCAGATTTGGATCACCAACGGACGCGGCCCTCAAATAGCTCCGATACCATGTAGGAATTTACAGGGTAAGTTCCTCAGAAAGAACACCAAAAGGACACCGCTCACAACCAGATCTCAAATCAATACACCAGTATTTTTGACATGGTTAAAACCCTCAAAGTGCAAGGAGGGAAACAGTCCACGGCCTGTCCCAACGTGGGTACTACAGACAATTTATTAATCAAAGAATGAAAATTTACATAAGCTTCTCTCATGCACGGATTACCTGAACAATGACCCTCCATGCGCTTTAAATAGAACTCATGGACCAATCGGGTGTCAAGCCACGGATCAAGTGTCGATAATACCGAGGTGAGAGTGAACCGTCGGATCACTACATATCGTGACTGTCGGATTGTAAGTTACAAAATGTACAATGGTAAAGAAAGACACTTTACCTAACTCTATACCTAACTCTATACTAGACCAAGTTGAACTTAACTATATCCTATGTGTTGGAATATCCTAACAAGCCCCACCATTTTTGACTAGGCTACAGCGGTGACCACCAATATCAAAAGGCAGCTTACAAAGTGTAAGTGCGGAGGAGTGAAACAGTTCGGGTATGGCTCGATTGTGGTGTCGTTCTTCTTGGAACGATTACCCATTTTTCAGATTCAGGGAGCTATAGTGGCCGATCCATTGCCACGAGAGCCTAGGATGGCTCGTTGCGCAGCACTGATGCCCAGAGGAGGAGGGGGCCAGCAGATGTCCTGGCGGCCCGAGTTCTTTATATGGATTTGCCGTCAGCTGATCATGGTGGAGGATTGGCCATACGCGGGGACTAATTTCACCGAGGATCCAGACCTCCCACTGCTAGAGGGAGAGGAGTGGGATGAGGAGTTGGGTATGATCTCTTTGTTTTTTGATGTTTTATGTATTTTTTTGTTTTTGTCAATACATGCATGTTCTGATGACAGTTGTACGTATATGCAGATGTTGGCCCAGAGCGACCAGCTGGCTTGTCTCCTGTAGCACGGAGGGTCCACCCTACAGTTCACCCTCACGCAGAGGGTGCCGTGGGGGAAGAGCTGGTGCAGAATCTCGAGGGACTCACCCGAGGGATTCCGGGTTATGCTAGACTGGCAGATGTGCCCTTTGCATACCAGAGGCACACAGTGGGGGTGCCGACTCGCATTCATCATCTGTTGAGACGATTGGTGCGCACGGTGACGTGCTATCATGAGCACCACCGCGATTAGACTTCTAGGCTTCTTTTATGCATATTTTTGAGGGACATGTCGTCCCGGGATGTATCAGGATGAACATGTATTATTTTTTGAACTATGTAATGCACGCGGTGAAAACATTGCGACACACATATATATATATACATATGCCTATGGTTTATTATTGTGCTTTTATGTGCTTGCTTGTATGATGTTTCGATTATAAATTACACAAATGTCTATCTAATACATGATTAGCCAATGCATCAGATAATGTGTTTAATCTTCGTGGAATATGTTGATATGTGATAAAGTCAAAATTCCTTTCTAACAATTTAACACGTAAGTACAACCTTAAAATGTGACGGTCTCTGATGGAATATCGCCCATTGAGCTGATGGATGACAAGCTGAGAGTCTAGGTTAACAACCAATGTACGAATATTGAGATTAATCGCCTCGGCTAATAATTCAATAACAACACTATATTCAGCAACATTATTTGTAGTACAGCCTAAACACACACCTTGAAGATCTATCAACTCACCGTGAGGATCGTAGATCACCCACGCCGCAGAGGACAAATTGCGAGTGTTGTGGTAGGCACCATCAGCGAAACCAACATAAGGTGCACTCGACATCTGCACAAGGAGAAAAAACACAATAAGGGGGAATCACGCCTTCACACCAAGCCAAAAACATGAAAACACGCACACACACACACACACACACGCATGTATAAATCGAACTGCATGGAATCATTCGTAGTACTTTTTCAAGTACAGCCCATTGCGGGGCTTATCAAGAGGATTACCTTCGTAGTCAAATAACTCATATGCCCCCTTCTGCAACACTTTCTTTACAATATAAGGGCCTAGCCACATGGGCTCGAGTTTGCCTACCCCCAGCTTGTCATTTGCTTGGTCGTATAGCAGGACTAGATCTCCGTCAAAAAAAGAACGAGGATGGATGGTATGGTCGAAGTGAGTTTTAACTCTCTTCTTTTGAGCTTCGATAGCTAGAGAGGCTAGGCGACAGGTCTCGTCCAGCCATTCTAGGTAAAGAAGCCGTTCCTCTACCGGAGTAGTGTTGGGAAGCAACTCGACGGCTATTTTTAACGAAGGAATTTCACATTCTATAGGAAGGGTAGCCTCCAGTCCGTAAACTAGTTGAAATGGAGTGAAACCAGTGGCGTCCTTCACAGAGGTTCGGTAGGCCCACAAGGCGGGAAACAACATCAGATGCCAATTAGACTTATGCATGTCGACAGTATGTTGAAGCATCGTAACCAAAATTTTGTTAATGGCTTCAACCTGGCCGTTAGACTGAGGATAGTACGGGGTCAAACTATCATGCCGTAAGCCTAGTTGGGTAGTTAGTTCGGTCATCATGTGATTACGGAAATGCTTTCCGTGATCCATGACGATGGCCTATGGAACTCCGAACCGTGTAATAACATGGTTGAACAAAAACTGTGCCGTTGTGTGATCGTCTTTGGTTAATGTGGGCATCGCCTCGGCCCATTTTGTAAAGTAATCGATGAAAACGATGATAAACCCATGCCCCCCGGCCGAGCGAGGCTTACAGGTCATATAATCAATGCCCCATTTTGCAAAAGGGCCAACGGTGACAACAGGGTGCAGCGGAGCTGGTGGCACACGCATCTTCCGCTGGTATATCTGGCACGCATGACATGAACGGACGGCAAGAATGCAATCCTTAAAAATGGAGGGCCAGAAATAACCGGCGCGAAGGATTTTTTGAGCTGTGGCATATCCAGACATGTGACTACCACAGGCGCTAGAGTGGCAGTCATTCAGGACTCTCTCAGCTTCCTCGAGGGTTAGACATCGGCGGAGGATGGAGCCAACGCCGAGACGGTACACGGTGTCCCCGATGATACGGTAGGGTTGAGACTGATGATGGATCCGCCGCCGAGCATCGTTGGATACAGCTGGGTGGAAAGAGGACGTCTGTAAATAGACAATAATATCCCCGTACCAGGGATCAAGGGTGTTGATCAGAAAAAGAGTTTCGTCCAGGATATGATCCTCTGAAAGAGAGGGTACAGAAGGAGATGGCAAAGAGCAGAGTAACTCAGCAAAGACCAGGGACTTCTTAGAGTTGGCAGCAGTGAATTCCAAGTCAAACTCTTGGAGGATGACGATCCACTTTGAGTATTTTCCCCCCAACAGCTGACGTGACAGAATGTACATCATCGAGTTGCAATCAGAAATCACGGTCGTGGTGCGCAACAAAATATAATGCCGGAAGCGTTGGACGGCACAAACGGCAGCCAATGCCAACTTCTCAACGTAAGCGTATCGATTTTCCGTATCCAAGAGGTTGCGGCTGAGGTAATATATGACATGCGCATTGTCATCATCACTGTCTTGCATGAGAACCACACCGATAGTGGTATCGGCAGCGGCCAGATACAGAGTATAATCACGGTGGTAATTCGGAGGTCGCAATAATGGAGCAGAAACAAGGATACCCTTGAGACGCTCGAAAGACTCTTGAGCGATAGCATCCCAATGAAAGGGTGTATCTCGCTTCAATAATCGTGTAAAACCTTTAGCCACCTCAGCATAGTTCGGAACGAATCGTCTTAGGAAATTTGCTTTGCCCTGCAAGCTCTGCAACTGCTGCAAAGAAGCAGGGGGAGGAAGATTCAGAATAGCCTCGACTTTGAGGGGATCCAGACAGATGCCCTCTCGGGAGACGATAAACCCGAGTAGTCGGCCTGATTCAACGCAGAAGACACATTAATGAGGATTGATCCTGATACGGTAGTGTCGATAGCGGAGAAAGATTTCACGAAGATGGGAAGGATGGTCCTGACGTTTGACTGAATGAGCTGGAAGATCATCCAGATACGGCTGTACAATGTGACGGATGTCATGAAAAGCATAGGACATTACACGTTGGAAGGTAGCACCGGCATTCTTCAAACTGAAAGGGAGCTTCTTGTAAGCAAAAGTGCCCCAAGGACAGATAAAGTCCGTCTTATGCTGATCAGCGGGCGCGATATTGATCTGGTTATACCCAGAAAAACCGTCCATAAACGAGTAGATTTCGCTTTTTGCACACTCATCAATGAGCTGATCGATGAAGGGTGTGGGGAAGTTATCCTTGGGATAGGTGCGGTTAATGTCACAATAATCAACACAAACTCGAATGGTACCCTGCTTTTTGTTCATAGGGACTATTTTAGAAACCCAATCCGTAAGTGGAACGGGGTAGATGAAACTAGCTTTGAGAAGCTTTTCGACTTCTTCTTTAATGGCTGCAACCTTTCGGGGGTGCACGGGGCGTAGGCGTTGACGAACGGGCTTAGCACCCGGATACGTAGGTATCTCATGCACCACTATGCTAGGGTCAATGCTGGGCATTTCTTCGTAGGACCAAGCGAAGACATCACGAAATTCGCGAAAAAGATCTGTGTAGAGTTGAACTTCCTCTGGAGTGCAAGTGACTCCAATGTGAATATGCTCGAAAATCCCCGGTTTCACAGAGATGTCGATGGGTTGGGTCTGCGTAATGTTTCCCATATTTCCTTCAGAAGACACTTCATAAATTTGAATAGGTGTTTGAAGGGGCTGAAATGGGATACAAGAAGCAAACCGTTTGAGACAGGCGATCATTTCCTGATGGGCAGGGAGGAACGAGGAACGGTGGTGATGATCAGACCAAGGGGGTTCCTCAAGAGACATGGTCTCTATAATGGCTTCATCGGAAGGAAATATTTCCTTTAATGGATCCGAAGTAGCATCATCTCCAAGCCAAGGGGAATGAACATACGAGTTGGGAACGCTGCTCGGAGGAGCAGGTTTGGGAGGGGGAGCCAATGCAGCAACGATTTCAACGTAGTTGAGCTCGGCGGGACTCAACGGCATCATATCGCCCCAAGATTCTATATGATTAGCGAGAGGAAGGACCCACGGATCAAAGCGCATGGAAATCATATTAATAGGAGCGAGATTAGGAGGTGGGAGGGAAAAGACACCCATCAGGGCGGGATCTTTAAAGAGTCCGGCTCCCACACTCTCACATGATTTGGAGGTATGCTCCACGAAAGGCACGTTACCTTCGAAAGAGGAGGCGAAGAAGGAGAGCTGGTCCACGGTGACAATCTTCCCCTGATGAGGGAAACGAATGACACGGAAAAGAGAGGAAGCCACGGCTTGCATGGCGTATGTCCAACTACGTCCGAGGAGGAGGTTGTAGGTAAGATTAGCATCGACAACTTTGACCTCCACTTCGACCGTCTTCCCTTCCAAAGAGATGGGCAACCGTTGGAGGATACCATAAGGACGAGACTCTCTTCCGTCAAAGGCTTCCAATGTTGTAGGAGACTGGCTCAGCGTCGGAGAACCAATAGCTTTCCAACAGGCAACAGACATGATGCAAGTCAAAGCACCTTCATCAATGACTGTACGATGAATTGTTTTAGTATTGATAATGAGCTGTATGAGGAAAGTGATTTGGTGAGACAGTCTCAGCGTATGGCCCTCGAGGTCAAAAGAAATCAGATCCAAGTCAGCTGGGTCTATGCCACCGATGGCCGACAGCAAGGACTTCCTCTGGGAGGGGCAACTCTAGAGCACTTCTAAGGCGAACATAGCAGACGGAGCCTGAGCTAAGTCCTCAATGATGTTGTAGTGCTGGGCAGCACGAGCATTAGGGTTGTAAGAAGACTTCTGGAGTACACCTTTTGGAGGGGGTCGGATAGTCATCTCAGTCCTAGGTCTCTCGATGTGGAGTGGACCAGAACTGGACGGAGGAGCGCTGGAGGAGACCTCAGGCTCTTTCCCGGCATGAGATGGATATTCTTTTGCTCAAGTAGTGATGTGGACAGGAATTGTACCAGCCATAAATACTTGAGAGCCAAATGAAGAAGAGGGTTGCGATGGATCTGCCACCATTTGAGTTTGTTGTGAAGGGAAAGGTTCTTTAAGCACAACAGGAGTCCCAGGAGCACCTTTCAACAATCGACTAACTTCGGACCGCTTGGGGCAGTCTTTAGTATAGTGATCCTCGTCACAGATAAGACAAGGATACTTAGGTTTACGTTTGGCTCCTTCCTCGGGTGGAGGTTTAGGGGAGTCCTGTCTGGGTTGTTCGGATTTATTCTTGGCTTTCCCTTTCTTTTTCCCTTTCAAGGATTTATCTGCCGTGGTGGACTGGACAGTGTTAACCTCGGAAGTGTTTCCAGAATTAGATTGACCCTGAGAAGTGTTTTCGCTAGAAGCATTCGGTTTTTGCTTCCGAGGGTTCGCGGATGATTTCTTTGAAGATGCGTTTACATAGCCAATAACACCGTCAACAGATGGTTTTGGTGGAGCTTTGGATGTTTCGGGTCTCGGGGCGTCTGGAAAATAATCATATAAAGTACCTGACTGAGAATAAACTAAGTCGAGGTACTGAGCACGTGCGATAGCTTGCTCTTCAGTTACACAATCTCCCATGGCAATGTCTCGCGCGATCACGGGGACAAAGGAGGTTGTGAACCAATCGGTTAGGAGCTGATCAGGAATCCAGAACTTGATCAAACGACGACGCCATCTCCATTCATGTATGTGATCGGATATATGCATGGCCGTGTCTTGTTTGAGAGACGTAAGGAGATGCATCGTCGTCTCATACCGAATGGGTAACTGAAAATGAGTTAGGAATGCCATAGCCAACGAGTTAAAATCTTGAAATGTTCCACGATTCAACTCAATATACCGCTTAGCAGCCTAGCCGGTGAGAGTCCTTTGGAAGAGGCGGAGCCGAATGGAATCATCAAGCCATGAGTTGGATGAGCACCAAAGGTGATAGGTCATGACATGGGCTTGAGGGTCCTCGCCAGCTTTGCCATCGAATTTCGGGCAATCACCGGGTATCTTAGTTGGAACTGGTGGCCAATATGGATTATGAAGAATGGGATCATTTGTCAATTTGGACACATCTGGCAGTTCCAATGTCGCTAAGAAAGGTAACTGAGGATTGAAGGACATCTGTGGCCGTGGAAGAGAGGTAGTACCAGGGTTCCAACCAGGTGGTGGTTGCCCCCATGGACTTTGTCCGGACGGGCCTGGCCCATAAGGGTTCTGCCCATAGGGATTTTGCCCATAGGGGTTCTGTCCATAAGGATTCTGTCCATAAGCAGACAGCTGACCCTGGATCTGCCCCCCAACACCCCATGGATTAGCAACTTGACTTGCAGGTGCAACATACTGTTGTTGATAATTCTGATAAGGGGTGACCTACATTTGTTGATAATTTTGATAAGGGGTGAACTAAGTTTGCCCCTGGGGTTGCTGGTAACCATACGGTTGCTGGAGCAGGCTGCACCTGGTAAGAAGGTTGGGATTGCAATCCACCTTGCATCTGAAAACCAATTTGAGTCTCGGGCCCAGAAGGATGTCCTTGAACAGGTTGAGCTTGGACCATCTGGCCGGAAGGTTGTCCTGGTTGGGTTTGGGATGGACCCGTTTGCCCAGAAGGATGAGCTTGCTGGGTACTAGGTTGTCCTTGTGCAACCGAGGGTTGTCCTTGCGGAACAGATGGTTGAGCGGGCTGGACGGCCGGTTGACCTTGAGGTTGACCAACTTGTCCAGAAGGATGACTAGGCTGGGTAGTGGGTTGGCCCTGCTGTACGTAAGGCTGACCCCCTTGCCCAGAAGGGTGCCCCTGCTGAACTGCTGGTTGACCTTGTTGAATATAAGTTTGTCCTGCTTGTCCAGAGGGATAACCTTGCTGAACACCAGGTTGACCTTGTTGGATGTAAGGTTGTCCTGGTTGTCCAGACAGGTAACCTTGCTAGGTACCAGGTTTCCCTGGATAACCAGAAGGTTGAGTCAGATAAGTAAAAGATGGACCACCAGCAACGGAAGGTTGTCCCTGATAGGGTTGTCCTTGTGGGTCCCCAGGTTGTCATCGGTAAGACTGGCCATAATATTGCTGCCCTTGGGGGGTTTGCATATAAGACGGCTGGCCTTGGTTAGGCGGTCCCTGAAGCTGCGCAGGCATTGCTTGGCCTCCATGGTAAGTGGTGGTGCCCTAAGCAATGGATAATGGAACCGAAACCTCAACAACAGGTTGAGTAGGCAAGGGTTTGGAAAGATAAAGGAACTGACCAGTAGAATCGTAATAATAGAATGGACCTTGCGCGTTCAGATCCTGAACAGCTTGCCCATACTGATCATACGGCCCCCCTCCTGGGACAGGCCCAGAAGAGGGTGGTGCACTTTGTGCAGGATGAACAACTTTGGGTGTGTGTGCCGGTTGGCCGCTACTCACTTGACTGTGAGGGGGACCAGCACCAGTAGCCAGAGCTGAAGATGCTATAACGGCACTAAAAACCGGAGTTGAATGTGCTACACAAACAGTTGGATTCGTTGGAACTGAAGTGACGGGTGTGCTGTGGACTTGTGAAACAAAAGATCCCGTAGTGGGAGTGAAACGGAGGCCCCACATGGCACTTGAAGCGGGGATCCTGGCGCTTATATTATCCCTCAACGACTTGTAGTGTGAGGGTACTAGAGAAGTGGCCGAGATAGGAGTGTCGATATTCGACAAAACTGGTGTCTCACTCACTCTAGGAGATGTCTCATCCATGTGAGAGGTAGACATTGGAGACGAAACACTAGGAGGGGTAAAAGGAATATCGTCTTCTTCATGCTCCCAAATGGGGTTCCAATGAATTTCGTAATCCTCGTCGTTCGGAGCACAAGAGTTGATCGGTTGGATACTCGAGATAATAGGAAGAGTATCACTCACAACCGGTACCTCAGGAGCAACGGAAGACGGAGACCCTTGATCACTTGGAACAGGAGACGGGATCGATGGTTCAGCTAGGATGACAAACTTCAAAACGAAACCTAAGGGAATCTAACGATAAAGGACCCTACTCAAACTAACACACAGAAGATCTAACCAGGTAATGTTAATTGCGGCCAAATAAATTTTAAGACGCAAGGACACAACTTGACCTTTTCATGTTTTAAGAGTCGAGAAAAGGACAAAAAGATGACTCTAGTCTCCTTCGAATGTTTAGTGAGCCCGAAGTGATAAATGCTCAGATGAGCCTTTTTGTTTAAGGAGTCTAAGAAGGACCAAAAGTGACTACTCTGGAGAACTAGGCAAAAGGGTTTACCAAACAAATCCGTAAAACTGCATATACACCTTGGCAGTCATATGAAAACCAAGGACTTCCCGTACGGCAGTCAATATTCTCGAATGCTGTGTTCGGTGCGTTACGGCTTGTAAGGCGGCAGACACGGCTTCCTGTGGATAAAGGATGATAACCTAGTGGGGTCTCCCCTATATACTCGACGGTACGTGGGAGCTCAAGTCCGTGCTAGACCACTATCAAGTCACAAAAGGAGGAATCACCCAACCATAATGTGAAACAACAGTGACTAGGTTTAACGACGCCAGAGCACGTCTCTAGCCTAGACCTCTAAACAGTGAGCGTTATGTTCCGATGTGTTTTTAAGTTCATTCAATTAATTTTACAGTTGATCTTTGATTAGGTTTCGATTTTTAGGTCCTACCGTATGTAATCTCTCACAATTCCCTAAATGCAAGCTATATGCCAAAGAATATCATTTCGTTCGATGAACACTAACTACGAGAGAGTTGAGAATTTTTCAATCAAACAAAATGACCATAAACAATCAAGAACCACTCTAATGCAGCTAATGGCAATAAACGAAACTTTTTTTTTTTTTAAGATCACTAATCAATGAAAAGCTCTAATTTCCATTAACTAATTCAACGCAAAAGAGACTGTTCGTTTTCTTTTCAATGGCAAAGTGCACTAAACAAATTTTGAGAGATAATAACACCGAGTAAAAAAGACAAATTTCACTCAATGAGAACGCAATCAAATCCCCAAAACACCAAGGCAGTCCTTCAAACCAAAAAGAAAACACAAAGACCTCTATGAGCTATGTGATCTAAGCCCAAACGAAGCCAAGCGAAATCCAAGCGGAAAAGAAGCAAATCACTTGAATAACAATAAAAAGCTTTGACAACTACTGAGCAAATGCAAAAGAGTAATCACAAAGTCGACTGGACGATCAAAGAACCCAAGACTCCTACGGAAGGATCGATGCACAAAGCCACTAGATGCCCTAGGGCTCAAATGTGAAATCGATGGAAAGAGGCAAACACCCGAAGGATGGAGGTCGAAAACCAGTCAAACAAGGATAAAAAACACTCCAGTAATTGAAAAAGACGTGGCAAGATACAAATCCAAGCTCAGAAGGCTTGCAAACAAGCAAACTGGAAAAGTTGACAGGCCTGGCGCGATTGTCAGGCTGTAACTCGCGCTTTTAAGGGATTGGCGCGGGTTGTCTTTGAGAAACATGCGCCAACTGGCACGACTGTCAGGCAAAAAAGTGCGCTAATCAAGCTTGCTAGGTCAAAAATAAAAACAAGCAGTCCAGGGCTTGGTTAATAGTATCCAGGCAGACCAGGAAGTAAGAGACAGCAAGAAATCCAACCCAGAAAGCTATCTAAGCAATCAAATGAGAGAACCAAAGAGACAAGACTCCCCAGTGGAGCCGCCAAATTGTTGTGGAGGTAAATCCTCTCTGCGAACAGAGACGATCCCTACTAGCCCAGAATTGGTCTAGCAACAATCAAACAATGCTATCACGCAAGTTCCTAATTGCAAATTAAAGGTGGATGATGAGAACCTACTTGGATTCCAATGCTAATATTCGTAGAAGAGACGTCGCTCTCGTTCCTTTGCTCCGGCCGGTCACGATCCCCACGATCTCCATGATTGGACACCTGCACATGCAAAGAACAATGCAAATACAAGCATAAAATCCAATAGATGCAATTATATATCAGTCAGAAAAGATATAACTCAACATCAATCATTACAAAGGACAATGAGAGTGGAACCATAATGATAGTCATCTATTATTGATAAATAACAAAGAAGAATACAACCATAGTTCTGACGTCAAATCCTCCTTTGGCTGGGTGATCAGCTACATAAGTCTTGCAAAGCTTGTTGGGATGGGAAACAAGCCTCTCTCTCTTGGGTGACAAGAATCTCCTCACTTAGATTTGGCCTTATGGGTGCAAAGAAGGCTCTTGCAGCTTCAAACTCTTGAACTCCTGGAATTCTCTATCACTAGCACTATGCTGGAACTAGCTTGCTCAAGGCATAGAGATAAGCTTTTATATATAGAGGGGAAGGAGATAAGATCAATCACAATTTCAATGGGATTGGCTTTATCACTTAGAAGCTTCCATGAAAGGTGGCAAACCACTTCCCTTCTATGGAGATTCGAAGCCAAACCATCCTAACTCAACAAGGATTCAGTTGATGAATGGGTTAGGGAGAACCTTCGGAAGCTTGTTTGTTAAAAACTTTACCCAACTCGGTTGGCGCGAGTGCGACTCTGAGACAGAGCGCCAATGGCGCGCCCTCTTTAAAGGATTTCCCCCATTGGTGTGAGCAGTACATTGTGGAATGGTGCCAATGCAAAAAGAGGTCTTTTTATGGGTATTCTGCAGGAGATGTCTTCAGGGCATATGAAGCTCATACTTAGAGGAATATGATGCAAGTGGTTTCAGGTCATGTCACTTCTCACAAGTCCCGGAATGAGTCCTCCAGTGTGCGGGAGAGGGGTAACAGGGACGGTGATAAACGGTGACAAATTACTGTGTAACAATTAGTATGCCCCATAGAAGCCCACTATTGTTATTGTTGTTCCCCTATAATATTATTGTTATGTAGGCTCTAATTGTATTGGGACCCCTTATACTCCTATATATAGAAAGGAGGTCTTGTCATTTGTATCATCCAAGAATTGTTCATTTGTTTAATGTCAAGGAGGTTGCCCCCTCAAAGAGGCTGATTTTGAAGTCACTGATCTATATTTTCTATCTTTTGTTGAGCTGGTTTCATAACAAATAAGGTGAAGTATTTTTAGAAATACAAGATCCTAATATGAGTATTAATAACATTTAGAAGATAAATTTGATCCATATGATGTTAAATTCAAGAGATATTTTAGTAATTAGTTGTAGAACTTATGGAGTTGTTGGGATTTGTTGTAATCTTTGTAGAACTTATGGAGTTGTTTGGATATGTTGTAATCTAGAAGTTTAATATTCCATGTATTTATGCAAGCCTTCAGGCATGGATTGAGGTGTGTGGCCAAGACAATGGAGGTCCCAAACTATGTGAAATGAGACCAAGAGTGTCAACAAGATTAACTAGTGAATTTAGTCCTGAAAAGGGACATCAGTAGAAATTAGAGGTAGATAGATATTTTAGAGAAATTTTATGTACAGAGTTGGTTGAAATGAAATAGTGTCTTTATGCTCACAAGTATTGCATGTATCTCTCTAATAAATGTGTCTATTCTTAGGTCAGTGCAAAGTAGAATTGTGAGTGAAATCAAAAGATCTTTATAAAAATAGTTTCTATTCATATTTTGGATCAATGGAGTGATTATAATATTGTATAATTCTATTTCAGGTAAAGCAACTCAGTAGAAGGCACGATCTTCTAAAGATTAGTGACCAAGTGGATTTTTTCCTAAAATTGCAAGATTATGAGGCAAAGCTCCCTATATTGGGTAAGATCTTATTATAAGCATGTTTTAATTAAATATTCCAAAATACCAATACTTGGCACCCAAAGCATCAATAGATAGGAGAAAGTGCATTATATAACATTTTTGTTAGTATCAAGATAAAAACATAATAGGGCCTTTAGAAAAATGAGTTTTTCTTGGTTTCGTAAAACTCCAAAATCCCAATTACACATCTCCTAAATCTCCTAATATCAACACCAAAATTATCGATCATCTGACATCCCAATCTCTCAAAATCCTAATGATCCAAGGTTCCATTTGAAAGTTTCTACATATCATATCAATATAAGTATTTGTTTTAAGAGTAGCACATTGAGAAATCCCTGATACCTCAGATCCCTATATCTCAATACCTAATATCCGAATATCCTAGGGAACATATTTTAGTTGATCATAATATTTTCTATCTTTTAGGAGTTGAAATTAATCGTTTATGGTAAAAACTCATATTAAATTATTTGTAAAGTGTTTCGACCATGTGTTTAAGTTTCAAAATCTTGATATACTAAAACTTGATAGGCAATGATGATAATTGATGTAAAGAAGTATCTATTACTTGACATTCTGTCTATACAGAGACATAAATGTATTGGGGAAATCTGTGAGGTGCATGAATTCCCAATATCTTGGTAAGTCAACATTTCGATATGTTTTATATTAAGATGAAGGTAATTGCAATTGACTCATATGGATTGATAGAGGTTTGCAAGTTTCGTGAAGCATTATAAGAATTAGCAGAGGATAAAAACTAAAAGAGAGAGTTTGAGTGTAGGAGTAAAAGATCATGGTTACATTAAAATTGTTTTGTATTATTGAATTTATATAGTTCTTTTTCTCTGTTAGACATAAATCAAATGGTTTTCAAAAATGTTGGTATACACTTAGAGAAAATTACAACCAATTTGATTCCCTTTCCCAACAAATACATACATTTCTTTACAAATTCGAATACAAACTAAATTGTTTATCATGTCAAGTGTGATGTATAAAATTATGCAAGGTTGTCAAAATTTGTGTTTTTTTATTTTCTGTGTATTCAATTTGTGTGATGATGTCTCTACATCCATTTATCAAATGTGCTGATTGAATCATGTGAAATATATGTTTTGGTTGTGCGGTAAATGAAACATTGTTTTAATTTGTGCACTTCTTGTACTTCTTAGACATAAGATTGATATGTGGATATTTACATTTATATAAGAAATTGTCACTTCCTTGCTTAGATTTTGGTTGTATGATTGATGAAACATTCTTTTAATTTTCTCACTTCATGAACATAAGATTGATATATACATATTTACATTTATACAAGAAAGTTCCATTTTCCTACTCGATAAAAAGAATTTTCTAAAAATAAAAATTTGATTTTTATTATATAGAATAAGGCATATACATTTCTTTACCTCAAGATGCTATTAATAAATATAAGATAAGTAAATATATAGTAAGTCCTTTATCCATTATTAAAGAAGCTATCTACAATCTTGTTATTGGTTTCATTTTTCTTTTCTCTATTCAATAATCAATGGCTACTTATAGAGGATTTCTTTTCTCTTGACCATCCATGTATTAATTTATGAGTTGGCAAAATATAATCAATTATTTTTGAAATTTTAATATTATATATTAGATATTTTTATTATTTTTAATTATTTAAATTTATTTATATGTAATATTATTAAACTATTTTTTGAAGTCTTATAAAATAAAATTGATGGTTAAATTGAAACTTGCCAACTATTATAGATTCAATAATTTTTATAATAATGTAAACTTGCCAACTTTGATAAATTCGATAATTTTAATATTAATGTATTATAAGAATTTGGATGTGAAAAGTGATGCAACCACTATACATATCATTAAATTAGAGTTGAGACAATGCCATTGTATAGAGTGTGTTAGCTCTGCTATTCATTTCAGCATTTTGAGGATCAAATATAGGCTTGATTGAGTCGTTTATGCTCAGAAGGGATGTGCATCGGTCATTCTTCTCCTACTCCTTTACATCGTTCACCTTTTATAAACCCTGCTACCTCCATTTTTACTCTATAACTCCATGAAAATCTAGGATCTTTTAGCCCCTAGGTGCTAAGCTTCAAACCCATGTAACCCCGCGCCTTCGCCTAATCCTCGAATTCACCGTTTCCCTGTCATAACAATCGGAAACCCGTGTGATTAAACCTGCACCGTTCAATCATTGCATCATGATCCGATGGTCTCCGCTACTTTCCCCGCTTGTTAAACCCAGTTTATTTCCCCGCCATCTGATTTTTTGTCGCCACAATCCAACGACAGTCGCTCCTCCTTACCCCGCGAACTACTCGCGTGTTAACTCACGGGGAAAGCGGTTTCCCGCCCATCACATCTGCCACGTGTCGTGCACTCATTGCATTGCTTCCCCGTTGTACAAATTCCGCCCTCCCCCATAAGCGGTGCGGGGAATACCGCTTACCGCCCATTGTACCTTCCCCCGCATGTTATCTCCCATGCGTCTTTTGCACTTGATTGCCATCGGCTCTGTCCGCCCACGATCCAACGGCTCACGATCGTCTACGCCGCTTCCGCCCAATTCCTCCCGCCAATAGATTTCTATTGTCCAGTCAAGATCCGACAGCCTGCGACCGTATTCCGCCTCGCCTTCCCAATAGCCCATGTCGTGATGTCTCCACCATTGATCTGTACAATCTGACGGTCCGCTTCGTTCCTCCGTTCACTCTGTCCACCCACCATGCAGTCTTCACCTCCTTTGACTATCCTGTACTCCCGAAGGACAATTGCGATCAACTACCAGTACCAGGTGCAGTTACTCCACAACAAAAGAGAGATGTGAAGGAAAGAGCAGTTGAAAGCATTAATCAGTCATAGAGCTTTATTCAGTCAACACTCCACCTGCTCGAGAATGACAACAGAGTATCTCAAAAGGCCAATTTTGCTCATTAAAGCATGCAGATTGTAGTAGAGATTCCATTAGAGAGTTAAGGTGGTTGGTGGTCCATTATGACCCCTCCATGCATAGAACAACAAAATATCTTTGTAAAGAAACTCTATATATACCCAGAACACAGATGTAATCTCGGTTGATGGTTGTTGTTTTGATGTAAGGTTCAACTTCTGGAGACTGCAACTACTCTGATACCTGCAGTGTCTGGTCTTCATTTTCAGCTAATACAAGCTTCTTTTGTTGTTAATTGCTCACTTTCCATTTCTACTATGTTCTAGGTTGTGCCTGTTATGCATTTTTCATGTGCTCTTGATGTTTAGAATTAGAGGAGCTGTCATCCCACCTCTGTGTTAGAATATAGTGTGTATCATTGAATGTGTTATGCAGGTTTCTATTATCTTAGTGGCAGAGAGCTGTCATCCTATCTGTGCATTAGGAAATAGATTTGCAGACCTCTTTACTGGTTGCAGCCGGCCATCACATGGTCTTCTGCATCTGTTGGTGTGATCAATATTCTCCATGTTCACCTAATCCTCAAACTGTGAGTAATTGGTGGTCGAAAGCCTTGTAGTCTGGGGGTGTTCACCCATGTCTGGGGTTAAGCATAGTAGAAGTGGTTATCTGACTTGAATATGCATCATTCCTTCCATTCATCCATTTCCAACATTTTGTTGAGTTTGTAACGTTCCCGAGCATCTCTGAGATACAACCTAGGAGAGTTTCTTGGGGTGATAACATTAATTGGCGCTGTTGCCGGGGAGAGGAGATTGAAGCTCAGCTTCCCTGGGA
Source organism: Pinus tabuliformis (assembly GCA_031772625.1). Classification (NCBI taxonomy): domain Eukaryota; kingdom Viridiplantae; phylum Streptophyta; class Pinopsida; order Pinales; family Pinaceae; genus Pinus; species Pinus tabuliformis. The sequence goes on along the minus strand of CM062819.1, from coordinate 2,008,913,150 downwards.
GAATGACACAGTTCCAGGTTTTGATGATAGACAAGGCCTGGACACATTTCTGGTTGTAATCATCTATCTAGTGACTCCATTGGAGGAATACCAACCTTTGGCAACTCCACATTACAGTTCTAGCTCAGTTTGTGAGACACTCTCAGAGAAATCTTCAGAAATCACCAGATGACTAGTGCTTGATCCTGAGAAGATCATTAAGCAGAAGAAAACTTTGCAGAAAGGAGCATTGGGATCATTTAAGCCTTAAAAATCCATTGTATCTCTGCTAGTGAAGAAGTCACCTTTAGAGATTCATAAAGCTCCTTGTTCATTCATTTCCCTTTCGGATCTCAGTCTATAGAAAGCATCCATGCTGTCCATCATATTCCTCTGTCTTTGTCATCCTTTGCATTGATCCATACTTCTCAGTCTACTAGTATCCTTTCATATACTACAGTCATGGCAAGCTAGCAATCCCTCACAAAGATAGAAAGAATCGTTGCTACTAGGTATGGACCCTTGGTCTTGCCTGTCCCTTTGAATGCCATGCCTGCAGGAGATTATCAAGAATATATGCCTAAGTTTACTGGTGCAGAAGGAGTAACAGCTGAAGAGCATCTAGAGTCCTTTTATAGCTATGATGATAATCTAGATATCAATGAAGAGGATGTGTGGATGAGGGTTTTTGTCCAAAGCCTAGATGGGGAGGCTAGAAAATGGTTTAGAGAATTACCCCCTAGGTCTATTGCAGACATTGAGGCCTTAGATGATGTGTTTTTAAAGCATTGGGGGGATAATAAAGATCTTCTCTTTTATCATACTGAGTTTGGGAACTTGCAGAGAGAATATGGTGAGCTTCTGTCTGATTTCAACAACAGATTCAATCATATGTACAACAAATGCCAGCTGAAGTGAAACCCATCCCTACTTCTGCTATGCTCACTTATGCTAATGCCTTCGATTCTCAGTTTTACCTATTGTTAAGAGAAAGAATATGTGATTCTTTGGCTAATATGAAAAATGCAGCCTTTGAAGTAGAAGAAAACATCATTGTTGTAGAAAGACTCGAAGGTGATGCTGAAAGGAGAAGATAGGGAGGAGAACTCTCATCATCCTCAGATCCTAAGATCAATAAATTAGCTAGGATGATAGAGTTATTAGCCTCTGAAGTTTCCAGACTAGAAGTTGAGCAGTATTTTGAGGAAGCAGGAGCTTTTGGTACCTTTTCTCTACCAAATCTAAATCCATATAGAGGAGCAAAGGAACAGTTGCAGATTTTGCAGAGAAGCAAAGATGCAAATGAAGGTCAAAGGGTGAAGACCCTTTTTCATAATATAGTCATGGAAGAAGAGAAATATGAAGAAAAGGAGGGGGTCCATGGTTTGGAGGATAAGGGCAGTGCCCCTTTCTTAACAAGGGCTGCTTATGAAAAAGCATTATCCATATGCACTGCTCATGAGTTTGTTGTAGCTGCAGAACAACAATCTTATCAGCAGGGGCAATCAGCAGCGGGTCCCATCATACTTGAATAGCCTAGAGCCAACCCAGCTTCTAATGACTATGCAGATCTGCAACTTGACCAACCTGCTTTTATCCCTTGCCCAGTGATCAATAAGGGAGAAGAAATCTCCCCATCATTTTTTGTCCCTCTGTCTACTCAAGTGAAAATCCCTCACAGTTGCCCACTAGGCACTGAGGCAGGCCATAACTCAATGCCTAAGGCTAATACTAATCATCTCAGTCTTGATATTCTATTGCCTGTCTAGGTGGCCTCCACACAGCTTGAAAGGGTAGCTTGCCAGATGATAGAGGAAGAGGGTGCATAGTTTTGGGACTCCTCCTTGGATGTCGACTATTCTAAGAAAAATGAAGGAGCAGGTAATGTCTCTATATTCCCCGCACAAGAGTACATTGATTCACCATTCATGTTAGTTGTGCAGGCCACAAATGACACAGAGAAGTACACAAAAACCATTGTTATTCAACAGATGTACAAAGGCTCCCACAAATAACATCCAAGGATGAGAACATACAGAGAGGGGATGAAATTTGATCCATATCTACTAGATAAGGTCAAATGCCCTAAACTCTTTGAGGTAGAGGATCAAATCAACCCAATTTTGTTGATCTATGACGAACCGGTCGAGAGGAGGAGAAACAGTTTTGATGGTCCATCAGATGGCTAGTTTTTGAAGATTTATGTTGTTTAAAGTCCTCAGGCCTTAATGATTGTAAGCATTTTCTTTACAGGTTTTAGTGTAGACTTAACTTGACTCCATGCCCAATGGATACTAGGCAATGTTTTTAAGCTTGTTTTGCATGAAGGCATTGGTATGCGGTTCTTGAGACTTCACAGGGAGGATATCATCCCTAGAAGGAGCCAGTGTTAGCTCTACTATTCATTTCAACATTTCGAGGATCAAATACAGGCCTGATCGAGTCGTTTATGCACAGAAGGGATGTGCATTGGTAATTCTTCTCCTACTCCTTCACTCCGTTCGCATTTTATAAACCCAGCTACCTCCATTTTTACTCTATAACTCTGTGAAAATCTAGGATCTTTTAGCCCCTAGGCGCTAATCTTCAAACCCATGTAACCCCGCGCCTTCGCCTAATCCTCGAATTCACCGTTTCCTTGTCATAACAATACGAAACCCGTGTGATTAAACCCGCACCGTTCGATCATTGCATCATGATCTGACAGTCTCCGCTGCTTTTCCCGCTTGTTAAACCCAGTTTTTTCCCCACCGTCCGATCGTTTGTCACTGCAATCCAACAACAGTCACTCCTCCTTACCCCATGAATTGCCCGTGCGTTAACTCACGGGGAAAGTGGTTTCCTGCCATCACGTCTGCCACACGTCGTGCGCTCATTGCAACGCCTCCCTGTTGTATGAATTCCACCCTCCCCCATAAGCGGTGCGGGGAATACCGCTTACCACCCATTGTACCTTCCCCCGCATGTTATCTCCCGTGCATCTTTCATGCCCGATTGTTGTTGGATCTATCCGCCCACGATCCGATAGCTCATGATCGTCTACCCCGCTTCCGCCCAATTCCTCCCACCAATAGATCTCCACCGTCCATTGAAGATCCAACAGCCTGCAACCATCTTCTACCTCACCTTCTTGATAGCCCATGTCGTGTTGTCTCTGTTGTTGATCTGTGAAATCCGACGATCCACTTCGTTCCTCCGTTCACTCTGTCTACCCACCATGCAGTCTGTTGGTCACTTTAATTGTTTAATAATAAAACAGTCGAGTGCCACATTAATTATCAACTCGGGAAAGTCTGATTATTCCAAAGGTGACTACGTACTGTATGTACTCAATCTCAATGGTATTAAAAGTTGTAGTATAAACAATCTACTATCTATCAAATCCCTACTCTGTGTTACAACAGTTACAGTAGTTACAGCCTATTGCAGAAAATGAAGTAAGAACAAGTAACTTAAAGGAAACAAATCTACAAAAGGTAGTGATGGATGTCCTGCAACAAAGGATCAGGACCCTATCCTCAGAGTAAGGACTTTCAGCACCTGCCTCTGTTGTCCAGTTCACCAATACACTCTGTAAATCTTAATCACTGGTGAGGCACTCATATGCAACATCAATCAGTTAAAAAGGAAAACAGAGTTTCAGCAAAAGTAAATATCTTTAGAAGTAGTAACTGTGATATAAACATAAATCACACACACACCACACAACAGAAAGAAGATGGGTGAATCTTGTGATGAAGGTGGGCCCTGTCCTTCTCACAAGATTCCCCAAAACACAGGAATTAAAATAAAATACTCAGAACAGAATTGTATTCATCTGCCAATAAACCATATTACAAAAAGAGATTCAGTCTCATCCCTTCACTACCAGTTCTGTGTTACAAGTTGTTCCCCTCCTTTCTGTCCCCCTCCCTCTAATGTAGATGTCTCCTCTTTATAGAGGAGACATCTATTACAAAGATTTTCATACATTCTGACTCAACCCTTTTGTACCAAAAATAAGAAAGTCAGTTCTTGATAACAAAATATTGTTACAGTCATGAGGATCATGATCATTACGACCAATATAGTAATCGGTCAGACTCCTTTGCCGATGCAGATTTGTTACGCAAATCTCAACTATTCCTCAAAGTGCACATGCTATTCGTGTTGTTTCAGCTTGAGGTTCATGCTATTCTTGTTGTTTCAGCTTCACGATTTGCGCTGTTTCCGCTGTTTCAGCAACGGAAAAATGTGATCCTGCCAGTTAGGCAGTTTCAGCAATTAGTCAACACTTTAATCAACTTCAGGGAATAATTATAAAGATAGCATGGTTACGTGTTGAATAATTAAACATATAGCAATGAGGAAAGTTATTCTGTACCTTTTGGAGTGATTAAGCCAAAATACTAGCAAAGGCTTCCAACTAAGGGTTGAAGAGGGTAATATAATGGCAAAATATACAGTCAAAAATAGACAAAATGGGAACCTAACATCCCCCCCAACTGAAAATGTTGCATGTCCGCATGCAACATTTAATCTGAATCGGAATCAGAATATTGGGCTGAATAGTGTAGATTGCTGATACAGTAAGTGTAGAAAGTGTTGTCAACCATGTCTCTGAACCCTTGGGCATTCTGAAGTCTTTTCCATGCTGCCAATTCTTCCTTTTTAGTCAATGTAAATTGAGCCTTGTATTGTTCTCCAGGAAGCCATAAGAGAGGGAAATGAAAACGGTAACCAATCCACCGTTCAGCACATTGTCTCATGCATTTTACATAATCAGGTATCCCTGAGATTTCTACCTGCAGATTGAGGGGATTGTAGGGATGATATTCCCTTCTTTCTTTGGGACAGTGTTCCTAGAATAATTCATTTGCTTTTATGGCCAGAGGTCCTTTAGCTTTGACATAATGTTGGCAGTCTTCCAAGACTGCTGCTTGCAGACTCCTAATGTGATCAACCATGCCTGGCTCTCGTAGATTCCGTTGATGTTCCATGAGGAAGATGGCTGCATTCTATGGTTCTGGATGAATCCAGAGACGACAATTATCCTCGTTGTGTTTTTCAGACATGAAATCATTCTGCCAAGTGAGTTGGTTGGCCAAAAATGAAATAAAATCTCTTATTTGAATATCACCACAAACAGGAAGTAAATTAATCTTTCTATCTTCAGGCATAGCCTCATTGTGAAGATAGAGTTCGCACAGCAAATTCTGATCATTGTTTGGTGCTTCTGCAAAGGTTTCAATGAATTGCTATGGTGTAGAGACCTGGTGTGGTCTTCCATCCTTTAATGCTTTTAATTGGAGGAACGCTAAGTGTTGGAGAGGTAAATCCCCTCTACGGATAGAGGCGATCCCTACTAGCCCAGAATGGGTCTAGCAACAATCAGTCAATGCTACTATGCAAGTTCCTAATTGCAATTAAAAGGTAGGTAAAGAACACCTACTTGGATTCCAACGCTATTGTTTGATGAAGAGATGTCGCTCCCGCTCCTTCGCTCTAGCCGGTCACGATCCTCCGCAATCTCCGTGAATAGATACCTGCACACACGAAGAGAAAGACAAACACAAGCGTGAAATCTAATAAAAGCAACTATACATCAGTCAGAAAGGTTGTAATTCACATTAACCATTACAGAGACAAATGAGAATGGAACCATAATAGTAGTCATCTATTATTAATCAATAACAGAGAAGAGTACAACCAAATGTTCTGACGTCGATATCCTTCTCAAGAGGGTCTAGTCAGCAAGTCTCTTAAGCATTTACCCTTAGAGATAAATCTCCCAAGACAAGAGCTCTCTCTCTCTCACACAAGTAACACAACACAACCTTCCCTAAGCTATCTAGCCATTCCACACTTATCACACCAACTACCTATAGTAGCAGCAATCTGAGCACTATAAACTCCACACAATCCAAACTAAAAACTAGCTGCTCATGGCAATGGTAGAGGTTTAAATAGGAGAGGGAGCCTCCTTGAATGGTGGAAGGATGAGCTTATCTTCAAGGGAAGTGGTTTCAAAGGTCGAACAAATATGCCATAGAAGGGAGGCGATACTCACAAGGCCAACAACCAAGCCTGTAGTTATCTGGAAGGCTAGCTGTTGGAACAAATTCGCCCAAACTGGATCAGCGCGGGTGCAAAACTGGTCTGGCGCGCTGACATCGCAAAGTAACAATAGACAGGGCCAAGTCAGCACGACTAAATACAAACAGAGGCTGCGCTGGGCGTGAAATTCGACCAGCACAGAAAAGTCGTGTGCTTCCGCACTGGTAGCGCATGCGGTCTGTTATGAAGCGCCAGTCAGCGCGGATATTTTAATAACAGTCGCGCTGATGATGAAAACTTTGGAAAAAGAGGGTTTTTGGCCAGTTCAGAGGGCATGAACTTGATTATTGTGAACTCCTGACACAGTAGGGTGACTGACAGGGAGACAGTGACAAATTACTGTGTAACAGATGCCCCCTAAAGCATGGAGACCGAGAGAGTGGGAGGGGTGAAATGCTTTACAAGAACTCGCCGAACTGGAACAGCACCAGGAAGGACTGAATATCTCTGATAATCAAGTACATGCAGTCTAGGCATGGGCGCAGCCATCCAAAAGACATGCTAAGAAGGTCTGTGGAATGGACGCAGCCACCCAGCTAAAGAGACCATAGTAATGATAAGGTATGGTCGCAACCATCCATGAGGACTCAGGTATGGGTGCAGCCATCCATCAATGAGTCATGTAATGATCATCCACAAAATCGCAGCCTGGACCATAACAGACAGAGATCCAGGGTCTTGCGCTCCGTCCCGACCCGAACAAAGTACAAGTTCAAGCATGTGAATACATGAGCTGAAGTCGAACATGCATGAACATCATCTGATTACCAGTCAATGATGAAAACTGTTAACAGACGCGAGAGGTATCACCAGTAATGACAATGGTCCTCAAGGTACTATAGGTACAATCTGTGGCGTGTGAATCAATGAGCTGGTGTCGAACACCCACAGAATCATTCGATCGGAGGCCAATGATGAAAACCTCGCGTCGAACACGAAGAACCTGCCATTGAGGCATGCAGGCTCCAAGGCACCTGAAGGGAGTCTCTAAGTCACCTTCCTGGATAATGAGTTGAAGTCGACAGGAAGTGACCTTGATCGAAGGTGGGCCATAATGTTTCCCGCATGATCGACATGAGATAGAGGTAAAACTGATTTGTGTGAGTCATCAAAAGAGGTTGCACTGTTGCAGAGGTCAACTTCTCTTGAACATATCGGCGGCATGACAGTGGATTTGGCAGTATTTGACATCAAATGAGCAGAGGGTATGATTACGAGGCAAAGAGCAGATGAGAGGTCAAATAGCATAACCCGTACCCACGGAGGCCAGTGTGAAACAAGATGAGAAATCCCCACCTGACACGAATGCAGACCAGTGCCATGTTCAAGAGCGACATACTGCCGACACGACAATTATTACAGTTCCATTTTCCCCACCATTTCTGGCAGGTACCCCGGTTATTTTTGGATGACAAGCTTGACGGGGATAGCATATGCTTGGAGAGTGTCATTTCGACAATGCCCGATGTCATCAAGTTTTAACGAGTCTGACAAAGGAAAAACTCGGCGTCTTTTCTTGTTTAGAGAGTCTGAAAAGACAGCGGAAAAGAAAACTCTAGGGGGGTCCTTTTTCGTGAAGCTGTGTCTCTCGAGCCCGAAAAAGTATAAAACAATACTCGAAAGAACCGCCTGACCATTACGGTCGAGGAGTACTTTTCGTAAATAGTGACTTCGACCCGAAAAAGTAAAAAAGCGGTCAGAAGTACGTCGCTTTGGGGCCAATAGCGAGTGCGAAACGACAAACACCCGGCAATCTTTTTAAGTTAAACGGTCGAAAAAAGAGCCTTAAAAGCGACCGCCCCCCGTTCCTTTTAACGAGTCGAGAGGGGACCCGACAATCTTTTCTTGATTTATGTCGGAAAAGAGCCTGAAGACGACATTACGAGATCAAGTGTGAACAAGGCTATTATGATTCCACCGAGACAGAAATCTGCACAAGAATACTACCCACGTGAAATCTGTTCAACATGTTAAAAACATAGTACATCATGTAGAAAATCATAGTACAGCGACATAAGCATGCAATATATGGCGAAAATTAAACAAAAACCCACATTTATGAGTTACCATAGTCAAATATAGATTTTTTACCATAAATAGGGGGGTAAATGAGTTATTTTTACCATTGTTACCATTTGAGCTGTGGAGAACGTTGAGAAGCTGCAAAGTTGACGGAGCAAATTCCATCCCGTTCGAGCACCGTTCTTCCTGCAACTTGTTCCAGGTATGTTCTCCTCTCCCTACGCTCCATTTTGATTCCTTCTTTCAGCATTTTAACAGTGGAATTTGGCCATTTGGGCGATTTTTTGATGCGTTGGTGCGCTCTCGGTCAGCGCGGAAATCCCTATCGGGTCCGCGCTGATCGATAAATTAATACACAGGCCACCTCCGGGTCAGCGCGGAAAACACGTGTGCTTCCGCGCTGACCCAGTGGAAAAAGCACAGGTCCGCCATGGTCAGCGCGACTGTTTTAAAAACAGCCGCGCTGACGCCGCAAAGAATTGTTTTTTCAAATTTGAACGTATAAATTTTTGCAGGCAAGCTTCTAATGCTTTTTAATGGCCATGCAGGACAAAATGGCATTTGTATGGCAAGAGAGAGCCCATGATAATGAAGATATTGCCGCGTATGCCGATGCTGGGAGCCGCAATGCCATGCGAGCATGCGGATTTCTCAAATTCTTCTTGACTCCGCGTCTACGGGCGCAGCCTGATCTCTTGGAGTTCCTGATCAGGGCCTGGAACCCAATTGATTACAAGTTCACGATCCGAGGCCGTGACATTGAGTTCGATGCCACGGATATATATTTCTTGACTGGATTATCCCGCCGGGGTGAGATGCCCATTCTGGAGGGGCAGCGACCCAGCGGTGAGACCTTGGATCAGCTGATGGCTCGGGTGTGCCCACGGGCACGCAAGACACGGAGTGGAAAGGTGTCCATTCCGTCAGTGGACGACATCATCCTACGGAGCATATTGTTCATGGTGACCCGGGCAGCGGGGTCTTTGGCCAATCATGAGGCCTCAAAGACCCACCTACTTCTGGCTCTCGAGTGTCTGCAACCCACCATATTCAACTGGGCGGCAGCTGTGACCACTAGCATGAAGAGACAGTTGAGCAACTGCCGACGCGGGGAGTCGAAGCAGTTTGGTTACGGGTCCATTCTAGTCCCACTCATGATGGAGCGGGTGCCAGCGCTACAGCTGCAGGACATGGCCCTTGATCCACCCAGAGGTCCCCGAGAGACGAGGGCCAGTCGGTGGGGCCACATCATGCCCCGAGGAGGTGGCGGCCGCCCAGTGGCATGGGGGCATTATTTTCGAGAGTGGCTGGATCGCCAGGTGATCTTTGTAGAGGACTGGCCATATGCCGGGATTGATTTCAGAGGTGACCCGGACATGCCGCTGCCTGCGGGAGAGCAGTGGGACGATGGTGGTAAGCCACTTGATCTCTTTTTAATTTTTATGTTTTGTAATGTTTTTTGATTTTTCATGTACATGCCTTGACGATAAATGCTATGATATGCAGATGTAGGACCAGTGAGACCCCTTGGTTTGGCTCCAGAGGCGAGGAGAGAGGCACAGGGTGACGGAGTCTTGGCCCTGGCTCCTCCAGGAGTCAACACGCCAGAGATCGTATTGCAGAACCTCGAGGGCTTGCTGGAGGGAGTCCCAGATTACCAGGGGATCGAGGAGGTCCCCATAGCATCCCAAATTCACACAGTGGGAGTAGAGCCCAGGATGCACCGCCTTCTGAGGCAGGTGGCACGGGCGGTAGTATGCTACAGAGAGCATAACCTACCACAGTAGTCACCTAGGATTTATTTCCACTGTTGTTTTTGAGAGACTCGTGTCTCAGATGTACTGAGGACATCGGCTTCATTTTTGACATATACACTTATTTTTGAGCGCCTTAGTGCGCCACACGATATATATATATATACATACCGATTTTTGGATGGATCTTGTTACATGTGATGATGTTTTTTATATGTTATGCAAATGCTCAATACAAATGTGATCTAATGTATCAGTTGCACAACACACGACCCACATATTTTAATTTTTTAAATGCAAGCTTAAAAGCACACATGATACGCATGCAAACTATGCTTGGAAAAATATTTTATTTACATATGCTTTACTCTATGGTCTTATTATGCTTTCTATGTCTTCTTGTATGATGTTTATCTATTTCGCAAATGCCTGTCTAACACACGATTTGCCAATGCATCAGTCAACGTGTTTAATCGTCTCGGAATATGTTGATATGTGATATAATCAAAATTTCTTTCTAACAATCTGACACGTAGATACAACCTTAGAATGCGTTGGTCTCTGACGGAATATCGCCCGTTGAGTTGATGGACGACGAGCTGAGAGTCCAGGTTTACCATCATTGCACGAATGCCGAGATCAACTGCTTCGGCTAGTAACTCAATTACGGCACTGTATTCGGCAACATTATTCGTGGTACAACCGAGGCAGACTCCTTGAAGATCTAACAACTCTTCGTGTGGATCATAGATTGCCCATGCCGCAGAATACAAATTGCAAGTACTACGGCAGGCGCCATCAGCGAAACCAACATAAGGTGTACTAGACATCTGCACAAGAAGCAGAAGACACAATAAGAGGCAAACACGCCTTCACACCAAAGCAAAACGTGAAATCATGCACACATAACACACTAAAACACGCGTATGTACAAGCTAGGTGCACGAAATCATGCATAATATTTCTTCAAATAAAGCCCATTGCGGGGCTTGTCAAGAGGATTTCCTTCGTAATCTATCAGCTCATATGCGCCCTTCTGCAAAACTCTCTTCACAATATAGGGACCTAGCCACATGGATTCGAGTTTTCCTGCCCCCAGCTTATCCTTAGCTTGATCATAGAGCAGTACTAGATCTCCCTCAATGAAGGAATGGGGTTGAATATTATGGTCGAAGTGAGCCTTGACTCTCTTCTTTTGCGCTTCGATAGCCAGAGAAGCTAAACGACGGGTCTCGTCTAACCGCTCTAGGTAAAGAAGTCGTTCCTCCACCAGAGTGGTGTTGGGAAGCAACTCAACAGCTAATTTCAACGAAGGAATCTCACACTCAACGGGAAGGGTGGCCTCCAGTCCATAAACAAGCTGAAAAGGAGTGAAACCGGTGGCATCCTTCACAGAGGTCCGGTAGGCCCACAAGGCAGGGAACAGCATCAGATGCCAATTAGACTTGTGCGTATTGACGGTGCGTTGAAGCATAGTGATCAAAACTTTGTTCACAACCTCGACTTGACCGTTGGATTGGGGATAGTACGGTGTCGAACTATCTTGACGCAAGCCTAGTTGGGTCGTTAGTTCCGTCATCATGTGATTACGGAAATGTTTTCTGTGATCCGTGACGATCGCCTGAGGGACTCCGAAACGAGTAATGACATGATTAAACAAAAACTGCGCCGCTGTGTAACCGTCTTCGTTCAGTGTAGGCATCGCTTCGGCCCACTTGGTGAAATAATCCACGGCAACGATGATATACCCATGCCCCCCGGCCGAACGAGGGTTACAGGATGTATAATCGATGCCCCATTTGGAAAATGGACCTACGGTAACAACAAGGTGCAGTGGTGCAGGAGGTGCACGCATTTTCCGGTGGTACACCTAGCATTCATGGCATGCACGAACGGCAAGAATGCAATCTTTGAAGATAGAAGGCCAGAAGTAACCAGCACGGAGAATTTTCTGGGTGGTAGCATATCCGGACATGTGGCCGCCACAAGCACCAGAGTGGCAGTCATTCAACACCCGCTCAGCCTCCTCGAGAGTCAAACATCGGCGGAGAACAGAATCAACGCCGAGGCGGTACAGGGTATCGCCAAGAATGCGATAGGGTTGAGATTGGTGACGAATCCGCCGTCGAGCATCTTTCGATACATTGGGACGGAAGGAAGACGTCTGCAAATATACTATAATGTCCCCATACCACGGGTCGAGGGTGCTGATAAGGAATAATGTTTCATCCGGGATATGCTCCTCCGAACGAGATGGTGCAGAATGAGATGGCAAGGAACAGAGCAGTTCAGCAAAGACCAGAGACTTCTTAGACTTGGCCGCAGTAAATTCCAAGTCGAACTCTTGGAGGATTACAATCCACTTCGAGTATTTGCCCCCCAGCAGTTGACGCGACAAAATGTAGGTCATTGGGTTGCAGTCAGAAATCACGGTCGTTGTGCGCAACAGGATATAATGGCGGAATCGTTGGACGGCGCAGACAGCTGCCAATGCCAACTTCTCGACATATGCGTAACGAGTTTCCGTATCCAGAAGGTTGCGACTAAGGTAATAGATAATGTGCTCGGTGCCGTCATCATCATCCTGCACTAGAACCATGCCGATGGTGGTGTCAGCGGCAGCTAGATAGAGAGTGTAATCACGGTGGTAGTTCGGAGGTCTTAAAAGCGAAGCTGAGACAAGAAGGTCTTTGAGTCGCTCGAAAGATTCCTGGGCGATAGCATCCCAACGAAAGGGTGTGTCTCGCTTTAATAACCATGTAAAACCCTTAGCCACCTCGGCATAATTCAGAATGAATCGTCTAAGAAAATTAGCTTTGCCCTGCAAGCTCTGCAATTGCTGCAAAGAGGCAGGGGGAGGAAGGTTCAAGATGGCCTCGACTTTGAGGGGATCCAGACGGATGCCTTCTCGGGAGACGATGAACCCGAGCAGTCGGCCAGATTCTACGCAGAAGACACACTTGTGCGGATTGAGTCGAATACGGTAGTGTCGACAGCGGAGAAAAATTTCGCGTAGATGAGATGGATGGTCCTGACGCTTAGCCGAATGAACTGGAAGGTCATCCAGGTAAGGCTGTACGATGTGTCGAATATCGTGAAAAGTGTATGATATCGCACGCTGGAAGGTGGCACCGGAATTTTTGAGACCGAAAGGGAGCTTCTTATAGGCGAAGGTGCCCCAAGGACAAATGAAAGTTGTCTTATGCTGGTCTGCAGGGGCTATGTTGATCTGGTTATAGCGAGAGAAGCCTTCCATAAATGAATAAATCTCACTTCCTGCACAGTCATCAATAAGCTGATCGATGAAGGGCGTGGGAAAGTTATCTTTCGGACAGGCACGATTGATATCGCGGTAGTCAACACAGACCCGGATAGTGCCTTGCTTTTTATTCACAGGGACTATGTTGGACACCCAATCCGTAAGGGGAATGGCGTAAATGAAACCAGCTTTAAGAAGATTTTCGACTTCGGCCTTGATGGGTGCAGCCTTTCGAGGGTGCACTGGGCGTAAGCGTTGACGAACAGGCTTAGCATCTGGATATGTAGGTATTTCGTGCACCACGATACTAGGGTCGATGCCGGGCATTTCCTCGTAGGACCATGCGAAGACATCACGGAATTCGCGAAATAAAGCAGTATAGAGTTGAACCTCCTCAGGAGTGCACGTGACTCCAATGTAAATGTTCTCGACAACCCCTGGTTTGACAGAGATGTCGATAGGCTGGGTTTGCATGATGTTGCCCATATTTCCCTCAGAAGACACTTGATACAGCTGAACAGGTGTTTGGAGGGGCGGGGATGGGACACATGAGGCAAACCGCTCGGGACATGCGACCATTTCCGAATGTGGAGGGAGAAACGAAGAGCGATGGTGGTGATCTGACCAAGGGAGCTCTTCGAGAGACATGGTCTCTATGATGGCCTCATCGGAGGGAAATGTTTCCTTCAGTGGATCCGAAGTGGCCTCATCACCCAACCAAGGGAAATGATCATATGAATCGGGAACACTGCTTGGAAAAGCAGGTTCAGGAGGGGGAGCCGATGCAGCGACAATCTCGATGTAGTTGAGCTCGGCAGGACTCAACGGCATCATATCACCCCAAGAGTCTTCCTGATTCATGGGGGGAAGAACCCATGGATCAGAACGTACTGAGATCATGTTGACCGGGGCGAGATTCGGAGGTGGGAGGGGAAAGACTCCCATTAAAGCGGGATCTTTGAACAATCCGGCACCCACACTCACTAATGACTTGGAGGTATGCTCCACGAATGGCACATTACCTTTAGAAGAAGAAGAAAAAAAGGAGAGTTGGTCCACCGTGACAATCTTTCCCTGATGAGGGAAGCGAACGACACGGAATAAGGAGGAAGCCACGGCTTGCATGGCGTATGTCCAGCTCCGTCCAAGGAGGAGGTTGTAAGTGAGATTAGCGTCAACAACTTCGACCTCCACCTCTACGGTCTTCCCTTCTAAAGAGATAGGCAATCGTTGGAGGATACCATATGGACGAGATTCTCTTCCATCGAAGGCTTCCAGGGTCGTAGGAGACTGGCTCAAAGTAGGAGAACCAATGGCCTTCCAGCAAGCAACAGACATGATGCAGGTTGAGGCACCTTCATCAATAACTGTACGATGGATCGTTTTGCCATTGATGATGACCTGTATAAGGAAGGCCACTTGGTGAGGTAGTCTCTGTGTAAAACCCTCGAGATCAAAAGAAATCAAATCCGAATCTGCCGGGTTGATCCCACCAATAGCTGATAGCAAGGACTTCCTCTGGGAGGGGCAGCTCTGGAGGACTTCTAACGCGGACATAGCAGACGGAGCCTGAGCTAAGTCCTCAACAATGCTATAATGTTGGGTAGCACGAGCATTAGGGTTATAAGATGACTTCCTGAGTACACCTTTCGGAGGGGGTCGGGGGATCGTCTCAGTGCTAGGCCGTTCGATGTGAAGGGGACCAGAACTGGACGAAGGAGCGCTGGAGGGAACCTCCGGCTCTTTCCCGGCTTGAGATGGATAATCTTTCACTCGAGTTGAAACATAGATGGGAATCGTTCCAGCCATGAACACTTGAGAACCGAACGAGGAAGAGGATTGAGACGGATCTGCCACCATCTGAGTCTGCTGGGAAGGGAAAGGCTCTTTAAGCACGGCAGGAGGCCCAGGAGCACCTTTCAAATGTCGACTAACTTCGGACCGCCTCGGGCAGTCCTTAGTGTAGTGATCCTCATCGCAGATGAGACAAGGATATTTAGGTTTTCGCTTAGCTCCTTCCTCGGAGAGAGGCTTAGGGGGATCCTGCTTGGGCTGTCCAGATTTATCTTTAGCTTTCCCTTTCTTTTTCCCTTTTGAGGATTTATCCACCGCGGTGGACTGAACGATGTTTACCTCAGAGGTACTCCCAGAATTTGATTGGCCCTGAGAAGCATTTTTGTTAGGAGCGTTCTGTTTCTGCTTCCCAGGGTTTGCGGCCGATTTCTTCGATGACGAGTTTACAGAGCCAATGACTCCATCAACAGATGGTTTCGGCGGAGCCTTGGACTGTCCAGGCCTCGGGGCATCTGGCAAATACTCATGTAAAGTACCCGACTGAGAGTACGCTAAGTCGAGGTACTGAGCTCGCGCGATCGCTTGCTCTTCAGTTACACACGCTCCCATTGCGATGTCTTTTGCAATTTTAGGGACAAAGGAAGTCGTGAACCAATCGGTCAGGAGTTGATCAGGAATCCAAAATTTGATCAAGCGATGACGCCTTCTCCATTCATGTATATGATCAGAGATGTGCGTAGCCGTATCCTGTTTGAGAGACGTGAGGAGATGTGTCCCAGTCTCGTACCGAATGGGTAACTGAAAATGAGTCAAGAAGGCCATAGCCAACAAGTTGAAATCTTGAAACATGCCACGATTCAGCTCAATATACCACTTAGCGGCTAAACCAGTGAGAGTTCTCTGAAAGAGGCAGAGCCGGATAGAGTCATCAAGCCATGAGTTCGATGAACACCAAAGGTGATAGGTCATAACATGGGCCTGAGGATCTTCACCAGCTTTGCCATCAAATTTTGGACAATCACCTGGTATTTTAGTTGGAACTGGTGGCCAATACGGATTATGCAAAATAGGATCATTTGTCAACTTGGACACATCAGGAAGTTCCAACGTCGCTAAGAACGGCAACTGAGGGTTAAAGGACATCTGTGGCTGCGGATTCGAGGCAGTATTAGGGTTCCAACCAGGTGGTGGTTGCCCCCACGGGCTTTGTCCAGATGGACCTGGCCCAAAAGGACCTAGTGCATAGGGACCTTGCCCATAGGAGTTCTGTCCATACGGATTCTGGCCATATGCGGACAGTTGTCCCTGACTCTGCCCCCCAGCTCCCCATGTATTAGCAACTTGCCCTGCAGGTGCAACATACTGATAATTTTGGTAAGGAGTGACCTGCGACTGTTGATAATTTTGATAAGGAGTAAACTGAGTTTGCCCCTAGGGTTGCTGGTAGCCATACATTTTCTGGGCGCCATACTGAGCCTAATAAGGAGGTTGCGTTTGGTAAGAAGGTTGGGGCTGTGGCCCACCTTGCATTTGATAACCCATTTGAGTTTGGGGCCCAGAATAATGTCCTTGAACCGGTTGGGCTTGGATCATCTAGCCCAAAGGTTGACTTGGTTGGGTTTGGGATGGACCTGCCTGCCCAGAAGGATGAATTTGCTGGGTGCCAGGTTGTCCGTGAACCACCAAGGGTTGTCCTTGCGGAACAGATGGCTGAGCCGGCTGGACGGTTGGTTGACCCTGAGGTTGGCTAGCCTACCCAGATGGATGATTAGGGCAGACATCGGGTTGACCTTGTTGTATAGAAGGTTGGCCCGTCTACCCCCCGGGGTGCACAGGCTGAGCAGTGGGTTGGCCTTACTGTATAGAAGGCTGCCCCCCTTGCCCAGGAGGATGCATGGATTGAGCAGTGGGTTGGCCCTGCTGTACGTAGGGTTGCCCTCCTTGCCCAGAAAGATGACCAGACTGGGCAGTAGGTTGGCCCTTCTGTATGTAGGGTTGCCCCCCTTGCCCAAGAGGATACCCCTGCTGGACTGCTGGTTGACCTTGAGGAGTGTAAACTTGCCCAGTTTGTCCAGATGGGTAACCCTGCTGGAGACCAGGTTGGCCTTGTTGGATATAAGGCTGCCCTGGTTGTCCAGTTGGGTAACCTTGCTGGGTACCAGGTTGCCCTGGGTAACCAGAAGGTTGATTCTGATAAGAAAACGACGGACCACCAACGGCCAAAGGTTGTCCCAGGTAGGGTTGTCCTTGTGGGCCCCCAGATTGTCCTGGGTAAGGCGGGCCATAAAGTGGTTGCCCCTGAGGGGTTTGCACATAAGGCGGCTGGCCTTGATTTGGCGGTCCTTGAGGCTACCCAGGGATTACCTGGCGCCCTCGAAAAGTATGAGTGCTGGCGTCATAAGAGATGGACAACGGTACCGAAACTTCAACGAAATGTGGAAGAGGCGCGGATTGAGCGAACTGAAGGTACTGACCAGTAGAGTCATAATAAAAGAGGGGACCTTGGTAATTCGGATCCACAATGGGCTGCCCCTGACTATCATAGGGCCCCCCTCCTGGAATAGCACCAGAAGAGGGTTGAGCACTCTGTGCAGGATCAATGACTCCAGATGAAACTTCCGGCTGGCCCTGACTGTGAGAAGGACCAGCACCATCGTTCGTAGACGAAGACGCTGACACGACACTAACGACCGGAGTCGAGTGTGCTACACAAACGGTTGGATTGGTAGGAACTGAGGTAACATGCGTATTAAGAGGTCGTGAAACAAAGGGCCCCATGGTGGCAATAAGACTAGGATCCCATATAGTCGTAGAAGTAGTTCTGGCAGCTATTCTCTCCCTCATCGACTGATATCGTGGAGGGAGTTGAGAAGTAGCTGGGATGGGAGTTTCAATATTTGACACCACGGGTGTCTCACCTGTGCTGGGAGATGTCTCATCCATGTGGGAAGTGGACATCGGAGACGACATACCGGGAGGAGTACGAGGGGTATCGTCTTTGTCAGGCTCCCAGATAGGATTCCAATCTTCTTCGTAATCCTCGTCGCCCGGGGCACGTACGTTGATAGGCTGGATACTCGGGATAACAGGAAGAGTATCGCTTACAACAGGTACCTCAGGAGCAATAGAAGATGGAGAACCTTGATCACTTGGACCGGGAGTCGACGGGTCAGCCAGGATGACAAGACCCCTTAGAAAACCTAAAGGAAACTAACGATAAAGACCCTACTCAAGCTAACGCACACAAGATCTAACCAGGTAATGTTATCGTGGCCGAATAAATTTTTAAGACACAGGAACCAAACTTGACCTTTTCATGTTTCAAGAGTCGAGAAAAGGACGAAAAGATGACTCCAGTCTCCTTCGAATGTTTAATGAGCACGAAGTGACAAGACGCTCATAGGCACCTTTTCTTTTAGGGAGTCCGAAAAGGATCAAAAGTGACTGCTCTGGAGACTCTAGGTAAAGGGTTTACCAAGCAATCCGTAAAACTGCTTATACACCTTGGCAATCGTATGAGAACCAAGGACTTTCCGTACTGTAGTCAATCTTCCCGAATGCTGTGTTCGGTGCGTTACGGTTCACAAGGCGGCAGACTCGGCTTCCTATGGATCAAGGATAAAAGCCTAGTGGGGTCTTCCTATATACGCGACGGTACGTGGGAGCACAGTCCGTGTTAGACCACTATCGAGTCACAGAAGGAGGAATCACCCAACCGTAATGTGAAACAATAGTGACTATGTTTAAAGACGCTGAAACACGTCTCTAACCTAGACCTTTAGATGTTTGCGTTAAGTTCCAATGTGTTTTTAGGTTTATTCAGTTTATTTTATGGTTGATCTTGAATTTAAGTTTCAATTTCAGGCCTTATCGTATGATCTCTCACAATTACCTAGATGTAAGCTATATGCCAAAGAACACCATTTCGTTCGATGAATTCTAACTATGAGAAGGTTAAGAGCTTTCAATCAAACAAAATGAACTCAAACAATCAAATGATCTAATGCAGTTAATGGCAAAGAAATGAGACTTTTCTTTTGAGAATGCAAATCAACTAAATGCTCTTCCTTTCATTAACTATTGAATGCAAAAGATATTAGTTCGATTTCCTTTTCAATGGCACAATGCACTTACAATGAATTTTGAGAGACAGCAACACCGAGTAAAGGAAATAAAATCACTCAATGAAAACACAACAAGCGTGAAAAGAGCTGGTTGAACCCAAGCAATTGTGATCTATGTCTGGGTGGCGAGGAGTAGTCGAAACAACCGAAGGACTGGTTCGAGGAAAATCACCTAAACAACCAAGCAAAGAAAGCAAAAGAGGAAGGTTTTCGCAAAAGCAAAGGCCAGTAGCAACGGATCTTCGTGAACAAGTGATAAAACGAAATCAATCCAGCGAAAACGGGATGACAAGACTAGGTCACCGGGCACAAAACAAAATCCGTCTGACAAGACTTCGCAAGCGAGTGTCTCACAGTTCAAACAATGAAAAACAAGCCATAAACCAAGTGGAAAGAGTAAGGGACAGTCAACCCAACAGGCTCAGGAGGCAAATTTGAATCAAAATGAACTCTACAGGATCAGCGCGGGTAGAACTCAGCAACAATGCGCTGACAAGAGTCTACACGTAGCAACAATGCGCTGTCAGCGCAGAAGGACACAGGTTATCCGCGCTGGTTCGATTTCAGAACCGTCGCGACTGTTCAATGAGAAAGCGCGATGACCGCGAAACTCAAGAAACAGGCAAGCGATGTCAGCGCGACTGTTTCAATTAAAAACGCGCTGAGGCTAAAAAACAAGCAGAATCAAACAAAAAGCTCCCAAACCAAGGCAAAGGTTTTTCAAACAATTCAAGCACTTCCCAGATTGACCCAGGAAATCCAAAAGTAAAAGACTAACCCCTAATCTTCAAAGAGAGAGCAATCAAGCAAGCTCAAAGCAAAAATGAATGAAAAGGGACAGAGGCCAGCTCCCCAGCGGAGTCGCCAAATTGTTGGAGAGGTAAATCCCCTCTACGGATAGAGGCGATCCCTACTAGCCCAGAATGGGTCTAGCAACAATCAGTCAATGCTACTATGCAAGTTCCTAATTGCAATTAAAAGGTAGGCAAAGAACACCTACTTGGATTCCAACGCTATTGTTTGATGAAGAGATGCCGCTCCCGCTCCTTCGCTCTGGCCGGTCACGATCCTCCGCGATCTCCGTGAACAGATACCTGCACACACGAAGAGAAAGAAAAACACAAGCGTGAAATCTAATAAAAGCAACTATACATCAGTCAGAAAGGATGTAATTCACATTAACCATTACAAAGACAAATGAGAATGGAACCATAATAGTAGTCATCTATTATTAATCAATAACAGAGAAGAGTACAACCAAATGTTCTGACGTCGATATCCTTCTCAAGAGGGTCCAGTCAGCAAGTCTCTTAAGCATTCACCCTTAGAGGTAGATCTCCCAAGACAAGAGCTCTCTCTCTCTCACACAAGTAACACAACACAACCTTCCCTAAGCTATCTAGCAATTCCACACTTATCACACCAACTACCTATAGTAGCAGCAATCTGAGCACTATAAACTCCACACAATCCAAACTAAAAACTAGCTGCTCATGGCAATGGTAGAGGTTTAAATAGGAGAGGGAGCCTCCTTGAATGGTGGAAGGATGAGCTTATCTTCAAGGGAAGTGGTTTCAAAGGTCGAACAGACATGCCATAGAAGGGAGGCGATACTCACAAGGCCAACAACCAAGCCTGTAGTTATCTGGAAGGCTGGCTGTTGGAACAAATTCGCCCAAACTGGATCAGCGCGGGTGCAAGACTGGTCTGGCGCACTGACATCGCAAAGTAACAATAGACAGGGCCAAGTTAGCGCGACTAAATACAAACAGAGGCTGCACTGGGCGTGAAATTCGACCAACGCGGAAAATTCGTGTGCTTCCGCGCTGGCAGCGCATGCGGTCTGTTATGAAGCACCAGTCAATGTGGATATTTTAATAACAGTCGCGCTGATGATGAAAACTTTGGAAAAAGAGGGTTTTTGGCCAGTTCAGAGGGCATGAACTTGATTATTGTGAACTCCTGACACAGTAGGGTGACTGACAGGGAGACAGTGACAAATTACTGTGTAACACTAAGCGTTCTCTCAAGAATACAGAATAATTAAAAGAAGGCTTTCTTGTAGCCAGTAAGCGCTGGACCAAATCGAAGATAAGGGATAGTCTGGCTTTTAATTGCTTATTTTCTTTGTGCTGTGCACGAGACTGTTCCATTTCTTCCTAATTCCTATAGGCATAGTTAAACCATAATGACTTCTGCTGTTGAAATGCCTTTCCTTGGGAGAGCTCGTATTCTGCCTTCCATGTGTTGCTTAATTCTTGAAAAGTAGAAGTCTGTGCATGAGCATCGCTAACACAGGGAGGTTCAATTTGTATATGCATAGTTGTAAAAGATTTTGATTCTGGTTTCTGCTCATCAATAACTTGGGTAGGCCGGGGTGGTTCTATTTCTTCTTCTGATTTCTGCTCATCAATGACTTGGGTAGGCCGGGGTGGTTCTATTTCTTCTTCTGATTTCTGCTCATCAATAACTTGGGTAGGCTGGGGTGGTTCTATTTCTTCTTCTGATATCCTTGAAGACCCTGCTGGTTCTTGTGTAACAGTAGGGTGTTCCTTTTTAAATATAACAGGGCTGGCTCCAGTCAATGGGACTGCAATTATTTTATATCCTGCCTGAGTATAGATATCCCCACATTCACTGAACATGTATTCACTGTATTGCGCTTTCTCTACACTCTTTTCTGCTTGAGATTCTACTTGAGCTAACATGTACAGATTGATTTCTTCTTTATAGGCTTCCCTAACCATTTCTAACTCTTTTTGATAGGCCTTAATTTCTGATTTTAAGAACTCATTTTCTTCTTGTAGGGAGGCTAGAGTAACCGGGGCTTCTACAGTTACAGATTCCAAAGGAGAAGAGAATTGTTGTTCAACATTAACTTCATCATGTGCGTCCCCAACAAGTGGTTCTTGTGTTTCACCTATTGGGTCAGTTTGTGTATCAGTTTCACCTAGGGCATCTTCTTCTTGCTCCCCAATAGGTGGTTCTTGTGTGGCACCTATTGGGTCAGTGGCTGGTTTTTGTGTAGCAGCCACATGCAGGTCGTCTTCTTTTTGCTCCCAATAGGTGGTTCTTGTGTGGCACCTATTGGGTCAGTGGCTGGTTCTTGTGTAACAGCCACATGTCCTATATCAGCTTGGATGTCTAGTTTGAATTTGTCGGCAGTTGGTTCTTGTGGAGCAGCTGCCTCTGTTGAGAAAAATGATGTTACAAAATCGTGAACACTTTGAATTTCGACATCTGAGGGTGAAGGAGGTGAAGGTTCAGGGCTATGGGGAATACGGGGATTTAAAATGATAGGAGGAACGGCCTCGGTTGCTGCAAACAACCTTGTTCGTTGCCGAGGTAGGGAACCAGGAGAGACAGTAGTTTTCCTCTTGCGAGGACTTTTACTCAGGGAATCATCAGAAATAGTAGCTGCCTTTACTGAGGCCCTGGTTCTTCTTTTTAACGGGGTTGCAGTTTTCTGTTGCTTTTTCCTTTTAAGGAAAGTGATGAGGGTATCCTCGTCTGAATCATCGGTAGGGATATGAACTATGGGAGTGGACGGTTCGGCTTCATCATGGGGTGAGGACTGCAGCAGATTTTCAGTGCTTAATTGGGGTGTTCCTGCTATTGGTTGCTGAGTTTCAGCATCTTGCTAGGAATTTTCTTCATTTTGCTAGGAATTTTCCTCAGCTTACTGAGGAGGGTTAATGAGGGGAGGTGGGTTATGCAAGGTGAGGCCTCTATTTATCAAGAGTTGGACCAAACAATGGTGTGTGAGGCAGAGGAGTTGGTGCCTAGCGTTCACAATGTAGTGTGCCATATTTTTCAGACATCCAAGGAGATAATAAGGCATATTTACTAGACGACCATGCCGCAAATGATTTAATAAGACAAAGTCATGTTGGTAGACTACCTGGTAGTGGCCCTCGCAAGTGAAGTAGTGCTTGACGAATTCTGCAACTTTTGGCCAAGGCGGTGGTAATGACCGAAGTGCAACACCCCTGCCTTTGGCTTCCACCTGCTCCCTAGGTAGCAGGAAATCTTGATGTGCATTGAGGATAAGATGCTTCCTGCTGAACCAACGAATGCCGTTGGTTGGAAGCCCCAAAACTTGTGCTATGTCTTCTTCTGTTACTAGGATTCTCACCCCTTGGACAGTAGAATACCCCTCCCTCAAATTGCATGCAAATTCGAGGACTTGCTGCAAATCAAATTCCGGAAGTCTTCTGAAATAGTCCACCCATCCTGCTTGTAGGAAGATTTGGTATGCGTCTGGGTAAAGTTCCAGTAATGCCGTCGAGCCCAGTTCATGTCTAACAACATCTCCTCCCATGGTTACTGTTTTAAGCAGAATACAAAGTGCAGAGCCGAGTTGCCGAGGTCGAAACAGAGCAAAACATTGCAAAATGAAATTATGACGTGGTAAGGCATAAACGAGGTGGATTAGACACAACCGGGAGGAATAGGGATGGCGGTGATGGGCGTGTCCTGTAATGATTACGATATTTCAGTAATCCCCCCCAACTGCGGCTGAATGATATGGTTGGCAGTACGACGCTTTTAGCGGTCATGTCAACTATCTCCTCATTAACTACAATTTAATATTCACACATAACATGCATACCTTTACAATTACCTTTGGTTGTTGCGCCGAAAAGTGTTATCTCGTCTTTAATAGGTCAATGATCATTATAAAAAAAAGGGTTTGTAAGGTGTGAGGGTTTTTATCCGCGAGGTTTTTATTATTCACAAGAGGTAGTAGTGAAGGGGTATTATTAACATGATAAATGGCTGATTTCTTTGAATAAAGAATGATATGTTTCTATTGAAGTAATAGTTCATTCTCGGGAAAAAAATGGGGATATTTAGGAAAATAGAAAAGATTGGTGTTTAAGCAGTGGGATTTGGTGTTTCGACACTGGAAAGTGGTGTATCAGCAACGGGAAATGGTGTATTAGCAACAGGAAATGGTGTATCAGCAACGGGAAATGGTGTATCAGCAACGGGAAATGATGTATCAGCAACGGGAAATCGTGTATCAGCAATGGGAAATGATGTATCAGCAATGGGAAATGGTGTATCAGCAACGGGAAATGATGTATCAGCAACGGGAAATGGTGTATCAGCAACGGGAAATGGTGTATCAGCAACGGGAAATGGATTATGATCTGGAATGACATGGCAATGCTTTTCCAATCTGCAGATTAATTCTTCCTATATTGGAATCTTTCTTTTTCAGCCACCATCCAAAGCTAAGATCTGCAAAATAATTAATTGTAACATGGCAACCCTTGACAGGGATTATTAGTTAAGAAATCTAATCTAAAAATAAATATATAAACGGGAAATTAAGTGCATTGAGGGATCATTGGTTCCCCCAAAAAGGTATAGTGTATGTCTGTCATGCAAGTAGCTTTGAAATACTCTTTAGAAACAGGCCATTGATATAAACGGAGTCGATACCCATTCACTAGTAATGGTGTTCTACTATCATCAATCGTTAAGAGTCTGACTGTTCCATTTGGAAAAACAACATCTACTTCATAAGGTCCTAGCCACCTTGTTCTTAATTTCCCCTGAAAATTTTCAAAACAAGAGTCATACAGTAAGGATCAATTACCTTTTTGGAACTGCTTGTGCTTAATAGTTTTGTCATGCCACCTGGTTCTTTGCTGTTGTATCATAGTTGTTTGATGGATGGCATCCAACCTCTTTTCATCCAATTCCTGAAGCTGCTGCAACCTAGCTATTTGTGCATCAGTTAAATCAACATTAACAGCTAAAGCAGTCCTTAAGTTTTTGACTTCAAATTCCACAGGAAAAACAGTACTTTTACCATAGACTAATTCATAAGGTGAAAAACCCATAGTGTTCCTCCAAGTAGTTCTGTAAGCCCATAATGCTTCAGGAAACCTTTGAAACCAGTCCCTTCTATTCTCCTTGACTGTCTTTGTTAAAATGGCTTCTATGACTTTATTTGTACTTTCCACTTGCCCATTTTCCTAGGGGTGATAAGGTGTAGTCATTTTATGCTTAATGTGATATTTCTGGAGTGTATCTTTGAAGCCATGAGAATTAAAAGGAGGTCCTCCATCTGTGACTAGCTCTCTAGGCAAACCAAACCTAAAAAAGATTTCTTCAAATAGAAAAGTTAACATGGATTATTCATTAACTTTGATGAGTGCCTTAGCTTCTACCCACTTAGTCATATAATTTGTGCAAACCAGTATATAAACTCTTTGATTGGATGGAGGATTGATGTGACCTATAAAATCTAGTGCCCATCTTTCAAAAGGTTCAAGTATTACCTGGGGGTTAAGTGGCATTTCATCCCTGTGATTAGGCTGGTCCATTCTCTGACAGCTATCGTAGGCCCTAACATATTTCTTTGTGTCCTTGAAAAGTGACGGTCAATAGTAACCCATTCTGAGAACTTTGTGTGTTGTTCTTTTTTCCGCAAAATTCCCTCCACAAGGGTTATCGTGGCAAGCCTTCAATATATCATAAACTTCATCTTCTTTGATGCATCTTCAAATTTCCTGATCGAATCCTGTGTGAAAGAGACACCCACTTATCCAGCTGTACCTAGCACTTTGTTGAACGATCTTTCTTTTCTCTCTGTGCGATAGGTGTGATGGTAGTTTCCCTGCAACTAAGTAATTGGCAATGTCTGCATACCAAGGTGAGTGAGCAGATACTGCAAATAAATATTCATCAGGAAAAGAATCATCCACTGGAATATTTTCATCAGTTTTTAACCGAGAAAGAAAATCAGCAACTACATTTTCTTTACCTAGTCGATCTACAATTGTGATATCAAATTCTTGTAATAATAATAACCATCTGGTAACTCGAGCATTTGTAACTGATTTGTTCATTAAATATTTAATGGCCGAGTGATCAGTATGCACAAAAGTAGTGTAACCAGTAATATAATGTCGAAACTTATTAATAGCATAAATAACTGCTAAGAATTCTTTCTCGGTGACTGTATAATTAAGTTCAGCAGGAGTCATATTTTTACTAATAAAGTAGATAGCATAGGGAAGATTGTTTTCTTCTTGACCCAAGACAGCTCCGATTGCAGTATCTGAAGCATCAGAGGATATATGAAAGGGGAGTGCCCAGTCAGGTCCTCTTAAAATGGGAGTTGTAGACAATTGATGTTTAAGTTCATTGAATGCTTTTTGACAACCATCAGTCCACTTAAATTCAACATTTTTCATAAGTAACACAAACAAAGGAGAAGCTATTTTAGAAAAATCCTTGATAAATCTTCTATAATATCCAGCATGTCCTAAAAAACTTCTTACATCAGTTTGTGTTTTAGGGATAGGCAGAGTCTGAATTACTTGTACTTTAGCTGGATCAACTTGAATTCCTAGGAATGAAATGAAGTGTCCCAAAACAATACCTTGATTCATCATCATATGACATTTTTTAGTACTTAAGGCAAGATGTGCTTCTATACACCATTTAAGTGCTTTTTCAAGGCTTTGTAAAGCATCTTCAAAAGTCACACCATAAGGAGTAAAGTCATCCATAAATATTTCTAAGGAATCATTAAGCATATCAGAAAAAATTCCTATCACCGCTCTTTGAAATGTTGCTGGGGCATTACATAGTCCAAATGGAAGAACTCTATAGGCAAAAGTCCCCCATGGACTAGTAAAAGTGGTCTTGTCCTGATCTTGGGGTGCAATCTTGATCTGATTATATCCACTAAATCCATCCAAAAAGGAAAAGAATCTCTTACCTGCCAAATTATCTAGTACCTGATCAATAAATGGTAAGGGAAAATGATCTTTCTGAGTAGCCTTATTCAGAGTTCTATAATCCACACACACTCTCCATTTCCCATTTTTCTTAGGTACTATTACTATTGGTGAAACCCATTCACTATCAGATATAGGATATATAAATCCTGCATTCAATAGTTTTTGAAGTTCTTCCTTCACAATTTCCCTTAAATTGGGATTCATTCGTCATTGGGGTTGGCAGATTGGGCGGGATCCTTCTTTAATATAAATACGGTGAGTACATAATTCAGAAGAAATTCCCTTCATATCTATGTAATCCCATGCAAATTCTTGTTTGTTCTCATGGAGTAACTTCATTAACTGTTGTGTTTCAACAGCTGTTAGGTTAGGGTTTATATTTAATGTTTTGCCAGGCTCAATTTCGACTGCTATACTTTTGGAGGGGGTGTCAGCTGATGTCTGAGATAAGTCTTCAGTTCTAAGATTTTGCTGTGATTCATATTCCAAGATTGTAGTCAAGTGATCATGTATTTCGGAGTTAACCGAAGAAGGTTCAGAAATAAAGCTACTAATTAATTCATCTTCGGTTGAATCTTTAAAAGTTAGGGCTTGTCGGACAGTTAAGATGGGTTGAGTCTCATCATCCTCATAATCTAACCACACAAAGTTATCATTGTTAATCATAGGTGTGGCATGAGGGTACAGAGTAAGATGTTTGGTTTCACATCCATTAGAAATTGTCATTGAACTTGACCTACAGCTAATGAAGGCATCTGCTGTAGCCAGCCAAGGTCTCCCTAAAATCAATGGATGACCCCCCAACTTATTTTTGGTCTGTAACACCACAAAATCAGTTGGGTAGTTCCAAGATTCGACTAAAATTATCAGGTCTTCAATGACTCCTTCAGGTTTAATTGTGGAGCGGTCAGCCAGCTCTAGAATGGTTGGGGTTTCCCTAATAAAAATTTTTAACTGCAGTAACTGTGTTGTTTCAAGTGTCATGATGTTTATTGCAGCACCCAGATCTACTAGAACACTAGAAACAAAGGTTTTACCAACCTGAACTGTGACTTTAGGGTGACCAGGGTCACCATATTTCATAGGGGGGATTTTTTTCTGACATTAGAGCAGCTAGATCACCCATCACATGAACTGTGAGGGGTTCCTTAGCTTTTCTTCCAGGTTTCTTAATACAAATATCTCTAACAGTTCTAGCATAAATAGGTACATCTCTCAGTGCTTGTAAGAGTGGAATTTTAACATATAAATTCTGCGGCTCTCCTAATAGATTAAAAGCAGGTGGCTCAAGTGTTTTGGTAAGAGCCAAACGTTCAGGGAATGGTGGCTTTGCTGCTTCAACAGTATTTTTAGAGGATGTTTCCACTGTTTCAGCATTGTTATTAGAAGATGATCCAACTGTTTCAACATTAGATGACTTTTCTTTTCCGATTTCTTCTTTATCAGAATCGGAAGTAATGTCATAAATAATGGGTTCAACTATTCTTCCAGAGCGTAAATGAATGTCATTACATTGCATAGGGGAAACCAGTTGGTTTTGAACATCAATTACTTGCAGAGCTTTATTATTATTCGGGTTGGGGTTAGGTTGTACAGGTAGCTGAGGTCTCATTGTTTGATTATTTGGTGGGGCATTTGATGGTAAGGAGAGAGATTGCTGATACTGAGGTAATTGGTTTGGAAATGGGATCTGTGGAGCTGTCCAATTCGGGTTCCATTGATTATAATAGGTTTGTTGTAGAGCCCAGGGATTCCACATCGTAGGATCAACAAAAGGAGGGTTTGGTTGCTGCATGGGTGGGAAATTCATTTGATTAAGGTGTGGGTACTGCATTTGGTTGAAGGGCGGGTAATTTGTTTGAAAAGGAGGATGATTATTCCAACGATTAAATGACATGTCAGAATTCATACCTTGTCCTCGTGGTTGCCATTGTCTTCTCTGTGTGAGGAGGTACACTACTTCAACTTCTTCTTCAGTTGGCTATAGTGCTGCTTTTATTCCTGGCAAAGAATGGCATTGTTGAGTCTCATGGTCCTTTTCATAGATAGTGCAGATTGGTACCTTGTCCAGGGGGCATTCACTTAGTGGGTGTTTTTCCCTGCATTTAGAGAAGAAAATAGCCAGAGCAGCTTCTGCTTCTGCCTGCTTCTTTTTAACCTGCAAGGTATCAATTTGTGAAGCAAAAGAGCTTAACATTTCAATTTTAAATTCTTCAAGCAAGTTACCTATTTTGGCCCGTGTTGCTCCTCCACTTGCTGATTTCTAGACTCTTGAGTATGTACTGTCTTTGCTCTTTGGTCTACTTGCTGCTCCTCTCGAACATCTTTTACAGAGATTGATAATCTCATCATAGGATTCCTTAGATATGTCTCCTTTTACAAGCATATTCAACATATCTAAATAGTCATCTCGTACCCCTTTTAGCAATATTGACTTGAGAATATCCTTACTCATATCAAGATGATCAGATTGCTGTAAGTTATATTGTAGCCTTTCCACGAAGTCCTCCAGACTTTCGTCCTCCTTCTGAGTCATCTTGAATAATTCCTCCTTCCTTTCTTTTGTTCGACAATAATCTTGGTATTTAGCCAAAAATTTCTCCTTCATATCATCCCATGTTGTAATCACATGAGCTCCCAAGCTCATGAACCATCTTAATGCGTTCCCTTTTAATGTAGCTGGAAACAACTTTAATTTATGAGCAGAATTAACATAGTCATAGCTTCTACATAGTATATCAAATTCAAAAAGAAATTCATCAAGATCTTCTGTGGATAACCCATGGAAATTGGGTAATGCTGAAAGTGGGATATTCTTCATAGGAGTTGCTCCTCTGGGGAGATCTCCAATGGAGAATTCCAGGGTGGAGAGAGAATTTTCTTCCCTTCCCTCTATTCTGTGACCTCCACCAAAAAGTCCTTCATTGTTATCCTCCATTGGTTGTTTTCCTGATGCGCTTGCCTGGTCTTCGGAATTTTCTGTTGGGATTTCAATGTCCTGCACTGGTTCCTCCACCTTAACTTCCTCTATTGGTTCTTCTACTGGTCGTTCGTCTTCTTCCACCAGTTCCTCAGTGTATTCTGATGGTTCTATAACCCTCTCTGGTCCCACTACTTCCTCTGTCTGATAATCTGTCTGGGAAGAGTGTTGGGTCTGTGGCCTTCAGGAGCTTAACCTCTGGGATGTCTCCGCTTTTGAAATAATATCATCAATAAAAGTTTTTCTTCCTCCTCCTTTGCCTTTGCTGCCTGAATGGTTAACCTTCTTGCATCCTCTCATGCATCCTGCATTTCTAAAGAAAAATGTTAATACCCTTAAAATCTTCAGTCGCCTTCCCCGGCAACGGCACCAAAATGTTGGTCACTTTAATTCTTTAATAATAAAACAGTCGAGTGCCACATTAATTATCAACCCAGGAAAGTCTGATTATTCCAAAGGTGACTACGTACTGCATGTACTCAATCTCAATGGTATTAAAAGCTGTAGTATAAACAATCTACTATCTATCAAATCCCTACTCTGTGTTACAGCAGTTACGGTAGTTACAGCCTATTGCAGAAAATGAAGAACAAGTAACTTAAAGGAAACAAATCTGCAAAAGGTAGTGATGGTTGTCCTGCAACAAAGGATCATGACCCTATCCTCAGAGTAAGGACTTTCAGCACCTGCCTCTGTTGTCCAGTTCACCAATACACTATAAATCTTAATCACCGGTGAGGCACTCATATGCACCATCAATCAGTTAAAAAGGAAAACAGAATTTCAACAAAAGTAAATATCTTTAGAAGTAGTAACTGTGATATAAACAGAAATCACACACACATCATACAACAGAAAGAAGATGGGTGAATCTTGTGATGAAGGTGGGCCTTGTCCTTCTCACAAGATTCCCCAGAACACAGGAATTAAAATAAAATACTCAGAACAAAATTGTATTCATCTGCCAATAAACCATATTACAAAAAGAGATTCAGTCTCATCCCTTCACTACCAGTTCTGTGTTACAAGTTGTTCCCCTCCTTTCTGTCCCCCTTCCTCTAATGTAGATGTCTCCTCTTTATAGAGGAGACATCTATTACAAAGATTTTCATACATTTTGACTCAACCCTTTTGTACCAAAAATAAGAAAGTCAGTTCTTGATAACAAAATATTGTTACAGTCATGAGGATCACGATCATTATGTTATATACCTAGGGGGGATAATATGGGGTACCAAGGGAGGTACCCAAGGTAATAATGTAATAATGGGATGGGCCATAGTAATAAATAAGGTGGTTAACCCATGTCATGTAAGGGACCACAAGTAGTTAATAATAATGTAATGGGCCCATGGTATTAGTTGATGGTATGAGGGAACCATAGTAATGACCCATGGTATTGTATGTATGAGGCCTATATAGAGGCTAAAGACTCCATGTGGAGATATAGTCAAGGATTATTGTGTGAACAAACATATGGCTTGTGGAGTGTTCTCCTTCCTTAAGGAGTGAATGTATGGTGTTTCCCTATCTTAAGGGTTTGATCAATAAAGAATCATTTCATATTATTTCTAGGTTTATTTCTATTCTCTTATATCTTTGGATCAGATCTACAACAAGTGGTATCAGAGCACTTTCTTGGGCACAAACCGTGGAGATTTTTTTTATATTTTTTGCAAGGTTTCGGGGACGGCGAGTTTGCAGATCAGATCTGTAAGTTTTGGTGCAAGATTTGTAAATTCTAATTGCAGATCTGGATTCTATGTGAAAAAATACCCTATTTCAAAAAAAAAATCGGTCGAATCGGAGTCCGGATGAAGGAGATATCGCTGATTTAAAATCAGTGGGGTTGCAGACAATTTTTCAGGGCAGCGAGTTTGCGGTGCCAATCTAGATGTCTTGGTGGAAGATATGCAAAATCTAATTATAGATCTGGATTGTTTGAGAAACATTACCCAATTTCAAAAAACAAATCAGTCGAATCGGAGTCCGGATGAGGGAGATATCGCTGATTTAAAATCAGCTCTTTTTTCAGAAATTTTGGGGGACGATGGGAGAGTTGCAGCATAGATTTGAAATTCTAGTGCCTGGATCAGGATTTCTATCACATGGGCAGATGTAGAATGGTTGTTCCATTTCCAAAAATAGGTCATAATAGGGATTCTGAGCAATATTAACAGATGGTACCCCATATTATTCCCCCTAGGTATATAACACATTACGACCAATATAGTAATCGATCAGACTCCTTTGCCAATGCAGATTTGTTACGCAAATCTCAACTGTTCCTCAAAGTGTGCATGCTATTTGTGCTGTTTCAGCTTGAGGTTCATGTTGTTCTTGTTGTTTCAGCTTCACGATCTGCGCTGTTTCCACTATTTCAGCAACGACAAAATGTGATCCTGCCAGTTAGGCAGTTTCAGCAATTAGTCAACACTTTAATCAACTTCAGGGAATAATTATAAAGATAGCATGGTTACGTGTTGAATAATTAAACATATAGCAATGAGGAAAGTTATTCTGTACCTTTTGGAGTGATTAAGCCAAAATACTAGCAAAGGCTTCCAACTAAGGGTTGAAGAGGGTAATATAATGGCAAAATATACAGTCAAAAATAGACAAAATGGGAACCTAACACAGTCTTCACCTCCTTTGACTGTCCTGTACTCCCGAAGGACAATTGTGATCAACTACCAGTACCGGGTGCAGTTACTACACAACAACTGTGTTTATTGAGGAAAGAGAGCCGTGAAGGAAAGAGCAGTTGAAAGCATTAATCAGTCATGGAGCTTTATTCAGTCAACACTCCACCTGCTCGAGAAGGACAACAGAGTATCTCAAAAGGCCAATTTTGGTCATTAAAGCATGCAGATTGTAGCAGAGACTCCACTAGAGAGTTAAGGTGGTTGGTAGTCCATTATGACCCCTCCACGTATAGAACAATAGAATATCTTTGTAAACAAACTCTATATATACCCAGAACACAGACGTAATCTGGGTTGATGGTTGTTGTTTTGATGTAAGGTTCAACTTCTGGAGGCTGTAACTATTGTGATACCTGCAGCGTCTGGTCTTCATTTTCAGCTAATACAAGCTTCTTTTGCTGTTAATTTCTTACTTTCCATTTCTGCTATGTTCTAGGCTATTCCAGTTATGCATTTTTCATGTGCTCTTGATGTTTAGTATTAGAGGGGCTGTCATCCCACCTCTGTGTTAGAATCTAGTGTGTATCATTGAATGTGTTATGCAGGTTTCTGCTATCTTAGTGGCAGAGAGCTGTCATCCTGTCTATGCATTAGGAAATAGATTTGCAAACCTCTTTACTGGTTGCAGTCGGCTATCACATGGTCTTGTGCATCTGCTGGTGTGATCAGTATTCTCCATGTTCACCTAATCCTCAAACTGTGAGTAATTGGTGGTCTAAAGCCTTGTAGTATGGGGTTGTTCACCCATGTCTAGGGTTAAGCATAGTAGAAGTTGTTATCTAGCTTGAATATGCATCATTCCTTCCATTCATCCATTTCCAACATTTTGTTGAGTTTGAAATGTTCCCAAGCATCTCCGAGATACAACCTAGGAGAGTTTCTTGGGGTGATAACAAAGTGGAAAATGAAACCGGAGGTATACACACATCAAATTAGAATTGTGAGAATATAGAATGGGGATGCAACGATGACTCTTGGTTTTCCATGTTAGTTTTTTTGAAAATAAATGAGTGTTTGAGAAGAAGAGTAGTTTGTAGCAAAGGAAAAAGAGATAGAGGAGAAGAGGTAGAGATCAAGAGGCCTAAGTTGCACATGTCCACATTGTATATCTGGTGAGAGTTAATGTATATTCGAGTTGATTAATGAGTAATATGTTTATGTATCTCTATGTTTTGTAATTTCTTTATTTGTCTATTATTAATGAAATGATTTGTCTTTGGGGAAACAAATGTAAATGACCAGTCAAACGATTTTGATATCTATATGTCATGGGTATGGAATATGAGTGGTTGAATTCTTAGGATTGTGATTTTTGAGTCACATGAAATTCTGGAAGAAAAGAGCTTGAATACCTTCAATATTTTATTTAGAGATGAACTGTTAGGCGTGTAAAGTGGATGTTGGCTTTGTGTGTTAAAATCAATGTACCCTATTTGAGCGAAGAAGGGGAAAGCTAAACGATATATTTTTCTATTAGGCGAGATACTTATTGATTGAGGCGTAGGGGAGAAACTAATGAGGTGGTACTTCGTAACTCATCACTCTTCTCTATAAACAAATCCAGATCAATACTCAAAGGTCCAAATAACCTGTTGATCCATATCCATATCTAGGCGCAAAGCCAATAATAGATCCCCACGCGGCATCTCTTTCGGTTCAAGAGACAGTTATTGATCCATCCATCAAAGATCCGGCCCCTTACTAACCATCATCTCACCCAGCTTCAGTGGCAGATAAAGATCCTACAGGTGCACATCCAGTAGCTACATCCCTAGTCATTATAGGTGGGGGTAGAGCTAGCATACAAGCCACGAGCGTTCGTTCCTCACCCTTCCAAGGGCAAGGAATGACTGAGACCGGGGTGGGCTGGTGGTCTAGGTACACCGTACTGTTTGGGGAAAGGAACTTGTTGGGGACTTGCCAACGATGCATTCTTGCGGCAGTCACATATAGAGGGAAAACATGACTTTTCCAGTTAGATTTGTGTATTAATGTTTATTTTCCTATTAATTTGTTAGTCGCAAATAGTAAATAGAACTTTTCCTTTTGAGTTTGGGAAAAAATACATTTATAAATTAAATATTTGTTCTATGTTATTTAAATCATATATCTATGATTACTTAAGCAATATGAGAAAGTGAATTGGAGCTTCCGTGTGAAAACAAAGTCAAGTTTTTAGTTTAGATCAATATATTTGAAGTGTTAATGGTGGAGACGGAAACCCCATCTACTTTGCCTTTGTCTAATACACCTTTCAACTAGCCATGGAAATATCTTGATGGATGATTTATTAATTAAATTAAAGTTTTGTTAATTAAAAAAAATATTGCATCATCTTTCATGCTCTGCAATGCTTTCCTAAAAAAACATAATTTTATAAAATTATTAATCAATATATTTAAAATCAATAGTTTTATTATTATTATTATTATTATTATTAATTTTACATATTTTGCACATCAACATATTATTTAAAAAAAAAAATATTAATAATAATGATAATTTTTTTTTTAATGTGTAATGCCTTCATTTTATTTTTGTGATATCCCCACATCATGTAAATATTTTATTTTACTGTAGATCAAACAAACTATTTATTTTTTTTATTATAAGAAACTCTTTTTGAAATTTAATTATTTTGAAAATAAAGCAACAATTATCCATAAATGTGACTTTTACTTATTAATCAGTTTGAGAAACAGTTACCTATTTTCTCACTGATTTCTTGAGGATTTATTCAAGAAGATCAAGAGGATATGGGTATCTAAGATCAGGAAAAAAGGTCAGATAGTTTTTATGTGGCTATGTCTCGTTTGGACCAGGTAGCAGTGAGACTGTGAGTTCTCGTAGAAGAGGTTCCTGAACATAGGAACACTTAGGGGAGGACTACTTGGAGTAATGGTCTCAAGGTTAGGAGGAAAAGAAACCAGAGGCAAGTTTTGGTTGTAGAATGACATAGAAAAGAATCTGGGAAGCAATGGTCCAGATAAGTGGAAGAAATCTTCTGTTTAATTACTAGGCATTTATTGTTGAGTAACGATATATATCTATATATATATATATATAATTCTTATGTGTAAATTGTTAAGTCTTATTCCTGTGTATTGTACGATTTTAGCTTACTAAACAGTTATACAAATTAGGAAATTGCCTAGATAAATTCTCTATGATATTGTAAGAGGATTCTATATTTATTACATGCAAAGGTAAGCAAATATTTAGTATGGTTTTAGTCAGTATATTGTAATCCTTTCCTAGAAAGACTGAAAAGATTGAAGGCAATATTAATTAATAGTGGAAAAATGAGTGAGGTATCATCTAAAACATTAAACACCTCATTAACAGAGATTTTCATACATATGATCTTGGTAATAAAGAAATGCTAGCATACTGATAGGAATTGGCCAAGGCAGTAGAATTAAACTCCAAAATCATCTCATAATACAAATAAGTATAGACCAAAAAGAAAAAAGGGCAAGTCCGAGTTTAGAAGTTGTCAAAGCCCGAGGGATACTCAGGTACCCTTTTCTCTTAGCTCAAATACAAATAACATCAGAATTTTAATAAAGGAATTAAACTTATATGATTTGAAGTTATAATCTAGCATCGTTATAAACCAGCGATAAAGTGTATAGGAGAATAAATGAAACAACGTTCAAGAACCTGAAGGAACTCTTGACCGAGGACTCCGAGGAGTCCTCTGAAACTAACTATTGCAAATGCATGATCAAAATAGAAACTGTCTTTTATAGTATGAATCCATATACAAGAACATTTAAGTTAAATATAGTTGACCCACGTAGGGGTACAACAGTGAGAACGTTGCCTCTTGAATCAATGAAGAAGTAAACCAAATTAAATAAACAAGATTGAATGCATTGAACAATAATATTTATAACAATATCGAGTCGAGCAGGAGACCAGGGTTCAGAAACCCAAAACCCTCAACAAAATCTTTCAAGACCAAATTGCCTAACTACAGGCTGGTGTGAACTCTTCATACCAAAACTACTTAAGACCAGAGGCTGCTTAAAACCCTTTTATTTACAAACCCTTAATGGTCGAGAATTTCAAAAAAGGAAATCTGAAGCAGTTCATACAAGGTTAAACAATGGGTTGAAACCCTAAACATTTTCTTTTACTGAGTAGAGGACCCAAGTAATACGAGATATCTGGAGGTTGCCACAGAATGAAATCTGAACAAAGTATCTATCTAGCCCTCTCCATGGCACTACAGAGCCCTGCCATTCCAATAGGAAGATGGGGATTAGAGACTTAGCCAAAGAATAAAACCATCAAACTAAGCATAATGAAGGAAACACCTTTCAGAAAACATTTACCTCAGTTAGGCTGGACAGATGAAACTTCCCACAGCTGAAGGCAGTACCATGAACCCAAACCTTGATAGAGGAAAGAAAAACCCATTAGATGCTATATACCAGATAGAGAAATCAATACAAAACTATGAATCCATCTCTCTAATTTAAAAATAAAAGTGATTACCTGTTTAAGGAAAGAAATCTCTGCAACAAATGCCAAAGCCACAACCTGCTAGAAGGAAAAGAGGAGGAGATCAACTTCTAAAGCAAACGCAGGAGTCACAACTCGCAAGAGGTAAAAGAGAAGGAGATTAAGCTCTGCAGCAAACGTCGGAGTCACAACACACAAGGGAGAAATGAGAAGGAAGATACACCTAACCGAAGGCTTAGAACCCTAAGGATTCATCATATCTGTCTGATCCATGAGATGTATCCAAGCCATTGATTCTGGAGAGAATCCCAAGCCACACTCGGAATAGTACCACAATAAAAGCACCAGTAAGGAAGCACAGTCACGTAGGCTAAATAAACCGAAGCCATTAATGTGTTATGGAGGTCACAAGGATGGATAAGTAAATCACAGATCAAAAGATTAGACATGCACTGATAGCCAAATATGTAAATAGTATAAGGTTCATAATTCTAGTGCAATTCGATAGGACAAGTGTTGCTTTGTAAACCCAATGGAGTTATGTAATAACATGTGGACCATTCTGACAACGAACTTTTCAGGACGTGAACCAACCCAGGTCAATTATGTTATATGAATTAAAAATGATTGAACATATAATTTGTATAAAGTCAATTGCATATTGGAATTAATTATTAACGAAGGGTTACAAGGTTACTTTTCATAGTTGTCAAGTTAAACTATGTGGGCATTATGGTAGATAGTAAATATGTTTTTTTTTTTATGAATATTATTAGCTAGTAGATGTGTGACATATGGTATCAGAGCGACTCAGGTTACCAAACTGAGACCTCTGGATTAAACTAATAACAAACTCTGTGATATGCACGTAAGAAGAAGAGGGAAGACAACATGAGGAAAATTGGATATCTACCACATGGTCCTGTAATGGGAACGGGACCAACATCATTTCAAGAGGGAAACCCTGAAGTTTTGGTGCAGCTGGGAGATGAGCCAAGGAATACCAATCCAAATATTATGGTGATTATATAGGAATTAAATGATGAAATGGATCGATTGCGAGTAGACAACAAAAGATTAATGCAGGAACGGGAGAAAATTATAAAGAGTCTATCAAATAGACAGAATCATCGACCATTAGCTCCTAGCCCAGAACACGAGAATATGACAGGGGAGCAAGAGTTTTGAACTGAGAATATGGAAACAAAAGGTGGTGAAGAAAATCACGAAGAAGAGTCTGATAATGTGTCAAATCATAAGACACAGAAAAGGCAGAAATTGGAACTTCAACAGGAGTTCCAGAAAATTAAGCCTCCTCTCTTCGATGGTGAACAGGAAGAGGCGACGAAAGCATGGCTCATCAACATGAACAAATATTTCCAGCTGTATGAATACGATTGTAATCTAAAGGCTTGTCTGGCCATCTTCCAATTACAGGGGAAAGCTACGTTATGGTGGGAGGAAGTAAAGACAGTTCGTGGAGTTAGTGAACAAAGTATAACCAAGGAAAAATTCAGAGACATTTCAAGGAAAAATATCTAACAGAAATATTTTATGACGAAAAAGCAAAGGAGTTTCATCATCTACGACTGGGTCAAATGTAAATGGATGATTTCATAACCAAATTTACGACATTACTTCGGTATGTTCCTTACATACATGAAGAAAAAGCAAAGGTGCAACAGTTTATCAACAGTATTCCACTATTCATGAAAGAACAACCAGAGTTTGACAACCCAAAAACCATGGATGAGGTTATTTGTAAGGCACAGATTTATTACCATTAGAAAAAACCAAAGGGAGATATGAGCAAGAGGTGGGTTGACAAAAAAGGGAGTAAATTTGTTCCCAGCCACAAAGGGAATAAGGGCACAGGCAACAAAGGATTCTTTAAAGGTCAAACTAACTAGAATTTGAATAGGAATCAACCCAGATTTAAAGTACCTGGTGAAACCAGGATAAATGAGCAAGCTAGAAGAAATAAAGTGGATACAGCAAACTGACCACCTGTACAATGTTGGGGATGTGGAGGCCCACATTAAGTAAAAAACGGCCCACACCACAGGGGAGCTGATCAAATTTCATAGATACAAGAAGCATCGAATGTGGGAGAAGTGGGAATAAGCATTCCTAAAATTAATGATGCCCTTGAAGACCACCAAGCAGAATTTCAGCCAACCATTGTTGAATTTGAAGGTAAAGTTTTTGACCGCACTACATCTATTTTACTTGATCCTAGGGCTACCTTGAGTTATGTTAGCCCAAAGATAGTGGAACAATGTAAATTAAAAACTATGAAGTTCTAAAATCCTTGGTTAGTACAGCTAGCCACAAGAGCGAAGAGAAGCGTTTTGGCCGAAGTCAATAATTTCCCTCTATTATTAGCCAATTAGTCTATCATGGCAGATCTGAATGTGTTACCTCTAGGGTCATACAAAATTCTTATAAGCTTGGACTGGTTGGAAAAGAACTGGTCCCTTATTAATTGTAAAACAAAAACCATTAATTATCGAGATGAGAAAGGAGAAAGACAGAAAATTCAAGGTATTAAAAAAAAACTCTACAAATAAGACTTGTAACAACATCACAATTAGCAAAATGCATCAGCAAAGGCTGCCAAATTTATGCAATACAAGTAGGTTACACTGAATCTAAAGATAAATCTGTCTCATTTGCAAATAGACTAGACAAAATTTTCCAGATGTATTCCCTGAGGAAATCCCAAGCCTACTGTGGGCATGGAATCCCCCCACAATAGGTTTTGGGGCTCAAAGACCAAGTTTTGGTAAAAGGTTTTGTAAGACTCCGCGAATTGCGGGCGCGGAGCGCGAAGTAGAGGTTAAGTCATAGGACTGTCCACCCTAAAGCAATGTAATGTAATGTAAAGTCATGTTGGCCTACCGATGGTCCATGGATCATGGGATTGTATAAATAGAGTGAGACTCTAAGTTGAAAAGATAGTTGATAGTAGAGTGAAAAGCGAAGGAATGGGTCGAGCCTATAGTAGGATTTTAAGTGTATTGGGTCATAGTAGTAGGAAGAGGCTCTGCAGCTGAGTGCGCAGAGGCCTAGTAGAGTCTGCAGCTGAGTGCACGGACTCCTGCAGCAGAGTGTGCAGGGCGTTGTCGAGTCTGTAATCAGGATTGAAGATTAATAAAGAGAATTTGATTCTTATTTCTGTGTATTTGTTGTGCATTATCTTCTTTATGTTTATATTAGTTTATGTATCCCATGCATTGATATGATTGTTGAATATGCTGTAATAACCATTAATGCTACACACACAAGTTAAGTAATTGGTTAATTAGAAAGGAACTTGGGTATTATACGGGTCGTGCCCCGAGTAGGTCTGTCGGAAACAATAGCACTAGTTGCGAAGGAATAGCAAGTGTGCGTAGTGACGGGTCGGACCGCGAACCTCCAGAAGCCCATCAAACATCCCGAGCGTGTGGAAACTTGGTTCTAGCACCCTCCCATACTACTTCGGGTGAGACCTCAGCCCGCGCTCTGTGGAATGTTGCCAAAAGGTCTAGTAGTACCAAGATTTGCTTGGTTAAATCATCTTTGAACCTAGGTCAGGCCCATACAAGCCAAAAAATGGTTTTGTTGCTGGGACCAGGATCTGCATAAAGGATGCCTGATGTTGTGCCACTAGAATCTAATGAAGAAAGAAATTGAAGAGTGGTTGGACAAGAAGATTTATGAGTTCGCGGTGTAGGAGAACAAAAATTGGTGAGTATCTAAGGAACAGTGGTTGGAGCACTACTTGTATCATCCACGAAATTTTCTTTGCATCCTTTCTTTTTGAGCTTTATGAGTGGATTGCGAAGTTAGCAGATAGCCAGGGAAGGTGTAGGCTCGAACAACCAATAGTGTGGACTCCG
This sequence comes from Pinus tabuliformis, assembly GCA_031772625.1. NCBI lineage: Eukaryota > Viridiplantae > Streptophyta > Pinopsida > Pinales > Pinaceae > Pinus > Pinus tabuliformis. The sequence goes on along the minus strand of CM062819.1, from coordinate 2,008,872,317 downwards.
AAAATAGTGTGTAGACTAGAAGCATTAGAAGATAAGATAATGTGAGATATGGACCATTAGCTTGACCGAATAATAGGAGGATTTATCACTAAGTTTGCGGTAGACACGACCATCGGCTACAGTGAGGTAGAGCGGCGTTTTCTTAAGGGACCGCGAGGTAAGTCTATTAAATCTTTGAACACTTAGATTAAGATGCTATTGTGAGGAAAGCGGGTTATGTGAATAAATTAATGTTTGGGACTATGCGAAGCGGGAAGATCTACAGAAGCAGAAGTAGTGAAGAGTTGGAAAACAATCCCTTAATTTCACCCTCGCATGAAAGCGAAGAGGAGCTTACGAAAGTCTCTCCGTGAAGCACGGTCAGTTTGATAAGACATAGAATTCTGAATTTACCACCGCCAATCATTTCACCCCCCTCACCTCCATCTCTACTCACTCCACCTCTGCCACCACCACAGTTCAATATGGCAAGTTCCATCAAACTACTGGTGTTCAGAGGAGTAGGAAATGAAGATCCGGACCAATTTTGGTTCGTTGTAAGAATAGTATAGGAAGCATAGGGTGTCGTGGATGATAATATTAAAAAGGCTACATTGGTGACCGCACTACAGGATTGCGCATTAAAATGGTATATCAAGCATTGTAATGACCACACGAACAGAGGAATTGTAGAGATCCAGGTCATGTTGAACAGGGAATTTAGTAGGCCAAAATCAGAAACACAATCAATCATTGGGTTTAAGGAGATCGCGATGCTCCTTGGTGAGACCCCTTGGGATCTGGACCAAAGGTTGAAGGGTACGATCCGTGAAGCCAATATGACATTAACATATGCACAGCATCACTCATGGTTTGTGGTCTCACTTACGCCACACTTAAGGATGGCGTTATCACAGCAAAAACTTTCCACCTAGGCTAAAGCGTTGGAGATGGAAATGAGATTGCATGAGACCCCTATACAATACCCTGGGTTGGGAGTCCAACAAATCCATGCACAACTACAGAATTTGTGTTTAAAGATGCAAAGTTTGAAACAAGATAGGACACCTCGGCCAGAGATGCGTAAGGAAGTATGGTGCATAAAATGCAAAGGCCAAGGGCATGACAAGGACCATTGTCCAGTGTTCGCGAACTACTTGGAAGGAGGAGGGCCAATGCCGTTAAGACTGGATGCATAGGCAGGGCCGAGCATAGCATTTGCATTATGGTGTGCGATCTACCAGATAGGAGGAAAACACACCATGGATAATTTTCATCTGTTGCAGAAGTATACGTAAACATCCCAACAATTGTTTTGTAATTTCTATAGGTCGGTAGGCCATGATGAACGCGCCTACCGAAGCTATGAACTAATGATGGATCGGACCCCTGCCTACAGGGTACAGGCCGAAACGCGAGCCGTCAACCCAAATGCAGGGATAGCACACGCTGGGTTTCAGGGGCAAGGTCAGGGTCGAGGTGGAATGGGACCAGGAAGGGGATGCAACCAAATAATCTGTTACAATTGCAGAGGGCTAGGGCATTATGCCTACGATTATACAAACTCGACTAGGATATCATGTTGGTACTATAATCAGTTTGATCATGAGATAGAAGATTGCCCTTCTTTGATAGCGAGTATGTGCGAAAAGGGGGTACTCCAGCCCCCTTTGACCCAGAATTTACAAATCATGAGGTCTGAACCACATGAAGAAGACCCAAATGTAAACATGATGCTTAGGACCGGTATGACCATGGGATATGATAAAGGGGAGCAGCTAGAAGAAAGCACATGGGTTCGCAAGGCTCCTACAAAGGAACCCGAGTTTGACTTAGAACGCATGGAGTAGACATTCATGGAAGCTAAGAAGAGCTTCACGGAGGCCTCCACTTCAGGTAGCAAGGATCAACTAGAACCAGGGATGGATCCTTCAATGCTCACTACCTTTTTGGAGACATGAATGAAACTGTTGCATGATAGCAAGGTAGTCAAAGGGCTACAGGAACTTATCACTAGGTGCACGGGGCTAGGAGAACTGCACGTGGTTCAGAAACTTGGAAAGCATGAATTGCACATAGTTAGGGAAATGAGGTTGACTGCACAAATAGGTGAGTATGAAATGGATCAGGTAATCCTAGATTTGGGTTCGGATGTGAATATACTACCAAAGAAAACATGGGAATGCATGGGTAGACCCATGCTATAATGGTCCCCTATTCAGTTATGAATGGGGAACCAACAGAAGATTGTGCCCATGGGACGATTGTAAGGGGTAACAGTTAATATTAAAGTTGCGAGCGTGCAGGAGGATTTTGAAGTGATAGAGATTGTGGATGACAACAATCCCTATCCCACGCTACTAGGAATAGACTAGGCCACTGATATGAACGGAGTCATAAATATGAAAAAGCGCAAAATGATCTTTGAGAAAAAGTCACTAAGCATGGTAGTACTGCTAGATCCAGCCAAAGGAGCGTGATACACTGAACCAGTGCGCGACGACGATAGTGATGACAATCTCGACTCTATTTACAAGATAACTATGTAAGGAGAGGATTGGGTGAATCCAACTGCAGATGGAAGGGTTTCATGGGAGTGCAAAAGCTCCTACACTTTTGATTTAGACGAAGAGATAGAGCGATGGTAGAATTGGTTGCACGAAGTAACAATGCTGAACTGCAACATGATGATCAGATCATTGCACTACGTGACAACAGAGGCAAGGGATCTGTCGACATATGATGGATTAACAATAGTGGATGGATTTATGAGAAAATTTGAAAGCGCAGTACTAGAAAAACAGTGGTTTGATGTGGTGAAATGGGCACTGTGTGCAACAGCCGCATGATGGTGGGGTACACATCAAGGAAATTTCAAGGACTGGCACGGCTACAGAAGAATGATACGCCTACGATTTGGGAAACCACAAATACAGTTAGTCGAAAAATATGACATACAAGATGATCCACATACGTACCTCGTGAAATGGACCAAGGTCTACGAGGAAGAACCACAACTTGAGTGGGTACATTTATTATACCATACCTTGGACATCATACCCATGAATTGGTATACGGAGACAGAGCTTTGCCATGGTACGGGTGAATGGGATGTCTTGGGCGAGGGATTCTTATTAACGTTAACATTTGAAGATCGTTGGTTGGATACTGTTGATGATGTGCTACAAGTAGTAAAAGCCACTATCTTCAAAATACCATAGGAGCCAATGGGAGTACTTCAACTAGAATGGGCGACACAGTTAAGCAGTGCACTGGAGTGTTATAACATGAATATTGAGGAGGATGATGAGGACCCATGGAACATTCACATTTCAGAAATAGAAGTCTCTTGCGAGATTCGTGGACCATCACTGGAAGACCCCGACATCATCGTGCTACTAAAGACGAAGTAGGTCAACATTGGAACTAATGCAGAGCCAAAGTATGCAACACTTGGTGACTATTGGGATGATGCCACGGTCGATAAGGTTGCTGAGTTACTCTGTGAATACCAAGACTTGTTCCCAACCAAAATTACGGACTTGAAGGGGATCATTGGCAATTTAGGGGTAATGAAGATCGCCTTGAAACTCGACGCAAAGCTAGTTAAGTAGTGGCTTTACCGCTTGAATCCAAAATATAAAGAAAAGGTCCGTGATGAATTAGACAAAATGCTCGCAGCTGGAATTATTGAACCAGTGGAAGAATCCGATTGAGTGAGTCCTATTGTAGTACACGAGAAAAAACAGAAGGTTGAAATAAGAATATGTGTAGACCTCCGGAAGCTGAACGACGCCTGCATACACGATCCATTCCCAACACCTTTCACAGATGAAGTACAAGAGAACGTTGGCGGTCAGGAAGCATACTCGTTCATGGATGGGTTCTCAGGGTAGCATCAAATCAAGATCACGCCAGAAGATAGGAGCAAGACAACCTTCGAAACAAAATGTGGATTCTTTCAATGCACTATAATGCCGTTTGGACTGAAGAACATGATAGCTATATTTTCACGCATCATGGTAGCCATGTTCAAAGAATACATTCACAAGTTTTTGGAGGTCTATCTAGATGATTGGACTATTTTTAGGTTAGTTAAGCACCATGTAGTGAGCTTACATTTGATGCTGGATACTTGCCGCCGACACCAGACTGCGCTGAACTTGAAGAAGTGCATATTCCTCGTTCCCTTCGGAAACCTGCTGGGACATGTGGTCTACAAACAAGGAGTAATGGTGGATCCTATGAAGATTGTCGTTATCCTCAATCTGGAAGCACCGCAAAGTGTTACAAAACTGTGTGCTACCTTGGGACACACTAGATACTATAGGAAGTTCATCAAAAGTTATGCCCAAATAATAGCGCCGATGGAAAAACTATTGAAAAGATATGTTACATATTGTTGGAATGATGATTGCATGAAGAGTTTGGATGTCTTGAAGGGGAAACTAGCCTCTGCGCCAATCTTGGTTTTCCCAAAATTGGACATGGAATTTCGTGTACATGTTGATGCGTCGTGTATCGCACTAGGAGCCATACTTACACAGGAAGGCGCAGAGGGGGTAGATCACTTGATTGCGTTTGCAAGCTGAAGATTGTCTAAAGTAGAAAAGAACTACTCTACCACTAAGTGTGAGGGGTTTGCAATGGTGTACGCACTCCAAAAATACCGACACTATTTACTTGGAGGACATTTCAAGATGTATACCGACCATTCTGCGTTGAAATACCTGGTGAAAAAGCCTGTGTTGGGGGGGGCAAATATGCAGATGGCTTTTACTATTTCAAGAGTATGATTTTGAGGTCATAGTCAAGCTAGGATACTTAAACGCAGGACCAGACCACTTGTCACGAATTGAGACAGGCGAGGAACCAATAAATTTGGAGGAGGAACTACCTAATGCACAACTCTTTGCAGTACGCATCACGGATAGACACTTCGAAGATATAATCCATTTTCTAACAACAGGGACTACACCGAAGGAGTACTCAATCCAACAGAAGAAGGAATTGATGGTATACGTGACGGACTTTTTTGTCATCGCATGGAACCTCTACAAGATGGGCAACGATTAGATATTACAAAGATATGTACCTAAATTTGAACGAGGTCATATCCTCACAGAAGCACATAGGGGAGCTGAAGGAGGACACTATGCAAGATGCGTGACGCACAGAATATTCTTCACACAAGGTTATGGTGGTCGACCCTACACTAGGATTTGAAAGTGCACTGTAAGGTTTGTGATATATGTCAAAGGACAGGGAAACCATCACGAAAGGATGAGATGCCACTAAATCCCCAAATGACACTACAACCATTTGAGAAAAGGGAAATCAACTTTGTGGGCCCAATCAAACCTCGGAAAAAGACGGGGGCATGCTACATCATCACCACGACATAGTACCTAACACGATGGGTGGAAGCATAGCCGGTCAAGGACTACACAGCCGCCATGGCTACAAAGTTTTTGTTCAAAAATATGTTGACACGATTTGGTTGTCCAAAAATCTTAATGAGCAATCATAGAACACATTTCCTGAATGAAACCATCAGTGCACTCACAGAAGAGTTCCAAGTGTATCATAAGAAAATTACACCATACCACCCATAGGCCAATGGCATAGTAGAGGCATTCAATAAAATACTAGAGACTACACTGACCAAAGCATGTAACACGTGGAGAAACAACTGGGACCTGTACGTACCTACTGTGTTATGGGTGTATAGGACAACGTACAAGAAATTGATGGGACAGACACCCTTCTGGTTGGTCTATGGTATGGAAGTTGTCATGCCGATGGAATACATCGTACCTAGTTTACAAATAGCAGCGCTTAAAGGCATGACAAACAGTGAAGCTCTGGAAGAAAGGCAAGCGTAATTAGAAGAACTTGAGGAAGAATAGTTTCTGGTTGGATTTCATCAACAGGTACAAAAGCAACGTGAAAAGGCCTGGCATGATTGCCATATCAAGTTGCGCACCTTCAAGGTAAACGACTTAGTGCTACTATATGACAGTAAGTTTGAAAAATTTCCAGGAAAATTCAGAATGCACTCTCTGGGACCATACGTGGAAAAGGAGGTCACAGATGGAGGAGCAGTCTAGCTAGTCAAACTCAATGGAGAACCCTTCCTAGGAAAAGTAAACGGCAGTCGCCTAAAGCCCTACATGGGTGGGCTGGCTATCTGAATAACTGGCAAAAGCACAGTCTTCCCGACCCGAGGAGCTGGACAAAGGTGTGGGACTATAAACATATGCACCAGAAGCCAGTACCAAAGAAAGGACATGATTCAGATGCGGATGATTCAGAAGCATGAATGCAGCAGGTCCAGCAAACCACAGAACATTGATTCGCGTACCTCTGGGCAGTATGGGAACTGTTGGAGGGGCTCCTTGCCAAGATTGCTGCACCAGCAGAGTGACTCATGATGAGTCACGATGATTTTGTTGGGGGCTTGTTGGGCATGGAATCCCCCCACAACAGGTTTTTGGGCTCAAATCCCAAGTTTTGGTCAAAGGTTTTGTAAGACTCCGTGAATTGCGGGCATGGAGTGCGAAATAGAGGTTAAATCATAGGGTTGTCTACCCTAAAGCAATGTAATGTAATGTAAAGTCATGTTGGCCTAGAGCGAGGCTCTAAGTTCAAAAGATAGTTGATAGTAGAGTGAAGAGCAAAGCAATGGGTCGAGCTTAGAGTAGGAATCTAAGTGTATTGGGTCACAGTAGTAGGAAGAGGTTCTGCAGCTGAGTGCGCAAAAGCCTAGTAGAGTCTGCAGCTAAGTGCGCAGACCCCTGCAGATGAGTGTGTAGGGCGTGTCGAGTATGTAATCAGGATTTAATATTAATAAAGAGAAGTTGATTCTTATTTTTGTGTATTTGTTGTGCATTATCTTCTTTATGTTTATATTAGTTTATGTATCATGCACATTGATATGATTGCTTAATATGTTGTAATAACCATTAATATTACACACACAAGTTAAGTAATTGGTTAATTAGCAAGGAACTTGGGTATTATACGAGTCACACTCTGAGTAGAGCTACGCAGAAACAACAGCATGGGTTGTGAAGGAATAGAAAGTGCGCGTAGTGACCGGTCAAACCACGAACCTCCAGAAGCCCATTAGACATCCCCAGGGTACAAAAACTTGGTTCTAGGACCCTCCCATACTACTTTTGGTGAGACCTCAGCCTGCACTTCGCGGAATGTTGCCGAACGGGCAAGCAGTACTAGGATTTTCTTGGCTAAATCACCTCTGAACCTGGGTCAGGCCCATACAAGACAACACCTACCCCTGAAAAGAGACATAGATTTCACCATCGAGCTACTTCTGGGAGTTGCCCAAATCTCCTGAGCCCCTTACTGCATGAGCATCCTAGAGCTAATTGAATTAAAGATGCAGATATAATAATTTCTTGATAAAAAGTACATCCAACCTAGTGTGTCCCCTTGGGGAGCCCCAATGCTCTTTGTTAAGAAAAAGGATGGAACATTGCGAATGTGCATGGATTACCATTAGTTAAACAAGCTAACCATTAAAAATAAATACCCTCTACCCTGTATAGATGAGTTATTTGACCAGGTAAAGGGTGAAACTGTATTCTCAAAGATCGACCTCCACTCAGGTTATCATCAGATCCGGATAAAGGAGGAGGATATAGCAAAAACAACATTTAGAACTCGTTATGGACATTACGAGTTCGTAGTTCTGCATTTTGGATTAATTAATGCCCGAACAACCTTCATGTGTCTCATGAACAATATATTTCATCAATACCTAGACAAGTTTGTATTAATGTTTATTAATGACATATTGATCTACTCTCGGAGCATAGAAGAACATAAGGAGCATCTCCATATTATTCTTTAAGTCCTAAGAGAACACCAGTTGTATGCCAAATACACCAAGTGTGATTTCTTTAAGGAACAAATCCAGTACTTGGGACACGTCATCACCAAGAATGGAATTGAAGTAGACCCAGAGAAAATAATACCCATCATGGAATGACTGGTACCAAAAGATGTAGCTGACATAAGATAATTTATGGGTCTAGCTAGATATTATAGATGATTTGTGGAAGGTTCTTTTAGAGTTTCATATCCTATTACCTCTTTACAAAAGAAAGGGAAATCCTTTAGATGGAGCCCCAACTATCAATGGAGCTTTGATAAGCTCAAACATCTACTTACCACCACACCCATTTTGAGCATTGTTGATCCCAATAAAGAGTACGTGGTTTGTACGAATGCTGGCAAGGAAGGTGTAGGTGGCGTATTAATGCAAGAAGACAAGGCTGTTTCCTATGAGTCAAGGAAGATTAAAGAGTATGAACAAAAGTATTCGGCATATGATTTAGAACTGATAGCGGTGATTCATGCCTTAAAAATGTGGCAACATTACTTAACGGGTAAGAAATTTCTGCTAATGATTGATCATCATAGTCCAACAAATTACTTCAGACAACCCACTTTAAAAATGCTAGACAAGCTCGTTGGGTAGACTTCCTAAGTGAATTTGAGTTTGAAATTAAACATGTGAAAGGTAAAGAAAACCGGTTTGCGGACACCTTGAGACGCAAGACAAATTGTTTATATGAAATTTCTTTCAGTGAATCACGAACAACTTGTTATGAGAATATTCATGAAATAGCCATGCAAGATTTAGTATACAAATAATTATGGCAACAAGAAAAAATTCTGAACAACCGTGAGCAACAATTAGGATATGAGGTAAATTCAGAAGAATTGATGATTTATAGGAAAATTTTATATGTGCCTGACCAGATACATCTTAAGAATTTAATTTTAGATGAATTTCATAAGATTCCTTATGCAGGCCACCTCGGATACCAGAAAATGATTTCTGACCTAAGAATGGAATTTTTCGGGCCTGGTATGAAAATGGAGGCAGCAAAATATTTAGCCAGATGTCTAGAGTGCCAGCAAATAAAAGATGAACACCAACACCCAGTGGGATTACTTCACGCTCTACCTATTCTGGAATGGAAATGGGAAACCATATCCATCGATTTTATTACCGAACTACCTAAGTCAAAAAAAAAAAAAATGACTCCATCATGGTGGTAGTGGACAAATTGAGCAAATCTGCCCATTTCATACTAGTTGAGTCAAATTATAAAAGAGTGCAGATTGCTAACATTTTTATGCAAAACATTTTTAAATTGCATGGAATACCGAAAATGATCATTTCTGACTATGATGTGAAATTCACATCTTCCTTTTGGAAGGCCCTTTTTTAAGGTTTAGCTACACAATTACATTTGAACATCACTTATCATCCACAAACGGATGGACAAACAGAGCGATTAAATCAAGTAGTTGATGACATGTTGCGAACTTATGTAATGCAACAACCATCAAAATGGGAGGACGGCCTGCAATTGGTAGAATTTGCCTATAACAATGGGTACCATACATATTTATAGATGAGTCCTTTTGAAGTGTTATATGGATGTAAGTGAAGGACACCCTTGAGTTGGAGTGGACTGGAAGACAAATTAATGTTAGGACCTGATATGTTAGAAGAAATGGAAGTGGTGGTGAAAAAAGTACGAGCTAATTTGAAAGCTGCTCAAGACCGGAAAAAGAACTTTGCTGATCAGAAAAGAATCTTCCGGGAATTCCAAGTAGGAGACCATGTGTATATTTGAGTACGAGCGAAGAAGAGCACCTTGCAATGGACCAGATGTGCTAAGCTAGCACCCCGACTTTGTGGCCTTTCCAAATTTTAGCTTGAATTGGATCGGTGGCTTACCAGCTAGCCTTACCTAGCCACATTGGTGTGCACAATGTCTTTCATGTTTCTTTACTTAAGAAATATGTTTATGATCCTAAACACATTATCAATTGGCAAGAAATTCATGAAAACTTATCTTTAATATAGATTTGTTAAGCAAGCTAAAAGATGACTGGAATCGTTTTGTTGATATGTGTAGGTCAAACCAAAAGGCAAGTTCCTGGTCGAACCTCAGGGTGTACTCGATCGGAGAGAAGTAACGTTGTGGAAATGAGTGATCACTCAGGTTAAAGTGCAATGACAACACTATGGGCTGGAAGAGGCCACCTAGGGAGATGAGTAAGCAATGAAGGAAACCTTTTCGGATTTGTTTTTAGAGGGAAAACTTTGGGATGATGTTACATCTTGGGGGGGAAGATGTGATATCCTCAGATCATCTAAATATTTTATTTTCACAGCAGATCAAAGAAACTATTTTTTTTATTATTATAAGTATCTGTTTCTGGAATTGAATTATTTTGAAAATAAAGCAACAATTATTTGTAAATGTTATTTTTACTTATTAATCAATTTGAGAAACAGTTACCTGTTTTCTAACTGATTTCATGAGGCTTTATTCAAGAAGATCAAGAGGATATGGGTATTTGAGATCAGGAAAATCTGTGCTAAAAGGTCACGCATCTTTTATGTGGCTCTGTCTGGTTTGGACTAGATAGCAGTGAGACTGTGAGTTCTTGTAGAAGAGGTTCCTAAACACAGGAACAACTCAGGGGTAGAATATTTGGAGTAATAGTCTCAAGGTTGGGAGGAAAAGAAGCCAGAGGCAAGTTTTGGTTGTAAACTTACATAGAAAATAATCTGGGAAACACTGGTCCAGATAAGTGGAAGAAATCTTCTATTTAATTACTAGGCATTTATTCCAGAGTAACAATATATATATATATATATATATATATATATATATATATATATATATATGTATGTATGTATGTATGTATGTATGTATGTATGTATGTATGTATGTATGTATGTATGTATGTATGTATATATATGTATGTACATATATATACATACATATACATACATATATATACATACATATATATACATACATATATATATATATATATATATATATCTATATATATATATATATATATATATATATATATATATATATATATATATATATATATATATCTGTTGGAAATAATACTGAGAGGGGGGGGTGAATCAATATTATCAGATCAATAAAACTTTTTCATTTTCATACTCAGATTCATATACGCTACTTCATTTAAGAATACCCACGTATATATGCAATTGTGTCTATTGCAACTAGCGTATAACCATTAAACTCATGATTCAGTTATGTGATCTTCAATGGATGCATCAGAACATTATTAGCCATATTAACAGTCAACAGTAGCAATAAAACCGATAGATCAACACACATAAGCAACACACATGAACACCATGATATAAGGTGGAAACCCAATGTGGGTGAAAACCACCTGCTGCAATTCGTTTCTATCTTCCTTTATTAAGAAACTTCTTTTACAATGTACTGGTGCAGTCCTTTACTAGCACGCAGGCTACAACCTGCAAAAGGCTACAACCTGCAAAAGGCTACAACCTTCTCTCGTTCTCCAGACTCTCCTGGAAGGGAGCTCCAACCCCCTTTGCTCTTGTACTAGCTAAGATACTAGTACGTAGGCGCCGACCTACAATCTTCTCTCCTCCAGGTACCATGTTTCATACATTTTCAGACTGGATACTCCTGAAGCACAACACATAATCTGAAGGCCACGTTTCATCAAATTTTCATACTGGACCCATAAATATCATTGAAGCACAAAACAGTCAATACTAGCATCATCAATTTCTGAATCACTGAAACATTGAAACCCTGTCAATAACACAGTTACCAAAACACAGAGCAGACAACATAACTCTGCCATAACCATCAAATTCATCTGCAACTTCAAATATTATCCTTCATAATGTATATGCTACTGTAATGAACCAAACCCGCGTACATACGCGCTTTTGCCAAAGACAACCCGCGTACAGATCTAAAATTATTTTCTTATAACTTTGCACCTGTACTAGACATCAGTCATACTCATAACATTTATAGAATATTACATGCGTTAGTATGCAGATCTAGAATAAGAATCATAAAGATAGTTCATTTCAAACCATTTGATCCTGATCTCTCCTTAGATCTTGTTCTCCATCAACCGGTGAGATCCCCCCTTAGCTCAGATCAAGCAATGCATCATCAACCCATAACCTGCATACTGGATCTCATACTTCATCAGATATTCTAGTCTTTTCAGATACTCTTGCCTAATGATCTTCTTCTCCTTTTATAGTCTTAGGCCTTACTCAATACCATGGTCCAAAACCATAATAAATCAATACCAAGGGCCCAATACTTGAAATCAACACACTTTTCGAGATACCACGGTCCAAAACCATAGATTCAAATACTGCGGACTAACTACCACGGACCAAAAGTAAGCTTTCCGACATGTACGCGCTTTTCCGTGCATGAAACTGCATGTATACCCTACTTGGTATATAGCGAACCTCTGTATACGTGACTTGGTATATAGTGAACCTACGTATATACCCTACTTGGTATATAGTGAACCTGCGTATACGCGACTTGGTATATAGTGAACTTGTGTGTATACCCTACTTGGTATATAGTGAACCTGCGTATATACTCTTCTTTCTTCATTCTTTGTAGTTTGATCATCAATTCTTTGCTACTAACCTACTGCACTCTAATCTGTCATTTTTCCATCAAGGACAACACTTGTATCATAATGCCAACAATCTCCCCCTTTGGACTTGATGGAAAAGCTAACTTGTCATACTAAGAACTGTCATCTGATTCCTTTGAGCTGTCCTGCATCAGTCACATCTGATATCTCTTCTGAAGATTCATCCAGTTATAAATAAGTGAGATGTTCTTCTATGAGTGGGTTGCCATCAAGTAAAACACATGCATCATAATGCCAACAATCTCCCCCTTTGGACTTGATGGCAACAACACCAAATCACTCTCCCCCTTTGACATCAAGGGCAAAGGGTGAACCAAGATATTCTCTTCCTTTGCTGAACATTCCGCTGTCCATACTCCCCCTGAGCATCTGTTGAAATCTTTGAATGAGCTCCTCCTTTGTATATGCCAAGGTGTACCAATCTGTCCATGCTCCCCCTGAGTACATGCCGAGTCTCTGTACTGCTGAAGTGTGCTATTCATGCTCTTCCTGACTGTAGGCAAGATCTGCAAAAAGGTGTTCTTCAAGAAGAACCATGACTTATACATCTTAAAAGACATTCCTATCACCAAAAGACTCAATACATACATCCATCTCTCAACCAAGTTAGGATATACAAAAATTGACTCATCCACCCAACCAAGTGGGAATACATCAAAAGTTTACACATGATAAAACAAGAACATTACATCTTCATCCCAACATAGTGGGGAAACCAATATAGGTTGTTACATGACCTTGACACCATGAAAGAGATACCACAAAAGAGATATATGACATAGAGACGAAATATCTAGAGCGAGACTTATGAAAGTCACCAATAACTACTATTAGTAGCATCTGACAATCATTGTATATATTAGCAACCATGTTCTCCTTTTGTTCTTCTTTCTGCAGCTGATCCACCTGAACCAAAACAACTTGAGTACTTGAACCAAAAGCTTCTAAGGTAATGTCAACAATGCATTATTAGAAGATTATCTGCTCCCCCTGAACCTGTGCCAGATGGACTCTGACAGACCCATATCAGACTCTCTGCAACCAGAGTCTGTCCCTGTTGATTTCCTTCAAAACCCCATATACGCGTCTGCACCTACATAAATCGGTGTATGTATGCGGATACCCCTCATCCAACTCGTGTACACTAATTTCCATATCAACAACCTATAAATATCCTGTAACATGGTATGTCTGAACATAGATGTCAACTCATCCTTTTAAAACATCATCATGAAATCATTCACATTATATCATATGTGAAACCACCATAGCCATTTCATCAACGTCAAGCTCTACATGATCCAAGTATCATTACTTGGGAACATCTGCATCAATCAACATATGTAAGTATCAACCTATCATCATATAGATACGAACTCATCATCATGTCTCCAACAAAGCGACTTTGAGTAGTCATCCATGTATCAACACTATGTATCTTGAGCTCAAGCTCTTTTGACAAAACTACTTGATATCATCAACAGCAAAAATCCTTATCCACATGAGTGCCTGCATCATAAATGTATGATCTTTATGCATATGACAACAACAGTATATGAGTGACTCATCATCAAGTGTGGAAGATGTGTATTCAAGCTTTGTACTTCTCCTTATCCTTATGAAGATCACCATGTAAGCACCATATATGCACCATAAATCTGATCTGAACATCTACTATGTAACTTCAAGAATCTTATGAGAGTTTATCATAGGCAACTCACAACCACATCATAGCAAGATATATCATTTAGCCATATAAGTATCATCACCAAGGACTATTAATCCATAATGCCAACAATGCATTATTAAAGGCATATGCTCCCCCTCAACCTGAGCCATCTATTTACTGTTAGATATGATCATGCATATATCAGTAATAAGCATCAAGACATCATCATCAAGTTAGGATCAAACCCTTCTAAACATCTTACAAGTATCAAGATATTTCCACACATCCTTTACAGATTGTAAATATTATCAAACAGAGAAAATAATGGACTGAAACATAACAAATCCTTTTCCTGAACCTATCCCTACTGCATTTCTTCAGATAATCATATACATGACTGTGCAGCATCCAACTCGCATATATACACAACTTCCCTTAATGGAACTTGCGTATGAGATTCAGGACACTGAAGTTTTATACTTTCAGCTCCCTCTGAGTTTGTTATGTCTGTGTTGTGCTGTGTCTGAGTACATTGTGTTGTGCCACATCTTTCTGACTGTACTTCCTTCTTCTTCCATATATTCAAGTGTGATGTTGTTTTCTCCTTTTGGTGTGATGTCCGTGCTTTGTTCCTACATTCCTTTGCTATATGTCCAAGCTTGTTACATGCATAACATCTTACATGTTTCATATTTCTCCTGTAGCAATCAGCAACTTTGTGACCAAACACATTGCAAGCAAAGAAATATCCATTAAAGTACCTTGAATGTGATGATCTTTCTACATGATGGTCTTGAACCCTTCTTCTTCCACATCTAACTGCAACATTTCCAAGATTATGACATACATAACATTCAACATTATTCATAGGAGTAAAAGATTTTCTTTGAGGAGTCCCTTTCCTTGATTGTTGATGGGGTTGACCTTTCATCTCCTTGTTGATCATTTTAGATTTCTCTTTAGAGTTCCTTGCCTCACCTTGTGAACTAGATTCACCTTCAACAGATTCATAAAAACCAAGACCAGTCTTGATAGCAAGAGACCTTTGACTACTAAGAATATCCTTTTCTTCTAATTTACCTTTCAAGATATTTACCTCAACTTGAAGTTGTTCCTCCTTTTCTAGATATTGCTTCTTCATGTCTTCTTCAGCTTTCCTTCCTTCTTCCAACTGATGCCTTAGTTTGAGAATCTCCTTTTCTTGTTCTTCATTCAGATCCTACTGCATTTGATGAATTCCGAAGGCACATTCCAGTTGAATTTTTAAGTTGATATCTTCGTTTAACTGTTTTTCAATAGCTTGGAGTAGATCTTTATTCTGCTTCTTTGATTCTTCAAGATATTCCTTTAGCGAGCGGATCGTGGCTTCAAGACTTTCATAGTAACTGGATCTATCTCTGAGTTTCTTGATGGTTGAGCCTCTTTCATTGACTTCATCTCTTAATGATGTCACTTCACCTTGCAACTTTTGACATTGATTTTCCTTGTCCTTGAGTAACTTTCTTACCTTGTTTCCTTCCTCTGATTGAGCTTTTAGTTTGGTAACTTCTTCTTTGAAAGCAAATTCCCTTTTGTTCAATAGATCTTGTTGATCTTTAATTTTTTTTGTAAGCCTTCTAGATACTGCCTCTATTTGATACTTTTCTTGCTCACCCATAAAAGCAAATTCAGTTGCTTCACCATCACTTTCATCTTTTCCAAATGGATAGATAGCTGGAACATCAAAGGATAGCAAATTCATACCTGATAGTTCATCTTCATTCTGAAATGATTTTGAATCTGATTTTGAATCTGAAGAGCTTCTTACACCTAATCCCTAATCGATTCTCCCACTGTCATAGTTCTTCTGAGATGTCTTCTTCTTCTTAGGTGCTTTCTTCTTAAGCTTCTTTCCCGTAGTTCCACGGATCTCCTTCAAGCGATCAAGCTTCTACCAAAGGACCTACTCTGATACGAATTGTTGGAAATAATACTGAGAGGGGGGGGGGTGAATCAGTATTATCAGATCAATAAAACTTTTTCATTTTCATACTCAGATTCATATACGCTACTTCATTTAAGAATACCCACGTATATACGAGACTGTGTCTACTGCAACTAGCGTATAACCATTAAACTCATGATTCAGTTATGTGATCTTCAATGGATGCATCAGAACATTATTAGCCATATTAACAGTCAACAGTATCAATAAAACATATAGATCAACACACATAAGCAACACACATGAACACCATGATATAAGGTGGAAACCCAATGTGGGTGAAAACCACCTGCTGCAATTCGTTTCTATCTTCCTTTATTAAGAAACTTCTTTTACAATGTACTAGTGCAGTCCTTTACCAGCACGCAAGCTACAACTTGCAGAAGGCTACAACCTTCTCTCGTTCTCCAGACTCTCCTGGAAGGGAGCTCCAACCCCCTTTGCTCTTGTACTAGCTAAGATACTAGTACGTAGGCGTCGACCTACAATCTTCTCTCCTCCAGGTACCACGTTTCATACATTTTCAGACTGGATACTCCTGAAGAACAACACATAATCTGAAGGCTACGTTTCATCAAATTTTCATACTGGACCCATAAATATCATTGAAGCACAAAACAGTCAATACTAGCATCATCAATTTCTAAATCACTGAAACACTGAAACCCTATCAATAACACAGTTACCAGAACACAGAGCAGACAACAGAACTCTGCCATAACCATCAAATCCATCTGCAACTTCAAATATTATCATTCATAATGTATACGCTACTATAATGAATCAAACCCGTGTACATACGCGCTTTTTCCAAAGACAACCCGCGTACAGATCTAAAATTATTTTCTTATAACTTTGCACCTGTACCATACTCATAACATTTATAGAATATTACATGCGTTAGTATGCAATTCTAGAATAAGCATCATAAAGATAGTTCATTTCAAACCATTTGATCCCGATCTCTCCTTAGATCTTGTTCTCCATCAATCGGTGAGATCCCCCCTTAGCTCAGATCAAGCAATGCATCATCAACCCATAACCTACATACTGGATCTCATACTTCATCATATATTCTAGTCTTTTCAGATACTCTTGCCTAATGATCTTCTTCTCCTTCTATAGTCTTAGGCCTTGCTCAATACCATGGTCCAAAACCATAATAAATCAATACCAAGGGCCCAATACTTGGGATCAACACACTTGTCGAGATACCACGGTCCAAAACCATAGATTCAAATACTGAGGACTAACTACCATGGACCAAAAGTAAGATTTCCGACATGTACGTGATTTTCCGTGCATGAAACTGCGTGTATACCCTACTTGGTATATAGCGAACCTGCGTATACGTGACTTGGTATATAGTGAAATTGCGTATATACCCTACTTGGTATATAGTGAACCTGCGTATACGTGACTTGGTATATAGTGAACCTGCGTGTATACCCTACTTGGTATGTAGTGAACCTGCGTGTATACTCTTCTTTCTTCATTCTTTGTAGTCTGATCATCAATTCTTTGCTACTGACCTGCTGCACTCTAATCTATCATTTTGCCATCAAGGACAACACTTGTATCATAATGCCAACAATATATACATATATATATATATATATATATATAATGTGTAAATTGTTAGGTCTTATTCCTATGTATTTTATGATTTTAGCTTACTAAACAGTTATGCAAATTAGGAAACTGTCTAGATAACTTCTTTGTGATATTGTAAGAGGATTCTATACATATTACATGCAGAGGTAAGCAAATCTTTAGTATGGTTTTAGCCAGTATATTGTAATCCTTTCCTAGAAAGACTGAAAAGATTGAAGGCAATATTAATTAACAGTAGAAAAATGAGTGAGGTACCATCTAAGACATTAAACCCCTCATTAATAGATATTTCCATACATATGATCTTGGTAATAAAGAAATGCTAGCATAGTGACAGGAATGACCAAGGTAGTAGAATTAAACTCCAAAATCATCTCATAATATATATAAGTATAGACCAAAAAGAAAAAAGGGCAAGTCCAAGTTTAGAAGTTTTCAAAGCGTGAGGGATACTCAAGTACCCTTTTCTATCTTAGCTCAAATACAAATAACAACGAAATTTTAATACATGGATTAAACTTATACGAATTGTAGTTATAATCTTGCATTGTTATAAACCAGTGATAAAGTGTATAGGAGAATAAATGAAACAACATTCAAGAACCCAAAGGAACTCTTGATAGAGGACTCCGAGGAGTCCTCTAAAACTAACTATTGCAAATGCATGATCAGAAAAAAAAACTGTCATTAATAGTATGAATCCATGTACAAGAACAATTAAGTTAAATACAAATAACCCACATAGAGGTACAATGGTGAAAACGCTACCTCTTGAATCAATGTAAAAGTAAACCAAATTAAATAAACAAGATTGAATGCATTGAACAAGAATATTTATAACATCATCGAGTCGAGTAGGATACCAGGGTTCAGAAACCCAAAACCCTCAACAAAATATTTCAAGACCAAATTGCCTAACTATAGGCTCGCATGAACTCTTCATACCAAAACTACTTAAGACTAGAGGTCGCTTAAAACCCTTTTATTTACAAACCCTTAATGGCCAAGAATGTCAAAAAAGGAAATCTGAAGCAGTTCATACAAGGTTAAACAATAGGTTGAAACCCTAAACATTTTCTTTTACTGAGCAGAGGACCCAAGTAATGCGAGATACCCGGAGGTTTCCGCAGACTGAAATCTGAACAAAGGTTCTGTCCAACCCTCAACATTGCACTACAGAACCCTGCCATTCCAATTGGAAGACGGGGATTAGAGCCTTAGCCAAAGAATAAAATCATAAAACTAAGCATAATGAAGGAAACACCTTCCAGGAAACATTTGCCTGGGTTAGGCTGGATAGAGGAAATTTCCCACAGCTGAAGGCAGCACCATGAACCCGAACCCTCATAGAGGAAAGAACCAACCATTAGATGTTGTATACCAGATAGAGAAATCAATACAGAACTAGGAATCCATCTCTCTAATTTAAAAAGAAAAGTGATTACCTATTTAAGGAAATAAATCTACGCAACAAACGTTGAAGCCACAACTTGCTAGAAGGAAAAGAGGAGGAGATCAATTTCTACAACAAATGTCGGAGCCACAACTCACAAGAGGTAAAAGAGAAGGAGATTAATCTCTACAGCAAATGTCAGAGTCACAGCACACAAGGGAGAAATGAGAAGGAGGATACACCTAATCAGAGGCCTAGAACACTGAGGATCCATCATATCCATTTGATCTATTAGATGTATCCAAGTCGTTCATTCTGGAGGGAATCCCAAGCCACACTCGGAACAATACCGCAGTAAAAGCACCAACAAGGAATCACATTCACCTAGGCCGAATAAATGCATCCATTAATGTGTTATAGAGGTCACAAGGATAGATAAGTAAATTACAAATCAAAATATTAGACATGCAACGGGAGTCAAATATGTAAACAATAAAAGGCTCATAATTCCAATGTGATTCCATAGGACAAGAGTTGCTTTGTAAACCCAACGGAGTTATGTAATAACATGAGGACTGTTCTGACAACGACCTTTCTAGGATGTGACCCAACCCAGGTCAATTATGTTGTATGAATTAAAAACGATTGATCATATACTTTGTATAAAGTCAATTTCATATTGGAATTAATTATTAACGAAGGGTTACAAGGTTACTTTTCATAGTTGTCAAGTTAAACTGTGTGGGCATTATGGTAGATAGTAAATAAATTTTTTTTATGAATATTATTACCTAGTAGATGTGTTACAATTTTAAAGTATATATATTCATAAAATTCAATTTTAAATATTATTTATTAATTTTAATTGGAATAAATAATTATAAAATAATATCAAATCTCTTTATATTTTAATTAAATTAAAAAAATATGATAGCTCAACAGGAAATGGTTGTGTAAAAATGTATTATGTGTGAGGAGGTGTAGTGTTCAAATCCTTGGACTTAATTGTGGATTCCTTTAACATAAATAGATATATAAATTTTATGATAATTTTTTTCATTTTCATTTTAATAAAATACAAAATCTTATTATATCTTATCATTCTATAAACATAAAATCTGTAATTTATACATATCAATCATAATTCACATATATCTTAAAGGTTAAACTTTGATTGAAAAGAAAAATTATATTAAATATTTATTATTTTAAAATATTAAATTTATTTTTCCTAAATATTTAATTGTCGATTTATAAAATATTTATTATAATTTAGTAAATTTTAAAAAATTAAAAATTTGATTGTATAAATATTTGATAAATGTAGAATAAATATGATGTGTAATATTGCTAGCGAAAAAAGTGGCTTACCATCAACAATAAGTAGTTAATATTGATAAAAACACTTGGAGGTCTTTTTCGGACCCATGATTTGTGTGGGGTAATTTTTTTTCTTTTTTCAAGGTCTATTTTTCTATTCTCAGATTCTGGCATCTACTTTTTGGTTTTGATGTCATTGAGATGGAAACATTTTGAGATATACCAATGCCCTTCAGTATCACTCAACCTAGCTATTAGAATTACCTTGCTTAAATTAGTTCTACAAACAATCCCAATATACATATTCTCAGCCTTGGCAACCCCTAAAGCCATTCTTTAAAAAATAAGAAACATAGAGAGATATCCCTTTGGGGGGAGCTAAACAACAACAAAAATAGGCCCTTATCATCTGGGAAAAATTATACTATCCTAACCACCTAGGGGGCTTGGGACTGAGAGACCCTAAAATCCTTAGTTAATCACTAGGAGCCAAAACTTGGTGTGGTGGCTTAAAAACCCAAAAGCTTTATGGAGTAATGTATGGAAGGAAAAATGCATCCAGGAAGAGATGATAGTCTACTAATTTGGATGGGGGGAAGGGGTGGAGCTAATGGATTTCTTCTCTGGAATTCAACGTAGAAATTAGAACATAAATTTATCCCTCTTTTGGGAGGATTCATAGCGGAAATGGGCCCTGTTATCACTCCAAGAAACTCTCCTAGGTTGTAGCTCGGAGATGCCGAGTAACATCTAATCTTCAATATTGTTCTCAGAACTATTGGAATGGATGAAGGTTTCGATCAAGCCAGATAACCGTTTCAACTCTGTTTTCACTCTAGACATGCATGAACACCCTCAGCTTGACAAGGCTTTAGACCACTAATGCTCAATAGTTTATAGATTCAATGGATAGATGGAGAATACTGACTGTACCAGCAGATGCATACATAAACATATATGAATGGCTAGCTACAGGAAGTAAATGAAGCTTGAAAATCTAATTTATCAACGTAGAGATAAGATGACAGTTATCTGGCATTAGACACAGAAGAAAACATGAATAACCTATTCAATTGCAAATCTAGTTTATCAATGCAGAGATAAGATGACAGTTATCTGGCATTAGACACAGAATAAATCATGAATAGACTATCTAAGTGCAAGCTTAGTATAGAGGAGAAAATGGGAATTGAACATGTAACAACAAAAGAAACTTGTATTACTAGAATTAAGATGAGACGTTGCAAGGAACAGAGTATCCACAGTCTCCAGAAGTTGAACCCTTCATACATTTAACTTTTAGCCATTTATAGGCCTTTTACAATGCTCCTGAGCTCTCAAAGGCTCGGAGTGTCTTAATCTATCCTCTTTGTCTTTAACAACTTGATGCCCTGACTAGGCATGCATGGGCTCGGAGGTTTCTTCTCTAACAGTAGAGTAACCTCATTCTGGTAATTTGTTGTGCTGGTAGGGAGCTCGCTCATGCCAGAGATGCCCCACGATCACTTCTGTTGGTTTTGGTTGTGTTGCACTGTTGATGCTCCATGATCACTTTTGTTTCGGGCTGCATCGTGCTGTGGCCCTTTTTTTTCCTTTTCAGCCTCTGTCTCCCGACAACTGTTTCCCGACCTTTGTTCTGTGATGGAATGGGTCTTCGAGCCTTTGTAATCCTTTTAAATGTTTATAATGATTATTTTCTATTTTACACAGAAAACACTACAACACTGTAAAATCCCGCCCATCTCTGTTTATTTCAGACTTCAAAAGTCCTCAAATATGGCCTATTCCTCTATTGGGTCCACCCTCAATCACTATCAAAATTCGCAAATGGCATGTTCCCAATCCTCCCTTTGTATTTTGAAATACGTAAGAAACACTGGAAATACATTAAAAAATGGCTTTGGCGGACCTGAAAATATTATATATTTTCATTCCCAAACCCTTTCAGGTCTGGATCTTATCGCATCGGTGTTGCTACAAGGTTCCCTTTTTATTTCATTAAGTAATGAAAAAATACGAAAATGTATTAAAAATAGCTTTTCTGCGGATTTCAAATTTTATGCAATATCGCCTATAGCCTCATCAGGTCCGGTTATTGCATTGCACATATATATGTGGCCTCACTCCTCATTTTTTCCCCGCTCCTCCAAGGTTCCATGTTTTCGGCGCACTTTATCGACGGTCCACGTTGAATCACCAATCGCCATCACAAGTTCCACATGGTCTGTGCCAATTTCCACTGTCTGCCTATGCCGATTGCTGCCCGCCGATCGGATTTGGACTGTTGATTGGCCAAATCAGATGACTGTTGTGCATTTAACTATTTATGCCTTTGATACTTGGTTTTTCACTATTTTTATGTGTTTTTGTCTCTCGATAGTGCTTTTCTACTGCTTTAAGGGTTCTTCTCCTGCACTGGTTTTGATCTTTGGCCTGATTTTACTGGTTTTTGAAGACTTAAAGAGCATATTTGGACCCATTTGGATCAGGACCCAATGTAATTATAGATGCGAGAGGAATATTTTAAAGTCTGGCCTCTGGCCAAAGCGGAGCAAGAGGATATGTGGCCATCAGAGTTGAAACAGGGGCTATTTCTGCATAAAAATAGAAGCACTATGCCTCAAGGGCTAACAGGCCCAAATTAGAAAAAAAGAGTTGAATGAGCCAAAAATTTGTTTGATATCATAAGGTATAATATTGGTCCAATAGTATTGGGTGTAACCTCAATCTCAACAACAATGGAAGCAGTGGAAGAAGTGCATGCATTGGCCAGTGAACATAAGCTTAGAAACACAGGAAGTCATCATAAATGAAATAGAAAGAAGAAGAATTAAAATCCAATCTAGGAAAGATATCCTTCAATAGAGGTAGTGGCCTAAAGGATATTTTAGCTTAAAGGAGGCTTACAGATTAATAGTTGGCATAAAAGGACACTCAAACAAAAGTAAATGGAAAACGCTATGGGACTCCAAACTCTAGCCAAAGGTGACCCTCTTCCTCTAGCTTCTCATGCAAAACAAAATCTTAACTCAGGACAATCTCCAAAAAGGGGTTTTCAAGGTCTAGCTAGATGTAGCATCTACTGGAAAAGCATAGAAATGACTGATTAACTACTTAACAATTATAGATTTGCATTAGAAATATGGGATCACTTGGCCATAATTTTCAGACAATCAAATTAGAATGGGTCCAATATTCATTCAGCACTTGATGAATAGAATTTTGGACCTTTTACAAGTGCTATAGTGAACAAAACATGGAAAAAAATCCTGAGATTTATAATATGGGAAATATGGAAGGAAAGGAACAGAAGAATCTTCAAATATTAGTCATTAAATTTGGACACTATTAGAACTCCATAATGGGAAGGGTAAGGAAAAAAATCCTCATAACGTCTTGGTCTACATAAGATTGGGAATGTAATTCCAAGGAATCACATGTTCTCACACTTTTGGGGCTCAACCAATCCTTTACAAATTTTCAAGCTCCACAACCCTAGCCCATTCCCTGAAGTCCTAATAAATAATAACCACCTTTTGTTGGCTTCTTAAAGTTAAACTTTGATAGGGCCTCTATGGGTAATCCTACCCTTGCTATTTTTGTAGGGGTATTTATAGATTGTCATGGACAAATTGCTTGCATTTATATGGGAAATCTAGGAAATGAAATTAATAATGTGGAAAAGCTCTCATCCCTGGAGCAAGGCCTAATAATATCCAAGCGTCATAATTATCAGAAATTGATAACATAAAGGGATTCCAAAACTATTGTCCTAATGATTAAAAAACCACAAAATGGATACAACCCCATAAGGTCTCTAATAGATGGAGACTAATAGTAAGATTAACAAGAATCAAAGTCTTAAAAGTAATAGTAGCCCTTGTACTATCACATATATGAAGAACTGGAAATAGGTTGGTAGATAAACTAGCTAACAAAGGTCTACAATACAAAGTAGATACACTGGAAAAAAAATGGCTCCATCCTCTTCTTGATGCATTAAGAACCATATGCAAAGAAATTACAAAAATGGACAAAGATCCCCAAGGTGGGTGCAAATCTGGTGAGGCGACCTCCTCACATTAAGATGATGACCATCTATTTAATATGAATGGTAGGTTTCCCATCAAATGGTGCTCTGCATGTCCTAGCATACAAATATGCTTGTGTGGTAATTTGGTTAGTTCGTGGGAGGGTGTTGCGATGATAGCCTTCATTGTGTGGGAGTCCAGTGAAGGGAAATTTTCTTTGAATTCTGAATGCAAGAGCACTCGAGTAGTAATTATGGTGATTAACGATCCAAAAATAACATATCATAACACAGGATGGAGTAATGGAGATAGAGGGAGGGTTGAAGCTCCTGTTATATATTATCGAAGTTTCATGCCACTGTTTCTCATGGGAACTCCTAGCCTTTATAGTCCTACTATTTTCAAATATTATAGGTTTGGAAAGAAGGAAATTAAAAAACAATCCTATAATAGAACTGTCATTTCATGCAGGATTGATGATAGTTTGCAACTGGAAACTACTCAGTCTAGGGTGCACTACCTCTAGTTCGTTGCAAAATTATCAGAGTCTCAAGTTTGCTGCAATTTTAATTTTTGTTTTGCACAACCATTTAGTTGTAGACATTTTTCTATCAATGTTCTACGAGAGTTGTGGATTAACCATCTTTTGGATATTTATCCCCTTTTTGGAACTTCTACTTCTAGGAGGTGTGTTTTTATGACTTCAATTTGAGTTTTTTTAGCCTCCATTTCACTCCCTACCTCTAATGTTTCTCTTTGTTGGAATTAACTTACTCATTGTTAAGTTGGGTTATCCTTCTCTGGCCTCCTAGCCACCTTCCCTGTGCCCCCTGTTGGAGTTCCTACTATCTCTCTTTTTCATCTCCTCCCTATCTAAACTCTGCATTTGATTTCCCCTTCCCTCCCTAGGACCGTAAACTCAATTCATCCTCTCTTGGGTGTCCTTGAGTCATGGCAAGAGGCTTTCTCTCCTCTGCTCACCATGGAGGTAGAAGAGCATAACTTGGCCCCTCCCTTGCTCCTAACCTTACTTCCCCCTCTTAGCCAAACCCAAGCCCAATCAACAGCTCGAGCTACTATGACCCAATATAGAGAAATTATCCCTGAAGTAGTCCAAAGAGTAATCTTTGATGTGGAAGAACAAGTTTGAGAAGCCAGAAGTTTTATTACAGATAGGAAAGTGGACTGTGAAACCAGTGAATGGATACTTGACATGGGAAACTCTACCAGAGCATACACCTCCTCTTACATGGAAACCATTAATCTTTACTAACATAATAAAACACTTAAGGGAAGAGTTCTTATTGACAGAGCATACTCTCAATAGGAAAGGACCATCTACATGGAAAAATTAATGGACAAGGTGGATAGATTCAACAAGAAGTTCTTGATTCTAGCCAAGAAATTGGCAAACTTTTACTTCTCCTCTTTGAACAATAATAGTAGGCTCCAACCACCAACTTTGATGGACTCCCTAACTAAATGATGATCAAGTGAGCCAGGTCTTTCAAGAAGAGTGGTCATAATGTACTGTTTATCTTTATTTTTTTGGCTGTGGTTCACAGACACCTTGGTCAATGGGTGGTCGCTACATCCATGGAAAAATCTAGGCTAATCGACCCCGAAGGGAATCTAGCCCTGTGGCCCACTAGCAAGGCCTAAGCCCAAGGGCTTTGGGCAAAATGGACCCTGAGATCTCCCAATTGGAGAGGCATTGATTTTTACCAACTGAGCTAACCCTTGGGGCTCATAATGTAGTGTTTTTCATCTCTATCAACTCATGGTTTATTTTATTTTCTAGTCTTACTTCCATTTTGAAAAATAATTTAGTAGACAAATACTCAATTGTAAAATTTTGAACTTATGCTATTGGTTTTGTAACATACCAGTGGCTAGTAATGACTATCTATGAATATATTTTAGCTTTTTAAAAATAAGTATATAAATTATTATACACTAATTTCCACTTAAATAGTGCATACATGTTGGATGGTTATAATGCTCATTGAATAAGTATATGAGTTGGTCAAAAATATATAGAAATAGTGACTTGTATAGGTTATAAATTATAGGTTTATAATATATGTATGTGTGTGTGTGTGTGTGTTCTAAATAAAAAATTAATTAAATATAAAAAAACATTGTATTACTCTATAAATATTTATTTTAGTTAAAATTAATAAATTTTTATTTTAATTAAAATTAATAAATAAAATATAAAGTTGAATTATTTAATTTAATTAATAGTAATATTATAAGCAATCTCAAAAGAGTTGATGGCTGGAAGATGAGTTGCTAGATCCCTGCCCTCTCTTCCTAGTCGGTTTTTTCCTCCTTGTCTTCTGACCCATCTTCTAAATTTGTTAGAATGATTATGTATACATTAGATAGCTTTAGGTTTATATCTAATTAATAAGCCCTTTTAATAAGTTATACAATCCATTAAAATTAATATCATTATGAATAATACTACTATAAGAATACTATAATAATAAAATTTATCAATATTAGAGTTATAGTAATAATTGATCTCTCTACGGTAATAATTTACGATCTCTCTGCAGTAATAATTTACGATCTCTGTGGTCATAATTTACAATCTCTCTGTGGTAATAATTCACGATCTCTCTACGGTAATAGAAAATCAATATGGGGCACGTGCGCGTGCGGTTCGACTTGCTGATATCAGGTGCACACATTCTTATATTTTTCTAATACATATCTGCTCATATATTTTCAAGTATGAATAATTCACCAAAATTACCAAATATTACCAAAGGTAGACCTAGCACAGTTACTCTATAGATTCTCTATGAGTATATAGAGTCTTTAGAGAAACGTAGAGAAGAAAGAGAAGTCAAGCTACAAATAGAGTTAGCAGCCATGTTGGAAAATAAATTCACATCTCTTGAAGACAAGATCTAAAAACAAATAGAAAATAAAATAGAACTATTGGAGAATAAGATGGAGGCAATGGATACTAGGTTGCAGGTTATAGAAACAATTATTTTAAATGTTATTTTTACTTATTAATCAGTTTGAGAAACAGTTACCTATTTTCTAACTGATTTCATGAGGCTTTATTCAAGAAGATCAAGAGGATATGGGTATTTGAGATCATGAAAATCTGTGCTGAAAGGTCACGCATCTTTTATGTGGCTCTCTTTGGTTTGGACCAAATAGCAGTGAGACTGTGAGTTCTCGTAGAAGAGGTTCCTAAACACAGGAACAACTCGGGGGGAGACTATTTGGAGTAATAGTCTCAAGGTTGGGAGGAAAAGAAGCCAGAGGCAAGTTCTGGTTGTGGACTGACATAGAAAAGAATCTGGGAAACAATGGTCCAGATAAGTGGAAGAAATCTTCTATTTAATTACTAGGCATTTATTCCTGAGTAACGATATGTGTATATATATATATATATATACATATATATATATATATATATATATATATATATATATATATATATATATATATATATTATGTGTAAATTGTTAGGTCTTATTCCTGTGTATAATTATGATTTTAGCTTACTAAATAGTTATACAAATTAGGAACTGTCTAGATAATTCTTTGTGATATTATAAGACGATTCTATAAATATTACATGCAGAGGTAAGAAAATCTTTAGTATGGTTTTAGCCAGTATATTGTAATCCTTTCCTAGAAAGACTGAAAAGATTGAAGGCAATATTAATTAACAGTAGAAAAATAAGTGAGGTACCATGTAAGACATTAAACCCCTCATTAATAGCTATTTCCATACATATGATCTTGGTAATAAAGAAATGCTAGCATAGTGACAGGAATGACCAAGGCAGTAGAATTAAACTCCAAAATCGTCTCATAATATATATAAGTATAGACCAAAAAGAAAAAAGGGCAAGTCTGAGTTTAGAAGTTGTCAAAGCTTGAGGGATACTCAGGTACCCTTTTCTATCTTAGCTCAAATAAATAAATAAATAAAAATAACAATAAAATTAAATAAATAAAAATAAAAATAATAACAATAATAAAAAAATATATAGTTTAATTAAGAAAGTTCTAAAAGGTATTAATATTGAAAAAAAAAAAAAAAGTAAATAATAATAATAATAATAATAATAATAATAATAATAGAATAGAATAGAATAAATAAATAACAAGGAAATACTATCAAGTTAACTTAAAATAGATAAATAAATAAATAAATTTTACCGAGCCAAAAGGAGAAACCCTAGGAAGAAGGAAAAGACAAGGCTCCAAGGAAAATGATCCGCGAAAAAAAGGGAAACATCGAAAGCTAGAAAAAACAAGACTAGGAAGAAAGGGCAGGGATCCAACAACTACTGATCTTCTAGCCGTCATCTCTATTGAGATTGCTCGACCTTCTTTCAATTTCAATAGCTTCCCTGAATTTACAGTGATGGAACTGCGCAACCTTGGCAATAAATTTGGCCTCCTCAATACACACCTGATGCTTGGTCTTTTCTGCATGCTCTGCTAACGCTGAAGACTCGGTTCTCCCATGTCTTAGGTCGGCTGCATGTTCACTGATCCTTTACTGGATGGAGCGCCCTGTTTCCCCGATATAGGGGGTCCCACAAGAACAAGGGATCAAGTAGAAACCCTTCATATCTTTAGGATCAATGGGATCTTTCACCGATCGGAGGGATTTGCGAATAGTGTTGAGGGACCATCTTAACTTGCCATTATTCCCAAGAGTACCGGTACCAGACTGGTCATTACTCCCATACATACCAGTATTGGTTGTCTGATCTTTCCCAAATCAACCATGACATTATTTCAATCTCCAATGGTTTGGAGACCTGTCACTCTCCCTTGGTAACCAACTACAGTTGACGTGCTGATTCTGCCTTCGCAACAATGGGTGGCCGATCAATTTGACATGAACCTAAAAACACAAGGGCAGTTCGGAATAATTGGGAGGTGCGGTAGATTTTCCAGAATGAAATATGGGATGTGTATTTTGACATGTTGAGGGGGTTTAATGAAGAATTGACAGTGGAATTCGCACTGAACTTGGGGGAAGAAGGCTCGCGGGTTCGCGGAGTGGAGATCCCCGTAACAGAAGAAATCATTGCGGAAGTCAGTGGGCTTCCTCAAGTTGGGGAACGATGGTTTGTGAGAAGAACTACCCTTCTAGAATTCCCCGAGGCCTTCCTTCAAGCCGGAGAGAGTATAGCACAGAAAGGCAGGGGGTATGACAAAAATTCACTACCATATCCATGGGGAGAAGTAGCAGAATTCGTCATCAAATATATGACGTGCGAGGGTAGATACTCCACAATCTTCAAATATCACCTCCGCATATTAGCTCATCTGCGATTTCCACAGGCAAAAGCTTTCTCCATGAATGTGCCCTACTTCCTACTAAGGAGCCTTCATCTAATGGCACATTCAACTCAGGGGGCTCGACAAGTACTGGCGGTCATCACTCATCATGGGTTGGTTCGGCTGCTAATAATGAACGCCATTAGACAGATTCTGATTCCGTGGGAGGTGTTTCAGGACTCCACGAAGGAATAGATAGTAGCTATTATGGCCGCTAGGGTAGAAGAATCCGAAGCTATGGAGGAGGATCCTATCGAAGATGACTATGTCGATCAGGAGGAACCAGAGGAAATGGAGATGGAAATAGAGGAATTGGGGGATGAGGTAGCTCCCCAAGATCAAGTAGAAAGTATGGAGGCAATGGCAGACATAGGAGTTGATGCAGAAAGTCCCACTAGTACTACAAATGAGGCTATACCACAAGAACCAGCTTCACCCGTGGAACTAGCAGAGCAAGTGAATGCTACGGTGGTCATGGGAGTAGACCCACAACAAGCCAGCATGGGCAAAGCAGTTGATGTGGTGACCAAAGGAACCCCATAGGGATCTCCTGCCACCATGGAGATAATGGAGGAGGACAATCCGGTTGAAGAGGAGGTCGTGACCACTCTGACCATGGAACTTAGAGAAGAGGAAGGACAAAGACAAGAAGAGCCCAGAGTTGAGGAAACTGTGGGACCCGTCGAGGAAGCAGCAGAAGAACCAGGGCGTGAGGTTGACACTGAACCACAAGAACCAGCATCAACTTTGGGGCCAATTGTAGAAGATGCACCCCAGTCCCCTTTCTTTGCCTCGATTCCAAGAGGAGCGAGGGTAACTCATTCCCCTCGATGAGGAGAAAAAGAAGATTTTGCAATTCCGGTGGCTCTGAATCTGTTACAGAGGCCACAAGCTTACAGATTGGAAGCCACTCAGGTGGCAGGTGCCTTGGAGCAGGAGAGGAGAAAATAAAGTCTGGAAGCTAGAGAACTGGGATGAATCCTAGTAGACATAACAATAGGAGAGTATCTCGCCAGCACATCACCAGTTGCGGTGCATGTGCACGAAGAGGAGATCGCTGTTGGTGAAAAGGAGGGACCAAGTGAAACAGTCCCAATGACTGAGCCAAAGATACAACCAGGCGAGGGGGCTATTGAGCACGAAATAAGTGGAGAGGAGCTAGCAGGGAAGGAAAATCCCCTAGTCAACACAACAGAAGATGTCTCGAGGGATTTACCTCCGGTCGAGGAAGTATTAGTCAAGTAAGAATGGAAAGAGCTATGTGAACAACAAAGGCGTCCAATGAAACAAAAGTATCAACTGCAGTTCAAGGAAACGATGCGGCTCAAAATGGATTTGAGGAAGCTGAGAAAGAAGGTGCATAAAATGCAGAAACAATTAAAGAAACACAAATGGCAAGCCAGAAAGGCCAAAACTATTAGGGTTGACACAGAAACCCAAGTAGACTGGATAGTCATGACCTCTGTTGACACTCAGACAGACCCGACCGACCAATTGTTTGAAGATTGGGCGTATGTCCTAACAGCTAAAATTTAGTCTTGGAAATCTACTGTGGCCCAATATAAAAACAAGATCAGAAGGACTGAGGAAAGGGCCTCCACAACAATTTTTGGATATGTGGAGTGTATGGATGTGATGAGGTTACAGCATGCAAAACAACAACTCAAGAAGGAGCAGTTGGAGAAGAAAGTGGCAGAGCTGAAGGACAACAAGGAGCAGATGTTCGAGCTGGTGCAAGAGGTTATGGTATGTCGTCCCCCTACTTCTTGTTATTCCTTATTTTTGCATGAATGTTTCCTTTTATTCTACATGGAAAGTTTTAAGAATGAGGTCAGCTATGAGATGGAGGAGGGTGTGCAATTCCTCTGGATTTTGAGGAATCACGATGTACCAACACAACATCTGATGTGTGAGTTTTACTTGCACGGATACTTATTGTGGCTGGACAAATATTTTAACCCAGTCCCATATATGGGGGACATTCATTTGAGGGCCCTCACCTCTTACGCTTTTAATCAGATTCACTGGAAAAAGGCTAGTAACACTTTTGAATCCAATCAAGTTACAAAGCCATTTATAGTAAGAGGGGAACATGAGAGGTCAAACACAATGTTCAATAAGCACCGCAACTTTCTAGGGATTGGGGAAAATAGAGATAGAATGGTGAGGACACAAAAATGGTGTCTTGATCTTTGTGTCAAGAAACTCACCACATTTCAAAAAGAGGCCCTTAGTTATTGTTAGAGGAGGTGGATGATGTCACCAATAGCCGTCCAGAACAGAGAACCTTTTGGGGCACCAAATTTTGCACGAGTACTTACTAGGGTGCTGAAGTATGTGGCATGTGTCCAGACATGTGGTATCGGTGGATGGGACTCTAGTTTCAGTTTCCTGTTCTTTGGTTGCCTACCGAAGATTATACTCCAGCTTATGATGTCTTGGTGGAGTGGTGGAAGGAAGTTGTTCTTTCAGATGGATTTAAAGTTCCAGGGATAGAAATAGCCGTGGAATATGATCTTGCCTAGCTTCATGAAACATACAGTCTAGGGAACCCAGATTTGTGAAAGCAGAGGACTGCATGAGGACATGTTGTAGGCTGGTTGGGGGGAGATGTTGGGTACCAAATCGAGCGATCTTTCTGCCATTTCCACTACCCTTTTTGACCTTTTTGTACTCATTTACCCATGCTGTTATGTTAAACTTACAAGGTAAATTCCCCCTTTACTTGTCCTATTGGTATATTTAATTAATGAAGTAAAATGCATGAAGTCTATCTATTTGCGGTACTAAATTGTGTGTTTGACCACAGCATGAGAACAGGAACCCTCAACTCAGCGCATTGCAACAAAACTGGAAACGACCGATCAGAAGGAGGTCGCGCAGCTCGAGGAACTGGCTCCCTGAACTATTCTTAGGCCTTCTTTCTATCTTAGACATCTGACGCTGATATTGTTTCAACTAATGTATATCTTTGTATCTACAATTGCTATGTTTCTAAGAGATCTGTTAATCTTCCTCGCTGTGTATAAAATGTAGGTTGGTCTTGTGAATGGGGGTTCACCCATCAGTATTGTAAACTTCCGTTATCAAGTAATAAAAGATCATCCATTTTTCTGTTCTAATTCCTTTCGTGGCTAACACAGCCCTGATCAGAGAGTTGGGCCCACCCTTCTGATCAGGTGTTGCATCTTTGTGTGTCTGTAATTTATCAGTTTATGTTTGTTGTTACAGTTCTTTCCTGTTTATGGTTATTTCTACAGTTCTGTAATTTGTTAATCTTGCATTTATGTTTTGAATCTTAAAGCACGAACCCTTGGTTGGGAAGGATTATGCGTCTGCCCCTGCATATACCTTACATGTTTCCTTGAAAGTATACGCACTTGGATTGATAAGATTAATGTCAGAATAAGGTAGATAAATCACCCCTACTTGGACACCAACAACACGTAGTCTACAGATCTAATATATTGGATGAATCTAATTTAGAATGGTCTCCAAGAAAACATTTATCAGATTTATTCAGTTCATGTATTAAGATTAAACCCAGATTCACAAGTATTCAATAAGAAATTATATGCGCATAGATCAAAACAGTCTTATTAATCATGCAAACTGTCAGATTCGTGATAATTCAGATTTGACACAGAATTCTCACAAGGAACTTATCTTTATTTCCACTTATCACTAGTACATCCAGATCCGTCCTATGCACTTAGTTGCAGGGTCCATGCACATAGCTGCGGACTCTTCTAGGCCTTTGCACACATAGCTGCAGAGCCTCTATCCACTACCCAAACCCTCGACTCGGACTTACAAATGATTTTAGAATGCTTTCTCAAAAACGCATTACATGTTAGATCCAAAACCATATCCCAAAAGAACTGCCTTTCCCTCATAGAGCCATGCTCTATTTATACCTTCCTATGGTCTGTGGACCGACTTAATTCCTCTTACTTTATATTATTTTTCGGGTAGACAACCCTTTGACTCAACCTTTTACATTTCGCACTCCGCATATTTCAGAGGTTTACAATATTTTTATCCTAATTTCTAGGCCACGTGACTCATCTCGAGTCACTCGTTGGTGCAGCGAGACATGCTTCCGTGGCTTCGCGCTTCACCTCCCTCTGAGTGATGCTCATCATCCTATTGCTTCTTTGTTGTCTCCTATATCGCTTCGTCTGGCTCCTACTTTAGTGTTCTTACCACTTCTTGTGACCATGATGCTCATTCTACTCTTCTCAGTTAACATAAAACACCCTCTCATAGGATTTTAGGTCAAGAGGGGAGCCACATACAGGACCTCCTTGTACCACCACAGCCACTTCCAACTTTCGTAGCGTCTCTTCACACTGTTTTTCGTAGCTTGTGTTGCAAGTTTCCAAGACCGTTGATGTTGTCTATGAGATCCCAATCCTTAAGGTCCTTCAGAGATGCCTTAGTAACTTCGTTCCTACTTGTGGTCTCTGTTTTTCCATTCTTTCACTGATTTGTTGTAGTTCACCAACCTGCCATATGCAGCGTGACGGCATTCGAACCAATTTTGCTTCGTGTCTCCCCTTTTCTGGTACATCCCCTACTGTTGAGGCTATAGACTACGGGACGCCTGTGGCTGTCAACATCATGCTCCTTAGATAGTCCTGCTGCTCCATCGGCCATCTCACCACCCTTGGGCTTACTCCTTATGCAGAGATAATAAACAGCTCCATATCAATACTCAACATACACTTTGTGGAAGTGTGGGTTGCCTAGAGGATGCCCCTTGGTGATTTATAGGCGATTCAAATTTCCAATTCCCCGATTCCCACCTGTTCCAGCATTCCCGTGTAATTTTTGTGGCAACTCATGCCATACCTGTCTCGTATTCCTTCTCTTAACTTCCTGCCAACCGCTCCCTTTTTCCATAATGCAGACATCTTGTCATGAATAGTGACATGAATGGTCACCTCTGCTTGGAGCAACACAATAGCATACTTTGGACCATGCGACCGTGAACTTGATGATGGGCCAGATCGACGCGTATCCTGGCACTCACACCTATTTCTCCCAGACTGCTTTACCATCCCACACTCTCTTTCAACTGGCTGGAGTAGTGAGATTGTCCCTCGAACAGTTAATCAAGTGGCCAACCCACCCGTATAGAGCTTCAGGCGACAGCCATTCACTCGGGCCAGGAAGGGGTCACCATTGAGTTTGGCAAGCTAAACCGTGGCCCCATTGGTAACTTCTTTGATGACATAGGGTCCCAACCAATGCATTTTGAGTTTTCCAAGGAATTTCTAGAATTTTTCTATCGTATAACAATACTGGATCATTCTCCTTGAAAATCTGCACCTTGATATGGCAATCATGCCATGATTTTTTGCGTTGTTTCTGTACTTGCTAATGGAATCCACCAAAAACCGTTCCTCCTCTAGTTCTTCAAGTTAGGTGAGCCTGTCCTCCAAAGCCCCGCGGTCTGCCATGATCCACAGACTAGGCACAATATATTCCATAGGCATAATGGCCTCCTTGCCATAGACTAACCAAAAAGGTGCTATGGCCTGTCAACTTCTTGCACGTGGTTCGGTATGCCCATAGCACAATAGGGATGTGCAAGTCCTAGTCATTTCGTCGCGCATTACAGACCTTGGTCAACATGGTCTCCAAGATTTTTTTGAATGCCTCAATAGTCCCGTTCACTTGCGGGTGGTATATCGTACTCTATTGGTGATATATCTAGAATTCCTCAATGAGTGCGCTGATTGTTTCATTCAGAAAATGCATTCCCTGATTGCTCATGAGAATTTTGGGACATCCAAACCTTGTCAATACGTTCTCGAACAAAAACTTTGCAACTGTTACAGCTGTGCAATCCTTAACTGGCTGTGCCTCGGCCCATCGGGTCAAATAATCTGTCACAGTGATGATATATCATGTGCCCATTTTCCCTCGCGGCTCGATAGGTCCTACAAAGTCAATTACCCATTTCTCGAAGGGCTGTAGCATCATCTATGGCTGGAGTGACATTTCATCTCTCCGTAATGGTTTCCCCATCCGTTGACATATGTTGCAGGCTCGACAGTATGCTTTCGAATCCTGATGCAGAGTAGGCCACCATAATCCTGCACAAAGGATCTTCTGAGCTGTGGCGCGACCCACATAATGTCCGCCAGCAACCCCCCCATGTGCTTCGGCCAGGATCTGTCCTCGCTCAAACTCCGATACATATCGACACAATATCTTGTCATTGCCCATTTTGTAGAGGTGTCCTGCAATCACGGTGAAGTCTGCTGCATGTATCACCAATTCCTTCTTCTGTTGAATGGAGTATCCCTACGGCGCGGTTCCTGTAGTTAAGAAATGGATTATATCTTCAAAGTGACCATCCACTACACACACCACATATAGTTGAGCATCCAAAAGTCCATCCCCTATATTTGTGGGTTCTTCACCAGTCTCAATTTGGGACAGGTGATCTGGGCCTACATTTAGACGTCCTGGTTTGATGACGACCTTGAAGTTGTATTCCTAGAATAGCAGCAACCATCTATAGATACACTCCCCCAACACAGGCTTATTCACTAGGTATTTTAACGCTGAGCGATCGATATACATCTTAAAGTGACCTCAAAGCAGATAGTGGCAGAATTTTTGAAGCACGTATACCATCGCTAAGCCCTCGCGCTTAGCAGTGAAGTAATTCTTCTCTGCTTTTGACAACGTCAACTTGTGAACGCAATCGATTGGTCAATTCCCTTCGCTCCTGGTTGAGTAAGTACCGCCCTTAGTGCAACACATGAGACGTCGACATTCACATGAAATTCGATCTCCCATTTTGAAAAGACCAATATAGGGGTCGATGCCATCTTTTCCTTAATCGTTTCCAGACTTTTGTTACATTCCCCATTCTAGAAATAAGTAGCATCCTTCTTCAGCAACTATTCCATTGGAGCCGTGATCTAAGCATAGCTTTTGATGAACTTTCGATAGTAGCCCGTGTGTCCTAGTGTGGCACATAATTTCTTGACACTTTGTGGTGCTTGCAGATTGAGTATGATGGCAATCTTTGCCAGTTCCACCATCAGCCCTTGCTTATAGACCACATGGCCTAGCAGGTTCTCGAATGGGACAAGGAAAGTATAGTTCTTCAAGTTTAACACAATCTGATGTCGGCGGCAAGTATCCAACATCAACCGTAAACTCACTACATGCTTCTTAACCAGTCCAAACACGATCCAGTCATCAAGATAGACTTCTAAGAACTTGTGGATAATTTCTTTGAATGCCATGACTACTATTCGTGAAAATATTGTCGGGGCATTCTTCAGCCCGAAGGGCATCACTATGTACTGAAAGCAACCCCATTCAGTGGCGAATTTTGTCTTACTCCTATCCTCTAGCACGATCTTGATCTAGTGGTATCCTCAGAACCCATCCATGAAGGAGTAGGCTTCCTTCCTCCCCACACTTTCCAGCACCTCATCTGTAAATGGTGTTGGAAATGGATTGTTGACACAGGCATCATTGAGCTTCCTGAGATCCACACAGATGTGAATCTTTCCCTTCTGTTTCTTCTCTTGCACAACCATTATACTTACCTAGTCGGACTCCTCGACTAGTTAAATGATTCCTGATACCAACATCTTGTCCAATTCTTTGCGAACCTTTGCTTTATATTTTAGATTCAATCGGTAGGGTCACTACTTCACTGGTTTCGCATCTAGATTCAATGTTATCTTCATCATTCCTAAGTCTCCTAGGACCCCTTTTAGCTCTGCGATCTTCATTGGGAACAAATCTCAATATTCCCGAATCAACTCAACAACCTTCTCCACTGTGGTGTCATCCCAGTAGTCCCCAAGCATTGCATACTTCGACTCTTCTTCGGTTCCAATATTAACTTGTTTCATTTTCAATGGCGCCATGATATTTGGATCTTCAATTTTGGGTCTGCACACCTCCCAGCTCCCTTGTGATTCCTGAATATTAACATTTAGCGGATCATCCTCATCATCTTCTACCAGGACAATATAGCATTCGAGGGCCTAGCTCAGCTGCTGCGACTAGTCGGGCTACACAGTTTCATCTGGCTCTAGCAGTGTCCTGAATATGGTGGCCTTTACTAGTTGTAATGCTTCATCCATGGTATCCATCCATTGATCTTCAAAAAGGAAAGTCAACAAAAACCCTGCGTGCAAGATATCCTACTCGCATGTGTCGTGCCGGAGCTCTGCTTCCGTATACCAGTTTCTGGGAATGACGTCCAAGGTGTGATAAAATAAGTGCACCTATTATGGCTGAGGTTCCTCTCCGTAGGCTTTGATCCAGTTGGTAAGGTGCATGCGTGGATCACCACATCCATCGTATTTCTCCATTATGCGTAGTTTCGGCTTCCCAAAACTGATCTTCATCATGCGCCTATAGGCGTGCCAACCTTCAAACGTCCCTTCATGTGTGCCCCACCATTGGGCAGGTGTTGTGCACAGTGCCCATCTCATCACATCAAATCGTTTGTGCTCTGGTACTGCAATTTCAAATTTGGTCAGGAATTCATCTATTATTGTCAACCCATCATACTTTGGCAATTCGTGATCCTGGGCCCTTATGCAGTACAACGATTTAGTCACCATGTTGCAGTGTAGTGTGGTTACTCCGTTCAACCTGTTGTGCCACTGCTCATCTTCCTCCTCTGAATCAGAAGTGCAGGATTCTCCATTACCCCATGATATTCTTCTATCCTTCATTGTCTTGACCCATCCTCACTCTTGGGTAAACATTCTGTAGCTACAATCTACGTCGTCGTCACGTTCTTTGTCGCACAGAGGTTCAATGTAGTGTGGTCCTTTAGCTGGATCTAGTGGAATGACTACACGAAGTGACTTTGTTTCAAATATCATTGTCCGCTTCTTTAAATTAATTACCCCGTTCATGTCAGTGGCCCAATCTATTCCTAACAATGCAGGATAGGGCATACTTTCATCCATGAGCTCAATAACTTCAAAGTCCGTTCGGGTACTTGCACCATCAAGGTCTATCGTAACTCTTTCTAGCCTTCCCATGGGCAACACCTTCTACTAATTTTCCATCTGTAATTGGATAGGGGACCATTGTAGTGTAGGCTTACCCATGCGCTACCAAGTCTATTTTAGAAGTACGTTGGCATCTAATCCTAGATCCAAAATGACCTACTCCATATCATAATCGTCGATCTACACCGTTAACCACATTTCCCTTTTGGTCCGTGATGCATGTCTTCCCAAAATCTGGATGACGTGAGGTTCAATCCATCTTGTGCATCAATTTATCAATTCTTGTAAGCCTTTAACCACCCTGTTGTCATGAAGAAAATTTATACATGTCTTTAAAAAGGTAGTTATCATCGAGGGGTCCTTGTCTGACTCAGGTTGATCCCTACTAGCTGGGGTAGAGACCTTTGTGAAGTTCTCTCGAGCTTCCAGATATGTCTCCTTACCACCCCCTAAGTTCCTTCCATCCTCTTCTATGGTCGTGCCACTCCTCCACACCATGTTGACCTTGGGATCTTCCTTGCGGGGTTCGAACCTCATCATCTGCACATTTTGGGTTGTTGTTGGTTGCGTTGCATTTTTCTCACGAATCTACGCTATCAGTGTAGGACAATCTATCAACTCATGATCGAATTACTCACAATATGTACACTCCCATGCGTAATGTCTTAGTCCTCCGCAGTTGTAGCAGATTAGCTGTTTGTGACCCCTTCTTGGCCCCATTCCGCCCCATCCTCGTCCATGGCCCTGGAACCCACCATGCGCGATCACTGCGGCTGGATCCTGACCTCACACCTCAGTCTACATTCTATAAGCAAGTGACTGGTTCATTAACAATTGGTAGCTACGACAGTTTCTTTCCTTGTGGCCCACCGACTTGCAAAAGTTTCAAAATAGCTACTAGGGGGTCTGGTTATATTTTGGTAATAGATGACAGTTATTAGTGTTGTGCTTTCCTCCCACCTGACAGATTGTGCACTAGAGCGGGGCTATGGTGCTCGGTCCTATCTATGCCTCTAGTCACAATAGAATTGGTCCCCCCGTTGCCAAAAAATTCGCTAATACCGGGCAGTGATATTTATCATGTCCCTGGCTTCTGCACTTTATACATCATACTTCCTCCCGAACTTCTACTCATGGTATCTATTCTTGTTTTAGCTTCTTTATTTCAATGAACAAATCTTGGATCTGCACTTGGATTTGTTGAACTCCCAACCCCGGGTCTTGCAACAAAGTTTCGTGTAACCTCATCGTTGTCTCTAGCGCTTCGGCCTAGGTTGAGATCTTTTATTTTGATAGAGCCACCCTTAGGTGTGATGTTAAGGATGCCATAAACCAAGCGCAGTGCTGCGTGTCCATTAATGTCATGTTAGCCTCACGAATAGTACTTTTCAGTCTTTGGTCCAAATCCCATGGGGTTTCTCCAGGAAT
Organism: Pinus tabuliformis; assembly: GCA_031772625.1. NCBI lineage: Eukaryota > Viridiplantae > Streptophyta > Pinopsida > Pinales > Pinaceae > Pinus > Pinus tabuliformis. The sequence goes on along the minus strand of CM062819.1, from coordinate 2,008,831,996 downwards.
CATCACGATCTATTTGAACCCTATAATCGACTATGTTTCTAACTTCGGCCAGCTAAACTCCTTCTTCAATTTGGTCTAAATTTCTGTTGTCCCCCCCCGTTGGGGTGCTTTCTTGAGTACTTTATGTACCATGTTAGTGCTCGGTCCTGCAGCATGCTAACTAAGGTAGCCTTTCTAGTATTATCATACGCAATTTGATGTGCATTCCATACTGATGTTAGCATAAACCAGAATTGTTCCGGGTCTTCGCCTCCTGCTCCTTTGAATACTGGTAACTGAATCGTGCTCACCATAGTTAACCTTGATCTACTATGATGCCTGATCCCTTCGATCCTTCAATGTTCTTCTCTATAAAGTCCCTGCGTTTCACACTAGAAACCCCTTAGGTAGATCTCGGTCCTTGAAATGGAACTATTTGTTGGCTTATACGGGCCTGACCCAGGTTCGGAAGAATTATTTAGCCAGGAAAATCCTGCAGCTACCAGTCCTTTCGGCAACAACCGCGAAGTGCAGACTGAGGTCTCACCCGAGGTAGTAGGGGAGGGTGTTGGAACCAGGTTTCTGCAACCTTGGGATGCCTAGATGTGGTTTGGAGGTTTCGCACCCCATTCTGCAACTTTGCAGTACGCTGTATTCGCGCAGATATTGAATACCTCTTACTATCTATTAGCGCGCAATCTACAGATCTAATCTATTGGATGAATCTACTTTAGAATGGCCTTTAAGCAAATATTTATCAGATTTATTCAGTTCACATATAAAGATTAAACCCAGATTCACAAGTATTCAATAAGCAATCATATGCGCATATATCAAAATAGTCTTATTAATCATACAAACTGTGAGATTCGCGATAATTCAAATTTGACACAGAATTATCACAACGAACTTATCTTTATTTCCACTTATCACTAGTACATCCAGATCCGCCCTGCACACTCAGCTGCAGGGGTCTGCACACATAGCTGCAGACTCTTCTAGGCCTCTGCATACACAGGTGCAGAGCGTTTATCCACTACCCAAACCCTTGACTCGAACTTATAGATGCTTTCATAATACTTTCTCAAAAACCCATTACGTGTTAGATCCAAAACCATATCCTAAAAGAACTGCCATTCCCTCATAGATTCGCGCTCTATTTATACCTTCCTATGGTCCGCGGACCGACTTACTTCCTATTATTTTATATTATTTTTTAGGCGGACAACCCTTTGACTCAACCTTTTATATTTCGCGCTCCGCATATTTCAGAGGTTTAAAATATTTTTATCCTAATTTCTAGGCTATCAGACCCCAAAACTGTTACGCGGGACCTTCGCTACCCAACATTGACATCAACTACTGGGCTTCCAGGGTCCAAATATTTCAGACACATTACCTACCCCAACATCAGGTCAGACAGTTGTCCTATGACATTGATGGTTCGGGAATTTCTCTTGTGCCTTCCTATATGCCTAAAGCACTTCTCTTTGATCAACCTATTGTAGATAGGCACATCTTCTATGGCTTGGAGAAGTGGTATCTATACACATAAATGTTTCAATTCTCCCAGGAGTTCAGTCTCTTCTGGGTTAGGCTGGACTGTCACGAATAATCTCTTAGAAAAGGGTGGATTTGCCTTAAGTTTTCTTTCCTCTTTATCTTCCTCAACCTCCTTGGGTGGAGGCTGGCTATCTGGGAGAACTTTCCCAGATCGCAAGTTGATTTCTTGAATCTCCACAGCATAAGTTGGGCATGATGGTTCCCCACTATACACTTGTTGAGCCTGTCTGTTGTTCAGGTTCGGATTTGGCTGGGCAGGTATTTGGGGTTGCCTTGGTGGAGTAGAAGGTAATGGTTATGGTTGGGCAGGTGGTGGAGGCATAAGAGTGGGAAGAGAGTTGTATTGGGGCCTCCACCCCTGATGAGATGCATTCCACTGAGGTTGTGGTTGAGCATAGGATTGAAATGAATGGGTGGCTAGTTGGGCATGATATTGAGATGTGAAGGACCAAGGAGGTGGTGTGGACCAAGAAGGATGAGCAGGGGAACCCCAAGAAGGTATGAAGGGCACTTGGTTGGGGTTATAGTATGCCTAAGATGTCCCTTGCATCCCCTGTTGGTATGGTCAGGTCCATGTGGCCTTCTTTCATTTATGTAATAGAGTTGTTCAGTGACTCCCTCAACCCCTTGATATACAACTTTAAGTCTGAGCAAGGAAGGGCACTTATTCGTAGAATGATTTTCTTCACAGACTGAACAAATCTCTACAGAGTTTAATGGGCGTTCATTCCTAGGATGCCTGCTGGTGCACCTAGGGCAAAAAATGGCACAAAAGTCCTCTTTGCTTCCTCTTATTTTCTTTTGATATGTAAGGTGTCCATTTGCATGGCAAGAGTCTACAGTTGCTCACTCTTTAAGTCTTCTAGCATGTTTCCAATTTCTCCTTTGATGGATGAGTTGGAGGAAGAGGTACTGGCTATGGGTTGTCTCCCCCTACCTTTCTTTCTAGCTTCCCTAGAATGGTTGCTAAAAACAGTCTTTATGTCCTCATAGGGTATTTGGTAGATGTCTCCCCTAGCCAGCAGATGGAGGGTTTCTAGAAGATCTTCCCGAATTCCCCTGAGCAGGACCAACTTCAGAGACTCAGGGTCAAGTGTACACCCGACCCTTTTGTAACTGAGCTAAAACCTCTCTTCATAGTCTTCCAAGGACTCATCACTTCCTATGGTCATTCAGAAGATTTATTCTTTAGTACCTTTTGACCTACAATAGTATCGATAATTATTGTTAAATGCCTGCTACATTGAGCCCAAGTTGTGATTCTATTGCCAAGTAAGCCCATGAACGAGCGTAGTGTTGCATCCTTAAGAGTAGAAGGGAATAGTTTCAACTTTTGCGCATATTCTGCATTGACATAAGTTCGACAGGTGACAACAAACTTGAACAAGAGGGTGTCAGGATCTTTTGTAGTCATACCATGGAAATGAGGTAGGGTGGAAGGGCTTATATTCTTCATTTTGGTGTCCCCATTAATCTCCTGAATAGGAAAGGTACCCTCTATTCTCTCTCCATTCCCCCTAGCATTTCTGTTTTTAGCCATTGGCTCCAAAGGAATGTTTTCTTATTCTTCTTCCCCTATAGGTTCTTCAAACATGTCTAGCTATTCACTTAAGGGTTCTTCTTGATCGCAGCCACCAAAGAAGAGAGAAGGTTGGCTGTGTGAAGCAGTGGGGGTGTTGGGCAAAAATTCTCCTAAGTTATCTCTATTCCTATGAGGCATGAAAGGAAATATTTTTGGTTGGTTTTTGTTTATTTTTTCCCCACATTGATAGTACCTACAAAACTAAAATTGATTGAACAAAACAAATTGCAACTAACTGAAATGAACTGGCTGAAATGGAAATTTGAAGAATTGAAAAGGAAAGCAAGGAAATGCAGAACTTGAAAGGAAAAGGAATGACTAGTCTACTTTTGCGGAAATAAACTATTAGCAGAAGGTTGCAAAGGAAATAGAAGAAGGCAGTAATCATATAATACTCGGACACTTCGTCGGCAATGGCACCAAAAAGTGGTGAGCACCACTATTTCAGCAATAATGCTACAACTCCTAGGCTGCCTACTTTACTCTTATCAACCCGGTAGTTCGTAACAAAATTGGAAGCGTCGGTGCTGTATGCACAAGTACTAGATCTCACTGCAGGTTGTCACTTGGTTAGCTGGTGTGAGATCACTAGGAGCTCAAGCCAACTTCTATGGATTCCAGAAGAAGCTCTCTATGTGATGGAAGGAAAGAAATATTACTCTACAGATGCTATTCTAACTGTAGAAAGGAGAAAGGCTGAAATGTAAAGCAAACATAGTAAATCCTAATTAACCAACTAATTCTACTTGTGTAGCAAGCACTATGAAAACCATGAAAGGAATGCCATTACCTACTCAAGGAAGTAAACAACATCTAACTATGCTATTTCTAGAAGTAAATAAGCAAAATCATATTTTTGGATTTTTATGTCTTTTTACGTGAAATTGACATGCATGTAATTTATTGTGTGTGAGTGTAGCAACGAATAGGTGGTGATGAAGGGCGGTTTTGGCATTTGAGAGAATGTAGGGTGGTGTGGATGGGTTCTAGGAGGTCTCAGGTGGTCTTCTGGAGGCTTTCCCCCACTCGGCCTTCAAAAGAAAGCCTACAGGAAAATCTACAGGCGGACACAGGAAATCTACAAGAGGAAAAACAACGTTCTATAGGAGTCCTAGAGAAGGAGGACGAGAGCAGTTTTCACTATTTTGAGGGTGTGAGAGGGGGTGAAAAAGGTGGATGAAGGTTGGAATGAGGTGTTAAGGTGCCTATGGTCTACCATGAACCACCAGGAGAGAAAAATATGATTGGATTTACTCAAGGAGAGAGGAAGAAGTCCTAAGAAAAATGTAGGAAACTAAGGCAGAATTGAGGTGAGATTTGGGAGACCAATAGGGCATGGATTAGATGGAGGGTGTGATTTCTGATAATTTGGGCTACTACTGGAAGAGATCTGCTGCATAGAAACTGACAGTCAACCAAGGAAATCAAGCAACAAGTGAAATGAATGTATTGAGGAAAAATAGAGTTTTGCATAAAAAGTGTCTAAACTATGATCTATGAAAGGAAATGCTGAGAAATATTGTAGGAAAGGAAAGCATGAAAGAAGAATATTGCAAATCAAGAAGTAAGCATGATGAAGAAGATCTAAAGTGAAGCAAGACTGGACTATTAACCTTCTAAAAAACTGCAAACACTAGAAGTCCTATGAAGGAGGAAAATCTGTGTTTTTGGGGCAGCAAGAGGGTCTTTGCCTCAAATCATGGTCGCAAAGGGAGGAATAGAGGCCAAGGCACTATTGATAGCCTTTTGAATCTTTGTTGATCATTTTTTAACCTGCTACAGAAAGCACAAATGGAAGCAAATTACTAAATCATCAAAAGCAACCTATTCTTAACCATAAAAGAAATACATCTAACAACAAACTAATCTACAAACTGAAACAAAGCATACAGATACAAGTAAAGAGGAGCTTGGCTACTTGGATTGGGCCCTAACCCAAGAGATTCAACCCTCTGAGGTAACTCAGTGATAGCTCAAAAAGGATTCCATCTTTATTCTCAAAACAATAACATATTACATGAAACTGTCACAAAATAATGAGCTCGAAATTGAGCAAAGTTTACATAAGAAAAAATCCGACCTTAGTTAGGCCCTAGGCCTTTCTAATTATAAAAATGAATCTACCAATAGCTTCCTTAAAATCATGGAGGTTTGGCTCCAAAAAATCGAGATAATCATCAGTTATCCTCCACTTGCTCGGTTGCATGATTTAGTTGCTTGTACTCCGAACAGAATGAAGGGGATTTGAAGTGAGGAGTAATAAATGAGGGGGATTGCCTCCTATAATTCCTCTTTTCTATCCACTTCGAGTTATTTATGTCATTTTTCCACTGGATCCTTGACTTTGACTTCAAAAATCATCAATAATCTGCATTAAATACTCATTATACCACATGGCACAATAACTAACTCAACTCACTCTATGAGCATAAATATAATCAGAAAATCATGTAATAAGCTAAGAGAATGCTGGTTTGACTAGATTAGGAGGTAAAATGAGCCCATATAATTACCTATTTATGAGGCTTATCACTCACCCCTTCAAAACTGGATCTACAACCTCTTCTCTTCTCCTATAAATACATTGCATACCAAAGAGGAGGGGGTTGGATTTTGAGGTTTCTAACTTATGCATTCATGTTGTTGAAGTGAAGGCTTGTCATGATAAAGGGAGGATTGAAGAATGGTGGAAGGAGACTTACAACATCAAGGCTTGGGTTGTAACCTTTCATTTTTTATTATTTAATACAAAGTATATTGTTTTTCTCACATTATGTGTTAAGTATTTACATGTATGTTTCATAATTCCTTGATCTTATGATTAGTTAATACTTGAGATTTTATATATTATATGATTTGATCCTTTGTATGTTTCTGTTGTTGCAGATTTCAGTTTCAGAGATCAAATTCAAGCGAGATCTTAAGCATAGAATACTTATTTCGTTAATCAGGCAAGTGTTATTCAAGTATTTTCTAGAGAAAAGGTAGCATACATTTTTTTATCGTTGTCCTAGATTTGATAATTAAGACTAGGGAGATTGATCTTGTGTGCAGGAGAGATATTTCCAATAACACAAGGATTCCTTCTATTAAGTTTGGATATAAAATACCTTTCCTTCTCACACTTTTATTGTTTTCTCAAGCTAGAATAGGTCAAAGGGTGAGGTTAAAGAGTTGCATACTTATTCCTTACCATGAGTTTTTATTTACGTAGGAAGTTGTTGTAGATGTGGGTGCTTCCTTTGATGATCATGAATCTGCATGTGATAATCTACTAGAGTTCCTAATGTTGATAGCCTTGTTTCTGGAGGTCTTCTAGGTTTTTTTTTGTTGATGATGTTGCTTCACATCTCTAGTTTATATGGCTAAAATATTCTTGCTGAGATGGTCATGATGTGAGTGTTGTGGCTAATGATGAAGTTGTTGGAATTCTCTCTAAGGTACAATGTGTCACTTTCATCAATCCTTTTCATTGGCTTGAATTTTTTCATTGTTGATTGAAGTTCCATGATTCATGTGATAAAAATAAAGGTTTCGCCATGGATCAGATGTTGTTGCTTATTGGGTGAAAAGTGATCCTATAAGAACTTGTAGAGGGTGTTGTAGGTATTCAAGATCATATTTTTAGTCCTCCAATGCTTCCATGATGATTTTCTTATGAATCTGGTGATCTACTATGCAGTCATGTAGAGTCTATGCAGATTGCTACAAGACTATGTGCCTTCCTGTATTAGCCACAAATAAATTTCTAGGGTCAAGATTTCCTCTAGGTGCTACTTCAAAAAAAAATTATAATTCATGCATAAGCTATTGATAATGGTAAATGGCCTTTCTATTGGTGGAAGAGGTTGAAGAAGGGGTGAAAATGATAGTTTTTAATGGACAATAGTGGGAATGAAGTTGGAGAAGAGGTTAGGTGGTCTGGAAAATTAACGATGAGGCTATGGTGGACCCTAACCCTTGTTATTTAGTAGAAAAAACAATAATCATCCCTTATTTTTATATTGATCACAATTCAATAGCAAATTTGGAACAATCGTGTAGCACTCTATGTCAATCATGTAATAGTTATAAGACAATATTATAGCAGACTTGTTTAACCCATATCTCTCAAATAGTATATTGGATTCACCTGAAATTGTTTGAGAATGTTTCCATCATCCTTACGCATCTCCCCATAAAATATCTTGGCCAATTAATGCACGAATCTCAAGAAAATGGAAAAATGGTTCTAGGTGATGGTGGCCAATTTCTTGAAAAATATGCATTGGAATTTGCTAAAAACAATTAACCATGTTACCATGATCCTTATGAATCTCCCCATGAAACAAATTGGCCAATGGATGCACAATTTTCATTATATGGTCAAAAAAACTTATGCCCTGTGTTTTTTTGCAATTCTAGAATATCTTGTAGCAACTCAAAACTTTCATGTAGCAATTACAGGACAATGGGGAAAATTAATGGGAAAGGCTTGGGAATGATGGGTGAATGTTGGAAATGGATGGGGGTCATGGATGGACATGTCCTTCGTCTTGTTGGAGCATCTGTGAAAAGGAGGTGAAACATCAAGTTTGACTTCCTTTGACTATATTTTTTATCAAATTCTTCTTACATTGCTAACTTTTTGTTGTTTCTTGCACAAAATGGAGAGCACCCGCATTCATCAAAGATAGATACCTAGACAAAATAATATTTTCTTTTTCCTAGGCCTACTAGCTACCTCAATAAGGTTTTTAACCAACAATTATGCGTAAGCATCTCAGAGGAGGTTTTCATCTAGGATCTTATTTTATTTTATTTTCCTTTGTCTTTTTCTCATGTTTCTAGCCCATTGACTGCCTCATAGAAGTTTTCAATGAATGAGGTAATCTAAAGCACCTTAAAGGAGGTTTTCATCGGATATTTTTATTTTTTCCTCTTATTTTCTCTCTCTCTCTCTTTTTCTTTTCTTTTTTCTATCCCACTCTACTTGAAAAAAAAAATAAAAAATCCTTCAAGTATAGGAATACTTCCAATGGAGCCATGTACATACCCAAATGACAAATAAACTCATATGTAGGTTTGAAATATATGTTCTGATATATACTAGAATATGAGAGATTAGCTTCTTTGACTTTGATGATTTCAAACACTATTGAAGAGAGTGGCCCTCCTACTTATTGATTGTGAGGAACCGATGCCCTTGGTTCACTTTCTCATCTAGATCATTTGGTAAGTTTCCTTCTTCCTTGCCATTCAAATATTCTATTATTTTTTGACTAGTGTCTTGAACACATAAAGGATCTAATGATAATCATAGTAAAACTTCTTCAATCTCAGGATCCAATGGTTGCTCTCCATCAAATTTGGTCCATGATTCTTCTAGATCTTCTTCTTTTGGATTTTGTTCTTCAATGATAACAAGAGAATGTATTTTTTTCCAATACTCTTCCAGATCTAAGATGAAGATCAAAAGGGGTTGTTTGGAAATTTTGTACCTCAACATTTTAAGTGGGTTGGTTACTTTATTGTTTGGGTTTGAAAATGGTTGTGCAACTATTTGAGTGGGAATGCATCTTTGAAAAGGTTGTGGTTGAGGTTGTGGTGGAGGTGGAAGTGGATGGCATGGATAGCATTGAGTTTGGTATGGAGGATATTGAGGATGTTGAAGGAAATATGGATCATCCCACTAAGGAGATTGGTGTTGATATGGATGAAAAGGAGGAATGACATATTGGGGAGGATAAGACCATGAATAATGAGGGAAATATGGATCACCCCATTGGGAAGGATAAGACCATGGAGACCAAGGTGAGGTGTTAGGTGGATACGAAGGTTGAAATTGTGCATTATAGCTTGTATTGAAAGAGGATGGGTAGTTCATATCTTGTTGATATGACTTGACAAAGTAGAGTTGCTCCATTCCTCCTCCAAACTTCTTTTCCACCTCTTCTTCTACCTTCAACAATGGATGGAGTTGTGGTTCTTACTACACCACATGATCAAGTGGGGGGCAGGTTATGATATTGAAGATATATATATATATATAGATATATATATATATATATATATATATATATATATATATATATATGTATAGGTATATGTATATATATATGTATACATATATACATATATATATACATATACCTATACATATATATATATATATATATATATATATATATATATATATATATATATATATATATATATATACATATATACATATATACATATATGTATATATGTATATATGTATACATATATACATATATACATATATGTATATATGTATATATGTATATATACATATATACATATATACATATATACATATACATATACATATACATATACATATACATATATATATCTATATATATATATATATATATATATATATATATATATATATATATATATATATGTATATCTTCAATATCATAACCTCCCCCCCACTTGATCATGTGGTGTAGTAAGAACCACAACTCCATCCATTGTTGAAGGTAGAAGAAGAGGTGGAAAAGAAGTTTGGAGGAGGAAAGAAGTTTTGGTTTTTCAAATAAAAAATGCCTAATGCAATATTTTTGTTTTACTGCAGAAAATATGAATGTAGAAAAGAAAGAAGAAATCATTCCAAGAATAAGAGAGTGAATTCTTTGAAACCCTCCCTAAAAATAGCGCAAAAAAGTGATGATCCTTGGTATTGCAACAAGAATGTTGCAACTCCCAAGGCTACCAACTTTAATTATCAAACGGGAGTTTGTAAAAACTTAAGAGGGGTCGACACAGTATGTATAGTAGACATCTTCCTCTTCCTAATACAACTCCCTTTGATGTGGGTGAATGAAGGAAATGAAAAAAAATCAAATGAGCAAAGATATAGGTAAGTCACTATTCCTAAGTTGTAAAATGTAAATAAAAATAAGAAAATCTATTCTACTTTTGCTTGAAAGTAAATGACAGAAAGGAAATCTATTATATTTTCAAAAATGTAAAGCACAATGAAAACAAAGAAAATATAATCTATCTTACTGGAAAGGAAATGGAATTAAAGGAAGTATATTATATTTTGTAAGAAACCAAATTCCTAGATCACTCTTGCATGAATGAAATCATACTTTGCTTAAAGTAAATTGAGGAAAGGAAATCTAAACTAATTGGAGACACCAACATTCAAGAGGAAAGAAATGCAAAATCTAAATGGAGACCTAACCAAGCCTCAACTCATCCAAACTGACCTTAGAGCATTCATAGGCTATAAATCTACTTCCATCACGAATTTGGAGTGAATAAGAGCTTGAGAACAAACTGCTACAAGTTACTATAGGATTGCTACAAGATGCATGTTTCTTGAGTTAACCTACCAAATGCCAAAGTTAATCAAATGTGAAGACTATGGGGTAATTTTTTTTATTAGTTTCAATTTTTTTAGGCTTCAATCCAAGTAGAATCAACTTGAAAGAGATTTGTTAGCACATGCTAAAATTCAACAAAAAATTACTACTAAAAACTAGAAGTTTCAGTATAATGACCTAGTAAGCTAATCTAAGTACCCAAATGCCTAAGTTAATCAAGTGTAGATGTGTTGTAGTGGCTACAAACACCCTCCAAAAATTTTCCAATTATTTGATTTTGGAGCCTCCCTTCTTAACCATAGCATCTCATCTCAGACTGATCCAAGTATTCGTGCTTCGAATGAGACTCATCCTTTTCATTTTGGCTTGTGTTTAAGTAGTTGATTTTCTAACTCACAAGTTGATCTCCTAAATTGGTCCCACAACAGTTATGGGCTTGCCCCATAACTATGAAATCCTTCAGGGAAACCAGCCTTGCTGATGGGAATTGTGCATTCATGATTAGCAATGAGCCTTGAGCTCAAAAAATGTGCAATCATGAGGAGTAAGCCCAACACTGAGCCCAGAAATTGATCAACTCTCATTGAGCTCAGAAACTAATCACTGTACTAAGATAGAAAGTTGTTTAGTTCCTAGAACTGCATTGTATTTCCTGGCACTATGCATGGAAACTTTCCCCATCAAAAGAAAAATAAAAAATCATCTCTAAAAAATAGGGATCTATTTTTATTATTCTGAAGGAGGAATTTGCACTATTTTTAGAAACTTCGGCCAAGTGTCGCTTTTTCCTTGATTTTAGGCATGCGCATCATAAAATAACATTTTTCCAAATATAATTAATCGATGCTTCTAGAGATCACTTTCACATTCAATCTTGGCACTTGAACATTCCTGAGGAGATCAAGGATCCTACGGTGCAATCTTCGTCGCCTTTTTGGCTAAGTTTTGCTTTTGTCATCTTTTGTCACTTTTTCTATGCTTTTGATGTTTGGGTTATGTGAGTGATGTTTCAATTATGTTTCGACATGGTTTCTAGTGTTTTAACTAGTAGAAGTGTTTTTTCGAGTTATAGATTGCCTTTCCCAAGTATCACATTAGTTTTCGTGCTTTTGCACCAATGTTTGCCATTACATGACTCTCCTCACTTACTTTCTTTCCTTTCATTTGATCAATTTTTGCACTTGATTCACATTCATTCATCTACACTTAGTCAGATCTGCACTCAGTGTCACACTATCTCTCAGATCTGCTTGTTTTTCATGCTTCCCTTCGGCAGATGTGGATTTCCCTTAGGTAGATCTCACTTTGCACATATGCCACTACGCAAACTAGAGGCTTGATCCACTAGTTTGTCCTATGGAATTTCATAGTGCATAGTCTAAGTTGGATCTAACTATGCACTATGTAGTTCTAGGAGCTAGCCTCTCTACTTGGCCACTGAGACTGTGCAATGCGCAATCTCTCCCAAGCCTTTTCCCAAGCTAAACTGCACATTGCACATATCCAGTCATCAGGCTTCCACCTTGGCTACTAGGACTGTGTAGTGCGTAGTTCCCATAGTTAGCCAGCCCCTCCTGTCTAGAAAAATTATGCAATCCCTCACACCTTGTGCTCGAATTACTAAATGAAATTCCCTTTAAGTTTCTTTTCTTTAAAATGACATTTTATTTCCATGAGCATCCTCTTTGTCCCACAAATACAAAAATTGTTGAGAATCTCTCCAACAGTCACAGTTAACATGGCATCTAAGAGAGTTGCATCAAAGGAAACCACTGAGAGTAGTACTGGGGAAGCAATTGAGAAGACATCAGTTGATTTACTAGTGTATGCAGATACTCAGTTATTTATTGAGAAGGGGACAACACTGACATGGAAACAAATCAAAAACACTTTTACAAACTAGTTTGAGGCATACTTAGAGGACTGATAGGTTTATCTCAGTATAGAGAAGTCAAGGTTATACAAGGTTTCATCCAAGTACCCTGCCTCCTTGTGTGCAAGGATAATTTTAGGGGCAAATGTTCGCCCTTTGGCGAAATTAAGGGGTTTTAAATTTTTAATGGGTGAATATTTTGTATCATAGTACATTTTTAAAATCACCTCAAATAGCCCACCTTATTTTAAGGGAGAGGGTAAAAAAGGTAAATTTAGCCCTTGAAATTAGGACTTACAACCTTCCATTCGCCCATTTTCAAGAATAGGTTTTATTTAAGTGAATCCTATGGGCCAAATACCATATTTATAAAAGATGTATGGTAAATTAATAAAAATATAAATAAATGAGAGGTATGGTAAATAAATAAAACATTTTTTATATTTACTCCATAAGTCACCTTATATACATGTAAGGGTGTAAACAAATAAAAATATAAGTAAAGTGGAGGTATGGTAATAAATAAAACTTCTTTTTATACTTACTCAAAAGGTATGGTAAATAAATAAAAATATAAATAAACTAGACGTATCGTAAATAAATAAAACCTCTTTTTATATTTAGTCCATAATCCTCCTTCTATTTATTAAGGCTCAAGAAAGAGGTTTATTTAAGTGAATCCTATGGGCCAAATACCATATTTGTAAAAGAGGTATGGTAAATTAATAAAAATATAAATAAACGAGAGGTATGGTAAACAAATAAAACATTTTTTTATATTTACTCCATAAGTCACCTTATATTTACGAACACTCAAAAAATGGGTTATATTTAGGTGAAACCTATGGCCAAAATACTATGGGACAAATACCATGGACTAGATTGTTATTAATACCATGCAAAAAACCATTATTAACCCTAATATTAGAATTAATAAAAATAAAAATGGCACATGGTATTCACCTCGAATGTAGCCTATTTAAATGGGGGAATTAAACCAGCGTGTAGCCTATGCTAAGATTCACTAGGACTTTACAAAGTTTTATTATTTAGTGAAAGACTCGCCAAGATCTTACAAGATTTTATAATTGAGTAAAATATTCTAATAAAAATAAAAATGGCACATGGTATTGATGCATGGTATTCACCTGGAATGTAGCCTATTTAAATGGGGGAATTAAACCAGCATGTAGCCTATGCTAAGATTCACTAGGACTTTACAAAGTTTTATTATTTAGTGAAAGACTCGCCAAGATCTTACAAGATTTTATAATTGAGTAAAATATTCGCCATACCTGGTGAGAGATTCGCCAAAAAATTATATATACATATTATATTATTGATAAAATCGCCTTCCATTTTTCCTATATACCATGGAGATTCGCCCATTTATTATATTTATAAATTTAGGGGGGGTTCTTAAAATTTTCCCTGCTTGTGTGTTACATCATTAGCTGAATTGTCTCACATACGGATGAAAATACTATGAAATTAAGCAGTACCAGTGGGAAGAAGCTTGCCACGTTCAGGGAAAAATAATTTCAACAGATTTATCACTTGCCCGAGACAGTAAAGTGCATGAACTCACTCTTATATACTACCTAGAGAAATGTGGATAGAAGAGACATTTTCAAGCACTGGGTGAAAGAGTCATCAAAGTTTCGACAAACACCTTCCCATGTGTATAAGACAAAGTCCCTTAGGAAGGCTTACCAGCTCTTGGTTATATTTTCTTGTAGAATCTATGGTCAATAGATAACATAAAAAATTTCTGAAGATTGGGCAGTCTTACTTGACCAGTTGGTATGTGATGGGAGCTTGCGATAGGAGGCCATTCAACTGGTCAGATTTGTTGGCTCACAATTGAAGTCCCATGTAGCTCAGGCTCGAAATATTCCCAAGGATGAGAGAGAAAGGTTCTATATGTCTTCATACTTATTGGATGCAATTTGTGCACAGCAGCAGTTCCCTAGCATGAACTGGACAGAGACATGATGATAGATAATCATGAAGATCTATTGCAAGTTTCTTTCAGAATGAATTTATTAAGGATTACTGACATCGCTAAATGACCACTTTAACATCCCACTATACAAGATTATATTTGAACAAGATCCACCTTGCATGTTGTGAGAAGCAATGGTGGTGATAGTAACATTGCAGATTAGTATGCCTCACTAGGTGGCACCTTCATCAGAGTGTTTGTTGGAGAGAAGCCTTTACATGTCTTACCAAGGTATTCCACTAGAAAATTGATCATGCAAGAAGTATCATACCATATCGCTATAGGGTTGTCAACATCGCTAAATAGGAAGAAGAAAGAGCCATGGAACACTCTTCCTTTTTGGATCAGATTATACGAGATTAAGAACGTGAAAGTTACAGATGTTGAGGCCATGGAAATAGTGAAATTCAAATTTGGCACCAAGGAATTTAATCAATATGGTCCCCATAGTATTTTCTACGACCACTCTATGATAGTTTACTTTCCGTGGATCCGCGGGGCATTACATTGGCTAGAGAAGGACCCTTGGAGGTACTGCTAAAATGCCTCCAAACTCAATGAGTCGATCAAATGTAGCAAGGACTTTGAAGTCTGCTCCATAAATAGTAGCAGTTTTGGAAGCAAAAAAAACAACGACACGAGGAAATAATCCTTTGTAGGAAAGGAAAATGAGGAAGATTGTTGATATTTCAGAGGGAGATAAAAGTTACAAAATGAGAGAAGGTCCTCTTATCACGAAGGAAACTTTGGTAGAAAGCAAAGAGGAAGAAAATCATGAAGAGAGAAGAGCAGAGGAAGAGATAAAAGTAGAGGTTGCAAGAAGAAGAACTGAAGATGCAAGAGACGTAGAAGAAGTTGAAGGAAGAAGAGGAGTTGATGAGGAGAGAATGAGGAGAGAAGAAGAAACAAGAAGAAGAAAAGAGAAAGGCACGATGATAGAGGAAAGAACATCGATACATGTTGAAGAACTAGAACAACCAACAACTGAGGAGGGAGGTGAATAGATGCAGGATCAGGAGCTTGATCATTAGATTTAGCAATTGATTGAAATGACAGACATCAAGTTAGAATAGGAGCCACAACATGAATATATTAACTTGATGCTAAGATCACCATAGGTCATCCTTAGTCTCTATCATCTCCAATGGCAGAGCCAAGCCTAGAAAGCAAGGAGATGTTGTTCTCCTTGAAGATGATCTATTCATGGACGTGTACAATCTATCATTTAATGAGTTCTAGAAAAGGATTGTACAAGCATGTAGGAAGCACTTTCTGGATGATCATGCATCACCTACATTCATCATAGAAAGAGTGATAGTGTCAAATACTAGGAAGCATGCAATTTCCATGGCCAAAGCCATCTTGGCCTATGCAGGAGAAAATAGATCAAATGTTCAGTATCTTACGGCCGAGAATAAGAAATTAGCAAAGAACTTGCAGGATGCCAGGAAAGAGGTAGAATGACTCTGAGCAGCAGCGTAGAATGCAGTTTCTACATTGGGGGAGATGAGAGAAACGATACTTGCTGAAGTATCATCACTTGGAGAAACTATGTGGAAGCTCTATGACGGGTTTGTCATTGTGCACAAAGAAATTTCCTATTTTCATGGCCTACAGCAGTAGAGAAAAGAGATTATTAAAAATCTCAAAAGCATACATGCTTCCATCACCTCTATACAGGAGTGGATAATTTGGTTCAAAGGGTCCCCACTTGACTTAGTGAAGAAAATGACGTAACAAGTAAAGCAGGAGAAAGCGAAGTTTCAAATGCTGATTCAAAACAACAAGCAACTCACCTCATTCACTGGAAGCACACGGGCCTCCTATGTATGGTTGTACAATAGTTTGGATGTCTTGGTGAGAACAAACTAGATCCCATCAATCAATTCCCTCACCAAATCTAAACCCAAGAACCAAGTTTGGCAGGATATCAAAGAGTACTTGGAGCAGCTAAGACATGAAACCATGAGGGAAGACTTGGGGTTGAATGCACGCAACATACAAATGTTCATCGATGGTCCTATCAAAGTCAAGACAATGTTGCTCATGCTTTAGAATGAGTTGGAGATAGGTTCCAAAATAGTGTACCTAGATTCCATGGAGGCTAGAGTTAGCTTCCAACAAGACACCATGAAGCAGTTTGAGGACACCATCACACAACACCAAGCTTGGCACCAATATGTGACCAAGAAGCCACAAGTGGAGGTCATTGAGCTCGACTTCTCCCAAACACTAGAATCATAGTGTTGTGCCTTGTTAAGATGTCTCTACCCTATTTTGTCTTATATGGGTACAAGTGGAAAATGTAATATTATTTGTAATTATGTTTGAGTGAAATTCCAAGTGTTAATATTGGAATATGAAAAGTCACCATGTAATGTAATGTGTCATTTTGTAAATATGTTGAAGAGTCATGAGGGTAGTCCAAAGGTCACAAAGGGGAGTTGAAGGGTCACCCCCTCTTGTCATAAATAAAATTTCATAACTCATAGAACAAGATTTTGGGAGCCAATCTTTTGGGTAGGCTTAAGCTTAGAAAGAGCTTGGGAGTATTGTGAAGAGCCTTGGCTTCTCCATTGCATAGAGCAAGTATAATTATTTGGAGGAGTAAGTGTTCTTGACTGTAATGTTCCATTACTAGGGCCAGTGGTCGTCAATGGTGTATTTATGAATGGAACTTTCACTTATAATAATAAAATCAGAGCCAACATGCTTTCATGGATATGTTGTTAATATAGTAGGACTATTGTTTTTTTATTGGTAATGTATGTTATTTAACTTACGCATATTCTTATGAACTATTTTATTTGCATTTTTATGAATCTTGTTGAGTGTGTGTTGTTCGATTAACTCATCACTTTAACTTGTGGACTATTCCACATCTTAGCTTGTGATGTTTTCGCTCTTGTATTCCTTTCAATTTGCATACTATTATAGGCTTCCAAGGGGCACGCTTCCTTTTCCCTTTGTATGTTGGAACCTTCATGCATCACACTTGACTCTCCATAGGTTCACATACTTTCTCTCACCCAAGGTTATCATATTTTCCTCTACGTGTTTCCATGGTCAAGGCATTACATTACCACCCATTGTTGTGACTCCTACTCCAAACGGTGTAATGTCTAGTTGGGACTTCATATTGGGGAGTTCCTCTGAATGTTGGTAGTTCTAACACTATCAACATTTCTGGTGCTAGAATGAGGGGAAATGACAAGTTGGGCCCTTGAATTATGGTTTGAATTTCTGCACACAATCGATGACTTCTCACCAAATCATAACCTCAACATGTTTGTCTAACTTTGCAAATTTTAAAGTGTCGGTGAGCATTTTTGATGAATTTTCCAAATTTAAGTTCAATGGCGAGGGTGTAATGACCTTTCTCACACACACAATTTATTTTCTCAATTTCTGTGATAGGCATTCCATTCAGTCTGAGTATATTTCCTATGGAATGTTTTCTCTCACGTTCGAAGGACGAGCAAATCAATAGCATGACACTTTAAACAGTTTGTTGTTGAATCATGATGTGATTTCATCCTCTATGATCGTAAAGCCCTTAATAACAAAAAAAATAAAATTGCAAAAAACACCTGACGAATCCCTTCAGGTTTTTCACAATCATTTTATTCATTACTATTTTGAATTTCCTGAAGATGAAGTTGATTGGGAATTTTTAACTCGAAGATTTCAATATCTTGTTCACATTTATGAAAATCCACACAATTTAAAATATTTCGAACCTCTCCCAACATACCTTGGTGTTAGAGCTTCTAAATGTGAGACAAACAAGGTTGTTGTTCCAAGTGACCCTCTATCCCCTTCTCATCAAACAGTTCTAGCTCCGCAGGTCGAGGTGGGAGAAGTTGAGAATTCACCTATTGATCTACCACCATCTCCTCCTACCCCACTTACTCAGAATTTTTGTGCAGAGTTGGATTGTGACTCTAATGGTTGTGATGAAGTGATATCTCCTCGTCCTCCATCATTTGGTCCCTCTAATCCTTTGGATTTTGGTGTGTTGTGTTCATCTGTCTCATATATCACTTGTGATGTTCATGAGGATCAAGTTCTAGATGGAGTTGGTGTTGAACAACCAACTTGTGATGCCATATTTGATGAGTATGTGTGGGAGTCTGAACAAGAATCTGCGGTGAAGGATGACCTCCTTCTGTTCGCTCCTCTCCCGCATTATCCTGACATCTTCCATGATTCTTTCATTTCTATTCAATCTTGTCAAAAATCATTTTCGAAGGTTTTTACTTTCAATCATTCGTAGAATATGCAGAATGCCCATTTTTCATTTGAATGAGGAGATGAAAAATTTGTCTTCCTTGATCCTCCCAATCTATCATCTTACCTTTCTAGAAACATAGAGGGTGAAATTTCTTGTTTTTCATTATCCCCTATTTTTTATTCATAAGATAATGAGGAAGCCCTTGTTCGTGATCTTGAAATTTTTGATCGTGGATGTCATGACCTTTTCATTTACTCGTTCAATCATGATTCTGATTTTTCCACTATCGATCTTTCTAAGCCACCAATTTTAGATGATCCATCTTCTAATGAATTAGAACATCCCTAAGTTGTGGAGGCAATTCAGCCCAAGGAGATGGTTATCTCAGGTTCTCATAGCCTTGAGGTCAGTTCCACTTCCGGTCAGAAATGCCTTGAATCTCTCTAGGCTCCTCATCACTCTGTTGTCCACATTGAAAATTAGTCTATCTTATCATTTTTGCATCCTACATCTGTATCACACGATCCTATTGCTTAATCATTGGAGGAGTCGTACATAGAAAGCACTGTTGCAAAATGGAAATTTTCTTCTTTCTTCATGTTTTCTCATTTTTCGATTTATAAAGTGTGTAAATGATTGTCTTTAACTCGCAATGTGTAAGGACACCATGGTAGATCCATAGAGTGCCTTTCATGCACTTTTTGTTTTTACTTTTCTACAAGTTCATTCAATCTTCAGACATTCTAGTTTGTATTGTCTTATATTTATTGTTTGTTGGTTTTCTTTTATATCCTTCTTGACATGCATTCTCTCGCCTACATTGGCCAACCAATGTATCGATGGCTGCATTGGAAGTATCACTTCATGTGAGTACGCCTATGTCTCGCATAGGTTAGGAGTAGGATTTGTTTTCTTTTCTTGTTTTTTTTTCTGATTTTCTTTACTTTGTTTTTCTTTCACTCTGTTTCTTTCCTTTGTTTGTCACCTTTTTTTAGTTTTAGGTTAGTTTTCGCATGAAACTATGTTTGGCTTCCTTGACAAGCATGGTGAAGTTCAAGAAGAACTTGAACTCGTATCAACACTTCATTATCTCTCTATTGCATTTCTTTATGTGAATCTTGCATTTATTTTAGTCATTGATGCCCTGATGGAAAATAAATTCCTTTTGGATAGAGTCATGGTCAAATCATGATTCTTGCATTCTTAACTAGTAACACCTACACTAATCGGTTTTCTATTTTCGATTAACCCTTGTAAACTAATTCAAGTACAGTAAGGAGAGGGGGGAAACCTTAACAAGTATGTTAGAGTTATATATAAATATCCTTCTCTAAAGGGAAAACCTCTTCTGCTCTCAATAATCCAGGATCCCTCTTCTGCCTCATCAAATATATGAGTGCCTATGCACAGTGCTTTGAAAAAAAAAAAAAAAAAAGGGAAAAAGAAGATAAAGGCTTTATGTGCAGAGAGGTGAATCAAGTAACTCCACCAGGGTATTGTCCAGGCTCACTAGTTGCAAAACAATGCTTGTGTTCTTCAAGTGACTCCGCTGGGTATTATTCAAGCCTACTGGCAGGGGAGCAACACAAGAGATGAAACTAAAACGATGAAAATATTTTTTACTTATGCATCTATATACCCCTCACCCCTAGTCGAAACAAATTAGTCTGGATTGGATTGGTATGTGTGTTTCTGATGAAGACAATGGTAGGGTCTATATCTTTAACTCAAGCTAAGTAAAGAAGTTATGATAATCAAAGGACTGAACAATACTTCCAGAAGAGCTAGATGCACTTTTGCATGAGACAAGGTCCATATAGAGAGCTGGATTTCTACTAGTGTGTCGCCAGTCACTAGTACAAAATGATAGATTAGTGACTACATGCAAGGATAATTTTAGGGGCGAATGTTCGCCCTTTGGCGAAATTAAGGGGTTTTAAATTTTTAGTGGGCGAATATTTTGTATCGTAGTACATTTTTACAAATCACCTCAAATAGCCCACCTTATTTTAAGGGAGAGGGTAAAAAAGGTAAATTTAGCCCTTGAAATTACGAGTTACAACCTTCCATTCGCCCATTTTCAAAAATAGGTTTTATTTAAGTGAATCCATTCGCCCATTTTCAAGAATATGTTTTATTTAAGTGAATCCTATGGGCCAAATACCATATTTATAAAAGAGGTATGGTAAATTAATAAAAATATAAATAAATGAGAGGTATGGTAAATAAATAAAACATTTTTTATATTTACTCCATAAGTCACTTGGTGTAAAAAAATAAAAATATAAGTAAAGTGGAGGTATGGTAAATAAATAAAACTTTTTTTTATACTTACTCAAAAGGTATGGTAAATAAATAAAATTATAAATAAACTAGACCGTATGGTAAATAAATAAAACCTCTTTTTATATTTAGTCCATAACCCTCGTAGGCTCAAGAAAGAGGTTTTATTTAAGTGAATCCTATGGGCCAAATACCATATTTGTAACAGAGGCATGGTAAATTAATAAAAAATTAAATAAACAAGAGGTATGGTAAACAAATAAAACATTTTTTTATATTTACTCCATAAGTCACCTTATATTTACGAACACTCAAAAAATGGGTTATATTTAGGTGAAACCTATGGGCAAAATACTATGGGACAAATACCATGGACTAGATTGTGTTTAATACCATGCAAAAAACCATTATTAACCCTAATATTAGAATTAATAAAAATAAAAATGGCACATGGTATTGACCCATGGTATTCACCAAAATGGCACATGGTATTGACCCATGGTATTCTTGGTCAAGAGTAAAAATGGATGTTGTAATTTAATGTAGGTTAAACATTTTAGGTTGGTTAAAATAAAAAATAAAATAAAAATCAACTATTAATTTTATTAATTTTTATAAATTACTAATAGTAATTTTTAAGCTCCAGGTTTATGATAACCCATGGTATTGACCCATGGTAATACCATGGTATTCATGTGAGCATAGACTATTTAAAGGGGAAATTCTATCGTCTTAGATCCATACAAAGTTTTATTATTTAGTGAAAGACTTGCCAAGATCTTACAAGATTTTATAATTGAGTAAAATATTCGCCATGCCTGGTGAGAGATTCGCCAAAAAATTATATATACATATTATATTATTGATAAAATCGCCTTCCATTTTTCCTATATACCATGGAGATTCGCCCATTTATTATATTTATAAATTTAGGGGGGGTTCTTAAAATTTTCCCTGACTACATGACTAAAAAATTTAGTCACCACAATTATTTCAAGTGAATTACTACTAGATTTGAGCAATTTTGAGTGACCGAACTAAAAGTGACCAAGTTAAATGACTAGTTTAGTCTAGGGATCAAATATATGACTAGAATTAAGTGACTTAACTAAAAGTGACTAACTTAAATGACTAATTTAGTCTAGGACTAAAATATATGACTAGAGAATAAGTGACAAAATTAAAAATGATTATCATAAACTAAAAATGATTAACGCATTACTTGTAAGGACAGATTATCATATTTATCCTTGTTCATGTTGGATTTAACATATCTAGGTAACATATCTATGACATAGTAAACACTCTTAAGCTTCACATGAGTACATGAATGCACGAAACACCTTGATATTTAAGCTATTTAATAATTGTGAAAAGGGTGTACAAATTTGTATCATGGTCAAATTTTGTTCTTGATACATTTATTTCTTACATTTTTTTAACACATTTGACATTTTAACCACACCCTTACACAAATCAATGCATGGGAACATGAAATGACTTGGTTCATAAGGATAACAATTCACTATTTTTATTATTATCTTGATGGATTACTTGCTTGCCTTTTTATAGATGTATGATCAGTTTCTAATTTGAAATGTCGCATCTTAAAACACATTAACAAGATAGTGATCGAAACACAATAGTGCCACTATTGGTGCACTCTACACACAATTTAGACAAAACACGCAATTCTTAAATATTTGATGTTGACATGGTATGGAATTTCTTATTGTTCATGGGTGCTTTAAAACTTACATTGATCTCTAGTCTTAATGTCATTTTTTTCGAAATACATAGTGGTTAATGTGTTCACACACTAATGGTATTGCTTATGGTTCATTAGTTGTAATTACACACTTTGGAATGTTACAAATACATCATTCCGGTCACAATTCTACATTTACAAACTACCCAACTATAAATGGTGATAAATTAATGATAAATGGATGACAGTTGAATGTTACAAATGTGTAAGTGGTCCACATTCAACTTTGTTGTCTTCATTGTCGTTAGTAACAATGAAAATTTTGAATGTTTCCTTTATTTATCATTGCAAACACATAACTCTTTGACATCTCAAACATAGTTAATACTATTGGTGTATGATCTCTTAGTTATAGAATGGTCTCTTGATGATGATAACAAACTCTCAATCTCCAATATTGATGAATATGATGAATGAATGATCTAATTCCTTACTTGTATAGACACAATTTATGATTCATTTTATATTTTTATTGTGCCATTGTATATATGCTTCACTAGCATCTCATGTTATATGGTTAATTAAGTTTTACTTTTCATTTTTCACGTATAATTTTGTTGCATGAACAAGCATAGTTTTCTAATTAAAATCATTCAAAATTTGTTCATAATTCATGGTTTCTTTGACTATTCTCACACTTATCCCTAACCTTTTACTTTGAGAGTAAGTAGTGTCAAATCACTAGTCTTTGTTAAGGAACTTTCCTTAATTACTCAATGACCTAGCTTAGCTCGATCTTTATGGATTCCCCCCTTAGACAAGGATATCCTTCAGTGTAGTCTAAAGAGAGAGAAAGCCACCAATGTGACATTGGGTGGCTTGCTTGAGAGTTGTCTTTTAGGCATTTTGGGTGGGGTTAAGACTTTTTTTTTCTATGAGAGTGTTTGAGTGATGACACAATTTAGAAAATGCTTACAAGAAAATTAGTTTACCTTATTTCCATCACCTAAACTACCTCCAATAAAATCATGAGATTTTAATAACATCTAATTTTGATAAATAACTAATTCAATAAAATTAAAAAAATAATAATAATATTATTATTGTTATTTTTGGAATATGGAAAAATAGACAACTATAGCGAGCTTGTACTTACATAACAGTGATCGATTCTATCCATTACCAAAATCACCTCCAAGTATACCCACATTACCTCACATGTGGTACACTAAGCTATTCTAAGTTTAAACCAATAACAATATAAAAAATGCCTTAACAACACACTCCATCATCAACTAATCCACACCATGGAGAAAATCAAAACTAACTTTTAATATTAAAAAATATAGCCATTTTATTTTATTTGAAAATCAATTTTAACACAATCACCTCCAAGTATACCCACATTACCTCACACATGGTACACTAAGCTAATCTAAGTTTAAACCAATAACATTATAAAAATTGCCTTAACAACCCATTCCATCATCAACTAATCCACACCATGGAGCAAATAAAAACTAACTTTTAATATTAAAAATATAGTCATTTTATTTTATTTGAAATTCAATTTTAACACAATCACCTCCAAGTATACCCACATTACCTCACATGTGGTACACTAAGTTAATCTAAGTTTAAACCAATAACATTATAAAAAATTCCTTAACAACCCATTCCATCATCAACTAATCTACACCATGGAGAAAATTAAAACTAACTTTTAATATTAAAAAATATAGCCATTTTATTTTATTTGAAAATCAATTTTAATATCTGATTTTAGGAAACTCGGTAAAATAAAATTTAATGGTAAAATAAAATTTAATGTGAAAAGTGTAAGCAAATAAAATTTAGTGCGTGAAATGCTATGAAAATAATTTGTTATAATCCACTAGCTTATTATAAACTTTTTAGGCTCGTGTGCCCAAATCGGCTCAAATAAATATTTCACTAAATTGTTATAACAAGTCGCATGCTACGTGTAAAAATTGACATATCTATTATGGAAAGCAATGAACATGGGTTCATATGAAACAAACAAAGGCTTTAGATTGGCATTATTGTAACACATGCATGTTAGATCAATAAGCGTCTCTAGTTTACATAATTCTTCCAACCGTTATTGCAACACATGCATGCTAGATCAATAAGCGTCTCTAATTTACATAATTATTCCAACCATCTTCTCACGCTTGCATGGATCTGATCTGAATTGTTGAAATTCCAAGGTATTTTTCACTCTTTGTTTTTTCTTTTTAGCAATTCAATTTTCTTGCTTTATTTTTTAGTTCTTCCTCTACTCTTATTTTCTCATCGAATTTTTTGTTCTTGTTGAGAAGGTTTTTCCACCATGGTATAACTGTGTGGACTGGAATTTAATCGATCACGAAGGAAAAAAAAAAGATTAAAATGTAGAGGAGGTAACTTTGGGGTTTAGGGTGCTTTGGCGATAAACCCTAGGGGTTACAGATCGTAAATTCTTCTGTGATAATAGGCATTTTTTTACAACTTGGAACTATTTCTAGGATTTTAGCATTGATCTAGATCTCCTTGGTGAAGCTAGATTTTCGGTGGATCTGCTCCGCATTGTCCTGTGTTGTTTTCAATAAGTTATGTCACCATAATGGTGCCCACTCCTCCCAACATAGTGTAAGGAAGCGACCTCTTTTCTACTGGTTGGGTGCAGTTACTACCCGATCTTATTGGGAGGGGGCTGGTACCTAGTGGGGGAAAGACGATGCCTACTAGCGGATGAAGATTGATGAAAAAGTGAGGGCAGAGATTATTAATCACAGATCTCTGTGGCATCCCAACAAATTTCACTTCAATTAGGTATTGCTGACTCCCACCCATCTAGCTATACTCATGGAATACGCAATAAGTGGGGAGCTATTTGAGCGCATCTTCCAGGCAGACCGATTTAGTGAGGATGACATTTGTTCCGTATACGTCCAATCCCTAGGCAATAAGGAGTAGCTTGGATCTGCAAAGCATAAGCCAGGGTTTAATATTTTGTAAGTAAGTCTAGATTCCATGCATTTTTCTAAAACACTATTATGTTTCAATCCACTTTATATGCATTTCTTTAATAAATTTCATTTTTTCTCCTTACATGGTTTTAATCCACTTTATATGCATTTCTTTAATAAAATTCATTTTTTCTCCTTACATGATCTAAAGTTTGGGCATTTTTACAAATTATGAGCTCGTTTACACCTCAGATCTCAGACATATATGGATCTAAGCATTTCTTCAGTATAGTGCCCTAGCCTTTGGAACTTATGAATCTCCCCAGATATCGTGTTTTTCAAATAAACTAGTTTTTATTATTTTTAATAGCCTTCCCCATTATTAGTTCTTATTAAGAATCTTTACAACTTTTAAATCTCCCTAGACCGTGCTTTTCAAAGAAACTAGCTTTTATTATTTTTAAAAGCCTTCCCCATTATTAGTTCTTATTCAGAATCTCTAGAACTTCTGAATCTCCCCAAACCATACTTTTCAAAGAAACTAGTTTTTATTATTTTTAAAGCCTTTCACATTATGAGTTCTTATTGAGAATATGGGTATTCTTTGAGTCATCATTTTATTTTTATCCCAAGCTCCTAGACATTTGGATTTATGTAGGTTGGTAAGTTCTTTTCAAAGAAACTAGTTTTTATTATTTTTAAAAGCCTTTCGCATTATGAGTTCTTATTGAGAATCTGGTTATTCTTTGAGTCATCATTTTATTTTTATCCCAAACTCCTAGACATTTGGATTTATGTAGGTTGTTAATTTTTATTTTTTTTTCCAGGACTTCTAGACATTTGGGTATTCTTGGAGTGATCATTTTAGTTTTATCCTACTCCTAAGCATTTGAACTTACATAGATTAGTCATTTTATTTTTATCCCAAACTCCCAGACATTTGGACATATTTAGATTATGCATTTTAATAAACTTGTTTTTTATTTTTATTTTTATTCTTTTTGATATTTTACTAAAATTCCACTTAGACTCCCAAACACCCAGAACACCTCAATTTCAATAAAGATGAAGAACATTTATGGGTAATGTATAAAGTTTTGGGTAAAAAAATATATGTATTTATGTAAACCTTTTAAATTTAAATATGTATTATTTATACTGGTTTATATTTATCCACTTATTATTATTTATTTATTACTATTATTGTTTAGTTACTAATTATTAGTAATTATCATTATCTATTTTTTAAGTATTATTACCCAGTATGGGGTAGATCTCACATAAAAATGTAAATGTAAACATAAACATTTAACTTTTTTAATCTAATGTCAATCCTATATAGAAATCAATCTAATTATAATTATATATAAACACAATATGAATTTAAAATATAAAGAGGTTTATGAACACTCAAAAAAATAGGTATGGTAAATAAATAAAAATATAAATAAAGTGGAGGTATGGTAAATAAATAAAACCTCTTTTTATACTTACTCCAAAGGTATGGTAAATAAATATAAATATAAATAAATTAGAGGTATGGTAAATAAATAAAACATCTTTTTATATTTAGTCCATAAACCTCTTTATATTACAAAGACTCAAGTGAAGCCTATGGGCCAAATACTATTTTAATACCATGGGCCAAATACCATATTTATAAAAGAGGTATGGTAAATTAATAAAAATATAAATAAACTAGAGGTATGGTAAATAAATAAAACATTTTTTATATTTACTCCATAATTCACTTTATATTTATGAACACTCAAAAAATAGGTTTTATTTAGGTGAACCCTATGGGCCAAATACCATGGGACAAATTATTATTAATACCATGAAAAAAAACATTATTAACCCTAATATTAATATTAATAAAAATAAATATGGCACATGGTATTGGCCCATGGTATTTGCGTGGAATGTAGCCTATTTAAAGGAACAATTAAACCAGCATAGATCCATCTTTACTCTGGATCTACTAAACATATAGAGTGAAAAATTATTTGATTCCTTCTCAGGGCGAAAAATTATTTGATCCCTCTCGGGGCTTGGTAGATCCAAAGTAATGATTGATCTATGCTGGTTTACTTATTATTATTTAGTTTTACTTATTTTCTATCTTTAAATTTTAAAACACTTGGTATAAATTACATATTTATTTATTTTAAAATTTTTAAATATGTTGTATAAATTACATACTTCACATTGATTACATCTTCAAATATTTATGCATGCTTCATAAATTGTATCTTTCAATTAGATTACAATTGTCATTTAAAGCCATAATATATATGCCCTCATTTGAGGCTAATGATGGATGATTGTAATGCCAACTTTGAAGGTTACGATTTTAATTTAAAATTGGGTCATCATATAAGGAGAATTATTTTTGTGATGAAAGATGTGAGGCTAATCATATTGATTATAGTCCATCATATTAGGATATTAAATTAGAAATTTACCGGGATATGATGAGTAATTCCTTAAAATTCATTATGCAAGATGGACCTTAATATTTGACTATAGGAGTTATCATTAAATTTTGATCTCTATTTGACTTTATGACATCAAGTTGTCTATGATGATCAATGCAAGAAACATGTACTAAGAATGAGAACGATAAATTCCAGTTACCAAGAACATTGTTCTAGGTAAACAATGTTAGCCAAGAATGTGAAATCTCAATGTCATTGCCATGTTCATTGGTTTGACCATGAATATCGAGTTGCATGCATGATTGCAGAAGCTCTATTCTCACTGTGCTTAAGCTCTGGGATTGAGGGTCATGTCTAGTAAGAGGGTAGCAGATGTGCAGGATTGCATGGATTAAGGAAATGCATGTACCAATGAGGAGCATATGTTGATACATGACATCCTTTCGACTATTGTGGCCAGAGAAAATTCTATGGTAGGAAACAATGCTCCATTATTCTTTTTTATCATCTCATGTTTCTAAGTTAGCATGCTTCTATTGTACCATTTCATTATGCCTATGCCATGTAAAGATCAAGTTGAGTTAATTTTACATTTGATTTCCAATATATTCAACAACTGAATATATTTTTTTCCCTGTGTAGGTTGGATGATGGGATGAAACAATCAGAAATAGGAGCAATGTAAAAGCAACACTCCCAAGAGAAAGAGGTTGAAAATAACATTTTCTTATTTTAATTCAATGGCTATAAATACAGGTTACTTTGTTACCCGATCTTTCGAATGCATGCTAAAAGGGTTCGTGAGAAAGAAGTATGAAAATCTTTAAAAGGCTCTTAAATCATGCCTGGGTTGGTATTTGGTCCTCCTTTAAGTCCTTAAAACTAATCTTCTCATGCGTAACATACTGTCTGTTCAATGGTATTAATGTCCATATGCATTTCACTCTTAATTTCTCAGTCTGTTTATTGAAACTATATCTGATTTTCCATTTAAAAAGTGTAATATGTTGTTGAATTTTACTAAAGACAAGTTGCATATTGCAGATAGTCCTAAAAGGTTCATAAAAAATTCTTCTTAGCTTTGATACAAATACTAGGAAAGTTTGTGCCACTAAGGATACTTTTTGTCAGTTGTTTGAGATTAGTGCTATATCTTGTTTCAATTATTTTTTAAATGACAAAATTAAAAATGATTTGAGCATAGTTTTTCCATCAATGTTTTTAATGTCATGATTCTTCCACCTCATGGCTATTTTGGGCAAGAAAATCTTTTAGGAATGTCTGACAATACATCGATTGATAGGTAAACAATTTTTTTATAATTGCAATGTCCATTCGATGATATCCTCTATTTATTGTTTGATTATATTTTAAGCATCACTTTAGATTTTTCTTTGTATATTAACTATGAAATTGAAAATACTTGGTATCATGTCCATTTAAGCAACAACCAAAACTTGAAGATGAAACTAATATTACATGATATTGATTGATATTTTTTTAATTGTTTTATGTTGAAATATTTTCATGACTATTAGAAAAGTTTACTTTCATGTTGTTATTTGCTCACTTGTTGTTTATATACTTGACCAAGTTCATGCGTTAGAGAATCAGATGTTGTTGCAAATAAAACAACAAGGATTAGACATGACACATCAGATTATTTGTTTTCAAAAGTTATTTATAGCTTAAGATTTTTAGAATGTAACTTAGTTAGCATGATTGTGCCTAAGCTTTCCCTAAAGGTTGAATACTAAGTTATTAAGGTGTTATTTTCTATGGTGACATTTTAATTTCTTTGTTTATACAGGTCATCTAACCACATAGTGGCCACTATTGCTTAACAAAAGAAATCTTGTTCAAGCCTCTTACTTTTATGGGGGAAATGAATTTAACATTGTTGATGTTGAGGTATATGTCATATAAATCCTTTATACTCTACTTTAGTTTATATTCCAATGTTCATCATATTTCATGTATTACACTCTGCACTGTATATTCTTTGTTTTCAGAAAAGGAACTCAGTATTGATGGTCAACAATAGGATTTGAAGAAAGAGGAAAACAATAACACTCGGGCAAAAAATGAAAAAAGAGAGAGAAAAGAACCAGTCTAGTGATACCCTTAAAGCCAATATCCTTCATAAGACACACACATAGAGATTGATGGTAAAGACTTCAAAGTTGGTGAATTCACTTACAATTCTTTCGCAACATAATGAAAATGTTTTGTAGTGATGAAACAACATTTCATGTGTAAATTGTAGTCTAGACAATATTAAATTGTAAACTAATTTTGTAATACTTGACATTTCATATAATATAATTTATGCGGTTGAAATTATTTATAGTTGCACTTGATATTGTTTAGTATTGTAATTAACATATGTAACTTTGCATTTTCATATTAGATGAACCAATGCACATTGTATAACATATTTTTAATTTAGTCGCAAAATCATACTAAGTAATTTATGTTGATTAATAATGAGTACATAAAATCAATCGAAAACTACTAAATTAGTAGTTTATATTGATTAATTATGAACACAAACAAAATGAATATACAATTAAATTAGTCATTTACAATAATTATTAATGAAAATAAATGAAATGAATATAAACTACTAAATTAGTCATTTCTATAATGAATATGAAATTACTGAAAAAGAAGATAAATGACTACTGCAAATGATAAATTTTTGATTACAAATGACAACTAAATTTTGCATATATACGACTATTAGTAGGTAATTTACAATATCTTATAACACGATCAAAATTTAGTCATATTTCTTTGGTCATTAATTGGTTTCAAACGATGACTAAAATTTGCATACATATGACTATTAGTAGCTAATTTACAGTATCTTATAACACGACCAATATTTTGGTCATATTTCTTTGGTTGTTAATTGGTTTTTTTGGGTGACCATATAGTAATATATTTTTTTGTATATTTGGTCATTAATTGTGGAAATTAATGACTAAATCAATGACCAAATTTATGACTAAATATACTACTAGATGATGAAATTGAGACAACCAATTAATGACTAAGCTAAAAATGACTAAAATTTGGTCGCATTATAAGATACTATAAATTAGCTACTACTGGTCACCAACTAAAAAATGGTCGTTTATATGCAAATTTTAGTCATTTTTTTAGTAACTAATTAGCCATTTTGTAATATTGGGTGTTGTAGCAGCTACTACCACCCTCTAAAATTTTGCCTATGTTTCAAGTTTGGAGCCTCCCTTCTTAACAACAACATCTCGTGTCACACTGATCCAAGTATTCATGCTTTGACTCAGACTCATCCTTTCCATTTTGGCTTGTGTTTTCTTACTTATTTGATTTTCTAACTCACAAGTTGATCTCCTAACTTTCTCCCATAACAGTTCTAGGCTTTCCCCAAAAAATGTGCAAACCTTGAGGGAAACTAGCCTTGCTAATGGGAATTGTCTAGTCTTGACTTCCAGTTTGTCTTGAGCTTAGGAAATGTGTAGTCATGAGGTGGTAGCCCAACACTGAGCTTAGAAATTTTGAAACCCTCATTGAGCTCAGAAAATGCACAGTGCACGGAGCCAAAAATTTTCCCAATTCCCAGAACTACGTTGTCTTTCTTGGCAGTGTGCATGGAAAGATTCCCAAGAAAAAAGAAAAAAGAAAAAAAGAAAATATAAAA
This sequence comes from Pinus tabuliformis, assembly GCA_031772625.1. Taxonomy (NCBI): domain Eukaryota; kingdom Viridiplantae; phylum Streptophyta; class Pinopsida; order Pinales; family Pinaceae; genus Pinus; species Pinus tabuliformis. Next base: position 2,008,800,328 of record CM062819.1, on the reverse strand, counting down.
AATAGGGATCTATTTTTAGTATGCCGAAGGAGGCACTTGCACTATTTTTAGAAACTTCTACCAAGTGTCGCTTTTTCCTTGATTTTAGACATGCATGTAATAAACCCTTATTTTTCCACATCTATATAATCGATGCTTCTAGAGCTAAGTTTCACATTCGATCTTACAGCTTTGTCATTCTCAAGGAGATCAAGGAGCCTTCAGTGTGACCATCGTCACTTATCTAGGTGAATTCTTCTTTTTTCCTCTTTTGCCACTTTTTCTGTCACTTTTGTTGTTTGGCTTGTTTGAGTGCTATTTTACTTGTTTTAACTTATTTTAACTTACAAAAGTGTTGTTTCAAGTTATAGATTGCTTTTCTCAAGTGTCACATTAGTTTTCATGTTTTTGCACCAATGGTTGCGATTGTCGCGACTCTCCTAACTTTTTTGTTTTCCTTCTGTTTGATCAATTGTTGCACTTGATTCACTTGCATTCATCTACACTTAGTCAAATATGCACTCAACTTCACGCTATCTCTCGAATCTTCTTGTTTTTCACCCTTCCCTTAGGTAGATCTTGGTTTCCCTTGGCTGGATCTCACTTTGCACAACTGGCACTACCCAATATGGAGGCTAAAGCCACTAGCTTGTCCTTTGGAATTTCTTATTGCACAGTCTAAGTTGGCTCCAACTATGCACTATGTAGTTCCAAGATATAGCCTCTCAGCTTGCCCACTAAGACTGCACAATGTGCAGTCTCTCCTATGCCTTTCCCAGGCTGAAATGTGCATTGTACAGTTCTAGTCATTAGGCTTCCACCTTTCATGATAGGTATTATCACCCTAATGTTTTTCTTTTTTTAACTTTGGAAAGTTTTCCTTGTTTCTAGTCATGGTGTTAAAGGGTCTCTAGGTCATTTCATTCTTAAAGGGTTAGGTCATAGGGTTAGAAGTCTTTAAGGTCGTATTTCATTTCCAAACAAAGTTTGACAAACTTATTCCATGTATTAGAAGTCTCATCTTGTGTTTGGAAGTCATATCTCAAGCCATTTTGAAAAAATTTTGAAATTAGCTATGAATCCATGTTTTCGTAGTGCAGACAGTGTAAAAAGTTGTTTTGCGCTATGAAATCACTGAAGCAGCCTTTTTCAGCAAAACAAAAAAAAAAACTCGGTTTTCTGTTTTAAGTAGTCAAATTCCAAGGGGTTTATTGAGCAACTGAAATCCTATTTTCGAAAAATGAAAGAGGTTCTTCTTCCTAACATACCTATCTACAGAAAAATCTTTCAGTTTCTTCAAATTCATTATGAGCTTGGAGAAGTTGATGACTCAACTTTCGCTACAAAATGGCTGAAAGTCATTGAGAGAAATATAGCAGTCAACGTCCAAGGGGATTCCTGAGCAATTGAAAACTCATTTCTGAAAAGTGAAAGAGGTTTTTATTCGTAACATAATGAGCTATAAAAACCTCTTTCAGTTTCTTCAAATTTAATATGAGGTGGGAGACATTGATGGTTTAACTTGCGCTACAAAACTAATGAGAGGAACTCTGTTTTCTGGTTTTAGCAGTCTTTTTAAAGATCAGTTTCTAGCCACATGAAAAAGTATTTTGGAATTCAAAAGGAGGTTTCTCTTCAAAAGTTCTCCATCTATAATAACCTATCTCACTTGTTTCATAAGTGTCACCAGTTGGGAGATACAAGGTTTTCGTTAAATTCATAATTACAGAAGACAGACATCCCGGTTTTCAGGGCAGTTAGGTCATGGAATAGCAGGTTTCATAACAAGGCTGGAGACATCGCCAAATTCAACCTCATGAGGTTGCAGGTGAAAAAGGATTAATTGAATACTAGATAGCGTTGTTAGAAGTATATTTAGGAGTTTTAGTCCTACTTTAATTAGGACTCTTCAAAGACAGTCAAGCTGTCATTTTGTAATTAATAAGCATGTTTTATGGCTAGAATAGGTGTCTAGGATAGGAATTCGAATTCCTCTGATGGTCGGTCATAGAATCCAATGTTGTAAAGCTATATATGAAGCATGAGGTCTAATTCCTTAAGGTGGGCATTTGTATTAGCAAAAGAAGCTGTGTTATGTGAGCAGACCATGTGTTTTTCAAACTTAATGTAGAGATCAGTTTGACTACTCAAGATTCACAAAGAGTTTATGTGTTTGATGCTCTTATGGCTTTGTTCAATTACTTACTTGTAGTGGTATGAGCTTGTGTTACTTAGAATTCATTGGAAAATGCTCTAACTTCCTTCACATGCTTGTAAACTTTGTTTCACTGTGTTACTGTTTTATTCATAAAACTAAACTCTAAGTGGCTCGACTTCCATGTTAGGCTGATAATGTTGTTTTGTTGAGCACTATTTTGACTCCGTAGACAAATAGATATTTGCTAATCATAGTTTCAGCCAGTGAACAAGTTATACTTCTGTTCATTTCGTTCCTAGAGTTAGCCATCTAATCATTAATCAAAAACCCTAAACCTAGTGAGAGAGCCCTCTCAGGTTGAGGAGGCTAAGCCTCAATCAAAAGTTTGGTTTGAAATAGTTACTCAAAGTATTCCTGATCAGTAGCCTATCAGTTTCTAATTTTTTGATAACATTATGACTGCATAGTGCACAGTTCCCACGGTCATCCAGTCCCCCTTGTCTAGAAAAATTGCACAATCCCTCACATCTAATGCCCAACTTACTGCTTGAACTTGCCTTGAATTATTTTTTCTTTAAACTGACATTTGCTTTCCATGAGTTTCCTCTTTGTCGCATAGGTACATGAGTTGTTGGAATCTCTCCATCAATCATAGTTAACATGGTATTTAAGATAGCTACATCAAAGGAAACCACCAAGAGAAGTATTGGGGAAGTAGTTGAGAAGACATCATTTGATTTACCAGTGTATGTAGATACTCAGTTGTTTATAGAGAAGGGAACAACATTGACAAAGCGACATATCAAAGACACTTTTGCAAAGGAATTTGAGGTAGACTCGGAGGACGAGCAATTTTATCTTAGTATGAGGTAGTTAGGGTTATACAAGGTTCCAGGCAGGTACCCCACCTTCCAGTGTGCAGACATCATCAATTGGATTGTCTCACATATAGATGAACAGACTATGACATTGAGCAGTGACAATGGGAAAAAACTTGCCACCTTTAGGGCAGAAGACTTTCAATAGATGTATCACTTTCCCAAGCCAGTAAAGCACATGGACTCATGCTTCTATGCCACCCACAGTTATGTGAACACAAGAGACATTGTCAAGTGTTGGGTGAAAGAGTAATCGAATTTTTGATAGACACCCACCCATGTGTACAAGACAAAGTCCCTTAGGAAGGCTTACCAACTCTTGATTATCTTTTCTTGAAGAATATATGGTCAAGAGAGCACTTAAAACTTTCTTGAAGGGTGGGTAGTCTTACAAGCCCGATTGGTAAGTGATGGGAGGCCATTCAACTCGTCATATTTGTTCACTCAACAATTGACGTCCCATGTAGCTCTGGCTCAGAATCGACCCGAGGATGAAAGAGAAAGGTTCTATATGTCTATATACTTAGTGGATGAAATTTGTGCATAGCAATAGTTCCCTGGCATGAACTAGACATGGACACCACGAGACACTGTTGTGAACATTTATTGAAAGTTATTTTTAGAATGCATTTATCGAGGAGTAATGGCACATCTAACTTACCACTTTATCATCCTGCTATACAAGCTTATACTCAAACAAGATCCACCTTGCATGTCCCGAGAAGAAATGGAGGTGATAATAAACGTTGTAGATTGATATGCCTCACCAGATGGCACCTTCATCAGAGTGTTTGGTGGAGAGAATCCTCTGCAAGTCTTATCAAGGTTTGACACTCAAGAATTGATCATGTAAGAAGTATCATACCATCTCGCTATAGGGTTGTCAATAGCTCTACATAGGAATAAGAAAGCACCATGGCCAACTCTTCCTTTGTCTATCGGATTATATGAGATTAAGAACTTGAAAATTGTAGATGTTGAGGATAAGGACACAATGAAATTCGAATTTGGCACCAAGGAATTTAATCTAAATGATCCCCATAGTATTTGCAAGGACCACTATACAAGATTTTACCTTCGTGGATCAGCAGGGAATTTCATTGGCCAAAGGAGGACCTTTGGAGGTACTACTACAACACCTCCAAACTCAATGAGTCGGTCAATACAACAAGGACTTTGAAGGCTACTCCACAAACAATAGTAGTTTCAGAATAAACAACAACAATAGAAGAAGGGAACAATATTTTGCAGGAAAAGGGAAAGAAGAAGATTTTTGATAGTCCAAAGGGAGAGAAAAACAAAAAAATGAAAATAGATCCTTTTATTGCAAAGGAAGATTTGGCAGTAGAAGCAAAGAAGAAGCATAGGATAAAGAGTATATCAAATTAAGAGAGAAAATAAGAGGTTGAATTAAGAAGAACTGAAGCTGCAAGAGATAGAGAAGAAGTTGGAGGAAGAATATGAGTTGAGGAGGAGAGAATGAGGAGAGAAGCAAAAACGGGAGGAAGAGCAAAGGTAAGGCACGATGACAGAGGAAGTAACAATGATATAGGTTGAAGAACCGGAACAACCATCAGTTGAGGAGGAAGGTGAACAGATGTAGGATCGGGAGCTTGCTCAATGAACTGAGAAATTGATCGAAATGACAAATATGGAGTTGGAATAGGAGCAACATCATGAAGATGTTGACCTGATGCTAAGATCACCACAAGTCATCCCTTAGTCTCCACCACCTCCAGTGGAAAAGCCATCCCTGCGTGAGCAAGGAGATGTTTTTCTCCTTGATGATGATCCGGTCATGGATGTGTACAATCTATCTTTTGATGAGTTCTAGAAGAGGATTGTACAAGAACGAAGGAAGCACTTTACGGATGATCACACATCACCTGCATTCATTAAAGAAAGGGTGATAGTGCCAGACAACAGTAAGAATCCAACTATCATTGTCGAAGCCAACATGGCCTATGCAGGAGCAACAAGATCAAATGTTCAATATCTAACGACCGAGAATGAGAAACTGGAAAACAAATTGTAGGCTACTAAGAAAGAGGAAGAGCAACTCTGAGCAGCAACGTAAAATGAAATTTGCGCATTGGGGGAGATGAGAGCAGTGATACTTGCTGAAGCATCAACATGTGGAGAAACCATGCAAAAGCTCTATGATGGGTTTGTCACCATGCATTAAGTAGTTGTCTGTTTGCGTGGACTACAACAATTGAGCAAAGAGTTTGTTAAAACTCTCCAAGACATACATGTTGCCATCACCTATGTACAAGAGTGGAAAATGCAGTTCAAAGGGTCCCCACTTGACTTCGTGAAAAAAATGAAGCCACAGGAAAAGTTGGAGAAAGAAAAGGTTTGAATTTTGATTGTAAACAACAAGCAACTCACCTCATTCATTAGTAGCACACATTTCTCCTATGTACGGTTGTACAATAGTTTGGATGTCCTAGTGAGAACAAACTAGATACCATCAATTAGTTCCCTCACCAAACCTAAACCCAAGAACCAAGTCCAATAGGAGGTCGAAGAGTACTTGGAGCAGCTAAGACAGGAAGCCACCAGGGAAGACTTGGAGCTGAATGCACACAACATGCAGAAGTTCATCGGTGTTATTTTCAAAGTCAAGACAATGTTGCTCATTCTTGAAAACGAGTTGGACACAAGTTCCAAGATAGTGTACCTAGATTCCGTGGAGGCTAGAGTCCACTTCCAGCAAGACACCGTGAAGAAGTTTGAGGACACCATCACACAGTACCAATCTTGGCACCAATATGTGGCCAAGAAGCAGCAAGTGGAGTTGTTGAGTTGGACCTCTCCCAAACTCCAACATCATAGTTTTGTGTCTTGTTGGGTTGTCTATAGCCTATTTTGTCTTATATGGGTATGAGTGGAAAATGTAATATTATTTTTAATTATGTTGTACGTGAAATTCTAGGTGTCAATATTCGAATATGAAAAGTCACGATGTAATGTAATGTGTCATTTTCTAAAGAATTCAAAGAGTCATGAGGGTAGTCCAAAGGTCACAAAGGGTATTTGAAGAGTCACCCCTTTCATAGAACATTATTTTGGGAGCCAATCTTTTGGCTAGTCTTAGGCTTAAAAAGAGCTTGGGAGTATTTTGAAGAGCCTTGGCTTCTCCATAGCGTAGAGCGAGTATACTTCTTTGGAGGAGAAAGTGTTCTTAACTGTAATGTTCCACTATTGGGGCTATTGGTTGCCAATGGTGTATGCATGAATGGAATTTTCACTTATAATAATAAAATCAGTGCTAGAACACTCTCATGCATATGTTGTTAATATAGTAGGATTATTCTTGTTGTATTGGAAATGTATGTTTTTAAACTTACACATATGCTTATGAACTATTTTGTTTCCATTTGTATGAATCTTGTTGAATGCAAGTTGTTGGATTAACTCATCACTTCAACTTGTGGACTATTTCACATCTTAGCTTGTGATGTCATTTTTCTCGTGTGTTCCTTTCAAGCTGCGTACTATTACAAGGTTCCAAGGGGTACACTTCCTTTTCCCTTCATTTGCTAGAACCTTCATGCATCTCACTTCACTCTCCATGGGGTCACACACTTTCTCTCACTCAAAGTTATCATACTTTCCTCTATGTGCTTCTATAGTCAAGGCATTACATTACCACCCACTATTGGGACTCCTACTCCAAACAATGTGAGTTCTAGTTGGGACTTCATATCAGGCAGATCCCTTGAATGTTGTTGGGTCCAGCACCATCAACAAGATACTATGGCGTAGATTTTGTTCTTAATTTGGATGTTTTTAAGCTTCAATAAAATTGGAATAAATTCAAAAGAAACTCATTAACAGGTGCTAAAACTCAGTAGAAATTTGTTACTGCTTTGTTATATGATACTTCCAGAAATTCCAAAATTGTGAACTGGTAAATCAATCCAAGTAGCTCAATGATGAATATGGATTTGCATATTTGTTCTAAGGATGGATCATACTTGTAAATGTATAAATTACCGGTAAAACAACTTACTTCAATCATTTAACCAATTTAACCTACAAAATTAAAGTTTATATATATATATATATATATATATATATAGATACATACATACATATATATAGATATATGTATGTATCTATATATATATATATACATATATATATATATATATATATATATATATATATATATATATATGTATGTATATATATAGATATATATATATATATATATATATATATATATATACATACATATATATATATACATACATATATATATATCGATATATGTATGTATCTATATATATATATATATATACATATATATATATATATATATATATATATATATATATGTATGTATATATATAGATATATATATATATATATATATATATATATATATATATATATATATATATATATATATATATATATGTATGTATGTATGTATGTATGTATGTATGTATGTATGTATGTATGTATGTATGCACACACACACACACATAGAGAGAGAGAGAGAGAGTGAGAGAGAGAGCTACATCATTAATGGTTGTGGATTGCCACTTGAAAATGTTACAGATTTTTTTGGCATCTCTGAGTACAAAAGTTTCCTTTGTGTAAACTTTTCTTATACAACATGAAAATTAAATAAATAAAACTTCCACAAAGGAAAATTTATGCAATTAGAAAACACATAAGTTTATATGAAAACTACGAATCCCACCTAAATATTTCCCTTTTGGATTGACTTAGAATCCCCAATTATCCATTATTCACCAATAATCAGTGAAATTCCTATATGTTCATCAAACATCCACCAAACACGTCTCTTTGGATGCTTCATATATATGACATGTGGTAGGGTGTAACATTATAGAGAAAGGATAGATGGAAATGTTCCATAGGGCATTTTCAAACGATGTAAAATTGGAGAGGAATAGGCCCTTTAAAAATGAACAATTTTAAATATTCTATTTTTTAAACATTTTCTACTAATCATCGTCAAAATTTGACTAAGTAGTGGTAAGTTAAATTACAATTTCCATTGCTTAAATTGCACTTTTGAGTGAATTTGGGGATTCAATACCTTAAAAACACATATCAAACTTGAATTATGCAATATCAACAACTCATATTTGTGAAGCCAACAAATCTTCTAAATGTCTTGCCAAACTTGGGGTAGAAGTGATAAGAAAAAACTACCCTGGAAAGTATCAAAAGGTATAATGTTTAGACTATTTAAAAATTCCTCTAGTGTAGGTAGCATATCCTTAACAAGGGAAATGGAGTGGTGGCATGAATCCAAATGGTTACATTTATCAAATATAGGAGGTTATGTTCTTAGAAGCTCTACGAATAATCAATAGAAGATTGACTCAATGTTACAATTAGTAAGGAATTGAGGGCCATTAATACATTTTAAGGTTATTTTTTGTGGGTTAGTAATACAACTCAATGAGAATTGAAAATGATTGGATTGGATGAGATCAATAGGGCATAGTGCAATGAAATCAAATAAACTACCATCCTCAAGTGTATGCATGGTGATTTATGCTCATTGTTATATACCTATTCCCTTAGGCCTTTGTTCCTCTTTCATGTTTGTGAAACCATAGCCTTTTCATGTTCTTTCCATAGCCACATTGGGATCAAGATATGTTATGTTTAGAAATAATATTTACTTATCTTGAATACATCATGGAAGGTATTACCACATGGTACATAGAAAACATGTTTAGCACAATTAGATTCCCCACCATTCACGAGTGGGGCCTTGGACTTGCATTATACACTAGGAATTGACATCAGATATTTAGATGACTTACACACAAGTTCATTTATTTAAGCTCATATGGTTAAACTCCCATCATCATAATAAGCTATTTAAAATTTGTCAATAATTTAATTAAATAGATACAAGGGTAAAATCTAGAGTATAAACATTGGCATACTCCTACAATATTATAAATAAGGATGCTCATCCAAGGAATAATAGACATTGGAAAATCCTAAATTACGAGTGAAATTACTTTCTCAAGCACTCCATGGATGTATTCCAATACTACTCCTTGCCTTGATAGGAGTTGTATCTTTCAACTTAGAAGCAACTACTATATATTCATCCCTTAAGATTCTTATAAACAAAATATTTAATCCTTTACAAGGAGAATCATTGGAAGTATTCCATGAAGAAAAAAAAACATATTCCTTACATTTTCATTAATGGGATTATCAATAAACGGATTGAAATTTTTAAGTAAATTGAGATCCATTTGTTTGAGCCTTTCATAAAATAATAATTTCATATTTAGTTGTCACTATAATTTTTTTCAAAGACATAAGCGAACTACTATCAATCATAGATAAAATGTAACCCACTCCTCCCACATTTACCCACTTTCACTGGTTTACCCAGGGTAAACATGAGCTAAGGGTTACTATGATAAGACCCAAGATCCTATATGACCTGAAGGAAATGAATTTAACAAATTAAGACCTTATTGACTTCCCTAGGTGCTACAGGACCCCATGGAGCAACCCAAACCCTCCAGGTGTCCAACCCCTAAGAAAACTATATTTTTCACTAAACTAGAGCCTCACCCACTCCCTTGCTAAGGAATATAAGAGACTGTAGCCCTCCAGTCACTCCCATAGGCCAACCTGCCAACGAATGTGGACTCGTCTAGTCAATTCTATACCAGTGACCTTCAATTTTGAGCCACTTTTCAAGGCTAGGACTTAGGCCTCTACCAAAAACTCAGTGAAACTTCCAGAAATGATGAATGACATAGAGAAAAATATTATAAATGAAAACATTAACCAAGACTTGACTTGACCTCTCCCAACAGGGACTGACATTCTATCGAACACTTCGTAAACATGCAATCTACATGTCATGAATGCTTGAACATAAATATTTGGAAACTTATTTGAGGCTTAAAAGGAAGGACCAATGCCTTCTCACAATAGCTATCATAACACTAATTAGGTCATGCATTCATTATTCATTCAGTTACAAGTAAAAACATGAAGAGAGCCATGACTAAGATCCGTCAAATAACCATGATTATAACCAACATATAAACAGATAAATGAAAATGATAGAAACCATTTAAGCCACATAATAACAATTGCATTTACTCATCAAAAGAAAGAGAAACTATCTCTTATTAAAAATATGAAAAATGCAACCAAGTCTGGGACTTCCATGTACCACCCGGCCATAGATTGGGTTGAACCAAATCTTTCTTTCAGCCAATCACCCTTGTGCCATATTCCAAGAATGAAAGTGGGATATCATGGGATAAACCAATCCATAAAAAACCAATGGAATAAATAGTTTAAACCAACCCCACCCTCATGATATTGTGGTGTCACCTAAACCAGTTTTGAGATCACAAAACCAAACCGAGCTTGGATGCCTCAAAATTCCTTCACCATATTTTGAGGAATTTTCTTGTCTCCACCCACCTATTGAGGGATTCCCTAAGAAAACCATCTCCACCCCAAACCCTTGGGATTTTTCTAAGACTACATCATCGAGATCCAAAACCTTATAGAAATCGAAATATCAATTAAGAATGAATCCCATCACACCATGTCTATCTGAAAATGGTCAGGCAAGGTTAAAACCACTGTCAAAACCCAGCAAAATCCATGCCACTGAAAGCAAATAAACCAAATATACACATACATATACCATGCATGTCAAAACCAGCTAGGAAATCAGACATGCAACCTGTTATCTGCAAGTATTCCTGTTGAATCTGCTTGATCGAACTTTTACCTCCTTGATACTTTGTTTCATTTACTTCCCTTGTCCTTCCTTTCGTTTCCTTGACCTTCCTTTCCTTTCTTGCTTTCCTTCTCATCTTGGTGCTTGTTTCCTCTCTGAAACTAATTCTAAAACAAATCTGACAAAAGGCTACCAACTGATGCTCTGATGTCTTTTTACTCTTGACGCCTTTAATTTTTTCATTTTCCTTAATTTTCCTTCAATTTTCTCCTCACATGCAACCTATGACCTTTCACTTTCCTTTTCTCCAAGTTTCCCTTTATTTTCATAAATAAAATGTCAATAATCCTTTTTCCTTTCCAAAGCCTTTTCCAATTTCCCCTTAGCCATAAACGCAATAAGTGATGCCCAATAGGATATTTTTCCCAACATTCAGATTGGAATAAGTGTCCCTTGACCTTAGTCTTATTTTTCCTTTATTAAATTTATTACATGAACTTTTAACCTGGGGTTGTTACAGTCCCCTCCCCCGTAGAGGAAAACTGTCCTCGGTATTCTGTGACACCTACAACCAACAAAACTGCTGACAACCAAAACATACTGCCCATGGAGCTTTATAACCCATCTTGTTGTAGTATTTATAATGATAAACCAGCTCAAAAGAAAAACCATCATGAAAAATATGACATCATGACAACCTTACCATTTACTGGAGCTTTATGACATAGCTCATTATGGTATCTACAATAGAAACCATAAATAGATATGTACAAATACCAAAACTACTTTTCCTGAACTAGAAAACAATGAAGGATACATAGCCGACATCTAATCAATCATCTCTCATGTAGCTTCATCGGGCTCAAAGTGCTTCCACTGCACTTTAACTTACTTGATTGCTTAGTTCTAGAGCATGAGGTTTTTTTGATGAAATATGCACTAAGGTCCTAGCTAGATTTCTCCTTCTGGTTCCACCTGCAATACAAACCAATCAATAACATGATCAACATACTTTACATATATTTTAAGTAATGAAACATGGAAAACATCATGGACATTCACTATTGGAGGCAATGCAACTCTATAGGCCTATTGTAGTGGCTACAACCACCCTCCAAAATTTTTCCTTAGGTCGTTTTAGAGCCTCCCTACCAACCTTTCATAGCGCCTTGTCTTGCTTCATCAAGTACACAAGCTTCAATTTTTTTCTTGCAAAAAGGTAGCCTATTGATCATAGCTTGATGCATTACCCTCACAGGCTATTTGCCTAGACTTGGTCCAATTGTAGGTTGAGCAACTTCCCCAAGAAAAGTGCACATTTCTGGAGGGAAACTAGCCTTCCCTCCAGAAATTGCGCAATCTTGTTTGGCAGCCTACTGGGATCCAGAATTGTGCAATTTTGTCAGTCAACAATCCCAACAGGAATTGTGAAATTTTCCCTAGCAGGGCTGCTTAGCCTAGAATTTGTGCAAATCTAGGCAGCATCTAGCTGCTCTGCCCAGAAACTATGCAAACCTCCTGGGCAGTCAGCCTAGCTCCCAGTAAGAAATGCACATTTTTCTCAAGCAGTTGAACAACTACATGCATGAGCAGTCTAGTTGACCAATTCCACTCGGGACCAAGGAAAATTGACTTGCATGCATGCATGACTTTATTTTACTAGAATAGCAAAAGGAAACATGAAAAAGGAATCCCATGATTTAGGGAGCTATTTTTAGCAATCGGGGTTACATTCAAAGCTGTTTTAGAAACTTTCCTCCAAGTGTCACTTCTTCCTAGAATTGTGGCATGCGCGTCATGAGCTCAAAACTTATTTATTCGACACATCAGAGCTCATTCTTTCACATCAATCTTAGAGATCTACATTCCACAGCACATCTAGGACTCTTCAACACATCTGGCTTAGCTATTCACGGGTAAGTGGCCTCAACTTGTCTTTTTCAGCATTTCTGTCGTTTTTTGTGTATTCGCTTGTGTGAGTGTTGTTTGATTGATTTATTTGAACGCTTTTTGTCGTTTACTTGTATATTGGCTTGTCCTAGCTTTGCTTCAGTTTTCATTGCTATTTCACTGTTGTTGTATGCATAAAACTGTTTTGCACGAACGTTCACCAATCCAGCGAAACACTTCACCCACATGCATGTTGATCTATTTGATGAATCTTTCATTCATGTTTGCATGCACTGTCAATCACTTATGCTATGACATAGTGTCGCCATGCATTCACTATCTTATTTGCTTTCAGTTTCCCGTCGATGAGTTGGGTCAACCTTGGCCCAAACTTTGTCTTCATTGAGACTACATTGCATAATATAGGGAAGGAAGGCTCTACCTTACTCTCCAGAAATGTGCATTTATGCTAGCACTATCCTCTAGGACTGTTTTGTGCATTTCTGAGGGACAATGACTGCTAGCCTAGAAAATTGTGCAATGCAGTCCTTCCCTATAGGAATTGTGCATTGTGTAATCCCAGCAGCCAACAGTCGGTTTGGATTATGCATTGTGTAGATCCAATAGCCAGTCTTGCCCACCAGACAACCCAGTCTTCCTTTTGGATAGTTTTGGTAGCTAGTCACCTAGCCTCCCAAAAGAAATTGGACAATCTTGCTCATCAATTGCCCAGGTAGTGTTGTGTCATTCACCAAATTTTCTTTGTTTTCGTTAACAGATTTCTTTCCATGCATGTTTCTTGTCTCCAGATCTTTCAGATGTTCCTCTATCTCAATGGCTTCCAAGACAACATGATCACAGGACACTAATGGAAATGAAGCTGGAGTATTAGTTGAGCAAGTGTCCTCTAATATTCCGATCTATGAAGATACAAATTTGTATCTAGACAAGGACATCAAACTGAAGTGGTAAGAGGTCAATGACACATTTACAGACAATTTTGGGGAAGACCTCGAAGACCGTTAGGTGTACTTGAACATTCACAAGTTCGGCTTGTACTGAATTACATGCAGATACCCTGTGTTCCCATGCGCGGACATGATACACTAGATCATCTCTCACACTGATCACGAGACGATGACCTTGAGCAGTGTCAGTGGGATGAAGCTCATGACCTTCTGGGCATAATATTATGATGAGATGTATCAGATTTCAAATCCCATGACTTTCATGAAGACTCCATTCAGCTTAGCCAACAATAGTGCTAACTCCATAGACATTCTGAATGACTAGGTAAAGGAGCCAACTCGATTCAAGATGACACCCAACCAAATCTACAAGATGAAGATACTGAGGAAGGTGTACCAATACTTGGTCATATTCACATGTCAACTGTATGGCCAAGCAAGCACTGAAACATTTCCACATAGTTGGGTGATATCAATGGACCAACTAGCTAGAGAAGGGAAACCATGTAACTGGTCCAGCATACTAGCTCATCAGCTGAAGGAGCAAGTATCTAAGGATCGACAGTCACCCAGAGGTATGAATGCAACGATTTACACATCCGCCTACATCTTAGATTTAGTCTATGCCTAACAGAGGTTCCCTAGCTTGGAGTGGGCATGGTCACCGGTGGATACTACTATGAAAACATATTTCAAGTTGTTGTCCAATTGTAGCTTAAGAGGAGTAATCACATAACTATCTGATCATTTTTTCACCCCAGTGTACAAGATGATATTCGAATAGGATCGACCCTGCATGTCAAAGGAAGAAATGGACGCATTAATAGGCATTGCAAATTGGTATGCCTCACCATCCAAAACTTTCATCCGAATGTTCAGTGTGGAGAAGCCTCCACACGTTCTTCTAAAGTTTGCCTTGGACATACTTTTCATTGACGAAGTAGCATATCAGAAGAAGAAGGCACCTTGGCCCACTATTTTGTTGTGTATTGGATTATATGAGTTCTAGAGTATCAAACAAGTGAATTTCAAAGCGAAACAGATGAAGAAGTATTCATTTGACCTCTGAAGCTACACTCCATATGACCAACATTGCATTGCAAGAATCACTGCATGAGAGTTCAGTTCAGCTAGATCCATGAGGAATTTCATTGGGCCGAGGAGGACTCATGGAGGTATTTTTATAGTTCCTCCAGACCCAATGAACATGTTGGCTTAATTTTGGAGTGGTTAGTGAAGCAACATGAAGCAACAACATGAAGAACACGAACAATAGTAGCAGAGGTACAAAGCCAAGCATACCAGTGCACAACAAAGTGAAGAGGAAGATTGTTGATCGCATGGAGGAGGCGAAAAGCTACAAGTTTGGAGCAGATCCACTTGTAGAGCAAGAAATTATGGCTATAAAGGAAAAGAGGCACCAACACGACAAGTGAATTGCACTAAAGCATAAGGATAATAAGAGAATGGAAGAAGCAAAGAAGGAGTTGCATGAGCTATGGGAGCAACTCCAAAAGGAACAAGAGTTGTGAAAACAGTAGAGGGAATTGCAACAACAACAAATATACCAAGGGGTGCAACATGCGCAAATAGAAAAAGAAGCACCCATATAAGTAGTTGATTCATATGGAAATCTGGCATCAGACGAACAGGGTGAAAAATCACATGAGAGAGATTTCACTCATGAGATAGAACAAGAACTTCAACAATTGGATTCAGACATGGAGCAGCAGGAGTTGGAATAGGACACCGACCTCATGCCTCACCACAAAGAGGTTGACTCACCCACTTCAATGCATCTAGATGATGAGCAAGTCTCTAATGACCAAGGAGGAGCTGAGATCCTTTGTGTTCAACTGGAAGGAGAGATGCACAACAGCTCATTTGGCGAATCTCATCATAGAGTTTTGTAGTCTCGTAGAGTACCAAATTTGGAGGATCATACATCTCTTGCACAAGTTGAGGAATGATTGATCATGATTGATGTGCACTAGCATGCAGCTAACTTGGTCGATGAAACCAAAGTGTATGATGAAGCCACTAGCTTAAGTGTCTGTTTTCGGATAGTTGAGAATGAGCGAATGGCGAAGGAACTACATGTGGCCCGAGTTGAACTGAAGAAGGAAATACTAGATGAAGTATTGTCCCTTGACACAGTTATGCGAGAATTATACTCCAAGTTTGGTATGTGCACAAGGCAGTCGTCCATCTCAATAGATGGCAGTAGTGATGTGCTAGAAGAGCACGCATCTTGACGAACATCCATGGTATTGTTGATAACATGAAAAAATGGACGATGAAGTATAAGGGAGACCCATTTCACTTGCCAAAGATGATGAGGGCCAATGCGTTGAGACAAAAGCATGTATCCAAAGTCAAATCCAAAACTATGAGGATCTCTTATAACTCATCACTAGCATACATGCTTCCCATGCATGAGTATTCAAGAGCATGGACGACACATGTGATCCCATCACTTGGGGCTCTCACCCAGACAAACACAAAGAAGCAGGTTTGACTAGATCTTGACTTGTACTTCGATGAGTTGATGCTCATCGCCACTAGCCCAAACTTGCCTATCAATGAAAACATCATTCACAAGTATGTTGCTGGTCCGGCCACATTGAAGACATTTATGTGTGTGATTTTAGATGAGTTGGACAAAGGAGCCCAAGTAGTGTACCCGAATGCTATGGAGGCAAGGGTCAGGATTCGGATGGATGTCATCGTGGAACACACAGACACTATCAAGGACTACATATCTTGGCATCAATATGTTATTATTGATCAGCAAGAGGATGTTGAGTAGTTGGAATTCTATAGTTATCTAAGTCAGAGTGATGTCTAGTTTGGTTTGCTCAAGCCATTTTGTTCACGTGGGTACATGTGCATTGCAATGTTGAGTCATGTCAAGTGTAAGTCAAGTGTCAATAGTGGATGTAATAGTCATACAGTAGGTGAAGAGTCATGAGGGTAGTTGAATGGTCACAAAGGAGAATGTCAAGTGTAACCCCACCCTTTGCTATAAAATAATCCCTCATAACTCATTGTATGGTCTTTTGGTCAGCTAAGCTTCCGATAAGACTATCTTGGAAAGAGCTTGGATAGTATTGTAACATGCCTTGGCTTCTCCACTGCACGGAGCTAGCACATCTCTTTGGAGGAGCAGGCAGATGTGGCTGTAGCATTCCACTATTGGGACTAGCGGGTTTACATGGATGTATTGTATGATTGGAACTTACACTTCTTTATATAATAAGAGCCAGCACGTTTTCATGCATATGTTGTTATTGTAGTTGCACTGTTCCAGTTGCTGTAGCAATGTATGTTATTTAACTTACGTGGTTGTCTATGAATTGTTTTGTATGCAATTATATGAATCTTGTTGCAGATGAGATATTGGTTTAACCATCACTTGGATTTCCAGCTGACTTTCTTTCCAGCTTATGATGCATCTCCGCTCGTGCGTTCCCTTCCCAACTGAGTAATATTACCGGTTGCCAAGGGGTGCACTCATCTCAACCCACCTGTGTTAGAACCTCTCATGCACCTTCCTTGAATCATTGCAGTGGTCACACCCTTGCTACTGATAGAGTCACTTCTTCCTGGGAAGATCCCCTTGACATGTTGGTGGGTCCAGCACTGTCAACATTTCTGGTGCTAGAAGGAGGGTCTGATGAAAAGTTGTGCCCTCTCATCTAGTTTTGAACCTTTGCATACCTTTCATGGATTCTTGTAATATTCTCCCTCAGCGATGTCTTTTGAATCTTGAAGATGTCTCCATCATGGGGGAGTTTTTTATCTCTTGTCCACTTACACATGTGATGGTGAAGGCAAAGTGGCCTGGCCTGAGTACTTACATGACTTTCTCTCCATGCTTCATGAGGGAGATGGGTGTTCTGATGAACATGTCAGCTTGTTGTTTGCACACACACTTCGTGAATATCCACATCGTTGGCTGCTCAGCCTACCAGCTAACAACATGCACTCACTTGAGCACTTTTGTGATCTCATTGAAGACACTTTCTATCATTTTGGTCCAGACCATCTTGACCAAAAATTGTTATAGCAATGGAAGGCTTCGCATGAATCATTTATTGATTTTTGGCAGTGCTTCCATGACTTGCAATTTCAAGCTCCGAGGAGCTAGATGAAGTTTGCTTATCTTTGGGATGAGTTTGAGTATTTCCCTAAGAAATCTGCTCGTCCTAAGAAGAATATTGAGATCAAGCCTCACTCAACATTCTTCACTGATGGAGCTGTGAAATATCATGTGAATGCAGTCACTGTCTTAGTTGACTATCCACCTTCCTCTCATTCAACAACTCCACCACTTCCGAGTGATGTTGAGGATCATGCACACACACCCGTTCAGATTTCACATCCTCCCAACATCACTTCACTCAATTTTCATGCAGAATTTGTTGTGAGTACTTCGAGTTCTCATATGCATTATGTTCTACGACCTTTGTCTTCGCACTCGGATGTTCCTACAAATGATACTATCTTGTGTTCATCCATTCTAGACTCTTCACTTGTTGTGAACAAGGAACAACCCATTGACGGAGTTGGTGTTGCACAACCAACATGTGTTGTCATTCATGAAGAGTATGAGTGGGAGCTTAAGTATCAACACTTGGTGAAGGAGGAATTCCTTCCATCCGAGCCCCCTCCATTATTTCCTAACATATTTAGTGAACCTTCCATCCATGATTTCGCATGTGTATCTTCATCCACGGATGCACCCATTGTTGTTCACTCCCAAGACTCGGCGGTTGTTGGTCCATCATTCAACAATGGAGAGGATAATTTATTCATTGAAAGTCCACTTGATCCTTCATCTTTCTTTTCCAAAAACACGAAGGATGAGTTTGTTCGCTTTTCATCTACCCCTATGTTTGATTCATCTGATCATGAGGATGCTGATGAAATCATTTACTTTTCTGATCATGGTGGTCATGATCCATTTACTTCCATTTTTTATCACAATCATGGCTCCATCGAAGTTGATCTTTCGAAGCCACCAGTTTATGATGATCTATCTGATGATGAAGTTGAAACACCCAAGACTTTTGAAGCACTTCAGCCTGAGATGATGGTTATGTCAGGTCCTCACTGTCCTGGGGTTAGTCTCACTTCCAATCATGAAATTTTTCAATCACCCAAGGCTCCTCATCACTCATATGTATGCATTGAAGATCTATCTCATGCACAGATCACTCTTCCTACACTCGAACTACATGATCCCATCACTCATGCATTGGAGGAATCTTACATTGCAAGCACTCATTCATGACACAATTTATATTTGTTTATTTCGTTTTCTTGCATCTCACAGTAAAGAATATGCTTATGCTCAAAGTTGCACACAGTGTCACACAACACCATGGTAAGTCCATGGACCACCCATCATGCACTTGCACTCACTTATGTCCTGTAGGCAATTTGAAACATGAAGTGTGGTTGTCTTCATTGTTATATCTTTCTTGCTTGTTGGTTCACACAACTGGGTTTCTCGCAGACCAAGCCTTCACCAACATGGGTCAACTAATTCGCCAGTGGCTGCATTGGAAATATCACTTCACGTGATCAAGCCCATGCATTGTTAGTGTAGGAGTAGGAGTAGTGTTTGCTTTCAGTGGTTTTATTGCATGCTTGTCTTATTACATGCATTGCTTGCTAGTTTGTTTTCTTGCTTCCTTTTTTTCACTTTTTCTTCTGCTCTTTCTTTTCTTTGTTGTTTGTTAGTTCGCTTGTTTCGTATAGTTCACTTATTTCGTTCGTAGGACAGTTTCGCATGAAACCATGTATGACTCTTGAAACAAGTTGGGTGAAGTAGAAGAGGGCTTGTAGAGCTATCACTACTTGGTTATCTATCATCTTGCCTCTATATGAAGAGCTTGTTAATTTTAGTCCATGATACATCAAGAGAAAATACATATTGTTCAAAGTGAACCTTGGTGAAAACACAATGCTTGCGCGCTAACTAGTGTCACCTTCTCTAGTCTATTGTTTTTGGGTTAACCCTTGTTAGCTCAGTAAAGTAGAGTAAGGTGAGGGGGAAAACCTTAATAGGCATGTCAGAGATATAATAAACTACTTCTTTGTTGGGACAATCTCTTCTACTCTCAATAAGTCAGGATCCCTCTTCCGTCTCTGAAATGAATAAGTGCTATGTACAGTTATGAAAATGAAAAAAATTAAAATTAAAAAAGTTCAAATGAAAAATGAATAAGACGAATGAAGAGAAAGGCTTCCTATGCAAGGAGGTGATGCAAGTAACTCCCCCAGGGTATTGACTAGGTTCGCTGGTAGTAGAGCCATGCTTGTGTTCCTATGTGATTCCATCGGGGTACTGTCCAGGCCTGCTGACAATGGAACAACACCAGAGATGAAACTAAGACTCTGACGACTATACTTCTTGTTCACCAATATACCCCTCAACCCCAATTGAAACAATTGTGTTTCCTTGGCTTGGAATGTGTGTCAATCAACCAAGAGTTTCGTAGATGCTACATCTTACAATCAAGCTAGTGTGAAACCAAGATGACCTGAGAACTTAACAATAATTCTGGAGGTGTTAGACTTTATTTTCATGAACAAGGTCTATTCAGAGAGCTGGAGTTAGACCAGTGTGTCGCCAACTATTGTAACAACTACAACCACCCTCCAAAATTTTTCCTTAGCCCATTTTGGAGCCTCCCTACCAACCTTTCACAACACCTTGTCTTGCTTCGTCAAGTACACAATCTTCAATGTTTCTCTTGCACAAACGCAGCCTGTTGATCACAACTTGATGCATTCCCCTCACAGGTTTTCACCTAGACTTGGTCCAGTCACAGGCTGAGAAGCTTCCCCAAGAAAATTGCACATTTCTAGAGGGAAACCAGCCTTCCCTCCATAAATTACACAATCTTGTCTAGTAGCCTACTGGGTTCCAAAATTGCACAATTTTGCCAGTCAACACTCCCAACAAGAATTGCACAATTTTCCCCAATAGGGTTGCTTAGCCCAGAATTTGTGCAAATCTAGGCAGCAGTAAGCTGCTCTACCCAGAAATTGCACAAACCTCCTGGGTAGTCAACCCAACTCCCAGCATGAAATGCACATTTTTCTCAAGAAATTGAGTAGCTGCATGCATGAGTAGACCGATTGACAAGTTCCACCTGGGACCAAGGAAACTTGACTTGCATGCATGCAGGACTTTTCTTTTCCCGGAATAGCAAAAGGAAACATGCAAAAGGCATCCCATGATTCAGGGGGTTATTTTTAGTAGTCAGGGGTCACATGCAGAGTTTTTTTAGGAACTTCCCTCCAAGTGTCACTTTATCCTAGATTTGTATCATGCGCGTCATGAGCTCAAAACTTATTTATTCGACATATCAGAGCTCATTCTTTCACATCGATTGTGAAACTCTAACATATCATAGCACATCCAAGAGTCTTCAACACATCCGTCTCAGCTATTCATGGGTAAGTGGCCTCAACTTGTCTTTTTCAGCATTTCTGTCGCTTTTTGTGTATTTGCTTGTGTGAGTGTTGTTTGCTTGATTTCTTTGAATGCTTGATGTCGTTTACATGTATGATAGCTTGTCTTATCTCTGTTTTAGTTTTCATTACTATCTCACTATTGTCACATGCATGAAATTGTTTTGCACGCATGTTCGCCAACCCGGTGAATTGCTTCACCCACATGCATGTTGATCTGTTTGTTGAATCTTTCATTCATGTTTGCATGCACTATAAATCACTTCTACTATCACTTAGTTTTTCCATGCATTCACTATCTTATTTTCTTTTAGTTACCCATCAGTGAGTCAGGCCAACCTTGGCCTAGACTCTGCCTTCACTAAGGCTACTGTAGGTTTTAACGCTGTACATAAATTACCTGCATACTAATTCTAACAACAGAAAATAAACAATGTGAGAACATAACACATAAAACACATATACACAAAGATTTTCCCATGGATCCAAAAATTAGGACTACTAGCTTGATCTATCATTATGTTCCTTTTAATGTTACAATACATATTTATACATGTCTAAGCATCCAAAACCATGGACCGAAAACCATCGCATCCAAAACCATGTGTGAAAACCATGCACGAAACCATATGTGGGTCAACCCAACCTAATATAGGGTCCAAAAAAAAAAATTGGCGGGGCATTGCCCCAGACCCCGTAGAGGGGGCCTACCCATGTTGGCATTATGATGCATGTGTTGTACTTGATGGCAACCCTCTCATAGAAGAATATCTCACTTATGTATAACTGGATGAATCTTCAGAAGAGATATCAGATGTGACTGATGGAGGACGGCTCAAAGGAATCAGATGATAGTTCTAAGTGTGACAAGTTAGCTTTGCCATCAAGTCCAAAGGGGGAGATTGTTGGCATTATGAGACAAGTGTTGTCCTTGATGGCAAACCACACTGATGAGAAATCATAGTGCAGAAGGACAGCATCAAGGAATTGATGATCAGACTATAAGAAGAAGAGAAAGTTAATACACGCAGGTTCATTAAGCCCAAGTCGCGTGTACACGCAGGTTTGCTTCAGTAAAAGAGCGTGTATATGGAAAACTTATCTTTGGTCCACGGCGGTTATTCCTTGGAAGTTGTGCCTATGGTTTTGGACCTTGGTGTCTCGACGGACGTGTTGATCCCTAGTTTTGAAGTTGATGGTATTGGATTTCTATGGTTGTGGCCCTTGGTATTGAACAAGGCCTAAGGCTATATAAGGAGAAGGAAATCATTAGGCAAGTGTATCTGAAATGTCTTGAATATCTGATGAAGCATTAGATCCAGTATGCAGGGTTATGGGTTGATGATGCATTGCTTGATCTGAGCTAAGGAGAGATCTCACCGGTTGATGGAGAACAAGATCTAAGGAGAGATCGGGATCAAATGGTTTGAAATGAACTATCTTTATGATGCTTATTCTAGACCTACATACTGACGCATGTATTGTTCTATAAGTGTTATGAGTATGACTGATGTCTGGTACAACTGCAAGTTATGAGAAATTATTTTTAGATCTGTACGTGGGTTGTCCTTGGCAAAAGCGCGTATACACGCGGGTTTGATTCATCGAAGTAGCGTATACATTGTAAAACTTGATATTTGAAGTTGCAGATGGATCTGATGGTTATTACAGAGTTCTGTGTCTGCTCTGTGTTCTGGTGACTATTGTTAACAGGGTTTCAGTGATTCAGGGTTTGATGATTGTTTTGAGCTTCAATGATAGTTATGGGTCCAGTATGAAAATTGGATGAAAAGTGGCCTTTCAGATTATGTGTTATGCTTCAGTGTATCCAGTCTGAAAATTGATGAAACGTGGTACCTGGAGGTGAGAAGATTGTAGGCAAGCACCTACGTACTAGTATCTAAGCTAGTACAAAAGCTAAAGGAGATCTTTGGAGCATTGTTGCAGGTAGCAGCCTGCGTACTAGTAAATGGATCGGCTAGTACAAGAGCAAAGGGGGTTGTAGCTCCCGTACTGGTATAAGACTGCACCAGTACAAATATTGTAAAAGGATTTTCTTATTAAGAAGAAGATTGAGATGACTTGCAGCAGGTGGTTTTCACCCACATTGGGTTTCCACCTTATATCTTTGTGTTCATGTGTGTGGCTCTTGTGTGATGTTCTGTTCTGTTATTCTGCACCTGTTTACTGTTAATATGCTTAATAATGATCTGATGTATTTACTGAAGACTAAGCTAACTGAATCATAAGATTTCTGGATATACGCTAGTTTCTTTAGACACAGTAGCGTGTACACGCGGGTTAACTTAACTGAAGTAGCGTATATGTTTTTGAGCATTGAAAAAGATTGATTGATCTGATAATACTGATTCACCCCCCCCTCTCAGTATTATTTCCAACAATTGGTATCAGAGCAGGTCCTTTGATAGAAGCTTGATCGCTTGAAGGAGATCCGTGGAACAATGGGAAAGAAGCTTAAGAAGAAAGCTCATAAGAAGAAGAAGACATCTCAGAAGGACTATGACAGTGGGAGAGTCGATTGGGGATTAGGTATAAGAAGCTCTTCAGATTCAGAATCAGATTCAGAATCATTATCAGGTATGAATGTGTTATCCTCTGATGTTCCAGCTATATTTCCTTGTGAAAGAGATGGAAGTGATAGTGAAACTACTGAACATGCTTTTATGGGTGAGTAAGAAAAGTATCGAATAGAGGCAGTATTTAGAAGGCTTGCAGACAAAATTAAAGATCAACAAGATCTATTGAACAAAAGGGAATGTGCTTTCAAAGAAGAAGTTACCAAACTAAGAGCTCAATTAGAGGAAGGAAACAAGGTAAGAAAGTTACTCAAGGACAAGGAAAATCAATGTCAAAAATTGCAGCATGAAGTGACATCATTAAGAAAAGAAGTCAACGAAAGAAGCACAACCATCAAGAAACTCAAAGATAGATCCAGCTACTATGAAAATATTGAAGCTACAATCCCCTCACTAAAAGGAGATCTTGAAGAATCAAAGAAGCAGAATACAGATCTACTCCAAGCTATTGCAAAACAAGAAAACGAAGTCACCAGCTTAAAATCTCAACTAGAATGTGCCTTCCGAGTTCGTCAAATGCAGCAGGATCTGAATGAAGAACAAGAAAAGGAGATTCTCAAACTAAGGCATCAGTTGGAAGAAGGAAGGAAAGATGGAGAAGACATGAAGAAGCAATGTCTAGAAAAGGAGGAACAACTTCAAGTTGAGGTAAATATCTTGAAAGGTAAAATAGAAGAAAAGGATAAGCTTTTACGATTTCAAGATAGTTCTAAAGTCTTGGATGATATTCTTAGTAGTCAAAGGTCTCCTGCTATCAAGACTGGTCTTGGTTTCCATGAATCTGTTGAAGGTGAATCTAGTTCACAAGGTGAGGCAAGGAACTCTAAAGAGAAATCCAAAATGATCAACAAGGAGATGAAAGGTCAACCCCATCAACATTCAAGGAAAAAGACTCCTCAAAGAAAATATTTTACTCCTCCTATGAATAATGTTGAATGTTATGTATGTCATAATCTTGGACATGTTGCAGCTAGATGTAGAAGAAGAAGAGTTCAAGATCATTATGCGGACAGGTCATCTCAATCAAGGTACTTTAATGGATATTGCTTTGCTTGCAATATGTATGGTCACAAAGCTGCTGATTGCTACAGGAGGAATATGAAACATGTAAGATGTTATACATGTAACAAGCCTAGACATATAGCAAAGGAATGCAGGAACAAAGGATGGACATCACACCAAAAGGAGAAAACCTCATCACACTTGAAGATATGGAGGAAGAAGGAAGTATAGTCAGCACAATGTACTGAGACACAGCACAGCATAGACATATCAGACTCAGGGAGAGCTGAAAGTGTAAACCTTCAGTGTCCTGAATCTCATACGCAAGTTCCTTAAAGGGAAGTCGCGTATATACGCGAGTTAGACACTGCAAAGTCGCGTATATGTCAGTCTGAGGAAAAGCAGTGGGGACAGGATCAGAAAAAGGATCTGATATGATTCAGTCTATTATTTGCTCTATTGGTTACAGTCTGCTGAGGATGTGTGGAAATGTTTTGTTACTTGTATGATGTCTAGAAGTGTTTTTGATCCTAACTTGAGGATGATGATGTTTTGATGCTTATTGCTGATATATGCATGATCAGATCTAACAGATGGCACTGGTTGAGGGGGAGCATATGCCTTTAGTAATTCATTGTTGGCATTATGGTTAATAATCCTTGGTGATGATTCTTGTATGGCTAAATGATATATCTTGCTATGATGTGGTTGTGAGTTGTCTATGATAAACTCTCATATGATTCTTGAAGTTACATAGAAGATGTTCAGATCAGATTTATGGTTGATTCTTTGATGATACATATATGGTGCTTACATGGTGATCTTCATAAGGACAAGGAGAAGTACAAAGCTTGAATACACATCTTCCTCACTTGATGATGAGTCACTTATATACTGTTGTTGTCATATGCATAAAAATCATACAGTTATGATGCAGGCACTCATATGGATAAGGATTGTTGTTGATGATGATATCAAGAAGCTTTGTCAAAAAGATGTTCCCAAGTAATGATACTTGGATCATGTAGAGCTTGATGAAATGGCTATGGTGGTTTCACACATGTGAATGACTCTGAATTCTGTTCAAAGGGATGAATTGATGCAGACATACCTTGTTATAGGTTGATGACTTATTCTCTACAGGACATTTACAAGTTGCTGATATAGAAATTTGTATACGCGAGTTGGATAAGGACTATCCGCGTATATACGCTTGTTTATGTGGATACAGACGCGTATATGTAATTTTGAAGGAAATCAGCAAGAAACAGAGTTCGATTGCCTTATCTACAGCTGAAGCAGAATATGTGGTTGCGGCATCTTGTTGCACACAACTTCTTTGGATGATGCAGACCTTGCAGGACTTTCAAATCACTTGCACTCCACCAGTCTCTATCTTATGTGATAATACAAGTGCAATCAGCATTTCAAAGAATCCAGTCATGCACTCAAAGACCAAGCACATACCAATCAAGTACCATTTTCTCCGGGAACAAGTGCTTGAGCAGAAGGTCAAGTTGGAGTATGTTCCTTCTAAGGAACAAGTTGCTAATATTCTCACAAAACCACTGCCCAGGGAAACTTTTGAATATCTCAGACAAAAGCTGGGAGTAGTTGATGCTTCATCCTGCTGTTGAAGCTTGTCTGTTCTACAGAAAAGTTGGTATACGCAAGTTACGTAAGGGATATACGCGTATATACGCAGATTTATGATGGGAAAGTCGCGTGTATGGTGTACGCTTGTTGCAGAGAGTATATCCGCATCCATACGCTGGTTTGTGCAGGATAAATCGCGTATATGGAGTTCTGAGCAGCAAGGGCAAACTCTGGTTTGAAAAGGTCTGAGATGGGTATGTCAGAATCCTTCATACACAGTTTCAGGAGGTGCAGCAGGCACAGGTTCAGGGGGAGCAGCTTAAAAGTCTCATAAAGCATTGTTGGCATTTAGATGTTTTGGTTGTTGGTTTTAGGAGAAGGAGCTCAGAAAGAAATCCTGGTTGCTGATCTAAAAGATGTTTATCAGATGCTGCTGGTGACTTTCATAAGTCTTGGTCTAGATCTGTTGTCTCTATGTCATGTATCTCTTTTGTGATATCTCTTTTATGGTGTCAAGGTCATGTAACGGCCTATGTTGGTTTCCCCACTATGCCTGGGATGAATGATGTAATATAATTGGTTGTTTCTGATGTGTCCCCTCTTGGTAGGGAGTATGGATGTATTTATGAGTCTTTGGTGATAGGAAGGTCTTTTATGATGTATAGAGTCATGTTCTTCTTGAAGAACATCTTTTGCAGATCTTGCCTACAGTCAGGAAGAGCATGAACATCACACTTCAGCAGTACAGAGATTCAGCATGTACTCAGAAGAAGCATGGACAGATTGGTACACCTTGGCATATACAAAGGGGGAGATTATTTAGAGATTTCAGCAGGTACTCAGGGGGAGTATGGACAGTGGAATGATTCAGCAAAGGAAGAGAATATCTTGGTCCACCCTTTGCCCTTGATGTCAAAGGGGGAGAGTGATTTGGTGTTGTTGCCATCAAGTCCAAAGGGGGAGATTGTTGGCATTATGATGCATGTGTTGTACTTGATGGCAACCCTCTCATAGAAGAATATCTCACTTATGTATAACTAGATGAATCTTCAGAAGAGATATCAGATGTGACTGATGGAGGACGGCTCAAAGGAATCAGATGATAGTTCTAAGTGTGACAAGTTAGCTTTGCCATCAAGTCCAAAGGGGGAGATTGTTGGCATTATGAGACAAGTGTTGTCCTTGATGGCAAACCACACTGATGAGAAATCATAGTGCAGAAGGACAGCAGCAAGGAATTGATGATCAGACTATAAGAAGAAGAGAAAGTTAATACACGCAGGTTCATTAAGCCCAAGTCGCGTGTACACGCAGGTTTGCTTCAGTAAAAGAGCGTGTATATGGAAAACTTATCTTTGGTCCACGGCGGTTATTCCTTGGAAGTTGTGCCTATGGTTTTGGACCTTGGTGTCTCGACGGACGTGTTGATCCCTAGTTTTGAAGTTGATGGTATTGGATTTCTATGGTTGTGGCCCTTGGTATTGAACAAGGCCTAAGGCTATATAAGGAGAAGGAAATCATTAGGCAAGTGTATCTGAAATGTCTTGAATATCTGATGAAGCATTAGATCCAGTATGCAGGGTTATGGGTTGATGATGCATTGCTTGATCTGAGCTAAGGAGAGATCTCACCGGTTGATGGAGAACAAGATCTAAGGAGAGATCGGGATCAAATGGTTTGAAATGAACTATCTTTATGATGCTTATTCTAGATCTACATACTGACGCATGTATTGTTCTATAAGTGTTATGAGTATGACTGATGTCTGGTACAACTGCAAGTTATGAGAAATTATTTTTAGATCTGTACGCGGGTTGTCCTTGGCAAAAGCGCGTATACACGTGGGTTTGATTCATCGAAGTAGCGTATACATTGTAAAACTTGATATTTGAAGTTGCAGATGGATCTGATGGTTATTACAGAGTTCTGTGTCTGCTCTGTGTTCTGGTGACTATTGTTAACAGGGTTTCAGTGATTCAGGGTTTGATGATTGTTTTGAGCTTCAATGATAGTTATGGGTCCAGTATGAAAATTGGATGAAAAGTGGCCTTTCAGATTATGTGTTGTGCTTCAGTGTATCCAGTCTGAAAATTGATGAAACATGGTACCTGGAGGTGAGAAGATTGTAGGCAAGCACCTACGTACTAGTATCTAAGCTAGTACAAAAGCTAAAGGAGATCTTTGGAGCATTGTTGCAGGTAGCAGCCTGCGTACTAGTAAATGGATCGGCTAGTACAAGAGCAAAGGGGGTTGTAGCTCCCGTACTGGTATAAGACTGCACCAGTACAAATATTGTAAAAGGATTTTCTTATTAAGAAGAAGATTGAGATGACTTGCAGCAGGTGGTTTTCACCCACATTGGGTTTCCACCTTATATCTTTGTGTTCATGTGTGTGGCTCTTGTGTGATGTTCTGTTCTGTTATTCTGCACCTGTTTACTGTTAATATGCTTAATAATGATCTGATGTATTTACTGAAGACTAAGCTAACTGAATCATAAGATTTCTGGATATACGCTAGTTTCTTTAGACACAGTAGCGTGTACACGCGGGTTAACTTAACTGAAGTAGCGTATATGTTTTTGAGCATTGAAAAAGATTGATTGATCTGATAATACTGATTCACCCCCCCCCTCTCAGTATTATTTCCAACAACCCACCCCCATCAAACCCCCCAGTGACCCCCCCACTTAGTCATTTATCTATCCCTGCAACACCCATTGTTTGTCTACACCAAGAGAACTTCTCAGAGCTCAGAAATTTTATCAATGCATCTGCATTATTCTTCAAAGTGCCCACCTTTACTAGCAACACCTTTTTGTCTTCTATCATATCCCTCACAAAGTGATATTGAACATCAATGTTCTTTGTCTTTGAATGATAAGCAGGGTTATTTGCCAAGAAAATTGCACTTTGGCTATCACAGTCTATCCTTATAGCTCCCTATACTAACCCCATACTTGAACACAATCTCTGCAACCAAACTGCTTCCTTGCTTGCATGAGTGCCTGCCACGTATTCTGCCTCTGTAGTTGATAGTGTCACTACAAATTGTTCCTTACTCATCCAACTGACTGCACATCCAAATAGGTTAAACACATACCCACTTGTAGATCTTCTCTAATCTAGATTTCCAACCCAGTCTGCATCAACAAAGCCACGAATATCCAACACTCTATCCAACCCTGGTCTTCCTTGGTAGCACAAACCATAATCACTAGTGCCATGAAAATACCTGAAAAATCACTTCACTGTTGTCCAATGCTCCTTTCTTGGTTTTTCCATAAAACTTCTAAATACTCCCACTGCATGTGAAATGTCTGGTCTAGTATAGACCATTTCATACATTAGGCTACCGACTACACTTGCATATGGAACACGGGACATGTCCTCTTCCTCTTCTCATTATTGGCTTATTGGGGACTAACCTAGGTTCGGAAGAGTTATTAGCCAGACAAATCCCACAACTACTGACCCTTTTAGCGACAGTTCACAGAGCGCCAACTGAGGTCTCACCCGAGGTAGTAGGGGAGGGTGTTGGAACCAAGTTTCTGCACCCTTGGGATGTCTTGATGTGGTCTAGAGGGTTCGCGAACCATTCTATGGCCTCGCGCCACTTTGTATTGTTGTCGTTCTTCAGCGTAAATTCACAGAAACATGCTTTCTTATTAATGAGTTATTATAGATCGGATCTTCTTCTTACAGTCTTTAAGCAAACATTTAACAATAAAACCCAGTGCTCGCAATTATAGCTAACAAAGAAAAATATGATGCATAAATTCAGAACACAAGCAGTAGATAGATTCGCAACAAAAGCACATAATGTTTTAGCAA
Source organism: Pinus tabuliformis (assembly GCA_031772625.1). NCBI lineage: Eukaryota > Viridiplantae > Streptophyta > Pinopsida > Pinales > Pinaceae > Pinus > Pinus tabuliformis. The sequence continues at coordinate 2,008,770,210 of CM062819.1, read as the reverse complement.
TTCTTATCTTTATTAATCTTCCGTCAACACAATCAGATCCACCCTGTGCCTTCAACTGTAGGGGTCCACGCACACAGTTGCGGACTCTACCCGGCCTCTGCACACATAGCTGCAAAGCCTCTATCTATCTACCAACACCCTTGACTCTAACTTACCGATGCTGAGAAAATATTACCTTCAAAAACCGATAACATTCAAGATTGAAAACCCAAAAACTCCAAAAACGGACTTCTAACCCTAGAGCCTTGCTCTACTTATACATTTCTATGGTTCGTAGACCATGGGCAGGCCAACTCACTTCCTATTATTTTATATTATTTTTGGGCGGACAACCCTTTGACTTGACTCATTACAATTCATGCTCTGCACACTTCACGGAGCCTTTATCATACTTTCACCCAAAATTCTGGGCTTTGAGCCCCAAAACCATTTTGCAGGCCCTCCGCTACCCAACAGGCCCCCAACAAAATCATTGCGACTCATCCCGAGTCACTCGGCTAGTGCAGCCATCTTCACGCGAGGGTTGTTCAACAACTTCTTTGCTTCGTTTACATCAACAACAAAATTTTCCGCCATCTACTGTATCTGTTCGATGTGTGCTACCAATGCATCAGTATCAGTTTCTGTTACTTGTCCTGGTTCATATAATACCTACATGTGTGCTAATTTCCCTTAATGTTGGTGGAGACCGTGAATGCCTCATCAAGCCATGGCTGGATGCATTCTTTAAGCACTGCTTCCTTTTACCGAGCGACGTCCACTTGTGCCTTTTGAACCTGGGCCTCCCTCATTTTGGAGAATCACTGTGTGATGATGACCATTTACGTAGTGCCCCAGACTTTTTCATAAGCCTATTTTAATTCCTGTGATTTGGCATCTACCTACTGCAGTGTTTGGTCTTCTTGGAGGGATGTGAGCATCAGCAGGGACTGGTTCAACAATTCTGAGCAATCTTGGACAGCACACTTTATTACTTCCAGTCCTACATGAATTTCTTCGTGACGCTGCTCTCGAACTTCTGGAGGTGTGGGTGGTTGTGTCTTCAGTCTTAGCTCCACGATTTGTAAATTTAATTCCCACTAGGATTTCATGGCCTCCTCTTGGGCCGTCTAGAATCCTGCGGCCATGTGATGAATCTTGTTAGCTATAGGAAGTTCTGCTGGGAGAGCCAACTCTGGTACCTTGCTACGGGCCTCCGCCATGGCTTTTTCTACTTCCTGGTTGTGTGTGACCAATTCATCGTGTTGTAGACGGACTTGCTCTAGATTTTCCTTTTGTCCATTAAGATTTGGAGGGCATAGCCTTCCCTGGCACGAAGTTCAGCGGTTACCCCATCCTATAATTGGTATAGAGTTTCTCTAGGAAGGGCAGCCAAATTCACCCCCCAACTTCTCATGTCACCTTCTGCTGGCAACACTAAGGTGTTCATTGTGGGGTTGCACACCATCTGTTCGGCTGCGACTATGTCATCTGCTAGGTTTGGTGTCATCCCTCCCAGGGGTTGCACCTATAATGCTTGCAATTTCACTCTGAGCTTCCCCAACACAGTTGTCTGCTCTGTGATCAGATCTTCCAACACACCTGGAGTGATATTGTACGCTGGATCGCTACAGTCAAGAAACTCTTTCTCCAATGTCTTTGCTGTTTTGGACTTTTTGCGTGGATGTGGTGATTCCTTGATGTTCGACCTCTTTCTTTGGGTCGATTTTGTGGGATGGTCCATTTGTTCCCGTGTCTCTGTTTCCCTCTACATTTCTTGTTCCGAGGACATTTCCTAATCTTCCATGATCTCCTCAGCTATTACTTCCTTGGTCGCCTCCTACTGTGAAGCGTCGTTTGTTCCTAATGTGTCTTCTCCGCCAGTTTCGTGAGGTGCAACTAGATTTTCTGCTTTTGCTGATGTGTTGCCATCTTTTCTAATGTGGCTACATTTAGGGTGCACCACTCCGGAGGCCATGCTGCCAGTACCTTGTAAATTTCATTGTCTGTTGCAATGAATGGAAGCTTTACCCATGTTCGTTTTGGATCCTTCCATGCCCGGATATATATATTATGGATGTCTGCTTTGAACTCGGTCATGCTTTGCAAATTGTTGTATACTGTCGAGGACAACCATAGTCTACGAGCAATCCATGTCTAGATACTTTCCTCCATGAATACCCAAAATACCTTGATGTCATGAACCCTCATGGCGTCCTTTGTGGCCTAGAGCGAGGTATACCGCACTGCTTCAGGTAGGTTCTTCTCGATGCTAGGAAACTAGCTACCTTGCGGTATCTCTCCTGCAACTAGAAGGATTAATAGTAGCAACCATGCATAATGGAAAGTCTTACCTTTCTCTTGTGCTTCCTTACAATTGGTCAAAAATTCGTTGCATAGAAATTGCGCCCAGTTGAACTGAACCCCTTTTGCACATTTCTCTGCAAACGTAATGACAGTGGCTAGTACCTCATCTGCGCGACATTTCCTCATGAGTTTACTGGCCAGTAGCTGGGTGGCAACTCGCACCCCTCAGTCTTTGATGCTTGTTATGACACACTCGCGCTTCCTTTTTTGCAACTTATATTTAGCCTTCATGGCTTCAGCGAGACCCACATTGCTACTGGTGCTGGCTATGTCTATGGGGTCACTCCCTTTAGTAGGCAGATGGGTAAGTCAATGTACTAAATTGGTCGTGATGGGAACGGGTTCTTCCAACTAGAGATACCCATCATGTACCAAACATAGTAGCTGTCGGATAACAAAAATGGTGATGGCCGCATGGTGATAGTGGGGCATCCACCTCAGATTGAGTAATCCCGCCTTTTCCACACCCCGTGGCCACTTCTTCTACGTTAATTTATCTTCAGCCAACTGAGGGAACTTCTCAATATCCACTAGATCCCAATCTTTGAACTTGATACTTGGTATTCGACCCAGTGGCAGACTATCAAATCTAATATCATCCAGGAGAAGCGGGGTCTAGAGCATACTCTTTGCGGCATCCAGGTCCTTTGGTATCTTGGCCATCCCATGCCCGAGAGAGATATATGGTGGTGGCAATGGTATTTGTATAGCATCCTCTGCTTCTTCGTCCTGTGCTTCGATCTGAGCAATCAAGTCCTGCAAATCTTCCTCATCTTCATTGATTTCAGTGGTGATTTCTTTGCCTTTTTCGACCACTGACAATTTATTGAATTTCGGTGATACCTGGACCGGCCCCATAGTCCTCTTGTCTTTTCGAGGTCGTGGTGTGCGAGGGGACTTTGGAATCTCGAGGGCAACAACTGCTTCTATCATTTCCTCCTGGGCTGGATGCAACTCTTCCGCGAACCTTGCTCGCGTTCTAGCCATGGTACTCATCCGAGGCCTGATGGTTAGGTGGCTACTTTTCTGTACCAACTCAAATCTCAAATATCCCAGTGATGGCCAAGGGATTTTGTAGGACCACTTAAGTTTGAATGTAAGCCTTCCCTCCACTATCAATGCATTAATGTCTTCTTGGCAGTAGATCTTTTCGTATCTATCTCGGAGCTCCTACCTTAATGGCCTGCTGCACACTCCTCTCTGCGTAATCCAAACTTCATGTCGTGAATAGTGGCATTAACTGTCATCTCCCAATCTTCCAACGTGGTAGCGTAACCCCCTTGGCGCAGCCACGCTCGATACTGCATACTGATCTTGTGCACTACGTTCGAGCCGCACAACCTCCTTACAGGTTTCTTTATAGTCTTGTGCCCTCTTCCAACTGCGTGGGATGCTGAGACCGAGCCTCCTACAGATAGTCAAGTAGGCACACCCCTTGTGCGAGGCTTCCATTTTCCTGCTAGCCCAGGATGCAGGAACCCTTTGTGTATATGTGCAGTTAGTAGTGTGTCGTGTTCTGTACTCCTCCATTCATTAGGGTGCGGTCACAACCATGATAGTAGGGTCGCAATTAATTCTAGTATCGTAGGAGAGCCAACCAAGTTTGGTTCCTATTTCCTTAGATTCACACAACCCATTTGGGCAACTCCTCTTCTGATTTTGCTAATTTCTTCGTCTAACCTCGCATTTTTCCTCCTCAACCTTGCCCATTCCTGATCAAGTTCACGCAATCTCATGATGTCGTGCCAAATAGCTTCATGCAGCTGCTTCCTGCCTTTGCTCTGGTTAGTTCGAACTACTGGAGTAGTGTGCGCGGAACTTTTCTCTGCCTTCCTGGTTTCATCTGATTTGGGTGCGGATATGGTCAACTTCACATGTTGTGCCTTGTTTACGGTCCTAACGACCCATCAAATACTTGATACACGTAGTTTTAGTCACAGCAATAGTTACATCCTTCATTGGCAGTCGACACCCAAACCATTTTGTCCTGGTTGCCTAACCCGCGGTCGACGCTGAGGACCTCCCTCTCGTACCTGTAGCTACCTTTTGCGTTCATGCTTGTTGCACCTAATTTTCTGAGGTGCTGTCCACCCTTTTGCATGCAGCATCACTTTTAGGCCATTGTCCTGCTGCTGTGTCATAGTTGTAGTTCCCCAGCGGTCTACACCTTTCTCCTCATTTGTTGTGCCTTCACTTGGTGGTAGTGTCCTTACTTCATTCAACACGCGCCATAGTGATCTGACCATCAGGTTACAATTTAGTGTCGTTACCTCATGTAGTCAATTCTGCCAATGTTTTTCTTCTTCATCTGAATCTGACATGCAGGAACTGTCGCGTTCCCATGAAAGTCTTCCGTCCATTGTTGGATTCACCCGATCCTGTTCTTGCATTGTGATCTGGTAAATACAGTCCAGTTCATCATCACTGTCTTCATCATGCATAGCCTCAGTATCATGCGCCCCTTCTGCTGGATCCAGTGGAACCATGACACGGAGAGTCTTTTTCTTGAATATCATCTTTCATTGCTTTGCGTTGATGACTCCATTCATATCTGTGACCCAGTCTATCCCTAACAATGCAGGATACAGGTTACTGTCATCCACAATTTCGATCACTTCAAAATCTGTCTATGCACTCACACCTTCAATGTCTACTGTAACTCCTTGCAGTCTCCCCATTGGCAAGATCTTATGTTGGTTCACCATCCATAATTGAATAGGAGAGCATTGTAGCAAGGGCCTGCCCATACACTCCCAAGTCTGCTTAGGTAGCACATTCGCATCTGACCCTAAATCTAGAACAACCTGATCCATCTCATAGTCACCAATTTGGGTAGTCAACCACATTTCCCGCCTGGTATGCAAAGCATGCTTGCCTATTTTTCGGACCATGCATGGTTCACCCGACCCTGCGCATCTAGTTATCAACTCTTGCTATCCCTTAACTGCTTTATTGTCCCGTAGTAGCTTCATGCATGTTTCTAAAAAGGTAGTTAACATGCAAGGATTCATTTTTGTCTTAGCTTGATCCTTGTTGCCTAAAGTAGAAGCCTCTGCAAAGCTCTTCTTAGCCTTCATAAATGTTTCTTTCGTGCATTCCAAATCAAACTCAGGTTGCTTTGTAGGGACCTTGTGAACCCATGTATCCTCCTCGGGTTGCTTCCCCTTATCTTCTTCTGTAGTGGCACCACTTCTAAGTGCCATTCTCACATTAGGGTCCTCTTCACATGGTTCAGCCTTCATCATTTGGACATTCTGAGCGGGAGTAGTCAGAAGCACCCCTTTTTTGCGCATTTGTGCAATTAGCGTGGAGAAATCCACTACTTCATGATCAAATTGGTAACAGTACGTGAAACATGTCCTGGTCGGGTTCATGCAATCACGCGCGTAGTGCCCAAGTCCTCCATAATTGTAGCAGATTAATTGTCCATGCCCTCATCCTGGTCCCATTCCTCATCCCTGCCCACGTCCTTGGAATCCACCATGCGCTATTGCTACAACTGGATCCTGACCTCGCACCTCTCTCTGCATCCTGTAAGCAGGTGTCCGATCCATCCGTAATTCATAACTGTGGCAATTTCATGGCCCATCGATCTACAAAAATTGCAAAATAACTACTGGGGGGTCTGTATACATTTCTGCAATAGGTGATAGTTGTCTGTAGCGTGCGTTCGTCCCACCTGACAGATCGCGCACCAGAGGGCAGTACCATGCTTGGCCCTACTTGTGCCTATGGTCGCAATAGCATTGGTCCCCCCCTACCACATAGTTTTCGAATATAGGGCAGTGGTACCTGTTAGCACTTGAAATTTCACCTCAGGCTGAGAAAGGTAAACCTCAAGGCTACATCAAACCATTCAGCCTCGTAGCTAGCCCTACGGGGCAGGAGAAGGCTCTCTCCGGTCAATCTCGGTAGATCTTCAATGGGATGAGATGACCAACGAGGTAACACTGATATTAGGCTAGTAAACTGATTATAAAGGTTGATTTGGGGGTTTTTGGGGTTTTTGGTGGCAAATTGAGGAGCTGCAATTTAGGGTGCGGGGATTTGACACAGTTTTCTGCAGGGGGGTCTTTGGGGCGAGGTAGGAGCCTGTATTGATGCTTTTAGTTGAAATGGATGATTAGGAAAGAAAGAGGAGGAGTTAAAGAGAGCAAACAATGACTTTGAATTCTCTTTAGACAGCAGAAAACATAGAAATTAAACAAATTTAAAAGCAGAGCATGGCAAGCATGAATTCATACTTTATCACTTCATTTGTTTAATATGCAGAAGTAAAGAAAGGAGATGAAGCACATAAACACACTTACAAGTACATTAAGATACATCATCAACACATGAGTCCACAAGAATCCCAAAGATGACTGCAAAACCCTGGTCTTCCTTAGCCAAAAATTGCAGAGATACAAGTGAATAATACAATGATAGCTTCTCCCTCAAGAGACCAACCATGAAAATGAGCAAGAAAGTACATAATATAGATGATCTAACCTCTTTCCCTGCCTCCATGGGTTGAGCTCACTATCCTAGGAGCTGTTTGAACCACTTCTAAACTAAGCACTACAAAATAGGCAGTCAAAACAACTTGCCTCTATAAACTTGGAAATCAGTTCATACAGTCAATTTTTACCCTTTACATGAATAAATCTTCTAGAAGTGTTAAACAAGAGTAAAAGTATCCAAAAAGTGTCACAATTACATCCAAGAGGACCACCATCCACCTCAAAAAGTCAAACTGGAGCCAAACTGCGTTTTCTGGGCTGAACTGGTCAAATCTGGCAAAGTTTCCTCAACGGGTCGCGCACATTTCCTCAACGGGTCGTGCACTTTGGAGCTCTGTTTGGAGGCCTTCCCGGTGTCAGAATGAGGTGCAGGATAGCTCGTTGGAAAGGTCTCTGAGTCTACTTTCCAACCCAACTAGAATTTTTGGATTTGGAGGTCATTTTCCTAGTAAAAAGTCAATTCTTCCAAGACTTCTTCTGCAACTCAAAAAAGGGGCAGAAAGTCAAATTTTGTATGTATTTTGACCTTCTAGAGGCCCAAAACCCCATAAAAACTCAAGTCCATCCATAGGCATGTGCAACTTTGCATGAAAAATCTAGAAATGTTGAGTTTTTGCAAAATAGAGCTACGATGACAAAGGGTCTCACCGCGGGTGAGACCCGTTGAGAAGCCAAAACCTGTACATTTCCCAAAAATACCAAAATTACCCAAAATTCTCAAAAAAATTTGGGATTTGTGATGTAGCTGATGCTAGTGAGTGCCATGATCTTTGAGGGATGCCTCAGCTAAGATACGGAGTGGATTGGTCTTCTTCCTCCGCCTAAGAGCCTCGGACAACCTCCTTTGGAACATTTTCATCTTGGCTTTGCATACATGCATTCTTGCCCAATAGTGATTCTTCATGTTTCTCAACAGCTTTTTCTCTTGGTTGGCCTTAGCCAACAGCCTCTCCAAGTGGGCATTCTCCTGAATGAGCAGTGACTCTCGGTCAGCAGGCAATGGATCACCGGGCCTCCTACGGTTCAAGACTCGGTCGCTACGAATCCTCCATAGCTCATCAAGTGCCTTCTCCTCCTCTAACTGTTTGTTCCGTTGCTCCATGTAAGTAATAGTCCATTAGGCACCCTCAAGTCTCCTCTGTAAAACATCATTTTCAGCCCTAAGATGCTGAATGATCTCCTTCGCCTCTTGGCTAGGAGAACTGACCTCAAGATCAATCACTGGATCCTCATGAATCATGGGCTCTTTGCCCCTCTGTAGTGCCTGTGCTGGTGAAGAAAGCGAGGCCCCTTCCACCTGATGTGGAGATAACAATCGCTGAGCTGAAGATGAAGGCGAGACCCCTTCCACCTGCTGTGGAGATAATACTCGCCTAGCTGCTGCAAATAAGGCCCTTGGGCCTTTCTGATAAGTGACCAAAGGAGTGGAGCTGACATGTCGGGTGACGGGAGCATCAGGCTGCTGAGATGGTCCTCCCTCCTCATGAACAACCTCAGGGGGTGAAAGGGATAACCTTGAGAGCAGCAAAACAAAACCCTATCTCTACTTGCATTTTGACATTTTTAAAGCAAATATACATGAACTTCTCATTTCAACTTGATGGCATTAAAACACATTTCCCATGCTCATTTTTCTCTATCAAGCAAAATACTTTGATGATCAGAGGCCTACCTGCAACCTTGAAGAGATTTGGGGTCATTTGGAAGCTTACTGGCAAATTTCTGTGGAGAAATCCCCAACGGGTCGCGCCCCTCCCAACGGGTCGCGCACGTTGATTTTCTGAACTGCAGAAGGGCTCTCAACGGGTCGCGCACCACCCAACGGGTCGCGCTTTTACAGGAGGATTTTGGAGGCCTTCCCGGTGTCAGAATTGGAAGCATGATAGCTTGTTGGAAAGATATTTGAGTCTACTTTCCAACCCAACTAGAATTTTTCAATTTCGAGTTGATTTGACCTGTCAAAAGTCAAATCTCCCAAGACTGGTCAAAAAGTGCCAAATGAGGCTGCCTCAAGGAAGAGTGCTGTTGCAGTCAACTTTTGAATGCCTTCCTCAACCCCAAATTGAGCTCATGATAGCTCATTTGAAATATCTTTGTGTCTAGTTATCATTTTACCCATGACAAAAATCATTTGGCCAACCAAGCTAGGAGAAAACTTGATTTTCCCAAGGTCACTTCAGAGGTGTCTTTGATTCTCCTGAGGCAACGGTATTATTGACATTTCTCTCAAACCATGACACCTGTGAAAAAAGTGAAGGAGGTTTTTCGTACTTGGCATGTTATGGAAAAAAACCTCTCTCAGGTTTCCAAAATTCATCTTTTATTTCTTTGAAACATCATTTGAGTGCAACTTGTCCCGATGTGTGAAACAAGGGATTTTGTCGAAATGAAGCGAAATGAAGGGGATAAGGGGCTTCTAAACTCTTGGGGAAATTTTGGGGAGTAGGGAGGGATGTTAGGAAGTAGGGAAAAGTGGAATATTAGAGATGGAGTGAGGGGAAGGGGTCCAAAAGGGCAAAACACAGGCCCAACCTAGAAAATTGCCAAGTTGTAGCTAGAAACTAGGGTTTGTGCAAAAATGAGGAATTTGGCGGATCTAAGGGATGGGAAGCATTTGATAAGGTACATGAAGGATAGGGGAAGGTGTATGAACATCAGGATATGAGTTTTGCCGATTATTTAGCCGTCCAAGAGAAATTGGCTTCAAAACCCTAGGAGAGGGAAATGACCTTGCCTGGGCGCAACTGAAGCATGAACAAGGTGTAAAATGACTCATTAGACACTAACATGATAATGACAACCCTATGAATGATGATAAGCTCAGCTGAATGATGACATGGACTGACATTTGGGCAAACCCTAGACCTAATGCCTAGTGACCAAATTTTGCTTGAAGACTCACTGAAATGACACAATTTGACCTTGACACTTCAAAATCACTTTGTAAGAGCATATTTGATCACTGGAGGAAGGCTGGAAAGACTGACACTAACATTGGCTCCAATGGGGATGGTAGCTCTTTGGAGGTGCCAAGAACCTTAGACCTCTGGGAGAGCAGACCAGTGCCTTTCAATCATTGGGCAATGGAGTCATTATTCCGGCAAACGACACAAGAATTTGACTCATTTATTGAATGAAAACTTGACTGAAAACTAACTGAAACTTGACTCAAACCGACTCGATGACAAACTGAAATAACTTGAAAAAACTCACTCAATAGACCAAACACAAATGACTCATGACTGACTTAACTAAAACAAGAACTTAAAAAGCTTATGGAAGGGCAGCAGTCCATCAAGATTTGAAATCATGATGACAACCACCTGTGTTTCTTACAAGACAATATACATCAAACTATATCAAAATGCCAATGCAACCAATCAAGCAGATGCCTTCTTGATTGATTCTTCTTATCAGATCTTCTGCTCAACAGTACAAACCTATAACTGAGCATCCAAAAACATAGCTGACCATGATCTCCTTCATCACTGAACAATGCAATAAACACTATCACTGCTGGCTGCAACAAACTTGCTAGAGGATCGTGAAAAACATGAAGATTTGCCACTGCCACCTCCTGCTGAAAGAACAAGGTGTCTTTTGCTTCAAATTTTGATCTGCCTTCATCATGTGCTTCAGTAAAAGTATGCTCATGGGCTTCAAAAAATTCTGAAGAAGTAGGTGAGCAAATCTCCTCTTGAAATAACATTTCAACACATGAGACATATGAAGAATCTGAAAGGTAATCCTGTATGCTATGATCTTCTGTAATCTGACAATATGGTAGGTCATCTTCATATGATATGACAGCCGGATTATCATTTATTGCTGAGTTATTGAAAGGAGATTCATCACTTACTTGCACAAAGATCTCACCTTGCTATTCATGAGCTGACTGAATGACCTCCTCATGAAGATCTAGTTCCGGTGAGGTGGGAGCACTTAGATTTGTAACTTCATTTTCTTCATGCCAGCTGATCTCAACAGTCGAGTTCTTCTTTATAGGATTCAACACAAGGTATTCTTGGTCACCATGATCTAAATTTTGATCTGAAATAGCTGAGTTGACTGCATTACATTCTAAAATTGAATCTTGGCTACCTTGCACGCTATCTTCTTCTGTGGGCAGATCTGAAACAAGCTCTTCTCTTTCATCAATTACAGCAATATGGCCATCTTCAACCTGCTGATCTTGACAAGTATCTTCTAAGATTTCTATGTGCTGCTGAAACGGCTTTTCATACAGGGCTTCCATGATCTCTTCATCCATGAAATTATCATCTTCATAAAACTTCTCAAGGCTTTCAATAAAACTATAGGCATGCTTGCAACATTCTTGAACTAAATTCAATGATGGATAAGAGTCCTTATATCTTTCAATGAACATAGCATGAAAATCCTTTAAACAATAAATACAAGCAGGCGGCAAACCTTCATACCATGATTGGGCTTTACCTTCCAAAGTGGCCAAGAATATCTTCATCAAGCAATCTTCAGGAAAATCGACCTTCAACTTGCGAATATGCATGTGAAATCTAACTAGATGTAGAGCAGCATCCTTCTTACCATCATCATTAAATATAGGCAAATTCCTTGACCAATCTACCTTGGGAATCTTATTCGGAAAACCTGGAATGTGATCTCGGCTCAAGGGGGCATATCTTCTTGCAATCCGATCCATCTTGAAAATCTCAAAGCTACTGATCTCTCTGCAATGAAGTCACCATGAAGCATTGATCTCTGGAGTTGTCAGTGAAGGAGTCGCCAGTGAATGATTTCAGCCTTGGCAGTGTCTGATCGT